>CM046998.1:54685950-56164400 GCA_025698465.1 Gossypium longicalyx
TTGCTATCCTTAGCCGAACTTATTACTAATCCTACACTTCTTGAAACCTTCCGCTTATCCATCCCTAATCATCCACTTCTAATCCTAAAATTTGAGGCACGAACAATTCTCTCGACTACGATCGGGCAACTAAGCGAATTCAGCTCAACCACTGTAACACCCCTAACCTGTACTCGTCGCCGGAGGGTTAAGGAGTATTACCATACAAGCACGAAATTCCATTTAACTTTATTCGAATGACTCCCATTGGCACACTTATAAAACCAAATTCCAACTTGTTTTTTTTTATACAATATACAAAAGAGTCATCTCAAGTTAATGGGTACATTGATTCATTCTTAAGTTCAATTTACATCAAAACATTGAAAACATTAATCGAATATCAACCACACATTCACATTAACTATGTGAAACAGATATAGCAACTTAACAAGCCATTTTCGCATGGCTATACATATATACATCATCAAAAGGATACTTATTTAACATCAAAAAGTCAAGCCTATACATGCCATTATCAAAGTTTAGCTACTAGAGTACCGAATGGGCTTAGATAGTGTGGACGACTTCGACTTTGAGATTCTCGAGACTGTAGCTAACGAACGAGATCTATAAAATAGAGAATTAAGGGCAACAGAGTAAGCATTTCTATGCTTAGTAAGTTTTAAGCAATGAAATCATTTAAAAATTAAAACATAGCATTCATAAGGCTTATCATCTTTTCTTTGACCGCATGTAACCATGACTAAATATACCACTATTGTTCATGCATGTCATTTTAAATTTTTCCTTAAACACAATTTCATATCACGTAGACAACTTCTTTTTGTCCAACCAACTTCATCATTTGGCCGAATACATCTAATTCAATTACAAGGCTAAATAAATACATATACGCATATTCACATATTCATGTTACTTCACACTTCAACTAATATACTCACATGCTCAGAGCCAATCTTAACATATTTCCACTTGAATCAAAATTCATGTATTCTGAATAAGCTATAGACTTCATACAACCCTAAGCAATGGCCGGAAGAGCACTATCCAAATAAATAATCACAATTTAAATCGAATCAAATTTCATAACATATATACGATACATACCTGACCATCTTAGGGTTGTGAGCACATTAATTGGAATTATTACAGCAAGATCACAAATTTCCAACACAAATGCCTTCGGGACTTAGCCCAGATATAACACAAACACGAATACCTTCGGGACTTAGCCCGGATATAACACTAGCACGAATGCCTTCAGGACTTAGCCCGGATATAACACCAGCATGAATGCCTTCAGGACTTAGCCCGGATATAAATCTCACACAAGGCCTGCGGGTCTTAGCCCGGTTATAATCCTCAATTATCATGCACATATATATATATATCATAACACATTAGCATTTCATTTACATTACTAGAACACAAGCACAACATGCTTATCAACCATTCCATTTTCGGCTCAATAGCCACATACAAAGAACACGATTTCGTTTCACTATCCAACATGATTTCTATAACCATTCGGCTACAAGTCATATGCACAAATTATTTATCTCACTACGTAATTCAAGTAGAACCATTAGGTCACAATTTATTTATTATGCTTATATATCATGATTTTATCAAATCATAAGCTAACTTCCATTACTCAAAGACTTACCTTGTATCTTTCTGAACAAATTTCGGGTTGGCTATTCCGTGACTTTAGCTTTTCCCTTATCCGTTGTTGCCCCTCTATGCTCTTGAGCTATGTTAAACAAGTTTAATTATATTAAACCTTATTCATACCTCTCATTCAATAATTACACTTTCATTCCAATATGACACACACACACACACACAAAATTTTCCTTTACATACACATTCGACCAAATACAACTATGTTACAAGTCACAACTAAATTATTGATTAGATAAAGTTTACATAATCTTTTAATCAAACTCATTATTCATGACATAATAATCATCAAGAGCCAAATATGTGATCACTTAGTAAGCTTAAATTCATGTGAACTTAAGTGTAAAAAATGTCTATGAAATATTTACTCACTATCTTCTATCTTTAACTCAATTTCCTAGCTCCCAATTGGCACACTAGGACCATCTTAATTCATTTATCATCTTGTTAACATAAACATGGCAAAGCTAATTCCCATAAACAATTATCATCAATTCATTCATTCTCTAGGGACAAAGCCGAATGTTCAAAGTAAATAAGGCTCACAAAGCATGACTTCTTCAACTAAACCTACCATTCTCCATTTCATTGATTTTAACATCAATTTTACTTAGCAACTTCTCACTTTACAATTCGACAACCATGAAAGCTTCTTTTTAAGCATATTGACTAAATTCTCAATTATCCAAATCTTAACAAAATCTAGCTAATGGCCGAATATAAATACTTTGCCCCATACCCACGAATTCACCTATTCTAAGCTCAATTTGCCAATTAAGTAAATAACACTAATGTTGAGCATTATTTGACAATTTGTCTTAAGTAGCCGACTAAATTCATGTTCCTAATTCATAATTTCAAGTATTTCATTCACAAGTTACACAAATTATGCTCAAAACCTCAAATTCAATTTTGGTAAGCACTAACATGTTAGCCAAAATTCTCCAAAGCACCTAAACCACTACTATGCATATCTAACAAGTTTAAACCTCACTTATCCACCTTTACTCATAAGAGCATAAAACAACCACCATTTCTTACCATCCATATCATGGCCGAATGCCCAAATCACCATAGAATTCAAAATTTCAAAATGGGCTAAGTCAAATACTTAGCTATCAACCGCACTTAAAAAAAATTCAAAGGAAATAACATGAAATTTTTACCTTAATCAAGCAAAAATCGAAGAGTGACCGAAAGCCTAGCTTTCCCTCCTATATTCGGCAAATGAAGAACAAAAGATGAACTAAGCCTTGTTCTTTTCACCTTTCACTATTTTATTTATTTTATTTTAACACCAATAACATATATAATTATAATTATATTATAATACAAATATATGTATAAAATACATACATTTCAATGATTATTTCACATGGCCGGCCACTATATAAAAAAATGTCAATTTGACATGGAAGTCCTTGTGTTTTAAAGTCACATAATACAAGGCCATTTCAAAATTTACCTAACACATTCTCAAAATTTTCATACAAGTTCATTTTCAATTAATTTCACATCAATTTGCAAAAATTAAAGCATCTAAAAATTCACACAGGCATAAACACATATTTTTGACATAAAATATTATATTCAAATATTTCGGTGACTCGGTTTAGCGGTCCCGAAACCACTTCCCAACTAGGGTCAAAATAGGGCTGTCACAACCACCCGAGCCGGATCACATCAATGTATGATTTTGATATGTATCTATGTTTTAAAATCCATGCGAAAATGGCTTGTTCATTTGTTAAATATGGATTTATGGTTTGATTAAATGATGTGGTTGAAATTTTGGATGTGTTTGGCATATTCGGTTTTGATATATATATATGTGAATTGTTAGATGTGATTATTGCTTGTAGTGATTGATGAAAGATGAATGGCTTTTGAATTTGATTACGAGATGTGATATAAATATTGTTTGTCTTGAGTGATGTTTATATATACATTTGATAGTTGAGATGTGAATTGGACTTATAAATGTATATGATTTGATATGTTTGGAAAGGTGTATCACTTATTGTGGTTAACACTTGTATATAGATCGGTGATTCTATTTGCTTATTGAAATTGAATAGATTTTAATAAATATTTGGTTACCTTGTGTCAATGAATTATACATTTAAAAGTTGATTTGGTCAACTTATGTGCACTGTTAAAAGTATATATCATGAATGTTGGTATTCGGCGATGGGTATGGAAATTTTATTGTTATTTGTCAGGTGATATTTGGTAATTGAATAATAGAAATATGTTTAGTAAAGAAATGGTCATTGAATGAAACACCTGTATTAGGCATGATCATATTTAGTTAAAGCCTTATAAAATGATCACAATAATATTAGATTAATTATGTTTGAAATGGAAAAATTTGACATTTCATGTAATACAAAATTTATATGCCAAATGAGGTAGGGTAAACATGGTATGTATCTCAAATATATATATGCTTTATAATTTTCATGTATGAAATCCTTGATTGAATAAATTGCATTGTACATGTTTTTGGTTTAATAATGAAATGCCTTGTATAGGAAATCACATGGTAATCGGCTAATGCTTATAAAAGTGACCAAATGAATAGTGATTTTAGTATTATAAGTTGTTAATGGTTTGCATGTAAATTTGGTTTTTGTGCTCTTTGATATTTCATGCTTATAATAATTGATACAAATTATTTTATAAGGATTTTGATATGCGCATATGTTTTGTGTCAAAAGGTTATAGTTGACATTATTTATTTATGATTTAATATTAGATACAAGTTGATTAATATATTATAAATTGTTTCTTAAAAAGCTTAAATTGATTATTTAAGTTTATTAGTGATTTGAATTTGAATTACGTGTTTGAGTATGTTCGTGATTGCCTAAAAGCTGTGTCTCTTCTAGTAATATCTTTTAACCCATTCCGGTGACGAATACAGGTAGAGTGTTATATTTTATTGGTATCAGAGCTACGATTTAGTTGGTTCTAGGACTAACGTAGTGCTTGTGAGTCTAGCTATACATGCCATATTATATATTGCGATAGTGTGATGACTTCTGTCATTTGAAAATATGTTTTCGTATAGTAAATGGGTCCCGACAGAGTTGTAGCTGATGATGTCGAGAGTATAGTGCCTGCTCCCGCGCAAGGGACTGTGCGGGTTGATTCTCGACCAACTTCGAGTAACCAAGAAGGAGGGGCTAAGCAAGCCTTCTACCAAATGATGAACGATTGGTTTACTCAATATATCCAGACTAACCCGGCTGCACAACAACCTCCACCCCTGATTAATCCATCTTCAATACTTCTTATACCTCAAGTGAGTGATCCGTTGAGATTGCTTAAGCCACCTGTTGATAAAATCAGGAAACACAGGGTCGAAGAGTTCAAAGCTACTAATGATGATGATGCGGAACGAGCTGAATTTTGGCTTGATAATACTATCCGTGTGTTCGATGATCTATCTTGTACTCCGGATGAATGTTTAAAATGTGCCATATATTTGTTATGAGACACTCCATATCACTGGTGGACCACACTAGTATCAGTGGTTCCGAAAGAACGAGTGACCTGAGACTTCTTTCAGACTGAGTTCCGTAAGAAATACATCAGCTAGAGATTCTTTGACCAGAAGCGCAAGGAATTTCTCAAATTAAAATAGGTTCGGATGACTGTGATAGAATATGAGCGGAAATTCGTGAGACTCAGTCGATATGCCTGTGAATGTGTTTCAACCGAAGCTATCATGTGTAAAAGATTTGAAGACGGTTTGAATGAAGACATTAAACTACTAGTTGGCATACTTGAGATAAAAAATTCATAGTACTGGTTGAGCGAGCCTGCAAAGCTGAAGAGCTCGAGAAAGAGAAAAGAAAAGCTGACTTTGAAGCTAGAGATGCACAAAAGAAATCATCGAGTAAGTCATATCAGTCGGCATCAAAGAAGTTTCGAGATGATTTTAGCCATTCTAAGGCTACTTTAGGTCATTCACGACGGGATCAGGATAGAGCACCTGTGAGCTCGAGAGCTACCTCAGAAGTTAGTGTGGGTAATGTCAGATCAAATCAACCTAAATGTAAACATTGCGGTAAACGACATCCTGACAGTTGTAGATTGCATGATCGGGCCTATTTTAAATATGGATCGACAGATCATTTTGTTCATGAATGCCCTGAATTAGCTGAACAAAATCCAGTACGGAATACGAGACCGAGTAACACTGCAGTATGAGGTAGACTACCCAAAAATACGGGTAATGTGAGTGGCAGTCAGAGAGGGACTAAAGATACAACAGTTAGATCCGAGGCTCGTGCACCTGCCAGAGCCTATGCTATTCACGCACGCGAGGAGGCCTCATCCCCAGATGTTATTACTGGTACATTTATGATACTAGTGTAATTGCATTGATTGATCCTGGTTTGACTCATTCTTATGTCTGTGAGACTTTAGTATTCAGCAAGACTTTACCTGTTAATTCTACTGAGTTTGTGATTAAAGTGTCAAACCCCTTGGGCCGATGCGTTATTGTTGATAAAGTGTGTAAGAATTACTCCCTGATGATTCAAGATTCATGCTTTCCGGTTGATCTGATGTTGTTGCCATTTTATGAGTTTGACATAATTTTAGGTATGGATTGGTTGACTTTGCATGATGCTTTTGTAAACTGCAAGAGAAAGGCTATTGATTTACAGTGCCAGAATGACAAGATTATTCGGATTGAATCTAATGATCTGAATGGTTTACCGGCAATGATTTTTTCGATGTTGGCTCAGAAATATGTAAGAAAAGGTTGTGAAGCTTACTTTGCATATGTGCTTGACAGTAAAGTATCCAAAAGAAAGATTGAATCAGTACCTGTTGTGTGTGAGTATCCGGATGTATTTCCTGAAGAATTACCGGGTTTGCCACCTATTCGAAAGGTTAAGTTCAGTATTGAATTAGTGCTAGGGACTACTCCGATATTGACAGCTCCATACAGAATGGAACCTACTGAATTAAAAGAATTGAAAGCTCAGTTGCAGGTTTGCGTGACCGAGTTTCTCTCCTTGGGGTGCACCAGTTTTATTTGTGAAAAAGAAAGACGGAGCTATGAGAATGTGCATCGATTATAGACAGCTCAACCAGGTAACTATAAAGAATAAGTATTCATTGCCACAGATTGATGATTTGTTTGATCAGGTGATAGGGGCTACAGTGTTTTCGAAAATAGATTTGAGATCTGGCTACTATCAGTTGCGAGTTAAATATTCCGACATGCCAAAGACTACTTTTCGAACGAGGTAAGGACATTTTGAGTTTTTAGTCATGCCTTTCAGACTTACTAATGCACCTGCTGTTTTTATGGATTTGATGAATCGAATTTTCAGACAGTATTTGGATCGGTTTGTAGTTGTGTTCATAGATGGCATTTTGATTTACTCTCGTAATGAAACTGAACATGCCGAACATTTGAGACTGGTGTTACAGACTTTGCGAGATAAGCAGCTATTTGCGAAGTTCAGTAAATGTGAGTTCTGGTTAAGTGAAGTCAGTTTTCTGGGTCATGTTGTATCAGCATCGGGTATTCAGGTGGATCCGAGCAAAATTTCAGCTATACTTGATTGGATATCTCGGAGAAATGTTTCTAAAGTCTGAAGTTTTTTGGGACTTGCTGGTTACTATAGATGATTCGTGAAAGGTTTCTCTATGATTGCAATCCCGATGAAGAAGCTATTATAGAAAGAAGTTGAGTTCGAATGGTTAGAAAAGTGTCAAAAAAGTTTTGATCAGTTGAAAGCTCTTATGACTGAAGCTCCAGTGCTAGCTCAGCCAGAATCGGGTAAAGAATTTGTTATCTATAGTGATGCATCTTTAAATGGTTTGGGTTGTGTTTTGATGATGGAAGACAGAGTTATAGCTTATGCCTGGAGACAGTTGAAGCCACATGAAAAGAACTACTTGACACATGACCTAGAATTGGCAGCTATCGTGTTTGCATTGAAAATTTGGCGTCACTATCTATTCGGTAAAAATGTCATGTTTATTCTGATCACAAAAGCCTGAAATACTTGATGACTCAGAAAGATCTAAATTTGAGATAGCACCGATGGTTAGAATTGCTAAAAGACTACGAGCTTGTGATTGACTATCACCTGGGAAAGGCTAATGTTGTTGCTAATGCTTTAAGCTAAAAATCATTATTTGTTTTGCGTGCAATGAATGCACATATGGCTATGTCTGATGATGGCTCGATAATAGCTGAATTGAAAGCAAGACCATTATTTGTTCAACAAATTTGCGATGCCCAGAAGGTTGATAATGAGTTGATAGCAAAACGAGCTCAATGTGATTCGAACGTTGATTCAGAATTTCAAGTGGATACCGAGGGATGTTTGCGGTTCAGAAACTGAATATATGTTTCGAGAAATACATAGTTGATTCAGGTGATTTTGAATGAAGCTCATAATAGTCAGCTATTTGTTGACCCGGGTAGTATGAAGATGTATAATGATCTTAAACAGCTTTACTGGTGGCACGGTATGAAACGAGACATTTTTGACTATGTTTCAAAATGTTTAGTTTGTTAGCAAGTAAAAGCCGAGCATCAGGTACCTTCTGGATTGCTTCAGTCGATTATGATACCTGAATAGAAATGGGAAAGAGTCACGATGGATTTTGTATCCGGTTTACTGTTAACACCGAGCAAGAAAGATGCAATCAGGGTTATTGTAGATAGATTGGCTAAATTTGCTCACTTTGTTTCGATTCATACAAATTACTCACTTGATAAACTGGCTGAATTGTATGTTTCTCAGATTGTGAGGTTACATGGTGTGCCTATATCTATTGTTTCGGATAGAGATCCGAGGTTTATATCCAGTTTTGGAAGAAACTGCAAGATGCACTAGGTACAAAATTACATTTGAGCACTGCTTTCTATCCGCAAATAGACGATCAGTCAAAACGAATTATTCAGGTACTTGAGGATATGTTAAGAAGCTACATTCTTGAGTTTAAAGATACGTGGAAATGACACCTACCTCTGATTGAATTTATGTATAATAACAGCTTTCAATCGAGTATCAAAATGGCACCTTATGAGGCTTTGTACGGTCGTAAATGTCGTACACCATTGTATTGGACTGAGCTCAGTGAAAATAAGATACACAGGGTTGATTTGATCAGAGAAACTGAACAGAAAGTAAAAGTGATACGTGAAAGTCTGAAAGTAGCATCAAATCGTCAGAAATCATACGCCGAATTGAAACGTAAAGATATAGAGTTTCAGATCAGAGATAAAGTCTTCTTGAAAGTCTAACCGTGGAAGAAAATACTCAGATTTGGTCGTAAAGGCAAATTGAGTCTGATATTCATTGGGCCATATGAGATTATAGAACGTATCAGACTTGTTGCTTACAGATTATTGTTGCCACCTGAGTTAGAAAAGATTCACAATGTATTCCATGTTTTGATGCTTCGTAGATATCGATCTGATCCTTCACATGTGATTAGTCCGTCCGAGATTGAGATTAAGTTCGATATAGCGTGCGAGGAAGAACCAATTCGCATTCTAGCTCGTGAGATTAAGGAGCTACGAAATAAGAAAATTCCATTGGTTAAAGTACTATGGACAAAACATGGAGTTGAGGAAGAAACGTGGGAGCCAGAAGATCAATGAGAGAATTCTATCCGAACCTATTCACCGGTAAGATTTTCGGGGACGAAAATCCTTAAGGGGGAGAGTTGTAATAGCCCAATTTAGACCCTAATCGGAGTGGTGGTTTCGGGACCACGAATTTGAGTCAGAAAAATATTTTAAAATTATTTTCTGTGTTTATTATGTGTGAATTTATATGTGCTAAATTTTCTGTTCTAATTTTACTGTTTGGATGTCGATTTAATAAAAAAGGGCTTAATCGCGTAAAATGAAAAGTTAATAATTAAATGTGGAAGTATCAAATTGAACTTGCCTTTCTAATATGAAGTGTTTATAATGCAATTAAGCCATAATTATTAATGATGGACGGCTATGACTTTGTTTTATAATGATTTTGTATTATTAAATAAATGTTAGTTGTGTACTTAAATTAATAATATATGTTAAATAAAACATAAAAAAATATAGTAAACACATGCACTCATTTTTTTTTCCACCATAACCGAATGCTAAAAGAAAAAAAGAAAGAAATAACAAAGCTTAGGGTTCGACACTTTGAAGGCTTGATTCAAGGTGAGTTCTAGCTCGATTTTTGATGATTTTTATGTTTTTGAGATCGTTGCTTTGAGTACTATTCGACCCATGCTTGAATTTTTGATTTTGATGAATATTTTGAGTTATGCCGTTGATGAGAGCTTGTGGTTTTTGTTGTTTGATGATGAAATATGAAAGATATGTTTTAGATTAACATGTTTTGTATTGGAGTTTTTGATGATTTTGAGTAATTAGGACTAAATTGCAAAAATAATAATTTTAGGGACTAAAATGTGAAATAAATGAAATGTAAGGGCTTGTATGTATATAAGGAAGGTTCGGCCTAATTATGTTGTTGTGAGATTTTGCATATTTTGTGTTTTGTGCAATAGGGACTAAATTGTAAAAAATGTGAAATGTCAGGGTAAAAATGTAATTTGCCCATTTTTGTTTTTTTTGGATGAATTTGATTGAATAATTGAATTAATAAATTTAATTTATATTAATTTAGATCAAGAAAAGAGAAAATCGGATTTAGATTGGGGGAAAACTAAAGTTGTCGACTAGTTGATCCATTCCGGTTATTCATCGTCCGAGGTAAGTTTATAAGCAAATAAATGTTGTTAACTTTGAATAAATACTAGATTTATATGCTGAATTTAATTGTGTAAAAATATATACATGAAAGACGAATTTGAATATACTTGGAAGTTATATGCAAAAGCTCGATTCGATTAAGTTACAACGTTTGAAAGCCCGTTTGAACCATAGGATTTTTGATATGTAATTTCGAGTAAGACCACGTCTGGGACTTTGGCATCGATATATGTGTTTTCATGTAAGACCACGTCTGGGACGCTGGCATCGATATATGTGGTTACGTGTAAGACCATGTCTGGGACATCAGCTTCGTATTAGATTCGAGTAAGACCCTACCTGGGACAGTGGCATCAATATGAGATAGCATGTAAGACCACGTCTGGGACGTTGGCATTGTATAATATATGTGATTATCCGAGTATCTTATTCAAATCTGAATGGTTCAACGGGAAATGATAAACCACGTATGAATGTGAAATCAGGTTAAAGTGAACAAGTACGTAAAAAATATTTGCCGACTTGAAAGTAAGGCAAGTTGGTTATTGATATGTGATATAAGTTATAGGGATGCTAATGGTGATGTTTGTGTATATAAGAAACTATATGTGATTTAATGAATAAGCATGTGATATTGAAATTTTATTTATATATATAATCGGTTATGTAATGATATTGTGGCTTTGAATTAAATGATTTTTGATGATGAATATATGTCTTTATATTCGGTCAAGATAAGGTTATATATGAAATTATATAATGTTTATGAAATTGCAAGTTTGATACTAAATGGAATTAAGAATTATGTAATAATTTAGTTAAATTGATTTCATAATGCTTTTGAGTTGTTTATTTGCTTAAGGCTTACTAAGCTAAGTTAGCTTACTTTGTGTGTATATATTTGTCTTTGTTTTATAGATTTTGAAGATCGTTACATGCTTGGGGATCGTTAGTAAATTCAATTGCACTATCGTTTATTCTCGGTACTTTTAAAGGTTTTAAATTCGAACTCATGGCATGTATAGGCTATATTATGTTATGAACATATATGATTTTGATATGTATATATGTTTAAAGCCATGCGAAAATGGCTTGTTCATTTGTTAAATATGGATTTATGGTTCGATTAAATGATGTGGTTGAAATTTTGGATGTGTTTGGCATATTCGGTTTTGATATATATATATGTGAATTGTTAGATGTGATTATTGCTTGTAGTGATTGATGAAAGATGAATGGCTTTTGAATTTGATTACGAGATGTGATATAAATATTGTTTGTCTTGAGTGATGTTTATATATATTTGATATTTGAGATGTGAATTGGACTTATAAATGTATATGATTTGATATGTTTGGAAAGGTGTATCACTTATTGTGGTTAACACTTGTATATAGATTGGCGATTCGGTTTGCTTATTGAAATTGAATAGATTTTAATAAATATTTGGTTAACTTGTGTCAATGAATTATACATTTAAAAGTTGATTTGGTCAAGTTATGTGCAATGTTAAAAGTATATATCATGAATGTTGGTATTCGGCATGAATTGGTATGGAAATTTGATTATTATTTGTCAGGTGATATTTTCTAATTGAATAATAGAAATATGTTTAGTAAAGAAATGGTCAATGAATGAAACACATGTATTAGGCATGATTATTGTAACACCCCTTGCCCATATCCGATGCCGGGACAGGGTTCAAGGTGCTACCAGAGTTAACTCAAGCATACGCATATAATACCGGGCCATAAAATTTCTTTTAACTTAAAACTTCTCGTTCACATGCATTTTGTCCCTTAAACGAGCTCACAAGGCCCAAAACATGCATTAGAGACGGTTCGGGACTAAACTGAGAACTTAAGAAAAACTTGGAAAAATTTCATGTTTTAAGGCTCCACACGCCTGTGTGGATATAGAGCACACACCCGTGTGCTAGGGACACGCCCGTGTCCCGTACCCATGCGGAATTAATTTCAAAATTCAACTTACAGTGGATTTTCACACGGCCTAGCTCACTCCCATGTGCCTGCCCCGTGTCCCTCACACGGCCTCAACACGTCCGTGTCTTAGCCCGTGTCTAAGAACCTAGACATTCTGCCAATTTGGTCATGAACAAATTGAGGCCACACGGCCAAGGCACACACTCGTGTCCTATGGTCGTGTCCTTCACACGGCTGAGACACACGACCATGTCTTTGCTCGTGTGTTTATTACCATGCATACTGACTTGAAATATTTAGGTGCAAGGGACATACGGCTGGACAACATGCCCAAGAGACAGACCGTGTATCACACACGGCCTAAACACACGCCCGTGTGCCTACCCTTGTGGACAATCACAAGGCTATTTTCCAAGCCATTTTGTCACCCTCCCAACACATGCACAAATACTTATACAATAGCATACAACATGGCATAAATGAGCACTTAAACATCAATAAGAATGTCATGATCATGGCAATTTCATATGCAACCAATATTATAGGTTTTACCTCTATCTTTACCACTTTAATGCTATAACTATCAACATGTTCTTCAAACCTCATTTTCAACACTAATCATCCATGGTCACACGCACAAACCATTCATACCAAGCCACTAAAGGCATATCATAAATGAATATTGTAATGCCCCCACACCCGAAACCGTCATCGGAGTTAAGCTTGAGGTGTTACTAATCTTATTTTACCTTTTTAAACAATTCTAACTATTTATATTAATTTTCGGAATAAACTGTTTTTTTGCATCATGGTTGCTTAAAAATTCATATCTCGAGTTACAAAACTCAAAATCCAATTCTGTAAATTTTCCCTAAAAATATACTCATATATCTATTTACTAATTTTTTTCTAGAATTTTTTTGGTTGAGCAAATTAGTACAGTTTATTAGTTAAAGTTACTTCTGTTTCAGAATTCGACTGCACTGACCTCTACTTACTACGAACCACTTTTCTCCCTGTAAAAAAATTCATATGACAATAAATTGTTTCTATTAAAACTAGATTCAATAAGGATTCTAACATATAAAGTACACCACCCAATTATTTTTATAAAATTTATGGTGAATTTCTAAAGTTGAAACAGGGGATCCAGAAATCGCTCTGGCCCTATTTCACTAAAACTCAAATATCTTATAAAATACAAACCTTTACCTGCTTTGCTTATTTCATATGAAAATAGACACAATGAGCTTTAATTTCATATATTATTCAGTATCAAACCATGTCTCTACAAATTTTTGTGATTTTTCAAAATCACGTTATTTCTGATACTTGAATCCGTTTTTAAGTTACTTTCACATTTTTCATAATTTTCATGTGATAGTTACTACTTAATCAAACATACTATTAAACATGTATATCATCAGCCATTCTATTAGCTAATCACTAGCAAATATTTACACATCATTCATTGATCATATCATATCAAAAGAAACCAAGTTCCTATACATGTCATACACAAAACGAAACTTCTAACTATACCAATGTAATTTCTTCGATAGTTTGATCGGGTCTCCGACATTTCCTTCGATCCCCGAGTGGCTTGATAAAAACTATAAGAAAAAGAAAATAAGAGAGTAAGCACTAGGCTTAGTAAGCTTACAAGCAAATAAATTACAACATTCAACATAATGAATAAATATACATCAAGTCACCTAGCCTCATAAACTTTCTTTACTTCTAATTTTCTACCTTCTTCTTTACTCACTTACCTTCTTTCTTACCTGACCTTTCACTATTCATAAATATAATCTACCTTCCCTTTTTGCTGATAATTTACTATGATTTAACATATACAATGACCCATTGAACCACTCGGAATACTAAGGATACTAGGGTCATTCCTGTCTATCAATATCCTGCCAATGCCATGTCTTCGACATGGACTTACATGAATTATTCCTATCTCCAATGCCATATTTATATATATAATATGGGCTTACATGGCTCAGTCCTGTCTCCAAAACCATATATCTGATATGGACTTATATGGCTCATTTCTATCCTGTCCTGTCAACCCCAATATCTTAATATTCCTAAGGTTCAAACGGGGCTTCCTAATGCTTTTTCTCTGCTACTTCGCCTTTAATTCGACTTTAAATATTCTCAAAAAAATAAGTATATAAATGCTGGAAATTAACAATAATAATGTAAAATATAAGAATATTGCATTTATTTACTGTAAACTTACCTCGATACAAAATGTGACTAAACTTTACAATTTAGTCCTTTACTTTTTCTTTTCCCCGATCTACTCCTGAATTTCGTTCTTCTTGATTATGGAGCTTGAAAATTGAAGAAACCCTAGCTATGGAGAGAGCAAAATTCAGTAGCAACCATATGAGAAAGATGACCATTTTGTGTTATTTTTCTCATTTTATTTCATTTAATATACAAATGACCAAAATGCCCCTCCTTACTAAACTTTCAAAAATTCCTTCCATGTCCTAATCTTTATCCATGAACTTAAAATTGGTTAAATTGCTATTTAAGACCTCCTCATTAATATTCCAAAACAATTTCATACTAAAAACTTCTAGAATGCAAGTTTGCAAATTATTCGATTTAATCCCTAACCTCAACTTAAGCAATTTATGCATAGAATTTCATCACGAAATTTTCGCACAATCATGTAATCATATCATGAACCTCAAAATAATAATAAAATAAATTTTTCTACCTCAGATTTGTGGTTTCATAACCACTGTTCCGTTTAGGCCCTATTTCGGAATGTTACAAATATGTTTACCAACCCCATAATCAAAATAAGCCAATACATTTAGCTAAAGAAAATATCACACACTCAAATATTTAAACTCCTATACATGCCATGGACTCAAAGTACTTGAAATCACTTACACCAATAGCGATAGCTTGACAGTGTGATAATATCTCTGACGAACTCCAACCCGAGCTAACCTGGCAACACTAGAGAACATGGGAAAAGAGAGGGGGGTAAGCTTTACGCTTAGTAAGTTCATATGAAACAATAAGCAACTCATTAACATGTTTTTATCAATGTTCCCAACATATTCTCAAGTTCATGATAAACTGTCTTCTTGTAAAATAGTCAATAAAATATTTATATTTGGAGCTACAAAACTCCAAATTAAGTTCTGTTAATTTTCTTTGAAACTAGACTCATGTAACTTTCTACCATAAAATTTCCAAAAATTTTGGTTTAGCCAAATAGTACAGTTTATTCCTCTAAGTTACCCTTGGTTCATTGTCTGACAGTTCTGACCCTTTTGCACTAAAGTTTAATTATCTCATAGGACAGGACTCGAATAATGTTTCTGTCTATTTTTTTTGAAAATAAACTCATTAAGGATTCTAACATATAAATTATAACTCATAACTATTTTTTTACAATTTATAATTATTTTATCAAATCAGAACAGGGAATTTCAAAGTCATTCTGACTCTATCTCACATAACTTCAAATATCTCATTATACGAAATTATTTTGCTTACATGGTTTCATTTATAAAAAACTAGACTTAATAAGCTTTAATTCCATATTTTATTCAGCCTCTAACTCATTTCCCACTATTTTTAGTGTATTTTCAAATTTACACCACTGCAGTAACCCAAAACTGTCCAGGCTAATTTACTCATTCACAATTATTGTTCACCAAATTAATACAACATCATTTCATCTATCATGGTAAGAACACATAGCTATGCACCATAAGCATGGACCCATAATCTCAATGTCATCAATTATCAAAGACTTATTCCAAATCATGCCATTTTCATAGTATTCACCAAATACTATATACATCATAGATTATCACATATCAAGGCATTACTCATAAGTTTGGTGTACATGCTTGTACAACTTGTAACATAACTCAAGTACATACTCACCAATGACTTACCTCATTGGAAACATTATTAAATCTTTCCTCAGATTTCCCATTGAACACTTGGAATACTAATGGATACACAGAAGATTGCACATAAGTGCTATATACGCAGTTAGACCACTCAATAGCGCGTAATATATGTAGCTAAAGCTACCTTATAACATGTAATACATCCATAATGAACTTGGACCACTCAACGAGCTCGGATTTATAGTTTCCTAGTGACATGTCTCTTGTATCCTAGACTATTCCTAAGGTTCAAACGAGATTTTCCTTTCTCATACTTTGCATCTCTGTCATACTTGCTCATAATGGCATCTCACCATGCTCATAACATATTCCTACTTTCATGGCAATAATTGACATTTAAGGCATGTATCATCAAACATGGTAACAATAAAGCATTCAATTTCACATATTTCATATACCACATGTCATGTGCCGTCATTTTCTTACATTTCATGTAATATTCTCCATGTCATAATTCCACACATTAAACAACATTCTATCAAATTTTCCAATATGTTAAATCATATAATATATGCAATATTAATAAGGAATGTAATTCAAACATAACTTTGCATTATTATTATCATATGAACTTACCTCGACACCAAATTGGTAAAAAAGGCCTAAACATCAATTCCTCGTTTTTCCTCGTTCTAAGCCCGAATCTTGTTTTTCATCATCTAGAACATCACATTTAACTTATTAAAATAATATAATAATCAAATTAGTCCATTGACACACTTTGGCAAATTTTACAATTTTGCCCCTATATTTTGCCATAATTACCAAATTGTCCCTAGGCTCGAAAAATGATTTTTATTCAATTTATTTACTCCTTAAGCCTAGGTGAACCATTTTAATAACTATAGCAACTCATAATTTTAACTTTTCACACATTTACAACTTGTTTTACAACTTTGCAAAATACCCCTTTTTAGGTGTTTTCATGCAAATTTCTTTCACAAAAGTTGTTTATAACACTACCAAGACTCATATTATTCCATAAAAACTCATAAAACAACACATATGATTTCATGGAAAAACCCTAGACTCTTAATCATTTTGCAAATTAGTCCCCTCTTTTGAAAGCTCATGCTTTAGGGGTTCCAAAAACACAAAAATCATCAAGAAAAAGCATTAAAATCACTTACTATCAAGGGAGTTTCTTTGATGAAATTTTCTAGCTTAAAACCCTTTCTTTGTTTCCATTTTCGGTGAAAGAGAAGAAGAAAAATGAATGGAAATGACAATTTTTTTCTTTATTCTATTTTATTACCAAAAAGTCATTTAAATCCCATAAAATATGGCTTTTTGACCAATCTTGTCTCCCTTGGTAGCCAACTCTATTAAAAAGGGTCTAATTGCCTTTCAAAGGCCTCCAATATTAATTATGTAGCTATTAGACACATTTATGTACTAAAATACAACTTTTACCTTTTACGCAATTTAGTCCTTTTTCGAAATTAAGCTAGAAATCGCTAAAATAAAATTACCAAAATTTTCATGCACATTTATAAACATGCTATATCACATAAAATAATATCAAAATAATTTTCTCTGGCCTCGGAATAGTGGTTTCAAAACCACTATTCCGACTAGGCCCAAAATGGGCTATTACAATCATATTTAGTTAAAGCCTTATAAAATGATCACAAGAATAGCATATTATTCATGTTTGAAATGGAAAATTTTGACATTTCTTGTAATACAAAATTTACATGCCAAATGAGGTAGGGTAAACATGGTATGTATCTCAAATATATATATGCTTTATAATTTTCATGTATGAAATCCTTGATTGAATAAATTGCATTGTACTTGTTTTTGGTTTAATAATGAAATGCCTTGTATAGGAAAGCACATGGTAATCGGCTAATTCTTATAAAAGTGACCAAATGAATAGTGATTTTAGTATTATAAGTTGTTAATAGTTTGCATTAAATTTGGTTTTTGTGCTATTTGATATTTCATGTTTATAATAATTGATACAAATTATCTTATAAGGATTTTGATATGCGCATATGTTTTGTGTCAAAAGGTTATAGTTGACATTATTTATTTATGATTTAATATTAGATACAAGTTGATTAATATATTATAAATTGTTTCTTAAAAAGCTTAAATTGATTATTTAAGTTTATTAATGATTTGAATTTGAATTACGTGTTTGAGTATGTTCGTGATTGCCTAAAAGCTATGTCTCTTCTAGAAATATCTTGTAACCCATTCCGGTGATGAATACGGGTAGAGTGTTACACTTTGAACACACAATTAGCGTTGTCTGACGATGGTTCGATAGTAGCCGAATTGAAAGCGAGGTCATTATTTCTACAGCTGATTTGTGAGGCCCAGAAATTTGATAATAAATTGCAAGCAAAACGAGATCAATGTGAGTCGACTTTTGACTCTGAGTTTCGAATAGGGCTTGATGATTGCTTGATTTTTCATGATAGAATATGTGTACCAAGAAATTCTGAGCTTATTCAGAGAATTCTAAATGAAGCACACATTAGTTGTTTATCAGTGCATCCGAGAAGCACGAAAATGTATAACAATTTGAAACAGCATTACTGGTGGCATGGCATGAAACGAGATATCTCAGAATTTGTTTCAAAATGTTTGATATGTCAGCAAGTTAAAGTTGAGCATCAAGTGCCGTCAGGTTTATTACAGCCTATTATGGTTCTTAAGTGGAAGTAGGATCGAGTAACAATGGATTTTGTATCGGGTTTGCCCTTATCTCTGAAAAAGAAAGATGCAATTTGGGTTGTTGTTGATAGATTGATGAAATCAACTCATTTCATTTTGGTACACACAGATCTCTCACTTGATAAATTAGCTGAGTTGTACATTTCTGAAATTGTGAGATTACATGGTATTCATTTATCTATTGTTTTGGATAGAGATTTGAGATTCACTTCACGATTTTGGAAGAAACTGCAAGAGGCATTGGGTACAAAGTTACATTTCAATACCACATTTCACCTACAGATAGATGGTCAATTCGAGCGAGTTATTCAGATACTTGAAGATATGTTGCATTGTTGCATTCTCGAGTTTGGGGGTAGCTAGGAGAAATATTTATCGCTGATTGAATTTGCTTACAATAATAGCTTTCAATCAAGTATAAAGATGGCACCATACGAAGCTCTATACGGTCGTAAATGTCAAACACCATTGTACTGCACTGAACTAAGCGAGAATAAGATTCACGGAGTTGATTTGATCAGGGAAACAAAAGAAAAAGTGAAAGCAATTTGCGATAGTTTGAAAGCAGCATCGGATCGACAGAAATCTTACACAGACTTGAAACGAAAAGATATTGAGTTTTAGATCAGGGATAGATTGTTCCTGAAAGTGTCACCATGGAAAAGATATTGTGGTTTGGTCGAAAAGGGAAATTGAGTCTGCAATTCATCGGACCGTATGAGATTATCGAACGAGTCAGACCAGTTGCTTATCGACTATATTTACCGTCTGAGTTAGAGAAAATACATAATGTATTTCATGTGTTGATGCTTCGGCGATACAGATCCAACCCTTTACAATTCATTTCCCCGATTGAGGTTGAAATTCAATCAAATATGTCATATACTGAAGAACTAATTCGAATTCTAGCTTGTAAAATCAAAGTGATGAGAAATAACAGAATTGCATTAGTGAAAGTAGTATGCCATCGACACGGGGTTAAAGAAGCTACGTGGGAAACTGAGGATGCTATGAGAAATCAATACCGTAACCTATTCGCTGGTAAGATTTTCGGGGACGAAAATCCCTAAGGGGGGAGAGTTGTAACAGCCGATTTTAGCTAAGTTGGAATAGTGGTTTTGAAACAACAAATCCAATGTCGAAAAAAATATTTTAATATTATTTTATGTGTTTAAAGCATGATAGCATGTATGTGTGAAAGTTTCATGATATAATTTTATCGATTGGATGTCTAATTTGATAAAAGGACTAAATCGCGTAAAATGCAAAAGTTGCATTCTATTTGTTAAAGGTGTCTAATTGCTATGAATTATTAAATGAAAGGTCCTTATGATGTTATTAGACCATTGATAGTGGAATTTGACATAAAAGGATATTAAATGGATGTTTTTAATAGTTTTTATTAAAGGTTATTTTGGTAAATTGTAACACCCCTAACTCGTATCTGTCGCTAGAATAGGGTTTCGAGGTATTACTGGACAAGACACAAACTCCGAACAATCGTATGCGTACACTTGCTCAAACTCTGAAAACAATCAAATATTAATATATATATAACTAATTTAAATTATTTACTAATAATATCATAACATTTTTCAAACATATATCCAGTTATATAATTCATAAGCAAATAGTGCCAAATATATCTTTTTACCACATAGCATAAGCGCATATCAAAGATATTATAAATAATTCAATCAATTATTACAAACATGAATTATATAAAGTAAACGTATTTAAGTACATATCTTTTTTAACAAAACTCTATTTGGCACAATAAGGATATAATAAATTTAACCAAATCATTCATGTCATAAATACATTACTACATATATATATTTGGTTTCAAATGGCTAAATCATAAACAAGTCTACTAATAAGTTCATCTAAATAGATTGCGCAAGACTAAAAGGTCCTGTATCAATTTAAACATATATTAAAAGAACACCGAATAGTCTAACCATCAAAGTACATATAACCATTCACATTCACCTATTTTGCATAAACACAATCATGATTCCTTATAACTTAAATTACTATTCATTTGGTCATTTTACAAAGCCTTAGCCAAATGTAATCATGCTTATTACTAATGTTTATTTTAATGTCTACTTTCAACTTTACTCAATCACATTACGTGCATGTAATTTCACATAGAATCAAATCCATATATTAACCATAATTTGTATTTCACATAAAACACATCACAAATATATATACATATAACATAGCAAACACTTGTTTAATACTTTAAAATACCAAAACTGAATCTAAACATGTTAATATCACTTATTTGGCAAAGTAACAAAGGTCATATTCAATACTAATTCAATGATTACATTTTTGGATAAGCACATATAAATATATATATCAAACCAACACGTCATATGCTTATATATATATATAAGTGCCGAAGCATGATTAAGTTACTAACATAATTCATATTCATTTCTTCACTTAATGAATGCATATTGAACTCACTTTTATCACATGCCATAACTGAATCACCTTGTTACCAAAATACATGGCAAAACTAAATAAAACATGTTTCACATATATATATACATAACATTGCCGAATCATCAATTTAATAATTTCATTACCTAAATTAAACATTTAACTGAATACACTCATCAACCAAATTAAATCATTACTATCAAATGCAAGGCCTAGCCGAATCATTAAGCAACAGGTAACATATCAAGCATAATTCATACTTACATATATATCATAGCCGATTCAACCAAACCAAATAAAATCATCATTTGAGCATAGCATACAAACCAAACTTAGCACACATAAGAACCATGATCAAGATAGCAAATACTTATATATCAAATTAGCCATTTTCGTATGGCATATTATATACAACACTTCAAACATATTCGAAAAGTAGTATAGCCTATACATGCCATAGGTTCGAAATTTAGCTTTTAATAATACCGATAAATAGACGATAATGTGATAGACTTCACTGACGATCCCCGAGCCCATAACTAGTCTCCAAAATCTATAAAACAGAAGCAAACATACACACATAGTAAGCTATCACAGCTTAGTAAATCATAAGCAAATAAACATCTCAATGACATAATCAACTCAATTTAACCAAACATATTCCTGCTATCATAATCACATTTAATCTCAAACTTTCAAATTCATATACAACATATACATTCATGTATCAACTTTAAATTGGCCAAAATACATATATATCCATTACCAAAGTTATCATTTACTTCCAAGGTCATAATATCATCATATAGACAAATATATCTACTCATTCATATATGTATACACATGTTTCACACTTTAATATCACATACTTATATCATTTTGATGAATATAGATTTGCATTCAATATACATATAACCAACTTTATAACATGATTCATATCATCACTTCAAATACCAAAACTTAATTTCAATACATTAGCTAACAAATACCTGTACCTTTTAATTCGATTTTGCATTCGGTCTTTACTTAACACTGCCCGTTGAATCATTTGGAATTAAATAGGATATTTGGACACTCGCACATATCGTACAATGCCAATGTCCCAAACGTGGTCTTACATGTAATTATATATCGATGCCACTGTCCCAGACAGGGTCTTACTCGTAAACACATATCGGAATCACCTATCGATACCAACGTATTAAACATGGTCTTTCTCGCACACACATATCAGAATCACACATCGATGCCAACGTATTAAATGTGATCTTACTCGCACACACATATCGGAATCACACATCGATGCCAACGTATTAAATGTGGTCTTACTCGTAATCACATATCGATGTCAACATCCCAGACGTAGTCTTACACGTAAACACATATCGATGCCAACCTCCCAAATGTGGTCTTACATGTAATCACATATCGAAGCCAACATCCCAGACGTGGTCTTACACATAATCACATATCAATACCAACGTCCCAAACGTGGTCTTACACATAAACACATATCGATGCCAATGTCCTAGACGTTGTCTTACACGTAATCACATATTGATGCCAACATCCCAAACGTGGTCTTACACATAATCACATATCGATGGCAACGTCCCAGACGTGGTCTTACATGTAATCACATATTGATGCCAACTAAAAAATGTACCATTATAAAACCAAATTATAAGATCATATAACTCACAAATCATACCATAATCACATTTTTCATTACTCAATGCCGATTCATAACTTACTAGTAACCATTACAATTATTTATAGATCACATATATTGAAATTTAACAACATCTATTTGCTTATAAACTTACCTCGAGCAATGACAATCGGAACGGAATGACTATTCAATAACTTTGGTTTTCACCCAATCCAAATTTGATTTCTTTGGTTCTTGATCTAAACATATTCAAATAAACTTATTCAAACACAAATTCATTCAATTTAGTCTGAAAACACATAAATGGGAAAATTACCATATTGCCCCTGACATTTTACAATTTTTACAATTTAGTCCAAATTGCACAAAACACAAAACATGCAAAATTTGCACACACCATGCTTAGGCCGAATGTTACCCATGCTCATACAAGTCCATACATTTCATTTATTTCACATTTTAGTCCCTTAATTTATTATTTTTGCAATTTAGCCCTAATTACTCAAATTCATCAAAAATTCCAATACAAAACATATTAATCCAAAACATATCTTTCATAATTCATCAACTAACATCACAAAACTTAATTATTCAACAATGGAATAAGTCAAAATATTCATCAAAATCATAAGTTCAAGCATGGGCTTTGTACATTACACTGCAACGATCTCAAAAATGTAAAAATTATAAAAAATCGAGCTAGTTACGTACCTTGATTAAGCTAAAAAATGGTCGAATATGGCTTTCTTTTCTTTTTCTTTTCCTTTAGCTAATTTCGCTACCAAAAGATGAACAAGCATGGCTTTTATTATTTTATGATTTATATTATATAACATTATTATCATTTTACCTATTTAACCTTGGTTATAAAATAATAAACCATTATAAACCGTGCCTTTAACTGTCCAACTCATTTAGTTATGGCCTAATTTCGTTATAAGTGCTTCATATTAGTAAGACAAGTTCAATTAAGCACTTTCATATTTAACTATTAACTTTTCACTTTATGCGATTAAGCCCTTTTTTACTAAATCGGCATCCAAACGGGTAAAATTAAAACACAAAAAATTCACACATATAAATTCACACATAATAAAAATAGAAAATAATTTTTAAATATTTTTCTGACTCAAATTCGTGGTCCCAAAACCACCATTTCGAATAGGGTCTAAATCGGGCTGTTACATAAATGGTTAATAAATGATATATTAAAGAAAAAAAAACATAAAGCCATCTTTATGTTGATCTTTTATGGCCAAATGAAGCTTGAAGAAAAGCTAAAATAGGGTTTTTCATTTGGTTAGGTTAATTTAAGCAATTAAGGTACGATTTTAGCTTAGTTTTTGATGATTTTTACATTTCTGAGATCGTTGCTTTGTATTCTAGCTAGCCCATGCCTTAATTTTTGAAGTTGTTAATGATTTTGTGAAGTGCCATTGATGAATGGTTGAGTTTTTGAATGTTTTATGATGAAAAATGAATATTTGTTGATAGTTATACAAGTTTTGTTAAGTGATTTTGAGTAAAAATGCCTATTAGGGGTTTAATTGTGAAAAGTGTAAATTGAGGGGTTGAAATGTGAAATAAATGAAAATATTAGGTGATAGGGACCTATATGAAATTCTTCTAGGCTTGGATTTAATGAAATTTCATGAATTTTGTGTATTTGTGAAATAGGGACTAAATTGTAAAAATGTGGAACTTTAGGGGCTAAAGTGTAAAAATGCCCAAATATGTGTCTGTGGACTGAATTGAATGATTTGATGAATAAATGAGTTATTTTTGAATGTATATAAATCAAGAACGAAAGAAATCAAATTTAGATTGGGGAAAATCAAAGGTTATTAAATAGTCGACTTAGTCCGTTTATCCCGAATACAAGGTAAGTTCATATGAAAATAAATGTCTTTAAATTGAATTATATATGTTTAATTGTCATTGAACTGCTATGAGTATTGAATGATCAAATACGAGCAAGAATCAACAGGGTCACAATATCCAAAAGTCTCGTACGAACCTTAGGAATAGTATAGGATACGAATGTCATGATATTAGGATTAACGAGATTTGATTATGTGTAAGACCATGTCTGGGACATTGGCATCATTATGTGATTACGTGTAAGACCATGTCCAGGACATTGGCATTGTTATTTGATTTCGAGTAAGACCATAGCTGGGCTATCAGCATCGATATGTGATAACATGTAAGACCATATCTGGGACATGGCATTGTACGAGCTCTAGGTGATTTCTGAGTATCCTTAACACTTCCAAAAGGTTAAATGGGAAAATTCAAGTTGAGAAAGAATGTGTGAATGAGTTAAGTGACTCAGGTACGTACGAGATTCATACAAGTATTGAAAAGGGAAGTATTTGATGAATTCTTTTATGATATTGATTATGTATAAATTGGGAAAGGTTTGTGAGCTTATATGTGCTTACTCATAGTTTGCCTATTGATGGAAATGATGTTGATTCATGTGATAATTTTATTTTTATATGGCTTACTAAGCTTTTAGAGCTTACTTTGTGTGTTCTTTCCCTGTTCTATAGATAATCAAAGCTAGCTCGAACTCGTGGATCATCACGAACACTGTCACACTATCGATCAACTTGTTAGTACTTATGATGCTATGTAAATATGGTATATGGCATGTATAGGTTAGTGATATGATGATGTGTTTTGAGATATGATATTAGCCATGAGATTTGGCTCATAAATGATGTAAATGTTGGTGTGAATTTGACCATTTGGGTTGGCTTATTTTAAGAGTTTGGTAAGTGAAATATGATGTATATAAATGGCTTTGTGTTTTGGCATGTTTTTCATGGATGTTGTGATGGTTATAAGGTTGCTCAATTAGCTAATTGTCAATTGGTGTATTATTGCTTAAAAAAATGGCATGTTGTGACTTGGTTTTAATATGATTAGTTGGCATGATTTGTACATGAAATAGCATGTTTTGGTTGCTTATATGTAACACACCTAACCCTTATCCGTCGCTAGAATAGGGTTACGAGGCATTATTGATCAATACACATTGTTCACATACAAAACATATACATTTATCCATTCATATAAAAAAATCCATTCAAATCATTCGCATTGTCCATTATAAGGCTCTACGAGACCTTAAAACATGATTAAAGTGGTTCGGGACTAAACTGATAATATTTGCAATCTTTGAGAAACTTAGAAAAATTTTCAACATTTAAGGGTTACACACCTGTGTGAACAGGTCTTGTGCCTCACATGGCTACCAGACACGCCCGTGTCACAGGCCGTATGAAAATAGGGCATACCTACTGACTTGCACCACACGGCCGTGGGAAAACTGGAGAGGATACTGACTTGGGTCACATGGTCGACCACACACCCATGTTCTAGCCCGTGTGCCACACACGACAGTAGACACGCCCGTGTGTCTAAGCCTTGCCAAATCTATAGGGTATACTGACTTTAATTCGAAGGGTTACCCTAAGGACACACGGTCATTCTGAATGACCGTGTATCACACACGGCTGAGATACACGCCCGTGTAGAAAAAAATAGGCTATTTGTAAAGCCAATTTGCCACCCATTTTCTCATGCACATAAAGCAATCAAATAATACCATTTCAATGCATATATAGGCAACCAAGACATGCCAATTCGTACACATATTATGCCATCTATCCTCAACCATTTTAACTACTCAATTCCATATTCAAAATATACCAACTCATTATGTCAAAATCACCAAATTCACATAACTTCTAAATGTATTTTCATCACCTTACCATCAACTAAATCATGCCTCCCAAACATATCAATTCATCATCTATAAATCAACCATAATGTACCATTCCTCAAACATTAATAACTAACCAAATGAGTAACCATTTAGTCATATCCATAACCATGGCAAACAATGCCAAAACACAAGACATTATATACATCACATATAACACTTATCCAAAACATAATTTTAAGCCAACTTAAATGGCCAAATACATACCAACATTTCCAACAAAAGCACGCCAAATCTCATGGCTATATCAAATCATAAAACATATCATCAACTCACTAGCCTATACATGCCATATACCAAATTTACAAGTATCCAAAAATACCAACAAGTAGTCGATAGTGTGATGATGGTTCCCGATGATCCCCGATGTTCGAGCTAGCTTCAGTAATCTATAAAACATGGAAGAACACACAAAGTAAGCTTTAAAAGCTTAGTAAGCCATATACAAATAAAGTCAACACATGAATATTTGCATATCAATTCAAATTTGTTAAACATAGCTAATCACATTCAAATTCACCAACCTTTCTCAATGAACATATATTCAATGTCTTATTCAAGTTCATCAAATATTTCCCCATTTTCAATACTCGTATGAATTTCATACGTACCTGAGTCACTTAGCTCTTTCACATATTCATTCTCGACTTGACTTTGCCCGTTGAATTGTTCAGAATCATTAAGGATACTCAAAAATCACATAAGCTCGTAGAATGCCATATCCCAGATATGGTCTTACATGTTATCACATATCGATGCCACTGTCCCAGGCAAGGTCTTACACGAAATTGATTATTGATGCTAATGTCCCAGACAAGGTCTTACACGTAATCTCAATACAATGCCAATGTTCCAGACATGGTCTTACATGTAATCACATCTCGATAACCTAATGTCATGACATTCGTATCCTATACTATTCCTAAGACTTTCGGATGTTGTACGTCTATCGATTCTTTCTCGTAATTGTTCTTTCCACATTCATAATGATTCAATGACAAGTAAACACATATAATTCAATTTAAAGAAGATAACTTTCGATTTCCCTCGATCTAAATTTGATTTCTTTCGTTCTTGATCTTAATCAAGCTTAATGTTGGTCGAATATCACAAGCCCTAAATGGCTTTCTTCCTCCTCTAATTTTTGGCTAGAACAAAGATGATAACTCAAAATTATGGCTTTTATTTTATTTATGGTATGTTAATTAACATTTTTACTAATTTACCCTTAATGAAACCATTATGAAATCACCTAATACAAGCCCATTTATGACAATTTCCACTTTCAATGGTCTATAAAAATATAAGGACCTTTCATTTAATAAGCCATAGCAATTAGACACCTTTATCAAATAGAATGAAACTTTTGTATTTTACGCAATTTAGTCCTTTTCTCAAATTAACCACTTAAACGATAAAATTATTTCACGAAACTTTCACACATACATATTCAAATTTTGCAAACATCAAAAATAATATTAAAAATAATTTTACGACCTCAAATTTGTGGTTCCAAAACCACTGTTCCAATTTAGCTAAAATTAGGCTGTTACAACTCTCCCCCTTAGGGATTTTCGTCCCCGAAAATCTTGCCAGTGAATAGGTTTGAATATTGCTTTCTCATAGTATCCTCGAGTTCCCACATAGCTTCTTGAACCCCGTGTCGATGCCATAATACTTTCACTAATGAAATTTTCTTATTTATCAGCTTTTTAATCTCACAAGCTAGAATTCGGATCAGTTCCTCACCGTACGATAAATCTGACTGAATCTCAGCGTCGGTCAGAGAAATAACATGCGAAGGGTCAGATCGGTATCATCTAAGCATCGATACATGAAATACATTATGAATATTTTCTAACTCAGACTACAATGCTAGCCAATACGCCACTGGTCCAACTTGCTTGATAATCTCATACGGCTCGATGAATCTCGGTCTCAATTTGCCTTTACGATTATATCAAAGTATTTTTTTTCCACGGAGATACTTTCAAAAACACTTTATCCCCGGTCTGAAACTCAATATCTTTTCATTTCAAGTCTGCGTAAGATTTCTGTCAATCTAAAGCTGCTTTCAGACTACCACGAATTACTTTCACTTTTTCTTCAATCTCTCTAATCAAATCAACCCCGTGAATCTTATTCTCACTTAACTCAGTCCAGTACAAAGGTGTTTGACACTTCCGACCGTATAAAGCTTCGTATGGTGCCATCTTAATACTCGATTGAAAACTGTTGTTATATGCGAATTTAATCAATGACAAATACTTTTCCCACGTACCTTCGAACTCAAGAATGCAATATCTCAACATATCTTCGAGTATCTGAATAATTCGCTTAGATTGACCATTCGTCTGTGGGTGACATGTGGTTCTAAAATGTAGTTTTGTACCCAGTGTATCTTGCAGTTTTTTCCAAAACCTCGATGTAAACCTCGGATCTCTATCCGAAATAATAAAAATAGGTACTCTGTGTAATCTCACAACCTCAGAGATATACAATTGAGATAACTTTTCAAACGAATAGTCTATTCATACCGAAATAAAATGAGCCGATTTTGTCAATCTGTCAACTATAACCTAGATCACATCTTTCTTTCTCGGAGATAAGGGCAATCCTGACACAAAATCCATAGTCACTCTATCCCATTTCCACTCAGGAATCATAATCGGTTGTAATAAACCAGACAGTACCTTATGCTCAGCTTTAACTTGCTGACAAATCAAACATTTAAAAACAAATTCTGAAATGTCACGTTTCATACCATGCCACCAATAAAGCTGTTTCAAATCGTTATACATTTTTGTACTTCCCGAATGAACAGATAAACAACTACTATGTGCTTCATTCAAAATCATCTGAATCAACTCTAAATTTCTTGGAACACAAATTCGGCCTCTGAATCTTAAACATTCATCTGAATCAACTTGAAACTCTGAATCTGGGTTCGAATCACATTAAGCTCGTTTTGCTAACATTTCATTTTGAACTTTCTGAGCTTCACAAATCTACTATAAAAACAACAGTCTTACTTTCAACTCAGCTAAAATTGAGCCGTCATCAGATAGAGCCAACTGAGTATTCATTGCACGTAGAGCAAACAAGGATTTTCGGCTTAATGCATCAGCAACTACATTTGCTTTTCCCGAATGGTAGTCAATCACTAGCTCATAATCTTTTAGCAATTCTAGCCATCTCTGCTGTTGTAAATTCAAATATTTTTGAGTTATCAAATATTTCAAACTCTTGTGATCTGAATAAATATGACATTTCTCACCAAACAGATAATGATGCCAAATCTTCAACTCAAACACAATAGTTGCTAACTCTAAATCGTGAGTCGGGTAATTCTTTTCATGCCGTTTCAACTGTCTCGAGGCATAAGCTATGACTTTGCTTTCCTGCATCAAAACGCAACCCAGACCATTCAATGATGCATCACTATAGATCACAAATTCTTTACCCGATTTTGGCTATACTAACACTAGAGCTTCAGTCAAAAGAGCTTTTAGCTGATCGAAACTTTTCTAACATTTCTTAGACCATTCAAATTTTACATCTTTCTGTAGCAATCTCATCAGCGGAGTCGCAATCATCGAGAAGCCTTTCACAAATCATCTATAATATCCTGCTAGTCCCAGAAAATTGCGAACCTCAGAAACATTTCTCGGAGGCTTCCAATCTATAATCGCAGATATCTTGCTCGGATCGATTCGAATACTCGATACTGATACAATATGCTCCAAAAAACCAACCTCATGCAACAAGAATTCACATTTACTGAACTTTGCATATAATTGCTTATCACGTAAAGTCTGCAATACAATTCTCAAATGCTCAGCATGCTCAGATTCATCTCGTGAATATATTAATATGTCATCAATAAACATAACAAAAAATTGATCTAGGTACGGTCTGAAAATCCGGTTCATTAAATCCATAAAGACTGCAGGAGCATTCATTAGTCCAAAAGGCATAACTAAGAATTCATAGTGTCCGTACCTCGTTCTAAATGTGGCTTTTGACACATCAGAGTCTTTAACTCGTAACTGGTAATAACCTGATCTCAAATCTATCTTTGAAAACACTGTAGCCCCTTTCAATTGATCAAACAAATCATCTATTCTGCGAAAAGGATATTTGTTCTTGATTGTCACTTTGTTAAGCTATCGATAGTCTATACACATTCTCATCGTGCCATCTTTCTTTTTCACAAACAATACGGGAGCACCCTAAGGCGAGAAACTCAGTCTTGCAAAACCTCTATTTATCAGTTCTTGTAACTGAGCTTTCAATTCTTTTAACTCTATCGGAGCCATTCTGTACAGAGCTATCGAGATCGGTGTTGTACCTGGCATTAACTCAATACCAAACTCAACCTCTTGGATCGGTGGTAAACCCGGTAACTCTTCAGGAAACAAATCTGGGTATTCACACACAACTGAAACTGATTTGATCTTCTTTTCAGTCACTTTCTTATTAAGCACATAAGCAAAATAAGCTTCACAACCCTTTCTCAGATATTTCTGAGCTAACATCAATGAAATCATCATTGGCAAGCCATTCAGATCATCTGACTCAATCCAGATAATATCATTATTTTGATTTCTCAAATCAATCGTCTTTCGTTTGCAATTCACAATAGCATTATGCAACGTTAGCCAATCCATACCCAGAATTATATCAAATTCATCAAATGGTAACAACATCAGATCAGCCGAAAAACAAAAATCTCAAATCATCAACGGATAGGTCTTGTATACTTTATCAACCAACACAAACTTGCTTAAGGGGTTCGATACTTTAATTACAAATTCAGTAGACTCTACAAGCAAAGTCTTACTGGATACTAAATTCACACATATATATAAATGAGTAGATCCTAGATCTATCAATGCAATAACTTTAGTATCATAAAGAGTAAAAGTACCGGTAATAACATCTGGAGATGATGCTTCTTCATGAGCGCGAATAGCGTAGGCTCATGTAGGTGCTCTAGCATCAGATCTCACAGTAGTGTCTCTTGTCATATCTCTACCACGACTCACATTTCCCGTGTTTCTGAGTGGTTTACCTCTAGCTGTAGTGTTACTCGGCCTCGTATTCTATAATGTATCCTTCTTAGCCAACTCCGGACAATCACGGATAAAATGATCCAATGATCCCCATTTAAAACAAGCCCTATCATTCAATATACAATCACTGGGATGCTGTTTAACATAATGTTTACATTCTAGTCAGTTAGGTCTCGCGCTCCCAACACTAGCTAGCGAAGTAGTTGGAGCTTTGAAGCTCGACTGTTGTCTCACTCAATTTCTATTTGAATGCCCTACTGATGTATTAGAACGATTAAACAAGTCTGAAATTTCTTCGATGCAGACTAATAAGATTTAGTAGTTGATCTCTTTCTCGAATCTCTTGCTTCAAAATCAGCTTTTATCTTTTCTTTGCTGAGATCCTCAGCTTTACAAGCCCTCTCAACCAGAACAACAAATTCTTTCAATTTAAGCATCCCGAATAACAGTTTTATATCTTCGTTCCATCTGTCAACAAACCTTTTACGCATGATCTCTTCAGTCGAAACATATTCCCGAGCATACTTGCTTAAACGTACGAACTCTCTTTCATACTCAATGATAGTCATCCGACCTTGTTTCAACTCTAAAAACTTTTTATGTTTCTGATCGAGAAATTACTGACTTGTGTATTTCTTTTGGAACTCAGATTGAAAGAATTCCTAGGTAACTCACTCCCTTGGAACTACAGATGTCAACATTTTCCACCAATGATACACATTATCTCTCAGCAAAGATACATCACACTTGATACATTCTTCTGGAGTACAAGACAATTCATCAAACACTCTGATTGTATTCTCGAGCCAAAACTCAGCTTTCTTTGCATCATCATCAACTATAGCCCGGAACTCCTCAGCCGCCCCATATTTTCGAATCTTATCCACATGTGGCTTACTCAATCGAATCGGATCTATCACTTGTGGTACAACTAGGACTTGTTGAAGAATAGGTGGGGTAGAGGTTGTTGAGTTGCTGGATTCGTTCGTACGAATTCCGTGAACCACTCACTCATCATCTGGAAGAAGGCTTGTTTAGCCTCTCCCTCGTGGCTACTAGTTACAAGTCTAGAATCAGATTGCACTGCCCCTTGAGCGGGAGCGGATGCATTACTTTCAACATCGTCAGCTATGACTCGATCAGGATCTATTTTCTATAAGAAAGACACATTTTAACTGTCAGGAATCATCACACTATCGCGGTTTATATATATGGCATGTATAGCTAGACTCTCACACACTATGTTATCCTAGAATTGACTAAATCGTAGTTCTGATACCAATTAAATGTAACACCTAACCCGTATCCGTCACCAGAACAGGGTTACGAGGTATTACCGATCAATACACATCGTTCACATACAAAACATATACATTTATGCATTCATATAAAAAAATCCATTCAAATCATTCACATTGTCCCTTATAAGGCTCTACGAGACCTTAAAATATGCTTAGAAGTGGTTCAGAACTAAACCGATAATATTTGTAATCTTTGAAAAACTCAAAAAATTTCTCAACATTTAAGGGTCACACGCCCGTGTGAATAGGCCGTGTGCCTCACATGGCTACTAGACGTAACCCTGTCACAGCCGTGTAAAAGCAGGGCATACCTACTGACTTGTACCAAACAGCCGAGGACATGCCCGTGTGCCACAGCCATGGGAAAACTAGAGAGGATACTAACTTGGGTCACACGGCCGTTCACATGCCCATGTTCCAGCCTATGTGCCACACACGACCAGTAGACATGCCTGTGTGTCTAAGCCGTGCCAAATTTTTAGGGTATACTGACTTTAATTTGAAGGGTTACCCTAGGGGACACACGATCTTGCAGCATGACTGTGTATCACACACGGCTGAGACACACGCCCGTGTCTCTGCTTGTGTGGACAAAAATAGGCTATTTTTAAAGCCAATTTGCCACCCGTTTTCTCATGCACATAAAGCAATCAAATAATACCATTTCAATGCATATATAGGCAGCTAAAACATGCCAATTCATACACATATTATGCCATCTATCCTCAACCATTTCAACTACTCAATTCCATATTCAAAACATACCAATTCATTATGCCAAAATCACCAAATTCATATAACTTCTAAATGTATTTTCATCACCTTACCATCAACTAAATCATGCCACCCAAACATATCAATTCATCATCTATAAATCATACCATAATGTACCATTCCTCAAACATTAATAACTAACCAAATGAGTAACCATTTAGTCATATCCATATCCATGGCAAACAATGCTAAAACACAAGACGTTATATACATCACTTATAACACTATCCAAAACATAATTTTAAGCCAACTTAAATGGCCAAATACATACCAACATTTCCAACAAAATCAAGCCAAAACTCATGGCTATATCAAATCATAAAACATATCATCAACTCACTAGCCTATACATGCCATATACCAAATTTACAGGCATCCAAAAATACTAACAAGTAGTCGATAGTGTGATGATGGTTCTCGATGATCCCCGATGTCCAAGCAAGCTTCGATAATCTATAAAACATGGAAGAACACACAAAGTAAGCTTCAAAAGCTTAGTAAGCCATATACAAATAAAGTCAACACATGAATATTTGTATATCAATTCAAATATGTTAAACATAGCTAATCACATTCAAATTCACCAACCTTTCTCAATGAATATATATTCAACGTCTTATTCGAGTTCATCAAATATTTCCCCATTTTCAATACTCGTATGAATTTCATACGTACCTGAGTCACTTAGCTCTTTCACATATTCTTTCTCGACTTGACTTTGCCCGTTGAATTGTTCGGAATCATTAAAGATACTCGAAAATCACATAATCTCATACAATGCAATATCCCAAATATGGTCTTACATGTTATCACATATCGATGCCACTGTCCCAGACACGGTCTTACAAAAAATTGATTAACGATGCAAATGTCCCAGACATGGTCTTACATGTAATCACATCTCGGTAACCTAATGTCATGACATTCATATCCTATACTATTCTTAAGACTTTTGAATGTCGTAACTCCATGATTCTTTCTCGTAATTGTTCTTTCCACATTCATAATAATTCAATGACAAGTAAACATATATAATGCAATTTAAAGACATTTATTTGCATATGAACTTACCTCATAGTCAGAATAGAGGGACCAGATAGGCTAGTCGATAACTTTCAATTTCCCTCGATCTAAATTCGATTTCTTTTATTTTTGATCTTAATCAAGCTTAGTGTTGGTCAAATATCACAAGCCTTAAATAACTTTCTTCTTCCTCTAATTTTTGGCTAGAACAAAGATGATAACTCAAAATTATGGCTTTTATTTTATTTATGTTATGTTAATTAACATTTTTACTAATTTACCCTTAATAAAACCATTATGAAATCACCTAATACAAGCCCATTTATGATAATTTCCACTTTCAATGGTCTAATAAAAACATAAAGACCTTTCATTTAATAAGCCATAGCAATTAGACACCTTTATCAAATAGAATGAAGCTTTTGCATTTTACGCGATTTTAGTCCTTTTCTCAAATTAACCACTTAAACGATAAAATTATTTCATGAAACTTTCACACATATATAATCACATACTGTAAACACAAAAAATAATATTAAAAATAATTTTACAACCTCGAAATTGTGGTTTCAAAATCACTGTTTTGATTTAGCTAAAATCGGGCTGTTACACTTTAAATGTATTGAAATGGTATGAAATGATGTGGTTTTGGTTTGCTTGAGGAGGTTGAGAATGTGGCCTAAACCAAGCCTATTTGCGCCCCACACAGTTGAGCACACGGGCGTGTGACTCGACCGTGTGTTTGTAACTTAATTAAACTAGTCAGTGAGTTATTCGGCTTAGACACACGGGTATGTCTATTGGCCGTACGTGACACACGGGCTGACACATGGGCGTGTGGCTGGCCGTGTCACCCAAGTTAGTATACCCTTCAGATTTCATACAGCCAAGGCAAACGGGTGTGTCTTCGGCCGTGTGATGCAAGTTAGTATGTATGCCCTGTTTCTACATGGCTTGTGACACGGGCGTGTCTGGTGGCCGTGTGAGGCACACGGCCAGTTCACACTGGCATGTAGCCTTTATATAAGTGAAAATATTCTAAGTTTTTTTGAAACTTTCATATGTTAATGGTTTAGTCTCAAACCACATCTAAAGCATATATATGGCCTCGTAGGCCCTTATAAGGGACAATATGATTATATTGATTGATGTATGAGAATGAATGCTATATGTTGTATAATGATCAGTAATGCCTCTGTAGCACCCCAAACCCGGCCTAGAAATTATGGCCGAATCTACGATGTGACCGTGTAGTGTGTTTTGGCACCCATCGTTCTATTTGAAAAGTCCATACTATTTAAAATCCTGGTAGTGATCTTTTACAAAACTGTTAAGTATCTTGGTCGTTATTAGAAAAATTAAGTAGGTTTAGCAAAAGTTTAATCGTTTAAGATTGTTATTACACTTTAAAACAATGATTGTGGCTGAAGCTTTTGAAATGTGTTGTGATAGCGTGGTGTTTTAAAAACATTTATCTTTTTAAAAATCCGCAATCTACTACTAGCAAATATAAATCAAAATAAGAAAACCCCAAATTAAAGTAAAAATTTAAAAAGGACTTATTACATAACAATACCCAAAACAAATAGCTTAAAAATTAAAAGTTTTAAAATAGTACCAAAAGTAGTTGTGTGGCCTCCATCGAGTCCCTCGCAGCACTGACCCGCCTAAGGATTACCTATGCAGGAAAGTAGAAGGGTGAGTTTATGAAAAACTCAGTGTATAATCCCTTTTCAAAACAAATCAGTCAAACCGTGGGCAAATACAGTTTGGGCCTAAGCTCGTTTTAGTGACAGTCCAATATCAATTAGGGCCATAGCCTAAAACAATATCGTATCAATATGGGCCTTAGCCCAACAGGTAACAGTAGCAGTAATACAATCAGAAATCCTACCCATCCATCCTTTACACTCCACTCCGTCCAGCCCTACACTCCATGTGGGTATAAAATCAATCCACCCATCCCTACACTTTAAAATATAGCACCTGTTGCGGCACTAATCAGTGATTGCAGTAGAGCTACCAGTATAGTACACTTTCTCCAAATATATCAAACCCACCCCAATGCAATATTTCATGTCATAATATCATACGTGTATGCAAGATTGTCATGCTCGAATACCGTCATACATATAATAGGGGTATACCAATCATTTTAGCTTGTAGTGGTATAACAGTCATTTCATCAGTATGGGGTCTAAGTGTACTTATCGAGCTAACAGAAGGTCCACAGTTGTCTTGGGCGGCCTGTGCAACCTTAACAGTCAAACAATGAAAATGGGCCCAAAGCCCATAATACGACCCATGTAGATCCACACGCCCGTGTGGCCCAATAAGCCCAAAAATGGCCTTGGCCGCGTGAACTACACAACCTGGCCCATTAACCTCCACACGTCTGTGTGGTTCACCCGTGTGGAGCCCACGACCCTGTGGGGCCCACACGGCCCATCATGGCCTAAAACAGCCTAATTCCATGAAATCGCTCATGGTGGCCTCTACGATCGAATGCCCATGTTTGTACTTTCGATTCACTACACGAGTGAGCGCACACTTGTGTAGCGACACTAGACATGTTTTTCGGCTCTTGTCGATTTATAGTTATAGCAGTGTGATTGCACACCTGATTGCGAATTGTGTGAATAGCCCACGAGCACCCAAAACCTACATTCAACCAAGGTATTCTATTAGTCATTTGACTATAGGGTTAACAACCTCCCTTAATACAATCCCAATTGAACATAATGCTTGCCTTAATTGAACAAATGCGGCTTAGTCTACAAATTTAAAATTTAATCTCTTAAAATTTAGGGCGTTACAACTCTACCCCCTAAAAGAAAATTTCAGCCTCGAAATTTACCTAATTAAAACAGATGAGGGTAATGTTATCATATCGCCACCTCGAGTTCCCACGTGGCCTTCTCAGAACTGTGATTCTACCATAGCACTTTAACCAGTGGGATAGACTTCCTCCTCAAAATCTTTACATCACGGTCCAAAATCTGAACCGGCTCTTACTTAAAGGTCAGATCTGGCCTAACTTCAATATCCTCAGTTGAGACAATGTGCGCAAGATCAGAGCAATATCACCTCAGCATAGAAACGTGGAACACATCGTGAATCCAGTCCAAGTCTGGAGGTAACTTAAGTTGATAGGCAACCGGTCCCACACGCTTCAATATACGGTAAGACCCAATGAACCTAGAGCTTAACTTGCCCTTCCGACCAAACCTCAGCACCTTCTTCTATGGTGAGACCTTGAGAAACACCAAGTCCCCCGCAGAATACTCAATCTCCTTACGCTTCAGATCTGCATATGACTTCTGTCTGTCAGATGCCGCCTTCAGTCTATCCTGAATCAATTTAACTTATCCTTAGTATCAAAAATTAATTCAGGGCCAGAACATGCTGCTCGCCCAACTCAGTCCATTACGTAGGAGTACAACACCTACGATCATATAGTGCCTCGTAAGGTGCCATCTGTATGCTAGACTGGTAGCTATTGTTGTACATAAACTTTGCTAATGGCAAGTAATCCTCCCAACTGCCTCGGAAATCTATTACACAACTCCTTAACATGTCCTCCAATACCTGAATCACCCTCTCTGACTGACCATCTGTCTGAGGACGGAATGTGGTACTGAAGTCTAACCTCGTACCTAGTGATTCATGTAGTTTCTTCCAAAATCGAGATGGGATCTCTATCAGATATTATAGAAACCGGTACCTCATGCAGTCTCACTATTTCTGACACATACAACTTAGCCAGCTTCTGTAACGAGCAATCAGTATGAACAGGTATGAAATGGGAAGATTTAGTCAATCAATCTATGACGACCCATACTGAGTCCTTCTTAGTAGGCGTTAAGGGCAGTCACTAACGAAGTCCATAGTTACTTTCCCCCACTTCCAAAGTGGAATCTCAACTGGCTGAAGCAACCCTGAAGGTAACTGATGTTCAGCCTTAACCTACTGGTAAGTAAGGCATTTACTCACAAAGTCAGTAACTTCACGCTTAAGATCCGACCACCAATATAACTCAAGAAGGTCTCAGTACATCTTATTCTCACCAGGATGCATAGCATAAGGACTACTATGCACCTCCTATAGTAACAACTGCGTTAAATCAGTATCCTTCGGTACACAGATTCTCCCACAGAAACAAAGTACCCCTTCGCTATTCAGTCCAAAATCTGTAGTTTTCCCACTCTCTACCTGCCGGAAATGAGGACCTAGTGACTCATCCTCCAACTATTTACCCTTAATCTGTTCAGTCCATGTCGGTTTAACTTGAAATTCAGCCAACAGACTGCCGTCATCGAATAAGCTGAGACGGGCAAACATCGCCCTCAGAACAGTCACAGTCCCACGACTCAGTATGTCGGCTACCACATTAGCCTTACCCGGATGGTATTCAATCGAACAGTCATAATCCTTAAGTAGCTCAATCCATCTATGCTGCCTAAGGTTTAGCTCCTTCTAAGTGAGGAGATACTTGAGGCTCTTGTGATCCGTGTAAATGATACACTTCTCACCATACAGGTAATACCTCCAAATTTTCAATATGAACACCACTGCAGCCAACTCCAAGTCATGTGTCAGATAGTTTGCCTCATGCGTCTTAAGTTGGCGAGACGCATATACCACTACCTTACCCCATTGCATCAACACACATCCCAAACCAACATGTGATGCATCATTGTAGACAGTGAATTCCTTCCCAGACTCCGGCTGAATCAAGACAGGGGCCTTAATCAAAACTTTCTTAAGCTTTTCAAAACTTTCTTCCTGCTTATCAGTCCAGTTAAACGATACCCCTTTACGCAACAACTTAGTCAGAGGTGCGGCAATCAATTAAAACCCTTCCACAAAACGTCTATAATACCCTGCCAAACCCAGAAAACTTCAAATCTCAGATACCGACTTAGGCTGCTTCTAATCCAAAACAACTTTAATTTTCTGAGGATCAACCCTAATCCTCTCAGCAGATACCACATGACCCAGAAAAGTTATCTCTCGTAGCCAGAATTCACACTTGCTGAACTTAGTGTATAGTTGCTTCTTTCTAAAAATTTGCAAAATAATTCAGAGATATGCATCATGCTCATCCTCAGTTCTCGAATACACCAAAATGTCATCTATAAACACCACTACGAATTGATTCAGATAGGGCTAGAACACTCGATTCATCAGATCCATAAAAGCCGCTGGTGCATTCGTCAGTCCAAACGGCATCACTAGGAACTCGTAATGACCATAACGAGTCTTAAACATTGTTTTATAAACATCAGTCTCCTTAACCCTCAGTTGATGGTACCCCGATCGGAGGTCAATCTTGGAGAAAACCGAAGCTCCTCAGAACTGATCAAATAGATTGTCTATCCTCGGTAGGGGGTACTTATTTTTAATAGTCAATTTGTTCAGTTGCTGGTAATCGATGCACATACGCATGGTTCCATCCTTTTTTTTCACAAATAACACCAGTTCCCCCCACAGAGACACACTAGGGCGGATAAACCCTCGATCCAGTAACTCTTGAATCTAAGCTTTAAGCTCCTCAAGCTCCTTCAGTGCCATTCTATAAGGGGCGATGGACACTGAAGCTGTACCAGTTAGGAGCTCAATGTAATGCCCCCTTACCCGAGACCATCGCCGGGGTCGAGTATGAGACATTACTAAACTCATTTTAGCATTTAAACAAGTTCAAACAATTCTCATAGTAAACTGTTCATCTGTGTCACAGTCGCTAAAAAAATTATATCTCGAGTTACGAAACTCAAAATCCAATTTCGTAAACTTTCCCTGAAACTAGACTCATATATCTACTTACTAATTTTTTTCTAGAATTTTTGGTCGGGCTAATTAGTACGGTTTATTAGTTAAAGTCTCCCCTGTTTCAGGGTTCTGCTACTATGACCCCTGTGTATTACGAATCAGATATCTCCTTGTACAGAGTTTCAATGACTATTCCATTTGTTTATCATAAAACTAGACTCAGTAATAATTTCATACATGTAAGGTAAAACTCCTAATTGATTTTCTACAATTTATGGTGAATTTCTAAAGTCAGAACAGGGGATTCAGAGATCGCTCTGACCCTATTCCACCAAAACTTAAATCTCTCATAAAATATAACTAATTTACCTATTTCGTTTCTTCCATATGAAAATAGACTCTCAAGATTCGATTCCACATCTTATTCATCATTTAATTCCATTTCTACTATTTTTAGTGATTTTTCAAATTCACGTCACTGCTGCTGACTGATTCTGTTTTGTGGCCAATTTTACCTTTCCAAGGATTTTCATGGTTTAGTTAAGACATAAAGCATACATGTTATTATATATAAACTTGATTAGCCATTCCAATAGCTAATCAGTATCAAACATTTCCATTCCATCCATGGGCCATATCGTAAGATTATACACACAAAATGATTGGAATGCTATACATGGCATATTTCCAAAAATTACAAGTCATTATACCGCAATTGTTGAGTGATAGTGTGAGCGTGCCTCCGACCGTCCCGATCTCCAATTTGACTTGTCAAAACTACAAAGAATGAAAATATGAGAGTAAGCATAGATGCTTAGTAAGTCCATATGCAAATAACAAATAACTTAACAAAGCAACTATACCAACCAACATTAGCATAATATCACCAAAACATATATCATATTTCTATTCATCATTCATCATCTTACCATATTATTGTTGTCGTATCCAGTATCAACCCAAGGGTTAAGTACATACCTATCCAAAGTGCCCATTCCACAACACTTACCAGTACGTCACTTGCATCTTGAGTATTCTTCCATTTTACTAGAATTTTACCTGTTGAACACATCGGAATATAATTCGGATACATGGAAAGTTCGCACATAAGTGCCACATATGTAGCCAAGCTACCATGTAACCCGCCCATAAGCGAACTCGGACTCAACTCAATGAGCTCGGGTGTTCGCATCCATAAGTGAACTCGGACTCAACTCAATGAGCTCGGATGCCTAGTTACATCTCACGAACTCGAACTCAACTCAACGAGTTCAGACATTTGCATCCATAAGTGAACTCAGACTCGACTCAATGAGCTCGGATGCCCAAGTATCCTAATCTATTCCTAAGGTTCAACAGGAATTTCCTCGTTCGTACTCCTTTACCATTCTCCTTGGAATACCAGTGACGATACTTCTGTAGTCTTTCACATTTTTCACATAATTCATAAAATTTTTGCATGTTGTCCAACAATTACCACAAAGCATAGAATTACATAATAACAATCATAATATCGTATAAATAGCATTAAATGATTTAAAATAACGGTTATATTACAATATTTACATATGAACTTACCTCGGTACAATATGTTAGAAATCAAGCCTATTCCTCGGAAACTTTATTTTCCCCTCGATCACGACTTGAATCTCGTTTCTCTTGATCTATAATAACAAATTTAGCTTATTTAATACTCACATTTATTAAAACAGTCCTTGACTCAAACTTTGGCAAAATTACATTTTTGCCCCTAAACTTTTGCAATTTACACTTTTGCCCCAAAGCTCAAAAATTAAACTTCATCCTATTTTCTTATGTTTTATGACATGCTGATCATTTTTTCCTTCTATAGCAACATCAAATTCACACTCTATCATGTATTTATGAACATTAGGTATTTTTATCGATTTTGTCGTTTTACTCGTTTTCATGTAAAATCGCTTAGCAAAAGTTGTTTAACACAATTTCAAGTTTCATATTCTACCATAAGACATCAAAATAAACATATTTCACCTATGGGTATTTTTCCAAATATAAACCCTAGGTTAAATTATTGCTAGAATAAACTAAATCAAGTTACCGAGACTCCAAAAACGTAAAGAACATTAAAAATGGGGTTTGGAATCACTTACTATGGAGCTTGGAAGCTTGAAACAAACCCTAGCTATGGAGAACCCTTGAAATTTCGTCCTAATGAAGAAGATGGACATATTTTGCCATCTTTTTCCTTTTTTTAATCTTTTAATTACCAAATGACTAAAATACCCTTCATTACTAAACATTCAAAATTTCCATCCATGTCCAATTTTTGTCCAAAACTTAGAAATTGGTAAAATTTCTATTTAAGACCTCCTAATTAATATTCCAAAGCAATTTCATACTAAAAACTTCTAGAATGCAAGTTTTGCAACTTATTTAATTTAGTCCCTAATTTCAAATTAATCAATTTATGCATAGAATTTCTTCACGAAATTTTCACACAATTATGCAATCATATCATAGACCTCAAAATAATCATAAAATAATTATTTCTCTCTCGAATTTGTGGTCCCAAAACCACTATTCTAATTAAGCCCTAATTTGGGATATCACACTCAATCCCAAACTCAACTTTATGGTTTGGAGGTAACCCAGGTAGTTCATCGGGAAAAACATCTGAAAAATCCTTAACCATTCTAATATCTTTTAATAGACGAAACCTCAGAATCAGAAGCACCAATATAGGCTAAATACGCCTCACAACCCTTACAAATAAATTTCTTGGCCCCAAGTGCAGAAATCACATTTGACAGATAATTCTGACGTGCCCCAATCACAACTACCTCATCACCCTTTTTAGTTTTCAATACCACCTATTTTGCAGCACAGTCCACATTTGCCTGATGCCGAACCAACCAATCCATGCCCAAAATTAAGTCGAATTCTCCAAAAGAAAGCTACATCAAATTCGCCAAAAAGATCACTCCTTAAACCTCCAAGGGTACATCCTTAAATAGTTTATTTACTCTAACAGACTGCTCTAATGGACTTAACACAGTAATCTCACTCGTAGTGTTTGCACCCATCATACCCAAAGTCTCAGACACAGTGCAGGCTATATAAGAATGTGTAGACCCGACATTAATCAATGAAGTATAAGGTACATTATGGATAAATAACGTACCTGTAATAACATCTGGAGCGTCTCCGTCCTCTCGGCGACGTGCAGCATAAACCAGTGCTGGCTGTCTCGCTTCAGTATGATCAGTACCTCTGCTTGATGCTCCACGACAACATCCCAAACCATTTCCACGTCTGACCTGACCACGGCCTCTCGGTGGCTACTAAACACCTCTCAGTGGCTGAACAGTACCCATACCAGTAGCTTGCATCTGATCGGGCCTCCGCGGACAATCCCTGATGCGATGCTCCAAAGATTTGCACCTCAACCATGCCACTATCCGTTTCCAGCACTCGCCCTATGGTGTTTCCCACAATCAGCACAGGGCTACGGCCCAAAAGTAGCAACAGGGGGCCCAACTCTGAGTGGCCTATCAATTCTAGCATTTTTCTTAGGTCTCACAGCTGAACTTGAGGGCTCCCAGACCCTCTTGCTCCTTTTCCCCTAACATAGTAAAATCTAGCTTCCTCTAAGGAGCTATTAGAACTCGCACATCATCTCTGAGGCCGTCCTCAAAATGAACACAATGCTGATATTCAGTTGCCACCATCCTACGCGCATAGCGGCTAAGTCGCAAAAACTCAGACTCATATTTAGCTACTGATTTATCCTCTTGAGTCAAATTGAGGAACTCTCTCATTCGGGAATCCACATAACTAGCGCCCACATATTTCCATTGGAATGCAGTTTTGAAAAATTTTGAAGTCAATCGGTCGGGCTGAGTACCCTCTTTAACTGTAAGCCACCACTGATAGGCTTCATCTCGCAGCAACGACATTGGAGCTTTTAATTTTTTTCTCCGGGGTGTAGTCGAGGTCATCCATGGTCTGCTCTGTGGCCTCAATCCAATGCTTAGCCACATTAGGGGCAACTCCAGCGATACCCCTAAAGAACTCCGCCCCATTAGACCTGAGTCGTTTTGTCATCGACCCACGGCCCATAGTACTAGTATTAGGCCCAGCGACCCTTTCAAAAATTCACAACATAGCTTGGGACAGTGCGCCGTCCCAAGCTGCACGATCATGTGACCCAGTCTCAGTCACAGGTGAAGCCGGTACTTCTCTAGCTTCATTGTTAGGCATATGACCCGATGCCGATGACCCAGCCCGAGCACTTCCACGGCCTCTGCCGCGGCCTCTTGTACCCTTTCCACGAGTACCTATGGTGCTCATATCGGTTTGCGTATTATCTAAATTATAAAACTTATGTATCAGTTTACAGTTCCAGTGTTTATTACAGGATATGTTATGGAAAACATTATCAGTAATTCAGAGTTTTGTTTTTGTAGATCATAGTCTTGACTACAATTTCAGTTGACCCTAAATAGAGTATTTCAGTACGATCTACTACCTATAGTAGTCTTAATATCAAACAAACAGTAGTTTTAAAGGACTTACAGAACCAGCACCGGAGACTCAGTAGCCCACATATTTAGAAATAACACTTCAAAAAAAATACTTTTCGACCTATTTGAAATAGTTCTTTTGGAAATTTATGTTTTCTTAAAAAAACCCAAATCCACGGTTAAGTTTTGCAACTTGGCTCTAATACCAAAAATGTAACATCCTAAACCTGGCCTAGACGTTATCGCCAAATCTGCGATGTCACCTTATAGTGTGTTTTAGAACCCATCGTTTTGTTTGAAAAGTCCGTACTATTTAAAACCCTCGTAGTGATCTTTTACAAAACTGTTAAGTATCTCGATCGTTATTAGAAAATTTAAGTAGGTTTAGCAAAAGTTTAATCATTTAAGATTGTTATTACACTTTAAAAATAATGATTGTGGCGGAAGCTTTTCAAATGTGTTGTGATAGCATGGTGTTTTAAAAATATTTATCTTTTTGAAAATTCGCGATCTACTACTAGCAGATATAAATCAAATTAAGAAAACCTCGAATTAAAGTAAAAATTTAAAGAGGCCTTATTTCATAATAATACCCAAAACAAATAGCTTAAAAATTAAAAGTTTTAAAATAGTAAAAAAAGTAGTTGTGTGGCCTCCATCGAGTCCCTCGCAACACCAACCCGCCCAAGGATTACCTGCGTAGGAAAGCAGAAGGGTGAGTTTATGAAAAACTCAGTGTATAATCCCTTTTCAAAACAAATCAGTCAAACCGTGGGCAAATACAGTTTGGGCCTAAGCCCGTTTAAGTGACAGTCTAGTATCAATTAGGGCCGTTGCCCATAACAATATTAGTATCAATGTGGGCCTTAGCCCAATACAGTAACAGTAGCAGTAATGCAATCAGAAATCCTACCCATTCATCCTCTACACTCCACTCCGTCCAGCCCTACACTCCATGTGGGGATAAAATCAACCCACCCATCCCTACACTCCAAAATATAGCACCGGTTACGGCACTAATCAGTGATTGCGGCAGAGCTGCTAGTACAGTACACTTCTGCCAAATATATTAAACCCACCCTCATGCAATATGTCATGTCATAATATCATACATGTATGCAAGAATGTCATGCTCGAATATCGTCATACATATAATAGGGGTATATCAGTCATTTTACCTTGTAGTGGTATAACAATCATTTCATCAGTATGGGGTCTAAGTGTACTTACCGACCCAACAGAAGGTCCACAGTTGTCTCGGGCTACTCGTGCAACCTTAACAGTCAAACAATGAAAATGGGCCTAAAGCCCATAATACGACCCATGTGGACCCACACGCTCGTGTGGCCAAATAAGCCCAAAAATGGCCTTGGCCGTGCGAACTACACAGCCTGGCCCCTTAACCTCCACACGTCTATGTTGTTCACCAGTGTAGGGCTCATGAGCCCGTGGGGCCCACACGGCCAATTTCGGCCCATCATGGCCTAAAACAGCCTAAGCCCATGAAATCGCTCATGGTGGCCTCTACGATCAAATGCCCACGTTTGTACTTTCGATTCACCACACGAGCGAGTGCATGCTCATGTAGCAACATTAGACATGTTTTCCGGCTCTTGCCGATTTATCGTTATAGCAGTGTGATTACACACCTAATTGCGAAATGTGTGAATAGCCCACGAGGACCCAAAACCTACATTTAGCCAAGGTATTCTATTAGTCATTTTACTATAGGGTTAACAACCTCCCTTAATGCAATCCCAATTGAACATAATGCTTGCCTTGATTGAACAAATGCAGCTTAGTCCTCTTAGACTGCTTAACTAAGATTGATCACACTCTCCCTGTCGAATACCTGTGTTACCAGTGAAATCCGTTAGTATGGTTGCCTAAACACATGGCTTGAAACATCATGTTCTACCTTAATGAAAACACAAAAACCCAAAAGTAGGGGAAAGGAGCATTCGACCAACACCTAGGAATGCAAGCCAACATAACCTAATTAAAACACAGTAACTACAAATAGAGTTACCTCCGACCGAGAGATGAGAGAAAGGCTTCGAACGCTTCAGTTATCCCTTGCATACTCCTTCACTTCTCGAGGAACACTAAAAACCAAAAGAACAACCACAATAAGAGAGAGAAGGTGAGATTCGGCAATAAGAGAAGAACATTCGGCTCCAATAGTGTGATAGATGGGAGGCTTGATAAATGTTGAAAGAGAAGAGAGAACAATAGGGGATCGTGAACTCACTTATTGTCAGAGAATAACTATCAAACCAAAGAAAGTTGAAGATAGTAAGGGATAAAGTATTCGGCTTGGTACCAAATGAAAAGAGAGGGTAAGAAAAATGATTTGAGAGGGAAAGAGAAAACAATACTTTGTAAAACAATAGACCAAAAGGGGAGAGGGAGAAAAGCAACACCTGAAGAAAAGTGCAACACACAATAACTCTTACAATATTCGGCCAAGGCTTGGGGAAGTAGAAGAGAATTGGTTAGACCTAGGAGCAAAAAGCCAAACAACCTTAAGAGGGGAGAAAGGAGAAATCAGCCAAGACGAGAAGGGAAAAAAACCCAAAAATGCAAACCCCGAAAGCACAAATAACAGACTCCACAAAACTCCCTAGGCCCCAATGGGTTTCCACAGAAAAGAAGCAACCAAACCAAATGCCAAACTTACCAAAATTGAATTCCATGAGTGCCTAGAATCCCTGTTCGATACGACACTCATTCCCTCCTCAACTCCCCACGATCACCTCCCCAAAACCCTCTAAAAATCTCTCAACCGATCACTCCTCTATCCTCATCCCAAATTTCCTCCTAGAATCCCTCCTCCATTATCTCCTCAACCGCCCATTCAAACCTCCTCAACAAGCAGAGTTTTGATCAACCTCAACTTCCCACACGGCAGAGATGCAAAATAAACACCCTTTGCACGGAACAAGGCTCGAACACAAGACCTCCTAGTAGCAGTAACACGACACTACCCCCTGAACCAATAGCCTTTTTGTGACTTGACTTCTCCATAATTATGTTAGAACCCACTATCAAGAAGCAAGGGTTTTATTCAATTAAAATAAAATTTTGCTAAAGCCCAGGCTTGAACCTAAGACTTCTCAAACACCTCTCAGGACACTTAAGCATTAAGGCAAGCAAGCCAATATGCAATATAACATACAAATTTAATCACTTAAAATTTAGGGCGTTACAACCTCATAACCCTATTTCGGTAATAGATACAGGTTAGGGTGTTACAATAAATCTCAATCACACACATCATCAATTCATCAACCATTTCCAAGTAACATTAAACACATTACAAAATGGCATTAGTACATCTAAAAACATTTACCTAACATACATCATTTTATTTCAAATTCATAAGCATGATACCAATTCCAAAAACCTCATAATATAAGCCATAAACGCACTTATATATACATAATCAAACTAGCAAAAATAAGTCAAGTCTCACAACTATATATATACAAACCCAAACATAACCATTCACTAGCCATTTCAAATGGAAAAACTCACTACCAAAACATAACCAACATGTCCATAATCCTATACATGCCATATGACCAAACCATAAGCTCAAAAGTACAAAAGTGATGGTTGGATAGAGTGACGTAGTCTCCGACGATCCCCGAATTCGAGCTAGCTTTGAAAATGCTAAAAGACATGAAAAATAAACAAAGTAAACTTTATAGCTTAGTAAACGCGTATGATATAAACTTAACTAATCACAAATACAGCATTCATCAATTTAAACATATTAACATGAAATTCATGATTACCAACAAACCTTTCACATGCTTGTTCATACACTTATATGCAAAATTCGTAACTTCTTCGATTAAAAGCTCATGCTATGCATGTACATACCTGTACCAATTCATAACAAGCTCATACATATTCGGAATACCATTGAATACTCGATATCTCGCACACTAAGTGCCGTACATAATCGAAGCTATCTCAAATCGCACACTCGCACACTAAGTGCCATATGTAGCTGAAGCTATCTCGATCTCGCACACTAAGTGCCATATATAGTCGAAGCTATGTCGAATTGCACAGTAAGTGCCACATATAGTTGATTTGTCGTGGAATGTGACTATAGTCCCATATATACAATTTATGCATTATCAAAGCATTAAAAAGCATAATTATAATAGTTCTTATTTCATACGAACTTACCTCAGATATTAAAACGGCGAATCAAATTGATTAGTCGATAACTTTTGTTTTTCCCTGATCCTGGTCCGAATTCCATTTTTCTTAATCTAAATATATTCAAAATTAACTCATTTAATCAACTATTTATTCAACTCAATCCAAAATATACATTAGGGCTATTTTAGATATATGCCCCTAAACTTTCACATTTTTTACAATTTAGTCCTTATTTCATAAAATCACAAATTAATGAAATTCCTAATATACCCATGCTAGCTGTGATTTTATGAAATAAGGACTAAATTGTAAACCGTAACTTTGCCTAAAAATAATTTTCATTCAGAAACTTTGTAATATTACCTATTACTTCTAATCTCGAGTTATTTAGTTCGTCGAGTGATTTCAAAATGTATATTCAATGTGGAAGCTTTTAAAACAGATTGTGTATTTGTGGTATTTTTAATAAAACATTTATCTTTTTGAAAACCCATGTCCTTTCCTACTACTAGCAATAATAAACCAAAAATGCAAATCCCAAGTTAAGTAAAAATCCATAGAGGCCATATTACAGTTGTAACACCCCAAACCTGGCCTAGACGTTATGGCAGAATCTCTGATGTCACATTGGAGTGGGTTTTGAAAATTGCAAATTAAATAGAAAAGCTCATTTGTTTAAAATCTTGTTTGGGATCCTTTGAAAAGTTAATTTGTTTAATCCATTTTCCAAATTTCAGGTTCGTTTAATAAAACATGTCTCATACTAGGTTGTCATTACGCTTTAAAACATTTATCGTTGCGGAAGCTTTTAAATCAAGTTACATAGAATGATAGTTAAAAATCATTTTCCTTTTGAAACCCAAATCCTACGGCTAACAGATATAAGTCAGTTTAATAAAATCCCCAAATAAAAATAAAAACTTCAAAATGGCCTTATTACATAAAATACCCCAAGTAAAGCTACTCTTGCTAAAAAAAAAACGAAATTATAAACAGTGGTGTGGCCGTCTCCGAGTCTCTTACAGCATCGACCCGCCTAAGGATTACTTGCACAGTTAAGCAGAAAAGGTGAGTTATGGTACTCAGTGTGTAATCCCTATTTACTAAATAGTCAAACATATAGTGCTGAATAGTCTGGGCTTAAGCCTGTATCAGTAGCAATATCAGTGTGGGCCATAGCCCATTACAGTAGTACTAATAGTGTGGGCCTTATCCCGATTCAGTACAGTATCAGAAATGCATAAAGAGATCCTACCCAACCATCCTCTACACTCTACTCCATCCAGCCGTACACTCCATGTGGGAAATAAATCGACCCACCCATCTCTATACTCCATAATAAAGTACCGGTATCAACACTACAGTAATTGCAGTAAAGCTGCCAGTAGTAGGCTTATAGCCTTTCAGTAAACTTCCTCCAATATCATATATCCCACCCCATGCAATGCATCATAATATAAATGATCATACGATAAGAATGGCATGCTCAAATAGTCATACATCACATAAGGGTATATTAGTCATTTACCTCATAGGGGTATAACATTCAATTCATAATTTAGGGTGTAAGTATACTTACTGACCCAACAGTAGGTTCACAGTCGTCTTGTGCGACCCATACAACCTTAACAATAGAACAGCAAAAATGGGCCCAAGCCCATAATACGACCCATGTCGGCCCACAAGCTCATGTGGCCCATTAAGCCCAAATAATGGCCTTAGCCGTGCAAACTACACAGCCGGCCCAACAATCTTCACATATTCATGTGGTTTTCCCGTGCCCAAGGGCCTATTTTGGCCTATTGTGGCCCAAGATCGACCTAAGCCCACGAATTCGTTCATGGTGGCCTCTTTGATCGAATGCCCACGTTTCGAGCATTTGACTCACCAAACGTGCGTGCGTACGCTCGTGTAGTGTCAACAGTCGAACATTTTTGGCTTTTTCCAATCTATTGCTAAAGACAGTGTGATTACACACCTTTTTATGATAAGTGAGCAACTCTCGACACACCAACCTAGTTTCAATCATAACCGTGCGTTAGTCCTTTAATCAATGAAATTACCAACCATACATAGCACCGAATTCTCAACAATGATAATGGTTGCGTACCTTGAATAGCAAACGATTTATCTCCTAAATCACTGATCAAAGCTACCTTTCACACTTGACAAAATCTATAAAGCATTACCACCTTGTGAGCTAAAACCGTGAATGAAAAGATTAGGACCAAAAGATCAACGACTTACCACAACCTAGAAGTATTCGTCCTGTAAAGACACACTCTGGGATTGAGCCCCACAAGTAACAGTTACACCCCTGTCAGAATGGTGAATATGAGATAGTATTAGAAAGGTAGCTTATGTCTACAAAGAGAGAAAAAGGGGTCAATTCCTTACCCAAGTGTAGAGAGATTCGGCTCCCAAATAGCAAGGTACAGTTAGCTAACAACAAGAATCGAATGGGTTGAGAGGGAGAGGAGAAGTGATATTCGACCAAACCCAAAGAAGAGAAAGAGAGATTTGATAGGGGTTCGTGAATGCAGAGGAGAAGAAAAAGAAAAGCCAAAACTCGGTTGAAACCAAAAGATGTTGTAGGCCAACTGAAAGATAAGAAAAAGGGAAGGTTCGACCAAGTTATAGAACAAAGAAGAGAGGTACACTTGAAGAGCCACCCAAGCAGTCAAAAACATAGTTGATCACAGGTCACATCGCAAAATCGAGAAATATGAAACAAGAAAAGAAAGGCAGAAAAGGCAGGACTAGCACAATTGAGAGCACAAAAATTCCAAAAGAGAATTCAGCCAAGCTCCTCAACCATCCTATGACCGAATGGCTTAGGAGAGTCCACATTCGGCACCACTACTACCTCACCTTTCCACTTCCTTGATTCTCTCCTAATTTCCCTCTTCCAAATTCAAACCGATAACTCCCTCATCAAATCCTACAAATCTCTCCTCAAATTCAGCTATTCACTCCCACACAGCCACTCCGCCATTAGAGTTTCGCTCCACCTCGATCACCTTCCACGTGAGAGCAGTAAAATATTATCCATTTTGCGCAAAGAGTAGCCCGAACTCAGGACCCCAAGACTCACCCCACATGCCTCTTGCCATCTGACTAGCAAGCTTTTCATGTCGCACAACACTCCCATTAATTTAAGAGTCTAATAGCTACAAACAAGGGTTTATTCCATAAGAAGCTAAAATTTTGCTAAGGCCTAGGTTTGAACCCAGGTCTTCTCACACTACTCAGGATCCTTAACCACCATAGCAAGTAAGCCAACAAGCACCAAAACACATAATTAAATAAGTAAAGATTTGGGGCGTTACAACAGCATAATCCCAATTAAAAGTGAAATCATAAATAGTTAATAAACAATGTAATAGAAAACATGTGGCCACCACTAAGTCCTCCGTCGCACTGACCCGCCTATGTTTAGGGATTACCTATAAGATTAAACCGAAGTGGTGAGTTTATGTAAACTCAGTGTGTAATCATCATATAAACAAGCAGTCAGAATGCAATCATAGTCTGGGCCTAAGCCTATTACAGTATCAATATTCAATATAGTAACAGTTATGCAGTTTCGAATCCTACCCAGCCAGCCTCTACAGTCCAACTTCATCCAACCCTACACTCCATGTAGGGATATAATCAACCCACCCATCCCTACACTCCAGAAAGTACCAGATGCGGCACCAGACAAAAGTTTGCAGCTGAGCTGCCAATAAATTAGGCTCGAGGCCTTTCAGTACACTTCCTCCACACATTGTATTTTCCCCAACCCAATGCAATGCAATATACAAATATGACATGCTATCACATAATATCATGCATGTAAACAAGGTATACAGTATCAATCAGTGGGACATCATCATGCTTAATCATATTAATCATACAGTAATTTTAGTCAATTAGGGGTTTAGGTATGCTTACTGACCCTACAGTAGGTCCACAATCGACTCAGGTGACCCTTGCAACCTTAGCAATAAAACAGTGAAAATGTGCCTACAAGCCCATGATGTTCGCCCGTTTGGGCTCACACGCTCATGTGGCCTACATGGCCAAATTTGGCCCTAGCCATGTAGATCACACGACCTGGCCCAAGAATCTCATACACCCGTGTGGCCCACACGGTCCAATTCGGTCCGGTCTGTGTATCTCACGTGGCTAGCCTTGTCGATCACACGCCCGTGTTTGATCACACGGCCTACCACACAGACGACCACACGCTTGTGTGGCGTCAACAACCTCACTTTTTAGCTTTTCACTAATTCCCGTTTACAGTGCTACGGTTACACACTTGTTGTGTTTTTGATATTTAATCCCTCTTGAACAATTCAATACTGTAAGGGTTCTAATCAACTTGCTAAGAAATAGTACGAAGAGGGCCTCAATCCACACGATATGTGCACGAGTGGCTAACATTTACACAAAAGAGAAGAACGAAACACATTCAGGAGTAAAGGTGGAGAGAACGACAACAAGTGGGGAATTTCAGCGCATGTGTAATACTCAGTGTCTCTCCAAAGAACTATATGAATAGAGAGAACGAAAGGGAGAGTGGTGCATGAAGAACCAAAATTCGGTAGCAAGTGGGGAAGAAAGTAAATAAAGATCAAAAAGAAAGAAAATCATAATATTTCGGCAAGGAGAAGGTAGAATAGCCATCAGAAGAAAGATGAACACTTTGGGGATTTTCGAAATACCAAAAAAGAAATGAAATTAGATTTGGATAATCCTCAACCTTCCCTAATTTGCTCCAAAAAACTCTCCTACTATCCCTCCACAAATCATCCACTTCCCACTATACCTCAAATTCCTTATTTTCCTCCACTCATTATTGTCCTAAAAATTTGCCACAACATCCACACACTCCTCAAACACTAAGAATTTCGGTCAAACTACAACACTCATATAGCTCAAGCAGTAAAAATAAATCCCTTGATCGCGCAGAGATTCGAACCTTACACCTCCAACCACTTAACACTCCACCTAACCACCAGACCAGCAGGCCCATTCTGACATATTTTACCAACATTTATTTATAAGTCTACTGATTAGAGATAAGGGTTTATTCATTTAAAAACAAAAATCTGCCCAAGCTAAGGCTTGAACTTGGGACCCCTCATGCACACCCAGAACACTTAACCACTGATGCAGATACACACTTGTGTCACAAACATACGATGCAGATACACACTTGTGTCACAAACATACAAAAATAAACACATAAGAGATTTTTGGGGCGTTACACTAGCAATCCATATTTTTCATTTATTCACACATTTAACCACACATTTTCACATTTTCACAAATAAATCCCTATTTTGCATTTTTACTCAAAATCAATTTACAAAACTTGTTTAACTATCAACAACTATTCAAAATCCATCATTAATAATAAAAAATCATACACATTCATCAATGGCAACATTCAAAATCTTTAATAGTTTTGCAAATTAGTCCCTAGGTTAGCTATACTAGCTGCAACGATATCAAAAACATAGAAATCATTAAAAATCAAGTCAATATCACTTACCAATTTAACTTTGCAAGTGCCGAACCCTAAAACAATTTTTATGGCTTCTTCTTCTTTGTATTTTCGGCTAGTGATGAAGATGATAGCATAGAAATTGTATTTGTTTTATTTAATTAACTTATAAATATACTAATTACCAAATTAACCTTAATATAAAACCATTAAAATAGTTAAACCATGTCCATGAAAGTCCACTCATTATTATAATGGAATAATTGCAACATAAATCCATCGACTATTTAATTTCATAGCTAATAAACCATTTTAACTAATAGAATATGCATTTTACATTTTACGCTAGTCCTTTTTACCGAATTAAGCATTCAATTAATAAAATTTCTTCACAAAACTTTCACATATACATGCTATCATGCTGTAAACACTTAAAATAATATTAAAATAAATATTTTGACCTCTGATTTATAGTCCTAAAACCACCGTTTTAATTTTACCAAAAAAAAGACTGTTATAATATCTTTGCCATAGTATTCTTAGTTATTTATTTATTTGATTGTGTATTATTCATGTAGTTATTCTCAAAATTGTTGTTGCACTTTTACTCTTGCTTTGCCTTAGCATTTACCAGTAATAGTCAGTATACACTTCGCACACATCCTTATTATTTTAATTTACCACCGCGTGCTTAACTTGGTTTTGCCATTACATTAATAATAATTCATTATAATAACTTGACCACTTTTATACCTAATCTGGTCATTGTAGAGACAATCTCACTTATCACTTCTTGATTCGACATGTATACTTGCACAATTTGCATATCATTGCACATGTGACAATTTTTTAGCGCCGTTGTCGGGGATCGGCAAATTGGTGTAATTTGATTTGTTTATTTTACTTAATTCCATTAAGTTTTATTTAACTTAGTTTAATTTAATTTCTACAGGTTTGCCATAAGTGCATGAAAAGAGGCATTCCTACTAACAAGTAATATCCTTTTGACCCAAGGATCGAAAGAACTTTACGAAGAAGGCGAAAAAACTGTGAAAATGGCTAGGAACAGGAATGATTCTGGTCTCAATGATAATCTGAATGGTCAAGATATTAATCCTCCTATTTCTAGGGTGATACATGGCATCAATGATAATCTAAATGGTCAGGACGTTAATCCTTATGCTCATAGGGTGATAGATGACCGAGACAGACCAATCTGAGAGCATGTTGTTCCAATTTTAGAGGATTTAAATCCAAGAATTGTAACTGCCCAATTTAGACCTTATTCGGAACGGTGGTTTCGGGACCACGAATCTGAGTCAGAAAAATATTTAAAAATTATTTTCTGTGTTTATCAGGTGTGAATTTATATGTGTTAATTTTTCGTGTTTTAATTTTACTGTTTGGATGCCGATTTAGTAAAAAAGGGCTTAATTGCATAAAGTGAAAAGTTAATAGTTAAATATGAAAGTGCTTAATTGAACTTGTTTTATTAATATGAAGCACTTATAATGCAATTAGGCCATAACTAAATGAGTTGGACGGTTAAAGGCATGGTTTATAATGGTTTATTATTTTATAACCAAGGTTAACTAGGTAAAATGATAATAATGTTATATAATATAAATCATAAAAACATAAAAGCCATGCATGTTCATCTTTTGGTAGCTGAAATTATCTACAGGAAAATAAAAAGAAAAGAAAGCCATATTCGGCCATTGTTTAGCTTAATCAAGGTATGTAACTAGCTTGGTTTTTGATAATTTTTACGTTTTTGAGATCGTTGCAGTGTAATGTACAAAGCCCATGCTTGAATTTCTGATTTTGATGAATATTTTGAGTTATGCCATTGATGAATAATTGAGTTTTGTGATGTTAGTTGATGAATTATGAAAGATATGTTTTGGATTAATATGTTTTGTATTAGAATTTTTGATGAATTTGAGTAATTAGGGCTAAATTACAAAAATAATAAATTGATGGACTAAAATGTGTAATAAATGAAATGTATGGACTTGTATGAGCATGGGTAACATTCTGCCTAAGCATGGTGTGTGCAAATTTTGCATGTTTTTTGTTTTGTGCAATTTGGACTAAATTGTAAAAAGTGAAAAATTTTAGGGGCAAAATGGTAATTTTCCAATTTATGTGTTTTTTGTGTTTGAATAAGTTTAATTTGAATATGTTTAGATCAAGAACCAAAGAAATCAAATTTGGATCGGGGGAAAACCAAAGTTATTGAATAGTCATTCCGTTCTGATCGTCATTGTTTGAGGTAAGTTTATAAGCAAATATATGTTGTTAAATTTCAATATATGTGATCTATAAATAATTGTAATGACTATTAGTAAGTTATGAATCGGCATTGAGTAATGAAAAATATGATTGTGGTATGATTTGTGAGTTATATGATCTTATAATTCGGTTTTATAATGGTACATTTTTGAGTTGGCATCGATATGTGATTACATGTAAGACCACGTTTGGGAAATTGGCATCGATATGTGATTATGTGTAAGACCACGTTTGGGACGTTGGCATCAATATGTGATTACGTGTAAGACCACGTTTGGGACGTTGGCATCGATATGTGATTACGTGTAAGAGCACGTCTAGGACGTTGGCATCGATATGTGATTATGTGTAAGACCACGTCTAGGACATTGGCATCGATATGTGATTAAGTGTAAGACCACGTCTGCGACATTGGCATCGATATGTGTTTACGTGTAAGACCACGTCTGGGACGTTGGCAATGATATGTGTTTACGTGTAAGACCATGTCTGGGATGTTGGCATCGATATGTGATTACGTGTAAGACCACGTCTTGGACATTGGCAATAATATGTGTTTACGTGTAAGACCACGTCTGGGACATTGGCATCGATATGTGATTACGTGTAAGACCACGTCTGGGACATTGGCATCGATATGTGTTTACGTATAAGACCACATCTGGAACGTTGGCATCGATATGTGATTACATGTAAGACCACGTCTAGGACATTGGCATCAATATGGGATTATGTGTAAGACCACATCCGGGACGTTGGCATCGATATGTGTTTACGTGTAAGACCACGTTTGGGACATTGGCATCAATATGTGATTACGTGTAAGACCACATTTGGGACGTTGGCATCGATATGTGTTTACGTGTAAGACCACGTTTGGGATATTGGCATCGATATGTGATTACAAGTAAGACCACGTTTAATACATTGGCATCGATATGTGATTCTGATATGTGTGTGCGAGGAAGACCACATTTAATACGTTGGCATCGATATGTGATTCTGATATGTGTGTGCGAGTAAGACCACGTTTAATACGTTGGCATTGATAGGTGATTCCGATATGTGTTTACGAGTAAGACCCTGTCTGAGACAGTGGCATCGATATGTAATTACGTATAAGACCACATCTAGGACGTCGATATGTGCAACTATCCGAGTATCCTATTTAATTCCGAATGATTCAACGAGCAATGTTAAGTAAAGACCGAATGTGAAATCGAATTAAAAGGTACAGGTATTTGTTAGCTAATGTATTGAAATTAGAGTAAGTTTTGGTATTTGAAGTGATGATATGAATCATGTTATAAAGTTGGTTTTATTTATATTGAATGCAAATCTATATTCAGCAAAAGGATATAAGTATGTGATATTAAAGTGTGAAACATGTGTATACATATATTAATGTCTATATATATTCATTTATATGATGATATTATGACCTTGGAAGTAAATGATAACTTTGATAATGGATATATATGTATTTCAGCCAAGTTAAAGTTGATACATGAATGTATATGTTGTATATGAATTTGCAAGTTTGATATTAAATGTGATTATGATAGCATGAATTGGTTTGGTTAAATTGAGTTGATTATGTCATTGAGATGTTTATTTGCTTATGATTTACTAAGTTGTGATAGCTTACTGTGTGTGTATGTTTGCTTCTACTTTATAGATTTTGGAGACTAGTTATGGGTTCGGGGATCGTCAGCGAAGTCTATCACACTATCTTCTATTTTTCGGTATTTTTAAAAGCTAAATTTCGAACCTATGGAATGTACATGCTATACTACTTTTCAGATATGTTTGAAGTGTTGTATATAATATACCATGCGAAAATGGCTAATTTGATATATAAGTATTTGCTATCTTGATCATGGTTTTGTGTGTGCTAAGTTTGGATTGTATGCTATGCTCAAATGATGATTTTATTTGGTTTGGTTGAATCGGCTATGATATATATAAGTATGAATTATGCTTGATATGTTACCTATTGTTTAATGATTCGGCTATGTCTTGTATTTGATAGTAATGATTTAATTTGGTTGATGATTGTATTCAGTTAAATGTTGAATTTAGGTAATGAAATTATTGAATTCATGATTTGACAATGTTTTGATATATATGTGTGAAACATTTTTTATTTAGTTTTGCCATGTATTTCGGTAACAAGGTGATTCGGTTATGGCATGTGATAAAAGTGAGTTCAATATGCTTTCATTAAGTGAAGAAATGATTAGTAAATTAATCATGATTTGGCACTTATATATATAAGCATATGATGTGTTGGTTTGATATATATATTTATATGTGCTTATCCAAAAATGTAATCATTGAATTGGTATTGAATATGACCTTTGTTATTTTGCTAGATAAGTGATATTAACATGTTTAGATTCGATTTTGGTATTTTAAAGTATTAAACAAGTGTTTGCTATGTTATATGTATATATATACATATTTGTGATGTGTTTGATGTGAAATGCAAATTATGGTTAATTGATGGATTTAATTCTATGTGAGATTACATGCATGTAATGTGATTGAGTAAAGTTGAAAGTAGACATTAAAATAAACATAAGCAATAAGCATGATTACATTCGGCTAAGGCTCTGTAAAATGACCAAATGAATAGTAATTTAAGTTATAAGGAATCAAGATTGTTTTTATGCAAAATAGGTGAATGTGAATGGTTATATGTACTCTGATGGTTAGACCATTCGGTGTTCTTTTAATATATGTTTAAATTGATAAAAGACCTTTTAGTCTTGCGCAATCTATTTAGATGAACTTATAAGTAGACTTGTTTATGATTTAGCCATTTGAAACCATATATATATATATAGTAATGTATTTATGCCATGAATGATTTGGTTAAATTTATTATATCTTTATTGTGCCGAATAGAGTTTTGCTAAAAATAATATGTACTTAAATATTTTTACTTTATATAATTCATGTTTGTAATAATTGATTGAATTATTTATAATATCTTTGATATGCGCTTATGCTATGTGGTAAAAAGATATATTTGGCACTATTTGCTTATGAATTATATAACTGGATATATGTTTGAAAAATGTTATGATATGATTCGTAAAGAATTTAGATTAGTTATATATGTTAATATTTGATTATTTTAAGAGTTTGAGCAAGTGTACGCATACGATTGTTCGAAATTTGTGTCTTGCCTGGTAATACCTCGTAACTCTATTCTGGCAACAGATACGGGTTAGGGTTGTTACAAGAATAGTCAGATCACACATACAATCTCAGCAGTTTGAGCTGAAATCAGTAATGTTTTAGATGTTACAAGCAGTAAGACAGATTAGTGGATTATCCACTAAAGATCCATGACTACATTTACGACTTTTTTTAGAGATTTGTGACTCATTTAGACAACAGGGTGTTCTTGAAGACGCTCTATGGCTTTAACTGTTTCTATATTTTGTAAGAGATCGTGCGAGAGCATGGCTGAATGCTTTGCCTCGGGAATAATGGCATCAAGGAATGATCTTTGCCAGATGTTTTTGCTACGATGTAGTCCCCCAAATATGAATGTCAAGCTTAGAAATGACATTACATCTTTGCGGCAAATGGAGGATGAAACACTATATGAAGCTTAGGAATGATTTAAAGACTTAATTTGAAAGTGTCTGATGCATGGATTTCAACACTGAACTCAGATGGAGACATTCTATAATGGGATGAATGCACATACGAGAATGGTAGTTGATGCTTTTGCCAATAGTACTTTGTTGGATAAATCTTATAATGAAGCATATGAGATTCTGGAAAAGATTGCCAACAATAATTATTAGCATCCTACCACAAAAGTTGGGACGGGCAAGAGAGCTATTGGTGCTATGTAGCTAGATGCAATCACTTCGTTGACAGCCTAAGTATCTTTTTTGGTTAATATGATCAAAATAACGAAAAAATCCACTACAGTTCAGGAGATGAAAATAGTCGAGCTATCGTGTGTTTATTATCGTGAAGACCATGTGTTCAATGAGTGTCCATCAAACCCAGCATCTATGTACTAGATGGGTAATTTTAATCCAAACAATAATACCTATTCCAAAACCTACAATCCAGGATGGAAGCAACATCTGAATTTTAGTTAGAATAATCAAAGTGTGGGGGAATTCAAGCAATATTGTAGGGTAGAATGCACCGACTGGTTATAATCATCCTCTACCGAGACAAAATATTGAACAGGGGCAAACATCATCATCCTCAACATCCATTGAAGCTTTGTTGAAGAAATATATGGCTAAAAGCGATGTTGTAATTCAGAGTCAGGTTGCCACTCCAAGCTCTTGAGAATCAAGTAGGGCAAATATCAAATGCATTAAATTCTAGACCACAAGGAGCATTGCCAAGTGGTACTAAGAATTTGAGATCAGAAGGAAGGAACAATGCAAGGCCATCACTCTTAGAAGCGGAACTCATCTTGATGATGTTGCTCAAGATGTCACGACAGTAGAGGATAACTCGAATAACAACCAAGTAAAGATCCTAGAGTCATTTGAAAAACATACTGAACCTAAAAAGCGTAAGTAGAAAAATGTTGTGGCAAAATCAGATCATGTTGTTAACAAGAATGCCATAGCAAAATAATATCAACAACGTGAAGCTTTACCATTTCCTCATCAATTTCATAATTCTAAATAGGATATCCAGTTCAAAAGATTTTTGGATGTATTGAAGTAACTCCACATCAACATACTATTGGTTGAAGCTTTGGAGAAAATGCCTAATTACAATAAATTTATGAAAGATATATTGTCAAAAAAGTGAAAATTGGGATAATTTGAGACTGTAGCTCTCACTGAAGGGTGTACAGCAATGTTGACAAATAAATTACCTCCGAAGCTGAAGGACCTAGGGAGTTTCACTATTCCCTGTTTAATTGGAAATAGTTATGTTGGTAAGGCGTTATGTGATCTAAGAGTGAGTGTAATTCTAATGCCTATGCCTATTTTCAGAAGCTAGGGATTAGAAAAGCAAGACCTACTACGGTTATGTAACACCCCTTACCCGTGTTCTATGCCAGAACAGGGTACGAGACATTACCAACACATGCAATCGTACAAAACCATGACATAAATTTTGCATCCAAATTAAAACAATTTAATTTTCATAGTCAAGTCCCTAATATGGACCTACGAGGTCCAAAACATACTTTGGAAACGGTCCGAGACAAACCGAGAACTTTAGAGAACATTGGAAAATTTCTTGAAATTAGGGGCACACGCTTGTACCCAAGGCCGTGTCCCTCACATGACAATTCACATGTCGCAATTTCCATACTTAATCATTACACACTCATACAAAAAAATCATGCATCGTCATACCCTATAACTTGAACAATATTAGCCAACAACAATGGCCATATACAAAATAAGCTATCAAATATTCAGGGCCAACACTTTAGGCCAAATCAATTATGACATATAACAAAATAACCAAATCCTCTATACATGCCATGATCCCAAAATATTGTTTACAGAATACCAAAATAGTATTGATAGTATAGATGGGTCTTTGACTATCCCCGAATCCCGAGCTAGCTTGGTGACATTAGAAGACAAGGGAAAGAAAAGAGAGTAAGCTTATAGCTTAGTAAGTACGTAAATAATAAACAATATATTAACAATCTATTTATTTGAGTCACAATCACTAAATTATTTATTTCTAGAGCTATATAAGTTCGAATTAAGATCCACAAATTTTCACTGAAACTACACTCACATATCTTCTTATCATAAAATTTTAAGAATTTTTGGTTCAGCCAATAAGTCCATTTTATTCTTTAAAGTCACCCCTGTTTCATGTCTAAAAGTTCCGACCCTTCTACACTAAAAATTAATTATCTCTTCGTACAAGATTTGGATGATGTTGTTGTTTATTTCTTTCAAAAATAGACTCATTAAGGATTATAAAAATAAAAATTATAACCCATAATTATATTTTTAGAATTTTTAATGATTTTTCCAAGTCAGAATAGGGAATTCTAGAATCATTCTGACCCTGTCTCACAAAAATTCAAATATCATAGAATACAAAATTCTTTTTCTTTCATCTTTTCTTTTATACAAAAATAGACTCAATAAGATTTCATTTCATATCTTATTCAACTTTTAATTAGATTTTCACCATTTTTGGTGATTTTTCAAAGTCACACAACTGCTGCTGTCCAAAACTGTTTTGTTACAAATTTCACTCTTACATATCTCACTTACTCCATTCCATCTTTCGAAAAGTTCGCTAAACTATCGAACACATTGCTCATAAATTTTCACACACATATACCTGCACTTATTCATCACATATTCATATTCAATTACACTATTCATTACATGATAACATGTATTTTTACTTAATCGATTTCCCTTTGAACTCATCGAAATAATAACAGATACTCGGTGGCCTGCACATATTACCACCCTTGTAACCGAAGCTATTTGGTGCACATAGTAGCCTTCACTTAGTACTACATCTGTAACCAAAACTATCTCTTACACATAGTGCCATGCACTCAGTACCACACATGTGATTGAAGCTATCGGGTACGCATAGTAGCCTGCACTCAGTACTACACATGTGACCTAACCATCTGGTACATGTAGTAGCTCTCACTTAGTACTACACACGTGACCTAAAACCATCTTAAACACATAGTAGCCTACACATAGTACTACACATGTGTTCTCGCAATGGATCATTCATATCTTTTCTATTCCGAAGGTCCAACCGAGAAATTTGTCACTTTTCAACATTTTACCAATTCATCCATAATCAACTTCAATTCATAATTACATCAAGTGATCATTCAATAAACAACCACATCTCATATAATAACAAAATATTATAAGGTAAGTAAAAACGATATATTATTTACATAAAAACTTACCTCGGTGCAAAATATAGTAATTTTGCAATTTAGTCTACAATCTTTTTCTTTCCCCGATCAAGGTCGATTTCACGTCTTTCTTGATCTAATTTGACTTATTCAATGCTCACATTATTCAAATTAGCCAAAAAAATCCAATGGAAAAAATTACAAATTTGCCCCTAAAGTTTCACAAAATTATGATTTTGCCCCTAAGCTCGAAAAATAGTTTTTATTCAATTTCCTTTCATTTTAGGCCTAGCCAAACCATTTTTATAACTATAGCAGTTCACAATTTGCACTAATTCACACACTTACACACATTTTACAACTTTTTTACAAACTAGTTCTTTTATGCAATTTCATCAAAAATCACTTAGTAAAAGTTGTTTATCACACTCCAAACATTCATATTATTCCATAAAGCATCAAAACACATGCATGTCATCCATGGGTAAATTTTTAAATATAAACCCTGGCTCAAATAAATGGTAGAGATAGCTAGATCTTGTTACGAGGATTTCAAAAACATAAAAATCATTAAAAACAGGGCTAGAATGGACTTACAATCGAGCTTGGAAGCTTGAAAAACCCTAGCTATGTCTTCTCCATGCATGTTTCATCCATGGGGTTGAAGATGGACAAAAATTGGCTTTTAATTTTATTTTTAATTCATTTTAATTTCTAAATGACCAAAATACCCCTAACATTAAAATATTTTATTTCACCTATTTCATGCCTATTTTTGTCCAACAAAATTAAAAAATGGTCTAATTACCATATAAGGACCTCCAATTTAAAATTTCATAACAATTGGACACCTCTAGCATGTAGAACTCAACTTTTGCACTTTTTACAATTTAGTCCTTTTGACAAAATTGAGTGCCCAAATGTCAAAATTTTCGAACGAGATTTGCACGAAATCATTTCGTGAAATTGTAGACCATAAAAATATAATAAAAAGGAATTTTCTTACGTTGAAATTGTGGTCCCGAAACCACTATTTCGACTAGGCCCAAAATCGGATGTTACAACTCTCCCCCATTTAGAAATTTTTGTCCCCGAAAATCTTACCGGTAAAGAGGTTTAGGTACTATTTTCTCATGGTTTCCTCCGGTTCCTATGTAGCCTCTTCTACTCCATGCCTTTTCAACAATACTTTTACTAAGGCTATACTTTTATTTCTCAACTGTTTAACTTCCTGAGCCAAAATCATAATCGATTCCTCATCGTAGGGCATATCCAGTCGAATCTCAATCTCTGTCTGAGGAATCACATGTGAAGGATCAGAACGATAACGTCGCAGTATCGACACATGAAACACATTATGAATTCTTTCTAACTCTGCTGGTAAAGCTAACCGATATGCCACTGATCCGATCCTTTCAATAACTTCATATGGCCCAATGAAATGAGGACTCAACTTGCCTTTTTGGCCAAATCTCAACATCTTTTTCCACGATGACACCTTCAGAAGCATTTTATCACCAACTTGAAGCTCGATCTCTTTTCCTTTCAAATCCACATATGATTTTTGTCGATCTGAAGCAGCTTTCAAACAATCACTGATTACTTTCACTTTCTCTTTGATTTCTCTAACCAAATAAACTTTGTAAATTAGTTTCTTACTGAGCTCGGTCCAATACAAAAGAAGTCCGACACTTGTGACCATACAATGCTTCGTACGGTGCCATCTGTATACTCGACTGGAAAATTTTGTTGTAGGCAAATTCAACCAAAGGTAGATATTTCTCCCAACTACCTTCGAATTCTAAAACACAACATCGAAGCATGTCTTCAAGAACTTGAATTACTCTTTCAAATTGACCATCAGTTTACAGATGAAATGCAGTACTAAAATTCAATTTCGTACCCAACGTTTCTTGCAATTTTTTCCAAAACCTCGAAGTAAATTTCGAATCTCTATCTGAAATAATAGACATAGGTACTCTGTGCAATCTCACAATTTCAGCACTATACAATTCAGCCAACTTATTAAGTGAGTAGTCTGTACGTACCGGTATAAAGTGAGCTGATTTCGTCAATCTATCAACCACAACCCAAACAACATCTTTCTTTTTTGGAGTCAGAGGCAAACTTATCACAAAATCTATTGTGATTCTGTCCCATTTCCACTCGGGAATCATCACTGGCTGAAGTAAACCCGAAGGCACCTGATGTTTGGCTTTCACTTGTTAGCAAATCAAACACTTTGGTACAAACTCAGGAATGTCTCTTTTCATACTCGGCCACCAATATAATTTCTTCAAATCATTATACATTTTTGTACTACTCGGATGAACTGTCAAACAACCACTATGTGCCTCATGTAAAATCTTTTGAATCAACTCAGCATTTTTCAGTACACATACTCGATCATGGAACATTAAGCAATCATCTGGTCCGATTCAAAATTTTGAGTTACAACTCGATTCACATTGAGCTCGCTTGGCTTGCAATTCACCATCATTCTTTTGAGCTTCACAAATTTGCTGAAGAAATAACGACCTAGCCCTCAACTCGGCCAAAATCGAACCATCATCATACATACCCAAACTTGTACTCATAGCTCTCAAAGAAACCAAGGATTTTCTGCTCAAGGCATCTGCGACTACATTCGCTTTCCCTGGATGATAGTCAATCATTAGCTCATAATCTTTCAATAATTCGAGCCACCTCCGTTGTCACAAATTCAAATCCCTTTGATTCATTAGATACTTCAAACTTTTGTGATCAATAAAGATTTGGCATTTCTCACCATACAAATAATGATACCAAATCTTCAAAGCAAAAACAATGGCGACCAATTCCAAATCGTGTGTCGGGTAATTCTTCTCATGCAGTTTCAACAGTCTCGAGGCATAAGCTACCACTTTACCTTCTTGCATCAACACACAACCAAGACCAGTTAATGACGTATCACTATAGATCACAAACTCTTTACCCGACTCGGGTTGCACTAACACTGGTGCTTTTGTTAATTGCACTTTCAACTTCCCAAAACTTTGCTGACACTTTTTAGTCCAATCGAACTTAACACTCTTTTACAGCAACATAGTCATAGGAGAGGCAATCATCGAGAATCCCTCGACAAAGCGTCGATAGTATCCGACTAAGCCCAAAAAGCTTCTAACCTCAGATACATTCTTTGACGATTTCCAATCAACAATCGCTGAAACCTTGCTTGGATCAACCCGAATACCATCACCCGAAACTATATGTCCCAAAAATCTAACTTAATGAAGCAAGAATTCAATTTTACTGAATTTAGCAAACAATTTCTTTTCTCTAAAAATCTGTAATACCGTTCTCAAGTGTTCGGCATGCTCGGACTCATCTCGAGAATAAATCAAAATGTCATCTATGAACACAACCACAAACTCATCCAAATATGGCTGAAAGATTCGGTTCATCAAATCCATAAAAATAGCCAGAGCATTAGTTAAATCGAAAGGCATCACAAGAAATTCATAGTGTCCATACCTCGTTCTGAAAATAGTTTTTGGCACATCTGACTCTTTAACTCTCAACTGATAGTAACCGAATCTCAAATCGATCTTTGAAAACACTGTCGCCCCTTTCAACTGGTCGAACAAATCATCACTTCTTGGCAACGGATACTTGTTCTTTATAGTCACCTTGTTGAGCTGTCGATAGTCAATACAAAGTCTCATAAATCTGTCATTTTTCTTTACAAACAATACGGGAGCACCCCAAGGAGAGAAACTCGGTCTCACAAACCCCTTATCTGTTAACTCTCGCAACTTAGCCTTTAATTCTTTCAATTTAGTCAGAGCCATTCTATACGGAGCAATCGAGATCGGTGCAGTCCCAGGCAACAAATCAATTGCAAACTCTATCTCTCTGATCAGAGGTAACCCAGACAATTCTTCTAGAAATACATTCTGGAATTCACAGACTATTGGCACTGATCCGAGCTTCGACTCAGACATCTCGGTATTCAATATATATGCAAGATAAGCTTTACACCCTTTTCTCATGTATCTCTGAACAGACATGTGCGAAATCACCATAGGTAATTTATTTGATTCATCTGTTTCAACCTAAAGAATCTCACCATTTTCACATTTCAACTAAAGGGTTTTCTGTCTACAATTTACCTTGGTATCATGTAATGTCAACCAATCCATAGCCAAAATAACATTAAACTCATCAAATGGTAACAACATCATATTAGCCAGAAAACAGTGACCTTGAATCATCAAAGGACAATTCTTGCAAGCCTTATCTACTAACATATATTTGCCAAAGAGGTTTGACACTTTAATCAAAAATTCAGTAAGCTCTACAGGCAAACTCTTACTAGATACTAAATTCACACAAACATAGGAATAAGTAGATCCGGGATCAATCAATGCAATAACAGTAGTATCGTAAAGAGAAAATGTACCAATAATCACATCGAGAGATGATGCCTCCTCACGAGCACGTATGGCATAAGCTCTAGCAGGTGCTCTAGCCTTCTGATTTCCTAGTTGAATCCTTCATCACACTTGTACTACTAGCTCCACTTCCAGTATTTCACGGAGGTCTACCTTTATTAGTAGTGCTAGTTTGTCTGACACTTTGAAATTTTTCTTCTTCAACCCTTTTTGGACAGTCCTTAATATAATGTTCTCAAGAACCACACCTAAAACAAGCTCGGCTAATTGCCCAACACTCACTGTGATGTTGCTTACCACAATGCTGACACTCGGGTCTATTAGACCTCACATTACTCACACTTGCCATTGAAGCAGCTTGAGTTTTAGAACCTGAATATGATCTCCCACAGTCTCGGTGCGAATATCAGGCTGAAATAGTCAATCAAGGATTCATCTTTTTGGACTTCTTTGACTGAGATTGGAATGACTTACTCATTGGCCTCTTTCTTGCATCTCTGGCTTCAATCACAGCTTTTCTCTTTTCTTTGTTTAGCTCTTTGGCTTTACAAGCTCGATCAACCAATACTACAAACTCTTTCAACTCTAAGATCCCAGCTAACAGTCTGATGTCTTCATTTAACCCATCCTCGAACCTCTTACACATAATAGCTTCGGTAAACATACATTCCTAGGCATACTTACTGAGTCTAACAAATTCATGTTCATATTCTGCCACAGACATTTTACCTTGTTTCAGCTCGAGAAACTCTTTCCGTTTTTGATCAATGAACTACTAGCTTATGTACTTCTTTCTGAATTCCCCTTGGAAAAAATCCCATGTAACCCTTTCTTTCGGAACCACGGATACCAATGTCTTCCACCAATGATATGTTGAATCCCTCAGTCAAAATATAACATATTTTAAACATTCTTCGGGAGTGCAAGAAAGCTCATCAAATACCTTGATAGAATTCTCAAGCTAAAACCTTGCTTTCTCGGGATCATCATCTATATTAGCCCTGAATTCTTCAGCCCCTTACTTTCAAATTTTATCAACCGGAGGCTTGTTCAATCTTACCATTTCGGCACCTTAAGGAACTACGGGGACGGTTGGGGAATAGGAGGGGGTGGATGAGGTTGAGTATTTGTATTTGCTCGAACAAATTTTGTATACCAATTATTCATCATACAGAGAAAGGCTTCTCGAGCCCCATCTCCCTGATCAAGTGTCTCAGGTCTACTCTCAGCTGGCGCAGTCCCTTGCGCGGGAGCCGGTGCATTACTTTCTACATCATTAGCTACAGCTCGGTTGGGATCCATTTACTATATGAAAACACAATTTAATTGTCAGGAGTCATCACACTATCACAGTATATTTATGGCATGTATAGATAGAATTTCACACACGCTACGTAAATTTGAGAACCGACAAAACCATAGCTCTGAAACCACTAAAATGTAACACACCTTACCCGTGTTCTACGTCAGAACAGGGTACGAGACATTACTGGAACATAAAACATGCAATCATACAAAACCATGACATAAATTTTGCATCCAAATTAAAACAATTCAAATTTCATAGTCAAGTCCCTAATATGGACCTACGAGGTCCAAAACAAACTTTGAAAATAGTTTGAGACAAACCGAGAACTTTAGAGAACATTGGAAAATTTCTTGAAATTAAGGGCACACGCTTGTGCCCAAGGCCGTGTTCCTCACATGACCATTTACATGTCGAAATTTCCATACTTAATCATTACACACTCATACAACAAAATCATGCATTGTCATACCTTATAACTTAAACAATATTAGCCAACATCAATGGCCATATACAAAATAAGCTATCAAATATTAAAGGCCAACACTTTAGGCCAAATCAATTATGACATATAACAAAATAATCAAGTCCTCTATACATGCCATAATCCCAAAATATTGTTTTCAGAATACCAAAAGAGTGTATCTCCGATGATCTCTGAATCCCGAGCTAGCTTGGTGACATTATAAGACAAGGGAAAGAAAAGAGAGTAAACATATAGCTTATACGTAAATAATAAACAATATATTAACAAGCTGTTTATTTGAGTCACAGTCACTAAATTATTTATTTCTGGAGCTACGAAACTTTGAATTAAGATCCGCAAATTTTCACTGAAATTAGGCTCATTTTTCTTCTTACCATAAAATTTTCAGAATTTTTTGTTTAGCCAATAAGTACAATTTATTCTTTAAATTCACCCCCTATTTCACTGTCTGACAGTTCCTACCCCTCTACACCAAAAATTAATTATCTCTTTGTACAAGATTTGGATAATGTTCCCGTTTGTTTATTTCAAAAATAGACTCATTAAGGATTTTAAGCATATAAATTATAACCCATAATTATAATTGTACAATTTTTAATGATATTTCCAACTCAAAAAAGGAGATTCCAAAATCATTCTGACCCTGTCTCACAAAAATTCAAATATCACAGAGTACAAAATTGTTTTGCTTTCACTATTTCTTTTATGTGAAAATAGACACAATAAATTTTTATTTCATATTTTATTTAAATTCTAATTCAATTTCCACCATTTTTGATATTTTTCAAAGTCACACAACTGCTGTTGTCCAAAACTGTTTTGTTACAAATTTCACTCTTACATAATCTCACTTACTCCATTCTATCTTTCTGAAAGTTTGCTCAACTATAGAACACATTGCTCATAAATTTTCACACACATATACCTGCACTTATTCATCACATAGTCATATTCAATTACACTATTCATTACATGATCACATGTATTTTCACTTAGTCAATTTCTTGTTGAACTCATCAGAATAATAACAGATACTCGGTGGCTAGCACATATTACCACCCTTGTAACCGAAACTATTTGGTGCACATAATAGCCTGCACTTAGAACTACATCTGTGACCAAAACTATCTTTTACACATAGTGGCCTGCACTTAGTACCACACATGTGATTGAAGCTATCGGGTACACATAGTAGCCTACACTTAGTACTACACATGCGACCTAACCATCTGGTACACGTAGTAGCTTGCACTTAGTACTACACAAGTGACCTAAAACCATCTTAAACACATAGTAGCCTGCACATAGTACTACACATGTGACAACCCGAATTAGGGCCTAATTGGAATAGTGGTTTCGTGACCACAAATCCGAGATAGAAATAATTGTTTTATAATTATTTTGGGGTTTATGATATGATTGCATGATTGTGTGAAAATTTCGTGATGAAATTCTATGCCTAAAGTGCTTAAATTGAAAATAGGGATTAAATCGAATAAGTTGCAAAATTTACATTTTAGAAGTTTTTAGTATGAAATTGCTTTAAAACATAAATTAGGAGGTCTTAAATAGCAATTTGACCAATTTTAAGTTCATGGACAAAATTAGGATATGGAAGGAATTTTTGAAATTAAATGAAATAAAATGGGAAAAATAACACAAAATTTGTTATCATCTTCATTAGTTGCTGCCGAAAATTGCTCTCCTCCATAGCTAGGGTTTCTTCAACTTTGAAGCTCCATAGTAAGTGATTTCAAGCCCCGTTTTTAATATTCTTTACGTTTTTGGATTCCCGGTAGCTCGATTAAGCTTATGCTAACAATAATTCAACCTAGGGTTCATATTTGGAAAAATACCCATAGGTGAAATTTGTGTATTTTGATGTTTTATGATAGAATATGAGGTTTTAAATTATGTTAGACAACTTGTGCTACTCGATTTTAAGTGAAAACGAGTAAAACGGCATAATCGGTAAAAATACCTATTGTTCACAACTATGTGTTAGAGTGAGAATTTGATGTGATCATAGAAGATAAAAATGTTCAGCATGTCATAAAACATAAGAATAAGGGCTGAAATTAAATTTCCGAGCCTAAGGGCAAAATTGTAATTTTGTAAAGTTAGGGGCAAAAATGTAATTTTTCCATAATGTGATCTTTGGATTGAAATAAATAGTATGAGTGCTAAATGAGCTAAATGTGTTGTTATAGATCAAGAAAGGCGTGGAATTGACCTCGAACGAGGGAAGGAAAAAGTTTTGAACTAAATCGCAAAATTTCCACATTTTGCACCGAGGTAAGTTTATATGTAAATATTATATTATTTTCATTTACATTCCTATATATTTCAGCCTATTATATGAATATACTAGCTGATGTTAAAATATAAATCGACTATTGGAAGAATAGAAATAAATAATAGAGAGGATCCCGATTGAACATTCAGAGAGATCGAATAAAATAGAGGGCGTAGCTAGGTCACATGTATGATGCTGAGTGCACATCATGTGTACAAGAAAGCTACGAAATACAATGTAGTAGCTAGGTCACATGTGTGATACGGGATGTATCCCATGTAGACAAGAGAGCTACGTAAGAGATAAATGTAGCTAGGTCACATGTGTGATACGGGATGTATCCCATGTAGACAAAGAGAGCTACGTAATAGATAAATGTAGCTAGGTCGCATGCGTGATTCCAAGTGAAGGACACCATGTAGACAAGAAAGCTACGAGACAAATCGGCTAGGTCGCATGAGTGGTATTAAGTGTTCACCATGTGTACAAGAGAGCCGAACTAAATGAAGTATGATGGTGGGGCTGTGTGCTAAAACCATTAAATATCGAGGATTGATCCGAATTGTTCAACGGGATGGTTTTGTGGTGACGTTGTGGTTATGGACCTATACTTGTGATGAATGAATTGTGGTGAAAATGATTTGTGGCATATCTATATATGTAAGATAAAATGAGGTTAGCATAAAGAATGTGTGAAAGAGTGAAATTAGCATTAAAACTGTTTTGGACGGTAGCAGTGACGTGATTTTGAAAAATCACCAAAAATAGGAGGAACATAATTAGAGATTGAATGAGATGTGCAATTAAATTTTAATGAGTCTACTTTCATATAAAAGAATCATAACAAGCAAAGGAATTTTATATTTTGAGATATTTACAATTGTGTGTGACTTGCTCAGGATGAATGTGTGATCCCCTATTTCAACTTTGAAAAATCATTAAAAATTGTAAAAATAAAATTAAGAAATATAGTTTACATGCCTAAATTCCTCATTAAGTCTAGTTTTAAATGAAACAAATTTCAGGGTTATCTAAATTGTGTACTGAGAGAAATTCAATTCGTAGTGAACAGAAGTCAGACTAGTCGAGCTGTGTAACAGGGGAAGCTTTAACTAATAAACTGTACTAATCGGCTGAACCAAAAATTCTAGAAAAAAATTAGCAAAAATATTTATGAGTATAGATTCAGGGAAATTTTACGGATTTGAATTTCGAGTTTTTCAACTCGAGTTATGATTTATTTAGTGAACATGACGCAGGGGGGGACAGCTTGATCAAATTGGGATAAACAATAAAAGTTAAAAAATATTATATAATTGAGTTATGTTGTAAACATGTTAGATTTCTTATTTGTTATTTATATACTTGCTTACTAAGCTATATGCTTATCTTCTTTTCTTTTTTTCTTGTCTTATAGAGTTACTAAGCCAGATCGGGAATTGAAGATCGTCGGAGACCCATCCACACTATCAATACTTTTTGGTACATTGTAAACACTATTTTGAAATATGGCATGTATAGCAGACTTGGTTATTTTGTTACGTGTCATAAATGTCTAGGTTTAAATTACTACTTATAGTATCAAGCTAATCATTTTGTATGAAACCTTTGGAATTAGTTTGTATTGTTAATAGCAGATGTTATAATGATCAAATTGCACGCTATATTTTTGTTGGGTTTTATTTAATAGTATTTACTATGATTTGTTAATACCTCGTACACTGTTCCGCCACGGATACGGGTAAGGGGTGTTACATTTAGTAGTAGTATCAGAGCTATGGTTTAGTCGGTTCTCGGACTAATAAAGTGTGTGTAAAAGTCTAGCTATACATGCCATAAAAATATTGTGATAGTGTGGTGACTCGACTATTCTAAATTGTGTTTTGTTTTAATATAGTAATGGATCCTGAAGGAACCGCGGTGATGATCTTTGCTAGTAATGCGCCGGGCTCCCGCACAAGGGACCGCACTGTGGAAAGTAGACCGAGACGTTGAGACAGGAGATGAGGCTCGGGATGCCTTTCTCCAAAGGATGAACAATTGGTATACTGAATTTATTCGAGCAAATCCAAATACTCAACCTCCTCCCCCCCTCCTATACCTCAGATGATTCCTGTAGCTGCTCAAGACGTAAATTTGGTAAGGATGAACAAGCCTCCAGTTGACAAGATTCGAAAACAAGGGGCCGAAGAGTTTAGAGCAAAGATCGATGATAATCCTGAGAAAGCGGAATTCTGGCTTGAGAATTCTACCCGTGTATTTGATGAGCTCTCATGTACACAGAAGAATGCTTAAAATGTCTTTGTATCACTTTTGAGAGATTCGGCCTACCATTGGTGGAAGACTTTGGTATCAGTGGTGCCAAAAGAAAAAGTTACTTGGGATTTCTTCCAGGAAGAATTTAGAAAGAAATACATAAGTCAACGATTTATGGATCAAAAACGGAAGGAGTTCCTTGAATTGAAGCAAGGCAAGATGTCTGTGGCAGAATATGAACGCGAATTTGTGAGACTTAGCAAGTATGCCCAGGAATGTGTGTCAACCGAGGCCATTATGTGAGAAGGTTTGAAGATGGGCTGAATGAGGACATTAAAGTGCTTGTAGGAATTTTGGAATTGAAAGAATTTGTTGTATTGGTTGATCGAGCTCTTAAAGCTGAAGAATTGAACAAAGAAAAAAGAAAAGCTACTATTGAGGCTCGAGATGCCAGAAAAAGGCCGATAAGCAAGCCATTTCAATCTCAATCAAAGAGGTCCAAAGAGGCAAACCCTCGAATGACAGTTTCAATTGGGAGTCACAGAGAGATCGTGGTAGAGCGTATTCGGGGTCTAAAGCTCAAGCTACTTGGTGGCAAGTGTGGGTAATGTGCGACCTAGAAAGCTCGAGTGTCGGCAATGTGGCCGGCAACATTATGGTGAGTGTTGGGGAACCGAGTGAGCTTGTTTCAGTGCGATTCTCGCGAGCATTTTATTAGAGATTGTCAGGAGAAAGTTAAAGAAGAAAGATTTGAGTGCTAGACAGAATACCACCGCTAGTAGAGGTAGACCACCGAGAAAACCTGGAGGTGGGACTAGTAATAAAGCTGCGATGAAAGACTCAAGTGGCAAGATCGAAGCTAGAGCACTGCTAGAGCTTATGCTATACGTGCCCGAGAAGATGCATCATCTCCGATGTCATTCTTGGTACATTTTCTCTCTATGATACTATTGTTATTGCATTGATTGATCCCGGGTCCACTCATTCCTATATTTGCATGAATTTAGTATCTAATAAAAAGTTGCTGTTGAGTTTACTCGAGTTTACGATTAAAGTGTCGAACCCCTTAGGCCAATATGTGCTAGTTGACAAGGTTTGCAAGAATTGCCCATTAATGATTCAAGGTCACCGCATTTTTCCGCCAATTTGATGTCTGTTACCATTTGATGAGTTTGACGTTATCTTGGGAATGGACCGTTGACATTATATGATGCTAAGGTAGATTGTAAACAAAAGACACTAGAGTTGAAATGTGAAAATGGAGAAATTTTTGTGGGTTGAAACAGATTTAATTAAATAAATTGCCTATGGTGATTTCGCACATGTCCGCATTGTAAATACATGAGGAAAGGGTGTGAAGCTTATCCGGCTTATGTAATGAATAATTGAGTTGCCTCAATGAAGTTTGAAATCGCATCGATAGTTTGTGAGTTTCGGATGTATTTCCGGAGGAATTGCACAGGTTGCCTCGAACAGAGAGATAGAGTTTGCCATTGATTTGTTGTCGCATCGCACCGATCTCGATTGCTCCATATAGAATGGCTCCGACTGAATTAAAAGAATCGAAGGCTCAGTTGCAGGAATTAACAGATAAGGGATTTGTGAGACCGAGTTTCTTTCCCTGGGGTGCTCCTGTATTATTCGTAAAGAAGAAGGATGGTTCAATGAGACTTTGCATTGATTATCGTCAGCTCAATAAGGTGACTATAAAGAACAAGTACCCATTGCCGAGGATTGATGATTTATTCGATCAGCTAAAAGGGGCTACAGTGTTTTCAAAGATTGATTTAAGGTTTGGTTACTACCAGTTGAGAGTTAAGGAGTCAGATGTGCCGAAAACCGCCTTTAGGACAAGGTATGGACATTATGAGTTTCTTGTAATGCCTTCGCTTAACAAATGCTCCAGCTATATTTATGGACTTAATGAATCGGATCTTTCGGCCATATTTGGATAAGTTTGTAGTAGTATTCATAGATGACATTCTAATTTATTCTCGGGATGAGTTTGAACATGCCGAACACTTGAGAACCATATTGCAGATTTTGAGAGAAAAGAAATTGTTTGCCAAGTTTAGTAAAAGTGAGTTCTGGCTTCGTGAAGTCGGATTTTTGGGACATATAGTCTCAGGTGATGGTATTCAGGTGGATCCAAGCAAGATTTCTGCGATCGTTGATTGGAAACCGCCAAAGAATGTATTTGAGGTTAGAAGCTTTTTAGGCTTAGCCGGATATTATAGACGTTTTGTTAAGGGATTTTCGATGATTGCCTCTCCTATGACTAAGTTGCTGCAAAAGAATGTTAAGTTTGAATGGGTGATGAATGTCACAGAGTTTTGAAAAGTTGAAAGCACGATTGATCAAGCACCAATTTTAGTACAAATTGAGAGCAGGAAAAGAGTTCGTAATTTATAGTGATGCATCGTTGACAGGCCTTGGATGTATGTTGATGCAAGAGGGTAAAGTGGTAGCTTATGCTTCGAGACAGTTAAAACCGCATGAAAAGAATTATCCTACACATGATTTGGAATTGGCCGCTATTGTCTTTGCTTTGAAGATTTGGCGACATTATTTGGACGGTGAAAATGCCGAATTTTTACCGATCACAAAAGTTTGAAGTATTTGATGAATCAAAAGGATCTGAATCTGCGACAATGAGATGGCTTGAATTATTAAAGGATTATGATCTAGTGATTGATTATCATCCGGGAAAAGCAAATATAGTTGTTGATGCCTTGAGCGAGAAAAATTTCTTTTACTTTAAGAACCATGAATACGGGATTAGCATTGTATCGATGATGGGTCAATCTTAGCAGAGATGAGAGCTAAACCGTTATTTCTCCGATTGATTTGTGATGCTCAAAAGAATGATAATGAGTTGCGGACCAAAAGAACTCAATGCGAATCAAAGTTACGACTCATTTTTGAGTTGGACCAGACGATTGTTTAATGTTTGAGAGACGTAATATGTGTGTAGAAAAATAATGAATTGATTGAGAAAATATTACATGAGGCGCACAATAGCTGTTTATCGATTCATCCTGGTAGCACAAAAATGTATAAAGATTTAAAGAAGTTGTATTGGTGGCGTGTATGAAAAGGGACATTTCGAATTTGTAACCAAGTGTTTGATCTGTCAACAAGTAAAAGCCGAACATCAAGTGCCTTCAGGACTACTTCACCGTAATGGTGCACGAGTGGAAATGGGACAAGATTACCATGGATTTTGTAACCGGTTTGCCTTTGACTCCTAAAAAGAAGGATCTTTATCTGGGTAGTGGTTGATAGATTAACAAAATCAGCCCACTTTATACCAGTACGTACCGATTACTCACTTGATAAATTAGCCGAATTATATATTGCTGAAATTGTAAGGTTGCACGGGGTACCTATGTCTATAATATCAGATAGAGATCCGAGATTTACCTCGAGATTTTGGAAAAAGTTACAAGAAGCTTTGGGTACAAAATTGAACTTTAGTACCGCGTTCCATCCACAAACAGATGGTCAATCGAAAAGAGTAATCCAGGTACTCGAAGATATGCTTAGATGCTGTGTTTTAGAATTTGGAGGTAGTTGGGAGAAATATCTATCTTTAATTGAGTTTGCCTACAATAACAGTTATCAGTCAAGTATACAAATGGCACCGCATTTAAGCCTTGTATGGTCGTAAGTGTCGGACTCCTTTATATTGGACTGAACTCAGTGAGAAATAGATTCACGGAGTTGATCTAGTTAAAGAAACCGAAGAGAAAATAAAAGTAATTCGGGATTGCTTGAAAGCTGCTTCAGACCGAGAAAAGTCATATGCAGACTTGGAAAGAAAAGAGATTGAATTTCAAGTGGGTGATAAAGTGTTCTTGAAGGTGTCACCATGGAAAAAGATTCTGAGATTTAGTCGAAAAGGCAAGTTGAGTCTGCGTTTTATTGGGCCGTATGAGATTACTGAGAGAATTGGACCAGTGGCATATCGGTTGGCCTTACCGGCAGAGTTAGAGAGAATTCATAACGTGTTTCACGTATCAATGTTACGACGTTATCGTTTTGATCCTTCACATGTGATCTGCCCAACAGAAATTGAGATTCGATCGGATATGACCTATGAGGAGGAACCAATAAAGATTTTGGCTCGAGAAATTAAACAGTTAAGAAATAAAAGTATAGCCTTAGTGAAAGTATTGTGCACAGGACATGGAATAGAGGAAGCTACGTGGGAACCCGAGGAAGCTATGAGGAAACAAGACCCAAAACCTCTTTATGGTAAGATTTTTGGGACGAAAATCTCTAAAGGGGGAGAATTGTGACAACCTGAATTAGGGCCTAATCGGAATAGTGGTTTCATGACCACAAATCCGAGATAGAAATAATTGTTTTATAATTATTTTGGGGTTTATGATATAATTGCATGATTGTGTGAAAATTTCGTGATGAAATTCTATGCCTAAAGTGCTTAAATTGAAAATAGGGATTAAATCGAATAAGTTGCAAAATTTACATTTTAGAAGTTTTTAGTATGAAATTGCTTTAAAACATAAATTAGGAGGTCTTAAATAGCAATTTGACCAATTTTAAGTTCATGGACAAAATTAGGACATGGAAGGAATTTTTGAAAGTTTAGTAAGGAGGGGCATTTTGGTCATTTGTATATTAAATGAAATAAAATGGGAAAAATAACACAAAATTTGTTATCATCTTCATTAGTTGCTGCTGAAAATTGCTCTCCTCCATAGCTAGGGTTTCTTCAACTTTGAAGCTCCATAGTAAGTGATTTCTATCCCCGTTTTTAATGTTCTTTACGTTTTTGGATTCCCGGTAGCTCGATTAAGCTTATGCTAACAATAATTCAACCTAGGGTTCATATTTGGAAAAATACCCATAGGTGAAATTTGTGTATTTTGATGTTTTATGATAGAATATGAGGTTCTAAATTATGTTAGACAACTTGTGCTACTCGGTTTTAAGTGAAAACGAGTAAAGCTAAGCATAATCGGTAAAAATACCTATTGTTCACAACTATGTGTTAGAGTGAGAATTTGATGTGGTCATAGAAGATAAAATGTTCAGCATGTCATAAGACATAAGAATAAGGGCTGAAATTAAATTTCCGAGCCTAAGGGCAAAATTGTAATTTTGTAAAGTTAGGGGCAAAAATGTAATTTTTCCATAATGTGATCTTTGGATTGAAATAAATAGTATGAGTGCTAAATGAGCTAAATGTGTTGTTATAGATCAAGAAAGGCGTGGAATTGACCTCGAACGAGGGAAGGAAAAAGTTTTGAACTAAATCGCAAAATTTTCACATTTTGCACCGAGGTAAGTTTGTATGTAAATATTATATTATTTTCATTTACATTCCTATATATTTCAGCCTATTATATGAATATACTAGTTGATGTTAAAATATAAATCGACTATTGGAAGAATAGAAATAAATAATAGAGAGAGGATCTCGATTGAACATTGGGAGAGATCGAATAAAATAGAGGAGCGTAGCTAGGTCACATGTATGATGCTGAGTGCACATCATGTGTACAAGAAAGCTACGAAATACAATGTAGTAGCTAGGTCACATGTGTGATACGGGATGTATCCCATGTAGACAAGAGAGCTACGTAAGAGATAAATGTAGCTAGGTCACATGTGTGATACGGGATGTATCCCATGTAGACAAGAGAGCTACGTAATAGATAAATGTAGCTAGGTCGCATGCGTGATTCCAAGTGAAGGACACCATGTAGACAAGAAAGCTACGAGACAAATCGGCTAGGTCGCATGAGTGGTATTAAGTGTTCACCATGTGTACAAGAGAGCCGAACTAAATGAAGTATGATAGTGGGGCTGTGTGCTAAAACCATTAAATATCGAGGATTGATCCGAATTGTTCAACGGGATGGTTTTGTGGTGACGTTGTGGTTATGGACCTATACTTGTGATGAATGAATTGTGGTGAAAATGATTTGTGGCATATCTATATATGTAAGATAAAATGAGGTTAGCATAAAGAATGTGTGAAAGAGTGAAATTAGCATTAAAACTGTTTTGGACGGTAGCAGTGACGTGATTTTGAAAAATCACCAAAAATAGGAGGAACATAATTAGAGGTTGAATGAGATGTGCAATTAAAGTTTAATGAGTCTACTTTCATATAAAAGAATCAGAACAAGCAAAGGAATTTTATATTTTGAGATATTTACAATTGTGTGTGACTTGCTCAGGATGAATGTGTGATCCCCTATTTCAACTTTGAAAAATCATTAAAAATTGTACAAAGAAAATTAAGAAATATAGTTTATATGACTAAATTCCTTATTAAGTCTAGTTTTAAATGAAATAAATTTCAGGGTTATCTAAATTTTGTACTGAGAGAAATTCAATTCGTAGTGAACAGGGGTCAGACTAGTCGAGCTGTGTAACAGGGGAAGCTTTAACTAATAAACTGTACTAATCGGCTGAACCAAAAATTCTAGAAAAAAATTAGCAAAAATATTTATGAGTCTAGATTCAGGGAAATTTTACGGATTTGAATTTCGAGTTTTTCAACTCGAGTTATGATTTATTTAGTGAACATGACGCAGGGGGGACAGCTTGATCAAATTGGGATAAACAATAAAAGTTAAAAAATATTATATAATTGAGTTATGTTGTAAACATGTTAGATTTCTTATTTGTTATTTATATACTTACTTACTAAGCTATATGCTTATCTTCTTTTCTTTTTTTCTTGTCTTATAGAGTTACTAAGCCAGATCGGGAATTGAAGATTGTCGGAGACCCATCCACACTATCAATACTTTTTGGTACATTGTAAACACTATTTTGAAATATGGCATGTATAGCAGACTTGGTTATTTTGTTACGTGTCATAAATGTCTAGGTTTAAATTACTACTTATAGTATCAAGCTAATCATTTTGTATGAAACCTTTGGAATTAGTTTGTATTGTTAACAGCAGATGTTATAATGATCAAATTGCACGCTATATTTTTGTTGGGTTTTATTTAATAGTATTTACTATGATTTGTTAATACCTCGTACCCTGTTCCGGCTACGGATACGGGTAAGGGGTGTTACAACACATATGTTCTCACAATGGATCATTCGTATCTTTTCTATTCTGAAGGTCCAACCGAAAAATTCCTCACTTTTTAACATTTTACCAATTCATCCATAATCAACTTCAATTCATAATTTACATCAAGTGATTATTTAATATACAACCACATCTCATATAATAACAAAATATTATAAGATAAGTAAAAATGATATATTATTTACATATAAACATACCTCGGTGTAAAATATAGTAATTTTGCAATTTAGTCCAAAATCTTTTCCTTTCCCCGATCAAGGTCGATTCCATGTCTTTCTTGATCTATAATAACATATTTGACTTATTCAATGCTTACATTATTCAAATCAGCCCAAAAAATCCTATGGCAAAAATTACAATTTTGCCCCTAAAGTTTCACAAAATTATGATTTTGCCCCTAGGCTCGAAAAATAGTTTTTATTCAATTTCCTTGCATTTTTGGCCTAGTCGAACCATTTTCATAACTATAGAAGTTCACAATTTGCACTAAATCACACACTTACACACATTTTACAACTTTTTACAAACTAGTCCTTTTATGCAATTTTATCAAAAATCACTTAGTAAAAGTTGTTTATCACACTACAAACATTCATATTCCTCTATAAAGCGTCAAAACACAGGTAAATTTTTAAATATAAACCCTAGCTCAAATAAATGGTAGAAATAGTAGATCTTGTTATGAGGATTTCAAAAACATAAAAATTATTAAAAACGGGGCTAGAATGAACTTACAATCGAGCTTGGAATCTTGAAAAACCCTAGCTATGTCTTCTCCTTGCAAGTTTCAGCCATGGGGTTGAAGATGGACAAAAATTGGCTTTTAATTTTGTTTTTAATTCATTTTAATTTCTAAATGACCAAAATGCCCCTAAATTAAAAATATTTTATTTCACCTATTTCATGCCGATTTTTGTCCAAAAAATTAATCAATGGTCTAATTACTGTATAAGGACCTTCAATTTAAAAGTTCATGACAATTGGACACCTCTAGCATGTAGAACTCAACTTTTGCACTTTTTATAATTTAGTCCTTTTGACTAAATTTAGTGCCCAAACGTCAAAATTTTCGAACGAGATTTTCACAAAATCTTTTCGTGAAATTTTAGACCATAAATGTAATATTCCGAATTAGGGCCTAATCGGAATAGTGGTTTCGTGACCACAAAATCTGAGATAGAAATAATTATTTTATGATTATTTTGAGGTCTATGATATGATTGCATGATTGTGTGAAATTTTCGTGATGAAATCCTATGCCTAAAGTGCTTAAATTGAAATTAGGGACTAAATCGAATAATTTGCAAAACTTGCATTCTAGAAGTTTCTAGTATGAAATTGTTTTGAAATATTAATTAGGAGGTCTTAAATAGCAATTTTACCAATTTCTAAGTTTATGGACAAAAATTGGACATGGATGGAATTTTTGGAAAGTTTAGTAGTAAGGGCATTTTGGTCATTTGGGGGTAAAATGAATTAAAATACAAAATTAAAAGCCAATTTTGCTCATCTTCAACCCCATGGCCGAATATAGCAAGGAGAAACCATGGCTATGGTTTTTCAAGCTTCCAAGCTCGATTAGCAAGGAAAACTGAAATTCGGGCTAAAATGGGGAAAATACCAAGTTGTGGACGAAATGGTAAAAGTAGCCATTTTCGCATACTAGGTAAGTTCATATGTAAATGTTGGTAACATAGTTATTATTTTAAATGTTTTTATGTTATTTAAATGATATGATAATTATTATGAAATATTATACTCGTGATAATTGTTTGATAATATGTCAAATTATGTGATATACTTGGAAAATGTGAAATACTACCGAGTATCGGTATCGGTATTCCGTAGAAGATGGTTGAGACACATGATTGGGAAAAAGGTCCCGTTGAACCTTAGGAATGGATTAGGATACAAGTGACATGTCACTGGGATATTTGGGCATCCGAACTCGTTGAGTTGAGTCCGAGTTCACTTATGGATGCGAATGTCCGAACTCGTTGAGTTGAGTCCGAGTTCGTGAAATGTAACTAGGCATCCGAGCTCGTTGAGTTGAGTCCGAGTTCACTTATGGATGCGAACGCCCGAGCTCGTTGAGTTGAGTCTGAGTTCGCTTATGGGCGGCTTACATAGTAGCTTGGCTACATATGTGGCACTTATGTGCAAACTTTCCATGTATCCGAATTATATTCCGATGTGTTCAACGGGTAAAGTTCTACTCAAGTGGAGGAATACTCAAGATGAAAGGGACGTATTGGTAAGTGTTGTGAAATGGATACTTTGAACAGGTATGTACTTAACCCTCGGGTTGAAAAATCGATATAACAACAATATGGTAAGATGATAAATGAAAATATGATATGAATGTCTTGGTGATGATTATGCAAATGATGTTTTATGTTTGCTTATATGGTTATGTTACTTGCTATTTGCATGTGAACTTACTAAGCATTTATGCTTACTCCCTCCTTTTCATTCCTTGTAGTGTTGACAAGCCAGCTCGGAAATCGGGAACGGTCGGAGGCAAGCTTACACTATCCGTATACCATCTTGGCATAATGGCTTGTATATTTTGAGTATGGCATGTATAGCATTATAATCATTTTGTATATATGGTCTTATGATATGGTTATTGAGTAGTATAAAAATGCTTGGTAATGATTAGCCATTGGAATGGCTAATTATGATCATATTTGGTGTTATGTACGTCAAATTGCTAGTTAATCCATGGAAACCATGAAATAGGTAAAATTTACCATAAAATAGATTCAGACAGCAGTAGTGACGTGAATTTGAAAAATCATTAAAAATAGTAGAGATATAATTAGATAATGAATAAAATATGGAATTGAAAAATTATGAGTCTATTTTCATATGGAAGAAACAAAACAGGTATATGAGTTATATTTTATGAAATGTTTAAATTTTTGTGAAACAGGGCTAGAGCGATTTCTGGATCCCCTATTCTGACTTTGGAAATTCACCATAAATTTTATTAAAATAATTAGAAGTCATAATTTATATGTACAGATTTCTTATTGAGTCTAGTTTAAGAGAAACAAACTTCATAGTTATTGAAATTCTGTACAGAGAGATATCTGATTCGTAATACACAGAGATCAGAGCAGTCAAACCCTGAAACAGGGGAGACTTTAACTAATAAACTGTACTAATTGGCCTAGCCAAAAATTCTAGAAAAAAATTAATAAATAGATATATGTGTCTATTTTCAGGTAAAATTTATGGAATTGGATTTTGAGTTTCAGAACTCGAGATATGAATTTTTAAGCGACTGTGATGCAGTTAGCCAGCTTGTCTGGAATTTCTAAAATTAAATTGTTTGAGCTGTTTAAGCAATGAATTAAGTCTGTTAACACCTCGTGTTCGACTCCGGCAACGGTCTCGGGTACGGGGCGTTACAATAAAAATATAATAAAAAGAATCTTATTACGTCAGGTTTGTGGTCCCAAAACCACTGTTCCGACTAGGCCCAAAATCGAGATGTTACAAGTTATGTTGCAACTGGTTGATCGATCCAATGCACATGCGGAAGGTAAAATTGACGATGTGTTGGTAAAAGTAGATAAATTTATCTTTCTTGTGGATTTCCTTATTTTAGAATGTGAAGGTGACCGAGATGTGCCAATTATTCTTGGAAGACCTTTTCTTGCTACTGGCATGACTTTAATTGATGTACAAAAGGGCGATCTAACCATGAGAGTAAATGATCAATATGTTACCTTCAATGTATTTAATGCTTTGAAATGTGCTAATGTTAATGATGAACGCCACGCCATTAGGTTGATAGAAACAACATTAGAGGAGTTCACCACATTTTGCCACAGTAATTACGACAATGACGAAGACTCACTTGAGTAGAGTGATATAGTAAGTTTTAAAGAATTTGGTGAATTATTGAAAGGCAACTAGATAGTGGATAGACCAGGAAAGAAGTTTGGATCCTTAGACTTAGCAAAGTAACCTTTTAATCCTCCTAAACCTTCTATAAAGGAACCTCTTATGCTGGAGTTAAAACCTTTATCGCTCATTTGAAGTATGCATATTTGGGAAACAATAGTACTTTGCTGGTAGTAATTTCTGTGGAGTTGACACCCAAGTAAGAGGCAAGGTTGTTAGAAGTTCTTCGACAATTTAAAAAGGCATTAGGACAGACTCTGGCTGATATAAAGGGAATTAGCCCTATATTCTACATGCATAAAATTTTGTTGGAAGATTGCATTAGTAATTCCATTGAACAACAGCGAAGACTAAATCCAATCATGAAAGAAGCTATCAAGAAAGAGATTACTAAGTGGCTTGATGCTGACGTCATTTACCCGATTTCAAACACTTAATGGGTGAGTCTTGTACAATGTGTACCCAAGGAAGGACGGGTCACAGTGGCAAGTAATGATAACAATGTGCTCGTACCAACTCGCACTGTCATGGGATGGAGAGTATGTATAGATTACCACAAGCTTAACAAAGAAACTAGGAAGGACCATTTTCCCCTACCATTCATTGATCATATGTTGGATAGATTAGTTGGGAAAGCTTTCTACTATTTTTTGGATGGTTATTCAGGATATAACTAGATTGCCATAGCCCTCAATGACCAAGAGAAGACAATTACATGTCCATATGGTACTTTTGCATTCAGACGAATGTCGTTCGGGTTATGTAATGCCCCAACAACTTTTCAAAGTTGTATGATGGCCATATTCTCTAACATGGTGGAAAGTTTTCTTGAAGACTTCATAGATGATTTTTCTGTGTTCGAGAATGATTTTGAAGATTGTTTGAAAAATCTAGAGTTGGTTCTGTACTGTTGTGAAGAAATAAATCTTGTTTTAAATTGGGAAAAATGCCACTTCATGGTTCATGAAGGAATTGTCCTGGGGCATAGGATATCATAGAGAGGAATTGAAGTGGACAGAGCAAAAAATCCAAGTGATAGAAAAATTTTGCACCTCCCACCAATGTCAAGGGTATTATATGTTTTTTAGGTCATGCATGTTTTTATAAAAGATTCATTAAGGGTTCTTTGAGGATATCTAAACCCTTGTGCACTTTGCTGGAGCAAAATAGACCTTTCAATTTTGATGAACATTGTTTGGTAGCCTTTGAACATTTAAAGGAAAAACTTATAACAACACCAATTTTAGTAGCTCTGGAATGGACACTGCCTTTTGAACTCATGTGATATGCCAACGATTATGCTGCGGGAGCTATGTTAGGGCAAAGGAAAGACAAAATACTATGAACAATATATTATGATAGTAGAACTTTATCAGAAGCACAACTTAACTACATCATGGAAAAGAGTTATTAGCTGTGGTGTCCATGTTCAATAAATTTCGTTCTTATTTAGTTGGTATAAAGGTTATAAGTCTACACAGATCACTCTGCTATTAAGTATCGAATAGGCAAAAAAGATTCTAAGTCGAGGTTGATTAGGCAGATACTTTTGCTGCAGGAGTTTGACTTGGAAATTAGAGATCGAAAATGGATTGAGAATTAAATGGCTAATCACTTGTTGAGGTTAGAATCTGGAAGTAAAGGTGATCATGGCACACTTATTAAAGAAGAATTTCCAAACGAATAGTTGTTAGTTACCATGACATACCTTGGTATGTCGACATAGTGAACTATTTAGTGAGTGATATGTTGCCACCCGATCTCAACAGTCAAAGAAGACAAAATTTTCTTCACGAAGCCAAACACTATTATTGGGATGAACCTTTCTTGTTTAAACATTGTGCTGATAAAAAAATTAGGAAATGTGTTCCTGATGACAAAATACATAACATTCTGCAGCATTTTCATTTAGCTCCATATGGAAGACATTTTGGAGGGATGAGAACTGTTGCCAAAGTACTCTAGTCAGGAATTTATTGGCCAAGTCTGTTCAATGATGCTCATGAATTCTATCAGTCATGCAATCGTTGTTAGAGAATAGGAAATATATCTAGGAGACATGAAATGCCCTTGTAAAGTATACTGGAGATGGAGTTGTTTGATGTATGGGGAATAGACTTTATGGGTTCATTTCCACCATCAATAAGCAAATTGTACATACTGTTAGCAGTGGGCTATGTCTCTAAGTGAGTCGAAGTTGTTGCCCTCCCTACTAATGATGCAAGGTCAGTGATTAAATTCTTACACAAGAACATATTTACAAGATTTGGTACACCTAGAGCCATTATTAGTGATAAGGGGTCTTATTTTGATTGCAAGTTGGTAGCAAATGCTTTGCATCGATATGGGGTGAAACATAATATTACAACAGCATATCACCCCCAAACAAATGGACAAGCTAAAATTTCTAACAGAGAAATTAATTTTTTTTTAGAAAAAGTGGAGAATAGTACTCGTAAGGATTGGTCTACCAGATTGGATAAAGCTTTGTGGGGTATCATATCGCATACAAAACTCCATTGGGGATGTCAACCATTAAGCTTGTCTATGGCAAGCCATGTCACCTTCCTGTTGAACTTTAGCACATTTTGGGCTATTAAGAAGCTGAACATGGATTGGGTTGCTGCTAGCCATAAGAGGTTGTTAAAATTGAATGAAATGGAGGAGTTCCAAGCACAAGAATATGAGAACGCTAAGCTGTACAAGGAAAAGGCGAAGCATTGGCACGATAAAGTAATTATACCATGGAGATTTGGACCAGGACAACAGGTGTTGTTATTTAACTCTAGGCTCAAATTATTCCTTGGTAAATTAAAATCTCACTAGTCAAGTCTTTTTGAAGTAGCCTAAGTTTATCCTCATAGAGCTATTAATATCAAAGACTTGAAAACGAGGGTCACATTTAAAGTTAATGGGAAATGTTTAAGGCACTATTGGGGTGCCCATGTGGATTGAGACAAGCATTCCATTGACCTCCGAGATGTTTTAGCTAACAATTTCTTTTATCTTTCTTTTATTTAATTGCTTTAATTTAATTTTATTTTTAGTACTTATTTAATACTGTTTCTGTTTTTATTTTTGAATAGTTTTTTTTTTGTGATTTTTAGTGATAGAATAAAGAATGTGAATTGAGAAGTTGTGATATCAAGAGGAGTTTGTTGTAGCATTATGACAAACTGGGTAAATGGATAACGTGAGGATGATTGGGTAGATAAGTCCAAGGGGAGAGATGTCGTTTTTTTAGTTAGGCCAATTTTGTCACTTGGCGAGCTCATAGAATAGAAGTTAAACTTTTTGTTTATGAATTAGGGCATTTCACATCCCCACCCCAAAATCCTCTTAATTTCCTTCTTTCATCCTCCACGTCACGCAGCTTCCCTAGCATGTTTCATTTTTGCTGAACTATCATCACTATCTCCCTCATTTTTCTCTTCTCGACTGGTTACGTCTCTTATGTTTCTCCTAAAGTTTTCATTTTTATTACTCTTTCTCTTCAATCTCTTTTATCTTTTCTTCCATTACATTCTTCAATATTTTTTCAGTTTTCTCCAATGGCTCACGTAAAAATTGCCTCCAAAACTGCTAAACAATAAAGGGTTGGTGCTACTTAGCCAAAGACATTATTTAACAATGTCGCAGCTATGAGATACAATAACAACATTGCGAAAGTCCCTTTCTGTTTTGAGTAAGGGTCTTGTTTAAAGATGAACCGTACATGGGATATGATAATCTGTGTCCTCCATAGTTGAAAAGCATGGGTGGAATATTTTATGTTTTCACTCGAAGGATGTTTTAGGGAAAATTGTTTTGGAATTTTATGCCCATGTCAATTCTCCAAATTCCCCTTTTATCTACAAACATAAGGGGCACTTTCATTCCATTTAATAAAAGCCATATTAATGCACAGTTTGGTCTTGCAAATGTCTAAGATGAACACACATTGTTTGCTAAAGGTATCACTATTGAGGGTTTAGTCCAAGTATTGGATGGTTTATGTATCAAAGGAACATGATGGACTGTGCCCAGTCAAGAGTGTTATACTATTGAGAGGGCTTTGTTGAAGCCTATTGGGAAAGTATGGTATCATTTTCTAAGGAGCCGACTTATGCCATCTATGCATAATACAACTATTCCAAAAGAGAATGCTTTTATTGCACTCCATCATAAAAGGGAGAAGAATTAATGTCGGTAGAATCATTTTTCAAGAAATACACCGATGTGCTGAGCAGAATGCCAGTGGCTTAAACTTTCCCTAACTTATTACTGCTCTATGTCAAACCGCCCAAGTCCCTCTCAATGCAGACAAAGATATTACCCCTAACAAGGGTCGACTGACGATAACGATCTTTGCCAAGATCCAAGCCGCTAATGTTGCCAGGGTAACTCACATAGTCATGCCACCACTTTCTCTGTTGTGCATTCTCCTACGACAGCACCTTCAATTTCTCGTAGCTCCCTCGAACAACAAATATTGTACTCTTTAAAGTAGTTGGAGTAGAGGATGCCCAGCTGGCTGAGGAGACTATCCAGGCCCAGCAACGACAACATAAATATTGGGCCTATGTGAGGATTATACAAAAGAATTTTTCGGCCTGTAGTTTACAAATAATTTTACAAAATAATGGTCTAGAGACCCATGCAAAAGAATTTTACAAAGCTAGTACCAGGATTGCCTATATTCCCTACCATTTTGCTCCCATTTTCTAAAGCTGTTGAGCAACCCATTGATAACTATTGAAAAGAGTTATATTTAAAGCTTCTAAATTGAATTAATTGGTTGTAATCAAGTTAATAAATTTGAATTTTTAGGATATTTCTATAACATTGCATAACAAAGCTTAGATTGTGATATAATGGTCATTATTTGTTACTTATATCACTTGGGGTGGAAATGTGTGGTTTTGTGTGAATACATGTGTAAGAAGAGCAATAAGATGAAAAAGGAAAATAAAGGAAGTGAAATATTATCGTGGAAAATGGTGAAATTGATTGCCAACAGATTTTCCATGATAATTTTGAGAAGATGACTCAGCACTTTATCCACATCATTCTCAGCAAGCTATGTGTGTACTAAAAAATCCAACCTGAAAAGAGGAATGAAAAAAAGTGTGCTAAGGTGGGACAGATCTACCCAATAAAAGAAGGAGAAAGAAGAATAAAAAAAGGAGAGGAGAATTTGTGTGAGAAAGAGACTAGTGACAATAATCCTTTCTCTGCATAGAGAAAAACTCCATTGGATAATATCAGAGAAAGAAAGGGTAGCAGCTATAGAGAGTAGAATATAAACATGAAGGAGGGGAAGAGACACCTATCTTGGATTCACGTACGATCAGAAGATAAAAGAGAAGTCGAAGTGTGGTGAGAAATCCTATAGTTATGCTTTTAGTTTTCTTGATTTCTGTGATTCAAGCATCTTTAAATGTTGATGAATGATTTAAATTTGGTGTTTACCTTTCCACTCATGAACTAAATCTTTTCTGGGTTGGAATTATTTGGCTAGATGTTTATCATCCTTAATGCTCATGATTTGAGATTGCCTATATCACTGTTTCATTTGATTTATGCCTATTTTGAATACATGCATGCAAGCTCTAGACATACCTGATTGCATGTTGTGTTCATAGATGTATTTTCAATTCTGAAAAGAGTAAATATACCAGATCTAGAATAGTTTGATGCAAGCTAATATTTGATAGAATATTCGTAGCACTCTAGACATAGATGTTGCGAGTTGTGTAGAGAAGAATGTTCATTGCAATTATTAATCTAGAGTTCTGTAGACATACAGTAACTTAGTTTTTTAGCTTAAAATCTAGCTATTGAAAGAACCATGTTGCAGTAATAACTCTCTGAGCAGTTGATTTGACAACATTTTATCATGATATTATTTTGATATGAGCATTTCACCTTAATAATTTCAGCAGTATTCATTCAACAACAGAATTACTATTGCTTTTCTCTGTAATTTGCCACTACATTTTATTTGTCATATAAATTCTCTATTTTTAGCATTCAATTACATTAGTTCATTCGACCAACAACTTATTCAATTTAAGAGTATTTCCTGCTATTTATGTAATAGCCTGGTTTAGACCCTAGTCGGAATAGTGGTTTCGGGACCACAAATCCGAGTTAAAAAATATTTTAATATTGTAGCAACCCAAATTTACCCGGGCCCAGGAATAAATATAAAAACAAATAAAAATAAAAGTTTTATACAGTCTATGTACAAAGCCCAAAACTTGGTTACATTTTTAACCCAATAAGCCTACACACGGTTATACCTAAACCCACTGGCCCGTTACACCTTTGACCCAATTCAGTGTAGCCCAACTGGCCTAAAAAACCACTAACCCTATACCCGTTACACCCTTAACCCAAAAAAACGAACGGGGCCGAAGAGGCCCAAACTGTTAACAGAGGATGGAAGACCTAGGGTTTTTGAAACCCTAGGTGCGGAAAATGCTAAAGAAAGATTCCAGAATTCGCGCCGCAGGTACGCCAATTGTCACGGCCTTTTTGCGTCGTTCCAATGACCTTCATCGACACCACCATCGACATCGTGACTCCGGCGCTATATCGCGCCGTAATCGGCGCACGAATCAACGCCAGCGCATTCACCGCCAGATTCTTCGCTGGTACCTGCAAAAAAGGAAAGAAGAAACAACAAAGACCGATGCAAATATGGCAGGAAATAAATCAAAGATTGTAAAAATATTTTTCTTTTTCTTTTTCAGTGGCTATAAAAGCCCGAATCAAAAGGATGTAAACTACGGTTTTTTTTTATATACACACAGATACAATAAAAAGACCAACAGTCGATTGAAGAAACAGAGGTGATTATTTATTTTTTCTTTTTATAAATACATACATACATCGAAAATAAAAGGAAAGGAAGTTTACCATTGGATTTGCATAAAAATAGAAGCTTTTTCAGCTTTCGGCCTCCGTATCTGGCGGAGTCGAGGACGGTGCATGGACGCGTGGGTGCGTGAGTCCGATGACCGGTGCCTGGCCCGATAGAGACCGGAGCCCGGAGGACTGCCCTCTCCTCTCCCTCTTTAGAGAGAATTTCAATTTTTTTTTAAACACAGTTTCTAAAATGAGTTTTGGGCCAAAAATTGATTTAAATAGCATAATAGAAACGGTGTCGTTTTTACTTAATCTGATAAGTACCAAAACGGCACCGTTTAGGCCAGGATCCGCGTGTTGACCCAAAACCTGGATGACATCCGTGAGTTTTTATTAAAAGGGTAAATTATTCAAACGATCCTTTCATATTTTTTTAATTTACAATTACATTTTATTTTTATTTCAAATTGACCCCATTATTTTACAATTAATTCAATCTAGTCCTAACGGCTATTAAAGCCAATTTTGAAGAACGACGTCGTTTCCTGGGATTAGGGCTAATTGCCCAATGAGTCCCTTTGATTTAACGCGCCTTTTAATTAGGCCCAAAAATTTTCATTTATTTGTAATTAACCCTAAATTTTTTAAATCAAATTAAATTTTAATTCCTTTTTTTTATATAAATTCAATTTATTTTAAATACTATATATTTTTATAAACATTAGTCATATGTAAAGGTATATATATATTTTTTGTATATTATTTATTATATTATATATTATTATATATTATATTACATACATTTTATTATATATTATTTTGTATATTACTTATCATATGGTTTATATTATTATATTTTTTTTTAAATTTCATTATATGTTATATATTTCACCATATATTATTCCTTACATTACTTTTATTTTATTATAAAATATACGTTATTTTATTAATCATTAATTACATATGTTTATTTTTTATTATTAAATAAATATGTGTAATATTAATATTTAGTACATTATTTCGTTAATATTAAGTTATTATATCCTATAACATGATTTATATATTAATCATTTTTTTTAAAAAAAAGGATCTCCTTTATCATTCTTATATTATTCTAAATATTTTTTATATATCTTTATTTTTATTTTTTTAATTTAGATTTTATATGTTTATAATTTGCTTATTTATTTTTGTTTTCTTTTATTTTGATGTTGTTTAGTAGGTTAAATTTTTATTATTTTATATTATTATTTTTACATATTCGCATGAAATTAATTGTTTATGTTTATCTAAGTTACATTTGCATAAAATATTATCACATGTATATTATGCAATTTATATTGTTGTGTTCATTATGCTCTATGTTGTATTTAGTGTGTAACGATAATGCATGTACATTTATGTTATTTATGATTATATATGTATAAAATGATAACGTATACTGTGTAATTTATGCCATTATTCATTGTTTTTATATTATATTTGCGTGGAATGTTAAAGAAGGTATTATATAGGTTAATTTATTTAAAAATTGATCCTTTGTAATGTGTTAAATGCATTATTACTTTAATGAATTTCTATATTTCATCCGATTCAAAAATTTTAAAAAAGGATAAGGCAATGTTTTTTTTGGTAGTTAGAAATTCGGGAAATAGTGCCCTAATATGCTGGGTTACGATTTCCCGTTTGTCTAAATACCTAAAAGATCCTTCTAAATGAGTTTTGAGAATCACAAGATGATTTTAGTTATGGAAGTTTAAAAATATCGTGTCCAATCATGCTGGATATGATGTTTATATTCTTTCGAAGCAAAAGAATTTTGATTCTTAATTCAAATTATTACGGTTTTAAAAGAGATCTTATTTCTAAATTCTTTCAAACTTTTGACATTAAGATAAAATTATTCAATTCGGTGCCAATTTTGGGCGTTACGAGGGTGCTAATCATTCCTCGTACGTAACTGACTCCCGAGCCTATTTTCTCGTAATATCGTAGACCAAAACGTTTTATAAAGTGATCCAATCACACTTTAAAAGATTGGTGGCGACTCCTGTTCCTGTTTTTTATTAAAAAATTCATTTTTACGAGAGGTTTCAACAGCTTGGCGACTCCACTAGGGAATTATAAGAGAGTAAAGCCAAGAAATTGATTTTTTGTGTCTTAATGCCAAGTTTGGAAGATTTTAAAATATTGATAATTTTACATGTGTTTGTTGCATATGTTGTTACTTTGATTTCGCACATTGCATTTGCATGACCACGGTGGTCGCACCTTTAAGTAGGAGTGAGAAGCTATGCTTTCGTGAGGTTTTTACCTCCGTATGAGCTAGTAGATTGCTTCCGAGATACTGTACCTATGTCTTCATGAGATTTTCATCTCCGCATGGCCATGGGGAAATGTGTCCCCCTGAACTGAACTTGGTCTATATGAGCCTATAATGGGTGAGGACCAAGGAATCTGCTGGTTCAGGTACCCTTGCTTTAGAACTGAAACGCATATAGTGAGCTTTAAGTGCTTAACCAAGGGAGTAGAGTGGTAACCTTTAGTAAGCTATCCTTATAAGTGCTTGATTGTTATATTTTCATATGATACTAACTTATTTTGTTTTGCTATCATTGCATGTCGTTCAACATTCAAAGGTATCGATTAACGGTTCGATTTCTGGTTTAGAAAGTTTTGTAATGGGGAACAAATATCTTGATAAAGTAGAGGACAATGCCTCTGTCTGTAGCTGGTCAGAGAAAACCCAGTTAGAGGAAAGAGATAGTATTATCGAGGGGTATACCTTAGAGTTATGGGACTTCATTCGGATTAATTCGACACAGAATGAGTTTCAAGAGTTGAGAGACATTTGGGCTCAATGGGATGATGAGGCTAAGTAGCTTTTCTATCAGAATTTTGGAGATCTTCCCTATTTGCTAGACGTCAAAGTAGATAGACGCTTGTTTCGAGCTATGGTACAGTTCTGGAACCCTGCTTATAGTTGCTTTACATTTGGTGATGTTGATCTTGTACCTACTTTGGAGGAGTATACGACTTTACTGCATTGCCCGAGGATTCAGGGTCAGAAGGCTTATGTTAGGCCTGCTAGCCTTCCAACTTTTGGGAAGAAGTTGGTAATGATTACTGGGATGAGTGAGCAGTGGGCTGTAGCTCGTATGCAGCAAAAGGGAGATAGTAAGTGCGTTCCATGGGCCGTTTTGAGGGACTTGATATCAACACATCTAGACGTAAAGAAAAGGGTCGATGTCCTAGCTTTGAGTATTTAAGGCATGGTGATTTTCTCAAAGGCGTTGGGGCACATAGATGAGGCAATAGCGGATTTGTTCGATCACGTTGGTAAGTAGAATACACTGGTACCAGCAATCCTAACTGAGACATTTAGATCTTTGAGTGTATGTCGGAGGGCCGGCGAGGGTAGATTTATTGGATGTGCGCAATTGTTACTAGTCTGGTTCTATAGCCACTTCTGGAAGCTTGATAAGGTTCCTTGCCGAGTATTCTTTGAGGGTTATTCTCCCTTAAAGAAAGCAGTAGACATGCCTAGGAGAGATGACATTTCAGAGGAGAGGTGGATAGACATTCTTCAGAATCTTAGAGAGGAAGATGTTATGTGGAAGGCTCCTTGGTTGGTTCCTAGAGTAGTCCTTTACCGCTGTGGCAGTTTTGATTGGGTCCCTCTGCCAGGAATTTGGGGAATTGTTGGATATGCACCATTGCTTGTTCTAAGGAAATATCGAGCGAGACAGTTCATACTGGCTACACAGGGTTTAGCTCAGAGTAATTTCTCTTATAAAGGAGATCACTATAAGAAAAGGATGCGAGAGATTTCTGAGGCTTGGAAGAAGCCTTTCTGTATGAAGATCTTGATCGAAGGCTCGACGTCAACCCTTGAGTATAAAGGGTGGTTTAGTAGGAGAGTCAATGATAACATCCCTAGACCAAGTTTGGAGGCTGCTCGATCTGTAATATCCCGAATTAGGGCCTAATCAAAATAGTGGTTTCGTGATCACAAATCCGAGATAGAAATAATTATTTTATAATTATTTTGAGGTTTATGATATGATTTCATGATTGTGTGAAAATTTTGTGAAGAAATTCTATGCATAAAATGCTTAATTTGAAGTTAGGGACTAAATCGAATAAGTTGCAAAACTTGCATTTTAGAAGTTTTTAGTATGAAATTGCTTTGAAATATTAATAGGAGGTCTTAAATAGCAATTTGACCAATTTCTAAAATTTTGGACAAAAATGGGCTTGTATATGAAAATTTTCAAAGAAAGGTATTAAGGGCATTTTGGTCATTTGGATAATTAATGAAATAAAATGGGAAAAATGACACAAAATAGTCATCTTCCCATTTAGTTGCTGCCGAATGCTCTATCTCACCATAGCTAGGGTTTCTTCAACTTTCAAGCTTCATAGTAAGTGATTCTAAGCCCCGTTTTTAATGATTTTTACGTTTTTGAGATCCCGATAACTCGATTAAGCTTATGTTAGCAATAATTTAACCTAAGGTTTATATTTGGAAAAATACCCATAGGTGAAATTTGTGTATTTTGATGTTTTATGATAGAATATGAAGTTTTAAATTATGTTAGACAACTTGCACTACTCGATTTTAAGCAAAAACGAGTAAAAGGGCTTAATCGGTAAAAATACCTAATAGTCACAAGTACATGTTAGAGTGAGAATTTGATGTTGCCATAGAAGGGAAAAGTGATCATCATGTTGTAAAACATAAGAATAAGGAATAAAATTTAATCCCGAGCCTAGGGGCAAAAGTGTAAATATGCAAAAGTTTAGGGGTAAAATTGTAATTTTGCCAAAATTTGAATTAAGGATTAATTTGATAATGTGAGTATTAAATAAGCTAAATGTGTTATTTTAGATCAAGAAAGACGTGGAAACGACCCCAATCGAGGAAAAGAAAAGATTGTGGACTAAATTGCAAAATCTTTGTATTTTGGTACCAAGGTAAGTTCATGTGTAAATAATGTAGCATAATTGTTATTTTTAAGTTATTGATGTCAATTATGTGATATGCTGATTTTTATCATGAAATATATGCTTTGTGGTTAATTTGAATAAAATGCAAATTATGTGAATTACTTGTTAAACATAATTGTTACCGAGTATTGGTTTAGGCATTCTACGGAAGACGGCAAGGATATGTGTTCGAGGAAAATCCCGTTTGAACCTTAGGAATAGATTAGGATACAAGTGACATGTCACTAGGATGGTTGAGCATCCGAACTCGTTGAGTTGAGTCAGAGTTCACTTATGGATGCAAATGTCCGAACTCGTTGAGTTGAGTCCGAGTTCGCCGATGTAACTAGGCATCCGAGCTCGTTGAGTTGAGTCCGAGTTCACTTATGGATGCGAACGCCCGAGCTCGTTGAGTTGAGTCCGAGTTCGCTTATGGGCGGGTTACATAGTAGCTTGGCTACATATGTGGCACTTATGTGCGAAGTTTCCATGTATCCGAATTATATTCCGATGTGTTCAACAGGTAAAGTTCTACTCAAATGGAGGAATATTCGAGATGTAAAGAGACGTATTGGTAAGTGATGTGAAATGGATATTTTGGACAGGTATGTATTTAACCCTCGGGTTGAGTATTGATACAATCACGATAAGGTAACAAGATGACGAGAAATGGTTAGAAATGTGATATGTGTTTTGGTGATGCATGCTAATGTTGTTTGGTATGATTGCTTTGTTATGTTACTTATTATTTGCATATGAACTTACTAAGCATTTATGCTTACTCCCTCCTTCTTACTCATTGTAGTTTTGGACAAGCCAGCTCAGGAGTCGGGATAGGTCGAAGGATCAGTCACATTATCCAGAAGAACTTTTCGGTAAATGGATTGTAAATTTAAGTATGGCATGTATAGCAATATACCTATTTTGTGTAAATGATCTTATGATATGGTGATGGAGTGGTTGAGAAAATGTTTGATAATAATAAGTTATGGAAATGGTTAGTTTAGATTATGTTTGATGTTATGGAAAGTTATTAAGATACTTAGTGTATGAAAACTCATAAAAAGGGATGAAATTTGCCATAAACAGAATATTGCAGCAAAACTGATGTGGGTTTGAAAATTTACTAAAAATCATAGAAATTGAATTTGGTGATGGATTAAATATAAAATTGAAGCTTAATATGTCTAGCTTCACATAAAACAAATGAAACAGGTAAAGGAATTATATGTTATAAGATATTTGAATTTTAGTGAAACAGGGTCAGAGCAGTTTTTGGATCCCCTGTTTCAACTTTATAAATTAACCATAAATTGTAAAGATATAAATAGGTGGTGTATTTTATATTTTCAGAATCCTTATTGAGTCTAGTTTCAGGAGAAACAAACCTCATAGTCATATGAATTTTATACAGAGAGAAATGTGGTTCGTAGCACACAGAGGTCAGACCAGTCAAGTCCTGAAACAGGGGTAACTTTAACTAATAAAATGTACTAATTGGCCCAACCAAAAATTCTAGAAAAAAATTAGTAGATAGGTATATGAGTCTAGATTTAGGAAAAATTTATGGATCTTGATTTTGAGTTTCGTAACTCGAGATATGATTTTTCTTGTGACTGTGACGCAAGTAGCTTGAAAGCTGTGAATGTAGAAACAAATATTTCAAAATTCTAAAAATGTTAAATTAAGCTTAGTAACACCTCATACTCGACTCCGGCGACGGTCTCGGCGTGGGAGCGTTACATTTAGTGGTATCGAGTAGGTTTAGTCGGTTCTCGGACTCACGTGTTGTATGTACGGATTTTGCTATACATGCCATATGTATAAATTGTGATAGTGTGACGACTTCGACCTTTTAAATGATTTTTTATAGTAAATGGATCCCGATCCATTGTGGTAGATGAAGTAGAGAGTAACGCGCCAGCTCCACTGAAGGAGAAGCGCTGACTGAAAATCCACCTCCTACGTTGGTCGGGAGGAGGAGAAAGGGTCGGGAAGCCTTTCTCCAAATGATGAGTGCATGGTACACCGAGTTCTTTCGCATGAACCCAAATGTACAACCTCCCCACCTCCCCAATTCCTCAACCTATACCCCGATGCCTCAAGGTATGGATCGATGAAATTTCATAGAACTCAGTTGATAGAATCCGCAAGGAAGGCGGAAGAATTTAAAGCAAATATTGATGATGATGCCGAGAAAGCAGAGTTTTGGCTTGAAAATTCTATCCAGGTATTTAATGAATTATCTTGTACACCTGAAGAATGTTTGGAATGCGCTATATCTTTGTTGAGGGATTCAACTTATAATTGGTGGAAGACTTTGATTTCGGTGGTACCGAAAGAGAAAATAACCTGGGAATTCTTTCAAGAAGAGTTTGGAAGAAATATATTAGTGAAAGATTTATTGATCGTAAGCGTAAAGAATTTTTGAGTGAAGCAAGGTAATATGACGATTCATGTAATATGAAAGAGAGTTTGTTCGATTAAGTAAATATGCCAGAGAGTACGTTCCTACAGAGGCCAAGATGTGCCGATGATTTGAAGATGGGCTCAACAAAGATATCAAGGTATTTCTTGGAATTCTTGAATTAAAAGAAATGGTAGTATTGGTTGATCGAACTTCCAGGCTGAAGAACTACTTAAAGAGAAGAAAAAGGCAGAGACTGAGACTAGAAACTGGAAGAAAAGACCGATGAGCAGTTCATTTTCACAACAACCTGGAAAATCAAGAAATATGAATCCTCGTTCCCAAACTTTAGCTGGGCAATCATATGGGAATTATAAGAAGCAAAATGTGGGTCCTAAGTCCCAGACTACTTTGGCAGCCAGTGTAGGGAATTCGATATTTGTTAAACCTGAGTGCCAGCGATGTGGTAGGAATCATTTTGGTCCGTGCAGAGCGAATGAATGTTTTCGATGTGGTTCTCTGGATCATTTTATTAGAGATCGCCAGAGAGAGTGAAAAGAAAAATTTGAGAATACAAAAACAAGTGGGGCGGATTCGAGAGGAAGATATCCAAGAAAAGCTGGAAGTGAAACAAGCAGTAAGAATGTAGCCAGGGATGCACCAGTTAGACCTGAAGGAAGGGCTCCGGCTAGAACTTATGCTATTAAAGCGCACGAAGATGCTTCCTCGCCTGATGTGATTACCGGTACATTTTCTCTTTATAATGTTAATGTTATTGCTTTGATTGATCCCGGTTCTACTCATTCATATGTGTGCATAAAATTGGTGTCCGATATGAATATACCGTTGAGAACACGGAATTTATGATTAGAGTGTCGAATCCGTTAGGCAAATGTGTGATTGTTGATAAAGTATGTAAGAAATGTCCTTTAATGATTCGGGGTCATTACTTTCCGGCTGACTTGATGTTGTTGCCGTTTGATGAGTTTGATGTTATTTTGGGTATGGATTGGTTGACATTGCATGATGCTAAAATAAATTGCAAAGAAAAGATTATAGAATTAAAGTGTGAAAGTGGTGAAATTGCGGGTTGAATCGGACACAAATCAGAGGCATTATCTAGCGTGATTTCTTCAATGTCGGCTCAAAGATATTTGAGAAAGGGTTATGAAGCTTATTTTGCGTATGTAATTAATACAAAAGAAGTTGAAAAGAAAGTTGAATCAGTGCCGGTTGTATGTGAATTTGTGGACGTATTTCTAGAAGAATTGTCGGGTTTGCCTCCAGTCAGGGAAGTAGAATTTGGTATTGATTTGATACCGGGAACAACTCCAATTTTGATTGCTCCATATAGAATGGCACCAGCAGAGTTGAAAGAATTAAAGTCGCAGTTGCAAGAGTTGACTGATAAAGGCTTTGTGAGACTGAGTTTTTCACCTTAGGGTGCTCCCGTGTTATTTGTGAAAAAGAAGGATGGTTCTATGAGGTTGTGTGTTGATTATCGGCAATTAAACAAGGTGACAATCAAAAACAAGTATCCGTTGCCAAGAATTGATGATTTGTTTGATCAGCTAAAAGGAGTGACATGGTTTTCAAAGATTGACTTGAGATCTGGGTATTACCAATTGCGGGTAAAAGAGTCGGATGTGCCTAAAACTGCTTTTAGAACAAGGTACGGTCATTATGAATTTTTAGTTATGCCATTCGGGTTGACAAATGCTCTGCTTTGTGTTTATGGATTTAATGAATCGTATATTCTGACCATACTTGGACAAATTTGTTGTGGTGTTTATATATGATATTTTAATTTATTCAAAAGATGAGACAGAGCATGTTGAGCATTTGAGGATAGTTTTGCAAACTTTGAGAGATAAGCAGTTGTATGCTAAGTTTAGTAAAAGTGAATTTTGGCTCCGAGAAGTTGGATTTTTGGGTCATATTGTTTCAGGTGATGGTATACGGGTTGATCCTAGTAAAATTTCAGCCATTGTTGATTGGAAACCACCGAAAAATGTAACTAAAGTTAGAAGTTTCTTGGGGTTAGCTGGGTATTATCGGCGGTTTGTAAATGGATTTTCTATAATTGCTGCTCCTATAACTAGACTACTCTGAAAGGATGTTAAATTTGAATGGACGGAAGAATGTCAACAGAGCTTTGAAGAATTGAAAAAGTTATTAACAGAGGCACCGGTGTTAGTACAGCCCGAATCAGGTAAAGAATTTATGGTGTATAGTGATGCTTCATTAAATGGTTTGGGGTGTGTGCTCATGCAAGAAGGAAAAGTGGTGGCTTATGCTTCGAGGCAGTTAAAACCTCATGAGAGGAATTATCCTACTCACGATTTGGAATTGGCTGCGGTGGTGTTTGCTTTGAAGATTTGGCGACATTATTTGTATGGTGAAAAGTGCCGGGTATATACCGACCATAAAAGTCTTAAGTACTTGATGTCACAAAAAGACTTGAATTTAAGACAGCGAAGATGGTTGGAGTTATTGAAAGATTATGAGTTGTTATTGATTATCATCCGGGAAAAGCGAATGTGGTTGCTGATGCTTTAAGCAGAAAGTTGTTGTTTGCTTTGAGAGTTATGAACACTCAGTTGAAAGTGTCAGATGATGGTTCGATTCTAGCAGAGCTAAGAGTAAAACCGATGTTTTTACAAGAAATTTTCAAGCTCAAAAAGATGATCAAGATTTACAAGCCAAGAGAAAGCAAAGGTGTGAAGTTGATACTGAGTCGATTTCAGAATCGGTTCTGATGGATGCTTGATGTTTAAAGATCGGATTTGTGTACCAGAAGAATGAGGAATTGATTCAAAAGATCCTACAGGAAGCACATAGTAGTTGTTTCTCAATTCATCCAGTAGTACGAAAATGTATAATGACTTGAAGAAAATGTATTGGTGGAATGGAATGAAAAGAGATATATCGAGTTTGTGTCCAAATGTTTAATTTGTCAATGGTGAAAAGTGAACACCAAGTGCCTTGGGATTACTTGACCTATTATAGTTCTGAATGGAAATGGGATCGGATTACTATGGATTTTGTATCGGGATTGCCATTGACTCTCGGGAAAGAAAGATGCCATCCGGGTAATAGTTGATGATTAACTAAGTCGGCTCATTTTATCACGGTACGTATGGATTATTCTCTTAACAAGTTGGCTGAATTGTATATTAGAGAAATTGTTAGACTACATGGAATACCATTGTCGATTATTTCAGATAGAGATCCAAGGTTTACCTCGCGGTTTTGGCAAAAGTTGCAAGACGCATTAGGTACGAAGTTAAATTTCAGTACTGCTTTTCATCCACAAACTGATGGACAATCGAGAGAGTAATTGATTCTTGAAGATATGCTCAGATGTTGTGTATTGGAATTTCAAGGAAGTTGGGAAAAATATTTACCGTTGGTAGAATTTGCTTACAATAATAGTTATCAGACGAGCTTGAAAATGGCACCTTATGAAGCATTGTATTGTCGTAAGTGTCGAACGCCTTTGTATTGGACTGAACTCAAGGAAAATCAGATTTATGGAGTTGATCTAATAAAAGAAATCAAGAAAAAGTGAAGGTAATTCGAGATCGTTTGAAAGTTGCTTGAGATAGACGTAAATCTTATGCAGATTTAAAACGAAGGGACATTGAATTTCAAGTTGGTGATAAAGTATTTTTAAAGGTGTCTCCGTGGAAGAAAGTTCTCAGATTTGGACGGAAGGGCAAATTAAGTCCGCGTTTTATCGGGCCGTATGAAGTAATTGAAAAGGTTGGACCGGTAGCATATCGGCTAGCATTACCACCTGAATTAGAAAATATTCATGACGTGTTCCACGTATCTATGTTACGTCGGTATCGTTCGGATCCTTCACATGTAGTTTCACCGACAGAAATTGAACTACAACCAGATATGACCTACGAAGAAGAACCGATTAAGATTTTAGCTCGAGAGGTCAAACAACTAAGGAATAAAAAGATTGCACTTGTGAAGGTGTTGTGGAAAAGGCATGGAGTAGAAGAAGCTACATGGGAATCCGAAGAAACTATCAGAAATCAATACCAACATCTGTTTACCGGTAAGATTTTCGAGGACGAAAATCCTTAAAGGGGGGGAGAGTTGTAATATCCTGAATTAGGGCCTAATCGGAATAGTCGTTTCGTGACCACAAATCCGAGATAGAAATAATTATTTTATAATTATTTTGAGGTTTATGATATGATTGCATGATTGTGTGAAAATTTTGTGAAGAAATTCTATGCATAAAATGCTTAATTTGAAGTTAGGGACTAAATCGAATAAGTTGCAAAACTTGCATTTTAGAAGTTTTTAGTATGAAATTGCTTTGAAATATTAATTAGGATGTCTTAAATAGCAATTTGACCAATTTTTAAAATTTTGGACAAAAATGGGCTTGTATATGAAAATTTTCAAAGAAAGGTATTAAGGGCATTTTGGTCATTTGGATAATTAATGAAATAAAATGGGAAAAATTACACAAAATAGTCATCTTCCCCATTTAGTTGCTGCCGAATGCTCTATCTCACCATAGCTAGGGTTTCTTCAACTTTCAAGCTTCATAGTAAGTGATTCTAAGCCCCGTTTTTAATGATTTTTACGTTTTTGAGATCCCGATAACTCGATTAAGCTTATGTTAGCAATAATTTAACCTAGGGTTTATATTTGGAAAAATACCCATAGGTGAAATTTGTGTATTTTGATGTTTTATGATAGAATATGAAGTTTTAAATTATGTTATACAACTTGCACTACTCGATTTTTTAAAAAACGAGTAAAGGGCTTAATCGGTAAAAATACCTAATAGTCAAAAGTACATGTTAGAGTGAGAATTTGATGTTGCCATAGAAGGGAAAAGTGATCAGCATGTTGTAAAACATAAGAATAAGGAATAAAATTTAATCCCGAGCCTAGGGGCAAAAGTGTAAATATGCAAAAGTTTAGGGGTAAAATTGTAATTTTGCCAAAATTTGAATTAAGGATTAATTTGATAATGTGAGTATTAAATAAGCTAAATGTGTTATTTTAGATCAAGAAAGACGTGGAAACGACCCCAATCGAGGAAAAGAAAAGATTGTGGACTAAATTGCAAAATCTTTGTATTTTGGTACCAAGGTAAGTTCATGTGTAAATAATGTAGCATAATTGTTATTTTTAAGTTATTGATGTCAATTATGTTTTATGCTGATTTTTATCATGAAATATATGCTTTGTGGTTAATTTCGAATAAAATGCAAATTATGTGAATTACTTGTTAAACATAATTGTTACCGAGTATTGGTTCAGGCATTCTACGGAAGACGGCAAGGATATGTGTTCGAGGAAAATCCCGTTTGAACCTTAGGAATAGATTAGGATACAAGTGACATGTCACTAGGATGGTTGAGCATCCGAACTCGTTGAGTTGAGTCCGATTTCACTTATGGATGCAAATGTCCGAACTTGTTGAGTTGAGTCCGAGTTCGTCAGATGTAACTAGGCATCCGACCTTGTTGAGTTGAGTCCGAGTTCACTTATGGATGCGAACGCCCGAGCTCGTTGAGTTGAGTCCGAGTTCGCTTATGGGCGGGTTACATAGTAGCTTGGCTACATATGTGGCACTTATGTGCGAAGTTTCCATGTATCCGAATTATATTCCGATGTGTTCAACGGGTAAAGTTCTACTCAAATGGAGGAATATTCTAGATGTAAAGAGACGTATTGGTAAGTGATGTGAAATGGATATTTTGGATAGGTATGTATTTAACCCTCGGGTTGAGTATTGATACAATCACAATAAGGTAACAAGATGATGAAAAATGGTTAGAAATGTGATATGTGTTTTGGTGATGCATGCTAATGTTGTTTGGTATGATTGCTTTGTTATGTTACTTATTATTTGCATATGAACTTATTAAGAATTTATGCTTACTCCCTTGTTCTTACTCATTGTAGTTTTGGACAAGCCAGCTCAGGAGTCGGGATAGGTCGAAGGATCAGTCACACTATCCGGAAGAACTTTTCGGTAAATGGATTGTAAATTTAAGTATGGCATGTATAGCAATATACCTATTTTGTGTAAATGATCTTATGATATGGTGATGGAATGGTTGAGAAAATGTTTGATAATAATAAGTTATGGAAATGGTTAGTTTAGATTATGTTTGATGTTATGGAAAGTTATTAAGATACTTAGTGCATGAAAACTCATAAAAAGGGATGAAATTTGCCATAAACAGAATATTGCAGCAACACTGATGTGAGTTTGAAAATTTACTAAAAATCATACAAATTTAATTTGGTGATGGATTAAATATCAAATTGAAGCTTAATATGTCTAGTTTCACATAAAACAAATGAAACAGGTAAAGGAATTATATGTTATAAGATATTTGAATTTTAGTGAAATAGGGTCAGAGCAGTTTCTGGATCCCCTATTTCAAATTTATAAATTCACCATAAATTGTACAGATATAACTAGGTGGTGTATTTTATATTATCAGAATTCTTATTTAGTCTAGTTTTAGGAGAAACAAATCTCATAGTCATATGAATTTTATACAGAGAGAAATGTGGTTCGTAGCAAACAGAGGTCAGACCAGTCAAGTCCTGAAACAGGGGTAACTTTAACTAATAAAATTTACTAATTGGCCCAACCAAAAATTCTAAAAAAAATTAGTAGATAGGTATATGAGTCTAGATTCAGGGAAAATTTGCGGATCTTGATTTCGAGTTTCTTAACTCGAGATATGATTTTTCTTGTGACTGTGATGCAAGTAGCTTGAAAGCTGTGAATGTAGAAACATATATTTCAAAATTCTAAAAATGTTAAATTAAGCTTAGTAACACCTCATACTCGACTCCGGCGATGGTCTCGGGCGTGGGGGCGTTACACGATCAATGGAGGAGAAGTTACCAGTGATTCCATCAGAGTTAGAGGTCATAAAGCAAGAGCTCGAAAGGAAGAGTTTAGAGTTTGGAAGAAAGATAGAGAGGCTCGAGGAGGAAAAGATGTACCTAAGCTTAGACGTCAACGTTTAGAAAATCGAGGTAAAAAAAGTAAGGAAAGAAAAGTGGAAGATTGAGGAAGACCGAGATAACTTGAAGACACAATATAAGAGGACACAGCTATCATTGAAGAGAGCTGGATTGGGGAAGTCTTCAGAGTAGTGCCAACAAGAGGTTCAAGAAGAAAAAGCCAAGGCCGAGTATTGGGAGAAAAAGTTTCAAAAGATGCAGTTGCGTAATCAGGCCCTAGAGAAGGAAAATCAAGGATTAAAAATTAAGGTGGCTGAGCTTGGACGATCTCTTCATCATCACCAAAGTCGTAACTCTACGGTCGAGTTAAAGGCAAGCTTGGATAAGATCGAGGAAATGAAGCACAATATTGGAGGGTTGGAAGCAGCACTACAGGACTGTGAGTTACGGATTGAACAACTCGAGGCAAGTGAAGAATAGTGGAAGGGAGAGCTTCACCATCTTCAGGATCAAGTTGGAGATAGGGATTATCTCATGGGAGAAGCTATAGTCCAGATTCGAGAGGTTGCTGATCATTTACAAGACCTAGCAGCACAAGCTAATGTATTGAGTACAAAATATGAGTTAGTGTCAGATAGAGGTCTAGAGTTAGCTTTGTTGTTGGATAGGGTTAAAACCTTGGGCCTGAGGGCAAAGGCGTATTTGTAATCCATTTTGTGTAAAGATTTTTGCTTCTTAAATAATGTTTTCTAAAAAGAAACTGAATCAGAATCAATATCCTTTAGCATTCATGCATTTGCATCTCGTCACATCATATGCATTCAAGTTTATAGAAAGACCCTAATTAGTTAAAATTATTAGGGAGAAAGAGAGAGTAAGAGAAAGAACATGGACCAAAGATTTGAATAGCTATAGAAGGACATGCAGAATCAATTGCAAGAGTAATTGGCAAAAATGCAAAACAACATGAGGGAGCAAATGTTAGAAGCTCAGAGGAACATGATGGCTGAGATGGCTCAACTACTGAGGGCCACTAATAAGGGAAAAGCCCCATGACTACCACCGAAGAGGATAACGAGGGTCATCCTCCTAGTTTCACCCCACCTCACGTATAGACCCAACCTGAGGCATATCCTCGCGGTCCGTCTGTCACAATAAGGCCTCAACAGGGTCAAGTCGATGCTGGAATAACCATAAACTTTTGAACTGGTTCGGGATTCAATCATGGAGACAATCCTGCCAATCCAGTTATACCCGATCTAGATGTAGCTGAGAGGGAAGAAATGAGACTCGAATCATCAAGGCAATTAGAGGAACGTTGCAGATGGTTAGAGGAGAAATTTAGGTCATTAGAAAACGCTGATAATCGTCAGGGAATGGATGCTAAGGACTTAAGTTTAGTCCCAGATTTGGTGCTTTCACATAAGTTCAAAATGCCGGAATTCGAGAAGTACAATGGGACTACTTGCCCGGAAGCCCATATTACCATGTTCTGTAGACAGATGACTGGTTATGTAAACAATGATCAATTATTGATCTATTGTTTTCAGGATAGTTTGGTTGGGGCAGCGGCCAAGTGGTATAATCAACTGAGCCGGGCCAAAATAAGTTCATGGAGGGATCTTGCACAAGCCTTCATGCAGCAGTACAATCATGTGACTGACATGACTCCGGATAGGATCACGCTACAAAACATGGAGAAAAAGCCTAATGAAAATTTTAGGCAATATGCACAGAGATAGAGAGAGGTGGAAATGTAACTTCAACCACCGTTGTTGGAGAAGAAGACTACCATGTTGTTCATCAACACTCTAAAGGATTCATTCATCACTCACATGATTGGGAGTACCACTAAAAGCTTTACGGATATAGTCATGGCGGGAGAGATGATCGAGAATGCCATAAGGGGTGGCAAAATCGAGGGGGAAGCGACCAAAAGATTGGGCCCAAGGAGAAAGGATAGTGAAGTGAATAACACAAGCACCTTCAACATGAAGGCAATCATAGTTGTTCAACCTAAAACAGCTGCTGTTGAGCAACAGAGTTCTCAAAAGCAGGAGTCGGGTACAAGGCAGAATTCTGAAAGAATGTAGTTCACACCTATCCCCGTGACGTATCGTGAGCTTTATCAAAGCTTATATAATGCACATGTTATTGCTCCTCTTCACTTGAAACCATTGCAGCCCTCATATCCCAAATGGTATGACGCAAACGCCAGATACGAATACCATGCTGGAATACCGGGGCATTCGATCGAAAACTGTACCAGTTTTAGGAAGGCTGTAGAGAGGCTTATTAAGATGGAGGTAGTGATAATACTCCTAATACTGAAAACCTGTTACCAAATCATAGTGACCAAGGAGTGAATGCCATTGGCGAAGTCAGTGAGAGGAGAATGAAGGAAGATGTTGCTGAGGTGAGGATGCCTATAAAGGGGATTTGGGAGGAGATGATGAAGAGAGGTATGTTAACCTCTAAAAACAAGAGAAGAGAAACAAGGAACTATGGTGAGTTCCATGAGAAAGAATGATATGAAGTTCAAGATTGTGAAGAATTCAAGGCCTTGGTGCAAGGCTTTATAGACGACAAAGAGCTACAAATTTTTGAAGGTAGCTCTTGTGAAAAACAAGTATGTGTGCTAGAGGATGAACAAAAAGGAACTAGCCAGCCAAGGATTATTATTTTCCTGCTGGAGAATAATGAAGTGGGGCACAAACAATGCCAAAGGTCATTATCCATAAGCCTACGCCTTTCCCTTATAAAGTTAGCAAGAGGGTACCGTGGATTTATGACTGTAGTGTGACAGTCCCAGAAGAGGAGAGTGTAGCCAGTACGTCTAAGGATGTACAAGTTGAGGGTTCCCATACACAGAGTGGGAAGCGGTACGATACAGTGGGCGTCAGAGAGGAGCCCACAAAAACAAAGAATGTTAGTGTGGAGAAGGAGAAAGAGGCTGAAATGCCTGTTAAGGAGCCAGTAAAGGATGAGGAGGCTAAGGAATTTCTAAAGTTCCTTAAGCATAGCGAGTATAGTGTAGTCGAGCAGTTGCATAGGCAGTCAGCTCGCATATCAGTATTGGCTCTACTTCTGAGTTCTGAGGTGCATCGGGATGTATTGATGAAGGTGCTCAATGAAACATATGTCACCCATGACATATCCGTTAACAAGCTGGACCGGCTGGTGAATAACATAAGTGCGAATAATTTCATCTACTTTAATGATGATGAAATCACCAGAAGCGAGGATCAACTAAGGCCTTGCACATCACCACTCGATGCAAGGGGTACACACTCCCAAGCGTGCTCGTCGATAATGGATCGGCCTTGAATGTTCTACCGTTGTTTAGATTGAACAGATTACCCATTGACAGTTCTCACATGAAGACATGTCAAAATGTGGTAAGAGCCTTCAACGGTACAGAAAGGAAGGTGGTGGCAAGGATTGACATCCCCTTGGAAATTGGGCCGAATATATACGAAGTAGACTTCTTGGTGATGGATATCAAGCCCTCCTACAATTGCTTATTAGGGAGGCCATGGATACACTCAGAAGGAGCGGTGCCCTTATCGTTGCATTAGAAATTAAAGTTAGTGACAGATGGACGGTTGGTATCCATCAATGCGGAGGAGGACATTATAGCCGCAGTCACTAGCAAGGCCCCTTATGTCGAGACGAACGAAGAGTCTATTGAGTGTTCCTTTCGCTCTTTAGAATTTGTGAATGCAACCTTCATTTCAGAAGGGAGTGAGTTACCGGTGCCAAAGATAGCAAGAGCCACAAGGATGGCTCTACAAATGATGGTGGGAAAGGGAGCCTTACCAGGAAGAGGGTTAGGAAAATACCTGCAAGGAGGGACTCAAATCCCAGAACTGAAAGAGAAGAGAGATCGCTTTGGTCTGGGCTTCAAGCGAGACTATAAGCAAATAAGGAAGGAAGTTGAGAAGCGCCAAGAGGGAAGAAGGGCGCGCCTTAATGGAAGAGAAGTGGAGTGGGAGCCAATGACATTCCCTCCAATATCCCAAACCTTCATATCGGGAGGATTACTTATAGAAGAAAATCATCAGATTAATGCTATACACGACAAAGGATCGGAGCAAGGAAACCTTGAGGGCATTCGCCCTTACAAACTGAGAAATTCTCTAAACAATTGGACTGCGGAGGAACTTCCTATAGTCTTTAGGAATTTTTCAGAGTAATTCTTGAAACATTCTTGTTACTCTAAGGCCTAGGAGTAATAGGATTACATTTGTGGAATGGGCTTACGATCATCTATTTTTTTTTTAATAAAACATAACTTTTATCAATTTGAACGAGTATTGTTTCATTTTTATCAATCAATATTCCGTTAAACTTTTGCAATTCTTATTCTTTCATTCATAGCACATAAATAGTCATTCTTAAATTCATTCATTCTTTGTATATTTTTTATACGTCACAGGTCCCTAGATATCAATGACTTGAGCACTGATATTATAAATCTTGATTTTTCTCATGAGCATGACATGTGTTTAGAAGAATCTCACGATTTTGAAGATGTCCTGGATTGTGATGTGTCTCCAGATCTGTTGAGGATGGTAAAATAGGAGGAGAAACAAATCATGCCCCATGAGAAAGAGGCAATAGAGAATGTAACCCTAGAGGAAGGGAAAGAGGTGAAAATCGGCACGCATATTACCGAGGACACAAGGCAATGACTGATTGAGTTGCTATGTGAGTTCAAGGATATCTTCGCATGGTCCTATCAAGATATGCCAGGGCTAAATAATGATATTGTGGTGCATCGTCTTCCAATAAGACAGATTGTGCTTGATCCAATGAAGTTGCGAAGAATGAGGCCAGATATCGTATTAAAGATAAAGGACGAAGTCAAGAAGCAGTTCGATGCAGGGTTCTTACAAGAGGTGAAGTACTCTGAATGGGTAGCTAACATTGTACCAGTCCCTAAGAAGGATGGGAAGGTACGAATGTGCATTGATTACAGAGATCTGAACAAAGCTAGCCCAAAAGATAATTTCCCTTTGCCACACATAGACACTTTGGTAGATAACACAGCGGGATATTCTTTGTTCTCCTTTATGGATGGTTTCTCGGGGTACAATAAGATAAAGATGCATCCGGAAGACATGAATAAAACCACTTTCATAACATTGTAGGGCACCTTTTGTTACAAAGTAATGCCTGGATTGAAGAATGCAGGTGCAACATACCAACAGGCTATGGTGAACTTATTCCATGACATGATGCACAAGGAGATCGAACTGTATGTTGATGACATGATTGCTAAATCTCGAAAAGCGAAGGAACATATTGAAGTTTTGAAGAAGTTGTTCCTGAGATTAAGGAAATTTCAGTTGAAGCTCAATCCGATAAAATGCACCTTTAGAGCTAGATCAGAGAAGTTGTTAGGCTTTGTGGTCAGTGAAAAGGGGATAGAAGTTGATTCAGACAAGGTCAGAGCCATACAAGAATTGCCTCCACCGCAAACACAGAAGGAAGTTCGGGGTTTTCTTGGAAGATTGAATTATATTGCTCAGTTCATTTCGCAATTAACCGAGAAATGTGATCCTATATTTCGCCTCCTTAGAAAACACAACCAAGGTACTTGGGATGAGGAATGCCAGAATGTTTTTGATAAGGTCAATCAGTACTTTTTGAACGCTCCGGTGTTGTCTCTGCCCAGTCCAGATAGACCATTAATACTGTACTTATCAATATTTAGCAGTTTTATGGGATGTGTGCTTGGTCAACATGACGAGTCGAGAAGGAAAGAAAAGGCGATATATTACCTCAGTAAGAAATTCACTGAGTGTGAAATGAGATATTCGCCGATTGAGAAGTTGTGTTGTGCTTTGATTTGGATGACTCGGTGGTTAAGATAGTACATGCTATATCATACTATTTGGCTTATTTCAAAACTTGATCCTTTAAAGTATATGATGGAGTCAACAGCTTTGAATGGGAGAATGGCGAGGTGGCAAATTCTGCTTTCAGAGTTTGACATAGTCTATGTGAGCCAGAAGGCCACAAAAGGAAGCGCGATAGCGGAATTTCTGGCTAGTAGAGCTCTAGAGGACTATGAGTCGTTGAATTTTGATTTCCCAAATGACGAGTTGATGTGTGTAGCAACTACAGAGGATTATCCTTGGAAGCTGAGCTTTGATGGGGTATCCAATGCGGTGGGAAATGGGATTGGGGCAGTCTTGGTATCCCCAAATGGCGATTATTATCCATTCACATGCAAATTGGATTTTGATTGCACAAACAACATGGCCGAATATGAAGCATGTATCATGGGGATCCGAGCGACTATAGAGCGAGGAATAAGAACCTTGGAAGTATATGGGGACTCTGCGTTGGTAATTTACCAGCTTAGAGGCAAATAGGAGACAAGGGATCCTAAATTGATCAATTATCGAAAGGTAGTTTTGGGGTTACTTGAGGAGTTCAATGACATCACTTTCAATTATATCCCACGAGACGAAAACCAGATGGCAGATGCTCTAGCAACCTTGGGTTCAATGATTAAAGCGAATAAAGAGGAAGAGATAAGACCCATTCAGATGAGTACCTTTGAGGCTCCAGCTCGCTGTTGCAACATTGAGGAAGAAGAAAAGGATAATAACCCTTGGTATCAGGATATATTGCGATATGTGAGAGATCATAAATACCCAGAACAGGCAATTGAAAATGATAAACGAACTTTAAGGAGATTAGCCTGCAACTACATTTTGGATGGGGACATCTTATACAAAAGAGGAAAAGACCAAGTACTATTGAGATGTGTTGACGCCGTGGAAGCTAAGTTAATCTTGGAGGAAGTTCACGAGGGGGTTTGTGGGACGCACGCTAATGGTTTCACGATGGCTAGACAAATCATGAGGTTTGGATATTATTGGTCTACCATGGAAGGGGATTGTATCAACTACGCCATGAAATGCCATAAATGTCAGATTTATGGAGACAAAATTCATGTACCACCTTCCCCTCTACATGTTATGACTTCTCCATGGCCTTTTTTCCATATGGGGCATGGATGTCATTGGGCCAATATCACCAAAAGCTTCAAATGGGCATCGCTTTATTTTTATGGTAATTGATTACTTCACGAAGTGGGTAGAGGCTGCTTCTTATGCGAATGTTACTAAGTCAGTTGTGAGTCGATTCTTGAAGAAAGAGATCATTTGTCGGTATGGGATGCCTGAAAGGATCATATCAGACAATGCATTGAACTTGAACAACAGAACGATAGCAGAAGTTTGCAGTCAGTTCAAGATTAAGCATCATAACTCTTCTCCGTATCGCCCAAAAATGAATGGGGCAGTAGAAGCAGCCAACAAGAATATTAAGAGGATAGTGGGGAAGATGACTGAGACTTATAGAGATTGGCATGAGAAACTATCATTTGCACTATTTGCCTATCGAATATATATCAGAACCTCTACTGGGGCAACTCCTTTCTCGTTGGTTTATGGGATGGAAGCAGTGTTACCCATTAAAGTGGAAATACCGTCTCTCCGAGTCTTGTCAGAGATAAAACTGGATGAAGCTGAATGGATACAATCGCGATATGATCAGTTGAACTTGATTGAGGAAAAGAGGCTAAGGGCTATTCGTCATGGTCAGATGTATCAGAAGCGAATGATGCGAGCTTACGACAAGAAAGTGCGACCAAAAGAATTCCACGAGGGGGATCTTGTGCTGAAAAAGATCCTTCCCATTCAGAAGGACTTTAGAGGAAAATGGATGCCGAATTGGGAAGGGCCGTATGTCGTGAAGAAGGCTTTCTCTAGGGGTGCATTGATCTTAATGGAAATGGATGGGAAGAGTTTACCCAATCCAGTGAACTCTGACTCAGTCAAAAAGTACTTTGTCTAAAGGAGAGGTGAATCCAAGGTGAAAACCCGCAAAGGGCACTCTAAGTTTTCAAAAAAAAAATAGAGAGGCCAAGGTGAAAACCCGCAATGGGCACCTTGTGACCAAAGGGGTTTTGAGTTGAAAACCTGAAAGGGCAGTTCAAATTTTGAAAAGCACACGGTAATCTTGCTATATCTGATTCAACAAAGAGCTAAGCGCGTTGCATATCGGGGCATCAACAAAGTACTTTGGATATTTTAAACACATTTTAAACTCAAGAAAGTCTTCATGGAGCCGGTGTATAGACGCTCAAGCGGTGATATCTAGGGCATCTAACTTTTGTCCTGTTTGCTATCTTTAGATTCTCTTTCTTCTCAAAGATAGGCTATCCGATTAATTTCCTTTGTATTTTTTTGACAAATTCATTCAAATCTAATTATTCTCAAGATTAAATTCATCTTCCATTATTCTTAAAGTATGTTGCATTAAAATAATGATAGATGAACTAAATAATTTTCACAAATGAAGTTTTGCTCATTACTCTGGAAATTTCTAGATAATACAAGAAACTAAAACAGAACAATTGTTCAAGGAATTCACGTAAGTGAGGTTTGAAAGAACTCGAGGAAATTCTTTCTTTAGTCCAAAAAGATGATTGGACAAATCAAACGATTCGGTCCTAAGAGAGGATCATCTTACAGACATTTTTGGTGGGTTATAGCATTTGAAGAACGGTACAAACCCACAGGCTGAGTAGGGATGATACTTCGAGAGAAATAAGGATAAACTTCGATGAAGGGATAAGTGGCGACATCTGGAATAGGGGTCATATTCATAAACATTTTGCATTATAACAGGTTTAATTAGGAGCATTTGACTCACTTCGATCATAGCATCCTAATCATTAGGCATGAACTCATACACATTATACAAGTTATGTTCTTTAAGGGACAATGAAGATTGATGTGCCTTAACCCCCTGAGCAGTAGGGTAACAGGCTAAAGCATAGTAGATCTGACCTTCAGGTGTTTACATCGAAGCAGATCCAAGATGATTTGGCATCCTTGCATTTACAAGGAGCAGATCGAAGACATAGCAGATTTGTCTTTCACGTGTTTATGCTGAAGCAGATCTAAGATGATTTGGGATCCCTGTATTGTCAGAGAACAAATCGAAGTAACAGATTTGGAATCTCTATATTCGGCGGAGAGCAGATCGAAGACATGGCAGATCTAACCTTGGCAGATTGAAGACATGGCAAATTTGGTCCTTTTATAGTCTTTGCTCGATTCCTATTACACAGCAACGAGCAAAGAGGGGCAGCTGTAGCAACCCAAATTTACCCGGGCCCAGAAATAAATATAAAAACAAATAAAAATAAAAGTTTTATACAGTCCATGTACAAAGCCCAAAACTTGGTTATATTTTTAACCCAATAATCCTATACCCGGTTATACCTAAACCCACTGGCCCGTTACACCCTTGACCCAATTCAGTGTAGCCCAACTGGCCTAAAAAACCACTAACCCTATACCCGTTACACCCTTAACCCAAAAAAATGAATAGGGCCCAAAAGGCCCAAACTGTTAACAGAGGATGGAAGACCTAGGGTTTCTGAAACCCTAGGTGCCGCAAACGCTAAAGGAAGGTTCCAGAATTCGCGCCGCAGGCACGCCAATCGTCACAGCCTTTTTGCGTCGTTCTAGTGACCTTCATCGATGCCACCATCGACATCGTGAATCCGACACTATATCACGCCGTAATTGGCGTATGAATCAACGCCAGCGCATTCACCGCTGGATTTTTCGCTGGTACCTGCAAAAAAGGAAAGAAGAAACAGTAAAGACCGATGCAAATATGGCAGGAAATAAATCAAAGATTGTAAAAATATTTTTCTTTTTCTTTTTCAGTGGCTATAAAAGCCCGAATCAAAAGGATGTAAACTATGGTTTTTTTATATACACACAGATACAATAAAAAGACCAACAGTCGATTGAAGAAACAGAGGTGATTATTTATTTTTTCTTTTTATAAATATATACATACATCGAAAATAAAATGAAAGGAAGTTTACCATTGGATTTGCACAAAAATAGAAGCTTTTTCAGCCGCCGTATCTGGCTGAGTCGAGGACGGCGCGTGGGCGCGTGGGTGCGTGAGTCCGATGACCGGGGCCTGGCCCGATAGAGACCGGAGCCCGGAAGATTTCCCTCTCCTCTCTCTCTTCAGAGAGAATTTCAAATTTTTTTTTAAGCACAGTTTCTAAAATGAGTTTTGGGCCAAAAATTGATTTAAATAGCATAATAGAGACGGTGTCGTTTTTACTTAATCTGATAAGTACCAAAACGGCACCGTTTAGGCCAGGATCCGCGTGTTGACCCCCGGATGAGATCCGCGTGTTTTTATTAAAAGGGTAAATTATTCAATCGATCCTTTCATATTTTTTTAATTTACAATTACATTTTATTTTTATTTCAAATTGACCTCATTATTTTACAATTAATTCAATCTAGTCCTAACGGCTATTAAAGTCTATTTTGAAGAACGACGTCGTATCTTGGGATTAGGGCTAATTGCCCAATGAGTCCCTCTGATTTAACGCGCCTTTTAGTTAGGCCCAAAATTTTTCATTTATTTGTAATTAACCCTAAATTTTTTAAATCAAATTAAATTTTAATTCCTTTTTTTATATAAATTCAATTTATTTTAAATACTATATATTTTTATAAACATTAGTCATATGAAAAGGTATATATACATATATTTTTGTATATTATTTATTATATTATATTACATACATTTTATTATATATATATTATTTTGTATATTACTTATCATATGGTTTATATTATTATATATATTTTTTTAAATTTCATTATACGTTATATATTTCACCATATATTATTCCTTACATTACTTTTATTTTATTATAAAATATACATTATTTTATTACTCATTAATTACATATGTTTATTTTTTATTATTAAATAAATATGTGTAATATTAATATTTAGTATATTATTTCGTTAATATTAAGTTATTATATCCTATAACATGATTTATATATTAATCATTTTTTTAAAAAAAGGGATCTCCTTTATCGTTCTTATATTATTCTAAATATTTTTTATATATCTTTATTTTTATTTTGTTTAATTTAGATTTTATATGTTTATAATTTGCTTATTTATTTTTGTTTTCTTTTATTTTGATGTTGTAATTTTTATTATTTTATGTTATTGTTTTTACATATTCGCATGAAATTAATTGTTTATGTTGATCTAAGTTACATTTGCATAAAATATTATCACATGTATATTATGCAATTTATATTGTTGTGTTCATTATGCTCTATGTTGTATTTAGTGTGTAACGATAATGCATGTACATTTATGTTATTTATGATTATATATGCAAAAAATGATAACGTATATTGTGTAATTTATGCCATTATTCATTGTTTTTATATTATATTTGCGTGGAATGTTAAAGAAGGTATTATGTAGGTTAATTTATTTAAAAATTGATCCTTTGTAATGTGTTAAATGCATTATTACTTTAATGAATTTCTATATTTCATCCGATTCAAAAATTTTTAAAAAAGGATAAGGCAATGTTTTTTTTGGTAGTTAGAAATTCGGGAAATAGTGCCCTAATATGCTGGGTTGCGATTTCCCGTTTGTCTAAATACCTAAAAGATCCTTCTAAATGAGTTTTGAAAATCACAAGATGATTTTAGTTACGGAAGTTTAAAAATATCGTGTCCAATCATGCTGGATATGATGTTTATATTCTTTCGAAGCAAAAGAATCTTGATTCTTAATTCAAATTATTATGGTTTTAAAAGAGATCTTATTTCTAAATTCTTTCAAACTTTTGAGATTAAGATAAAATTATTCAATTCGGCGCCAATTTTGGGCGTTACGAGGGTGCTAATCCTTCCTCGTACATAACCGACTCCCGAGCCTATTTTCTCGTAATTTCGTAGACCAAAATGTTTTATAAAGTGATCCAATCACACTTTAAAAGATTGGTGGCGACTCCCGTTCCCATTTTTTATTAAAAAGATTGCTTTTACGAGAGGTTTCAAAAAATATTATTTTTGGTTTTTATAGTATTTGAATTGATATGTGTGAAAGTTTCGTGTAAAAATTTTATTGTTTTTGTACTCGATTTAGTAAAAGGACTAAATCGCGTAAAATGCTAAAGTAGCATGCTATTTGATAAAGGTGTTATTTGGATTTGGCTTTTAAATTAAGGGTCCTTGCTAGGAAATTATACCCTTAATACTGATAGTGGACATTTATGGACAATTTTGGACAACTATTAAATGATTTCTAAGTTATATTACAAAGGATAAAATAGTAAATTATTTATTAAATACATAATAATAAAACAAAGTGGAATGGATGGCCATTTATCATCTTTTATGGCCGAATGTACTAAGGAAGAAAGCCAAAAAATGGGGTTTTCATATTCGGAAACTTGGTAGCTTGATTAGGTAAGTGTTTTGACTTGGTTTTTGATGATTTTTATGTTTTTGAGATCGTTGCTTCGTGTTTTACAAAACCCATGCTTGAATTTTAGAATTTAATGATGATTTCATGAGATGCCATTGTTTATTTAGTGAGCTTTGTGATGTTAATTGTTGATAAATGAAAGATATGTGATAGATAAATATAATTTATCTTTGAATTTTCGATGAATTTGAGTAATTTGGGCTAAATTGTGAAAATGATATTTTGAGGGACTAAAATGTAAAATAAATGAAAGAAATGGGCTGCTAGGGCCTTAGTGAAATTCGGCCAAGCATGAGTGTAGTCAAATTTTGAATATTTTGTGTTTTGTGAAATAGGGACTAAATTGCAAAAGATGTGAAATGTTAGGGGCAAAAGTGTAATTAGCCCATTTATGTGTTTTTAGATGAATTTGATTGAATATATGATTAAATAAGTTGAATTTGTATTAATTAGATCAAGAAATGGGAAAATCGGATTTGGATCGGGGAAAGTAAATAATTATTGAATAGTCGTTTTGGTCCGTTCGTGTTAGTACGAGGTAAGTTCATAAGTAAATAAATATTATTAAATTGAAATGTATGTGCGTCATATGTACTGAATTAAGTTGTAAAGGAATTATGAATGTGAAGTTGAAGTATGTAAATTATGAATTGATTTTGAGGCACTAAGTGTGCGATAAATGAAATAGCTACGGCTATTAAAATGGCACTGAGTGTGCGAGATTATAATATCATTGGCTGAATAAATGGCACTATGTGTCTGATACCGATATAAGTTTGGTTTAATGTAATGGCACTAAGTGTGTGATATAATTATAGCTTCGACTAATTAATTGGTACTAAGTAAGCGAGTTTGTTTAATGTTCAAGGATGATCAAATGAATTGGTGCTTTGAGCATTGAAGTGATAAATGTGATAGATAAGAACGTAATGGTACAAGTATGTACGGAACCTATGTGATTGATGATGTTAAGTATGAAGTAGATGAAAAGTTATGCAATCAAAGTGAGTATGATTATGATTAGTGAATATATGATCTATGTGAAAGTGGATGTGGATACTAGCAAGTTAACTATGATCAAATGAATTATATGAGAAAAGTGGAATTGTAAATGTGAATTGCCATATATGATTCAGGTACATGTGATTTATATATGAAATTCTAATATGAAATGTGAGTATTATTCAAATGATGATATGTGAAATATATGAGAAGAAATGATGTGTTATAAATATGCTCGTTATATGAAATTGTGGTCCTACGTTTTAGACACGAGAATTATGAAAAATGGAATATGGTTGGAAAGTGTGATTTGGTATGGTTATTTAGGTTTTGAAATGCATAAAAAGGATTTTATATATTTTTATGCATAAATGAAATAAATGACTATGTTTTGGTTGGTTATGTAATGAAATTGTGCATGTTTAATTTATATGAATGATCTAATGGTTGTTATTTAAAATTGGAAGCATGGTTTGTATGTTTATCGATAAATAAGCCTAATGAAATTTCTTAATGTGGCGATGTTGGATTATATAAGAAAAGTGGTTGAATATGTGTATGAAGTTAACTAAACTTTGGCTTATTCAAGTTGAATTATATACATGACCTTGTGAAGATTTATTTGCTTACGGCTTACTAAGCTCTCGAAACTTACTCTGCGTGTTTCCTTTATTTACAGAGTTTCGGACACTTGATTGAGTTGGAAGTTGTAGGAGATCTCATCACACTATCCGGTTATCGTTTTGGTAAATAAAAGCTTTGAGTTTTTGGTTATGTGCCATGTATAGGCTAATTTTGATATGGTTCAATTTGATTTGTATATATGTAGCCATGCAAAAATGGCTTGTTAATGATGTTATTATGTGTGTTTATATATGGCCTAGTGAAATGGTCTTTTTGGTAAGGTTGTTAAGATCTTGAAATGGTTATAAATATGACATGAATCATATGCTCATAGTATAAATTAGGTACATGGAATTAGTATGTTTGAGTTGGAATTATGTATGGAAATGATTAATGATATTGAAGTATGAGTAAATGAATTTGGCATGTGATTTTGATATGATTTGCTACAAAGACTAAACATGAAATTGGTTAATGATATTATGGAGTGACTGATACATGTTTGGAGTTGTTTTTGGTTGAAAATGTTGCATATATGATGCTTGATTTTGGACTTGTAGGGAGGACTCAAATAGGTGGCAAATTGGCTTTTCAAATGGCCTATTTTTGTTCACACGGGTAGAAACACGGACGTGTGTCTTAGTCGTGTGCAACACACAGTCATGTTACATGGCCGTGTGTCCCCTGGGGTAGCTTTTTGAATTAAGGCAGTATACCCTATAATTTTGACACGGCCTAGACACACGGGCGTGTCTAATGGTCGTGTATGTCACACGGGATCACACACGGGCGTGTGGTCGGTCGTGTGACCCAAGTCAGTTTAGACCATGGCCAAGGCACACGGGCGTGTCTCTGGCCGTATGGATAGGTCAATATGTATACCCTATTTGGCCATGGCTTAGACACACGGGCGTTTCTGGTATTCGTGTGAGGCACAAGGCCTGGTCACACGGACGTGTGACCCATGAAATGTTAAAAATTTTCTAAGTGTTTAGAAATTTTTATAAGTGATCGGTTTAGTCCTGAACCACTTCTAATCATGTTTGGATAAAAGTTTTAATTTGCATGTAAAACTTATAATTCAGATATGTATGAATGTTGTGTTGTAAGTTCGGTAACGCCTCGAACCCTATTCCAGCGTCGGATATAGGTAAGGCTTACAAATGGCTATTCCGGCATCAGATATAGGTAAGGTTTTCAAATGGCTATTCGAATACTCTGCCTGTAGTTATTTCTATCGAGCTTACAACAAACCAGGAGATACAATTACTAGAGGTCTTAAAGAAATCCAATAAAGCTTTAGGATGGCCAATTGTGGATACAACTATCAAATGGCTAGATGCTGGGATTATATACCCAATTTCTGATAGCTCTTATGTGAGACGTGTTCAGTGTGTACCCAAGAAAGGAGGAGTCATAGTAGTCAGCAATGATAACAACAAACTCATTCCCACACAGACTGTCATAGGTTGGAGAGTTTGTATGGATTATCGAAAGCTCAACAAAGTAAAGAAGAAGGACCATTTCCCTTTGCCTTTTATAGACCAGATGTTGGACAAACTATCAGGGAAAGCCTTTTACTATTTTTTAGATGGCTTCTCACGGTACAACCAAATTGCCATATCTCTTACTGATCAAGAAAAAACTTTTGACCTATCCTTATAGAACATTTGCTTTTAGAAGAATGCCACTTGGGTTATGTAATGCCCCAACAACATTCCAACATTGCATGATAGCAATATTTTTCAACATGGTGGAGAAATTCCTTGAAGTATTCATGGATGATTTCTCGATGTTTGGCGACACTTTTGAAGATTGCTTAAAAAATTTGGAGTCACTACTTTGCTGATGTCAATAAACAAATCTAGTGTTGAATTAGGAAAAATTCCATTTCATTGTTTATGAAGGCTTGTTTTGGGCCACAAAATTTCACAGCAAGGAATTGCCATCGATAAAGAAAAAATAGAAGTCATTGAAAAGTTGCCACCACCCACTTCAGTGAAAGGAATCAAAAGCTTCCTCGGGCATGCTAGATTTTACCATTGCTTCATTGAGGATTTTTCTTAGATATCAATGCCTCTATGTCAATTGTTGGAGCAAAATAGACCATTTCATTTTGATGAGTTATGCTCAAAGGTGTTCAAAGAGTTAAAGGAATGATTAACTATAGCACTTACAGTCACTGGACCAGATTGGACTCTACCATTTGAACTAACGTATGATGCAAGTGACTTTGCTGTCAGAGTAGTGCTAGGGCAAAGAAAAGCCAAGATGTTTGATGTTATATATTATGCCAGTCGCACGCTGCCAGATCCACAGCTCAATTACACCACCCTAGAGAAAGAATTGTTAGCAGTGATGTTTGCCTTTGAAAAATTCAGAGCTTATTTAGTGAGCACCAAAGTCATAGTTTATACAAACCATTCTGCCATCAAATACTTGGTGGCAAAAAAAGAGGCCAAACCTAGACTCATTAGATGGATATAGCTACAGCATGAATTTGATTTGGAAAACAAAGATAGGAAAGGCACTAAAAATCAAGTGGCAGATCACTTGTCATGACTAGAAGCAAGGAATGAGTATGGTGAGGGTCAAATGATTAAAGACGAATTCCCTAATGTGCAGATATTGTTGGCTATGGCATTGCCACGATGATACAATCACGATCGAGAACGACCTTGGTTTAGCTCACCAAGCGAGGCTTACCATCTTTCGCAAGCTAACCTAGCTCAAATCCAGCTCATTGAGCTCAATTCAGCTTGATTCTAGCTCAATGAGCTCGTTTCCATCTTTTTATTTTATATGATTTACTTGTTGGAATAATTCAATTATTTTAGCTTAGCTTAGTTCAGCTCAATTCAGCTCATTTGAGCTCATCTCTACTTCTTTTTAGCTCACGCTTTAATTGCTGAAATAAACTAAGTATTTATTTAAGTTAGTTAAAAATTAGTTCAGCTCATAAATATGTTTTTTTAGCTCAATACATGCTGTTAATATGTTTTTGTTGCAACCAAATTTATCATGTCTTAGTTGAATTTAATTTGCTTGTTTTTAGGTACATGCATGGACGACATTGAAGATAATACATGCATGGATGGCAATGAAGATGCTTCAATGAAGGTGCATTGTGATCGATCACATGGAAGCTCAAATTCATGTCATGTGCATTCCTTAAAGATTAAGAATGTGGCTGTTCAATTCGGCTCATACATGAATTAATCAAGAGGAACGAATCTGTCCATTCATGCACTCCAAAGGGAATAGTACGGGTTTTAATGTCATGCCTTGAATCTTCAAGATACATGCTTCAAGTTCATGAATAATTAGCTCATTAATTGAGTCAATGTACCAGCACATACATGCATCAAAAGTAAGGCTGAATCATTTAAATGCCAATTGCCTATTTATGTGCTCAATACGCCATTAAGATTCAATTAAAGGATATGTATGGCACCTTCACCTTCAAGAACGTCCAAGGGGGGAATTAACACATAAATTCAGCACATTGAATGAATAATGTGCATGCACAAAAGGAAGAACGAATTTACAAGGTACATGTTGCCATTCATGAACCAACCCATCATTAAAGCTTCAATTAAGAGATGCATGTCCCGTGCACCTAGCATTCGACCAAGGGGGATTAAAGGGATCTTAAAGGCTAGACATTCATGGACTTAAGGATTCTTCATGGCTAAGCATGCATGCACACACCAAGGGGGAAGAAAGTGTCCATTTGGCTAGTGCATGAACCTGCCGAATTCATGAACCATTTTTAATATATTAGTGTGAACATTTTTATTGTTTTGTGAACACATAGATGCCGAATTTGAGTAGTCATCTTTGTGTCTATAAAAAGCTCTCTTGTAAACATTTTCGGACAAGACAACTTTGAAATCTTTTATGAATATTATAACATTTGTGAGTTATTCAACTCCCTCTATTTTTTGTGACTCAATTGACTTATCAAATTATTCTTGTGGCGTCAATTTGATTCATTTGAACTTATCATTCTCTCGAGTGTGGCGTTCACCTTTATACCTTTGGCTCCTATCTCCCTATATATAGTGGGCCAAGGTTCTATCATCTATTTCCATTTTAAGTGTCAATATAAGATTCGGATTAATACTCATCTATAGTATTGGTTCTTTTTTCGACCTTAAGCCTTTCTATTCCATCCAATTTTATCAACTTAAAAATAACCTTATTTCTTTTTTTAGCCGAAACCATATACATATAATATCTAACATACTTCAAACCCCTTGTTTAAAGTCCATACTTAGCCAATTTCATCTCCAACTCCTAGTAGAACGATACTTCTCCATTTTATGATCGAGAACTTCAACGACTCGACTAATGATCGAGGCGAGATCATATCATTTTGTATCAGCGCTAGCAAAAATCAAGGAGTACGGACGTTCGTAACATCCCTAAAGTAAGTATTTAAAAAATCTTTAGAAAAAAATTCGTGTATCAAAAGTATTCTATTGTATCCAGCATAATGTAAATGAAAAAAAAGAGAAGAAATTTTGAAGTTAAAAAAAAAAAGAAGAAAAAAAAACTATTTGGAAAGTGATTAATTTTCTTTGGCATTCTCGATCTTCAAAAGAATTATTTTCTCCTATCATCAAACAGCCAATACACCACACTTTAGCACCAAAATTTTTCTTTCTTTCTTTTAGCCTACCTTACATTAAAACGTCATCTACCCTTGTAAAACCTTTTTAAGCTAACCCACAAGTTTCTGATAAGACTACGTGAGTCATTTATGAACTTAGAGAGGAGAATCGAGTGAAAAAAGGCATGAGCAAAGTGAGAGGATTAGAGTGAAGAAAAAGCCAAATAAAGAGTGCAAACATGAGTAGAGTGCAGTCTACTTTTTTTCTTTGTGAGTGAAACGTGAGGTTTGTGCTGGTGAGGTATTTATTTATTTTTAATTCTTTTCTTTTCCATCCATTAATCATGTTTCAAGAAGAGCTTTCAGAATCAAAATTTCAATATGTGATGCAAGAGATGCGTAGAATCGTGAACTCTAAATTTGACAAATTGCATGAACGATTGGACCAATTGGAGGAAAGAGACCAACGGGAATGACTTTCTCCAAGTCAAAAGACAGAGTCAAGATCATCATGGAAGCAAACATCCAATGACTATTCGAGAAGAGATCCATACCGTGATTCCTACTCATCGAGGAATTCAAGTAGAAAGAAAGAAAACTTCGACAATGAGGTCTTTCAAGATGACACACGAGAAGGAAGATATATCTCTTCAATTGCATCAAGGCGTTTATCCATAGAGAAATATTCACGAAGAGGTGATCGTTTTTCATATGTAGATGCTTTTCTTTCATTCGAACGAAAGCTTACCGTTCTGATTCTTATATGTCATCTTCATATTGTAATGAAAAAGTGAGGCAAAAAGACAAAGAAAATAAAAGAAAAGAGAGACAAGAAATGTTGATGTGAGAGAATGAGCAGATCTTAAACGAAATCGAGAGAGGAAAAAGAGGAGTGAAAGAAAAAGAAATCAAAAAGAAAATTGAAAAAGAGAAAGAAATTGAAGAAAGAAACGAGAGTGTAAAAGAAACAAATGTTGTTGAAAATGAAAGTGAGATAAAAAGTGAGTTTGGAAAAAGAAAAGAAAACGAGCGAGAAGAGAGTGTCATCGAGTTTTCCAAAATAAAAGACATTGTGGTAAAAGAATGAGAGTTTTTAAATGAGTTAGAAAAAGAAATGAGTGAAAAGGAAGAAAGTGAGCAAGAAAAAGCTAGGAGTGTTTTTACTAACCATCCTATGAGTTCTCCTTGTATTGTTTCTTCTTTTCAGGTTTTCCAAAATCCCATTGATAAATTTCAACTTCAATACCTTTTTTATGAGAGAAAATTCTAATTGATCGAGAAAGGTAAGATCGTGTATAACCCTAGTCCACAAGTGCTTAAAGGTAAGCCAGGTAAGGGTTCTACCGTATTTGAATCTTCCCAATCTCACTTGATTCTTGATGAGAAGATTACCAAAGACTTAGTTTGTGAAAGAGCTCTTCATCTTGATTTGATTGAAAATCATAATCTGATTGTTAATGATTTTGTTTTACATAGTGATACAAAGCATTTTTCTGCTCATGAGTTTAACATTGGCAACATTGTTCAAGAAGTAAGTTCAGATCAGCCTGAACAAAATTTGGGTTTTGTGATAAAAGGTTGACATATCACACGCCTAATCTACTTGTGTGTGATGATAATTTGAATTTGCTATTCGTTGTGTAAATTCCGCATATTTGTGTAAGTTTGTTCAAATGAAATTTGAGATATATGACTGTTTGAATGTTTGTATTCTCACATATTCTTTGACTAGCATATGTGGTAAAGAGTTCTCATGTAAGACATTTAATTTGTTTTATTGTGATGTTCATGAGAAATCACTAAACCCTTGTGTGAAATTTTCATGCCTTTGTTTGCCTATTCGACTAAGATTTGAGAAGCTTGAATGTTTGCATGTTTGCCTGCCTAAATATGGTTTGCTTGGCATGTGTGATTTCCTTCTGAAAACAAAATACTTGTTGAATTGCGGAACGAGTGACCAAAACTATGTTTTTAAGCCTGGAGTATGCAATCCTAAGTTGTTGCTAAGTAAAGGTGAGTACTGTAATTTTGTTTGGAATAAATGTGTTGAACTTTCTCATCTATTCCTAATTTTATCGCTATGTGTGAAGATAAAGCATGTGAATATTGTTGGTTTGCAAAGTCAAAATTTGATTTATGATTCTGGAAATTGCTCCATATTATGGTTTAAGGGATTCGAACATGAATTGCATACTTATAACTATAGTTTGCTTCGTGTTCCTACCAAGCTGCTAGCTAAGAAATATTCAAGTCAATGTGAGATGGTAAGCAAAAACTTCGTTTTTGATCCCGGTGATTATTATTCTTTATTATTGATCAAGGGATTTGAACCAATGAATTTTGATTTTCGAGACTATAACTATCGAAAGTTTTTTTATTTTGGATCATTATTGAGAGCAATCAAGCACTCTGAATTTCATGTGAATAGATGTGTGAACCATTTATGCTTGCTTGATGTTATGACTTTAAATCTAAAAACGAAGTTGTTGAACTATGACAAGTTACAAATGCTAAATCAAAGCTTTGGTTCTACATCATTATTCAAAAAATTTGAGTCATGGACTTTTGTTGTCCAAAATTATAATTCCCGAATGCTTCTTGATTTTGGTATATTACTGACGAAGAAATTTTTAACTCATTGCGGAAAGGTAAAATCAACTTCTGTTTTTTATCCCGGCATTGGTTCATATGTTCAATTTTTAAATAAGATCTCAAGAAGTCCTTTCGAACTTATAAACCACGGTGTCACTAATCTATTTAATTTTTGTCTAGGTGACACTTTGAAGTGGTTCACTCCTAAAGAGGGAGGGCATGAACATAACTTGTTTTCTTCTCAAGGTATGTGCGATTTTCAGGTTCTTGGGAGCAACTATGCCAATTCCATCGACCAAAGGGCTGGTGACGATGCAAAATTTTCTTGAACAAGTGGCCCGATTTGAGGACAAATTGCTTCAAAGAGGGAGGGAATGATACGACCACGACCGGGAACGCCCTTGGTTCAGCTCACCAAGCGAGGCTTGCCATCTTTTGCAAGCTAACCTAGCTCAAATCTAGCTTGTTGAGTTCAATTCAGCTCGATTCTAGCTCAATGAACTTGTTTCCATCTTTATATTTTTTGTGATTTACTTGCTGGAATAAATCAATTAGTTTAGCTTAGCTTAGTTCAGCTCAATTCAGCTTATTTGAGCTCATCTCTACTTTTTAGCTCTTGCATTTAATTGCTAAAATAAACTAAGTATTTATTTAAGTTAGTTAAAAATTAGTTCAGCTCATATATATGTTTTTTAGCTCAGTACATGCTATTAATATGTTTTTGTTGTAGCCGAATTCATCATGTCTTAGCTGAATTTAATTAATTTGTTTGTAGGTACATGCATGGACGGCATTGAAGATAATACATGCATGGACAGCAATGAAAATGCTTCAATGAAGGTGCATTGTGAACGATCACATAGAAGCTCAAATTCATGTCATGTGCATTCCTTAAAGATTAAGAATGTGGCTATTCAATTTTGCTCATACATGAATTGATCAAGAGGAACAAATCTGTCCATTTATGCACTCCAAAGGGAATTGTACGGGGTTTAATGTCATGCCTTGAATCTCCAAGATACATGCTTCAAGTTCATGAATAATTAGCTCATTATTTCAGCCAATGTACTAGCGCATACATGCATCAAAAGTAGGGGATGAATAGTTAAATGCCAATTGCCTATTTATGTGCTCAATACGCCATTAAGATTCAATTAAAGGATATGCATGGCACCTTCACCTTCAAGAACGTCCAAGGGGGGAATTGACACATAAATTCAGCACATTGAATGAATAATGTCCATTCACAAAGGGAAGAATGAATTTACAAGGTACATGCTGCCATTCATGAACCAGCCCATCATTAAAGCTTCAATTAAGAGATGCATGTCCCATGCACCTAGCATACGGCCAAGGGGGATTAAAGGGATCTTAAAGGCTAGACATTCATGGACTTAAGGATTCTTCATGACTAAGCATGCATGCACACACCAAGGGGGAAGAAAGTGCCCATTCGGCTAGTGCATGAACCTACCGAATTCATGAACCATTTTTAATATATTAGTGTGAACACATAGATGCCGAATTTGAGTAGTCATCTTTGTTTCTATAAATAGCTCTCTAATAAACATTTTCGGGTGAGACAACTTTGAAATATTTTATGAATATTATAACATTTTTGACTTATTCAACTCCCTTTATTCTTTTGTGACTCAATTGACTTATCAAGTTATTCTTGTGGCGTCAATCTGATTCATTTGAACTTATCACTCTCCCGAGTGTGGCGTTCACCTTTATACCTTTGGTTCCTATCTCCCTATAGATAGTGGGTTAAGGTTCTATCATCTACTTCCATCTTAAATGTCAATATAAGATTCAGGTAAATACTCATCTATAGTATTGGTTCTTTCTTCGACCTTGAGCCTTTCTATTCCATCCAATTTTATCAACTTAAAAATAACATTATTTCTTTATTTAGTCAAAACCATATACATATAATATCTAACATACTTCAAACCCCTTGTTTAAAGCCCATACTTAGTAGATTTCATCTCCAACTCCTAGTAGAACGATACTTCTCCATTTTACGATCGGGAACTTTAATGACTCGACTCAACACTGAGGCAAGATCGAATCACATAGTATGTTGTTATTATTAACTTTCTAGTTTGTGGGTTGCTGCCACCTACGCTCAATCATTAAGGACAACAGAAATTCCTTCATAATGTCAGGCAATATTACTGGGATGAGCCATTTCTATTCAAGTAGTGTGTAGATCAAGTAATTCAAAGATGTATCCCAGATGATGAACTTCAAAGTATCTTACATCACTGTCATTCTGCACCTTATGGTGGACATTTTGGAAGCATGAGAATTGCTGCAAAAGGTTCTCCAATCTGGTTTTTATTGGCCGACCATGTTTAAAGATGCTAATGAGTTTTTTAAAAACTGTGATCGGTGTTAAAGAACTAGTAACTTATCAAGTAGACACGAGATACCGCTACAAAATATTTCAGAGGTAGAATTATTTGATGTTTAGGGAATTGATTTCATGGGTCCATTTCCACCATCTTGGGGAAAAATCTATATTCTTGCTGCTGTGGATTATGTCTCCAAATGGGTCGAAACTATGGCTTTACCTACAAATGATGCCAAATCAGTTCTAAGATTCTTGCATACAAATTTTTTTTACCATGTTAGGTACCCTATTGTGCTTTAATTAGTGATTAAGGCTCACATTTTGACTGCAGATTAGTTGCCAATACTCTAAAAAGATATGGGGTTAAACATAAAGTTGCTACAGCATATCACCCCCAAGCAAATGGACAAGCTAAAATTTCAAATAGAGAAATCAAGCATATTCTGGAGAAAGTTGACAATCCCAACAGTAGGGATTGGTCAGTAAGGATAGATGAAGCCTTTTGGGCTTATCGCACAGCTTTCAAGACACCATTGGGAATGTTATCTTTCAAGCTTGTCTATGGTAAACCATGTCATTTGCTAGTTGAGCTAGAACACAAAGCATTTTGGGCAATAAAGAAACTAAAAATGGACTGGGGTGCTGCTGCTACTCATCACCTATTGGAGCTTAATGAGATGGATGAATTTCAAGCTCAAGCTTATGAGAATGCAAGATTGTACAAAGAAAAGACAAAGCGCTGGCATGACAAGAAAATTTTGCCACGGTAATTTGTCCCTGGACAAAAAGTATTGCTTTTCAATTCTAGACTTAAACTATTTCCTGGCAAATTAAAGTCAAGATGGTCTGGACCATTCGAAGTCAAGCGTATATATCCTCATGGAGTTGTCGGTGTTAAAGATGGAAAAATAGGATCCACTTTCAAAGTCAACGATCAATGCCTAAAACACTATTTTGGAGCTCCTATAATGCGTGACAAAAATTTCATTTCTCTTTCGAATAAATAAAATTTCTCTCCTGCATATAAACTTTTCTTCATTTAGTTTAAGTTTTTTTATTTTGTTATTCACTAAACTAATTTAATTTTTCTTTCTTGTTACTGGTTTTTCTTTCGGCCATAATAAGTATAGCTTGGAGCCATTAGCCCAAATTATTTTAATCCTCCCAATTTGTGCTAATTTCGTTTCCTTTTCTAACTAAATCTTAATTGTTTTGCCTTGTTAGCACATGATTGAGGCCAGTCTTATCGCACACGTCACAATTTTGTCTCCTCCACGTTTTAACCTAGTAGATTCAATTTTCTCCCACAATTTCATCTCGCTTTGTTTTATGCTTTTACTCTCTGTTACACTCATAACTGAAATCAAATCTCACCTTTTTCATTTTTCAATTGTCTATATTATCTTCAATGGCTTCTCAAAAGGCTTCTGCTTCAACCTCTGCCTCTCCACACACATTCTTCAATAAACTTGCTGAGGAGAAATACCATAAAAATATTTCCAATGATCATTCAGCATGGAAAAAGGATCCCTTTTTCAGGATGCTTAATAAAAATATTGTCCATATTGAATTTGACGATGATGAAAGGGATACCATTTAGACTACTGCACCTGTACCACAATCTAAGGCCTCTATGACTGGCCAAAAATGTGTGGTTCATCAACTAGTTGATAAAGTCACAAAAGTCTGATTTCAATGATGATGAGGAAGAGGTGCCCATCAACTAGCTTAAGAGAAAAATATTTAAGAAGGTTGCTATTAAAACCATTCAAGCTTACAGTGATGACAATGATAGGTCACAACGTTAGAAGAAAGCTGCAAAGAAAATCCACCCAACCCAAGTGAAGTAATTTATTTTCCCTTCAAGCTTTGATTTTTATATTTTCATGATCCTTTATTTTAGTTTTTATCTATTTCCTGCATTCATGTTGTAACACTCTTAACTCGTATCCGTCGTCGAAATAGGGTTTCGCAGCGTTACCACAACTTTTAGAACATTTTTCAAACAAATTATGTAAATTACTATTCATTAGCCAAAAATATTCAAAATGTCCCTTGATTGGACCCTTGAGGCCCAATACGAGCATTAGAGTCGAGTTGGGACTTAATTGGGAACTCTAAGAATTTTTCGTAATATTTCAAAAATTTTCCAAGGTCCAGGGCTGACACGCCCGTGTGGTCCAAGGGACACACCCGTGTGACCCTGAGACATGCCCGTGTTAGAGGTCGTGTTGGACCCCATGTAACTTTCTGACTTGTGCTAGCGGCCATGCCATACACCCGTGTGATAGGTCATGTGGTTAGTTAATTTGATTCGAAACTAGGTGTAGGTTTCACATGACCAAGACACACGCCCATAGTCTAAGCTGTGTGGAACACACGGTTGAGACAAACGCCCATGTTCTAGATCGTGTAGAACACACGACTGAGACATACGCCCGTGTCTTTGATCGCGTGCCCAATTCTGAGCATTCTGTTTCTCAAAATTAAGGTACAGGGGACACACGGCCTAACCACATGCCCATGTTACTAGGCGGCCATGTTTCACACACGGTCTAGACACACGCCCGTGTGTCTACCCATGTGGACAAAATTAACCCATTTCGAGCTTCATTTCTCACCCAAAATTTTACCCAAGACCTGCACTTGAAACACATAACCAATACCAACCACTTCAAGTATTCAATTTAGGTAATTTCTGTCATTCAACATAACATACAATTACATGCATATGTGATACGAGCACGCCCCGCGAACTTCATCGAACAAGTCTGTCAAGCCGAGTATTGACATGTTGGCAAGCTGATCCCAGCTCATTTCCAGCTCCACGAGCTCCGTCCAGCTCAAATCCAGCTTATTCGAGCTCAATCCAACATGCCTGAGCTAAATCGAGCTCACTCCTAGCTCATATTTAGCTCACGAGCTAAACCTTAGCTCAACTTCAGCTTAGGAGTTTAGCCTCAGCTCAACTTTAGCTCACGAGCTAAAGCTTAGCTCATTTTAGTTTAAACTCGGTTTTGTCTTTAATACATTAAATAAAAATTTTCACATATTCATTTAAGCATTAAACCTGTCTTATATTAATATTTGTTATTAATATGTCATTGTCATTATATAAATTGATTATGTTCACATAGCCGAATTAATGCATGACATTATTGTGTTCACATCATGCCGAATTTATGAGCGTTCATGAGATGTCTTAATGACTTGTTTATTTCATGTAGGTACATCCCTTTGGACGGTACAATGTATGGATGAAGAAACATCTCTTTTGGGCATTCCACACTCATGAATGAAGAAGTATTAAATCTTTGGTGCATGTACGGCTAGATGCAATGTTTCTACAAATTCATGCATGTGTCGAATGCATGTATGGACATTAAAGGCTAGTCCATGAATGGATCAAATGCATGGGATGATAGAATGCATGAATGGCTTAAGTGCATGTATGGTGGCTGTCTCCTAACTTTCCAAGGCACTTATTCGGCCAAGAAGTAGTCGCTAACTAATTCTATGTTGACCATAAAGCTCCTTGAACATGTTCACACTTTGAATTGACCTATAAGCTACTACACATGCATGGATGGGTTCAAGAACGTCCAAAGGAAGGAATTAACTCAATAATTCAACACATTGATTGAATTAAGTGCATGCACAAAGGGGTGAACGAATTTACTAGGTTCATGCTGCCATTTATGAACCTACATGCCATTAAAGTGTTTAATTATGAAGATACATGTTCCATACAAGTGCATGAACGTCCCAAGGAGATGAATGCAACCTTTGGTGCACATACAAGTCACTTGAAGCCTTTCTTTATGACTAAGCATTCATGCACACACTTGGGGAAGGAAGTGTCCATTCAACTAGTGCATGAACTCGCGAATTTATGAACTATTTTAATACATTAGTGTGAACGCGTTTTTATTATTGTGTGAACACCTAGATGCCGAATTTGAATGGTCATCTATGTGCCTATAAATATTTGTTTTCTTTCATTGTAAGGGACTTTTGCCAAATTTTTATTGAATTTAATCTTGTGAGAATTTTCTTCTCTAAACTTTGTTTGAGACTTTGTTGACTTATCTACCTAGTAGTGGCGTCAACCTTGTTCTTCCTTTGAACTTATCACTCAACCGAGTGTGGCGTTCACCCTTATACCGAGGTTCCTACTTTGCTAAGTAGCAGGTCGAGGTTTATCACTTTCATCCTCCACCTTGAAAGCCTATAAGCATTTGGGGTCGATATTTTCTAATATTGGTTCGTGCTTGCTTTTAAGAACCCTTTCTTCGATATCAATCATTAAACCATTATACATAGCTTCCGTCCTAATTTTCCTATCAACTTCATTCCAAAAGCCAATTGAACGATACTTTCTCGTAGACGATCGGGCAACTCAGCATACGACTCGACTCTTCCCGAGGCGGATCGTATTATTTGGTATTAGAGCTACTAAAACGAGAAGTACGTGCGGCAAAATCAATCCCGGGACTAATACAAGTGAACGAAAGTAAGTAGGATCCCAAAAAAAGAGTATAGAAAAAAAAATTCATATATCGAAGTTCTCTTATTTTGTTTAGTTTGTTGTTGCTGCTACAAAAACAAAAAAAATATCTACGCAGCCAGGAAAAAAAATTTCGTGTACAAAAGTGCTTCCATTGTATTTAGTTTACTGTTATAGTTAAAAAAAAGTTTTACAAGTTAAAAAAAATTGAAAAAAAAATTCGAAAAAAAAAGTGTGAAAGATTAATTTCTTTTGTGATCATTTGTATTCCCAGTCAGTTTCATTCAGCTTCTACCATTCACTTCCTATCCCATTGCCACACTTAAACCTGAGAAATTTTTTTTCTTTTCTTTCAGCCAACCCATAACCCCTCATATGTTATCCTTTGTAAAAACCATTTGAAACCGATCCACAATACTATAGATCAAGTCATACTAAGTCTGTTACAAGGTTATAAGAGGAGAAAGGAGCGAAAAAAGGCACGAGCGAGTGAGATCATTCGAGTGGAGGTAAAAGCCAAACGAGTGTAAACACGAGCGGGAGTGACACCTTTTCCTTCTTCTTTCCGAGCGAAATTGTGAGGTTTGTGGTGAGGTACTTAATTTTTTTTATTTTGTGTTGTGATCTAACATTTTCTTTTCAGCAACAAAAATCATGTCACGCGACGAGTTCACCGATCGGAATACCAATACTTGGTACAAGAAATGCGAAAAATGATGGAGCCCAACACTAAGAACATACACGAGAGATTAAATCATTTGGAAAAACAAGATCAAACTGATAGAGTTTCTTCGAGTCAAAAAATGGAGACAAGAACCCCACGGAGATAAACCCCTGACTACTACTTGAGAAAAAGTTCCTATCGTGATTCCTTTTCGCCATCTACTTCGAGACAAAGAGATTCATACTATGACTCATATTCATCAGTGAATTTGAGAAGTGACTTCGATCGAAAGTCCTTTTCATCAAGAAATTCGAGAAGACGAGAAGCCGATTACGATTTTGATTTATTCCAAGATGGCGTTCGGAGAGAAAGACATACTCCTACTAGATCGTCAATGAAATCTTACTCGGAGTATTCTTCACGAAGTTTTGATTGTGAATCATATGCAAATAGTTCTTCATCTTTCGAGCAAGATTTGTATTCTCATTGTTCTTTTGTACATTCTTGTAAAGAGAAAACAAAGAAAAGAAAAGAAAAAGCAAAGGAAGAAAAAGAAAACGAAATAAAAAGAAAAGAGAGGCAAGAGGCAAGTAAGAGAGAAAATGAGCGAATCTTGAGAGAACTTGAAAAAGCCTTTGAAAAAGCCTTTGAAAAGTAAAAAGAAAATGAAAAAGAAAATGAGATTGAAAAAGAGAATGAAAAGAAATTTGAGAGTGAAAAAGAAATTGAAAAAGAGATTAAAGAGAAAGAAATTGAAACAAAAGAAACGAGTGATTCAGAAGAAAAAGAATCGAGTGAGAAAAAAAGTGAGCAAGTGAGGATTATTTCTACTAACCCACCTGTTCGATCTTCTTGTGATTTAACTTTTCAGGTTCCTAGAAGTTTGTGCGACCAATTCCATCTACATTACCTTCCAAACGAGAGGTGTTTTAGGTTGTTTGAAAAAGGTGAGTTCGCGAATGACAACCACCCACTTGCGATCGAAGGCAAGGAAGGTAAGGATTCTTTGTTTATCGAATCAAAGTCACTTGATTTGGTTAATTACTATTCACATATTAATGTTAATGATGTTGTTTCAAAAGATGCCATGAAGATTCCATCTTATGACATGTTTTATAATGACAACTCTAGTGATTCTGTTGGATTGGTTCATCCTGTGCAAATTATGAATGTGTGTGATAACAGTTTTTCACATTTTGATTTGTTTGATTATAAAAATTCTTTGTTTGGCATCCATGTTAAAAGATCTTCACATGATATGTGCAATTGTGTTCTTCATGAACAATCTTTGAGTTTTTGTGCGAAATTTCCATGTAATGATTTGCATTCTCGATTGATACTCTTGAAGCATGAACCTTTGCATATTGGTATGCTCAGTTTTGTTAATTCAACATGTGTGTTTAAACTAGTGAAATATAATTCGTGTGGTGAGTTGATTATATCTTCTTCTAATATGTTGCTTGTTGGAATTCCTAATCAAGTTCGTGTGTTCAAGCCTGGTATTTGCTACATGAATTCATTTTATGGAAACATTAAGCACTTTACATCATTTGCATTCAAATTATGCTTGCTTGATGTTTGAACTTTTGATAAGAAGGTGAAATTCAATTATTTGGGTTTCAATTTTGATTCGTTTACTAATTACCTTGCTTGCCCACATCTGAAATTTTCGTTCCATTTTGAGAAGGTAAGATCGACTTATGCTTTGGGACTTGAATCAAATTTCAACGATGATTTATTCTTTTCTTTTCAGTCCATACCTCCTATTGAAACTAACCTTTTACAATTTTGTGAATGTAATCCTTTAAAAAGCACGAGCTATCATGGTGCTTCGTCACCCACCCAAGTTGATTGAGATAAAAGGTTTGTTTTACATTATCTGTCCGAAGAGAGAAGATTCATCTTGTTTGAAAAAGGTAAAATCGATCATAAATTTTCTTCTCTTCAAGATCGATAAGGTAAAGTTTACGAACATTTTCAAATACCTTTACTCTATTCGAATGTTGTTGAAAATCTTTTTGATGGTTTGATGTTTGGAAATTGTTTGTACCTTGTTGTGATTGATTGTTGCCTTTGGCATAGTAATGATCCGTTTGTGTTGAAAAGTGATTACACAAATCATGTTGTTAATAAGCAAAAGAGTGAGTTAGTTTCCAATTGGCCATGGTACACTTTGCGTGTACATTCCCATGAATTGTTATTTTTGAATAAACATATTGAAAAGTTTTGGTTGTGGATTAACGTGTTTGAATCTTTACAAATGTTCATGACTAATTACCTCTTGATTCAGCTAAGTTCACATGTTTGTAAAGATGGCTGAACAAGACTTTTTGATAAATTTACGTATGTTTGTTTTGCACAATTAAGATTCTGGGCATATGATCAGTTGAATGCATTTTCCTTGAATTTTGATTATCATGTGTCTCTATCTTCTTTGAGTTTCTCTTTTCCAAAAGTGGTGAGACTTTTATCTTCCATCCCATTTGACCGAGGAAAACCATGCATGAGTCAAAGTTCTTCCATGGACAAACGGCTCGACTTGAGGACAAGTCGCCTAAAAGAGGGGGAGAATGATACGAGCACGCCCCACGAACTTCATCGAACAATTCTGTCAAGCCGAGTATTGACATGTTGGCAAGCTGATCCCAGCTCGTTTCCAGCTCCACGAGTTCCGTCCAGCTCAAATCCAGCTTATTCGAGCTCAATCCAACGTGCCTGAGCTAAACCGAGCTCACTCCTAGCTCATATTCAGCTCACGAGATAAACCTTAGCTCAACTTCAGCTTAGGAGTTTAGCCTCAGCTCAACTTTAGCTCACGAGCTAAAGCTTAGCTCATTTTGATTTAAACTCGGTTTTGTCTTTAATACATTAAATAAAAATTTTCACATATTCATTTAAGCATTAAACTTGTCTTATATTAATATTTGTTATTAATATGTCATTGTCATTATATAAATTGATTATCTTCACATAGCCAAATTAATGCATGACATTATTGTGTTCACATCATGCCGAATTTATGAGTGTTCATGAGATGTCTTAATGACTTGTTTATTTCATGTAGGTACATCCCTTTGGACGGTACAATGTATGGATGAAGAAACATCTCTTTTGGGCATTCCACACTCATGAATGAAGAAGTATTAAATGCTGGTGCATGTACGGCTAGATGCAATGTTTCTACAAATTCATGCATGTGTCGAATGCATGTATAGACATTAAAGGCTAGTCCATGAATGGATCAAATGCATGGGATGATAGAATGCATGAATGGCTTAAGTGCATGTATGGTGGCTGTCTCCTAACTTTCCAAGGCACTTATTCGGCCAAGAAGTAGCTACTAACTAATTTTATGTTGACCATAAAGCTCCTTGAACATGTTCACACTTTGAATTGACCTATAAGCTACTACACATGCATGTATGGGTTCATGAACGTCCAAAGGAAGGAATTAACTCAATAATTCAACACATTGATTGAATTAAGTGCATGCACAAAAGGGTGAACGAATTTACTAGGTTCATGCTGCCATTTATGAACCTACATGCCATTAAAGTGTTTAATTGTGAAGATACATGTTCCATACAAGTGCATGAACGTCCCAAGGAGATGAATGCAACCTTTGGTGCACATACAAGTCACTTGAAGCCTTTCTTTATGACTAAGCATTCATGCACACACTTGGGGGGAAGGAAGTGTCCATTCAACTAGTGCATGAACCTGCCGAATTTATGAACTATTTTAATACATTAGTGCGAACGTTTTTATTATTGTGTGAACACCTAGATGCCGAATTTGAATGGTCATCTATGTGCCTATAAATATTTTTTTCTTTCATTGTAAGGGACTTTTTCCAAATTTTTATTGAATTTAATCTTGTGAGAATTTTCTTCTCTAAACTTTGTTTGAGACTTTGTTGACTTATCTACCTAGTAGTGGCGTCAACCTTGTTCTTCCTTTGAACTTATCACTCAACCGAGTGTGGCGTTCACCCTTATACCGAGGTTCCTACTTTGCTAAGTAGTGGGTCGAGGTTTATCACTTTCAACCTCCACCTTGAAAGCCTATAAGCATTTGGGGTCGATATTTTCTAATATTGGTTCGTGCTTACTTTTAAGAACCCTTTCTTCCATATCCATCATTAAACCATTATACATAGCTTCCGTACTAATTTTCCTATCAACTTCATTTCAAAAGCCAATTGAACGATACTTTCTCGTAGACGATCGAGCAACTCAGCATACGACTCGACTCTTCCCGAGGCGGATCGTATCAATATGTGTTTATAAGCTTACCTTGGATTAACTTAGGCATTAACAACATTTAATCACATATACATAACATATCACATATGAATATATCATTATAACCTACTTAATCATACCAAAATAAACCATTACTAGCCATTACAATGGCTATGTTGCAAAACATCATTATCAAGCTACTAATGGTCAAGTTGTCCTATACATGCCATTATACCAAAATGATTTTACTAAGTATACCCAAAACGACTAGTTGATAGTGTGACGATGCTTGGAAACACGAAAATTTACGCATTTTTACATACCCTTTTTAACTTAAAATCATACAGTTTTGATAAAATTCTTGTCGAAAAATAATTAATTTTTATAAAATAATTAAAGTGAACTTAAAATATGAAAATGTTGAATATTAGATAATTTTATAATTATTTTTGATGAATTTTGGTTATTTTCGACAGATTTGCACAAAGGGTGAAAAATGGCTCGGCAGACATTGCTAGAAGCACAAAACCGAGAAGCAATTTGAAGTATTGAGGCAAACTAAATTTCAGCCTAAGACGGTCCAAAATTATATGTATTAACTTATAATATAATTAATTTTAATTTATTTCCAATTTACTTTGGGTTAATAAATTATTATTAATTAATTATGAAAAAGTGGTCCAGTTGAACCGAACCGAGTGAATCGAACCGCCCAAGAAATGGACAGCCCAAAACCGTCCCAAGAGCTGACCCAAATCAGCTTATTAGCTGATTACTTAAGCTTGCAAAGAGGCCCTCGAAGACTTGTTCAAGTTGCATTCAGACCCCTCCACAATTGGTGGCTTTTTAGATATGCCCCAAACCAAATTTAGCAAAGTTGAAACCATCAACCTTGCCACATGTGTGGCCGGCCAAGGGATGGCTCTTTGGATGCTATTTTTAGCTAATTTTAGCAACGATCTTCAGCTATAAAACCCCCTTATCTGATCATTCAACACACCTCAAATAATTCACATCTTTTCTCTCTTCTCTCCACTTTTTCTCTTCTTTGCCATTTTAAATTCTCTTGCTCTCTTGTCGATTTCCTCCCTTGGAAAAGGGATATTCATCAGCCATTTTGGAGCAACATTAAAGTGTTCATAGTAGCTTTGATCAACGAGGACAACAGAGAACAAAGAATGGAGCAAGCTAGTCAAGCCATGGAAAAACATCGGATTTGATTCTTGTTCCCTATCTCTTTAATTTTTGTTGTTGTTATGATGAATGTGATATCTTGAATTAGAGCCTAAACAGAATACTGGTTTTGAAACCACAATTCTGAAGTAAAAAAATTTATTCCGATTAATTTTTATAATTTATTGAGTGATTAGATGCATGTGTTAGAATATCGATAGAAAATTTCATGAATTGCATGTCTAATTTGCCTATTAGGACATAATTCCAAAAGTTGATAAATATGAGTTTTAGATGTTAAAGGATTTAATTGAAGAGCATAGTTGAAGTAGAGGTCCTTAAATGGTAATTATACCATTAGGTTTTCATGGACAAAAATGGACATACATTGGTAGAAATAACCAAAGTTTTTAATGAAGGGTATTTTAGTCATTTGGTAATAAAAAGATTAAAAAAAGGAAAAAGATGGCAAAATATGTCCATCTTCTTCATTAGGACGAAATTTCAAGGGTTCTCCATAGCTAGGGTTTGTTTCAAGCTTCCAAGCTCCATAGTAAGTGATTCCAAGCCCCGTTTTTAATGTTCTTTACATTTTTGGAGTCCCGGTAACTTGATTTAGCTTATTCTAGCAATAATTTAACCTAGGGTTTATATTTGGAAAAATACCCATTGGTGAAATGTGTTTATTTTGATGTTTTATGGTATAATATGAAGCTTGAAATTGTGTTAAACAACTTTTGCTAAGCGATTTTACGTGAAAACAAGTAAAACGACATAATTAGTAAAAATACCTAATCTTCATAACTACATGTTAGAGTGAGAATTTGATGTTGCCATAGAAGGGAAAATTTATCAGCATGTCATAAAACATAATAATTTTGTAAAAATTTTAATTTCCGAGCTTTGGAGCAAAAGTGTAAATATGCAAAAGTTAAGGGGCAAAATCGTAATTTTTCCAAAGTTAGAGTTAAGGACTATTTTGATAAATGTGAGTATTAAATCAGATAAATGTGTTATTTTAGATCAAGAAAGACATGGAATCGACCTTGGTCGGGGAAAGGAAAAGATTATGGACTAAATTGCAAAATTTCTTTATTTTGTACCGAGGTAAGTTCATGTGTAAATGTGGTAACATAATTGTTATTTTAAGTAATTTAATGATATTGAAATGATATGATGATTATTATTATGAAATATTATGCTTTGTGGTTATTATTGAGTAATAATCAAATTATGTATGCTACTTGATAAATATGAATTGCTACCGAGTATCAGTTTCGACATTCCGTGGAAGACGACAAAGATGTGTAATAGAGAAAAAACTCATTTGAACCTTGGGAATAGATTAGAATACAAGTGACATGTCACTAGGATATTTGAGTTCCGAACTCGTTGAGTTGAGTCTGAGTTCACTTATGGACGCGAAAGCCCGAGCTCGTTGAGTTGAGTCCGAGTTTACTTATGGGCGAATTACATGGTAGCTTGCCTACATAATTTCCGTAGGCTATTGAGTTTGTCCAGTTGCGGGTATGGCACTTATGTGCATGCAATCCGTGTATTCGAATCATATTCCGATGTGTTCAACGGGTGAATCTTAAGTGAATAAGGAGAATACCTAAAACGAAGGTGACATGTTGGTAAGTGTGGTGAATGAGAAAATTTGACAGGTATATGCTTAAACCCTCGGGTTGAGAACTTGGTATGATGAAATCATGGTAAGATATTAAATGCAAATGTAACATGAATGTCTTGGTGTTGTTTATGCAAATGATGTTTTATGTTGGATTGCATGATTATGTTACTTGCTATTTGCATGTGAACTTACTAAGTATTTATGCTTACTCCCTCCTTTCCATTCTTTGTAGTTTTGTTAAGCCAGCTCGGAAATCAGGAGCGGTCGGAGGATCGCTCACACTATCCGTGGACCATTTTGGTATAGTGGCTTGTATACCTTGAGTATGGCATGTATAGCATGATAATCATTTTGTGTATGTAATCTTATGATATGGCTATTGAGTGATAAGAAAAATGTTTGGTTATGATTAGCCATTGGGATGGCTAATCAAAAATCATGTATGGTGTTATGTATGCTTAATGTGCTATCTAAATCATGAAATTTCATAAAAAGGTGAAATTTGCTATAAAATAGTATCATACAGCAGAAATGACTTGAGTTTGAAAAATCACTAAAAATAGTAGAAATAGAATTAGATGATCAGTAAAATATTAAATTGAAGCTTATTAAGTTTATTTTTATATGGAAGAAACAAAACAGGTAAATGAGTTGTATTTCATGAGATATTTGCGTCTTCGTGGAATAGGGTCAGAGCGATTTTTGAATCCCCTATTCTGACTTTATAAATTAACTAAAAATTGTAAAAAAATAATTAGGAGTCATAATTTATATGTATAGAATTATTATTGAGTCTATTTTTAAGAGAAACAAACAACATAGTCATCTACATTCTGTATAGAGAGAAAAGTGATTCGTAATGAATAGAGGTCAGAGCAGTTGAACACTGAAATAGAGAAAACTTTAACTAATAAACTATACTAATTGGCCTGACGAAAAATTCTAGAAAACAATTAGTAAATAGATATATGAGTCTAGTTTCAGGTAAAATTTACGGATTTGGATTTTGTGTTTTTTAACTCAAGATATGAATTTTTTAGCGACTGTGACGTAGATGGGCAGTTTATTATGAAAGGTAAAATAAATTGTTTTAAATTGTTTAAGTGATAAGTTAAGTCTGTTAACGCCTCGTGCTCGACTCCGGCGACGGTCTCGGGTAAGGGGGTGTTACAATGAACATATCTATGAATATTTATGTTGTTGGAATGGTTAATTTAATCAATTTAGCTTGAATTTAATTCGTGTTAGGTTGATTGCATTTCGTCTTCTTAAATTGTTAAAATTGTGTTTATATTGTTATAGGCCTCGGTAAGATGCTTGATAAAGTAAAATCATGACTAAGTTATTCTTGCTTTAGAATTGTTAGGTAACTAATGAATTAATTATTTAAACAGATTGAAATTGTAATTAATAGACACAGTACTTAATTAGTGCATGTTTAATCATCTAAGGTAGCTAAGGGTTAAATTAGCAACATTATCTGACTATACAATTGCTTGTATAACTTGTAGGATTATTGTGATTAAACTGTTTCAAGGTAAGGATACTTTGTTACCTCACATAGTCTTTTATGTGCTTATTAAATCGAGTTAATTGTTTGAATTAAAATAGGGATATGTTTAAGAGATTATTTCAATTTAATAAGTATGTATGTGCTATAACATATTTGCCTATTAAGATTTGTTTAATCGATTGAATTGACATAGAGATATGTCCAAGAGATGAATGGATTTTGGTAGGTGAGTATGTTCATAAGTTAGCAAACTACCGAGTTGCTGTGAATTTATTCGTGAATTTGTTAGTTTTGCATTTTGGTTTAACTTTCTGTTTAAATTTTAACTTAATCAATTTTTCTGTGATTATTTCAAGTGTTTATGAGTATTGACCGAATCATCGATTTACTCCCTGTAGACCCTGAGATTGAACGAACTTTCCGACAGCGACGAAGACAAGCAAATCAGAGAAGGACCGAAGATATGAACTTTGAAAATCCAAATCAAGGAAATGGAGCAAACCCTACTCAAAATCCTATCCTTATTACTGATGATAGGGATAGAGCTTTTAGACAGTATGTCGTTCTAGTGTATAATGATCTTAATTCGAGTATTAAGAGACTCGAAATCGAGGCACAATAGTTTGAGCTGAAGCCAGTCATGTTCCAGATGTTTCAGACAATGGGCCAATTCAATGGAATGCCTACCGAAGATCCTCACCTGCACTTAAGACTTTTTATGGAGGTGAGTGATTCTTTCAAGTTAACCGGAGTACCCGAAGATGCATTACTATTGAAGTTGTTCCCGTATTAGCTAAGGGATAGAGCTTGAGCCTACTTGAACTCCTTGCCACCAAATTCAATTTCCACATGGAAAGAGTTAGCAGAAAGATTCCTTATGAAGTATTTCCCGCCTAGCAAGAATGCTAAGTTGAGGAACGAGATCACTGCTTTCCAACAAATGGATGATGAGTCCTTGTATGAGGCATGGGAAAGGTACAAAGAATTATTACAGTAGTGCCCTCATTACGAAATCCCACATTGCATCAAACTTGAGACGTTTTATAATGGTCTTAATGCTTACACGAGGATGGTAGTGGACGCTTTTGTTAATGGTGCTCTCCTTTCTAAGTCTTCTAATGAGGCTTATGAGATCATTGAGAGGATTGCCAGTAATAATTATCAATGGCCAACCAATCAAGTAGTGCCAGGAAGACGAGTCGCTGGAATACATGAAGTAGACGCTCTTACTTCACTCGCATCTCAGGTATCATCAATTTTCTCAATGTTAAAAAATCTTACTACTAATGGGTCTAATAGTTTTGCAACACAACCACCAAATCAATTTAAAAATATAGCCTGTGTCTATTGTGGGGAAGGACATTTGTTCGAAGAATGTCCATCGACCCCAGAATCCATATATTACATGGGTAACCAGAACTAAAATCGAAGAAGGCAAGGACTGCAATCCAATTTCTATAACCCATCATGGCGAAATCACCCGATTTTTTCCTGAAGTAACCAAGTGGTTGGAACAAGTAATGCTTACGCCCAAGCTAGAGTGACCCAGCCACCTATTTTTCCCCAACAAGTTCAGAAAACAACCCAAGCTGAACCATCCAATGGCTTAGAAAATTTGTTAAAGGCATACATGGCGAAGAATAATGCCTTAATTCAAAGCCAAGCAGCTACATTGAAAAACCTAGAAAACCACATGGGCCAGCTTGCTATTGAACTCAAAAACCGACCATAGGGTGTTTTACCTAGTAATACGGAGAATCAGAGGAATCTAGGGAAGAAGCATTGTAAAGTATTAACATTGAGGAGTGGAAAAACATTAGAGCCCAACACCGTCGAAGTTTAAAAGGAGCCAACTGATGCTCAAGACTCAGAGGAAGTTCAACCGAGTGTTGAAATTCCAGTTTCACAAGAACTGAAATCTACAAAATCCGACAAGGTGACTTCAGAACCAGTTAATTCTGATCAACTAAAAACTTCGTTAGATGTAGAAGAAGTTAACTCTGATCAACTAATCAACCAGTTCTAGTAAAGAAACCTCCACCACCCTACCCTTAAAGACTTTAGAAGCAGAAGCAAGAAATTCAATTCAAGAAATTCCTAGACGTACTCAAGCAACTTCATATCAACATCACGTTGGTTGAAGCACCTGAACAAATGCCGAACTACGTCAAATTCATGAAGGATATCCTATCTAAAAAACGAAGGCTTGGAGAATTTGAGACGGTAGCCCTAATAAAGGTATGCAGTGCATATCTTCAAAACAAACTACCCCCAAAGTTGAAGGATCCTGGATGTTTTACCATACCTTGCAACATTGGAGTAATATATTGTGGTACGACACTATATGACTTGGGTTCAAGCAGTAACTTGATGCCAATGTCAATATTTAGGAAGTTTGGGATAGGTGAAGTTAGACCTACTACAGTTACACTTCAATTAGCTTATCGATCCTTTACACACCCGGAAGGAAAAATTGAGGACGTATTGGTACGTGTAGACAAATTTATCTTTCTTGCTGACTTTGTGATTCTAGACTTTGAAGCAGAGAAAGAGGTGCCAATCATCTTAGGAAGACCATTCTTAGCAACTAGAATGACCCTTATTGATATGCAGAAGGGCGAGCTTACTATGCGTATTCAGGATGATCAGGTAACATTTAATGTTTTTAAGTCTATGTGATTTCCTGACACAATTGATGATTGTTCTACAGTGTCCAATTTAGAGGATTTAATCATGGAAAAAGAATTAAACTATGTTGAGGACCCATTGGAACGAATGTTGAGATTAGATCATCCAAATGATGAAGAGGAGGATGAATACTTAGCTTTGTTAGAAGCTAATCAAAGGGGATATAATCCGCAATCCTATTTTGAATCTTTGGAATTAGAGAAAAGGGATTATGCCCAACCAAAGCATCAATCGAGGAGCCATCTAAATTAGAACTGAAGGTACTTTCCTCACATTTGAAATATGTTTATTTAGGTAACTCTTCTACTCTGCCTATGATAGTTTCAACAGAATTAACTACTGAGAAAGAAGTGAAACTCATCTTGGTGTTGAAATAATTCAAGAAGGCTATCGAATGGACCATAGCCGATATTCGCAGTATTAGTCCATCTGTATGCATACACAAGATTATCCTGGAAGATGGCAAAAAAGGGACGATTGATGGACAATGAAGACTAAACCCCACCATGAAGGACGTAGTCAAGAAAGAAATCATTAAGTGGTTAGATGCAGGTATAATTTATCCCATCTCAGATAGTTCATGGGTAAGTCTGGTTCAGTGCGTGCCAAAGAAAGGAGGCATCACTATCATTGAAAACAAGAATAACGAGTTGATACCGACTAGAACGGTTGTAGGATGGAGAATTTGCATCGATTACCGGAAGCTGAACAAGGCGACTAGGAAAGATCACTTTCCGTTGCCGTTTTTGGACTAGATGTTGGATAGACTTGTAGGGCGAGACTATTACTATTTTCTCAATGGATACTAAGGGTATAATCAGATTATAGTAGCACCAGAAGATCAGCACATGACAACATTCACATGCCCGTACGGTACATTCACATTTAGGCGCATTCCATTTGGTTTATGTAATGCACCTGTTACATTTCAAAGATGAATGATTTCTATTTTTACTGACATGGTCGAGAAATATTTGGAAGTCTTTATGGATGATTTTTTAGTATTTGGAGATACATATGATGATTGCTTAGCCAATCTAGTCAAGGTACTAAGGCGATGCAAAGAAACAAACCTTGTACTCAACTGGGAAAAGTGCCATTTCATGGTACGAGAAGGTATTGTTTAGGGCATCGGATAACAAGACATGGAATAAAGGTTGATAAAGCAAAGGTAGGTGTTATTGAGAAACTCCCACCTCCAACATCTGTAAAGGGTGTTAGGAGCTTTTTAGGCCATGCTGGTTTCTATCGAAGATTCATCAAGGACTTCTCCAAAATTGCTAAACCCTTATGCAAATTATTAGAGAAGGACACGATGTTCAAATTTGATGAAGAGTGCTTAAGAGCTTTCAACGATTTGAAGATTCGATTAGTTATGGCACCCATAATAGTCACACCAGACTAGGATTTGCCATTTGAATTGATATGTGACGCAAGTGACTTTGTGATAGGAGTTGTTATGGGCCAACGAAGGAACAAAGTTTTTTATCCCATCTACTACGCAAGTCGAACTCTGACAGGAGCTCAACTGAATTATACAGTAATAGAGAAAGAGTTACTTGCTATTGTGTTTACTTTTGACAAGTTTTGATCTTATCTTGTAGGTACCAAAGTGACTGTCTATACGGACCACTTGACGATTAAGTATTTGCTTGCCAAGAAAGGCACTAAGTCGAGACTGATCCGATGGGTACTTTTACTTCAAGGGTTTGATTTAGAAATTCAAGATCGAAAGGGAGTAAAAAACCAAGTAGCAAACCACTTGTCCAGATTGGAGCTGTAAGAAGGGAATTCTCTACTTACACCCATACAGGAAACACTTCCAGATGAACACATATTGAAGGTAAATCATGTCCATAATACCCTTTGGTTTGCTGATATTGCTAACTTTTCAGCTTGGGGTTGATGCCGATTGATAAGACGTATCATCAAAAGAAAAATTTTCTTCACGATGTGAAGTACTATTTCTGGGAAGAGCTGTATTTGTTTAAAAAGTGTGCAGTTCAAACGATAAGGAGATGCGTGGCAGAAGATGAAGTACATAAGATTTTATACCATTGTCACTCAGTTCAGAGTGGGGGACACTTCGGAGGTACACGTACTATAGCCAAGGTATTGCAAGTAGGATTCTTTTGGCCAACACTATTAAAAGATGCATATGCTTACATAAAGAGTTGTGATCGATGTCAAAGGGTCGAAAATATCACTAACAAAAATGAGATGCCTCGAATAAGCATCATTGAGGTAGAGTTATTCGATGTTTGGCGTATTGACTTTCTCGGTCCTTTCCCTTTGTCTTTTGGTCACAAGTATATATTAGTTGCAGTAGACTATGTGTTTAAGTGGGTTGAGGCAGAGGCATATCCGACAAACGATGCTAAGGTTGTGATGAAGTTTTTGCAGAAGCATGTGGTCACAAGGTTTGGAACCCCAAGAGCCATCATCAGTGATGAAAGGTCCCATTTTGTGAACAAGTTGTTGAAATGGTTACATCAGGCACAAGGTTGCCTCAGCTTACCATCCGCAGACGAATGGGCAAGCTAAACTGGCAAACAAGGAGATTAAAGGCATACTTGAGAAGGTAGCTTGCCCGAACCGACGAGATTGGTCCAAAAGACTGGATGATGCTTTATGGGCTTACAGGACAGCATACAAGACACCTTTAGGGATGTCACCCTATAGGTTAGTCTTTGGGAAAGCCTGCAATCTACCCTTGGAGTTAACACAAAGCTTACTGGGCTCTCTAACAACTCAACTTGGATCTTAAGCTTGCTAAAGAGAAACGGATGCTCTAGCTCAACGAGTTAGAAGAATTTCGAATGTTCTCATACGAAAATGCCAAATTGCTCAATGAGATACTTAAAAAATGGCATGACTAGCACATTTGAGTTCGTGAATTCGAAGCAGGTCAACAAGTTTTGTTATTTAATTCCAGACTAAAGTTCTTTCCAAGTAAGTTAAAATCACGTTGGTCCGGTCCATGTACAATTCAACGGGTCTATCCGTATGGAGTTGTTGAACTTCAAGGTAAGGGAGGTATTTTTCGAGTTAATGCTCAATGCTTGAAACATTACTGAGGAGATAAAATTGAACAGAATCAAGTCTCGCTCATTTTATCAGATATTTAATTTTTCTTGTTCTTAATTTTGAATAAATGATTTAGGGTATATTTTCGGTATCAATATATTTAAATAAATTCTGTCTAGGAGATTGGAACTTAAGCGGGACCGCTTGTGACCCCTCCAATCTTTCCTGGGAATTGATTTTGACATAATTGTTCGAGAAATTATCCCTTAAATGAAAAAATAAATTTTTAGTTTCAAATAAAAGGGTCAATTTTGATCCAAGTTTTAAATTGCAACTCAATTTTAGATTTTTTTTAAGTCTAGGTACTTAATTAAATAATTGTAAAAATGTGGTTGTTCTTTTTGTAAATATTAAAAATTAAATGCCTCTTTTTGTAAATATTTTCAAAAGGCTTCTAGAATAAATGTTTTTAGTTGAATAAAAAAGATGATAATTATTAATATATAATTATATCCATTATAATATATATTAATTATTATCAACTTTATATAGAGTTAGGATTAGTTTTAATTTAATCATATTTTATTTTTTTATCTTAATAAATTAATGGAAAATAATAATTTAATATGCATTATATTAATTATTAATTGTTATTTACTTTGAGTAGAATTAGAACTTAGAATTTTTAATTATTAAATTATACTAAGAATTCTACTCTAGTTCCTACTCCTTTCACTATAAATTCCACCCAACTCTATTTATTTTTCTTTTCATTCATACACCATTCCCTCCAAAAACACCAAAACCCTTAAGTACCGAAACCTCCTAGCGATTCCCTAGCCAGAGCGTTGCCCAGCTGATTAGTTAGCAGCACGCCGCATGCCCACCTCGTGCACGTCTGCTCCATTGCACGCTGCATTGCGCGTCTGGTCCTGCTCAACACCGAGCTGCTCCTTGGCACCCTTGCTGCTCCAGCCCTAGCTGTCCAGGCCGTGTCCCGCACCAGCGCCTAGCTTCTACGCACGCCCACATCAGGCCTGCTTAACAATCTGCACGCTGCTCACATTCGCTACTTCACGCTATTGCCTTGCACACCTGAGCTGCACACCACCCTTTCACCCATTCTTAGCCAAAAAACCTCTCAACCTCTTTTAATTTGCCATCTTTTGATTCAAAATTATTTTTCTTAAAAGCTCTCAATTTTTACAAAAAAAAAAGGTGGTAAGACTGATTTTTCTCTTAAATTTCAATTTTATTCAATTATCTAATTTTTTTCAATTTATTGAATTATTAATATTTTATATTAATTAAATTTTTGAGAAAGTAATTGTTACCATCTTATGATCAGGTTAATCATGCCTCGCAAGAGAACTCGTGCATCCGCCCAAATTGACGAGTCACAACACAAGTTCCACTGTGAAAAAGCCAAAGCAAGATACGAGAATATCTTCAAGAATCAACAAATGCATTTAGAGAAAAGCTTCACCTTGAAAGAAAGCAACTATATTGATTTTATGGCGTGTATTCGTCAGGTTACTGAAACTCTCAATTAGGAGTTGTTTGTGAGAAGAGACCTAGTGTAGATGAGGAGTTAGTTCGAGAATTTTATGCGAATTTAACCTCAAGCGAGTTGAGGGAAGTTCAAGTTCGCGGAATCAAGGTACCAATAACTTCAAACGCTATTAATGAGTTCTTTGAATTGCTTGATTTCGAAAACGATGAATATTCTTCCTTGATGAGCAATATAGAGTTAAAATTTTGCAAGAAATTTTCGACGAACTTACAGTTCCAGGTTCTAAGTGGACTGTGTCAAAGCAAGGAATCCACACTTGTCGAAGAGAATATTTGACACCACTTGCTGTAACAGTTCGGTTTAGACCCTAGTCATAATAGTGGTTTTGGGACCACAAATTCGAGTCAAAAAAATATTTTAATATTAGTTTTCATGCTTATGGTATGTGAATTAGCATGTGTGAAAATTTCGTATGAAAATTTAATCGTTTGTGTGCTCAATTTGATAAAAGGACCTAATCGCATAAAGTGAAAAAGTGGCCTACTATTTGAATAATGGCTTAATTGATGTGTCTTCTTAGATATGTGGTCCTTATGATGCAAATAGACAATTTTTATAATTAAATGACATTGATGGACATTAGTTAATGGAATTTTAAATGATAAAAATAAGGTTATTATGGTAAACTTATTAATAATATTAATAAAAATAAAACACATATGAAAATAAGGCCATTAACACTTTTTTTAGCCAAAAATCAAAGGAAAAATAAAGAAAAAGATTCAACTAGGGTCGGCCATTGATTTCTTTGATTAAGGTATGAGTTTTGTTCTGTTTTTGATAATTTCTACGTTTTTGTGATCGTTGCTTAGTGTTATATCAAGCCCATGTCTCAATTTCTGATTTTTTTTGATGATTTTGAATTATTCTATTGATGAAATTATGAGTTTTATGAAGTTTGATGATAGTATATGGAAGCTTGATGTTGGGTTAACATGTTTTGTCTTTGAATTTTTGATGAATTTGAGTAAAATGGGCTAAATTGTGAAATTTGTAAATTGAGGGACTAAAATGAAAAATAAATGAAATGTGTGGACTTGTATGAGTACCATGAATATTCGGCTAAGCATAAGCATAAAGAAATTTTGTGTATTTTGTGAAATTTGGACTAAATTGTCAAAATGTAAAAATATGAGGGTAATTTGTAAAATGCCCTAAATATGTGTTTGTGGATTGATTTGAATGATTTGGTGAATAAAAGAGTTAAATTTGAATTTATATAAATCAAGAACTAAAGAAAACGAAATTAGATCGGGGAAAGTCAAAAGTCGTTGGATTGCCAATTTTGTCTATTCGAATCTGTACAAGGTAAGTCGATATACAAATAAATATGTTATGAATTGAAATATTACTGTTAATATGATATTGAACATTGATGAAAGGTTATATTAGTTGAGCATGAAACATCTGAGAAAGTATCGACAAGGTTCCGATGTCTGAAAAGTCCCATACGAACCTTAGGAATAATTAGGATACATATGTCATGACATAGGATCCAATATGTGTTATCGTGTAAGACCATGTCTAGGACGTTCGCATCGACTTATGATTTACGTGTAAGACCATGTCTGGGACGTTCGCATTATATTTGATTTCGTATAAGACCATGTTTAGGATAATGGCATCGATATTTGATTACATGTAAGACCACGTCTAGGACATTGGCATTGCACGAGTGTAACACCCCAAACCCGGCCTAGAAGTTCGGCTCGAATTTGGCGTGTCACATTGAAGTGTTTTTCGAAAACCATGTTTCCATTAAAAACCCTTCTTAATAATTAAAAACTTATACCCTTTTTAAACCTTGTTAGAAAACCTCAGCTGAATAACATTCTTAACAACTTTGTAAAAATCTTGGCAGTTGCGGAAGCTTAATTTAAAAACAATTGTGGATACATGATGTTTTGAACAATAGTAGTTGCTTTGGAAAACCGTGCTCTAATACTAGTAATTATAAGAACAATAAATAAAATTCCAAATTTGAAATCCAGAAAATTACAACGGCTTTACTACAACCCACATAAAACATTTAAAAGTAATAATCAAAACTGTAACATAAACAGTGTGTGTGGCTTCCTTCAGGCCCCTCGTAGCTCCGATCCGTCTAAGGCTGGAAATTACCTGAAAGGTTAATAAACGGGGTGAGTTTACGAAAACTCAGTGTGAAATCCCCTACCATATAAAAGCAACAGTCAATCATATAAAAGAATTAAAAGTCTGGCCCCAGCCCTACTTACAGTTTCAGTATCAATTGGGCCTTAGCCTATTATAACAGACAGTACCAGATGGGCCTTAGCCCATTACAGAATAAGAAACATTATCAGAACTAGAATCAAAATGAGAATTAGAATTCGGATCAGGTGACAGAATCAGAATCAAAATCAGGTAACGGAATCAGAATCAGAATGTGAATGCAATTCCAACCCATATCCATCCGTATACACCCCCGTACCAACCTTACACCATGTGGGGAGACAACTCGACCCACCCATCCACACCACAAAATTTGTGGCATGGTTGCTAGAACAGATATTGTGACAGAGTCACCAGATACAGATATTGTGGCAGAGCCACCAGAACGTTTCCTCCATCAATATAACCCAACCCATGCAACATGTCATGTATGCAGAATGTCATTCCCATATTTGAATCAAACAATCACAGTCAAGTCATTCATATCACCAACATATATTCACAATCAAATCCGTCAACCACACAGTCCAAGTCAGTCACTTGCCCACAAGGGCAAAACAGTCATTTAACACCTTAGGGGCATTTCAGTAATTCTACCCTACAAGGGGTATTTCAGTAATTCTACCCTACAAGGGTATTTCAGTAATTCTACCCTACAAGGGTATTTCGGTAAACTAAAATATTCTAAACAGGGATAACAATACGAATGGGCCTAAAGCCTATTCTCAGCCCAAATGGGCCCACACGCTCGTGTGGCCCTTTTAGCCCAAATCTAGCCACAGATATAAGATTCACCTAGCCTAGTCCAATATTTACTACACAACCAAACAACTTATCCCATTGGGCCCATAGGCCCATTGGGCCCACATGGCCCCTTTCGGCCCATCGCGGCCTGATGTAGCCATCCTACAGCTAGAGTAGTGAGAAATACACACCTGATAGGAGACTGGAGTTAATCCGCGCTCCGAGCACTCTTAGCCGACGCCCAACCCAAACGAGCACGTCATAAAGCGAAAGGGATCAACCAAGAAAGGTATATTTACTCTCCCCATGGTTCTCTCTATTTAAAGCCAGCTTCGCATCCACTCTTCTGTTAGCTTCTCGATGTGGGATCCCTCCATCATTAGAGTTTAAATTCAACACCAACTCTTGTCGCCCCCTATTAGCAAAATAAATGCTCTTTGATTGCCATGAGTTTCGAACCCTGGACCTCCTTGCCAACTCTATGACGCCACCTTCCCGCTCTTATGTGGCGCTACTTTTTGCCACTAGACAACAAGGCTTTTGTGGCACAATGTCTCCAACAATATTCTTAAGGCCTACCTACTACACCTGTGGTTTGATTCACCTTAAACCAAAATTTTCGCTAGAGTCCGAGTTTGAACCCGGGACTTCTCCAACACTTCTCAAAGACACTTAACCACTAAAACAAGCCTTCATTAACAAAATTTACATGCACAACAAAATATTATAAGCTGCCTTCAGCTGCTCCCATGCTCAAGGCTAAAAACTTCTAGGCCCAAATTCAGGGTGTTACAACGAGCTTTCCGAGCTATCCGCGTATCCTTATGATTCTGAACGGTTCAACAGACATTCTAAGAAAATAGATTACTATGTAAATTTGTATCTGACTCAGGTACGTTTGAATTGTATACTACGTTTGAGAATGAAAGGTAAGTATATGTACCTTGGTGAATATATGATATATGTATGATTTACTATGAGAATGAGTTATGATATGCATATGTGAATTATGTTCAAATGAAAAATAAGAGATATATAGCTAAGTGAATGTATTTTGCCTTAAATTTTATGAATGAATTGATGTTATGTGTTAAGTTTATTTGTATATGCCTTACTAAGCTTTTGAAAGCTTACTCTGTATGTGTTTGCATTGTTTTATGGATATCAAAGCTACTGGGAGCTCGAGGATTGTCAAGGATCATCATCACACTATCGAACCTTATTTTGGTACCTTTTGACATTGTGAATATTAGAATATGGCATGTATAGGCTAGAGGTTTTTGGTTATGTTTTGTGATATGTATATCTAGCTATGTGATATGGCTTGGTTATGGTTGAGATTATGAATGAATTTGGTATATGCTTGTGTTCATAAATGGTAAGTTATGATGTGCTTCAATGGCCTATTAAAATGGTCAATTTGGTTAGGTTTTGGCTTGTGAATGGATGAGGTGAATTGGAGTTATGAAACATATGATTTAATATGACTTTGGCTTATGATTTTATATGATTTAGCATAAATTATAAGCTTGAATTTGGTTGGTTATATTATGGCATGAATGATGTAGGTTTTGGTATAGAAATTGGCTGAAATTATAGTGCAAATGTGCTTGGTTTGATGCTTGCAGGTTTGACTCAAATTGGGTGGCAAATTGGCTTTTCAAATGGCCTATTTTTGTCTACACGGGCAGAGACATGGGCGTGTGTCTCAATCGTGTGCGACACATGGTCATGTTGCATGGTCGTGTGTCCCCTAGGGTACCTTACGATTTTAAGTTAGTCTTGACCATGGCCAAGGTGCACGGACGTGTGGCTAGCCGTGTGACCCAAGTCGGTCTCGACCCCGGCTAAGGCACAGCATGTCTTGTGGCCGTGTGGTTAAGTTAGTATGTATGCCCTATTTTGACACGGCCTAGACACACGGGCGTGTCTAAAGCCGTGTGAGGCACACGACCTGTTCACATGGGCGTGTGACCTGTACAACTTTGAAAAAAAATGTCTAAGTTTTGAAGATCCCACAATGCAATCAGCTGAAGTCCCAGATAAGGCGGAACCAATAGAACCTAAAGCTGAACCTGATGTCAAAACTTCAATGTTCAGAGCTCAATCACCTCACCTAGATCTTCGAGATGAGCTGTCAAAGTTGATAGACATAATGCAACATATGCAGTGGCAACAACAAGCTTATTGGAGATACTCAAAAATAAGGGATGACTCAATGAGAAGCGCTTTTACGAAAATATACAATGACCCATTTATTTTTGTGCCTGAATTTCTAGATTTCATATTTGAACCATGGAGTCCACTATCGAAGAAGGAGCGAAGCAATTCATGCAAAGGAAATAATGGTGGAGCAAAAGATGAGCCAAATTCGGAAGGATCTGCAAATAAATAAAATGGGGGATCTTGACTTTATTTTATTTTTGTTCTTAGGTCATTTTAGGATTAAGTTTAATTAGGAATTTTATTTTCGCATAATAAAACAATAGATGGAAATCATGAATAAAAATGAACAAGTCGCAAAACATAAAGTGTGGCAATAGATATATACATGTCTAGGATTGGATCTAGAGAGAGCTTGGTACTTAAGCAGTCAATTTGACTTACCTCCTCTTTTCTAGAATCCTACCTGGTGTATAGTATCTATTCACTTTTAACAATGAGGACATTGTTCATCTTAAGTAGGGGGACCGAAAAATTGAAATTATTTCCACTCAGAATAAATTTTTCTTTTAATTATGATTAGGATATATTTTGTTCAATAAATTTGAAATTTTGTTAAGTATTATAAACTTCAGTATAAATAAAGTTTGAATATTTCAATAATTATTATGTTAGCTTAATAATGACATAAATATATTTTTAATAAAGCATGCAAATTGTACCATAAAATTTTTTTAGTTCCTTAGGAAAGTTAGACGTGCATGAAAGTTTAAGTCTAGAATTGACTTAGTAGTTTCTTGAGGCAAAATCCTAGGAAGCATGGAATGTTGAAAATGATTTAGGCAACTGTTGTTTGGACTGTTTGAGCCTTTCAAGCCAACCATGATGAAATTCTTATCCTTTGAAACCCAACTTTGAGACTATATGGCCTAATTTTATTTGAACCCTTGCAAATTTAGCCATCACTTCTCTCTTAACTATCTTAAAATTGTCCCGAACATTAGACTTAGTACTATTCAAAGTCTTCGTTGAAATTAAGTTTGGGGGATTTGAAAAGAAGTATCAAATGCTCTAAAATTGTAGTACATTCAGTAAAATAACTCGATTGGAAAAAAAAGCATGAGTTCTTAAAATAAGACGTACAAAAGAGCATGTGAAAGCAAAGAAAGTTGACGTATTAAGGTAATTATTTCGAAGGTTTGATACAAGCTGAGTCTAGGGTTTGTAGCCTAAAATTATCTATCTTCTACCTACCCCTAAACCCAGCCACGTTACAACCTTGTTAAAGACCTACTGATTCAAGTTCCAATGCTACCTACATTAGTGGAGAGAAATTGCTACGTGCAACATATGAAGGCATAAGTTAAATTTAATGATTACAGCTTAATCTTGAATAAGGGAATAAAATTAAATTAGTAAGGGTTAACATGACTTTATTAGGAAACATTTAGTCTAATTTTTGGCTATCATAAGAATGATTGAGATTAATTTGAACGATATGTATACTTAAGTAAGCATAACTATCAAATTTCTTGTTTTTGAGTATAAGTATATTAAATTCATAACTCTGGGAAGAATGTTGTTCTGAAGTAATTTTTCAAAGATGTTTCCAAGAAATTCTTTTTAAATTTGTGCACTACTCGGGATGAGTAATGAATTAAGTTTGGGGGTGTGAAAACACGGAAATTTACGCATTTTTACATACCCTTTTTAACTAAAAATCATACAGTTTCGATAAAATTCTTGTCGAAAAATAATTAATTTTTATAAAATAATTAAAGTGCACTTAAAATATGAACATGTTGAATTTTAGATAATTTTATAATTATTTTTGATGAATTTTGGTTATTTTCGACAAATTTGCACAAAGGGCGAAAAATGGCTCGGCAGACACTGCTAGAAGTACAAAATCGAGAAGCAATTTGAAGTATCGAGGCGAACTAAATTTCAGCCTAAGACGGTTCAAAATTATATGTATTAATTCATAATATAATTAATTTTAATTTATATCCAATTTAATTTGGGTTAATAAATTATTATTAATTAATTATGAAAAAGTGGTCCAGTTGAATCGAATCGAGTGAACCGAACTGCCCAAGAAATGGACAGCCCAAAACCATCCCAAGAACTGACCCAAATCAGCTTATGAGCTGATTACTTAAGCTTGCAAAGAGCCCTCGAAGACTTGTTCAAGTTGCATTCAAACCCCTCCACAATTGGTGGCTTTTTAGATATGCCCTAAGCCAAATTTAGCAAACTTGAAACCATCAACCTTGCCACATGTGTGGCCAGCCAAGGGATGGCTCTTTGGCTTCTTTTTTATCTAATTTTAGCAGGCATATTCAGCTTTAAAACCCCCTTGTCTAATCATTCAACATACATCAAATCATTCACATCTTTTCTTTCTTCTCTCCACTTTCTCTCTTCATTGCCATTCTAAAATATCTTGCTCTCTTGCCAATTTCCTCCCTTGGAAAAGGGGTGTTCATCAGCCATTTTGGAGCAACATTGAAGTGTTCGTAGCAGCTTTGATCAACGAGGACAATAGAAAACAAAGAAGGGAGCAAGCTAGTCAAGCCACGGTAAAACACCAGATTTGATTCTTGTTCCCTATCTTTTTAATTTTTGTTGTTGTTATGATGAACATATCTATGAATATTTATGTTGTTGGAATGGTTAATTTAATCAATTTAGCTTGAATTTAATTTGTGCTAGGTTGATTGCATTTCGTATTCTTAAATTATTAAAATTGTGTTCATGTTATTATAAGCCACGGTAAGATGCTTGATTAAGTAAAATCATGACTAAGTAATTCTTACATTACAATTGTTAGGTAACTAATGAATTAATTATTTAAATGGATTGAAATTGTAATTAATAGAAACAATACTTAATTCGTGCATGTTTAATCATCTAAGATAGCTGAGGGTTAAATTAGCAACGGCATCTGACGATACAATTGTCTTGCTTAACTTGCATGATTATTGTGATTAAACTGTTTCAAGGTAAGGATACTTTGTTACCTCACATAGCCTTTTGTGTGCTTATTAAATTGAGTTAATTGTTTGAATTGACATAGGGATATGTTTAAGATATTATTTCAATTTAATAAGTATGTATGTGCAATAACATATTTGCCTATTAAGATTTGTTTAATCGATTGAATTGACATAGAGATATGTACAAGAGATGAATGGATTTTGGTAGGTGAGTATGTTCATAAGTTAGCAAATTACCGAGTTGCCGTGAATTTATTCGTAACAATATAAACATGAGTTTAATAATTCTAAGATAAGAAATGTAATTAATCTAACATAATTATGTCATCTTGATTAAACTCATATTTTGAAATCGTGCATTTGAGATTTATTTATTTAGTTTACTTAGTTTAAAATCTTAGTTTTTAATCACCCTCTTCAAACAAAATATTTTTCTTCACCAAACTGTTTTAAATAACATTCATAAATAGCTTTTTCATAGTCCCTATGGGTACGATAACTCGACATTTACTTGTCATTTTATTACTTGTTGCAATTGTGTACACTTGCACATTTTCGTCGTTCCAATGCTCCAGTGATCTCCAACCCTCACGAGCTTCTAAACACTATAAATTAGGGGAAAAATAAAATGGAGTAAGCATTACATGCTTAGTAAGTTCGTATAATGAAAACTAAACTTACCACTCCCGTTTATTAAATCTAAGCATACAATAACAAGTTTTCCATCCATTTGGCTAAATTTCCTAAACACATGCATCCAATCAAACATGTTAGTCACAAAGCTTACATATACATCAAGTAAGAATAGATGAGCTCATCATGCAACACTCTTTCAAGACATTATCATTTCATCTCATAATTGTCATACCATGTCTAGAGTTATATGTCTGAATCATTGAAATTCTGATGGATGCTCAAGTAGGACACTCAAGATGTACGATTCCATAATCTGTCAATTCTTATTCGATGGTATCCATTAGGGTACTTAATCAAGGAACACACTCTTGAGCCACATATCGTATAACAGGATTACTAGTCCAGGCTAAATCCTTTATATAATGTATGCTCAGAAGAGTTCAATTAGGATTACCAGTCCAGGCTAAACCCTAATCGTAACGTATACTCGAGAGGTATTATATTAGGATTACCCGTCTGTGCTAAATCCTTTCTATAACAAGGTCAACAGGATTACTCTTCTGAACTAAATCCCATCCACAACAAATGCAGGACCTTATTCGTTTCGGGAAAGCCCATATAATCATCGGAATACAATATTCAATCGGGACTTAACCCTTTTTCACCATTTCAAGCATGTATTGAATTTCGCATGATAGCAATTCAAGTAATGTACATCAATATAAATCACACTCCATACAACACAACATTCAATTAAACATATTTACATGCCGGATTAAGTTACACGAACTTACCTTGACACTTGTTCGTGTTAGAAATCTACAAATCCAAAACCTTTTCTTTTCCTCGATCTAACCTCAAATTAGTGTTGTTCGAATCTATATAAATGTGTTTAACCATCAATTTCACACATTTCATATTTAAATGGACTCAATTTACATCCTAGGCAAAGTTACCATTTTGCCCCTAACTTTTCTATAAATTCTGATTTCGTCCCTAGGTTCGAAAAATGAAACTTGTGCAATCTACTCCCTAGTCTAAGCCAAACCAAAATCCCATTACAAATTTTATAGCACATATATACATAAAAATTCAAAATTTTTCTTTAATTTCACAAGTTTTCATTTTAATCCCTAAACCATGTTTCCATCAAAAATCACTTTGTAAAAGTTGTTTATCTATCAACAACCTTTCATTTTCTACCATAAATTTCTAATTTTCAACATATACATTCTTGACCCATTTTCCATACTTTGATAACTTTTCAAATTAATCCCTCAAATAGAGAGATTAAACTATCCCGGTTTCAAAAATATCAAAATTACTAAAAATGAGACAAGAAAACTTACCCAATTAAGCCTTGAAAGTTCCCCCTCTCTCTCCTAGGGTTTCCATAGAATTTTAGGTTGAAGATGACAAAAATAAGATGATATTTTCTTTTCATCTTTTAATTAATTAAGTATTTTGAAATTTCTAATTTAGTCCTTCCCCTTTTTCTATATTTTCATGGATAAGTCATAAAAAAAATCTACATACTTCTTTAATGGTCTAATTACCATATAAGACCTCTATTTTTGAATTCCATAGCTATTTAATCCTTATAGCTACTAGAATTCAGCTTTCGTATTTTATGCGATTTAGTCCTTCTCGTAATTAAACACTTAATTGATAAAATTTTCGTATCAACATTTTCACAGGACATGCCTATTATAATATGGATCATATAATGAAATAAAAATAAACCTTATTTTTGGGTTGAATTTGTGGTCTAGAAACCACTATTCCGATTTCACTGAAAAATGGGCTGTTACACATGTAGCTTTTATTAATTTTAGCTTGTCATGTTCATGCATTGAGGACAATGCATCCCTTAGGTTTGGGGGTATGTTGTACATATATACTGCATTGTCATAACATTCAATTTCCATTTAACTGCTAGATTATGTGAGTATATGGTTACCACTGATGTCCAATGAGGATAATAATTCTTCTTTGTAAACTTAGAAAATAGGGTGACAGATGTTTATGCATATTTAGCATAGGACAGCTGTTGAAAATGACTTTCTGAAAGTATAATAATTGAAATATAAATGCAATTAGGTTATAGTAGCATTCTTTGAATAAATTTAGGACTTCTTGACTTAATTTCAGCATAGTAATAGGGTATAATTTTTTCATGGTAAATTAATATGAATACTCCAATGTTTGAACCTGTTGAGTAGGTCAGTAATATTTTGTTTGCTCCATTATATTGTTGACCAGAAAAATGAGTTCAAATATGAATGTTTGTCTAAAAAATATATATGTACATATTCTAGGGACACTCCACTAAATCTTGAGGCTAAATTTCTAAGAAGGTAGTTGTTTTCTATATCCATCTTTTTGGTTAAAAGCTTTTGTTTCATGAGTGATTTATATTCAAATTGTGACATGATATAATATGTGGCAATCTGGTGTATGCTCTATTAAGGTTGTCAAGTTTATAATCATATGACAATATGAATTCCCTAGGAAATTTTTTTGTTGAAAATTGAATAAGTGCCTAAAAAATTTGAGTTTAGAAAAGAGATAACCTAAGTATATTTAGAGAGATATGTTATAGTTTTAATTACTAAAATATTTAGAAAATTTTACCTTTAGGAACCATTTTCTGCACTGCATTTGCTAAATAGGTTTACAACAATTGTAAGCATTTTTTCTTTGTTTCAGTAGAAGATTGCTGAGAATAGAGGTACACAATATGCTTATTACGATTTGGCAGTACATCCGGTGATTGATTATTTTGGCAATTCTATGCATTCATGCATATTCAAACATCATTTGCTTAATGACAAGTAATAATTCAAGTTTAGGGGTGTGATAACTCTTGAAAATAGATGTATTTAAGGCCTCTAAATAGAATTAATTTGTTGTAATTAAGTGAATACATTTGCATTTTTAGGATATTTTTAGATCATTGCATAACAAAGCTTGGATTGTGATATAATGATCATTATTTGTTACTTTTATCACATGGGGAGGAAATGTGTGGTTTTGTGTGAATATAGGTGTAGGAAGAACAAAAAGATGAAGAGGGAAAATAAAAGAAGTGAAATATTTTCGTGACAAATGGTGAAATTGATTGCTAACAGATTTGTGATAGTAATTCCGAGAAGATGACTCAGCATTTTATCCACATCATTCTTAGCCAGCTATGTGTGTACCAGAAAATCCAACATGAAAAGAGGAATGAAAAAAGTATGTTGAAATGGGACAGATCTACCCAATAAAAGAAAAAGAGAGAAGAAGAAAAAATTGAGAGGAGAATTTGTATGAGAAAGAGACTGGTGACAGCAATTCTATCTTGGCACAGAGAAAAACTCCATTGAAGAATTTCTGAGAAAGAAAGGGTAGAAGCTATAAAGAGCATAATACAAATGTGAATAAGGGGAAGATAAAAGAGAAAAGAGAAGCTAGAGTGTGGCGAGAAATCCTGCAATTTTGCCTTTAGTTTTCCTGATTTCTGTGATTCAAACATCTTTAAATGTTGATGAATGATTTAAATTTGGTGTTTACCTTTCCACCCATGATCTAAATCTTTTCTAGGTTGGAGTTATTTGGGTAGATGTTTATAATCTTTAATGCCCATTATTTAAGAATGTCAAATATCATTGTTTCATTTGATTTTTGCCTATTTTAAATACATGCATGAAAGCTCTAGACATAGTTGATTGTATGTTGTGTTCATAGATGTATTTTTAAATTTGAAAAGGTTAAATATATTGGATCTAGAATCGTTTGATGCAAGTGAATATTCGATAGAATATTCTTAGCACTCTAGACATAGATGTTGTGAGTATTACAAAGAAGAACGTTCATTGCAGTTATTAATCTGGAGTTCTGTAGACATACAATAACTTAGATTATTAGCTTAAAATCTAGATATCGAAAGAGGCAGGTTACAATAGTAACTCTCTGAGCAGTTGATTAGACAATATTTTTCCATGACATTTTTTTGATATGAGCATTTTACCTGAATAATTTGAGCCCTATTCATACAAAAACAGAATTACTTTTGCTTTTCTCTGTAATTTTCCACTACATTTTATTTGCCATATCAATTCTTTATTTTTAGCATTAAATTATTTTTACCAACATCTTCTTCAATTTAAGAGTATTTCCAGCTATTTAGTATAGTTAATAGGATTATAATAACTTAATCAATCTCTTACCAATTTTTGATCCCTTTGGAGACAATACTTACTTATCACTTTATTACTTGAATGACGTGTACACTTTCACAATTGCATTAGTTATTTACACGCAACACCCACTCAACTTGCTACCGAGGAGCCCACTCAAATTGCTACCGAAGAGCCCAAAAAGATGACATCCGTAAATATTGAAAAGGATGATGAAGAAGAAAAAGATGACACTGCCATTACTGCCACAACCAAAGGTAAGGATCCTATTCCACCTTCGCCACCAACTCCCGTAACTGCATAGGACTGTGACATTGATCATCTGATCGATGAGTTAATAGAAACTGACAAGGAGGGGGAAGAAATGAACCCTAAAACGAGGAAGTTGTGGTGTAAATATAGTGCCCAAAAATCCACTCATCGGGTAGACTAAAGTATCTACATGCTAGTCCAAGCCAGCTAAATTTCTTTTTTCGTTCTTTCATGCATCTTACATTTCATTTCTTTTGCCATGACATTTGTTGTGCATTTTATATTTAACTATAAAATGCATCATACATACTAAATATAAAATGCATCCCTTAGGTTTGGAGGTGTATTGTGCATTTAGGTTGCATTTTATATTTAGTATGTATGATAATTTCAATATAGTCATTTTAGTATAGTTAAATCTGTTTTGCCACTATAATGTAACTATTAAGTATTGTTTGCCTATGAGGAGTACAATCTATACTTAGGATGTTCAATACTGAGCTTAGATTCCTCAATACACCTAGAACATGTGACAGTGGATTAGGTAAATTTCGCTTAAGATTGGTGATAACTCTTGAAACAAGTTATATTGAATTAATTGTTTGTAATTAAGTAGATACATTTGCATTTTTAGGATAATTTTAGAATAATTCATGACAAAGCTTGGATTGAGTTATAATGGTCACCATTTATTACTTTTATTACCTGGGGAAGGAAAAGTTATGGTTGTAGTTAGACACAGGTGTTGGTAGAAGAAAAGGATGAAGAGGATACATAAGGAAAATAAGGGAAGTGAAACATTGTCGTGGCAAATGGTGAGATTGATTGTCAACACAATTGCCATGGCAATTCCAGGAAGATGACTCAGCACTTTATCCACATCACTCTCAGCCAACTGGATGTGTACCGAAAAAACCACCCTGAAAAAAAGGAGAAAAAAATGTGTGCTGAAAGGGATGGATCTACCCAATAAAAGAATGAGGGAGAAGAAGAAGAAAAAAAAAAGAATTTGTGAGAGAAGAAAATTGGTGGCAGTAATTTTTTTCTCTCTATTATAAATTCTAGAGAAAGAAATGGTAGCAACTTAAGAGAGCAGAATACAGACGTGAAGAAGGGTGAGAGACAGCTATCCTGGGTTCATGTACAGTCTAAAGATCAAAGAGAAGCTAGAGTGTGGTAAGAATTCCTGCATTTTTGCCTTTATTTTCCTGATTTCTGTGATTCGAACTTATTTGAGAATGTTGATGAATGATTTTATTTTGATGTTAACTTTTCCACCCATGAGCTAAATATTTTCTAGGTTAGAGTTGTTTGGGTGAATGTTTTATCATCTTTAATGCCTGTGATTTGAGATCGTCAATGTCACTATTTCATTCGATTTATGGTTATTTTAAATACATGCATGCAAGCTCTAAACATAGTTAATTGTGTGTTGTGTTCTTAGATGTATTTTTTATTCTAAAAAAGGTTAAATATACTAGATCTTGAATCATTTTATGCAAGCGAATACTCGATAGAATATTCGTAACACTCTAGATATAGATGTTGCGAGTTGTATAGAGAAGAACGTTCATTGTAGTTATTAATCTAGAGTTCTGTATACATTCAGTAACTTAGATTTCTAGCTTAAGATCTAGCTATCGAAAGAGGCAGATTACAGTAGTGACTCTCTGAGTAGTTGGTTAGATAATATTTTTTTCATGGCATTATTTTGATATGAACATTTCAGCTGAATAGTTCTAGCCCTATTCATCCAACAACATAAATACTCTTGCTTTTTTCTATAATTTGCCACAACATTTTATTTGCCTTATCAATTCTTTATTTTTAGCATTTGATTTCATTAATTCATTATACAAACATCTTATTCAACTTGAGAATATTTCCTTCTATTCAGTATAGTCAATAGGATTTGTAATAGTCCGGTTTAGACCCTAGTCGAAATAGTGGTTTCGAGACCACATATTCGAGTTAGAAAAATATTTAAATATTATTTTTCGTGCTTATGATATGTGAATTAGCATCTGTGAAAGTCTCGTATAAAAATTTGAATGTTTGTGTGCTTAATTTTGAAAAAGGATCTAATCGCGTAAAATGTAAAATTTGCATGCTATTTGTTAAAAGTGCCTATTTGATTTGGCTTATTAATTGTGAGGTCCTTATTATGTTATTTGACCATTGAAAGCATGAGTGGTCATAAATGTCCTTAATGAATATGAAATATATGTTTAATTAGCAAGGGTAAAATTGGAATTTGGTAAATTAAGTCATATTAATAAAATAAAAAGCATGAAATTAGCCATTTGTTCATGCTATTCCACCGAAAATACGAAGAAAAGAAAATAAAAATATTCATCTAGGGTTCGACTAAGGTTTTGCTCAATTAAGGTATGTATTGAGCTCGATTTTTGATAATTTCTACGTTTTTGTAATCGTTTCTTCGTATACTACCGAACCCATGCCTTAATTTCTAATTTTGTTAATGATTTTGAAATGTGCCATGGATGAATTCATGAGCTTTGTGATGTTATATGTTGAATTATGAAAGCTTGATGTTGGGTTTACATGTTTTGTCTTTGGATTTTTAATGAATTTGAGCAATTTGGGCTAAATTATAAAAATGTTATTTTGAGGGACTAAAATATGAAATAAGTGAAATGTATGGACTTGTATGAGAGCTATGAAATTCTGATTAAGCTCGTGTCCAAGCAAATTATGTGTATTTTGTGATTTTGTGATTTAAGGACTGAAGTGTCGAAATGTGAAAATGTAAGGGTTAGTTTGCATACCCTAAATATGTGTCTATGGATTGTTTTGAATGATTTGGTGATAAAAGGGTTAATTTTGAGTACATATAGATCAAGAAAAGAAGAATTCAGATTTAGACTGAGGGAAGTCGAAAATTATAGAGTAGACGATCCAAGTCGACAATTTCGAGTACAAGGTAAGTTCGTATGCAAAATATGATGTTATAAGTATGGTTTGATGGTTTGATTATACATGGATTGTATATATATATTTATTTCGGATGAATAAAATAATAAATCAATGGTATTTGGTACTAAGTGTGCGATTTGAATTAGCTTCGGCTATATGAGGCACTAAGTGTGTGATATCGAAATAACTTCGGTTAATCGAGATTGCACTAAGTGTGTGGAAATCGTTCTAGCTTTGACTAACCTTTAAAGCACTAAGTGTGCGGACGTTTAAAGTATGAATAATTTATGGAAAGTCTTAATATATCTGAACGGAAGGTGAGAATGAAAATGAATAAGTACAAAAAAATTCAGGTATGTACGATACCTATATGGTAGATGATATCATGTATGTGAAGTTCATCGAATTAGTATGAACATATAAATTATGATGCCATAGAATTGATAGATGATTTGACAATTTATAAATACTTATGTGTTGATGTTTCGTAATTTATATACTGTTTATGATTTTTGGTACAAGCTTACTAAGCTTATGAAAGCTTACTTTGTGTGTGTTTACATTGTTTCATAGATATCGAAGCTACGATGAGCTCAGGGATCGTCAAGGATCGTAACCACACTATCGGACCTCATTTTGGTTCTTTGAAAATGTATATATTAAAGTATGGCATGTATAGGCTAGTAGTTGTGAGATTATGTTTTATGATGTATATGCTTAGCCATGTGGTTTGGCTAGTTTGTGTTTGAACTCATAGTTGATAATGGCTGGTGGTATGTGATGCTAATGTGTAAATGTGGTATGTTTTATTGAGATAAAAGCAATGATAAATATTGGTAATTTTTTATAAGTTTTAGCATGAGATTGAATGATGTATGGAAAGAAATGTTTGATATGCTTTTGACATATGTTTCAACATAGATTAGTAAGACTTATGAGTATGAATTGGGTGACTATTATATGATGTGAATAGCTTATGTTTGGTATTGAATTTGGTTGAATTGGTTGGGCAAATATGCTTGATCCTTTGCTTGTAGGTTGACCCAAATTGGGGTGGCAAATTGGCTATTCAAATGGCCTATTTTTGTCCACACGGGTAGAGACACAGGCGTGTGTCTCAGCCGTGTGTGACACACGGTCATGTTGTATAGCCATGTGTCCCCTGGGGTACGCTACAATTGTAAGTAAGGTTGAGCACGGCCAAGGCACACGGGCGTGTGGCTAGCCGTGTGACCCAAGTCAGTTTCGACCACGGTCAAGACACACGAGCGTGTCTTGAGGCCGTGTGAGCAAGTCAGTATGTATGCCCTATTTTGACATGGCTTAGACACACGGGCGTGTCTAGTGCAGTGTAAAGTACACAGCCTATTCACACAAGTGTATGACTTGTACAAATTTGAGAAATGTTTAAGTTTTGGAAAATTTTGATGAGCTTGGTTTAGTCCTGACCCCTTTCTAAAGCATGTTTAAGGTCTCGATGATGTATATAAGGGGCTATATATTGATGTTGATCTCGAATGCATTGATGATTATGGAATGAAAGTTAAATGTTCTGATTTGTCTAGTAACGCCTTTAACTCAGTTCGGTGACGGATATGGGTTAGGGGTGTTACAGGATTATAATAACTTACTCAATTTCTTACCAACTTTTGATCCTTGTGGATACGATACTCACTTATCACTTTATTACTTGAATGATGTGTACACTTGCACAATTTCATTAGTTATTTACACGCAACAAGTTTTTGGTGTCGTTGCTAGAGATCAACAACATTGGTGAAAAGTTGATTTGTTATTATTCTTCTAATTTTTTGTTATAAAAATTAATTAGTATTTTATTTCATTTTTCAGGTTTGTATTAGTGCATGAGAAGAAGTATTCAAGAGGATCCAGAACATTGTTTTGATCCTGAAATTGAAATGACATTAAGGCGAAGAAGAAAAGAGTTAAGAGAAATGGAAAGAATTAGAAATGATCGAAACAAAGAAGATCAAGTACTTCAGAATGAAAAGAATGCTGATATTCCTCGAATCATAGTTGACAAAGACAGAACCATTAGAGAACATGTAGTGCCTATTCTAGATTATCTAAATCTAGGAATTATGAGGCCACATATTCAAGTTCACCACTTTGAGTTAAAACCAATAATGTTTAATATGCTGGAAACGGTAGGTCAGTTTTGTGGTTTACCTACTAAAGATCCAAGATTGCACTTGAGACTTTTTCTTGAAGTCTATGACTCATTCAAGCAGCAGGGTGTCCCTGAAAATGCCCTTGGATTAAAATTATTCCCTTATTCATTATGAGATCATGCCAGATCATGGTTGAATGCATTACCATCAAGTACGGTTGTAACACCCCTAACCCATATCCATTGTCTGACTAGGGTTAAAAGGCATTACCGGATATATCGGATCATGTAACACCCTGAATTTGGGCCTAGAAGTTTTGGGCCTTGAGCATGGGAGCAGTAGAAGGCAGCTTATAATATTTTGTTGTGCATGTAAATTTCGTTAATGAAGGCTTATTTTAGTGGTTAAGTGTGCTAAGAAGTGTTGGAGAAGTCCTGGGTTCAAACCTGGACTCTAGCAGAAATTTTGGTTTAAGGTGAATCAAACCCTGGGTGTAGTAGGTAGGCCTTACGAATATTGTTGGAGAAATTGTGCCACAAAAGCCTTGTGGTCTAGTGGCAAAGTAGCGCCACATAAGAGGCAGGAAGGTGGCATCATAGAGTTGGCAAGGAGGTCCAGGGTTCGAAACTCATGGCAATCAAAGAGCATTTATTTTGCTAACAGGGGGCGGCAAGAGTTGGTGTTGAATTTAAACTCTGATGATGGAGGGATCCCACATCGGGAAGCTAACATAAGAGTGGATGCGAAGCTGGCTTTAAATAGAGAGAACCATGAGGAGAGTAAAGGTACCTTTCTTGGCTGATCCCTTTCGCTTTATGGCGTGCTCGTTTGGGTTGGGCGTCGGCTAAGAGTTCTCGGAGCGCGGATTAACTCCAGTCTCCTATCAGTGTGTATTTCTCACTACTTTAGCTGTAGGATGGCTACTTCGGGCCGCGATGGGCCGAAAGGGACCATGTTGGCCCAATAGGCCTACGGGCCCAATTGGATAAGTTGTTTGATTGTGTAGTAAATATTGGACTAGGCTAGGTGAATCTCATATATGTGGCTAGATTTGGGCTAAAAGGGCCACACGAGCATGTGGGCCTATTTGGGCTGAGAATGGGCTTTAGGCCCATTCGTATTGTTATCCCTATTTAGAATACTTTAGTTTACTGAAATACCCTTGTAAGGTAGAAATACAAAAATACCCCTGTAGGGTTGAATTACTGAAATACCTCTGTAGGGTAGAATTACCGAAATACCCTTGTAGGGTAGAATTACCGAAATACCTCTGTAGGGTAGAATTACCGAAATACCCTTGTAGGGTAAAATTACCGAAATACCCCTATAGGGTAGAATTATTGAAATACCCCTGTAGGGTAGAATTACCGAAATACCCCTGTAGGATAGAATTACCGAAATACCCCTGTAGGGTAGAATTATCGAAATACCCTTGTAGGGTAGAATTATCGAAATACCCTTGTAGGGTAGAATTAACGAAATACCCCTATAGGGTAGAATTAACGAAATACCCCTGTAGGGTAGAATTAACGAAATACCCCTGTAGGGTAGAATTATCGAAATACCCCTGTAGGGTAGAATTATCGAAATACCCTTGTAGGGTAGAATTATCAAAATACCCTTGTACGGTAGAAATACCGAAATACCCCTGTGGGGTAGAATTACCGAGATACCCTTGTGGGGTAAAATTACCATTTTGCCCCTAGGGTGTTAAATGATTATTTTGCCCTTGTGGGCAAGTGGTGACTTGGATTTGTGTGGTTGTGGATTTGATTGTGAATACATGTTGGTGATATGAATGACTTGACTGTGATTGTTTGATTCAAATATGGGCATGACATTCTGCATACATGACATGTTGCATGGGTTGGGTTATATTGATGGAGGAAGCGTTCTGGTGGCTATGCCACAAATATCTATTCTGGTGGCTCTGCCACAATATTTGTATCTCGTGACTCGCCACAATATCGCTTACGCGACCATGCTGCAAATTCTATGGTGTGTAGCGGATGGGTGGGTCGAGTTGTCTCCCCACATGGTATAAGGTTGGTACGGGGGTGTATACGGATGGATATGGGTTGGAATTGCATTCACATTCTTATTCTCGATTACATTTACGATCATCGATTACGATTCGTCACCTAATTCAGTTACGATTCGATTCTCATTTACACGACATCGATTTTGATTCTGTCACCTAATTTCGATTCGATTCGATTACGTCACCGATTTCGATTCGATTCTCATTTTGATTCTAGTTCGATAATGTTTCTTCTCAGAATGGGCTAAGGCCCATCCTGCATCTGTCTGTTATAATGGGCTAAGGCCCAATTGATACTGAAACTATAAGTAGGGTTGGGGCTAGACTTTTAATTCTTTTATATGACTGACTGTTCCTTTTATATAGTAGGGGATTTCACACTGAGTTTTTGTAAACTCACCCCGTTTATTAACCTTTCAGGTAATTTCCAGCACTAGAAGGATCGGAGCTGCGAAGGGCACGGAGGAAGCCACACACACTGTTTATGTTACAGTTTTGATTATTACTTTTAAATGTTTTTATGTGGGTTGTAGTAAAGCCGTTGTAATTTTCTAGATTTCAAATTTGGAATTTTATTTATTGTTCTTATAATTGCTAGTATTAGAACACGATTTTCCAAAGCAACTACTGTTGTTCAAAACATCACGTATCCGTAATTGTTTTTAAATTAAGCTTCTGCAACTGCCAAGATTTTTACAAAGCTGTTAAGAATGTTATTTAGCTGAGGATTTCTAACAAAGTTTAAAAAGGGTATAAGTTTTTAATTATTAAGAAGGGTTTTTAATGGAAACATGGTTTTCGAAAAAACACTTCAATGTGACACGCCAGATTCGAGCCAAACTTCCAGGCCGAGTTTGGGGTGTTACAGATCATTTCGTATACATTTCACAAATATCATAGCATCATATTCAAACATCAACATAAAGTCCCTTTCTTAGGTCAACAAGACCTTAAACAAGCTTTAAAAAGAGATTGGAACTAAATCGAGCAGATACAAAATTTTTCAAAACTTAAACATTTTTCTAAGTTACAAAGGTCACACGCCCGTGTGAACTGGCGTGTGCTTCACACGACATTAGACATGCCCGTGTGTCTAGGCCATGGCAAAACAAGGAATACATACTGACTTGTCCACACGGCCACAAGACACACCCATGTGCCAGGCCATGTGAAAATTAAGGAGGCTATTGACTTGAATCACACGACCGACCACATGCCCATGTGCCCGCCCGTGTGTCACACACGACCAATAGACACGCCCGTGTGTCTAGGCCGTGTCAAAATTGTGGGGTACACTAACTTTAAACAGTAGGGTACCCAAGGGGACACACGGCCGTGTAACTTAGTCGTGTGTCGCACACTGCTGAGACACACGCCCGTGTCTTTGCCCGTGTGGAAAAAAATAAGCTATTTGCAAAGCCAACATGCCACCCATTAAGGGTCATTCCTACAAGCTTCAAAACCAAATCATTTTATACCAGATTTTCAACCAATTCACAACCAAATCATACACAAATCATGCCATATTATAATCAACCAATTTCATCTTATTAATCCATACCAAAACATACCAAAACATAAGCCAAAATCATACCAAAACATAATATTCATAACCTTAATTTACTCATTCAATCTCATGCCAAAATCTTACCAAATTTCAAAATAGGCACATACTAAAAACTTACCAACTTGACCAATTCTCTTAGCCATCTATGAACACATCATATTAGCAATATTTCATCATATAGTTTATACTCAAAGGTCATATATAAACACAACAAAAACCAATCCATATCACATGGCTAAATTTACACTTCACAACGTAGACCATATCTCAAATACTTATAGCCTATACATGCCATACTTCAAATTTACATTTTCAAAAGGTACCAAAATAGAGTTCGATAGTGTGGTGATAATCCTCGATGATCCACGAGCTCCCGATAGCTTCGATATCTATAAAATAGTTGAAAACACACACAAAGTAAGCTTTCAAAAGCTTAGTAAGTCATTTACAAATAAACTTATCACATATCACAATTGTAAACCAATTCATTCTTATGAATCATGGCATAACTCAATAGCAAGTTCATATTTCTCATTTAGCTCAATTATTCATAACCATTTGCTCATAAATTCATCATAATTCCATGTAGCTCACATATCAAAAGATCATATTCATACTCAACTTTCATTACCAAATTCCATATATAGTTCATACGTACCTGAAGCAGATATACATTCATATATTTATTCATTTCCCGGAGTGCCCGTTGAATCATTACGAATCAATAAGGATACTCGGATAGCTCATAAAGCTCGTACAATGCCAACATCCCAGATGTGGTCTTACATGTAATCAAATATCGATGACACTGTCCCAGACAGGGTCTTACACGAAATCAAATACGATGCCAATGTCACAGACATGGTCTTACACGTCATCTCAAATCGATGCCAATGTCCCAGACATGGTCTTACACGAAATCACATATAAAAAATCCTATGTCATGACATATGTATCCTAACTATTCCTATGGTTCGTACGAGGCTTTTCGGACATCGTCACATTATCTGAACTTTCTTAGATATCTCATATTCAACTTGAATAGTCGTTCATCCCAATTAAATAACATATAAGCAATAATAATTCAATTCAAACACATTTATTTGTATATCAACTTACCTCATATGTACTCAAACGAACAGAATCGACTACTCGACGACTTTCGACTTTCCTCGGTCTAATTTCATTTTCTTTGGTTCTTGATCTAAACACATTCAAATTTGACTTATTCAATCTCACATTCATTCAAAACAATCCATAAACACACATTTAGGGCATTTTACAAATTAGCCCTCACATTTTCACATTTAACACTTTAGTCCCTAATTCATAAAATTACAAAATACACAAAATTTCCTTATACACATGCTTAGCCGAATTTTCATGGAGTTCATATAAACCCGCATATTTCTTTTATTTCACATTTTAGTCCCTCAATTTCTCATTTTCACAAATTAGCCCAAAATACTCAAATACATCAAAAATCCCAATACAAAACATAGTAATCTAACACATATCTTTCATTTTTCATCATCTATCATCACAAAGCTCATAAAAGCATCAATGGCATAATTCAAAATCATCATCAAATTCAAAAATTAAGACATGGGCTTGATAGAATACAAAGCAACAATCATAAAAACGTAGAAATTATTAAAAACCGATCAAAAACAAACCTTGAATCAAACTTGAACCATGGCCGAATAACAAAGCTTTCCAAACCCTTATTTATTTTCTTAATTTCAGTTACAAAAGATGAACTAATGACCATATTTTGTTTTATTTTAATTAATACATTAACTTAATAATCAAATACCATTTTTATCCTTACTAATATCATTTAAAATCCACTAACTCATGACCAAATATGTCCATGTATTAATTCAATGGTATAATTGCATCATAAGGATCCCACATATATAAAGACATAGTAATTCGGCACTTATTCATGTAGCACCTAACTTTTGCATTTTCTGTGATTAGGTCATTTTTATCAAATTAAGCACATAAAACGATCAAATTTTCACACGAAACTTTCTCAGATATCAATTCACATATTATAAACATGAAAAATAATATTAAAATATTTTAACTCAGATTTGTGGTCCCAAAACCACTATTCTGACTAGGGTCTAAACCGGGTTGTTACAACTCTCCCCCTTTAAGAATTTTCATCCCTGAAAATCTTACCATTGAACAGATTCGGGTATTGCTGTCTCATAGCATTTTCAGGCTCCCACGTAGCCTCTTTAACACCGTGTCAATGCCACACCACTTTTACGAACATAATTTTCTTATTTGGAAATTCTTTAACCTCGCGAGCTAAAATACGGATCGGTTCCTCTTCATAAGTCATACTGGGCTGAATCTCAATTTCAAACGGAGAAATTACATGCGAGGGATCAGATTTGTATCGTCGAAGCATTGATACGTGAAACACATTGTGAATCTTTTCTAACTCAAGTGGCAATAACAATATATATGCAACTGCTCTGACTTGCTCTATAATCTCATACGGCCCAATGAATCTCGGACTCAATTTACCTTTACGATCAAACCGAAGTAATTTCTTCTATGGAGACACTTTCAAAAACACTTTGTCACTGATCTCAAATTCAATGTCTTTTCTTTTTTAATTTACATATGATTTCTGATGATCGGAAGTTGCTTTCAAACTATCTCGGATTGTTTTTATTTTCTGTTCAGTCTCTTTTATCAAATCAACCCCGTGAATCTTATTCTCATTGAGCTCTGACCAATACAAGGGTGTATGACATTTTCTAACATATAAGGCTTCGTACGATGCCATTTTAATGCTCAATTGAAAACTATTATTGTATACGAATTCAATCAATGCCAAATACTATTCCCACGTACCTTCAAACTCAAGAATGCAACATCTAAACATATCCTTAAGAATCTGAATAATCCGTTTGGATTGACCATCTGTCTGTGGGTGAAAAGTAGTACTGAAATGCAATTTCGTACCTAAAGCCTCTTGCAGTTTCTTCCAGAATCGAGAAGTGAATCTCGAGTATCTATCTGACACAATAGACAATGGCACCCCTTGCAATCTCACGATATCAGAAATGTATAACTCAGCTATTTTATCAAGCGTAATCAGATCGTACTGGAATAAAATAAGCTGATTTCGTCAATCGATCAACCACAACCCAGATCGCATCTTTCTTTCTCGGAGATAAGGGCAAACCCGAAACAAAATCAATTGTTATTCTATACCATTTCCACTCGAGAACCATAATCGGTTGTAACCAACCAGATGGCACCTGATTTTCAACTTTAACTTGCTGATAGATCAAACATTTCGAAACAAAGTCAGAGATATCTCTTTTCATTCCAGGCCACCAGTAATGTTGTTTCAAATCATTATACATTTTCGTACTACTCGGATGTACAGATAAACGCCTGTTGTGAGCTTCTTTCAAAATCATTTGAATCAACTCTGGATTTTTCTAAATACAAATTCTATCTCCAAATCTCAAACAATCATCACTGTCAATTCGATATTCCATTTTGGAATTCAAATCACACTGAGCTCGTTTCGCTATTATCTCATTATCAACTTTCTATGCATCATAAATCTGCTGTAAGAACAACAGTCTCACTTTCAATTCGGCTAAAATCAAACCATCATCGAATAGAACTAAATGAGTATTCATTGCATGCAATGCAAACAATGATTTCTGACTCAAAGCATCAGCAACAACATTTTGTTTTCTCGGATGATAATCAATAACAAGCTCATAATCTTTTAACAATTCTAGCCATCTTCTCTGTCGCAGATTCAAGTCTTTCTGAGTCATTAGATATTTCAAGCATTTATGATTAGAATATACGTGACATTTCTCACCAAGCAGATAATGTCACCAAATTTTCAAAGCGAATACAATAGCTGCTAATTCAAGGTCGTATGTCGGATAATTCTTTTTGTGCGATATTAATTGTCTCGAGGCATAGGCTATAACTTTGCCTTCCTGCATCAAAACACATCTCAGACCATTCAACGAAGCATCATTATATATCACAAATTCTTTATCGAATTTCACATCTTTCTAAAGCAATTTCATCAACAGAGTTGCGATCATCGAAAAGCCTTATACGAATCGCCGGTAATAACCAGGAAATCCTAAAAAACTGCAGGCTTCAAAAACATTTCTCAGAGACTTTCAATCTAAGATAGCTGAAATTTTGTTCGGATCAACTCGAATACTTGATCCTGACACAATATGTCCCAGAAAACCAACTTTGTGTAACCAGAACTCACATTTACTGAACTTCACAAGTAACTGCTTATCTCGCAAAGTCTGTAGCACTATTCTCAAATGTTCGACATGCTCTTTTTCATCATGCGAATAAATCAAAATGTCATTAATGAATACAACGAAAATTCGATCTAAATATGGTCTGAAAATTCTATTCATCAAATACCTAAAAATAGTAGGTGCATTCGTTAATCCGAAAGGCATAACTAAAAACTCATACTGTCCCTACCTCGTTCGAAAAGCAGTTTTCAGAATGTTTGAATCTTTTACTCGCAACTAATAGTAACTTGATCTCAAATCTATCTTTGAAAACACAGTAGCTCTTTTCAATTGATTAAACAAATCGTCAATTCTGGGCAGAGGATATTTGTTCGACGATAATCAATGCACATTCTCATCGTACCATCTTTCTTTTTCACAAACAGAAAAAGAGCACCCCAAGGTGAGAAACTCAGTCTTGCAAACCCTCTATTGGTCAATTCTTGCAACTGAGACTTTAATTCTTTTAACTCTGTTGGAGTCGTTCTATATAGAGCTATTGAAATCGGAGTAGTTCCCGGTACTAATTCAATGCCAAACTCAACTTCTCGAATCAGAGGTAATCCCAGAAGTTTTTCAGGAAACACATCAGGGAATTCACAAACAACAGGCACTGATTCAATTTTCTTTTCTATTACTTTCGAATCGATCACATAGGCAAAATAGGTTTCACAACCCTTTTTCACATAATTCTGAGCTTTCATCGATGAAATCAAAGTCGGTAACCCATTCAAATCACTAGATTCAATTCAGATTATTTATCATTCTTGCATCTCAAATCAATAGTTTTTCATTTGCAGTTAGCAATAGCATCATGCAAAGTTAACCAATCCATGCCCAAAATTATATCAAACTCATCAAAGGATAATAACATCAAATCAATCGGAAAGAAAATGTCTTGAAACATTAACAAACAATTCTTGCACACTTTGTCATCTAAAACACTTTTACCTAGGGGGTTCGATACTCTAATCACAAATTCAGTAGACTTTATAGGCAAAGTCTTACTGAATACTAAATTCATGCATATATACGAATGCGTCGATCCTGGATCTATCAATGCAATTACAGAAGTATCGTAAAGTGTAAAAGTACCAGTTATAATAGCAGGAGACGAAGCTTCCTCACGGGCACAAATAGTATAGGCTCTGGCAGGTGCACGAGCCTCAGATCTAACAGTAGTATCTTTAGTTCCCCTCTGACTACCACTCATATTACCTGTATTTCTGGGTGGTCTACCTCGAGCTATATTGCTACTCGACCTTGGATTTTGCACAATTTCTTGCTCAATAGACTTGGGACAACCACGAATAAAATGATCTAAAGATCCTCATTTGAAACAAGCCCGATCATACAGTCTACAATTGCTGGGATGTCTTTTACCATAATGTTTACACTCAGGTTGATCGGATTGGACATTTCCAACACTTGTAATAGAAGTAGCTGGAGCTCTAAAGCTCGAATGCGATCTAGCACGCTCTTTACTCGAATGCCCCACATTAGCCTTTGAATGACTATAATCATCTCAGAATTTCTTTGATGCAGACTGAAATGATTTACTTGCGGATCTCTTTCTCACGTCTCTAGCTTCTGCGTCGGCTTTTCTTTTCTCTTTCCTGAGCTCTTCTGCTTTACACGCTCGTTCAACAAGCACTACAAATTCTTTTATCTCAAGAGTCCTAACTAACAATTTGATTTATTCATTCAAGCCATCCTCGAATCTTTTGTACATAATTGCTTCAGTCGAGACACATTCTCTTGCATACTGGCTCAATCTTACAAATTCTTCCTCACATTCCGTAACAAACGTACGACCCTGTTTCAGCCCAAGAACCTCTTTATGTTTCTGATCAATGAATATTTGACTGATGTATTTCTTTTGGAATTCAGCTTGGAAGAAATCCCAAGTGACTCGTTCTCCTAGAACTACAGATATCAACATCTTCCACCAATGATACGTCATATCTCTCAGAAGCAAAACTATACACTTAAGGCATTCATCAGGAGTACATGATAATTCATCAAACACTCATATCTTATTCTCTAGCCAGAGTTCAGCTCTCTTAGCATCATCATTAGTAGTAGCACGGAATTCTTTGGCTCTATATTTTCTAATTTTATCTACAAGAGGCTTATTCAACTGAATCAGATTAGTTTATGGCATGACAGGAGCTTGCGGAGGATTGAGCGAGGGTGAAGGTTGTGGCACAGCCAGATTAGTTCTCATTTATTGTATGGACCAATCATTTATAATTTGGTAAAAGGCTTGCTTAGGCTCTCCCTCGTGGCTACTAGTAGCCGGTCCAAAATCAGACGGTGCTATCCCTTGAGCGGGAGCAAGTGTATTACTTTCAACATCGTCAGCTACGGCTCGTTTGGAATCCATTTACTATATAAAAACACATTTTCATTGTCAGGATTCATCACACTATTGTAGTTCATATATATGGCATGTATAGCTAGACTCACTTACGCTACATTAGTCATAGAATTGACTAAACCGTAGCTCTGATACCAACCAAATGTAATACCCCTAACCCGTATCTGTCGCTGGACTAGGGTTAAAAGGCATTACCAGACATATCAGAACATTTCGTATACATTTCACAAACATCATAGCATCATAGTCAAACATCAACATAAAGTCCATTTCTTAGGTCAACAAGACCTTGAACAAGTTTTAAAAAGAGATTGGGACTAAATCGAGCAGATACAAAATTTTTCAAAACTTAAACATTTTTCTAAGTTACAAAGGTCACACGCCCGTGTGAACAGGCCGTGTGCCTCACACAGCATTAGACACGCTCATGTGTCTAGGCCATGGCAAAACAGGGCATACATATTGACTTGTCCACACGGCCACAAGACACATCCATGTGCCAGGCCGTGTGATAATTAAGGAGGCTACTAACTTGCATCACACATTCGACCACACGCCTATGTGCCCGTCCGTGTGTCACAACGACCAATAGACATGCCTGTGTGTCTAGGCCGTGTCAAAACTGTAGGGTATACTAACTTTAAATCGTAGGGTACCCCAAGAGACACATGTTAGTGTAACTTAACCGTATGTCGCACACGGTTGAGACACATGCTTGTGTCTCTGCCCGTGTGGACAGAAATAGGCTATTTGCAAAGCCAACATGCCACCCATTAAGGGTTGTCCCAACAAGCATCAAAACCAAATCATTTTATACAAGATTTTCAACCAATTCACAACCAAATCATACACCAATCATGCTATATTATAATCAACCAATTTCATGCTATTAATCCATACCAAAACATACCAAAACATAAGCTAAAATCATACCAAAACATAATATTCATAACCTTAATTTACTCATTCAATCTCAAGCCAAAATCTTACCAAATTTCAAAATAGGCACATACTAAAAACTTACTAACTTGACCAATTCTCTTAGCCATCTATGAACACATCATATTAGCAATATTTCATCATATAGTTTATACTCAAAGGTCACATATAAACACAACCAAAACCAAGCCAGATCACATGGCTAAATTTACACTTTACAAATTAAAACATATCTCAAATACTTCTAGCCTATATATGCCATACTTCAAATTTACATTTTCAAAAGGTACCAAAATAGAGTTCGATAGTGTGGTGATGATCCTCAACGATCCACGAGCTCCCGATAGCTTTGACATCTATAAAATAGTTGAAAACACACACAAAGTAAGCTTTTAAAAGCTTAGTAAGCCATATACAAATAAACTTATCACATATCACAATTGTAAACCAATTCATTCTTATGAATCATGGCATAACTCAATAGCAAGTTCATATTTTTCATTTAGCTCAATTATTCATAACCATTTGCTTATAAATTTATCATAATTCCATGTAGCTCACATATCAAAAGATCATATTCATACTCACCATTCATTACCAAATTCCATATACAATTCATACGTACCTGAAGCAAATATACATTCATATATTTAATCATTTCTCGAAGTGCCCGTTGAACTGTTTGAAAGCAATAAGGATACTTGGATAGCTCGAAAAGGTCGTACAATGCTAATGTCCCAGACGTGGTCTTACATGTAATCAAATATCAATGCCACTGTCCCAAACAGGGTCTTACACAAAATAAAATACGATGCCGATGTCCCAGACATGGTCTTATATGTAATCTCAAATCGATGCCAACGTCCCAGTCATGGTCTTACAAGAAATCACATATCGGATATCCTATGTCATGACATATGTATCATAACTATTCTTACGGTTCGTACAGGGCTTTTCGGACATCGTCACATTACAGGAACTTTCTCGGATATCTCATATTCAAATTGAATAGTCGTTCATCCCAATTCAATAACATATAAGCAATAATAGTTCAATTCGAACACATTTATTTGTAAATCGACTTACCTCGTATGTACTCAAATGAACGAAATCGACTACTCGACGACTTTCGACTTTTCTCGGTCTAATTCCGTTTTCTTTGGTTCTTGATCTAAACACATTCAAATTTGACTTATTCAATCTCACATTCATTCAAAACAATCCATATACACACATTTAGGGCATTTTACAAATTATCCCTCATAATTTCACATTTTAACCTTTTAGTCTCTAATTCATAAAATCACAAAATACACAAAATTTCCTTATACACATGCTTAGCCGAATTTTCACGGAGTTCATATAAGCCCACATATTTCACTTATTTCACATTTTACTTTTTCAATTTCTCATTTTCACAATTTATCCCAAAATACTCAAATTCTTCCAAAATCCCAATACAAAACATAGTAATCTAACACATATCTTTCATTTTCATCAGCTATCGTTACAAAGCTCACAAAAGCATCAATGGCATAATTCAAAATCATCATCAAATCCAGAAATTGAGACATGGGCTTGATAGGATACAAAGCAAAGATCACAAAAACGTAGAAATTATCAAAAATCGATAAAAAACAAACCTTGAATCAAGCTTGAACCATGGCCGAATAACAAAGCTTTCCAAACTATTATTTCTTTTCTTAAATTCGGTTAGAAAAGATGAACTAATAGCCACATTTTGTTTTATTTTAATTAATACATTAACTTAATAATCAAATACCAAGTTTAACCTTACTAATATCATTTAAAATCCACTAACACATGACCAAATATGTCCATGGATTAATTCAATGGTATAATTGCATCATAAGGACCCCACATATATTAAGACATAGTAATTCGACACTTATTCATGTAGCACCTAACTTTTGCATTTTTTGTGATTAGGTCCTTTTTTATCAAATTAAGCACACAAATGATTAAATTTTCACACGAAACTTTCACAGATATCAATTCACATATTATAAAAATGGAAAATAATATTAAAATATTTTTTGACCCAAATTTGTGGTCCCAAAACCACTATTCTGACTAGGGTCTAAATTGGGTTATTACAACGGTGGCATCTTGGATTAAACTGTGTAACAACCCGGTTTAGACCCTAGTCAGAACAGTGGTTTTGGGACCACGAATCTGAGTCAGGAAAATATTTTAATATTATTTTTCGTGTTTATAGTATGGCTTTTGAGTATAAATTATGTGATGCAATATGGTCAATATAATGTGTTCATGAATGGCCAAGAGAATAGGTCATTTTGGTAAGCTTTTGGTAAGTGCTTATTTGAAGATGTGGTAAGTTCATGGCAAAAGAATGAATGAAGTGAATTGAGATTATGAAGCATATGTTTTGGCATGATTATAGCTTTTGATATGGCATGATTTGGTATGGATTACAAGCATGGAATTTATTGATAATGAAATGGTATGAATGATAAATGTTTCAGTTGAAAATTTGGTACAAAATGTTTTAGTTTTGGTGCTTGTAGGGAGGACCCTTTTATGGGTGGCAAATTGGCCTTGTAGATGGCCTATTTTTGCCCACACAGATAGGGACACGGGCGTGTGTCTTAGCTGTGTTGCTTGAGGGCCATTTTGAAATGAGCCTAAGCAGGCCATACGATCGCACACACACAGGCGTGTGATAGACCATGTGGCCAAGTCAGTTTCGGGCATGTGCTAGACGCACGGGCCTGTGACTGGATGTGTGATCAAGTTAGTAACCTCCCTAATTTTCACACGGCCTAGCACACGGGCGTGTCTTGTAGCCGTGTGGACAAGTCAGTATGTATGCCCTGCTTTTCCATGGCCTAGACACACAGCGTATCTAATGCCGTGTGAGGCACATGTCCTGTTCACACGGGCGTGTGACCTTTGTAACTTGAAGAAATGTTTAAGATTTGAAAAAAATTTTATCTACTCGATTTTGTCCCGACCACTTTCTAAAGCACGTTTAAGGTCTCGTTGACCTAAGAAAGGGACTTTATGTTGATGTTTGACTATGATGCTATGATGTTTGTGAAATGAATGCGAAATGTTTCGATATGTTTGATAATACCTTTTAACTCTAGTCCGGTGATAGATACGGGTTAGGGGTGTTACATTTAGTTGGTATCAGAGCTACAGTTTAGTCAGTTTTAATACTAACGTAGCATATGTGAGTCTAGATATACATGCCATATATATGAACTGCGATAATGTGATGAATCTTGATAATGAAAATGTGCTTTTATATAGTAAATGGATCCCAAACGAGCCGTAGCTGACGATGTCGAGAGTAATGCGTCTGCTCCCACTCAAAGGATAGCGCCATCCAATTCTACACTTGTTACGAGTAGCCACGAGGGTGAGGCTAGACAAGCCTTTTACCAAATGATGAACGATTGGTTCATCCAATATATCCGAACTAATCTGGCTGTGTCACAACCTTCACCCCCGCTCAATCCTCCGCAAGTCCCTATCATGCCACAAGTTGAATTGATTCAATTGAATAAGCCTCCTGTCGAAAAAATTAGAAAATATGAGGCCGAAGTGTTTCGTGCTACTACTAATGATGATGTTGAGAGAGCTAAATTCTGGCTTGAGAATATGATAAGTGTGTTTGATGAATTGTTATTGACTCCAGACAAATGCCTTCAGTGTGCCATTTCACTTTTGAGAGATACGACGTATCATTGGTGGAAGACACTGATATCTATGGTTCCGAGAGAATGGGTCACCTGGGATTTCTTTCAAGCTAAATTCTGAAAGAAATACATCAGTCAGAGATTTGTCAATCAGAAACACAAAGAGTTTCTTAAATTGAAATAGGGTCACATGTCTGTTACAGAATATGAGTGAGAATTTGTGAGACTGAGCCAGTATTCACGAGAATGTGTCTCGATTGAAGCAATTTGTGCAAGAGATTCGAGGATGGCTTGAATGAAGATATCCACTTATTAGACAGAATTCTAGAGATAAAAGAGTTTGTTGTGCTTATTGAAGGAGCATGTGAAGCTGAAGAACTCAGGAAAGAGAAAAGAAAAGTCGACTCAAAAGCTAGAGATGTGAGAAAGAGACCCGCAAGTAAATCATTTCAATCTGCATCAAAGAAATTTCAAGATGATTATAGCTGTTCAAAGGCTAATATGTAGGGCATTCGAGTAAAGATCGTGCTAGATCGCATTCGAGCTTTAGAACTTCAGCTACTTCTATTGCAAGTGTTGGAAATGTCTGATTCGATCGACCTGAGTGTAAACACTGTGGTAAAAGACATCCTAGCAATTGTAGAGTGTATGATCAGGCTTGTTTCAAATATGGATATTTAGATCATTCTATCCATGATTGTCTCGAGTCTGTTGAACAAGAAATTGTGCAAAATCTGAGGCCAAGTGGCAATCTAGCTCGTGTAGACCTCCCAGAAATGCGAGTAATGTGAGTGGCAATCAGTGAATGACTAAAGATACTGCTGTACGATCTAAGGCTAGAGCACCTGCCAAAGCCTACGCCATTCGAGCTCGTGAGGAAGCATCATCTCCAGATGTTATTACTGGTACTTTTACTCTTTATGATACTCCTTTGATTGCATTGGTAGATCCAGTAAGACTTTGCCTGTAGAGTCTACTGAATTTGTAATTAGAGTATCAAACCCCTTAGGTCGGTGTGTTTTCGTTGACAAAGTGTGCAAGAATTGTCTGTTGATGATTCAAGATTTTTGCTTTCCGGCTGATCTGATGTTATTACCCTTTGATGAGTTTGATATAATTCTGGGTATGGATTGGTTAACTTTGCATGATGCTATTGTGAATTGCAAACGTAAAATTATTGATTTGAGATGCAAGAATGATGAAATAGTCTGAATTGAATCTAATGATTTGAATGGGTTACCGACTGTGATTTTGTTGATAAAAGCTCAGAATTATGTGAAAAAGGGTTGTGAAGCCTACTTTTCCTATGTGATCGATTCAAAAGTATCTGAAAAGAAAGTTGAAATAGTGCCCATTGTCTGTGAATTCTTTGATGTGTTTCCTGAAGAACTTCTAATATTTCCTCTGATTCAAGAAGTTAAATTTGGTATTGAGTTAATGCCCGGAACTACTCTGATATCGATAGCACAATATTGAATGGCTTTGACAGAATTAAAAGAATTAAAGTCTCAGTTGCAAGAGTTGACCGATAGAGGATTTGCTCGACTGAGTTTTTCACCTTGGGGTGCACCTATTTTGTTTATGAAAAAGAAATATGGCACAATGAGAATGTGTATTGATTATCGTTAGTTGAACAAAGTAACTGTCAAGAACAAATATCCTCTGCCCCGAATTGGTGATTTGTTTGATCAGCTAAAATGAGCCACCATGTTTTCAAAGATAGATCTAATATTAGGTTACTATCAGTTGCGAGTAAAAGATTTAGACATTCTAAAAACTGCATTTAGAACGAGGTATGGACACTATGAGTTTCTAGTTATGCCTTTCGGATTAACAAATGCACCTCCTATTTTTATGGATTTGATGAACAAAATTTTCAGACCGTATTTAGATCGATTTATTGTCGTATTCATTGATGACATTTTGATTTATTCGCGTGATGAAACTAAACATGCTGAACATCTAAGAATATTGCTACAAACTTTTCAAGATAAGCAATTGTATGTGAATTTTAGCAAATGTGTATTCTGGTTAAGAGAAGTCGATTTCGTGGGCCATACTGTGTCAACATCAAGTATTTGTAATAGCCCGATTTAGACCCTAGTCGGAACGGTGGTTTTGGTGAATTTGAGTCAGAAAAATATTTAAAACTTATTTTATTTGTTTATTATGTGTGAATTTATATCTATGAAATTTTCGTGATTTAATTTTTTCGTTTGAGTGTCTGATTAAATAAAAAGACTTAATCGCGTAAATTGAAAACTTGATAGTTTAAAGCATAAGGGCCGAATTGTTAGTGGCTTTCTAAATTGAAGCATTTATGTTGTAAATAAACCATATACATGTGATATGGACAGTATTGCCCTTGTTATTAATGGTTTTATAATTTTATTACAAAGGTTAAATAAGTAAATTATGTAATATTATGTAATAATAAAACATAAAAAAATTATAACATGGTTTTATATTATCATGTTCTTACCGAAAACATAAATAAGAAAGAAAAGAAAAGAAAAGCTAGGGTTCGGCATCATTCAAGCTTGATTCAAGGTTCGTTCTTACTCGGTTTTTGATAATTTTTACGTTTTTGAGATCGTTACTTCGAGTACTAATAAACCCATGCTTGAATTTTTTATTTTGGTGAATATTCTGAGTTATGACATTGTTGAGAGCTTGTGATTTTTGTTGTTTGATGATGAAATATGAAAGATATGTTTTAGATTAACATGTTTTGTACTGGAGTTTTTGATGATTTTGAGTAATTAGGACAAAATTGCAAAAATAATAATTTGAGGGACTAAAATGTAAAATAAATGAAATATATGGACTTGTATGAAGGTGGGTAAGATTCGGCCTAACATGGGTGTGATGAAATTTGGTATATTTTATGTTTTGTGCAATAGAGACTAAATTGTAAAAAGTGTAAATGTTAGGGGTAAAATTGTAATTTGCTCATTTATGTATTTTTGGACTAAATTAAATGAAAATATATTTGAATGAGCTTAAATTGAATATGTTTAGATCAAAAACCAAAGAAATCAAATTTGGATCGGGGGGAAACGAAAGCTGTTGACTAGCTGTCCCGTTCCGTTTTATATCGTCTGAGATAAGTTTATAAGCAAATAGACGTACTTAATTTTAATTAAATGAAACTTATATATGCTGAAATGAAATATGTGAATTTATATTTACAATAGCCGAATGTGTACAAGCTTGGCTACTATATTTCTGAATTCGTTTCGATTGAGTTACGACGTCCGAAAGCCCCATATGAACCTTAGGAATAGTTAGGATACATATGTCATGACATAGGATTTCGATATGTGATGTGTGAGTAAGACCATGGCATCGATATATGTGTGTGAGTAAGACCACGTTTTATACATTGGCATCGATATGTGATTCTAATATATGTGTGCGAGTAAGACCCTATTTGGGACAGTGGCATCGATATGTGATTACATGTAAGACCACGTCTAGGACGTTGGCATTGTATGGTATGTGTGATTATCTGAGTGTCCTATCCAATTCCAAATGGTTCATCGGGCATCGATAACTTGTGATTGAAGGTGCAAAAAAATGAGCTAAAATGATCAGGTATGAATTGGTTTGTCACCCATTTGAAATAAGGTGAGTAAGTTACTTTATATTTGTTGCAAAACATGCTTGAAGTAAAGTAAGAATATATGTGAATGTGGAAAATGTATTCAGCCTTGTGAATAAATAATATGAATATTATTGAAATGATTTTTGAATATATGTGAAATTGGTCGTATATTCAGCCATTGATATAAATATATATATGATTGTTATACTTTGACTTACAAGTATATGCATATAAGTGTGTGTATTGGGTAGGATAAGGATGTTTTGGCTTAGCCATTGAATGATAGTTTGTTAATGTATCTTTATATATATATATATGTGTTTATTCGGTCATTGCTATGCTAATGCATAAGAAGCTATATTTTTACTTCATGAGTATATGTATATGTGTAAACATATACGTGGTCACTTAATGAATAAGCTTTGAAACCGAAATATGCTTGATAATATATATATGTATACAGCCATAAATAAGTTATATGTGAAAGTATAAGATAAATGTTAAATCATAAGATTGAAGTTTAATTTGATTATGATAGTATAATTTGGTATAGTTTAACTGTATGGATTATGTCCTTGAATAGCTTATTTGCTTATGACTTACTAAGCTATAAAAGCTTACTCTGTGTGTGTAACACCCTAAATTTGGGTCTAGAAGAATTGGGCTTTGAGTCTGGGTTCGGGTAGAAGAAAAGCTAAATATTGAGAAGTTTTAAATATTACTAGTGTTTAAAAATATATATATATTAAAATATTTATGTTATTACTAATATTTTAATTCTTAAATAAATTTAGAAGTATTTAAAGTGTGGGAAAAATTCGATCCAAGACTCTAGCAAAAATTATTATTTTTGCTTCTTTAGGGGATTTGGGCATTAAGGTTTATTAATAAATTGGGCTAAAATTGGACATAAGGAGGAGTCTGGCCTAGTGGTTAGGCGTGTTAGCGAGAGGAAGGAGCAGGGTTCGATTCCCTGCGTGCGCAAATGTGGGTTTTTATTTTAGAAAAACCAAGGGCTGTAGTTCTTGCAGGTTGGAAATTTTGGTCGTCTCTTAACATGTTTCATAGAACGAGGCTCTGTTCTCTGAGAACTAGGATCCTTCCTTTTCTTACACTCCAAGCACCCTGCTTGAAGCGTTTCCCTGATTTCCTTAATTTTGGTATCCAATACTTCCTTTACCACTTTCCTTACCAACTCGGCCAATGCCTCAGTCCTAAGCTCCGAGTTGCCGCTACCCGAAGTTGGCAGACTTTGCTTACCCTCAGAATCCATATCAACACTCTACATTACCCGTACACATATCAAATAACTGCAAAGGTCTCAAAATTTTTACCATTTATTCATATGTCTTATGCAGAGATAGTATTTTAGAGTTTCTATTTTGACAGAATCATAGCCTAATTATAGTCTCAGTATTCTAGGTTTTTTTTTTAGTATTACCCTAGCTATAATGTCATGATATGGTCTCAGTTCTATCTACAGTAATATCTTAATACAGTGTAGTATGAGTAACAGGAATACTTACAGACTTGGTGCCGGGGATTCAGTGTCACTTTTTTCTCCAAACCATTTTAAAACAAAAAAAACCATGTATTTGGTCACAAAAAATAGAAATTTAAAATTTTGATTTTGTAACACCCTTGTTTTGAAACTCTTGATTTTAGCCCCGTTTTAAAAACCAGAAAAACTTGAACCATTTTAACATGTATACCTTGTAAAACATCTTTGAAAAGAACTTCCCAATACCATTTCCAAAAATACCCTTCTTAGGCCTAAGTTTTTGAAAAGATTTTTAGACCCGATCCACAGCAGAGTTGTTGCAATCGAGCTCTGATACCACTAAATATAACACCCCAAACCCGGCCCAGACGTTATGGCCGAATCTGACGTGCCACATAAAAGTTTAAAAATCCATGTTTCGTTTTAGTGTTTAAAAATATGTTTTGTTAAGCTAACAAAGTGAATGGAAGTTGGGCACTAGGTAGGAATCCGTAACAGAGGGGGTGAGCCATAAAGGCTGCTTAAATACCAAGCTCTTCAATTGGATCCAATCCTAGACATGCCCACAACCATTGCCACACTTGGTTACATCGAGTAGAAATTTATTTAAGTGAATAACTTTGATAAATCGGATAATCGAGGCGTTGTGTTATTTTGAAAACAAGTATCGTTTGAAAACACGTCCTAAGTCTAGCCCATTTGAATTAATATCAACCCCTTTGAGGTTACTAATAATGAAATAATCTCATAAAAGAAAAAAATAAAGTTAAAATGGCCTAATTACAACCCAAAAATAAATAATAAATAAAGTAAACTTAAAGAAAACCAAACGCTTATTCAAAGGCCCAAAAGCGATCACCGTGGCCACTCTGAATCCCCTCTGGCTCCAAGTCCCCACATCAAGGCTCACTTGCAAGGTTAAGGAAAGGGGGTGAGTTTGGAAACTCAGTGTGTAACAAACCCTCGTAGTAGCTTAGGCTAATATTCGCAGAAAAGCCGAAATGCCAAAATTCTGGTATTTCGGGAACTTGAGATTTTTCATGTGGTTCTAGATGCGATAAAAACGATATGATCGGTGTTTGGATCGATGGAACATGTAAGAGCGCAATTCTGTGCATGACGGTAAGTTGGGCCTCAATGGGCTGAAATTGGGCCCATTGGGCTTTTGGGCCTATTTGGGTAAAATTGCTAGAAAATGGAATTTGGAAAGATTGCATGTTAACGCGGTTAGTATTGTTGTAAAATTTGGATTATGTGGGCTTAATGGGCTAAATCGACATTCGTAGGACCCATTAAGGGTTTTGGGCCCAAAAGCCCTAATTTGATAAAGTGCGTTAAAATCACTGTTGAAACACTTGAGAATATTGATAATTGATTGATGAACATGGAAAACCTTGATATTTGGTAAAATTATAAAATTACCCTTATAATATGAAAAATGACTCTTTTGCCTTTAGGTAGAAATGACCATTATACCCCTAGGGTTTAATTATGAATATGATGCATGAGATTTTAATATACATGATATGACATGATATGCACATGAGATGTTATGAGATGCACATGATATACTCATTATATGCATGGGTTGGGTTTGATATAAATGGAGGAAGTGCAAAAAGGGCTTTGCCACAGTTTATCGAAAAGGGCTTATGCCCCAGTTTACCGAAAAGGGCTTATGCCCTAGTTATTAAAAAGAGGCAAGGCCTCCAGTTATATGATAAAGTAGCTATGCTGCCAGTTGAGAGTTTTGGCTGGGTGGGTTGAGTTATTCCCCACATGGAGAGCTTGGTTGGTACGGGTGGAGAGTAACGGATGATGGGTCGAGTAGTCTCCCCAAATGGGCTTGCATTCATGCTTTCATTGACATTGCATATGTTATTGAAATTGGCCTATGGGCCAGACCGTTTACAGTGAAGGCTTCGGCCCAGTAATATAAAATATGTAAAGGCTTCGGCCCAGTGTTATGAAATATGAAAAATGAAAAGGCTACGGCCCAGTATATGTTGAGATTGGACTTGGGTTAAGGCCCAGCAGATTGGTATTGTTTTGGGCTCTGAAAGGGGCTTGTTGCACACTGAGTTTCCAAACTCACCCCCTTTCCTTAACCTTGCAGGTGAGCCTTGATGTGGGGACTTGGAGCCGGAGGGGATTCAGAGTGGCCACGGTGATCGGTTTTGGGCCTTTGAATAAGCGTTTGGTTTTCTTTAAGTTTACTTTATTTATTATTTATTTTTGGGTTGTAATGAGGCCATTTTAACTTTATTTTTTTTCTTTTCTGAGATTATTTCATTATTATTAACCTCAAACGGGTTGATATTAATTTAAATGGGCTAGACTTAGGACGTGTTTTCAAACGATACTTGTTTTCAAAATAACACAACGCCTCGATTATTCAATTTATCAAAGTTATTCACTTAAATAAATTTCTACTCGATGTAACCAAGTGTGGCAATGGTTGTGGGCATGTCTAGGATTGGATCCAATCGAAGAGCTTGGTATTTAAGCAGCCTCCATGGCTCACCCCCTCTGTTACGGATTCCTACCTGGTGCCTAGCTTCCATTCACTTTGTTAGCTTAACAAAAGTCAGTTTTTAAACACTAAAACGAAACATGGATTTTTAAACTTTTATGTGGCACGTCAGATTCGGCCATAACGTCTGGGTCGGGTTTGGGTTGTTACAGTGTGTGTATGTTTCTTTTTGTTTTATAGATTATGAATTCAAGTTACGAGCTCAGGAATCGTCAGAGAATCGTATCACACTATCAACTGTCTTCGGTATCTTTAAAGTGAACTATCGAATCTATGGCATGTATAGGCTGGATTTTACTTTTGAAATGTTTGATTTTTGTTAATGTAAACATGAGCCATGTGAAAATGGCTTAAAAATTTGTTATGCTCGGATTTAATGCTTCGTTTTGGTGATAGTTGTGTTCGGCTGTGATTTCAGTGATTCGACCTTATATATTTTTATGTGAACCATGGTCGTATATAATGTCAATGGTTGTGTGGATATTTGGCCTTGGTTTGAGCTTATATTGGGAGTGTAACCAAGGTATATGATGTTTGTGGAGCTTGTTTATGTGTTTCGGCTGTGTGACATATAATGGTTATAAAATGAACTATGGTATATTATATATTAGTTAAGTGAAAATCAAGATATGTACATGGATATATACATACAGTGCTCTTACGTTATCAATAATAGTGATATGTATAATTCATGATTGATTGATATGGTCTAAGTTTATTTGGTTATAATGTTATGTGTCAAAGATGAAAGGTATTTGTGATATGTGTTTCATAAATTGAATGTTATTGATGACTTTGGATATGATTAGATTGATTTGGCCATAGTATATTTACAAGTATATTTTAAGCTTGCTATGAAATTAGTGATTGAATGATTCGGTCATAGTACATGCATAGATAGACATGTATGTGAATTGGCACCTAAGAGTATTCGACCATATTCTATTGTGAACAGGATTTATTTTGGCTTAGGTAATATATGATTTGTTTATATTTGAGAAAGAGTTACTAATCTTGGCTTAGTATTGAAGTGGAATAATTATGATATGTATATATATATTAATGGGCATTAGTTATTTAAATTCAGTGGCCATAGTATGTATAAAAATATATACATATGTGCATAAATCATGGTTATTGATATAATGAATTGGCCAAGTAGGGACAAGTTGGATATGCTATTTAGACTTACATATATATACTACTTTGTGGTTCGACAAATGTGATTAAAATAGGTCACAAAATGCCACTTGTATGCTTGTGTTATAATTATGGTTAAGTAATATGTGTTATAAGGATTGGTAATATTTGATAAATGAAGTAGACATTGTGATATATGTTCTCTATATGAAGCAAAATGATGTATGATTTTATTAATTAAAGTTGGTGCATATAAATTGTAAGTTGATAGATTAATTCATATGTAAACCATTCATATACTTTTAATGTTAAGTTTGTCTATATGATTTGAGTACGAAATGAATTATATTGGGTTATAAGCTAAACATTTACTTTCTATGATTATTTATTTGTACTGTATTAGCAATAATTTGAACAATTAGATAAATAGTATGATCGAAACATATTAATTTGGTTTAAAAATTTTATTGGATGGTTTACTTTGTAATGAAAGTCTGTTCTAAATTGTCCTATGATCGGTAATGCCTCGTAACCCCACTTCGGCGATAGATTTGGGTTAGGGGTGTTACAGTATCCGAGTTGATCTGAGCAAAATTTCAACTATCTTAGATTGGAAGCCTCCAAAAAATGTTTCTGAAGTCCGCAATTTTCTAAGACTTGCCGGTTATTATCGAAGGTTTATAAAAGGCTTTTTGATGATTGCAACTCTGTTAAAGAAATTGCTTCAGAAAGATGTTAAATTTGAATTGTCTGAAAAGTGTCAGAAAAGCTTTTATCAGTTGAAAGCCCTTTTGATAGAAGCTCCAGTGTTAGTACAACCAGAATCATGTAAAGAATTTGTATTATATAGTGATGCTTCGTTAAATGGTCTGGGTTGTGTTTTGATGCAGGAAGGCAAGGTCATAGCTTATGCCTCGAGACAATTGAAGCCGCATGAAAAGAACAATCCAACACATGATTTGGAATTGAGAGCTATTGTGTTTGCGTTGAAGATTTGGCGCCACTATCTGTTTGGTGAGAAATGTCATGTCTATTCTGATCATAAAAGCTTAAAATACTTAATGACCTAGAAAGATTTGAATCTATGATAGAGAAGATGGCTAGAGTTGTTAAAAGACTACGAGCTTGTTATTGATTATCATCCGAGCAAAGCAAATGCTGTTGCTGATGCTTTGAGTCGAAAATCATTATTTGTATTACGTGCTATGAATGTTCAGTTGTGTATATCTGATGACGGTTAATGTTCATTTGTGTATATCTGATGATGGTTCAGTTTTAACCGATTTGAAAGCAAGACCTTTTTTCTTACAGTAGATTTATGATGCACAGAAAGTTGATAATAAGATAATAGCGAAACGAGCTCAGTGTGATTTGAATTCTGATTGAAAATATCGAATTGATAGTGATGATTGTTTGAGATTTTGAGATAGAATTTGTATTCCGAGAAATCTAGAGTTGATTCAGATGATTTTAAAAGAAGCTCACAATAGTCGTCTATCTATTTGTTCATCTAGGAAGTACAAAAATGTATAATGATTTGAAACTGCATTATTGGTGGCCTGGAATGAAAAGAGATATTTCTGACCTTGTTTCGAAATGTTTGATCTGTCAGCAAGTTAAAGTTGAGCATCAGGTTCCATCTGGTTTGTTACAACCGATTATGATTCCTCAATGGAAATGGGATAGAGTGACGATGGATTTTGTTTTGGGTTTACCCTTATCTCCGAAAAAGAAAGATGCGATTTGGGTTGTGTTTGATAGATTGATGAAATCAGCTCATTTTATTATGGTGAGATCTGACTACTCGCTTGATAAATTAGCTTAGTTATACATTTCTGATATTGTGAGATTGCACAAGGTGCCATTGTCTATTGTGTTAGATAGAGACCTGCGATTCACTTCGCAATTCTGGAAGAAACTACAAGAGGCTTTAGGTACGAAATTGCATTTCAGACTACTTTTCATCTGCAAACAGATGGTCAATAAGAGCGGATTATTCAGATTCTCGAGAATATGTTGAGATGTTGCATTCTTGAGTTTGAAGGTATGTGGGAACAATATTTGCCATTAATTGAATTCATATACAATAATAGTTTTCAATCGAGCATCAAAATGGCACCGTACGAAGCCTTATATGGTAGAAAATGTCGTACACCATTGTATTGGTCAGAGCTCAGTGAGAATAAGATTCATGGGGTTGATTTGATAAAAGAGACTGAACAGAAAGTAAAAACAATCTGAGATAGTTTGAAAGTAGCTTCCGATCGTCAGAAATCATATGCAGATTTGAAAAGAAAAGATATTGAATTTGATATCGATGACAAAGTATTTCTGAAATTATCTCCATGGAAGAAAGTACTTTGATTCGGTAGAAAAGGCAAATTGAGTTCGAGGTTCATCAGGCCGTTTGAAATCATAGAGCGTATCAGGCCGATTGCTTATAGATTGTTGATGCCACCAGAATTGGAAAATATTCACAATGTATTTCACATATCAATGCTTTGACGATATAGATCCAATCCCTCGCATGTGATTTCTTCGTCTGAGATCAAAATTCAATCTGATATAACTTATGAAAAAGTACCGATCAGTATCTTGGTTCGCAAGGTTAAAGAACTGCGAAATAAGAAAATTCTGTTAGTAAAAGTAATGTTGCATCGACACGGTGTTGAAGAGGCTACATGGGAGCCTGAAGATACTATGAGATAGCAATATCCAAATCAATTTAATGGTAAGATTTTCGGGGACGAAAATCCCTAAGGGGGAGAGTTGTAACAGCCTAGTTTAGACCTTAGTCAGAACATTGGTTTCGGGACCACGAATCCCGGTCAAAAAAATATTTTAATATTATTTTTCGTGTTTACAGTATGTGATTAAGCATGTGTGAAAGTTTTGTATGAAAATTTGATCGTTTGTGTGCTCAATTTGATAAAAGAACCTAATCGCAGAAAATGCAAAAGATGTATTATATTTGCTAAAGTGCCAAATTGTTGTCTTTATATATGTAGGGTCCTTATGATGCAATTATACCATTGAATTAATGCATGGACATTAATAGACATGAGATAGTGGAATTATAATGAAAATAATAAGGCTAAATTAGTAAATGGCTTATTAATGTTTATTAATTAAAACAAAACATCAAACTAAGTCATTATCATCCATGTTTGCCAAAAATACAAAGATAAAAGAAAGAAAATTCAAGCTTAGGGTTCGACACTCATTTTATTTGATTGAGGTATATGTTGTGCTCGATTTTTTATGATTTCTATGTTTTTGTGATTGTTGCTTTGTAACACCCCGAATTTGGGCCTAGAAGTATTAGGCCCTGAGTATGGGTCCGTAAGGAGGTTGTATATAAGTATTTAATAGTGCAAGGAAATGACATAATTAAATGTCTACTTTGGTGGTTAATGGCTCTGAGAAGTGTTGGAGGAATCTTGGGTTCAAACCTGGGCTTTAGCAAAAACTTTGGTATTAAGTGAAAAAAACCCTAGATGCTTGGATGATGGCCTTTTAAATTATTGTGTTAAATAAATGACACAAGGAAGCATGTGGTCTACTGGTTGTGGCGTCATTAAGGTTGCAAGGGAACCTGGGTTTAAGTCTTGGCTCTTACAATTCATTTTGGTTTTTCTCTTAAGTGAATCTGGACGCTGGCACATATGTCTTAAGGTTAATTATGGACGTTTTTAACACAGAAAGAGCCTGTGGTGGAGTGGCAAAGTGGCATGTTGTGTAATTGTGAGGTCTGAGGTTTAAGTCTTAGGATGCGTAGTGGAGTATTTATTTTTCTGTTTGAGCTATGTGGAAGGTGGAGTTGGACTGGAACTCTGTGGTTGAAGTGGTTATAAGAATGAGGAATTTTTTATGATTTCTATGTTTTTGTGATTGTTGCTTTGTAACACCCCGAATTTGGGCCTAGAAGTATTGGGCCTTGAGTATGGGTCCGTAAGGAGGTTGTATATAAGTATTTAATAGTGCAAGGAAATGACATAATTAAATGTCTACTTTGGTGGTTAATGGCTCTGAGAAGTGTTGGAGGAATCTTGGGTTCAAACCTGAGCTTTAGCAAAAATTTTGGTATTAAGTGAAAAAAACCCTAGATGCTTGGATGATGGCCTTTTAAATTATTGTGTTAAATAAATGACACAAGGAAGCATGTGGTCTACTGGTTGTGGCGTCATTAAGGTTGCAAGGGAACCTAGGTTTAAGTCTTGGCTCTTACAATTCATTTTGGTTTTTCTCTTAAGTGAATTTGGACGCTGGCACATATGTCTTAAGGTTAATTATGGACGTTTTTAACACAGAAAGAGCCTGTGGTGGAGTGGCAAAGTGGCATGTTGTGTAATTGTGAGATCTGAGGTTAAAGTATTGGGATGCGCAGTGGAGTATTTATTTTGCTGTTTGAGCTATGTGGGAGGTGGAGTTGGACTGGAACTCTGTGGTTGAAGTGGTTATAAGAAAGAGGAATTTTCCTAATGGTTGAAAGTAATCCCACATCAGGAAGTTCTCATAAACAGGTGTGTATTTGTGCCCTTCTTTGTTAGAAGCCGAAAAGCCAAAACTTTCACATTTGATGCCTCACGAGCGTGCGATTGCTCGTGTGGTAAATCGATTCCACAAACCATAGGCGATAGATTGTAGACGCCGCCACGAGCATTCTCATGTGCTGGGGATGTTCTGGGCCTCGATGGGCCTGTGGGTCTGCTTGTGTAAATCTAATTGTTAGGTGGGAAGTAGTTGGGCTTGTCATGTCGTGTGCATGGCATAGGCCGTTGAGGGCTTCGTTGGGCCGAAATGGGTCGTGTGTGTAACACCCCAAACCCAGCCTAGACATTATGATCGGATCCGATGTGCCACATCGGAACGTTAAAAACATTCTCTATTCTTAGTCCAAAAAAATCGTACTTAGTGTTCAAAAGATGATTTCATTATAGGTTAAAGTGAATGGAAGTGCACACGTGTAGGAAACGGAAAAGAGAAGGTGAGTCCGTCTTGATCGCTTAAGTACCAAGCTCCCTTCGGATCCAATCCTAGACATGCACACCACCATTGCCACACCTTAACTTAGCGTATGTTCTTAGGAAACCAATTCATTTAAGTCCAGTTTAAGAAAATTGATTAACTTTGGAAAACGTTTTTGCTTTGTTGTCGTGATTTTTTAAGATCAATTATTATTTTTGAAAACGCGCCCTAAAACTAATCAGTTTCAGTGACTAAGATAATAATATTATACCTATTCTAGTAAAACATATTAAAAACCATAAAAAATCATTAAAGCGGCCTTATTACAACTTAAACCCAAAATAATTGATGTAAATAAAAACTAATTAAATTATAAGAAGAGAATCAAGTTTGCAGTACGTACGGCCACTCCGAATCCCTCACAGCTCCAAGTCCACTATGGTTAAGGATTACCTGCAAGGATAAAGTTAAGGGGTGAGTTTGGGAAACTCAGTGTGTAAATTAACCCAACCATAGTCCAGATCAGTTCAAACCACAGAAACAGATTAAGTTGGGCCTTAGCCCTATATAGAATTCAGAATGAAGCCCATAGGCTCATAACAGATACAGAACAGATATCATGTATGCAGAAAAACCCATCCCATATCCATCCGTATACACCTCCGTGCCAACCTTACACCATGTGGGGAGACTACTCGACCCACCCATCCGTCTACACGTCACAAGTATGCAGCATGGCTGCCAGAACAGATATTGTGACAGAGTCACCAAATACAGATAATTGTGGCAGAGCCACCAGAAACAGATATTTGTGGCAGAGCCACCAGATCAGATATTTGTGGCAGAGCCACCAGAATGCTTCCTCCATCAATATAACCCATATCTCATGCAACAGATATACATGTCATAGCATATAACAAACAGAACCAGAATATCATGCATTTCAGTCAAAATCAACCCTAGGGGTATAATGGTAATTTTGCACCTAGGGGTATAATGGTAACTTTCATACTTAAGGGTATTTCGGTAAAACTTTCTATTTTAGAGTTTACATACACATTACAACCATTAACGCATTGACAGAAACACTTACCGAGTGTTTTTACCGACTTGGGCCCGTTGGCCCATTAACCCATTTTCAGCCCATTAAGCCGAAATATACCAAAGTGCACGAAATTGCGCACTCTGCAATCATATCATTTGAGATTACCAGGATTAACAATCCAAACTATCTCACGAGCGCTCGCACGCTCGCAAGTCCACAAAATACCGATTTTTTGGCATTTTGGCTTTTCGGCTTTTGCCGATCTAGTCTATGAAAGGGTGTCAGTTACACATCTGATTTGTAGTGGTTCGATGGCGAGTTCTACACACAAGCTTCCTACAATTGGATTACTAACATGTCAATCTAAATATCGAAAACAAACTACAAACTATCCCCCTACCATATTCGGCCAACCAAGCCTCACACCCTAGAGTTCTTACCTTTTTCCGAAACTAGCGACTAGGTTTAGATCCAGTCGTTCCACTTGTCCAAGCCTTCGATCAGCAACCTCTAGATCACACTAACATCAGAATAAAACAATTTTCACAACCCTTAGAGCCATAGGGCCCAATCGATAGCCTCCCTAAGCCTTTAGAGATTTCGGCTTTTCTAAAACCCGAAATAAAGAATAGATTCGAAAACTTACCACCGGTTCCTTCAATCAACGATTCCACTTTAGTTCCTATTCGGTTCTGATGCAGATCTATCCCCTCAAATGTTAGTAGAAATCAAATCTTTAAAGGTCTAAAGATTTGGCTATGCCCCAATGACTAAGGTGTTTTCGGCTTTTGAAACTCGTGAAATAAAAGATGATTTGATAAGGAGGTTTTTTGCAAAGTTGAAGTCGATAGAGGTTGGGGTTTAGAGAGTGTGAAATTTGGCCAGGAAAGATGAAGGAAAAAATCAAAGAAGTTGGCTAGGAGAAATCGGCACAGAAGAAAAACAAGCTTTCGGGATTTCGACTTTTATGGCAATCGACTATAAAGGCTTAGAAACGAATGGAATGGAAGAGTAGAATGGTAGGAAGGGTTCGGCTATGTAAGAAAAGGAAAAGAAGAAGAAAAGAGAGTAGGAGAAGAAAGAAAAAAGAGAAAAGAATTGTCAGAAAATTCCCCTCACTAAATGCCCTAGCCGAATTTCCCATGCTAAAGTCCCTTGACTGGCCAACTCTTGCTCCTTGATCAGCTCCTAAATTTCCTCTCTTATCTTATCTTTACTCAATCCCCTTGCTAGCTTAAACTCCCCCTAACAGAGTTCCCCCTTGAGTTCCATCACCTCCCTTTTTTGTTAACAAAAATAAATACCCTATTTGCATACCTTGTGGCTCAAACCTTGGCTCCCCCTAGACATCTACACGCCACTCCCCCTATACCTTATGTGGCGTCACATGCCAATTTACCACAGATCCCTTGTGCCCTATTTTTACCATCTTTAATTTAAAAGCCCTAAACGCTAGTACCCTCTCTTTCTAAAATCTGAAATTCATAAATTACCTCAAATTGGATATACTCTTGGGCCTTTTTAAGGGCCCAGTAACATACTCAGAACCACAACAGACAGTTAAAACATAGAATTTCTAAAATTCATTGGAAATCACAAAAATCCTGAAAATCCCAAAAATTGGGGCGTTACAGTGTAGGCCCAATGGGCTTGTAGGCTCCACACAGATTAAATCCACGGTAAGTGATAAATGTTGGACTGGGCTTTGTAGGTCACATAGCTGTAACTGAATTTGGGCTAAATAGGCCACACGAGCATGTAGGCCCACTTGGGCCGAGTATGGGTCTTAGGCCCATTTACATCGTTAGGTCTGTTTAGGTTGCTTAAGTCGCTCAAAGCGACAGTGAACCTCCTTTTGGGTCATTAAGAACCTTGATTTGTAAACTTACTGAAATACCCCCGATTTATAAAATTACATAAATACCCCCGATTTGTAAAATTATCGAAATACCCCCAATTTGTAAAATTATCGAAATACCCCCAATTTGTAAAATTATCGAAATACCCCCAATTTGTAAAATTATCGAAATACCCCTAGTTTGTAAAATTACTGAAATACTCCTAACTTGTAAAATTATCGAAATACCCCCAATTTGTAAAATTATCGAAATATCCCCGATTTGTAAAATTATCGAAATACCCTCGATTTATAAAATTACTAAAATACCATCGATTTGTAAAATTATCAGATTACCCTTGTAGTGTAAAATTACTGAAATACCCATGTAGGGTAAAATGACTATTTTGCCCTTGTGGGTAAATGATTGACTTGGACTATGAATTTGACTGATTGACTGTGATTATATGATTGTGTTTTAACTGACTTGACTGTGGTTGTAAAACTGATATGTTTTTAATATATGTTTAAATGATTGTTACTGAGCATGACCATTTTGCATACACGTGTGATGATTGAGCATGACATACACAACATATTGCATGGGGTTGGAATTGTGAAACGAAGGAAGAAATTGAGGATCGCATGGTTGCTTGATGACCGTGGATCCATCGATTGAGGATCGCATGGTTGGTTGACGACCATAGATCCACCGATTAAGGATCGCATGGTTGCTTGACGATTGTGGATCCACCAGTGGCTTTTAAGCCCAATATATGATCATTGACGACTCTATGTTGATCATATTTACCCGAGGCTGTGTACTGACTGTATTACCATCACTGATGGCTATGTACCTAACATGAAACAGCTACCGATGGCTTAAAGCCAATTATTCTGATTGTGGCTTTGTGCCAACCTAAAAATGGCTCTCTGCCATCTTGACTATGGCTTGGTGCCAAACGTATTTACCTGTGGCTATGTGCCTAACATACTTATGGATGACTCTGTGTGGATCATATTTACCCAAAGTTGTGTGCCGATTATATTACCGTCACTGATGGCTATGTGCCAAACATAATACAGTTACCAATGGATTTGTGTCAATTATAATACCGTTACTGAAGGCTTTTTAAGCCCAATAAATGATTAGCAGCTTTGTTGTAATTAAGGTAGTACCGCAACTAGGCTACCATTGATGTGTATCATATGGGTGGGTCGATATTTATATCCGCACATGATGTGTAACGGGGGACGGAGTTTGTAACGCCCAATTTTTGGGTTTTTCGTGTTTCTGTGTTTTTTTAAAATTTGGGTGTGTTCTGGTTGGTTAAAATATATATTTTAGTAGGTTAGTGGGCCTTTGGAAGGCCCAAACTTAAGTTAAATCCATGGTAGTCTTCAGAATTTTGATTTTAAGAACAAGTGATGCAATTGGCGTTTGGGCTTTTAAGAGTAAAGGGGTAAAAGATGACACAAAAAGGAGTGTGGTGTAGTGGCAAGGTAGCGCCACTTAGGGGACAAGGAAGTGACGCCATAGAGAAAGCAAGGGGTCCAAGGTTCAAGTCTTGGCTCTTGCAATTTATTTTGGTTTTTCTTTTCAATAAATCTGGAAGCAAGTAGGTGCGCTTTAAAGTTTAATGTGTTGGACTTATGATACAAATGAGTTGATGGCCTAGTGGTGGTGGCGTGATTTGGCATATGAGAGGACTTTGGTTCGAATCCTTTGGCACGCAAAGGTTGATTATTTTGCTATGGTGGGACGGCAAGAGTTGGTGTTGGTTTTAAACTCTGATGATGGAGGGATCCCACATCGGAAAGCTAACATAAGAGTAGATGGAGAGTTGGCTTTAAATAGAGCAAACCATGAGGAGAGTTGGCATACCCTTCTTGGCTGATCCCTTTCACTTGTTGCGTGCTCGTTTGGGTGGGGCGTCAGCTAAAAGTGTGGGAGCATAATTAACTGCAGTCTCCTAACAGGATTATCGCGTGGGAGATATCGTCATCAATCGTCACCAACCAGGTGTGTAAACGACACCCTCCCTTAGACTGAATCGGTAAAAGCCGAAATACCGAAACGTTGGTATTTTGTGAACTCAAGAGCGTGCGAGCGCTCGTGAGACAGTTGTTAATGAATATGGTGCATTTGGATGATTAGATTGCAGAGTGTGCATTTTCGTGCAGAACGGTATTTTTAGGCTTAATGGGCCGAAAGCGGGCCAATGGGCCAACAGCCCACTTTGGTAAAAAGACGAGGTAAGTACTTACGATTACTTGGTAAGCGTTAGAATGAGCATGAAACCCTAGCAATAGGTAATAACCATGAAATACCCTTATACATGAAAAATTACGATTTTACCCCTAGGGATATTTTATTTTATCCGAAAAGCATGATGTTCCGTTTACGTATGCGTATGCCATGACATATTATCTCGTTGCATGGGACATGGGTTTATATAGATGGAGGAAGCGCTCGCGACCTCATTTTGCAATCTAGTGGCCTCGCCACATATATCTGCTTTGGTGACTTCGTCACACAATAACGCGCTACATTTCACGCAACTGGGTGGCTTCGCCATATATATAAATATATATATTCATTTCGGTGGCCTCGCCACAATATTCATATCTGGTGACTTTGTCACAATATCGCGACCTCATTTGTAATTTACGTGGTGTGTAGCGGTTGGTACAAGGGTGGGTCGAGTAGTCTCCCCACATGGTGTAAGGCTGGTACAGGGGTGTTATGGATGGGTCCGAATTAGGATTTCTGCATTCATGATATATTTGTTCTGTACCTGCTATGGGCCTATGAGTTTCATTCTGACTTCTGTACTAGGCCAAGGCCCAGATAAGTCTGATTCTGAGGTTTGATCTATTTTGGGCTATGGTTGGGTTATGTTACACACTGAGTTTACCAAACTCACCCTTTATTTTTATCTCTGCAAGAAATCCTCAACCATAGTGGGCTTGGAGCTGTGAGGGATTCAGAGTGGCCATATCATCTGCAAAGTTGGTTTTTCTATGTTAGTTTATTTTTATTATTTTTATATTCTGATTTAATTTTGGGTTTTAAGTTGTAATAAGGCCGCTATATAAATTTCTCTTTCTGCTATGGTTTTTATTTTCTGACTATATTTATACTATGTCGAAACTGCTAGTATTAGGCTGTGCGGGTTTTCAAAATTAATGAATGTTTTCAAGACTCAACAAGCACGACAAATGGATAGCCTAAAGATTGATAAACCAACTTTTCATTCAATTGCTATTTTTACAAAGACCACCCTAATCACTTAAACCAACGAATGCATACTAAGTCGTAAGTCCATGTGACACGTCAGATCTGGCCATAACGTCTGGGCCGAGTCTGGGGTGTTACATTTAGTGGTATCAGAGCTAAGTTACAACAACTCGACTGTGGAACGGGTCTAAAAATGGGAGTTTTAAAGAAACATTGAATAAAGGTTTTTGAAAATCATTTTTTTAGGAACTTGATTATAAATTGTTTTCGAGAATGTTTCTAATATTTCCTCTTTACAAATAGATGATTTTAAAGATTAAAATCAGTTTTCTAAAATTAGTTTTTTTTTTAGAAGGTGGTACACCGAATCTCCAGCCCAAGTCTGTAAGTTTTCTGAGCCTTTCTGATTGTTTCTGAAATATCTGTTATATGCTTGTACAAAACCTTATCATGGTACTTTAGTTAGGGTAACACTGGAACTATAGAAACTCTGATAAGTAGATCGAGATCAGAGCAAAGCTACTCTGCGAAAGAAAACAAACTCAAACTCTGAATTACTGTTATTCATAAGACATCTGTAATAAACACTAAAATATTAAACCAATTCATAAAATTCTTAACCACTAATACAAAATGAGTACATGAGCAGCTCGTGGAAGAGGCCGTGGACGTGGCCGAGGTAATGCTCAAGTTGAATCTTTGTCTTCAGGACATGTGCCGGCAGTAGATGCACCAGTACCACCGGCAATGGAGGTAGAGTCTCATGATCGAGGTGTCAGGGACGATGCTCTGTCCCAGGCGATGCTTTGAGTTTTGGAAAGGGTTGCTGGGGCAAGTACGAGAAACGAAATTCAAGGGTCTATTTCTGAGCGGCTCCGGGCCAATGGAGTAGAGATATTTAGGGGGTATCTAGTGTAGCTCCAAATGTGGCTAAGTATTGGTTAGAAGCCACAGAGCAGACACGGATGATCCAGGTGCGCCTATGGAAGCAGGTGAAGGAGCCATATCGTTACTCGGGGATGAGGCTTATCGGTGGTGGCTCACGGTGAGAGATGGAACTCCTGGCCGATGCGGTGTGACTTGGGAGCTGTTTAAGACGACCTTCAAAGGAAAGTATGTTGGGGCTAGTTACGTGGATGCTCGCGTAGAAAAGAATTTCGAACACTGGTGCAAGGGAGTAAGTCGGTGGGTGAGTATGAGTCCGAGTTTCGAGATCGAGCCGGTATGCTTCTGGGATTGTCGCTACAGATTATGAGCGTAGCGTACGCTTCGAGGATGGTCTGAGAGATGAACTTAGGGTGCTGATTGCTCCACAGAGGGAGCGTAACTTCGTTGCTTTAGTGGAGAAAGCTAAGATAGCTGAGGAAGTGAAGCGTACAGAAAGACAGAATCGTTAGAAAGATCAGAACCGTTTTAGGAGAGATTCAGGACTTTCAGGTGGTATGGACAGGAATGTTAAGAGAGCAAGGGTAATGGAGCCAGTCCGAGCAGTACCGATGAATGCTGTTAGACCGTAGGGTTGTAGGAGTTGTGGGAAGATACATATGGGCGAGTGTCAGAAACATTCTGGTGCTTGTTTTCGATGCGGATCTATGGAGCATAGGGTTAAGGACTATCCCTAGGAACCAGATTAGGTCCAAGTTTTAGAGCAAAGGGTCGCTCAACCAGTGAGGGGTGGGCCACAGTTTTCGAGAGGATGTGGGCAAGGCAGAGGTGGTAATGGAAATGGTCAAGGAAGAGGAGCGCCTGGCAGAGGTGCTAGATTTGTTGAGGCTCGTCAGTCGGCATTGGTGTATGCAGCTCGTCACCGAGAGGAGGGTGATGCACCTGATGTCATAACTGGTACATTTCTGATTTCTAGTATGCCATACATTACGTTGATAGATGTTGGATTTACCCATTCGTATGTTGCATGTGCTATATCTGGGTCACTGGGTGTGCGCTCTGAGGTGACCGTGAGTGGGGTATCTATACTAAGTCCTTTGGGTCACTCAGTTAGGGTAGATAAACTGTATAGAGATGTGCCTATAGAAACTCAAGGAAAAGTTTTCTCTGGAGATCTGATGGAGCTACCTTTCAGAGAATTTGATCTCATTTTGGGAATGGATTGGCTTGTTAAGCATAGGGCTACTTTGGATTGTGCTGCTAAGCGAATGATGTTAAAGACCACAAAGGATGAGGAGGTTTTGGTGATAGGCGAGCGTAGGGATTATCTGTCTAATGTGGTGTCGGCATTGAGAGCCGAGAAGTGGATTCGAAAGGGGTGTGAGGCTTATTTGGCATTTGTAAGTCAATCAGAAACTGAGGGTCTGAGAGTGGATAAAATTAGAACCATCAAGGATTTTCAAGATGTTTTTCCAGAGGAGCTTCCGGGTTTGCCCCTGAACCGAGAGGTTGAGTTTGGAATCGACTTGTTGCCTGGAACGGCACCGGTGTTCATTGCACCTTATAGGATGGCACCGAAGGAGTTGGTAGAGCTGAAAGCCCAAATTCAAGAGTTATTGGATAGAGGCTTCATTAGACCAAGTGTGTCTCCGTGGGGAGCACCAGTGTTGTTCGTTAAGAAGAAGGATGGGTCAATGCGGATGTGCATCGATTATCGACAGTTGAACAAACTGACGATTAAGAACAAGTACCCACTGCCGAGAATCGATGATTTATTCGATCAACTTAGAGGAGCTTCAGTATTTTCCAAGATTGACCTTCGATCTGGGTATCATCAGTTGAGGGTTAAGGAGGTGGATATTCACAAGACGGCATTCAGAACTCGGTATGGTCACTATGAGTTCTTGGTTATGCCATTTGGGTTTACGAACGCACCTGCAGCATTTATGGATCTGATGAATCGAGTGTTCTAGCCATACTTGGATCAATTTGTAGTCGTCTTTATCGATGATATTCTGGTTTATTCTGAAACTGAGGAGAAGCATGATGAGCATCTTCGTATTGTGCTGCAAGTGTTGAGGGAGAAGGAGCTTTATGCGAAATTCAGTAAGTGTGAGTTCTGGTTGAGAGAGGTAACTTTCCTGGGGCATGTTGTCTCTACTGAAGGGATCAAGGTGGAACCTCGAAAGATTGAAGCGATTCTGGAATGGAAGCCACCGAGGTCAGTGTCGAAAATTTGAAGTTTTCTGGGTTTAGCTGGGTACTATAGAAGGTTTGGGGAAGGATTTTCTGTGATGGCAGCGCCTTTGACAAAGCTTATAAGGAAGGGAGTACCGTTTGTTTGGACTGAGAAACTATAGGAATCTTTTGAGAAGCTGAAGAAAGTTCTGACGGAGGCACCTGTACTGATTCAGCCGGAGTCTGGAAAAGATTTTACCATATGCAGTGATGCATCACATGTAGGGTTGGGCTGTGTGCTGATGCAAGAGGGTAAAGTGGTTGCTTATGCATCGCGACAGCTTAAACCACATGAAGTTAACTATCCTACTCATGATCTGGAGTTGGCAGCGGTAATTTTTGCGCTTAAGATTTGGAGACATTACCATGCGGAGAAAGGTGTATTATATACACAGATCATAAGAGTCTTAAGTACTTTGCGACTCGAAGAAGGAGCTGAACCTTAGGCGTGGAGATGGATAGAGTTGCTTAAGGATTATGATCTGCGCGATTGAGTATCACCCGTGCAAAGCTAATGTGGTGGCTGATGCCCTAAGTCATAGAAGCAGATTCGATCCGAGAGCAATGTTTGCTCGTTTGAGTCTGTATGACGACGGTAGTCTGTTAGCAGAACTGCAAGTTAGGCTGACCTGGGTGGATGAGATTAAGGAAAAACAGTCAAGGGATGAGTCCCTAGTTTCTCGATTCCAGTAGGTTAAGAATGGGGATACTTCTAAGTTTGGACTGAACAGTGAGGGAGTTCTGTGTTACCGAGGTAGAGTTTGTATTCCGAAGGACTCTGACTTGAGGTAAGCAATTCTGAAAAGAAGCTCATGGAGGTCTGTGTGCTATGCATCCTGGAGGGAATAAAATGTATCGTGACTTAAAGGAGTTGTATTGGTGGCCTGGATTGAAGCAATAGGTAACAGAATTTGTGGGAAAATGTCTGACTTGTCAGCAAGTGAAAGCTGAACATCAATTACCTTTCGGACTTTTGCAGCCAGTGAAAGTACCACTTTGGAAGTGGGAGAGGGTAACCATGGATTTTGTTAGTGGGTTACCCTTGACTCCGTCGAAGAAGGACTCGATTTGGGTAATTGTGGATAGGTTGACCAAATCTGCTCATTTTATACATGTCCGCATTGATTATTCACTTCAGAAGTTAGCCAAATTGTATGTGGCGGAAATAGTACGACTTTACGGAATGCCAGTGTCGATTATCTCTAATCGAGATCCTAGATTCACATCTCGATTTTGGCAAAAGTTGCATGAGGCGTTAGGTACGCGGTTGAACTTTAGTACAGCCTTTAATCCTCAGACTGATGGTCAGTCGGAAAGGGTTATTCAGATTCTGGAAGACATGTTGAGGAGATGCGTTATCGACTTTCGAGGCAGTTGGGAGGATTACTTACCGTTGGCAGAGTTTGCATACAACAACAGTTATCAGGCAAGTATTCAAATGGCTCCTTATGAGGCACTGTATGGGCGAAGATATCGTACACCTAGTTGTTGGATCGAGTTGGGTGAACGACAGGCTCTTGGACCTAAATTGGTGGCAGATACTGAGGATAAGGTCAAGTTGATTAGAGACCGATTGAAGAAAGCATCTGATAGACAGAAGTCATATGCAGATTTGAAGCGCAAGGGAATTGAGTACTCTGTGGGTGACATGGTCTTCTTGAAGGTTTCACCTTGGAAGAAAATATTAAGGTTTAGGAGGAAAGGCAAGTTAAGTCCGCGGTTCATTGGGCCTTATCGGATTTTTAAGCGAGTGGGCCCAGTGGCTTATCAGTTAGAGCTACCTCCAGAGTTGGATAGGATTCATGATGTCTTTCACGTCTCCATGTTAAGGCGGTATCGTTCTGACCCTACTCATGTTGTTTCGGTTGCAGAGATCGAGGTCCAAACAGACTTGACTTTTGAGGAGGAGCCTGTGTAGATTTTGGATCGAGATGTTAAGATTTTGAGGAGGAAATCAGTTCCGCTAGTAAAGGTGCTGTGTAACGCCCCCACGCCCGAGACCGTCGCCAGAGTCGAGTATGAGGTGTTACTAAACTTAATTTAACATTTTTAGAACTTTGGATTATTTGTTTCTACATTCACAGCTTTCTAGCTACTTGCATCTCAGTCACAAGAAAAAATCATATCTCAAGTTACGAAACTTGAAATCAAGATCCATAAATTTTCCCTAAATCTAGACTCATATACCTATCTACTAATTTTTTTATAGAATTTTTGGTTGGGCCAATTAGTACAGTTTATTAGTTAAAGTTACCCCTGTTTCAGGACTGGACTGACCTTTGTTTACTACGAACCATATTTCTCTCTATAAGAAATTCATATGACTATTAGGTTTGTTTCTACTGAAACTAGACTCAATAAGGATTCTGAGAATATAAAATACACCACATAATTATATCTGTACAATTTATGGTGAATTTCTAAATTTGGAACAGGGGATCCAGAAATCACTCTGGCCCTGTTTCACTAAAATTCAAATATCTTCTAACATATAATTCCTTTACCTGTTTAGTTTGTTTTATGTGAAACTAGACATAATAAGATTCAATTTGATATTTAATCCATCACCTAATTATATTTCTATGATTTTTAGTAAATTTTCAAACTCACATCAGTGTTGCTGCAATGTTCTGTTTATGGCAAATTTCATCCCTTTTAAGAATTTTCATGAACTAGGTATCCTAATAACTTTCCATAACATCAAACATAATCTAAACTAACCATTTCCATAACTTATAATTATAAAGCATTTCCTCAACCATTCCATCACCATATCATAAGATCATTTACACAAAACAGGTATATTGCTATACATGCCACACTTAAATTTTACAAGCCATTTACCAAAAAGTCTTCCAGATAGTGTGACCGAGCCTTCGACCTATCCCGACTCCTGAGCTGGCTTGTCCAAAACTATAATGAGTAAGAAGGAGGGAGTAAGTACAAATGCTTAGTAAGTTCATATGAAAATAATAAGTAACATAACAAACAATCATACCAATCAACATTAGCATGGTATCACCAAAACATATATCACATTTCTAATCATTTTTCATCATCTTATTACCTTATCGTTGTTGTATCAATACTCAACCCGAGGGTTAAATACATACCTGTCCAAAGTATCCATTTCACATCACTTACCAATACGTCTCTTTTCATCTTGAGTATTTCTCTATTTGAGTAAAACTTTACCCGTTGAACACATCAGAATATAATTCGGATACATGGATAACTTGCACATTAGTGCCACATATGCAATCAAGCAATCATGTAACCCGCCCATAAACGAACTTGGACTCAACTCAATGAGCTCGGGCGTTCGTATCCATAAGTGAACTCGGACTCAACTCAACGAGTTCGGATGCCTAGTTACATCTCACGAACTTGGACTCAACTCAACGAGTTCGGACATTCGCATCCATAAGTGAACTCGGACTCAACTCAACGAGTTCGGATGCTCAACCATCCTAGTGACATGTCATTTGTATTCTAATCTATTCCTAAGGTTCAAACGGGATTTTCCTCGAACACATATCCTTGCTGTCTTCCGTAGAATGCCGAAACCAATACTCGGTAAAAATTTATATTTAACAAGTAGCTCACATAGTTTACATTTTATTCGAAAATAACCACAAAGCATATATTTCATGATAAAAATCAGCATATCATATAATTAACATCAATAACTTAAAAATAGCAATTATGCTACATTATTTACACATGAACTTACCTTGGTACCAAAATACAAAGATTTTGCAATTTAGTCCACAATCTTTTCTTTTCCTCGATTGGGGTCGATTCCACGTCTTTCTTGATCTAAAATAACACATTTAGCTTATTTAATTCTCACATTATCAAATTAATCCTTAATTCAAATTTTGGCAAAATTACAATTTTACCCCTAAACTTTTGCATATTTACACTTTTGCCCCTAGGCTCGGGATTAAACTTTATTCCTTATTCTTATGTTTTATAACATGCTGATCACTTTTCTCTTCTATGGAAACATCAAATTCTCACTCTAACATGTACTTGTGACTATTAGGTATTTTTACCGATTAAGCCCTTTTACTCGTTTTTGCTTAAAATCGAGTAGTACAAGTTGTCTAACATAATTTAAAACCTCATATTCTATCATAAAACATCAAAATACACAAATTTTAGCTATGGGTATTTTTCCAAATATAAACCCTAGGTTAAGTTATTGCTAGCATAAGCTTTATTGAGTTACCGGGATCTCAAAAACGTAAAAATCATTAAAAACGGGGCTTAGAATCACTTACTATGAAGCTTGAAAGTTGAAGAAACCCTAGCTATGGTGAGAGTAAAATTCGACAACAACCCAATGGAGAAGATGACCATTTTGTGTTATTTTTCCCATTTTATTTCATTTAATATCCAAATGACCAAAATGCCCCTCCTTACTAAACTTTCAAAAATTCCTTCCATGTCCTAATTTTGCCCATGAACTTAAAATTGGTCAAATTGCTATTTAAGACCCCCTAATTAATATTTCAAAGCAATTTCATACTAAAAACTTCTAGAATGCAAGTTTTGCAACTTATTCGATTTAGTCCCTAACTTTAAATTAAACTCGTTATGCATAGAATTTCTTCACAAAATTTTCACACAATCATGCAATCATATCATAAACCTCAAAATAATTATAAAATAATTATTTCTATCTCGGATTTGTGGTCACGAAACCACTATTCCGATTAGGCCCTAATTCGAGATATTACATGTTGTGGCGTAATCATGGCAGAGAGGAAGCTACTTGGGAGCCAGAAGTGGTGATGCGTCAACAATATCCTCATCTGTTTGATTCAGGTAAAATCTCGAGGACAAAATTTCTTTAAGGAGGGTAGAGTTGTAACGCCCAATTTTCAGGTTTTTTGTGTTTCTGTGTTTTTTTTTTAAAATTTGGCTATGTTCTGGTTGGTTAAAATATATATTTTAGTAGGTTAATGGGCCTTTGGAAGGCCCAAACTTAAGTTAAATATGTGGTAGTCTTCAAAATTTTGATTTTAAAAACAAGTGATGCAATTAGCGTTTGGGCTTTTAAGAGTAAAGGGGTAAAAGATGACACAAAAAGGAGTGTGGTGTAGTGGCAAGGTAGTGCCACTTAGGGGACAAGGAAGTGACGCCATAGAGGAAGCAAGGGGTCCAAGGTTCAAGTCTTGGCTCTTGCAATTTATTTTGGTTTTTCTTTTCAATAAATTTGGAAGCAAGTAGGTGCGCTTTAAAGTTTAATGTGTTGGACTTATGACACAAATGAGTTGATGGCCTAGTGGTGGTGGCGTGATTTGGCATGTGAGAGGACTTTGGTTCGAATCCCTTGGCACGCAAAGGTTGATTATTTTGCTATGTTGGGACGGCAAGAGTTGGTGTTGGTTTTAAACTCTAATGATGGAGGGATCCCACATCGGGAAGCTAACATAAGAGTAGATGGAGAGCTGGCTTTAAATAGAGCAAACCATGAGGAGAGTTGGCATACCCTTCTTGGCTGATCCCTTTCACTTGGTGGCGTGCTCGTTTGGGTGGGGCGTCAGCTAAAAGTGTGGGAGCGCGGATTAACTGCAGTCTCCTAACAGGATTATCACGTGGGAGATATCGTCATCAATCGTCATCAACCAGGTGTGTAAACGACACCCTCCCTTAGACTGAATCGGTAAAAGCTGAAATACCAAAATGTTGGTATTTTGTGAACTCGCGAGCGTGCGAGTGCTCGTGAGATAGTTGTTAATGAATATGGTGCATTTGGATGATTAGAGTGCAGAGTGTGCATTTTCGTGCACAACAGTATTTTTAGGCTTAATGGGCCAAAAACGGGCCAATGGGCCAACAGGCCCACTTTGGTAAAAAGACGAGGTAAGTACTTCTGATTACTTGGTAAATGTTAGAATGAGCTTGAAACCCTAGCAATAGGTAATAATTACTGAAATACCCTTATACATGAAAATTTACGATTTTACCCCTAGGGATATTTTATTTTATCTGAAAAGCATGATGTTCTGTTTCTGTGTACGTATGCCATGACATATTATTCTGTTGCATAGGATATGGGTTTATATTGATGGAGGAAGCATTCTGGCAGCCTCGCTGCAATCTGGTGGCTTCGCCACATATATAAATATATATATCTATTCTAGTGGCCTCGCCACAATATCTGTATCTGGTGACTTCGTCACAATATCCGCGACCTCATTTGCATTTTACGTGGTGTGTAGCGGTTGGGTGGGTCGAGTAGTCTCCCCACATGTTGTAAGGCTGGTGCGGGGGTGTTATGGATGGCTCTGGGTTGGGATTTCTACATTCATGATATATTTGTTCTGTATCTGCTATGGGCCTATGAGTTTCATTCTGACTTCTGTATTGGGCCAAGGCCCAGATAAGTCTAATTCTGAGGTTTGATCTGTTTTGGGCTATGGTTGAGTTATGTTACACACTGAGTTTACCAAACTCACCCTTTATTTTCATCTCTGCAGGAAATCCCCAACCATAGTGGGCTTGGAGCTGTGAGGGATTCGGAGTGGCCACATCATCTGCAAAGTTGGTTTTTCTAAGTTAGTTTATTTTTATTATTTTTATATTATGATTTAATTTTGGGTTTTAAGTTGTAATAAGGCCGCTATATAAATTTCTCTTTCCGCTATGGTTTTTATTTTCTGATTATATTTATACTATGTAAAAACGCGCTAGTGTTAGGTCATGCGGGTTTTCAAAATTAATGAACGTTTTCAAGACTCAAGAAGCACGACAAATGGATAGCCTAAAGATTGATAAACTAGCTTTTCATTCAATTGCTGTTTTTACAAAGACCACCCTAATCACTTAAACCAACGAATGCATACTAAGTCGTAAGTCCATGTGACACGTCGATCTGGCCATAACGTCTGGGCCGGGTCTGGGGTGTTACAGAGTTGATGTGTAATGGTTGGATTATTGGGATGGGATAGCATGCATCCATGCATTCACACATTCTATTCTGTTATTGGTTTGGGCTGGGCCCAATTGATTCTATTATGGGCTGTGACCCAAGTGACATTGTAATAGGCTTTGTCCCACGTATGCTCTGAACTGGACTGTACTGTTATTGTTAACGATCTCTAGCCCAGACTGTTTCTATTTTTGTTTCTGTATACTGACTGTTACTCTAGTAAGGGGATTACACACTGATTTTTCATAAACTCACCCCGTTTATTAACCGTGCAGGAAATCCCCAGCGTTAGGTGGATCGGTGTGCAGAGGGACTCGGAGACGACCACACAACTGCACATGTTTTTCTATTTCGTTTATTTAGTTAAACACTTTGGTTTTTATTTGGGTTGTAATAAGGCCTCTTTATTTTCTTAACCTTTTATTTGGAAAGTTTATTTAGTATGTCTAATATTTGTTAGAAGTAGGACACGGTTTTCTAAAACAACAACTGTTTTCAAAACACTACGTTTTCACGACTTAACTTTTAAACATCACGTTTTCATAAATCGATTACTTTTAGAATTAGCTTCCGCAAACTAAGAAAGAAATTTTGAAAATAAAATTAAGAAGTTTTCAATGTACTACGTTTTAAATAAGAAGTGTTTCTAATGAAAACATGGTTTTCGAAAAACACTTCAATGTGACACGCCAGATTCGGGTCTAACTTCTGGGGTCAGGTTTGAGGTGTTACATGCTTAATAATCTATCAAGCCCATGGCAAAATTTTGGAAATTGTTGATGATTTTGAAATGAGTCTTTGATGAAATTATGAGTTTTATGAAGTTAATTGATGGAAAATGAAAGATATGTGTTGGGTTAATATATTTTGTCTTTGAATTTATTGATGAATTTGAATAATTTGGGCTAAATTGTAAAAATGAGATTTTTAGGGACTAAAATATGAAATAAATGAAATACGTGGGCTTATATGAACACTATGAATATTCGACCAAGTATGTGAAAAAGGAAATTTTGTGTATTTTGTGATTTTGAAAATTAGGGACTAAAGTGTTAAAATGTGAAAATGTGAGGGATAATTTGTAAAATGCCCTAAATGTGTGTATATGGATTGATTTGAATGAATGTGTGATTGAATAAGTCATATTTGAATGTGTTTAGATCAAGAACCAAAGAAAATAGAATTAGATCGGAGAAAGTCGAAAGTTGTCGAGTAGTCGATTCCGTTCGTTCGAATCCGTACGAGGTAAGTCAATATACGAATAAACATGTTTGAGTTGATTTATTTACATTTATATGACATTGAACTGTGATGAATGGCTATATAAGAGCTGAATATGTGATATCCGAGAAAGTTCTGATAATGTGACGACGTTCGAAAAGTCCCGTGTGAACAATAGGAATAGTTAGGATACATATGTCATGACACAGGATTTCGATATGTGTTTTCGTGTAAGACCATGTTTGAGACGTTGGCATCGATTTGAGATTTACGTGTAAGACCATGTCTAGGACATTGGCATCATATTTGATTTCGTGTAAGACCCTGTCTGGGACAGTGGCATCGATACTTAATTACATGTAAGACCACGTCTAGGACGTTGGCATTGTACGAGTTTTTCGAGCTATCCGTGTATCCTTATGATTCTGAACAGTTCAACGGGCATTCCAAGAAAAGAATGAATATATGAAATGTGTATTTGATTCAGGTACGCTTGAAATGTATACTATGTTTGAGAATAAAAGGTAAGTACATGTGCTAGTGATGATATGTGATATAAGTATGAGAAAATATGTGTAACGCCTCAAAAATCCTGAAATCTCGAATTTTTCTTTTTGTGCTTAGCAATTCAGGTTAAGTGTTAATTACGCGATGGTAGGTCTGGGTCAAGGTTTGAGTTTGAATCTAGGGGTAGAAGGAATTATAGTATAATTATTAAAGGAACCCTGATGACAAGCAGTTGGGCTTTTAAGTAAATATAAGGGAAAAAGGGCATCAAAAAGCTAAATGGAGGACTGGCTAAGTGACGCCACTTAGAGTGTAGGGAGGTGGCGTTAGTGGTAGCTAGGAGATCGAAGGTTCGAATCCTAGCTTAGTTTAATTTTGGCCTTCTAGAAGATTGGAAGTGGCGTGAAGATGGACTCCAAGGGGAGTGTTCAGAAGAGAAAAGTTAGGAAATAGATTGGGGAGTTATCAGGGAGAAAAATGAGGAGATAAGAAGGGGGAAGTAATGAAGCCGAATGGGGGATTTAGCCATGAGGAATTTGACTATAAGGGCTATAAATAGGTGTCGAATGCAAGGTTGCCAGTCTAATTCTGAAATTTTTTTCACCTTGTTATCGGAAACCCTTTTCTCTTCAAGATCCAAAAAGCTGAAAAGCCTTACTTCTTTCTTTCTTTTCTTGTGCCAATTTCTATTCTTCCTCTACTTCATTGCTGACTTTTCTTTCGTTTTCCTTGGAGCCAAAAAACTCTCTTTTGCCATACAAAATCGCAAAGGGCAGAAACTTTCTTGGCCGAATACTCTTTGACCGAATCTAGTGTAAGTGGTTGCTCTTCCAATCGGTTTTTGCTAAAGTATCAATTATTGTTCCTCACTTCTTATAATTGGTTTTGGGTAGGAATAGGTATCAAATCTCAGTTTAGGATCCCTGCCGATTCGCTCTTTAGGTAAGGGGGTTTGGTAAGTACTCTTAATCTTAGTTGGTCAAATAGTCAAAGTTAAGGTAAGGGGACTTGTGTTGGATACGAGTCACCTATTAGTTTGGTTTATAATAGTTAAGATTGATGTAGATCTAGGAGTTGATCGTGGTTAGTGATTTAAAAAGGGGCTGTTATACTTATCGCGCAAGGTAAGGTTAAGGTGAGGTTTCGATTTTAGTAAAGATATGTATTAAGCATGTGGTCAACTGAAGGGTGATATCGTTTGTAGGTTAGTGACTAAGGGAATCGCAGCACGCTTGCTTACTAGGTGTTTACATACACTTCACACACACAGTGAATCGACAAAACCCGAAATGACGAAAAGCCGAAAAGCCGAAAAGCTGAAATGCTGAAAAGTCAAAAGTTAGGCTACGGTAGTGTTGCGAGTGCATGAACACTCGTGAGGAGGAAACTGATAGGTTGTCTAAGGCCCATGGGCGATTTCATGGAATAGGCTTAATGGGCTTGACGGGCTGTTGGGCCCATAATAGGCAAAAATTGATAATTGATGCTATGTGATAGAAATCGTATGAGTACTTGGCTGTAAATGTGATTTGGGCCTAATGGGCCGTATAAATGTGATTTTGGCCTAATGGGCCATATACAGGTGGTTTGGGCCTAATGGGCCTTATAAATGTGATTTGGGCCTAATGGGCCATATGAATGTGAGTGGGCCTAGTGGGCCATATGCAAGTATGTGGATTTGACTGGGCTTTGTAAGGGGTTTTGGGCCTAGTATATGATGACTACATAAAACTTAATTAATTAATTGCGACCGTGGACAAGTCAAAGGGTTAAGGTGTGGCAACGGGTATATGCGTGTCTAAGATTATATCAAGGGAGAGCTTGGTACTTAAGCGGTCTTAATGACTCACCTCCTCTTCTGTGGAATCCTAACTGGTGCATAGTATTCGTTCATCTTAGCTCACGGGATTTGTTAATGGGCCAAGGTAAGTGAAAACCATAAAGAAAGTAAAAATTACCGAAATGCCCCTAAGGATAAAAATGACCAAAATACCCCTAGGTGTTGAATGTAAGTTTTATGGATGTGACGTGCATACATATGATATTCTGCTTAGGTTGCATAGGGGTTAGGAATCATGGAACGGAGGAAGTATATGAGGATCGCATGGTTGCTTGACAATCATGGATCCACCGACGGCTTTTAAGCCCAATGTGTAAGTGCAGGTAGTTCCGCAATTGGGCTACCATAGATGTGTCGGATGGGTGGGTCAATATTTATATCCCCACATGGTGTGACGGGGGATGGAGCTGGTGTGTAGCGGATGGATTATTGGGATGGGATTGCATTGCATGTGATGTATGGTGTTTATTGAATGCTTGTTGCTCGTCGAGGGTTGTATACACTTAGTTTGCGAAAACTCAACCCCCTCTTTTATTTTATTTTCAGGTGATGTTCAGTAGAAGGTTCGATGTTTGGAGGAACTCTGGGTGGCCAGCTAGCAAGGCAACATGGACGTGTTTTTTCTTAAAAGCATACAAGTGTCTATTTTATTAAGTACTTTTCCGACCAGATTGTAATAAGGCTTCCATTTTGTTATTATTTGGGTTTTTATTTTCATGCATTGTAATTACGAAATGTTGAACATGGGTTTGCTAAATCATAGTATGTTTTTCTATGCTTCTGCAATAGAATTTTAAAATGACAGGTTTTCATAAAATCATATGTTTTAAACAGGTTTTCGTGATTGAAAAATAAAAAGAGTTTTATAAGTTAATTAAGGTTTCATTTATTTTAAGAAGGGTTTTCAATGAAAACACGATTTTCGCTAAAACACTTCAATGTAATGCGCTAGATTCAGCCATAACATTCGGGCCGGGTTTGGAGTGTTATATTTAGTGGTATCAGAGCCTAAGTTACAAAACTAGGGCTGTGAAGTGGGCCTTATTATTATTTGGTTTCTTTTTCTACTTATTATTGGATTTTTAAAAAGAAATATTATGGATCACAATGTTTTGGAAAAAAGGGAAATCTTGCTGTGCGGCACACCAAGCCTCTGACGTCGAACCAAGTAAGTACTTTTATTCTTAAGTATGTTTAAATTGTGATACAGTCGAAAGTTGGAGGGCTACTTTAGATGATTTTGTTAGAGTGGAACTAAAGCCCGTAGGAACTTGAAACTGTAGAGGATTTTCAGAAACAATCTTCTCTTTAAATATTTTCATAAAACATCAGTGTAATTATTAAACTAACCAAAACTTCATAAAATTTCTAATCCAGATAATACACGAGTCATTGATCAGTGGTAGAAGAGGTGCAAGAGACCGTGGCCAAGGCCGCGATAGTGTTAGGGCTGAATCGTCGGCATCGAGCCATATGCCTGATGTTGGAGTAGAAGGGGCTTCGGCCTCATCGGTGGCTGGGAATGGACCGTATGATCGGGCCGTGGGAGAAGATGCATTGTCACAAGGACTGCTGAGAATTCTGAAAAGGGTCACTGGGCCCAATAATGGCACTGGAAATTGGGGGTCCATTCTGGAGCGACTTCAATCGAATGGGGCTGAGATCATTAAGGGCGTGGCTGGTGTGGCTCATAACATGGAGGACTACTGGTTGGAGGCCACTGAAAGGATAATGGAAGACCTGGACCATTCATTGGAACAAAAGCTGAAAGGGGCAGTGTCGCTGCTTAGGGAAGAAGCCTACCAGTGGTGGTTGACAGTGAAAGAGGGCACCCAATCGGAGCGGGTCACTTGGGAGTTCTTCAAAGCTGCATTCCAAGGGAAGTATGTGGGTGCAAGCTATGTGGATGCTAGAAGGAAGGAGTTCCTCAACTTGACCCAAGGAAACAAATCGGTGGCGGAGTATGAAGCGGAGTTTCTACGCCTTAGTAGGTATGCAAGAGTAATGGTGCTAACGGAATATGAGTGTTGCGTTAGGTTTGAGGACGGACTAAGAGATAGCCTTAAGGTATTGATAGCTCCACAAAGGGAGTAAGTTTTCTCAGAATTGGTGGAAAAAGTGAAGATAGGAGAGGAGGTAAAGCGCATTGAGCGCTTAAATCGAGAAAATAAAAGGGTAAGAATAAGAAGGAGGCTGAGGCTCCCGGTGTTGGACAGAGCCCTAGGGCTAGGGCCAAAAATAATGGGCCAGTTAGAGTAGGGCCCGTTGCTGCTAATCCAGGGGTGCCACCTTGTGCTGATTGTGGGAGAAGCCATAGAGGCGAGTGTTGGAGGAGGATGGGAGCTTGCTTTGCTTGTGGGTCTATAGAGCATAGGATCAAGGATTGCCCCCAAATGCTAGGTCGAGTGCCAGTAGTGGGCCAAGGTGGTGCTCAGCCACCAAGGGAAGGTCAGTTGCCGCCAAGGGGTCGTGGGCAGGCCAGGGGTGGTAACAGCAATGGGCATGGATGTGGAGCACCAGGCGGAAATGCAGGCCCTGCTGAGGTGAGACAACCAGCTTTGATTTATGCTGCTCATCGCCGAGAAGACGGGGATGCCCCAGATGTGATAACGGGTATGTTTCTTATATATGAGTTACCTTACATAGCATTGATTGATATTGGATCGACACATTCATATGTTGTATGCAATATGACTGAATCTTTGGGTGATATGTTTGAAGTTATTGCGAATGAGATGACTATGATTAGTCTGTTAGGGCAGTCAGTAGGAGTGAATAAGTTGTTTAGGGAGGTACCCTTAGTAGTTAAAGGGGTTACCTTTTTAGCAGATTTGATGGAGCTGCCGTTTAGCGAATTCGACTTAATCTTAGGTATGGATTGCCTGGTGAAGCACTGAGCCACCTTGGATTGCACTGCAAAGCAAATGGTGTTAAGAACTACGAAAGATAAGGAAGTAGTGGTGATTGGTGAACATCGAAATTATCTGTCGAACGTGATTTCGGCATTAAGGGTTGAGAAGTTAGTACGAAAAGGATGCGAAGCCTTTTTGGCTTATATTAGTAATACGAAGGGTAAGAACCTTACTGTTAAAGAGTTGAGAACCATTAGGGATTTTCCTGATGTCGTTCCCGAGGAGCTGCCTAGGTTGCCACCCAGTAGAGAAGTGGAATTTGGAATCCACTTGTTACCTAGGACGACTCTAGTGTCCATCGCTCCTTATCGGATGGCACGAAAGAAGTTGGTGGAACTTAAGGCACAAATTCAGGAATTATTGGATCGAGGACTCATACGACCAAGTGTGTCTCCATGGGGAGTACCGGTTTTATTCGTGAAGAAGAAGGATGGAACCTTGCAAATGTGCATCGACTATCGACAGTTAAACAAGTTAACTGTTAAAAATAAGTACCTTCTACCGAGAATCGATGATCTTTTTGATCAATTTAGGGGAGCTTCTATTTTCTCGAAGATTGACTTGCATTCGGGATATCACCAATTGAGGGTTAAGGAAGTAGATGTTCCTAAGGCAACTTTCAAAACTCGTTATGGGCACTACGAGTTCTTGGTGATGCCATTCGGGCTGACAAACGCAGCTATCACTTTCATGGATCTCATGAACCAGATTTTCCAACCCTACTTGGATTGGTTCGTGGTAGTCTTTATAGACGACATTTTAGTGTACTCAATAAATAAGGATGAGCATGATGCACACTTAAGGACTGTGTTGCAGATTTTGAGGGAGAAGTAGTTGTATTCCAAATTCAGTAAGTGTGAATTCTGGCTAAGGGAGGTTACTTTTCTTGGACATGTGGTGTCAGCTGAGGTGATTAAGAAGGATCCCCGAAAAATTGAAGCAGTGTTAGACTAGAAAACACCTAAGTCGGTGTCAGAAATCTGAAGTTTTCTGGGCATGTCAAGATACTATAGGCGATTTGTTGAGGGCTTTTTAGTAATTGCTGCACCCTTAACTAAGTTGTTGAGGAAGGGGGTGTCGTTTGTTTGGACGGACAAGCAGCAAGAGAGTTTTGGAAAACTTAAGAAAGCTTTAACTTAGGCCCCTCTGTTGATTCAGCCAGTGAAGATTCCACTCTGGAAGTGGGAAAGGATCACTATGGACTTTGTTAGTGGGCTACCCTTGACGCCTATTAAGAAAGACTCGATATGGGTTATAGTGGATCGGTTAACCAAGTTTGCCCATTTTGCACCGGTTCACATCGATTACTCGTTACAAAAGCTGGCTAGGCTATATGTGGTGAAGATTGTAAGATGGCATGGAGTGCCAGTATCCATAATATCTGCTAGGGACCCACATTTCACTTCGCGATTTTGGAACAAGCTGCATGAGGCGTTGGGTACTAGGTTGAATTTTAGTACGACATTCCACCCTTAAACTGACGGACAGTCGGAAAGGGTGATTCAAGTATTGGAAGATATGTTAAGGGGATGCGTTATTGAGTTCCGAGGTAGTTGGGAGAACTATTTACCATTAGTCAAATTCACTTACAATAATAGCTATCAAGCAAGCATTGGGATGGCTCCATATGAAGCACTGTATGGACGAAGGTGTCGAACCCCAACATGTTGAACAGAGTTGGGCGAATGAAGAGTTTTGGGCCCTGAGTTAGTAGCCGATACTGAGGATAAGGTAAAATTAATTCGGGATCGGTTGAAGGAGGCCTCGGATAGGAAAAAGTCGTATACTGACCTTAAGCGTCGAGAAATAGAGTATGCAGTGGGAGACTTAGTTTTTCTAAAGGTCTCTCCGTGGAAGAAAGTGTTAAGGTTTGGACGAAAGTGTAAGCTAAACCCAAGGTTCATTGGGCCATATCGGGTTGTAAGGAGGATTGGGCCAGTCACTTACCAGCTGGAGTTACCTCTTAAACTAAGCCAAATACACAACGTGTTTCATGTTTCCATGCTAAGGCGGTATCGCTCAGATCCTTCACATGTTGTGGCGATTGAAGAAATCGAGGTCAGGCCAGACCTAACTTTCGAGGAAGAGCCCATACAAATAATTGGTCGAGATGTCAAAGAACTGAGAAGAAAGATTGTTCCATTAGTCAAAGTGCTTTGGCGAAATCACAAGGCCGAAGAGTCTACTTGGGAACCTGAGGAAGCGATGTGACGTCAATATCCTCAACTATTTGAATCAGGTAAAATTTCGAGGACGAAATTTCTTTTTAGGGGTACAGTTGTAACGCCCCAAAAATCTTGAAATCTCAAATTTTTCTTTTTGTGCTTAGTAATTCAGGTTAGGTATTAATTACACGATGGTAGGTCTGGGTCAAGGGTTGAGTTCGAATCTAGGGGTAGAAGGAATTATAGTATAATTATTAAAGGAACCCTGATGGCAAGAAGTTGGGCTTTTAAATAAATATAAGGGAAAAAGGGCATCAAAAAGCCAAATGGAGGACTGGCTAAGTGACGCCACTTAAAGTGTAGGGAGGTGGTGTTAGTGGCTAGCAAGGAGATCCAAGGTTCGAATCCTAACTTAGGTTAATTTTGGCCTTCTAGAAGATTGGAAGTGGCATGAAGATGGACTACAAGGGGAGTGTTCAGAAGAGAAAAGTTAGGGAATAGATTGGGGAGTTATCATGGAGAAAAATGAGAAGATAAGAAGGGGGAAGTAATGGAGCCGAATGGGGAATTTAGCCATGAGGAATTCGGCTATAAGGGCTATAAATAGGTGCTGAATGCAAGGTTGCCAGGCTAATGCCGAAATCTTTTTCACCTTGTTACTGGAAACCCTTTTCTCTTCAAGATCCAAAAAGCCGAAAAGCCTTAACTCTTTCTTTGTTTTCTTGTACTGAGTTCCTTTCTTCCTCTACTTCATTGCCGACTTTTCTTTCTTTTTCCTTGGAGCTGAACAACTCTCTTTTGCCATACAAAATTGCAAAGGGTAAAAACTTTCTTGGCCAAATACTCTTTGATCGAATCTAGTGTAAGTGGTTGCTCTTCCAATCGGTTTTTGCTAAAGTATCAATTATTGTTCTTCACTTCTTCTAAACGGTGTTAGGTAGGAATAGGTATCGAATCTCAGTTTTGGATCCCTGTCGATTTGCTCTTCAAGTAAGAGGCTTTGGTAATTACTCTTAATCTTAGTTGGCCGAATAGTCAGAGTTAAGGTAAGGGGACTTGTGTTGGATACGAGTCACCTATTATTCTGGTTTCTAATAGTTAAGATTGATGCAGATCTAGGAGTTGATCGTGGTTAGTGATTTAAGAAGGGGCTGTTATACTTATCGCGCAAGGTAAGGTTAAGGTGAGGTTTTGGTTTTAGTAAAGATATGTATTAAGCATGTGGTTAATTGAAGGGTGATATTGTTTGTAGGTTGGTGACTAAGGGAATCGCAGCACGCTTGCTTACCAGGTGTGTACATACACTGTACACACACAATGAATTGGCAAAAGCCAAAATGTCAAAAAGCTGAAATGCCAAAAAGCCAAAAGTTAGGCTACGGTAGTCTTGCGAGTACGTGAATACTCGTGAGGAGGAAACTGATAGGTTTTCTAAGGCCCTTGGGCAATTCCATGGACTTGTGTTGTGAATTGGCCAACCGGGCCAGAGTAGGCTTAATGGGCCTAATTGGCTGTTAGGCCCATAATAGGCAAAAATTGATAATTGATGCTATGTGATGGAAATTGTATGAGTACGTGACTGTAAATGTGATTTGGGCCTAATGGGCCATATAAATGTGATTTGGGCCTAATGGGCCATATGAATGTGAGTGGGCCTAGTGGGCCATATGCAGGTATGCGGATCTGACTAGGTTTTGTAAGGGGTTTTGGGCCTAGTATATGATGACTATATAAAACTTAATTAATTAATTGCGACCGTGGACAAGTCAAAGGGTTAAGGTGTGGCAACGGGTATATGCATGTCTAGGATTGGATCTAGGGAGAGCTTGGTACTTAAGCGGTCTTAATGACTCACCTCCTCTTCTGTGGAATCCTACCTAGTGCATAGTATTCGTTCATCTTAGCTCACAGGATTTGTTAATGGGCTAAGGCAAGTGAAAACCTTAAAGAAAGAGAAAATTACCAAAATGCCCCTAAGGGTAAAAATGACCAAAATACCCCTAGGTGTTGAATGTAAGTTTTATGGATGTGACATGCATACATATGATATTCTGCTTAGGTTGCATAGGGGTTGGGAGTCATGGACCGGAGGAAGTATATGAGGATTGCATGGTTGCTTGACAATCGTGGATCCACCGACGGCTTTTAAGCCCAATGTGTAAGTGCTAGTAGTTTCGCAACCGGGCTACCATAGATGTGTCGGATGGGTGGGTCGATATTTATATCCCTACATGGTGTGACGAGGGACAGAGCTGGTGTACAGCGGATGGATTATTGGGATGGGATTGCATTGCATGTGATGTATGGTGTTTATTGAATGCTTGTTGCTCGTCGAGGGTTGTACACACTGAGTTTCCGAAAACTCACCCCCCTCTTTTATTTTATTTTCAGGTGATGCTCAGTAGAAGGTTTGATGTTTGGAGGGACTCTGGGTGGCCAGCTAGCAAGGCAACATGGACGTGTTTTTTCTTAAAAGCATACAAGTGTCTATTTTGTTAAGTACTTTTCCGGCCAGGTTGTAATAAGGCTTCTATTTTGTTATTATTTGGGTTTTTATTTTCATGCGTTGTAATTACGAAATGTTGAACATGGGTTTGCTAAATCATAATATGTTTTTCTATGCTTCCGCAATAGAATTTTAAAATGACAGGTTTTCATAAAATCATATGTTTTAAATAGGTTTTCGTGATTGAAAAATAAAAAGAGTTTTTATAAGTTAATTAAAGTTTCTTTTATTTTAAGAAGGGTTTTCAATGAAAACACGACTTTCGCTAAAACACTTCAATGTGATGCACCAGATTCAGCAATAACATCCGGGCCGAGTTTGGGGTGTTACAATATGCTATATGTGCAAATGAATTGGGAATATGTGAAATGTATATGAACTATGTGGTTTGTGATAGTATTTGACTATAGAGTATATGTAATTTGACGATGCTTATATGCTTAAAATAATAAGTTTATTTGTATATGGCTTACTAAGCTTTTGAAAGCTTACTTTGTGTGTCTTTCAATTGTTTGGTAGATATCGAAGCTACCGAGAGCTCGAGGATCGTCGAGGATCATCACCACACTATCAAACTCTATTTTGGTACCTTTTGAAAATTTGAATATAAAAGTATGGCATGTATAGGCTAGAAGTATATCAATATGTTTTTGAGTTGTGAATATTAGCCATGTGATATGGCTTAGTTATGGTTGTGTTTATGAATGGCTTTTGAGTATAAATTATGTGATGCAATATGGTCAATATAATGTGTTCATGAATGGCCAAGAGAATAGGTCATTTTGGTAAGTTTTTGGTAAGTGCTTATTTGAAGATTTGCTAAGTTCATGGCACAAGAATGAATGAAGTGAATTGAGATTATGAAGCATATGTTTTGGCATGATTATAGCTTTTGATATGGCATGATTTGGTATGGATTACAAGCATGGAATTTGTTGATAATGATATGGTATGAATGATGAATGTTTTGGTTGAAAATTTGGTACAAAATATTTTAGTTTTGGTGCTTGTAGGGAGAACCCTTTTATGGGTGGCAAATTGGCCATGTAGATGGCCATTTTTGCCCACACAGGTAGGGACACGAGCATATCTCTTTGTCGTGTTGCTCAAGGGCCATTTCGAAATGAGCCTGAGCAGACCACACGGTCGCACACACACGAGCGTGTGATAGGCCGTGTGGCCAATTCAGTTTCGAGCACGGGCTAAACGCACAGGCGTGTAACTGGCCCTATGATCAAGTTAGTAACCTCCCTAATTTTCCCATGGCCTGGCACACGGGCGTGTCTTGTGGCCATGTGGACAAGTCAGTATGTATGCCCTATTTTTCCACGGCATTAGACACGCACTGTGTGAGGCACACGGCCTATTCACACAGGTGTTTGACCTTTGTAACTTGAAGAAATGTTTAAGTTTTAAAAAATTTTGTATCTTCTCGGTTTAGTCTCGACCACTTTCTAAAGCATGTTTAAGGTCTCGTTGACCTAAGAAAGGGACTTTATGTTGATGTTTGACTATGATGCTATGATGTTTGTGAAATGAATGAGAAATGTTCCGATATGTCCTGTAATGCCTTTTAACCCTAGTCCGGCAACGGATATGGGTTAGGGGTGTTACAAACTGTGTTAGGATTTCTACTTAAGTACAATCCTCTCAACATGAATGCCAAGCTTAGGAACAAAATTACACCGTTTATATAACACCCCTAACCCGTATCCGTCACCGGATTGGGGTTACGAGGTATTACCAAACAAAACACAAAATCCAAACAATTTTATATGTATACATGAATGAGTCTCTTAAATCAATCAAAATTTAATCCATAAGCTAACACAAGTCTTTATCTCAAATCATTTCATAATGTACATTTATACAATCACATAATTCATATGCAAAAATATGAAATGTATCATTTTATACATAAAAGCGTACACCGATTTTAACAAAGATGAACTATAGACCTAAATGAATGTCCAACCAAAATAATGCATAAATATACATTGACTTTTATATTAACAAATGAATTCACTACTCAATTCAAGCATCATCTAAATGTTTAATATTAACCTAACTCCATTCCTTAATATTTATGATATGTGCGCATATATGCATATATACTTAACATCTAATCCTTCCAAACATAAATTTTCCTTTATAAAATTACCATTTCACTTTTAAACGTTTTAGAATACAAATATCAATTAAATTCATACTTAATATCACATGTCAATACACCATAAATATATATATATAGAGAGAGAGTGACTAATTAAATTAGTACCGAATGTCTTTATCAAAACAACCACAGAAGTCACATAATAATGCCAAACACTTATTTATGCTAATACCATGTAATGGTTAACTTATGAAACTAATCATTTATGACTTAAATGAATGTTGTCAATACAACTGAACACATATAGACAAATGCATATTTCTCATACTCTTCAATGAACTAAACCACAACCAATTTCTCAATCATTTTATTTCAATCAATTCATCTTACAAACATATAATTCAACTATTATAACAAACCTATTCATCAAAAATATGTTCATATGTGTCAAGTCATGAGTAACCCATAAATATTATCCATATCCATTCCATCACATAACCGAAACAAAAAGACCAATTCACATTCGAATATGCATATATGTTTTTAACAAAAACACATTCACCAACTTGAGCATTACTCAAACCGATTCATATAGCCTAGCACACCACACACATATACCATGAACATAATTTCCAAATTAAATAAATACATAACCAATTACACATTATAAGTAACATCATTACTAAACCATTTCGAAAAACATATAACACCTATCACAAATACCATTCAATCATAATACATAGCATTGTAACCAAAACGGATTAACCATAACCAAACATAACCAAATTCAAACTTAGAAGTTAAGCCATTTTCGCATGGCTTGAGTTATACACATACATCAAACTTAATAAAAAACAACCTAGCTTATACATGCCATAATATCAAATTCAAACTTATAATGTACCAAAAACGGTCGATAGTGTGATAGACTTTGCTGACGATCCCCAAGCTCATAACTTGAATCCAAGATCTATAAAATAGAGGTAAACAAGAATTCACACAGTAAGCTACTAAAGCTTAGTAAGTCATAAGCAATCAATCATCAAATGAACATTAATATTGAATCAACTAAACTGAATCAAGGAATCTTTAATTCAATACATATTTTCACGCTCAAAATTCATTTACCATCACATGAACGATATGTAACTATTTTAACTTGGCCGAATATACATAAGATCATAAACATATATAATTCTCATTTCCATAATGCATAATTCTATTGTTCATGTCAAATATACATACTTACCTTATCTTTTATATCATTTAGCATAGCACATACCTAACATTTTAGCTCGATATCACATTCGATCTTAACTTGATAATGCCCGTTGAACCATTCGGAATCGAATAAATTACTCGAAAAATCACATATATCATACAATGTCAAAGTCTCAGACGTGGTCTTACATGCTATCTCATATCGATGCCACTGTCCCAGACAGGGTCTTACACGAATCAAATACGATGCCGATGTTCCAGACATGGTCTTAAACGTCACCACAAATGTTGATGCCAATGTCCCAGACGTGGTCTTACACGTAACTACAAATGTCGATGCCAACGTCCCAGACGTGATCTTACATGTAACCACAAATGTCAATGCCAATGTCCCAGACATGGTCTTACACGAAAACACATATATCGATGCTAACATCCCAGATGTGGTCTTACACGAAAACACATATCAAAATCCTATGGTTCAAATGGGGCTTTCGGACGTCGTAACTTAATCGAATCGAAATTGTACATATAACTTCAAAGTATATTCAAATTCGGCTTTCATGTATACATTTTTATACAATTCATTTCAGCATATAAATCTAGTATTTATTCAAAATTAACAACATATATTTGCTTATAAACTTACCTCAGACGATGAAAAATGGAACGGGACGACTAATCGACAACTTTAGTTTTCCCCCGATCCAAATCAGATTTCTTTGGTTCTTGATCTAAACATATTCAAATTAAACTCATTTAAACATATTTTCACTCAATTTAGTCCAAATTGTATAAAACACAAAATTTGCAAAATTTACACACACCATGCTTAGGCCGAATGTTCCTAGTGTTCATGCAAGTCCATACATTTCATTTATTTTACATTTTAGTCCCTCAATTTATTATTTTTTCAATTTAGTCCTAATGACTCAAAATCATTAAAAATTCCAATACAAAACATGTTAATCCAAAACATATCTTTCATATTTCATCAACTAACATCACATAGCTCAAATATTCATCAATAGCATAACTCAAAATATTCATCAAAATCAAGAATTCAAGCATGGGCTTTGTAGATAACTTAGCAACGATCTCAAAAACGTAAAAATTATCAAAAACTAAGCTAGTTACATACCTTGATTAAGCTATCAACAATGGCCGATCCTATGGAAGCTTTCTTTCTTTTTATTTTCTTTATAATCGGTCATGAAAAAGTATGGACACTTATGGCTTTTAATTTATGTTATAATATATCATATATCATTCATTATTTTACATATTAAACCTTAAAATTTTAATTATAAAACCATATAAAACATGTCTACAACCATCCACTCATATAACCAATGGTCTAATTACAACATAAGTACTTCCATTTAAAAAGAAAACAATTAGGCCCTTACACATTAAACTATCAAGTTTTCATTTTAAACGATTAAGCCCTTTTATTTAATCGGGCACACAAATGACAAAATTAAATCACGAAAATTTTACACATATAAATTCACACATAATAAAAGCAGAAAATAATTCAAAATATTTTTCTGACTCGGATTCATGGTCCCAAAACCACTGTTCTGAATATAGTCTAAATCAGGCTGTTACAGTTTGGCAATCAGAAGATGAAACATTATTGAAGCATGGGAGCATTTCAAGGAGCTAATTAGAAAATGCTTGATGCATGGTTTTCAGCATTGGACACAAATGGAAATGTTCTACAGTGGATTAAATGCTCATACACGAATGGTGGTGGATTCATCTATTAATGGGACATTATTTGACAAACCCTACAATGAAGCATACGAAATTCTAGAAAGAATAGCAAACAATGATTATCAGTACCCCACTACCATACTTGTTACTAGTAGAAAAGTTGCTGGAGCAATGGAACTTGATGTGATTACATCGTTAACAGCTCAGGTATCATCTTTAACGAATATGATTAAAACTCTAAAAAGACCCTCTGCAATGCTAGAGATGAAGGTTGCAGAACTAGCATGTGCATACTGTGGAGAAGATCATGTTTTTGATGAATGCCCATTCAATCTAGCCTCTGCGTATTACATGGGGAATTTTAATCATAGCAACAACAATCCCTACTCCAACACATACAATCCAGGGTGGAAACAACATCCAAATTTTAGCTGGAGTAATAAAGGAATGGGAAATGCTGGCAATGTTAATCGACAGAATGTGGCTGGTGTACCACTTGGATGAAGTCAACCAATGTTGTGACAAAATGTGCAACAAAGTTTGTGATCTTCAGCATCAACTATGGAAGCTCTATTAAAGGAGTATATGGCTAAGAATGATGCGGTTATTCAGAGTGATGCAGATTCCTTAAGAGCTCCAGATAATCAAGTGGGACAAATTGCCACTGTATTAAGTTCCAGACAACAAGGAGCATTGCCTAGTGACACAGAATGTAACACCCCTAACTTGTATTCGTCACTAGATAGGTTTACGGAGCATTACCATAAAAACATAATTTAAAATCATTCATCTCCAAAAATTTCACAAAGCATAGCATAATTCATTCAAACACATGCATTTCATCCCTTATTCAAGCCCTCGAGGCCTTAGAAACACTTTAAAAATGATTCAGGACTAAATCGGGAACATATGAAACCTTAAGAAAAAAGTTAGAAAAATTCACACTATAGGGGTCACACGGCCGTGTGGTCAGGCCGTGTAACATTTGAATTAGGGACACACTGTAACATCCCCTTACCCGAGACCGTCGCCGAAGTCGAGCATGTGGCGTTAACAGACTTAAATTATCACTTAAACAATTTCAAACAATTTATTTCACCTTTCGTAATAAACTGCCCATCTGCGTCACAGTCGCTAAAAAATTCATATCTTGAGTTACGAAACTTGAAATTCAAATCTGTAAATTTTCCCTAAAAATAGACTCATATATATAATTACTAATTTTTTCTAGAATTTTTGGTCAAGCCAATTAGTACAGTTTATTAGTTAAATTTTCCCCTATTTTAGTGTTCGACTGCTCTGACCACTGTTCACTACGATTCACTTTTCTCTCTGTACAGAATTCAAATGACTATGCGGTTTGTTTCTCTTAAAATTAGACTCAATAAGGAATCTGTACATATAAAGTATGACTCCTAATTATTTTTTTATAATTTATAACTAATTTCTAAAGTCAGAATAGGGGATTCAGAAATCACTCTGGCCCTATTCCACCAAAACTCAAATATCTCATGAAATACAACTCATTTACCTGTTTTGTTTCTTCCATATAAAAATAAACTTAATAAGCTTAAATTTCATATTTTACTCACTATCTAATTCTATCTCTACTATTTTTAGTAGTTTTTCAAACTCACATCATTGCTGCTGTATGATACTGTTTTATAGTAAATTTCACCTTTTCATGAAATTCCATGGATTAGATAGCACATTAAGCATACATAACACCAAATATGATCTTTGATTAGCCATTCCAATGGCTAATCTTTACCAAGCATTTCCTTGCCACTCAATAGCCATAACATAATATTATATACACAAAATGATTATAAAACTATACATGTCATACTCAAAGTATACAAGCCACTATACCAAAAGAGTCCTTGGATAGTGTGAATGAGTCTCCGACCGATCCCGATTTTCGAACTAGCTTGTCAAAACTCGGTACAAAATGTTAGAAATCGAGCCTATTCCTCAAAAACTTTATTTTTCCCTCGATCATGACTTGAATCTCGTTTCTCTTGATCTATAATAATAAATTTAGCTTATTTTATACTCACATTTATTAAAACAATCCTTGACTCAAACTTTGGTAAAATTATATTTTTGCCCCTAAACTTTTACATATTTACACTTTTTCCCCAAGGCTCGAAAATTAAACTTCATCCTATTTTTTTATGTTTTATGACATGCTGATCATTTTTCCCTTCTATGGCAACATCAAATTCTCACTCTAACATATACTTATGAACATTAGGTATTTTTACCGATTATGTCGTTTTACTCGTTTTCACGTAAAATCGCTTAGCAAAAGTCATTTAACACAATTTCAAGCTTCATATTCTACCATAAAACATAAAAATAAACACATTTCACCTAAGGGTATTTTTTTCAAATATAAACCCTAGGTTAAATTATTGCTAGAATAAGCTTAATCAAGTTACTAGGACTCCAAAAACGTAAAGAACATTAAAAACAGGACTTGGAATCACTTACAATCAAGGTTTAAAAATGTTAGAAACCCTAGCTATGGTGACAAGCAAATTTCGGCAGCCCCTTATGGAGAAGATGAGTCCATTTTGTGTTATTTTTCCCTTTTTAATGACTATATTTACCAAATGACAAAAATGCCCTTAATGCCTTTCTTTGTAATTTTTCATGTACAAGCCCATTTTTGTCCAAAATTTTAGAAATTGGTTAAATTGCTATTTAAGACCTCCTAATTAATATTCTAAAGCAATTCCATACTAAAAGCTTCTAGAATGCAAGTTTTGCAACTTATTCAATTTAGTCCGTAATTTCAAATTAAACACTTTATGCATAGAATTTCTTCATGAAATTTCACACAATCATGCAATCATATCATAGATCTAAAAATAATTATAAAATAATTGTTTCTATCTCAAATTTGTGGTCCCGAAACCACTATTCTGGTTAGGCCCTAACTTGGGATATCACACATACGGCCGTGTCCCAGCCCATGTCTGTGCCCGTGCAACTCTCTAACTTTGTTCACACGGCCAAGCCACATGTTCGAGTGCCAGGCCGTGTAACTCTCGAAATGGCCTCACATGCCCGTGTGCCAGGTCATATGCTATGTCGTGTAACTTTTGAAAAGAAACCATTTAAACCTACAAGGGACATACGGCCGTGTCACATGGCCGAGTGTCACATACGGCTGAGAGACACACCCGTGTCTTAGGCCGTGTGTGTAACATCCCGAATTAGGGCCTAATCAGAACAGTGGTTTTGAGACCACAAATCTGAAATAGAAATAATTATTTCATGATTATTTGATGTTACATGATATGATTGCATGTTTGTGTGAAATTTTCATGAAGAAATTCTATGCCTAAAATTTCCAATTTGACTTTACGGACTAAATTGAATAAGTTGTAAAACTTGTGTTCTAGAAGCTTCAAGCATGAAATTACATTGGATCATTAATTAGAGGTCCTTAAATAGCAATTTGACCATGTTTTAAAATTTTGAACAAAAATGGGCATGAATAGGAAAAATTTGAAAGAAAGAAGGGCATTTTGGTCATTTGGTTAATAAAAGAATAAAAAGGGAAAAATGAAACAAAAATGATGTCCATCTTCTCTAAAGGTGCCAAAATTTGGGGAGTCTCTATAGCTAGGGTTTTCAACTTTTCAAGCTTGATTGTAAGTGCTCCTAGCCCCGTTTTTTATGTTCTTTGCAATTTTGAAGTCCTTGAAGCATGATCTATCCATTTCTAGCCATATTTTGAGCTAGGGTTTATGTCTGAAATTTAACCCATGTGTGACATGTTTGTATTTTGATGTTTAATGAAAGAATATGAAAGTTTGATGTGTGTTTAACATCTTTTACTAAGTGATTTTTGATAGAAATGCATGTAAAGGACTTGTTTGTAAAAATTTGTAAAAATGAGTAGTAAAAATGTGAAATAAAGGAAAATGTGAACTGATATGAGCATGGAATAGGTTTAGCTAGGCTTGGGTAACAAAGAAAATGAACATATTTCATATAACGAGCCTAGGGACTAATTTGTAAATATGTGAAAGTTTAGGGGTATAATCATAATTTTTACCTAAATATAGTTTTGGACTGATTTGAATAATGTGATGATTAAATGAGCTGAATTGCTATTATAGCTCAAGAAAAACGGAGTCCAGACCTAGACCAGGGAAAGAACAAGATTTTGGACTAAATCAAATTAATTATCCATATTTTGTACCGAGGTAAGCTCATATGTAAATAATGCAATGATATATCATATTTGAATGTTTTATTTATGTATGAATCTCTATGTTTGATTATTATGACGAGTGTATGAATGACTTTATTGCCTATAAGCATGACATTGTGAATGAGTTCAACGAAAATATGTTATCGAGAAAATCCCGTTTGAACCTTAAGAATAGTTTAGGATACAAGTGACATGTCACTAGGACCTATGTGATTATGAGCTCATGAGATTATGTGTATATGTGACTATATGAATCCGAGTGCTAGTCTTGTACGTTCTACCTGTGGCTGGGTAGCCCGGCATGTGTTGCAGGTACCTATCAGCTTGTGTGAGTAGCTCGAGTATTTATGTCCTAACTGTCAGCTTGTGTGAGTAAGCCCGTGATTAGCTCGAGATCGAGCAATGTGTGATATGTGATATGAGGTAGCATGTGGCTACGTTCGAAGCACTATGAGTAGGTTTTTCGTGTATCAGATAGTATTCTGAGTGCTTAACGGGTAAACTTATGAATTATTCGACAAATAAGTCAATGATGAAGAAATATAACAATGTGTTACGAGTTGGTATAGGTATGCATGAAAAACTCATATGAATGAGCTCGGTATGTGATAAACTTTTGGTAAGATTGAAAATGTGTAAGTTATGCCTACGAATTTTAGTTATGCCTATGAATCTATGATAACACATATATAAACTATTTTACGTCAATGGCATTTATACATATATGATTATGTTGCTATTTATTTTTATGTGAATTTACTAAGCATTATGCTTAATCCCCTCTCTTTTCTATTTTCTTATAGTATCGCCAAGCTAGCTTTGGGATCGACGGATGTTAGAGACTCGATTCACACTATCAACTGGACATTTGGGTATACTTAGTCTCAACATTTTGAGATGACATGTATAGGGACTTGGTCCTTTTGTTATGTGTCATATAGATTAGCCAAATGTGTTGGCTCATGAAAGTATTATGATTATTTTGTATATGGCCATGAGAGGTGGCTCATATTGATTATTTAGTTGTAACCCTAATTATTGGTGCATGCATGCAAATGTACTTAGGCTTTAAGGTGGTTATGGTTGCTTATGGTTAATGGGTGTGATGGATGGCATGTATGTTTGGTGTATGAAATATGAATTAATGTGTGTGACAATAAATGTGGTACAAGTGTGTAACTTGAAAGTAGGTTAGTAAGGATGATAGACAAATATGAAATTGGTGTGGGTTGCCATATGAAGGCATAATAGTTTGAATAGGTGATATGATGAAATTACCAAGTCATAATTTAACCATTAATGTGAATGCTTGAGTAATCAAATGTGCCATGTTGCCTGCCATGAAGTCAGTGTAAGTATGTGAGTGTTTAAGGGAGGCAAAGGGAATGGAAAATAGCCTAGAAATTGTCCACACGGTTAAACACACGGGCATGTCTCTAGTGACACACGATCCGCCCCATGGGCGTGTGATCTAGCCATGTGTCCCCTGCACCTTAATTAATGCAATACAAAATTCCCAGTAGTAAACACACGGGTTGAGACACGGCTATATGTCTCGGCCATGTAGAGGACACGGCCTCAGGGTATGGGCGCATGCCCAGGCCATGTGAAGTCTGCACTTAATTTTGAAAATTTAATTTGCAACACGGCCTAAGCACACTGATGTGTGACTTGGTTGTGTGACCTTATTCTGTTGATGACGTCATAATTAAAGAGTTACACGGGCGTGTCCCAAGCCAGACGGGCATGTGTGACCACACGGCCTACCCATGCAGGCGTGTGACTCTCCAAAGTATGAAAAATTTTCTAAGTGTAGTAAAATTTCCAAAAGTTTTTGGTTTAGTCCCGAACTACTCTTGATGTATGTTTTGGGCCTTGTAGGCCCATATAAGGGACAATTTGCATGTGTATGAATGGTTTTAAATTGGACGAAATTTTATGGGTAATTGTGTATGTTTGCGGGTGTTTACAGTAATGCCTCGAACCCTATCCCGGCGTCAAATACTGGTAAGGGGTATTACATTTAGTGGTATCAGAGCTACAGTTTTGTCGATTCTCGGTCTAACATAGCATGTGTACGAGTCTAGCTATACATGCCATACGTATGTTATGATAGTGTGACGACTTCTGACGATTTTGAAATGTGTTTTCATATAGTAAATGGATCCCGACATATCAGTGGTGGATGATGTTCAAAGTAATGCGCCTGCACCCATTGAAGGGGCAGCGCCGTCTGATAGTAGACCCCCTACAGTTAGTCGAGGAGAAGGAGGCAGGGAAGCCTTTCTCCATATGATGGATGCCTGGTACACGGAGTTCGTTCGAATGAACCCAAATGTTCAAACCTCACCCCACCTATTCCTCAACCTAACCCCGTAGCACCCAAAGGTATGGACTTCATGAGACTGAATAGACCTCCAGTTGATAAGATTCGAAAACAAGGAGCCAAAGAGTTCCGAGCTAGTAAAGATGATGACCCAGAAAGGGCAGAGTTCTGGCTCGAGAATACCATTAGGGTGTTTGATGAGTTATCATGCACACCTGAGGAATGCATGGAGTGTGTTGTGTCCCTTCTGAGAGACTCAACTTATCAGTGGTGGAACACCCTTGTGTCGGTGGTACTAAGGGAGAGAGTTAATTAGGAATTCTTCCAAGAAGAATTTCATAAGAATACAATAGCCGAAGATTTATTGATCAGAAAATAGAGGTATTCCTCGAGTTATGTAACGTCCCCTTACCCGAGACCATCGCCGGAGTCGAGTATGAGACATTACTAAACCTATTTTAGCATTTAAACAAGTCCAAACAATTCTCATAGTAAATTGTCCATCTGCGTTACAGTCGCTAAAAAAAATTATATCTCGAGTTACAAAACTCGAAATCAAATTCCATAAATTTTTCTTGAAACTAGACTCATATATCTACTTACTAATTGTTTTCTAGAATTTTTGGCTGGGCCAATTAGTACAGTTTATTAGTTAAAGTCTCCCCTGTTTCAGGGTTTAGCTACTCTGACTCCTGTCTATTACGAATAAGATATCTCCTTGTACAGAGTCTCAATGACTATGCCGTTTGTTTCTCATAAAAATAGACTCAATAAGGATTTCATACATGTAAAGTAAAACTCCTAATTGTTTTTGTACAATTTATGGTGAATTTCTAAAGTCAAAATAGGGGATTCAAAGATCGCTCTAACCCTATTCCACCAAAACTTAAATCTCTCATAAAATATAACTCATTTACCTGTTTTGTTTGCTCCATATGAAAACAGACTCATCAAGCTTTGATTCCACAATTTATTAATCATTTAATTCCATTTCTACTATTTTTATTGATTTTTCAAATTCACATCACTGCTGCTGACTGATTTTGTTTTGTGGCCAATTTTACCTTTCCAAGGATTTTCATGGTTTAGTTAAGACATAAAGCATACATGTTATCATATATAAACTTGATTAGCCATTCCAATAGCTAATCATTCTCAAACATTTCCATTCCATCCGTGGGCCATATCGTAAGATTATACACACAAAATGATTGGAATGCTATACATGCCATATTTCCAAAAATTACAAGTCATTATACCGCAATTGTCCAGTGATAGTGTGAGCGTGCCTCCGACCATCCCGATCTCCAAATTGACTTGTCAAAACTACAAAGAATGAAAAGGAGGGAGTAAGCATAGATGCTTAGTAAGTTCATATACAAATAAAAAATAACTTAACAACTATACCAACCAACATTAGCATAATATCACCAAAACATATATCACATTTCTATTCATCATTCATCATCTTACCATATTATTGTTGTCGTATCAAGTCTCAACTCGAGGGTTAAGTACATACCTGTCCAAAGTTCCCATTCCACAACACTTACCAATACGTCACTTACATCTTGAGTATTCTTCCATATTACTAGAATTTTACCCGTTGAACACATCGGAATATAATTCAGATAGATGGAAAGTTTGCACATAAGTGACACATATGTAGCCAAGCTACCATGTAACCCACCCATAAGTGAACTCGGACTCAACTCAACGAGCTCAAATTCCTAGTTACATCTCACAAACTCGGACTCAACTCAACGAGTTCGGGCATTTGCATCCATAAGTGAACTCGGACTCGACTCAACAAGTTCGGATGCCTCATAATTCTCACGAACTCGGAATGCAACTCAACGAGTTCGGATCTCAATTTCCTAGTGACATGTCACTTGTATCCTAATCTATTCCTAATGTTCAAACGGAATTTTCCTCGATCATACACCTTTGCCATTCTCCTTGGAATTCCAATGACGATACTTCGATAATCTTTCACATTTTTCACACAATTCATAAAATTTTTGTATGTTGTCCAACAATTACCACAAAGCATCGAATCGCATCATAACAATCATAATATCATATAAATAGCATTAAATGATTTAAAATAACGGTTATATTACAATATTTACATATGAACTTACCTCGATAAAATATTTTAGAAATCAAGCCTATTCCTCGGAAACTTTATTTTTCCCTCGATCACGACTTGAATCTCGTTTCTCTTGATCTATAATAAAAAATTTAGCTTATTTAATACTCACATTTATTAAAACAGTCCCTGACTCAAACTTTGGAAAATTACATTTTTGCCCCTAAACTTTTGCATATTTACACTTTTGCCCCAAAGCTCAGAAATTAAACTTCATCCTATTTTCATATGTTTTATGACATGCTGATAATTTTTCCCTTCTATAGCAACAACAAATTCACACTCTATCCTGTATTTATGAACATTAGGTATTTTTACCGATTTTGTCGTTTTACTCGTTTTCACGTAAAATCGCTTAGCAAAACTTGTTTAACACAATTTCAAGCTTCATATTCTACCATAAAACATCAAAATAAACACATTTCAACTATGGGTATTTTTCAAAATATGAACCCTAGGTTAAATTATTGCTAGCATAAGCTAAATCAAGTTACCGGGACTCCAAAAACGTAAAGAACATTAAAAACGGGGCTTGGAATCACTTACTATGGAGCTTGGAAGCTTGAAACAAACCCTAGCTATGGAGAACCCTTGAAATTTTGTCCTAATGAAGAAGATGGACATATTTTTCCATCTTTTTCCTTTTTTTTAATCTTTTAATTACCAAATGACTAAAATACCCTTCATTACTAAACTTTCAAAATTTTCATCCATGTCTAATTTTGTCCAAAACTTAGAAATTGGTAAAATTTTCTATTTAAGGTCTCTTAATTAATATTCCAAAGTAATTTCATACTAAAAACTTCTAGAATGCAAGTTTTGCAACTTATTCAATTTAGACACTAATTTCAAATTAAGCACTTTATGCATAGAATTTCTTCATGAAACTTTCACACAATCATGAAATCATATCATAGACCTCAAAATAATCATAAAATAATTATTTCTCTCTCAGATTTGTGGTCCCAAAACCACTATTCTGATTAAGCCCTAATTCGAGATATCACAAGTTAAATCAAGGTCGAATGACGGTAATGGAGTTGAGCGTGAATTCGTGAGACTGAGCAAATACACTTGAGAATGTGTATTGATTGAGGCCATCATGTGCAAAATATTTGAAGATAGATTAAAAGAATACATCTGATTGTTAGTGGGTGTCCTTGAACTGAGAGAATTTGTTGTGCTTGTAGAGAGAGCTTGTAAAGCCGAGGAATTGGCTAAAGAGAAGAGAAAAGCTGAGTTAGAGTCTCAAGATTCGAAGAAGAGAAAGATGAGTAAATCATTTCAGTCCTCAACTAAGAAACTGAGAGAGTTTAATACTCAATCAAGTGTTTCAGTTGGGTTTTCGAACAGAAACCATGGGAAATAGTATTCAGGTCATAAGGCTCAAGCTACTTCGATAGCGAGTGTGGGTAACGCTCGACCTAATAGACTTGAGTGTCAACATTATGGCAGACGACACCCCAGTGAATGCTAGATGAATAGCCGAGCATGTTTCAAGTGTGGTTCACGCGATCATTTTATCAAGGATTGTCCTAAGACGGTTGAAAAGGAAAAATTTCAAAGTGCAAGATAGGGCAATGCAACTTCTAAGGGGAGACCACAGAAGAATCTAGGAAATGGAACGAGTAGTAAGAGTGCACCTATGGATCCAGATGTGAGACTCGGGGGTAGAGTACCTGCGAGGACTTATGCCATTCGCGCTCGCAAAGAGACTTCATCCCCTGATGTGATTAGGGGTACTTTTTCTCTCTATAATACTTCTGTTGTTGCTTTGATTGACCCGAGATCTACCCATTTATATGTATGTGTGAAATTGGTGTCTAGCATGAATATGCCCGTTGAGTCTACAAAATTTGTGATAAAAGTGTCAAACCCTCTAGGCAAGCATGTGATAGTTGACAAAGTATGTAAGAACTACCATTTAATGATTAGAGGTTATTATTATTTGGCTAATCTCATGCTTTTTCCGTTTGATGAATTTGATATAATACTTGGTATGGATTGGTTGACCATGCATGGTGTAGTAGTAAACTGTGGAAGGAAAATCATTGAATTGAAATGTGAAAGTGGTGACATTCTTCGAGTTGAATCAGATGAATCAGATAGCTTGCCCGTAGTGATTTCTTCTATGACTACTTAGAGATGTGTAAGAAAGGGTTATGAAGCTTATCTTGCCTTTGTGTTGAATACGAAAGAGTCTGAGTTGAAAATGGAATCAGTGTCGATAGTATATGAATATTCAGATGTGTTTCCGGAAGAGTTGCTCGGATTGCCTCCAATTAGGGAAGTTGAATTTTGCATTGAATTAGTTCTGGTGCACCTATTTCGACTACTCCATATAGGATGGCTCTAATGGAGATAAAGGAGTTAAAAGTCCAGTTTCAAGAGTTAACAAATAAAGGTTTCGCGAGACCTAGTTATTCTCCATGGGCCGCACTGGTGCTATTTGTGAAAAAGAAAGATGGCTCGATGAGATTGTGTATTAACTACCGACAGCTCAATAAGGTAACAATAAAGAACAAGTACCCCTTACCAAGAATCAATGACTTGTTTGACCAATTGGAGAGAGCCATAGTATTTTCAAAGATAGACTTAAGGTCCGATTACTGCCAATTGAGAGTTAAAGATTCGGACATACCAAAAACTTCATTTTGGACGAGGTATGGTCACTATGAATTTTTTGTTACGCCTTTTGGTTTAACGAATGCTCCCACTATAATTATCAATTTAATAAACTGTATTTTCTAACCATACTTAGATAAATTTGTGGTTGTTTTTATTAACGATATACTAATTTATTCTCGTGATGAGGCCGAGCATGCCAAACACTTAACAACGGTTTTACAAACCTTGAGAGACAAGCAGTTGTATGCTAAGTTTAGTAAAAGTGAGTTTTGGCTTCGAGAAGTCAGATTCTTAGGGCACATTGTTTTGGGTGATGGTATTCGAGTAGATTTGAGTAAGATTTCAACTATTGTTGATTGGAAACCGGCGAGAAATGTGTCAGAGGTTAGAAGCTTCCTAGGCATAGCCGATTATTACAGATGGTTTGTTAAAGGATTTTCCATGATTGCTACTCCAATGACGAGATTGTTACAAAAGGATGTCAAGTTCGAATGGACGAAAAAATGTCAACATAGTTTTGAGAAACTAAAGACATTATTGACTAAGGCTCCAATTTTAGTACAACCTGAACCAGGAAAAGAATTTGTGGTTTATAATGATGCATCCTTGAATGGATTGGGTTGTGTGCTTATGCAAGAAGGCAAGGTGATCGTTTATGCCTCGAGGCAGTTAAAACTGCATGAGAAGAATTATCCAACACACAATTTGGAATTGGCTGCCATTATGTTTACATTGAAGATTTGGAGGCATCATTTGTACGGCGAGAAATGTCATGTGTATATTGACCATAAAAGTCTAAAGTACTTGATGACTCAAAAGGACTTGAACCTACGACAACGGATATGGTCAGAGTTGATAAAAGATTATGAGTTAGTGATTGATTATCACCTGAGAAAGGCAAACGTGGCCGCCGATAGTTTGAGTAGGAAATCCTTGTTTGCGTTGAAGGCTATGAACACTCAATTGGCCTTAGCAGATGATGGTTTGATTCTAGCCAAGTTAAGAGCTAGACCAATATTTCTCCAAGAGATTTATGAAGCCCAGCAAAGTGACGGTGATTTGCAAGCCAAAAGAATCCAATGTGAATCAGGTATGGAATTAGATTTTCAGATTAGTTCTGATGGTTGCTTGATGTTCCGAGATAGGATTTGTATTCCTAAGAATACCGAGTTGATTCAGAAGATTTTGCTTAAAGCACATACTGTAACATCACGAAACAGGGCCCAGTCAAAACAGTGGTTTCGGGACCACAAATCCAACGTTGAAATATTTATTTTATGATTATTATGAGGTCTAGAATATGAGAATATGCATGTGTTAAAGTTTCATGAAGAAATTCTATGAGTAAGGTGTCCAATTGGAAAATAAGGACCAAATTGAATAAATTGCAAAACTTGGATTCTAGAAGCAATTTGTATGAAGTTGTTTTAGATTATTAATTAGAAGGTTTCAAAGAGAAAATTTCCCAATTTCTATGTTTTTGGACAAAAATGGGCATGCATAGATGAAATTTGAAAGAAAGGGCTTGAGGGCATTTTGGTCATTTGGCTAATTAATGAAAGAAAATGGGAAAAATAAGCCAAAAATCAGCCATTCTTCTCCTTCATCCAGTCGAAATTCTGAAGCTCTTCATAGCTAGGGTTTTCAACATTTTCAAGCTCAATAGTAAGTGCTCCCAAGCCCCGTTTTTAATGTTCTTTGTATTTTTGAAATCTCGGTAACTTACTCTCTCTATTTCTACCCATATTTCATGCTAGGGTTCATGTTTAGAAATTCTCCCGTGCATGAGTTACTTGTATTTTGATGGTTTATGGAGGAATATGAAAGTTTAAAAGATGATAAACAACTTTTACTAAGTGATTTTTCATGGAAATGGCTTTAGGGACCATTTGGTAAAAGTTGTAAAAATGGGTAGAAAGATGAGAAATAATGGAAAAATGTCGGCTGCCATAAGAGGAAAGAACATTCGACTAGGCTTGGGTAAGGTAGAAATTGCATGCATTTCATTATACGAGCCTAGGGACTAAATCGTAAATAATGTGAAAGGTTAGGGGTAAAACGGTCATTTTACTCGAAGGTGAAATTTAGGCTCAGAAAGTATAATGTGGGATATTGATGATTAATTTTTGTTGTTATAGACCCTGAGGAACAAATTTCGGAGGTCGATCGAGGAAAACAAAAGGTTTTAAAATAACCGAATCACGATACCGGAACGAGTACCAGGTAAGTTCGGATTACTTAAAGTAAACTCATAATATGCCCAATTGCATGATTTATGAACGTATGATAATTGCATTTGATGATGGCATGAAAATCCATGAAATGGATCCTTAATAATGACATGTTGATAAATGTCCTGATTGAGGTTAAAAAGGGAAATACAATGGATAAACCATGATTTACATGTGACTAAAGATCCTGCATGTGTTGTAGAAAGGATTTAGCCTGGACAAGTAATTCATTGATCTCAAATATAGAAAGGATCTAGCCTGGACAGGTGTTCCTTGAGTGATCGAGCCTCCCGAAGAATATATGTGCATTATGGATTTAGCCCAGAAGGGTAATCCGATTAGAGTCTAAATTTAGCCTGGATTGGTAATTCAGTCGAAAGATGTGAGGTTCGCGGGAGTGCATACATGAAATGATCGCTCTTATGACTTGACGGTAAATGGATAATCCATCGAGATTTTCAAGAAACTTAATGGGATAATATGAGATATGTATAAATGGAAATGTTGAATGATGAGCTCATCTAAGATTAATTACATGGTGCATTGTTATGTGACTAACTTGTTGCTTTAGTGCATGTGATAGGGAAACCATTCCATTCTTGTTGGTTTTATTGCCTAATATGGTTGTATGCTAATTAATCGGTAAGCTTACTTTCCAGTTATTCGGGCTTACTAAGCATGTAAATGCTTACCCCTCTATTTTCCCTATCTTACGGAGCTCGAGGACTCGTAAAGATTGGAAGACGATTGGAGAGTCAATACACTATCAACTAGTCCAGCTTTGGTATATAAACACTTGTATTTTGTTGAATAGCATGTATAGAGCTTTTGTTTATTTTGTTATATGTGTCATTTGACTTGCCAAAATGAATACATGTAAAGGTATACATATTCATTTGTAAATGGCCATGGGAATTGGCTCATTGTGATGTAGGTTATGACCTACAAATTTGTGCGTGTTTATGTCTAAATGTTCTTGTGATATTTAAATGTGGCATATCACAATTAGGCTTAAGTAATGTGACCAAATTACATGGGATGGCTTGGCCATAATTGGCAATGAGTTATAATAATGAGTCAATATTAAAAGTGTTATAAGGGATAGAAATCCTTAATACAAGGGAAATAGCCTTGCATGTGTAAAACCGATGAAATGAGGTTTACATGCAATGAGGTTTATCGAGGTCATTTAAGTATATAATCAGGCCTTTGTTATGTATTATGGAAAGCTATAAGTGAGAGTAGATGATAGAGGGTGACCAAAGGCTTGGAAAATAGCCTAACAAGGTCCACATGGGTAGACACACAGATCCCCCCATGGGCTTGTGGTATGGTCGTGTGTCCCCTGCACCTAAAATTTTGAAGTCAGAATGTATAGTAGTAAACACACGGGTAGAGACACGGCCGTTTGTCTCAACTGTGTGGAGGCCACGGCCTAGTACACGGGCATGTGTCTTGGCCATGTGCCACTAAATGCATGTTGACATCATAAATAGAATGGCCGAGCTTTTGGACACGGGTGACCACACGAGCATGTCTAGGTCATGTGAAGGACACGGGCCAGGGACACGGGCAGGTGCTTGGCCGTGTGAAAACCCTTGTAGGTTCAAAATAGGAAATAAATTCAATTAATTCCACACGGGTAGGGGACACGGGAGTGTCCCAAAGCACACGGGCGTGTACATTGCCTTCACACGAGCATGTGAGGTTTTATCTAAAATTTTTTTATGAACTTTCGTAAGTTCTCGGTTTAGTCCCGAATCATTTTCAATGTGTGTTTAGGGCCGCATAGGCCCATAATAGGGACATTAAGATGAAATTTGATTGGTTTTATATTGGAATGAAATTTTATAACCCGTATTTCTCGAAAATGTTCGAGTACATGTCTGGTAACACCTCGTATCCGGTCCTGATCTCGGGTACGGGTAAGGGGTGCTACACATAGTGGTCATTTGTCTATGCATCTGGGTAGTACGAAATTGTACAATGACTTGAAGAAATTGTATTGGTGGCCAAGTATGAAAAGAGATATTTCTGAGTTCGTTTCGAGATGCCTGATTTGTCAACAATTGAAAGCAAAACACCAAGTGCCTTTAGGCTTACTTCAGCCTGTGATGATTCCCGAGTGGAAATGAGACTATATTACTATTGATTTCGTGACAGGTTTGCCTTTGACACCGTGAAAGAAAGATGATGTATGGGTTTTGTTGATCGATTGACAAAGTCAGCTCATTTTATACCGATACGTATCGACTATTGACTGACAAGCTAGCTGAGTTGTATATTTTTGAAATAGTGAGGTTGTACAAAGTGCCTTTATCGATTATATCAAATAGAGATCCAAGGTTCACTTCACGATTTTGGAAGAAGTTGCAAGAGGCTTTAGGTACAAAGTTCAATTTTAGTACCGCTTTCTATCCGCAGACCGACGGTCAGTCCGAGCGAGTAATTCAAATTCTTGAAGATATGTTGCGGTGTTGTGTTCTTGAGTTCCAAGGTAATTGGGAAAAGTATTACCGTTGGTAGAATTTGCCTACAACAACAGTTTTCAGTCAAGTTTGAAAATGGCACCTTATGAGGCATTGTATCGGCGTAAGTGCCGACGCCATTGTATTAGACCGAACTCAGAGAGAATCAAATTCACAGAGTTGATTTAATCAAAGAAATCAAAGAAAAAGTAAAGATAATATGTGATTGCTTGAAACCCGCTTCGGATAGATAGAAATCCTACGCGGATTTGAAAAGAAAAGAGATTGAGTTTAAGGTCGGTGATAAGGTATTTTTGAGAGTCTAAATGGAAAAAGATTTTGAGATTTGGTAGGAAAGGCAAATTAAATCCACGCTTTATTGGATCGTATGAGATCACAAAGAGAGTAGGGCCAGTTGCCTATCGGTTAGCCTTACCATTCGAATTGGAAAAGATTCATGATGTGTTCCATGTGTCTATGTTGCATCAATACCGATCTGATCCTTCACACGTGATTTCACTGGCAGAGGTCGAGATCCGACCGGATATGACTTATGGAGAAGAGCCGGTTAAGATTTTAGCCTGGGGAGTAAAATAATTAAAGAACAAAAGTATTGCCCTGGTGAAAGTTTTATGGCAAACACATGGGGTTGAAGAGGCTACATAGGAGACCGAGGAAAACATGAGAAACCAATACCCAAACCTTTTCACTGGTAAGATTTTTGGGGATGAAAATCCCTAAGGGGGAGAATTGTAACATCCCGAATTAGGGCCTAGTCAGAATAGTGGTTTCGAGACCACAAATCTGAAATAAAAATAATTATTTCATGATTATTTGATGGTATATGATATGGTTGCATGTTTGTGTGAAATTTTCATGAAGAAATTCTATGCCTAAAATGTCCAATTTGACTTTAGGGACTAAATTGAATAAGTTGTAAAACTTGTGTTCCAGAAGCTTTAAGCATGAAATTGCATTGGATCATTAATTAGAGGTCCTCAAATAGCAATTTGACCAAGTTCTAAAATTTTGAAAAAAATGGGCATGAATAGAAAAAATTTGAAAGAAAAACCTTAAGGGCATTTTGGTCATTTGGTTAATAAAAGAATAAAAAGCGAAAAATGAAGCAAAAATGATGTCCATCTTCTCTAAGGGTGCCAAAATTTGGGGAGTCTCCATAGCTAGGGTTTTCAACTTTTCAAGCTTGATTGTAAGTGCTCCCTGACCCCGTTTTTGATGTTCTTTGCAATTTTGAAGTCCTTGAAGCATGATCTATCCATTTCTAGCCATATTTTGAGCTAGCATTTATGTATGAAATTTGACCCATGTGTGACATGTTTGTATTTTGATGTTTAATGAAAGAATATGAAAGTTTGATATGTATTTAATATTTTTTACTAAGTGATTTTTTATAGAAATGCATGTAAAGGACTTGTTTGTAAAAAAGTGTAAAAATGAGTAGTAAAAATATGAAATAAAGGAAAATGTGAACTAATATGAGCATGGGATAGGTTCGGCTAGGCTTGGGTAACAGAGAAAATGAACACATTTCATATTTTTTGTACTGATTTGAATAATGTGATGATTAAATGAGCTGAATTGGTATTATAGATCAATAAAAACGGAGTTCAGACCTAGACTAGAGAAAGAACAAGATTTTGGACTAAATCAAATTAATTGTCTATATTTTGTACCGAGGTAAGTTCATATATTAATAATGCAATGATATATCATGTTTGAATGTTTTATTTATTTATAAATCTCTGTGTTTGATTATTATGACGAGTGTATGAACGACTTTATTGCCTATGAGCATGACATTGTGAACGAGTTCGATGAAAATATGTTATCGAGAAAATCTCGTTTGAACTTTAGGAATAGTTTAGGATACAAGTAACATGTCTCTAGAAACTATGTGATTATGAGCTCAAGAGATTATGTGTATATGTGACTATGTGAATTCGGGTGCTAGTCTTTTACGTTCTATCGGTGGCTGGGTAGCCCGACATGTGTTACGGGTACCTATCAGCTTTTGTGAGCAACCCGATTAGTTACGTCCTGACTGTTAGCTTGTGTGAGTAGGCCCGTGATTAGCTCGAGAGCGAGCAATGTGTGATATGTGATATGAGGTAGCATATGGCTACTTTCGAAGCACTATGTGCAAGTTTTCTGTGTATCCAATAGTATTCTGAGTGTTCAATGGGTAAACCTGTGAGTTATTCGACAAATAAGTCAATGATGAGGAAATATAACAATGTGTTACGAGTTGGTACAGGCATGTATGAAAAAGTCATATGAGTGAGCTCAGTATGTGATGAACTTTTGGTAAGATTGTAAATGTGTAAGTTATGCCTACAGATTTAAGTTATGCCTATGAATCTATGATGACACATATATAAACTATGTTATGTCAATGGCATTTATACATACATGATTATGTTGTTATTTATTTGCATGTGAACTTATTAGGCATTATGCTTACTCCTCTCTCTTTTCCAATTTCTTATAGTATCGCCAAGCTAGCTCGAGGATCGACGGATGTCGGAGACTCGATTCACACTATTAACTGGACATTTGGGTATAGTTAGTCTCAACATTTTGAGTATGGCATGTATAGGGACTTGGTCTTTTTGTTATGTGTCATATAGATTAGCCAAATGTGTTGGCTCATGAAGGTATAATGATTATTTTGTATATGGCCATGAGAGGTGGCTCATATTGATTATTGGGTTGTAACCCTAATTATTAGTGCATGCATGCAAATGTGCTTAGGCTTTAAGGTGGTTATGGTTGCTTATGGTTAATAGGTGTGATGGATGGAATGTATGCTTGGTGTATGAAATATGAATTAATGTGTGTGACAATAAAGGTGATGCAAGTGTGTAACTTGAAAGTAGGTTAGTAAGGGTGATAGACAAATATGAAATTGGTATGGAATGCCATATGAAAGCATGATAGTTTGAATAGGTGATATGATGACATTACCAAGTCATAATTTAACCATGAATGTGAATGCTTGAGTAATCAAATGTGTTATTTTGCATGACATGAAGTGAGTGTAAGTATGTGAGTGTTTAAGGATGGCAAATGGCTTGGAAAATAGCTTAGAAATTGTCCACACGGTTAAACACACGGGCATGTGTCTAGACCGTGTGTGACACACAGTCCGCCCCATGGGCGTGTGATCTGGCCGTGTATCCCCTGCACCCTAATTAATGCAAAATAGAATGTCCAGTAGTAAACACACAGGTAGAGACACGACCGTATGTCTCAGCCGTGTGGCAGACACAGCCTCTAGGTATGGGTGTGTGCCTAGGCCATGTGAAGTCTACATTTAATTTTGAAATTTTAATTTGCCACACGACCTAAGCACACAGGCGTGTGACTTGGCCGTGTGACCTTATTATGTTGATGATGTTATAGTCAGAGAGTTACGTGGGTTGAGGACACGGGCGTGTCCCAAGCCACACGAGAGTGTGTGACCACATAGGCTACCCACATGGGCGTGTGACTCTCCAAAGTATGAAAATTTTTTTAAGTGTAGTAGAAGTTTTGAAAGTTTTTGGTTTAGTCACGAACTACTCCCGATGTATGTTTTGGGCCTCTTAGGCCCATATAAGGTACAATTTGCATGTGTATGAATGGTTTTAAATTGAACGAAACTTTATGGCTAGTTGTGTATGTTTGCTGGTGTTTATGTTCTGGAATGCCTCGAACCCTGTCCCAACGTCAGATATGGGTAAGGGGTGTTACAGTGTAGACAAGAAATAGGCCAAAACAAGCCATTTCATTCACCTATCTCAAGCATATACCTAAGTACACTTGCACATATGTCTAAGGCTTTAAAACATGCTCAAATCCTGCATAAAAAGACCCATACAATAGGCTAATAATCCATACAACCAATATGCCATATAAACACTTCAAACACATACATCAAACATACCTAAACATGTGCATATTTAACCATTCATCAACTAACTTATTTCCATACCAAAACATATCACAAATGACCCATTTCAACTATACCATACTAGATTCATGCCATACCAAAATAACCTTACCATTTAGACTATTTCTCATAAGTATGGTACCAAAACAACTATCATATATACATACCATATTTCAATAATGCACACCTATTCAAAACCTTTCTAAAGCATACCATAACTTGACCATGTTGAGGTCAATTTATCACATATCACTTTGGCCATTCAAACATGCATTAACACATTGTCAAAATAACACACATCAACAAAGCATCAAAAGTACCAAGGCTACATCAACCAAAATTACATATACATGCCAAACTCATCAACTAACATAAACCACAAGTCCACCTATACATATCATTATAACTTTGATCAAAACATCAAAATCTACCAATAAAATAGTGTGATAGATATCTGACGAGCTTCCAATCCAATAGAGCTTTCGATAATTTGTAAAGTAAATGAAATTAACTACGTAAGCAATGAATGTTTAGTAAGCTCGTATAAACTTTAAACATAATATTTCATTTTAATAATGAACTTTATAGGGTAATTATAAACCTATACCAATTTTACAAAGTTTATCGAACTTTATAACCATCAACTCATAAATGAGTAAGTTCATCAATATCACATATATTTTTCATCCCTAACATAATAGGCTTTATAAAACCTATTACTCAATCATTAACCTTTTCATAATACTATGAACCACTCCATTTACTTCCTTACCATTCCATTTCATATACTTAGCACAAATTTAAATAACAACATAAATTCACTAATTAGTATATTTTTTCATGAATTAGGTAATTTCATCAATAGTAGGCATAAATTTCTCACATATAAGTACATCTTTCAACTCATCAATCCCTTTTTCACCATATTACATCTCTCTCTCTGAACTTACCATTTCATTACCTTTTCCTACCTATTTCATTGCATAATACATGACATAAGCATAAACATCACCCACATGATAAACCATTTTATTAGAAAATACATACTTTGATTCTTACCACCCTTTCATGAACATAAGCATATTTCCATTTGGACACTTTGTAACACCCCTAACCTGTATCCGTCTCCGGACTAGGGTTACAAGGCATTATCGAAAAAGATAAAACTCTCACACATTCACACAGTCTAACAAACCATATTAAAAAATATACATTTGTAACTTCAGTTTATCAAATCTTGAATCATTAATACACAAAGCACAAATCAACTTTATTAAACTCACATATATCCATTTTATTATCTTATAACAAAATTACTATTCATACGGTAAATTTTCAATACAGAATTTGAATATTTAAAATATGCTAATTATATATGCTATTTTCCATGCCAACTTTATTTTTCACTAACACTTTACGCACATAAAACATTTTACAGCATCTAATCCGTATATTCAATAATCAAGCCATACCATATACCGTATATTCAATAATCAAGCCATACCATATACCTAGTTATAGAATTCATCATAAAGCTATAGGCACTAGACCATAATAATTTAAACTCTCTTGAGCATAAATAGTAACTATACATCCATTCATTTTGTATGCCAAATTACCAAATTTAAAACACATACACATAACCAATAAGTTAAATAGTTATTCAGTCATTTATAATATCTTCAATACATTATAAATGTAATTATACCATATACCGTATCACATATTCAACAAGTCAAAAATACTTATACACATAATTCATTATTTCCAACCAAATCCCAAACACAAATGTTATATGCATACGTATTTAATATAACTACTATTAGCCGAATATGCATATATGACATTTACCAATTCCAAGCCAATTTTATAAGTCAAATTGTATATCAAATTTTGTGTTAATACTAAAACACACCAAATAACCAAATTCACTATATAGCAAAGTCATCACATCACTTATCAAAACATGTACTGCATATCACATATTAATCCATTTTCAATCTTAACTGCCGAATACAACCATCCATAATATCATGTATTTCATACACATATCTTATATCAATAAAATACACATTACCTGTGGACATGATCAACTAAAATCATTCATTAGACATATTACTCAACCATTAAGAAATATATATATCAAACACCTCACACACACATATATATTTCAAGACCGAAATTTACTTAAACTTAAACATTATACTTAGCCATTTTTGCATGGCTTTATATACATACACAAACCAAAATTCAGCATTTCAAAATATAACCTAGCCTATACATGCCATAAGTTCGAGTTCAACTTATAAAAGTATCGAAACAATAGATAGTGTGATGGACTATGCTGGCGATTCCCGAGCTCGTAACTTGATTCCAAAATCTATAAAACAAAAACAAACATACATACACAATAAGCTATCATAGCTTAGTAAGTCATAAGCAAATAAACAACTCAATGATATAATCAACTCATTTAAACTAAACCAATTATAATATCATTATCACATTTAGTCTCAAACTTACAATTTCATATATAACATATACTTTCATACATAAATGTTACCTTGGCCGAATGCTCATATAATTTTATTAATGAAATATCATTCAACTTTGAAAGCCAAAATGTCATTATATAACCAAGTATACTTGCCCTCATATACACAAGCTCATGAATCAAAATAAACATCATATACATACACTTATTATATGGCTGAATATACTATACAATACTCATATATTTACTTTAGTAACTTGTATACTTTGTATTTCATATCAAATAACCAACTTACCTATTTTCAAATAGGTAATTATCTAACTCATACCTGATCAATTTAGCTTATTTTACACCTTCGATAACAACTTATCATTGCCCGTTGAACCATTAGTGATCGAATAGGATATTAGGATAATCACATATATCGAACAAAGCCAACGTCCCAGACATGGTCTTACATGCTATCTCATATCGTTGCCACTATCCCCAGATAGGGTCTTACACGAATCGAATACGATGCCAATGTCCCAAACATGGTCTTACACGTAACCACATATACCGATGCCAACATCCCAGATGTGGTCTTACATGAAAACATATATATCAAAGCCAACGTTCCAGATGTGGTCTTACATGAAAACACATATATCGATGCCAACGTCCCAGACGTGATCTTACACAAAAACACATATCGGAATACTATGGTTCGTACGAGGCTTTCGGATGTCATAACTTAGTAGAAACAAATTCGTTAACATAACTCGCAAGCTTATTTACATTCGGCTAACATATATATATTCAAATAATTCAATTCAGCATATAGAACTCATATTTATTTAAAATTAAGAATATCTATTTGCTTATATGCTTACCTCGGACGATGAAAATTGGAACAGGATGGCTAGTTGACAACTTTAGTTTTCCCCCGATCCAAATCTGAGTTTTTTTGGTTCTTGATCTAAACATATTCAAATTACACTCATTCAAACATATTTTCACTCAATTTAGTCCACAAACACATAAATGGGAAAATTACTATTTTACCCTTGACATTTTATACTTTTTACAATTTAGTCCCTATTACACAAAACACAAAATATGCAAAATTTCAATATATCAAGCTTAGGCTGAATCTTCCTTTGTTTAAACAAGTCCATATATTTTATTTATTTCACATTTTAGTCCCTCAATTTATTATTTTTGCAATTTAGTCCTAAATACTCAAAATCATCAAAAATTCCAATACAAAACATGTTAATCTAAAACATATCTTTCATATTTCATCAACTAACATCACATATCTCAAATATTCATCAATGGCATAACTCAAAATATTCATCAAAATAAAAAATTCAAGCATGGGCTTTGTAGATAACATAGCAATGATCTCAAAAACGTAAAAATTATCAAAAATCGAGCTAGTTACATACCTTGATTGAACTTATCAAATGGCCGAACCCTAAGCTTAGTTTCTTCTTTTCATTTTTTATGTTTCGGTCATGAGAAAAGATGAATAATATGGCTTTTAATTATGGTATATTATATCATATATAAGTTATTAACTATTTGACATATTTAACCTTTTAAATTTAATTAGAAAACCATATAAAACATGTCCAAAACCGTCCACTCATGTAACACCCCAAACCTGGCCTAGACACTATTGTCGAATCTGGTGTGTCACATTGAAGTGTTTTAGCGAAAATCGTGTTTTCATTGAAAACCTTTCTTAAAATAAAAGAAACCCTAATTAACTTTAAAAAAAAGACCTTCAGTTACAAAAGCCTTGTTTAAAACATTTGATTAAAAAAACTTAGTTGCGGAAACGTAGAAAACATACTATAATTTGAGAAATCCATGTTCAACTTCTCGCAATTACATTGAAAATAATATTAATTCAAGTAATAATAACACCATGAAAACCTTGTTACAATCTGGTCTAGAACATACTTAAAAAGAAGTAAAAACTTAAATGCTTAAAAAAAACCCAAGTCCAAATCATCTTGCTAGCTGGCCACCCAAAGTCCCTCCAAAAATCGAACCTTCTACTGAGCATCACCTGAAAATAAGATAAGAGAGGGGGTGAGTTTTCGCAAACTCAGTGTGTACAACCCTCGAAGAAAACAAGCATTCAAAAAACACATCATTCATCATTCATCATTCATGCAATGCAATCCCATCCAATTATCCATCCACTACACACCGGCTCCGTCCCCCGTCATACCATGTGGGGATATAAATATCGACCCACCCAACCCACACACCATTGTAGCCCGGTTGCGGAACTACCTTCATTTACATATTGGGCTTTAAAAGCCATCAGTGGATCTACGATTGTCAAGAAACCATGCAATCCTCATATACTTCCTCCGTTCCATACTTCCCAACCTATATGCAACCTAAGCAGAATAGCATATGTATGCATGTCGCATCCAAAAAACTTACATTCAACACCTAGGGGTATTTTGGTCATTTTCGCCCTTAGGGGCATTTCAATAATTGTCCCTTAATTATGGTTTTCATTTATCTTAGCCCGTTAACAAGTCCCGTGAGCTAAGATGAACAAATACTTTGCACCAGGTAGGATTCTAGAAAAGAGGAGGTGGGTCATTAAGACCGCTTAAGTACCATGCTCTCCTTAGATCCAATCCTAGACATGCATATACCCGTTGCCACACCTTAACCCTTTGACTTGTCCACGGTGGCAATATATTAATTAAGTCTTATATGGATATCATATACTAGGCCCAAAACCCCTTATAAAGCCTAACAATTTCACATACCTGCATCTAACCTATTAAGCCTAATCATATTCGTATGGCCCATTAGGCCCAAATCACTTGTATATGGCCCATTAGGCCCAAATCACATTTATATGGCCCGTTAGGCCCAGTCACATTCATATTCATACTCACATAGAAATTCCTACCACAAAGCATCAATATTCAGTTTTTGCCTATTATGGGCCCAATAGCCCATCGGGCCCATTTGGCCCAGTCCGACCCATATGGCCAAATCACAACCCAAGTCCATGGAATTGCCCGTGGGCCTCAGGAAACCTATCAGTCTCCCCCTTACGAGTGATCGCGCACTCGCAAGACTACCGTAGCCAAACTTCTGGCTTTTCGGCTTTTTGGCATTTCGACATTTCGGCTTTTCGGCTTTTATCGATCTACTTGTGTGTGTAGTGTATGTACACACCTGGTAAGCAAGTCTGTTGCGATTCCCTTAGTCACCAACCTTGAGCCTAATCCTTAATTGCTTTTTCCTTTATCACGTATTTCCTAGATCTGCACCAATCTTAACTTATTAAAACCCGAATAATAGGTGACTCGTATCCAACACAAGTCTCCTTACCTTCACTATGACCATTCGACCACCTTAGCCAATGGGAGAAGAATACTTACCATAACCGCAAGCACCTAAAGAGCAATTCGGCAGAGAGTTAAGATCCGAGATCCGATACTAATTCCCTACCAAAGTTGATTAGAAAGAGTGAGGGACAATAATCGATACTAAACAAAGAAAACCGATTGGAAGAGCAACACTTACACTAAATTCGGTCAAAGAGTATTCGGCCCGTAGAAGATTCAGTTTTTTGACTTTTCAAACTAAGTATGGTGAATAAGGTTTATTTCGTACAAATTTAAAAAGAAGAGTAGTAGAAGAAATCGGAAAAGAAGATTGTGTAGAGGAGAATAGAAATTGGCAGAAAGAAAAGAAAATAAAATACAGGGTTTTCGGCTTTTTAGATATTGAAGAGAAAAGGGTTTCTGGCAACAAGGTGAAGAAGAATTTTGGCAGTAGCCTGGCAACCTTGTATTCGGCCCCTATTTATAGCCCTTATAGCTAAATTTTCCATTCCCAATTCTCAATTCGACTCCATCACTTTTCCCTTCTCATCTCCTCATTTTTCTCCCTGATAGCCCCTTGATCTTTTCCTTAATTTTCTCTTCTGAGCACTCCCCTTAGAGTCCATCTTCATGCCACTTTCATCCTTCTAGAAGAATAAAATTAAACTCCCAAAAATACAAAGCTAGGATTTGAACCTTAGACCTCCTTGCTAGCAACTAACGCTAGCTCCCTACTCCCTAAGTGGCGTCACTTAGCCACTCCTCCACAAGGGTTTTTGATGCCATTTCCCCTATTTTTATTTAAAAGCCCAACAACTTGCCAACCCAAATACTTTTAATAATTAAACTATAAATTCTTCTACCCCTTGATTCGAACTCAAACCTTAATTAAGACCTACTATAACTATCACTTGGCTTGGAATATAAAACACAATTTTTATAAAAATCGAAAACAAAAAAAGTTCAGGATTACGGGATTTTTGGGTTTTGGGATTTTTGGGGTGTTACAACTCTACCCCCTAAAAGAAATTTCGTCCTCAAAATTTCCAACTATCAATACAGCTGTATAACATAAACTACCACACCACGCTCTTGCTGCGCACTCTAATTCCAAACAAAATAAATAGCACGCTATGGTAAGTACGTATCGGTATTCGCCTCTGGAGCATCTCCATCCTCTTGACTATGTGCTGCATAGACCAAAGCTGGCTGCCTCGCCTCAGCATGACAAGCACCCCTGCCCGATGCTTCACGACCCAAACCCTTTCCACCCCTGGCCTGATCACAGCCTCTCGACGGTTGCTGACCACCCCTCGGTGGTTGTACACCACCTCGGTCCATGACTGGCACCCGACCTAGCATTCTGGGGCAATCCCTAATCCTATGCTCAATAGACCCACAAGCTAAACAAGCTCCCGTCCTCTTCCAACACTCGCCTACATGACCTTTCCCACAATCAGCACAAGGTGGCATCCCTAGATTAACAGCAGGGGGCCCTACTCTAACTGGCCCATTAACTCTGGCCCTAGCCCTAGGCATCTGTCCAACACTTGGAGTCTCAGCCTCCTTTTTATTCCTACCCCTTTCTTCTTCCTCATTTAAGCGCTCAGTGCGCTTAACCTCCTCTGCTATCTTTGCCTTCTCCACCAAGTCTGAGAAACCTTGCTACCTTTGTGGAGCTATCAATACCCTAAGGCTATTTCTTAGTCCATCCTCAAACCTAACACAACGCTCATAGTCCGTTGCCACCATAACTCTTGCGTACCTACTAAGGCGTAGAAACTCCGCTTCATACTCTGCTACCGATTTGTTTCCTTGGGTCAAGTTCAGGAACTCCTTTCTTCTAGCATCCATATAGCTTGCACTCACATACTTCCCTTGGAATGTAGCTTTGAAAAACTCCCAAGTGACCCACTCCAGTTGGGTGCCCTCTTTCACTGTCAGCCACCACTGATAGGCTTCTTCCCTAAGTAGTGACACGGCTCCTTTTAACTTTTGTTCTGGTGAGTAGTCCAAGTCCTCCATTATCCTTTCAGTGGCCTCCAACCAATATTCCGCCACATTAGGAGCCACGCCAGCCACGCCCTTAAAGATCTCAGCCCCATTCAATCGAAGTAGCTCTATAATGGATCCCCGATTTCCAATGCCATTGTTGGGCCCAACGACCTTTTCCAAAATCCTTAGCATTTCCTGCGACAATGCATCTTCTCCTGCAGCCCAATCATACGGTCCATTCCTAGCCACAGGTGAGGCTAGAGCCTCTTCTACTCCAATATCGGGCATATGGCCCGATGTCGACGATTCAACCCTAACACTTTCGCGGCCTCTGCTACGGCCTCTTGCACCTCTTCTAGCACTCATCGTTGATTCGTGTATTATCTGGATTAGAAATTTTATGAAGTTTTAATTAGTTTAATACTTATACCGATGTTTTATGAAAATATTTAAAGAGAAGATTGTTTTCGAAAATCCTCAACAGTTTCAAGTTCCTACGGGCATTAGTTCCATTCTAACAATCATCTAAAGTAGCCCTCTAACTAACTACTGTATAAAAATTTAAACAAACTTAAATAAAAGTACTTACTTGGTTCAAAACGTCGGAGACTTGGTGTGCCGCTCAGCAAGATTTCTCTTTTTCCAAAGTATCGCGATACAAAATATTTTTAAAATCCAAAAAGAAACCAATTAATAATAAGGCCCACTTCACAGCCCAAGTTTTACAACCTGGGCTCTGATACCACTAAATGTAAAACCCTAAATCCAACTTAGACGCTATGGCCGAATTTGGTATGTCACATTGAAGTGTCTTAGCGAAAACTATATTTTCATTGAAAACCTTTCTTAAAATAAAAGAAACCCTAATTAACTTTAAGAAAAACACCTTCAGTTACAAAATCCTTATTTAAAACAATTGATTAAAAAAAACTTAGTTGCGGAAACATAGAAAAAATATTATAATTTAAGAAATCCATGTTCAACTTCTTGCAATTACGTTGAAAATAATATTAATTCAAGTAATAATAACACAATGAAAACCTTGTTACAATCTGGTCTAGAACATACTTAAAAAGAAGCAAAAACTTAAATGCTTAAAAAAAACTCAAGTCCAAATCATCTTGCTAGCTGGCCACCCAGAGTCCCTCCAAACATCGAACTTTCTACTGAGCATCACCTAAAAATAAGATAAGAGAGGGGGTGAGTTTCGCAAACTCAGTGTGTACAACTCTCGAAAAAAATAATCATTCAAAAAAAAACATCATTCATCGTTCATCATTCATGCAATGCAATTCCATCCAATTATCCATCCACTACACACCGGCTCCGTCCCCCGTCACACCATGTGGGGATATAAATATCGACCCACCCAACCCACACACCATGGTAGCCCAGTTACGGAACTACCTTCATTTACAAATTGGGCTTTAAAAGCCATCGGTGGATCTACGATTGTCAAGCAACCATGCGATCCTCATATACTTCCTCCGTTCCATAATTCCCAACCTATATGCAACCTAAGCAAAATATCATATGTATGCATGTCGCATCCAAAAAACTTACATTCAACACCTAGGGGTATTTTGGTCATTTTTTCCCTTAGGGGCATTTCGATAATTGTCTCTTAATTATGGTTTTCACTTATCTTGGCCCGTTAACAAGTCTCGTGAGCTAAGATGAATGAATATTATGCACCAGGTAGGATTCCAGAAAAGAGGAGGTGGGTCATTAAGACCACTTAAGTATCAAGCTCTCCTTAGATCAAATCCTGGACATGCATATACCCGTTGTCACACCTTAACCCTTTGACTTGTCCACGGTCGCAATATATTAATTAAGTCTTATGCGGATATCGTATACTAGGCCCAAAACCCATTACAAAGCCTAATAATTTCACATACCTGCATCTGGCTTTTAAGCCCAATCATATTCGTATGGCCCATTAGGCCCAAATTACCTGTATATGGCCCATTAGGCCCAAATCACATTTATATGGCCCGTTAGGCCCAGTCACATTCATATTCATACTCACATACAAGTACATATCACAAAGCATCAATATTCAGTTTTTGCCTATTATGGGCCCAACAGCCCATCGGGCCCATTTAGCCCATTTCGGCTAATATGGCCAAATCACAACCCAAGTCCACGGAATCGCCCGTGGGCCTCAGGTAACCTATCGGTCTCCACCTTACGAGTGTTCGCGCACTCGCAAGACTACCGCAGCCAAAATTTTGACTTTTCGGTATTTCGACTTTTCAGCTTCTGTCGATCTACTTGTATGTGCAGTGTATGTACACACTTAGTAAGCAAGCGTGCTGCGATTCCCTTAGTCACCAACCTTGAGCCCAATCCTTAATCGCTTGTTCCTTGATCACGTATTTCCTAGATCTACACCAATCTTAACTTATTAAAACCTGAATAATAGGTGACTCGTATCCAACACAAGTCTCCTTACCTTAACTATGACCATTCGGCCACCTTAGCCAATGGGAGAAGAATACTTACCGTAACCGCAAGCACCTAAAGAGCAATTCGGAAGAGAGCTAAGATCCGAGATCTGATATTAATTCCCTACCAAAGTTGATTAGAATGTGTGAGGGACAATAATCGATACTAAACAAACAAAATCGATTAGAAGAGCAACACTTACACTAGATTCGGTCAAAGAGTATACGGCCCTTAGAAGATTCAGTTTTTCGGCTTTTCAAACTAAGTATGGTGAATAAGCTTTATTTGGTACAGATTAAAGAAGAAGTGTAGTAGAAGAAATTGGCAAAGAAGATTGTATAAAGGAGAATAGAAATCGACAGAAAGAAAAGAAAGTAAAATAGAGGGTTTTCGGCTTTTTAGATATTGAAGAGAAAAGGATTTCTGGCAACAAGGTGAAGAAGAATTTCGGCAGTAGCTTGGCAACCTTGTATTTGGCCCCTATTTATAGCCTTTATAGCCGAATTTTCCATGCCCAATTCCCAATTCGGCTTTATCACTTCTCCCTTCTCATCTCCTTGTTTTTCTCCCTGATAACCCCTTGATCTTTTCCTTAATTTTCTCTTCTGAAAACTCCCCTTAGAGTCCATCTTCATGCCTCTTTCGTCCATCTAGAAGGCTAAAATTAAACTCCTAAAAATACTAAGCTAGGATTCAAACCTTAGACCTCCTTGCTAGAAACTAACGCTAGTTCCCTACTCCCTAAGTGGCGTCACTTAGCCACTCCTCCACAAGGCTTTTTTATGCCATTTTCCCCTATTTTTATTTAAAAGCCCAACAACTTGCCAACCCTAATTATTTAAATAATTAAACTATAATTTCTTCTACCCCTTGATTCGAACTCAAACTTTAATTAAGACCTACTATAATTATCACTTGGCTTGGAATATAAAACACATTTTTTATCAAAACCGAAAAAAAGTTCAGGATTTTGGGATTTTTAGGTTTCGAGATTTTTGGGGCGTTACAACTCATATATTCAATGGCCTAATTTCATTTTAAATGCTTCATATTAATAAGATAAGTTCAATTCGGCCCTACATATTTAACCGCCAAATTTTTATTTTACGCGATTAAGCCCTTTTAATTAAATCGACACTCAAATGACAAAATTAAATCACAAAAATTTCACTCATTGATAAACCGTAATATATACATATTTTTACCCCCATGCTTGGCATATTTATGGATGATTTCTCCTTATTTTCGTTGAATTTGATGCTTCTAATCCTTTAATTTCATGTTTTATACTCAGGAGAGCTTAGGAGAGCAAAAAGAGCAAGAAAAGGGCCAAAAATGGACAAAATGGGCCTAATTCAGCATGGCACACAGCCTAGGCACTTCCACACGGGTGATCCACACGCCCGTGTGTGACACACGGGTAAACCACACGCCCGTGTGTTATGGCCGTGCCGACACAAAACCAAGTCTAATTCTACTCAGAAAGGGCCACTTTTGAGGGTTTTGAAGCATTCTAAAGCCTATATAAAAACCCGAGAAGAGGATTAGAGGACACACAGAGTAGAAGGTAGAAAATACTGAAGAATAGCCATCGGAATTACCTCAGAGGCAGGATCTACATCAAGACTGAAGATTTCTATCCAATCTCCTAGGAGTTCTTTGGGTTTCTTTATGTTTTGTTATTTTCCAACTTTTGAGATGTATTTCATTATTATTATGAACTAAAATCCCTAAATACCTAAGGGAGATGAACGCTAAGACGAATCTTATTACTCTTTGATTTATATGATAAATACTTGTTCTTATTCTTAATTGTGAGTTTAACCCTTGTTTTAATATTCCAGGATATTAATTCAGGTTTTTGACGTGCTTATTCAGTGGAGGAAAAGTCCCTATTTAAGAGTAGATCATTCATAATTAAGCGGAGTTGCATGCAATCCTAGAGATAGGACGACATAAATCTACCGGATTAGAGTCAAATCTAATTAGGGAATCCATAGATCGAGTTAATGCGACAATAGGGTTTTAATTAGAAAGAAATTTTGAATAATCAACATAGAGTCAGTTGTTTTTATTCTCGAGAGAGATATTAACATAAATCAGGGATTTCTACGGATTAAGTCAAGTGAATAAATCATCTAATTCAAAGGTTATAAGTGAGTCTAGGTGGATTCTTCCTTGGGTGTTGTCTTCTCCATCGGTTTTTCCTAATGTATTTTCCCACTTTAATCTCTGTCGTATTCTTAGTTAATTAGATAATTAGTTTTAGTTTAAAAACACCCTTTAATTCTTAGGCTAGATAATAAAAAGATAGTAATTACTAGTACTTTTAGTCCTCGTGGATACGATATTTCCGGTCTCACCATAACTATACTATTGTTTGATAGGTGTGCTTGCCTTAAGTCAAATTTTTAGTTAGTTTCACGACCATCAAGTTTTTGGCACCGTTGCCGGGGACTAAGATATTAGGAACGCTTGATTTTTATTACTTTAGCCATTTTTTTTTACTTTTATTGCAATTTACTTTTTTTTTTGTTTTTAGTTTACTTTTTCTTTACTAATTTTTCTTTTATTTTCTTCTATCAGGTTTTTATGGTTTATGACTAGAAGAAACCCATTAAGACCTTTACTTTTTGATAGTGAGATAGAAAGCACAGCTCGCAAAAACCGAAGAGAAGTAAGGCGAAGCCTACAATACATAGAGGAAGGGCAAGAGGACGATATCCATACTACAATCGAGGAGATAGCTGAAAATCATAATAATCCATTACCTCCTGTGGTTGCCGTTAATCCAGTAGATCAGAATCTTGCTCCTCGTACTATGTATGATTATGCTAAACCTACTTTAACAGGAACTAAATCGAGTATAGTTAGTGTAACGCCCCGTACCCGAGACCGTTGCCGGAGTCGAACACGAGGTGTTAACAAACTTAATTCATTGCTTAAACAACTCAAACAATTTAATTTTAGAAATTCTAGACAAGCTAGCTAACTGCATCACAGTCGCTTAAAAATTCATATCTCGAGTTATGAAACTCAAAATCCAATTCCGTAAATTTTCCCTGAAACTAGACTCATATATCTATTTACTAATTTTTTTCTAGAATTTTTGGCTGGGCCAATTAGTAAAGTTTATTAGTTAAAGTCTCCCCTGTTTCAGGGTTTGACTGCTCTGACCTCTGTGTATTACGAATCAGTTATCTCTCTGTACAGAATTTCAATAACTATAAAGTTTGTTTCTATTAAAACTAGACTCAATAAGAAATCTTTACATATAAATTATGACTTCTAATTATTTTTATACAATTTATGGTGAATTTCCAAAGTCAGAACAGGGTTCCAGAAATTGCTCTAGTCCTGTTTCACAAAAATTTAAATATCTCATAAAATATAACTCATATACCTGTTTCGTTTCTTCCATATGAAAATAGACTTCTTCAATTCCATGTTTTATTCATCATCTAATTATATCTTTACTATTTTTAATGATATTTCAAATTTACATCACTACTACTGTCTGAATATATTTTATGGTAAATTTTACGGTAAATTTTACCTATTTCATGGTTTCCATGGATTAACTAGCAATTTGACATACATAACACCAAATATGATCATAATTAGCCATTCCAATGGCTAATCATTACCAAGCATTTTTATACTACTCAATAACCATATCATAAGACCATATATACAAAATGATTATAATGCTATACATGCCATACTCAAAATATACAAGCCATTATGCCAAGATGGTATACGGATAGTGTGAGCGTGCCTCCGACTGTTCCCGATTTTCGAGCTGGCTTGTCAACACTACAAGGAATGAAAAGGAGGGAGTAAGCATAAATGTATGCTTACTAAGTTCACATGCAAATAGCAAGTAACATAACCATATATGCAAACATAAAACATCATTTGCATAATCATCACCAAGACATTCATATCATATTTTCATTTATCATCTTACCATATTGTTGTTATATCGATTTTTCAACCCGAGGGTTAAGTACATACCTGTTCAAAATATCCATTTCACAACACTTACCAATACGTCCCTTTCATCTTGAGTATTCCTCCATTTGAGTAGAACTTTACCCGTTGAACACATCGGAATATAATTCGAATACATGGAAAGTTTGCACATAAGTGCCACATATGTAGCCAAGCTACTATGTAACCTGCCCATAAGCGAACTCAGACTCAACTCAACGAGCTCAGGCGTTCGCATCCATAAGTGAACTCGGACTCAACTCAACGAGTTCGGACATTTGCATCCATAAGTGAACTCGGACTCAACTCAACGAGCTCGAATGCCCAAATATCTCAGTGACATGTCACTTGTATCCTAATTCATTCCTAAGGTTCAACGGGACCTTTTTCCCAATCATGTGTCTCAACCATCTTCTACGGAATACCGATACCAATACTTGGTAGTATTTCACATTTTCCAAGTATATCACATAATTTGACATATTATCAAACAATTATCACAAGTATAATATTTCATAATAATTATCATATCATTTAAATAACATAAAAACATTTAAAATAATAACTATGTTACCAACATTTACATATTAACTTACCTAGTATGCGAAAATGGCTACTTTTACCATTTCGTCCACAACTTGGTATTTTCCCCATTTTAGCCCGAATTTCAGTTTTCCTTGCTCTATCATTTAAAATATAGTCTAATTAGGACTCACATTATTCAAATTGACCCAAAATCATATTTTTGACAAATTACAATTTTGCCCCTAAACTTTTGCATATTTACACTTTTGCCCCAAAGCTCGTAAATTAAACTTCAGTCTATTTTCTTATGTTTTATGACATGCTGATCATTTTTCCCTTCTATGGCAACATCAAATTCTCACTCTAACATGTACTTATGACTATTAGGTATTTTTACCGATTAAGCCCTTTTGCTCGTTTTCACTTAAAACCGAGTAGCACAAGTTGTCTAACATAATTTAAAACCTCATATTCTATCATAAAACACCAAAATACACAAATTTCACCTATGGGTATTTTTCCAAATATAAACCCTAGGTTAAATTATTGCTAGCATAAGCTAAATCGAGCTCTGGGACTCCAAAAACGTAAAGAACTTGAAAAGCAGGGCTAGAATGGACTTACAATCGAGCTTGGAAGCTTGAAAACCCTAGCCATGGTTTCTCCTTGCTATATTCGGCCATGGGGTTGAAGATGAGAAAAATTGGCTTTTAATTTTGTATTTTAATTCATTTTACCCCTAAATGACCAAAATGCCCTTACTACTAAACTTTCCAAAAATTCCATCCATGTCCAATTTTTGTCCATAAACTTAGAAATTGGTAAAATTGCTATTTAAGACCTCCTAATTAATATTTCAAAACAATTTCATACTAGAAACTTCTAGAATGCAAGTTTTGCAAATTATTCGATTTAGTCCCTAACTTCAAATTAAGCATTTTATGCATAGAATTTCTTCACAAAATTTTCACACAATCATGCAATCATATCATAAACATCAAAATAATTATAAAATAATTATTTCTATCTCGGATTTTGTGGTCACAAAACCACTATTCCGACTAGGCCCAAAATCAGGATATTACAGTTAGGCCTGCTGTTGCTGCAAACAATTTTGAACTAAAACCTAACACGATTCATATGATACAACAGTTTGTTCAGTTTGATGGTTTGCAGGACGAGGATCCAAACATTCATTTAGAGAATTTTTTAGAATTCTACGACACTTTTAAGATAAATGGCATTTTTGATGATCCCATTCGCCTTCGGTTTTTCCCATTCTCATTGAGGAACAAAGCTAAATAGTGGTTGAACTCGTTACCATGAGGGTCAATCACCACATGGGAACAAATGACCGAAAAATTTTTACTGAAATATTTTCCTCCGGCTAAAACATCTAAATTAAGGAATAATATCTCTTCTTTTGTGCAGATGGATTTGGAAACACTTTATGATGCATGGGAGAGATACAAGGACTTATTGAGAAGGTGCCCTTACCATGTGTTACCTCTATGATTGCAAGTTCAGACTTTTTACAATGGTGTGAACCCTTCAACAAGGCAACTAATCGATGCAGCCACCGGTGGAACCTTAAATAATAAAACACCTGATGAGGCTTATGAATTTATTGAAGAGATGTCACTAAATAACTATCAATGGCAAGTCATGAGAACAAAGCCGACAAAAGCAGCTATTGTTTCTAACCTCGATGTGGTCACTATGCTATCTAACCAGGTAGAACTTTTAAATAAAAAGATTGATGGTTTGTATGGTTCTACTCAAGTACATCCAACAATGAGGTGCGATTCAAATAGAGGAGGAATGGACAACACAGATTATTGGACAACACAGATTATTCATCCTTTAACCCTAGCACCGATGAGGAACAAGTCAACTATATGGGTAATAATTCTAGACCTGAAAATAACCCGTATAGTAACACTTATAATGCAGGTTGGAGGAACCATCCCAATTTCTGGTGGGGTGGTCAAGGAAGTCAAAGACCGCAACATCCTCCAGGTTTTCAACAGCCACCTTACCAACAAGAGAAGAAATCAAACCTTGAAGAGATGCTCAAAAAATTCATCTCAGTGTTAGAAACTCGTTTTCAGAATACCGAAACAACACTTAAGAATCAACAAGTCTCGATTCAAGGGCTCGAAACTCAAATAGGACAGCTTACTAAGTTCATCTCTGAACGACCACAAGGTGACCTACCAAGTAACACTGAAACTAACCTAAGGGAGCAACTTCATGCCATTACTGTGCACAATGATGAAGGGTTAGTTGAAGCTGAATCGAAACTGAGGCAAGATAATTTGGAAAATAAAGGTAAGGATGATGTAAGAAATGGTACACAAAAATTGGTAAGCAAGGAGTATAAACCTCATGTGCCATACCCTAAGGCGACAAGGAAAGACCACACAGACGAACAATTCAGTAAATTCCTTAAATTATTAAAAAAATTGTATATTAACTTACCGTTTATTGAAGATCTTTCGCAGATGCCAAGCACAGTGAAATTTTTGAAGGAGCTCTTGGCTAATAAACGAAAGTTAGATGATGCATCGCACGTGGAATTAAACGCAATTTGCTCAGCCATTCTACAAAATAAGCTACCCAACAAGTTGAAGAATCTAGGGATTTTTACGATTCCTTGCTTAATTGGTAGTTTAAATATTAATAATGCGTTAGCTGATCTAGGGACGAGCATTAATGTCATGCCGTATTTAAACAAATGAGTCTTGGGAAACCCAAACAAATTAGGATGAGCATTGAATTAGCAGATAAAACAATTAGATTTCCTAGGGGTATTATTGAAGACGTGCTTGTCAAAATTGATAAATTTATATTCCCAGTTGACTTCGTTGTTCTAGACATGGATGAGGATAGTGACGTACCTTTAATTTTAGGAAGGCCCTTTTTAGCAACTGCTAGAACTATCATAGATGTTGGTACAGGTGAATTGATACTTCGTGTAGGAGATGACACGATTAAACTTCAAGCTCGTGATTCTACTAAAATATCTAGTAATCGAGATGATTATTTAAGTTCTGATAATTTGTGTAATATTACAACTCAAACTTCTTTGCAGGAGTCCCCTAGGAAGAACGTGATGGAGCTTCATTCTAATCCATGCCACAAAAATAGAGCGACTCACAAAGAACAAAGGCTTCAGATCGATGAACTAGATGAATGGTGAACACATGTCGAGGAGAAACCAAAAGTATACGATGAATCAAAGTGATGTCATGATGAGTGTAGGGATGAAATAAAACAATTCAAGGTCAGGGATAAAGTATTGTTAAATGAAAAGGATCCTCGAATCACTATTTTAGAGCACAATACAAACAGAATGATTCCCTTCATGATATTGAATATCTTTCCACATGGTACAGTCGAGGTAACACACACTGAATTCAAAACTTTCAAGGTAAATAATACTCGACTCAGACCCTATTTTGACAAAATTAATAGCAGAGGTGAGGAGTCTCAACTCCTTGAACCACCTTGACCGTGCAAATATGAGGTAAGTCGAGCTTAGACTTTAAATAAGCACTTCTCGGGAGGCAACCCGAGCACTAACCCCACTAAATAACTTAGTTTGTTTTTCCTTTTGTTTTATAATCTGACTGCAGGAATTTTCGACACACACGACCTAGCACATGGGCGTGCTTTAGGTCGTGGGCTCCCCACGGGCAGGAGACACGGGCGTGGCCATGGCCGTGCTAAAACAGGACAAATATTTTTCCCAAGATAAGATGACACACGGGCTGTGATAGATAGCCATGACCATGCAACACGGCCGTGTGCACCACACGGTTAAGGGATACGGGCGTGTCCCAGACCGTGGTAAAACTGCACCTTAATTTTCAAAAAGCTTAGCAAAGACACAGCCTGCGATAAATTGCCACGACCGTGCGAGGCACCCGTAGGAGACACACGACCTATCACACAGGCGTGCTTGAGGCCTTGTGAGAATTTGCCCAAAGACAACAAAGACAGAATAGAACACGGACTAATGCCACGGCCATGCTTGAAGGCCGTGCCCAATCCTTATTATTGAACATGGGCGTGTTGGACTTACCACGGGTATAGGAGAAACAAAAAGAGGACCACATGGCTGTGCGATGCGACCATATAGTCCACACAGCCTATACACACGGGCGTCCATGGGCCGTGTGCGACACTGACTTAAAACGTCAAACCACAAGCATGAGTCATGAACACGGATGTGGCAGACCTACCACGAGTGTGGGAGAAGTGAACAAACGTGCACACTACTGTGCGACGCGGCCGTGCGCACCACACAGCCTGGGCATATGGGTGTGGCCAAGGGACCATGTATGACACTGACTAAGATTTCACGAAAAATAGGGGTTGGGAACACACCACACGGGTGTGTGCCACGGCCATGTGGCCCAAAACGGTGCTTACACGACCGTTGCCCCCATTTAACACCATCCCTTAATCCTAATTTTTCACCCTTTTCTATTTAAACCCCCTTTCACTATTCTTCAGCTTCCCCACTGCACACCCTCTCCACTCTGACCACCATCCTCCGACGAACCTCCGGCAACCAACACTCCACTTTCTCCCTCTTTTTCATCTTTTTTTCTTTCCCCCTTCACCTCTCATCACGCACCACTCCCCCTCCGACCACTGCGTGCTGCCACCAGCCACCTCTCCCTCTCCACTCCCCATCAAGCACCACTGAATTTGTCTATCCTTTTCTCTCCATCATCTTCATTCCTTTTACTCTGTTTATTTTAATTCTTGTTTTATTTTATTTTATTCTCTTGGTTATTCTTTCCACTACTGATAATGTTTATGACTTTGATTTTTGTTTAGTAATCTTCGAATTTACTACTGATAGAATCTAACTCATATATTGCTACGTTCACTTTTGATCTCTATTAGTTTTCTTTGGTTTTTTGTGTTTCATTGGTTATCATTCATTCTTGCTCTACACACCCTATGATTAGAATCATCATTATCCACTTCCTACACCTCATTTGTATCTTGGTTTTTGTTTAAGTACTTCTTTATCTATAAGAATAATTTCATGTTTTTATTTAGTCTATGGCAGTTATTAGTTGCTCTTATTCGTAATCACTATTCCTGGTATTCCTAATTTTCACTATAACTTGATTTATCTTTTAGCTCGGCTTTGTTTTGTTTTAGTCCTATTGCTCCCTTTTATTTATTAATATCAATTTGGCTTTTTTATTCATATGCAATATCACCACTTGGTCTTAAGAAGTGATTTATTTTAAAATACTCAGATGTTTGATTACAGAATTGAGGATTATTTTATTGATGATTTCATCTTCTACTTCTACAGACATCATGACGAATCCAAAAGGAAAGAAGGCTGTGGTTCCTGCCTCTAAAAAACAAAAAGGAGCGACATCCTCCTCTAGCCCCACTGTTGAAATACGACATTCATTCCTCCAATTTCCACCAGGGCCTCAGGAGGAACTATTTCAGATTCTACGTGCCTGACCCCTTGGTATGGGGCATTGTATTGATTGGGCCGCACTAGAGTAGGTCCATCTAGTTGATTCAGTTCCAGCCCTCCTCACCACCGCTCCGTGGGACCACTTCTTCGATATCATCGAGCTGACATATTTGGAGTTCACCTTGGAACTAGGATCGACTTTCCAGTTACAGATAGTGATAGCGGAGTACTACGACCCAAGAACAGTGCAATTCTGCGTGGGCAGTCTAGTATGTCAGTTGAGTGTTCCCGAATTTGGAGTCACCTTGGGACTCTATACCGATGAGTTTACAGAGGCCGACCATTTCCCCCACCTCCACCACCGCATACATCGTTCACCTTCATTGTGTTGGATAGACCTTCGAGCCTGCTACAGGCATTTATTATCCTAGCCGTTCAAAGGCATCGACTCTAGCTCCAGCTCTATGCTATCTCCATGCCCTTTTAGCACACACATTAACAGGGAGGCGAGAGAGCACTGGCATCGTCAACACTTACGATGCATACTTCCTGTGGAGCATGGGGGAAGGGAATATTTTTGATCCCGCATACTTTGTCGCCCTTACCTTTCGCCATCAGATAGAACGACACCGAAAGGGAGTAATCAGCATCGGCCCATATGTGACTCGTCTAGCGCGATATTTTGGGCTCCTGAATACAGTGGTCCAGTCTTCATCACTCACTTTTATTGGCCTGATGTCCCCACAAGGCATCCAAAGTATGCTCCATATGCGGATGATTGAGCGTTGTCGTGGTTTCGACCCTCCTTAGTACCGACTTGCACAAGCCACAGATGAGGATGACACCGAGGATATTCCTGATGATATCCCTGCATTTTAGGAGGACCCACCTTTACAGCCACCACCAAGTCACCGACCGGTTCATGCGGCTGCTTCATTGTCTAAAGTCTCAGACCACCTTCATCGCTTTGAGTAATATTGCACTCAACGATTCAACAGCATCAAGGCTACTCTACAACAAATTTTCCAACATTTTCACATACCGCCTCCAGCACCACCACCTCAGGATCCAGCTGTCGACGAGGACTTTTATGTCCATTTAATTTTCAAATTATTTTTCTTTTTATTTTATTTTTATTTTTGCGTTTATTTTGCACTTTATTTATCTTTTTCTTACAAGACTTTTATTATTATTATTTGAATTTTCTTTTCTCTAGTTTCCCATTATTACTAACCATAACAACCCTATACATATAAATCCCTTCAACATTATTGATGGCATCACAGTTTCAAAAGGTTCAGTCGATGGATACTACTAAAGAATATACAAACAATTCTCCACGACTGCCATGTCCTGCTCGACCACGACTATAGCCACCACGACACCGACCACCACGATAACCTCTTCGCTGGGTACTGTGACTGTGGAACCTAACCTCTACCACCACCTTCACCTATGGCTACATATCACATACACATCACTTTTAATGTCTCTAAACCCATTTTCGCTCTTTCAAGGAGTACATCCAAAAATTCAGGAAATATTCCCTTTTCTCCCTCTCTTCTGATATTATACTTATATTGCTATAATCTATCTTTGTACATTGAGGACAGTGTACATCTTAAGTGTGGGAAGGTTATTTATGTGATTATCAGAAAATCCCTGAACTTTTATCTTATTCTCAAATAATCTTCTCATATCACTTTTAGAATGAATTTTGATTGATTTATGATTTTTATTGGTATGTTTTGAATTAAGTCATAGGTAACTGTGCACTGATTGTTTAAACTTTAAGACATTAGAGAATCAAGCATGATAAGTTGACTTTTGAGAATTAAAATTGCTAGGTTGTTTCCCTGAATTGAGGTATTATCTTGAAGTTTCGAAATCACAGGATTGACATCAAATACCCATAATTTTCGTGAGATTTTGAGCCTTTTAGAGCATATATTTTTCTTGCTCACTGATTATTTTTATGAGTGTGTCAACATTAATTTGCTATTCTAGAACTTGCATCGATTATACATGTCGAGACCACACCTTTGATTTGATATACTAAAATGATAAAGACACTTAGGTTTTAACCCATTTACCCCATAAAAAGCCTTCCCACATAATTGACCCCTAGTAAACCCCTTTGAGCTTTAACTATTACTGTAACACCCCTCGTCTGTATCCAATATCGGGATAGGGTTCGAGGTGTTATCGGACTTAAACTCAACAAACTATATAAAATCGGGCAGTAAAATTTTGATCAATTTAAAACTTTTAATTTCACATACATTTTGTCCCTTAAATAGGCTCACGAGGCTCGAAACATGCATTAGAGACGGTTCAAGACTAAACCGAGAACTTAAGAAAAACTTGGAAAAATTTTATGCTTTAAGGCTCCACACACCCATGTGGGTATAGGGCACACGCCCGTGTCATATGGCCGTGTCCTTCACACGGCTGAGACACATGGTTGTATCTCTTGCCCGTGTACTCACTACCATACATACTGACTTCAAAAACTTAGGTGTATGGGACACACGGCTAGACAACACGCCCATGGGGGCGGACCGTGTGGACAAATACAAGGCTATTTTCCAAGCCATTTTGTCACCCTCACAACACATGCACGCATACTTAAACAATAGCATACAACATTGCAAAATTAGGCAGTTAAAAATTCCTAACATGTCATGACCATGGCAATTTCACATGCAACCAATATCATAGCTTTTACCTTCATCTTTACCACATTAATGCTATAGCTATCAACATGTCATCAAACCTCATTTTCATCACTAAGCATTCATAATCACATCCACATACCATTCATACCAAGACATTAAACACTTTTCATAAGTAAATAGGTTTACCAACCCAATAATCAAAATAAGCCAATACATTTGGCTAAAGCAATATCACATACTCAAACATTTAAACTCCTATACATGTCATACACTCAAAGTACTTGAAATCACTTACACCAATAGCGATAGCTTGACAATGCGATAATATCTTCGACAAACTCCAACCCGAGCTAACCTGGAAACACTAGAGAACATAGGAAAGGAAGGGGGGTAAGCTTTATGCTTAGTAAGTTCATATGAAAACAATAAGCAACTCATTAACATGCTTCTATCAATGTTCTCAACATATTCTCCAGTTCATGATAACCTGTCTTCTTGTATAATAGTCAATAAAAATTTATATCTGGAGCTACGAAACTCCAAATTAAGTTTTGTTAATTTTCCTTGAAACTAGACTCATGTACCTTTATACCATAAAATTTCCAAAATTTTTGGTTTAGCCAAATAGTACAGTTTATTCCTCAAATTTACCCTTGATTCACTATCTGATAGTTCTGAACCTTCTGCACTAAAGTTCAATTATCTCATAGCATGAAACTCGAATAATGTTCTCGTCTATTTCTATTGAAAATATACTCATTAAGGATTCTAAAAATATAAATTATAACTCATAAATATTTTTTTACAATTTATAATGATTTTCTCAAATAAGAACAGTGGATTTCGAATTCATTCTAACTCTGTCTCAAACAACTTCAAATATCTCATTATAGGAAATTCTTTTGCTTACATGGTTTCTTTTATAAGAAACTAGACCCAATAAGATTTAATTACATATTTTATTTAGCCTCTAACACATTTTCCATTATTTTTAGTGTATTTTCAACGTCGGACTATGGCTGCTGTCCAAAACTATTTTAGTGTAAATTAACGATACTAAGTTTATCATACTATATTAATTCATTTCCACCACATTGTTAAGGCTACATATTCATACATCATAAGTATAGACCTATAATCATAAGGTCATCACAAAATCATTCTCATATGCATGAATTACCTATTTACATCTTCATCAAATGTGCATCATAAACTGAAATCATTTCTCATGAGCTTGGCATACATGCCTGTGTTACTTAACCTACTCATTTTCATTCCTTACTAAACATATAACATGAATTGAATTCACATCTCATCAATTTCATGTAAGTACCTGTACCACTCATAATATGGTCATAACCTTTCTCATTTAGCTTAAACCGTAACTCTCACCGTTGAACTATTCAGAAAGCTATCGGATATTCACTAAGCCTCAAACATAGGGTATAATGCCGATACTGTAACGCCCTGATTTTCAGGATTTTTTGGGTTTCTGTGATTTTAGGTAAATTTTGAAATTTTGGTGTTCTGAACATTGGAATTGCGTTTAAATGTGTTAGTGGGCCTTTAGAAGGCCCAAGCCTAAGTTAAACGCGGTAAAATATCAAGGTTGGATTTTAAGTGAATAGGAGACTTGGTTAAGTGGGTTTTTAAGAAGAACTTCGTAAATTATGACACAAATAAGGCCTTGGTAAAGTGGCAAGGTGGCGCCACTAAGTTCCTAAAAAGATGGTGCCCAGGAAGGAATTAAAGGTCCAGGGTTTAAGTTGCAAGGTAGGCATACTGTTACTTTTTAATTTTAGGCATGTGTCAGGCATGTGATCACTTAAGTGAATTTCGACAAGGGCCTTAGAGAGGTTGGGCCAATTGTTTTAGTTGATATTAGGGTTAGGTTTTTTTCTTTTCCTGTCTTGGAGAATTAGGGTTAGCCACCTGAAAGCTTTCACTATCATTCATCCTTTCTGAGTTCTCACAAAAGCCGAAAACGCAAATTCCTTCTCCTTGGTGCCGAGTTCTTCTTCCTCTCTTTTTCCTCCATTTTCTTTCTTCCTTATTGCTTTTTCTTCTAGCCGAAACCTTTTGAACACCTTACTCACCTCCTCTATCGATCCCATCCTCTACAAAACCTTCATAGTCGATCGCCATAAAAGCTGAAATCCCGAAAACTCACTTCTTATGCCGATTTCTCCAAGCCAAAATCCTTTAGTTATTTTTGTTTCTTTTGATTAACTTTCATCTTCTCTAAACCCTTAGTATCTGTCGGCAACATTACTTCAAATTTATAGCCTCAAGTCGTCATCTTCTTCATCACTTAAAAAGCCGAAGTACCATAGATTTAGGGACTTATAGCCGAAACTTCAGATCTCCTGGATTCGAGTTCTACTATCATTTAGAGGATAGATCTGCATCAGATCTACATAGATATCAAAGAGGAATAGGTGGTAAGTGCTCATCACCTCAGATCTAGTCTTATTTTACAATTTAGAAAAAGCCGAAGTCTCTAAAATCTAGGGAGGTTGACGATTTGGGCATAGGGCTTTAAGGGTCTTTAACCGATGATTTCTTTTGGTGTTTAGTGTCTTCTAGAGGTTAGATCGAAGGCTTGGATCTTTGGAACAACTAGACTTAGATCTAGTCATCGGTTTTCGGCAAAAAGGTAAGATTCTAAAGGCTTTAGGGGCATGGTTCGAATATGGTAGGTGAATATTGGGATCGGTTATTGTGGTTTGCAATCTAAGAGTTGTGGTAATCAATTGTAGGACATCGTAAGGGATCTCAGTGGCAGTCGTCACAAAACAGGTGTGTAACAACCCTCGTAGTAGCTTAGGCTAATATTTGCACAAAAGCCGAAATGCCAAAATTTTGGCATGTCGGGAACTTGGGATTTTGCATGCGGTTTTAGATACAATAAAAATGATATGATCGGTGTTTGGATCGATGGAACAGGTAAGAGCGCAATTCTGTGCACGAATGTAAGTTGGGCCTCAATTGGCTGTAATTGGGCCCAATGGGCTTGCGGGCCTATTTGGGTAAAATTGATAGAAAATGGAACTTGGATAAATTGCATGTTAACACGGTTAGATCTATTGTAAAAATTGGTTTAAGTGGGCTAAAAGGGCTAAATCGGCATTCGTGGGGCCCATTAGGGGTTTTGGGCCTAAAAGCCCTAATTTGATAAAGTGCGTTAAAATCACTGTTTAAACACTTGAGGATATTGATAATTGTTAATGAACGTGGAAAACCCATAATATTTGGTAAATTTATGAAATTACCCCTAAAATATGATAAATGACTGTTTTGCCCCTAGGTAAAAATGACCATTATACCCCTAGGGTTTAATTATGAATATGATGCATGAGGTATTGATTTACATGATATGACATGATATGCACATGATATGTTATAACATGCACATGTTATGCTATGATATACTCATTATATGCATGGGTTGGGTTTTTGATATAGATGGAGGAAGTGCTAAAAGGGCTTTGCCCTAGTTTACAGAAAAGGGCTTTGCCCCAGTTATTAAAAGAGGCTAGGCCTCCAGTTATATGATAAAGCAGCTATGCTGCCAGTGGAGAGTATTGGTTGGGTGGGTTGAGTTATTCCCCACATGGAGAGCTTGGTTGGTACGGGTAGAGAGTAGCGGTTGGGTGGGTTGATAATTTCCCCACATATGGATATGGGCTTGCATACATCCATTAATATTGCATGTGGCATTGAAATAGGCCTATGGGCCATACCGTTTGCAGTGAAGGCTTCGACCCAGTAACATGATTAATGAGAAAGCTTCGGCCTAGTAACATGATTAATGAGAAGGCTTCGGCCCAGTAACCATTAAATGAAAGGCTTCGGCCCAGTATGCTGGTATTAGTTTGGGCTCTGAAAGGGGCTTGTTGCAAACTGAGTTTCCAAACTCACCCCCTTTCTTTTCCATCCTTGTAGGTGAGTCCTAGTTGGTGGACTTGGAGCTGGGCGGGATTCAGAGTGGCCACGAAGATTAAATTTCTGGTTTTTTTTTAAATAAGTTTCAATTAGCTTCCGTTTAAATTTTGCATTTATTTTTTATTATTTCTATTTTGGTTAAAGTTGTAATAAGGCCGCTCTATTATTTTTATTTTTGGTTTTTAAATTACTTAAATCGTTTTCAACTTGAGATTCACATCACTTAAATTGATTCCTTAAAATTGGTTAGCTCTAGGGCGCGTTTTATAAAAGTTACTTATTTTCAAAATATCACGATAACCGAGCAAAGCTTCCGCAACATAAATGTTCTCAAAGGAAATAAATATTTTAAATAGACTTAAACTTAATTTGTTGTTCGTGGACAAGTAATAAGCTTAAAGTGTGGCAATGGATGTGTGCGTGTCTAGGATTGGATTCTGGAAGAGCTAGGTACTTAAGTAGTCTAATTGACTCACCTACTCTTTTCTTGAATCCTACTTGGTGCGTTGTATCCATTCACTCTAAGCCATAACAAATAAGGTTTGTTTTTTTGATACTTAACTGTTTTTTAAAATAACATGCTTCTGCCACTACAAAGGTTTACAAGTTTAAACGGTAAAAGTTTCTAAACATCAAGAAGGGTTTTCAATGAAAACATGATTTTTGAAAAACACTTCAATGTGACACACCAGACTTGGCTATAATGTCTAGGCCAGGTTTGGGGTGTTATATTTATTGGTATCAGAGCTAAGTTGCAACAACTCGATCGTGGATCGGGTCTAAAAAGGTTTTCAAAACTTTAAGCCGAAAGAGGGTATTTTTGGAAAAATCTAACTTTTGAAAACAAATTTTCTGTTTAAAGGAGATAATTTCCAAACTTGTTTTCTTGAAATCAAATGTTTGAGAAATGGATTTTAAAAAGGCCTAAATCTTTTGAGTTTGTCTGAAATCTGATAAGGTGGCACACTGAATCCCCGGCACCAAGTCTGTAAGTGTACTTTCTTTTACACCGTGTGATATTTATATGATGCTATAGATAAAACTGAGACCCTACTATGATACTTTAGATAGGGTAGAGCTATAAAATAGTAGGATTGAGACTGTAGCTAGGCTACGACGTTGTGAAAACAATCCCTGAACTACTATATTTCCATAAGACATCTCGTAATAAACAACTGAAATATTAAACTAATGTCATAAAATTCGTAAACAGATAATTCGATATGAGTACAAGAGAAACTCGTGGACGAGGCAGCGGACGTGGTCGTGGAAGGGTGCAAGCTAAATCTTCATCCTCAGTGCTATTGCCAGCTGAGGAGGCATCTGTGCCATAGGCAACTGAGGTTGGGTTACATGATTGGGCTGCGGGGGACGATGCTTTGTCCCAAGCGATGTTAAGGGTTTTGGAAAGGGTTGCTGGAGCTAGCACTGGGACAGTGAATAGGGGATCCATCTCTGAGCGACTCCGGGCTAACAGAGCAGAGGTTTTTAGGGGCATATCTGGAGTAGCCCCAAACGTGGCTGAATATTGGCTAGAGGCAACAGAGCGGATTATGGATGACCTAGATTGCTCTGTAGAGCAAAAGCTGAAGGGGGTTGTGTCGTTGCTACGAGATGAGGCATACCAGTGGTGGATCACTGTAAGGGAGAGTACCCCGATCGAACGAGTAACCTGGGAACTGTTCAAGACTGCTTTTAAGGGAAGGCATGTTGGAGCTAGTTATGTAGATGCCCGTCGAAAGGAATTTTTGAATCTGGCTCAGGGTAATAAGACTGTTGTGGAGTATGAGGCAGAATTCTTGAGGTTGAGTTGATATGCTAGCGGGATAGTTGCGACCGAATATGAGCGCAGGGTTCGATTCGAGGATGGCCTCCGCGATGAGCTTAGGGTGCTAATAGCTCCACAGAGGAAGCGTGATTTTGCTGTGTTGGTGGAGAAGGCTAAATAGCCGAGGAAGTAAAATGAACCAAACGGCAAAATCATGAGAGGGATCGACCCAGATTCGGGAGGGATTCCGGACCCTCAGGTGCTGCAAATAGAAATGTTAAAAGAGCTAGAGTGGAGGAACCGGTTCGACCAGTTCCAATGAATGCCTATAGACCTCAGGTTTGCAAGGATTGTGGCAGAGCGCATATGGGGGAGTGCTGGAAATGAACTGGGGCATGTTTTAGATGTGGGTCCAAGGAGCATCGAGCTCGGGATTGCCAAGCTTATTCTATTTAAGTGTGTGTTACGAATTTTATGTGTGCTTGATAAATGTTTCTTTACTTTGGTAATTAGATGTTCTGGGTCGTACTAAGAATTATATTTTTTTTAAATTTTAAATTAAATTAGAGTGCACAGTGGAAGCACAATGGTTTGACTTAAGTAATACGGTTAGTTGGTAGTTTGAAATTTCAAGGACGAAATTTCTTTAAGGGGGTAGAGTTATAACGCCCTGATTTTTGAGATTTTTCGGGTTCCTGTGATTTTAGGTAAATTTTGAAATTTTGGTGTTCTGAATATTGGAATTGCATTTAAATGTGTTAGTGGGCCTTTAGAAGGCCCAAGCCTAAGTTAAACGCGGTAAAATATCAAGGTTGGATTTTAAGTGAATAGGAGACTTGGTTAAGTGGGTTTTTAAGAAGAACTTCGTAAATTATGACACAAATAAGGCCTTGGTAAAGTGGCAAGGTGGCGCCACTAAGTTCCTAAAAAAATGGCGCCTGGGAAGGAATTAAAGGTCCATGGTTCAAGTTGCAAGGTAGGCATACTGTTACTTTTTAATTTTAGGCATGTGCCGGGCATGTGATCACTTAAGTGAATTTCGGCAAGGGCCTTAGGGAGGTTGGGCCGATTGTTTTAGTTGATATTAAGGTTAGGTTCTTTTCTTTTTCTGTCTTGGAGAATTAGGGTTAGCCACCTGAAAGCTTTCACTGTCATTCATCCTTTCTGAGTTCTCACAAAAGCCAAAAACGCAAATTTCTTCTCCTTGGTGCCGAGTTCTTCTTCCTCTCTTTTTCCTCCATTTTCTTTCTTCCTTATTGCTTTTTCTTCTAGCCAAAACCTTTTGATCACCTTACTCACCTCCTCTATCAATCCCATCCTCCATAAAACCTTCATAGCTGATCGCCATAAAAGCCGAAATCCCGAAAACTCACTTCTTGTGCCAATTTCTCCAAGCCAAAATTCTTCAGTTATTTTTGTTCCTTTTGATTAAATTTCATCTTCTCTAAACCCTTAGTATCTGTCGGCAACATTACTTCAAATTTATAGCCTCAAGTCGTCATCTTCTTCATCATTTAAAAAGCCGAAGTACCATAGATCTAGGGACTTATAGCCGAAACTTCAGATCTCCTAGATTCGAGTTCTACTATCATTTAGAGGACAGATCTGCATCAGATCTGCATAGAAATCAAAGAGGAATAGGTGGTAAGTGCTCATCACCATAGATCTAGTCTTATTTTACAATTTAGAAAAAGCCGAAGTCCCTAAAATCTAGGGAGGCTGTCGATTTGGGCATAGGACTTTAAGGGTCTTTAACTGATGATTTCTTTTGGTGTTTAGTGTCTTTTAGAGGTTGGATCGAAGGATTGGATCTTTGGAACAACTAGACTTAGATCTAGTCATCGGTTTTCAGCAAAAAGGTAAGATTCTAAAGGCTTTAGGGGTATGGTTCGAATATGGTAGGTGAATATTGGGATCGGTTATTGTGGTTTGCAATCTAAGAATTGTGGTAATCAATTGTAGGACATCGTAAGGGATCTCAGTGGCAGTCGTCACAAAACAGGTGTGTAACAACCCTCGTAGTAGCTTAGGCTAATATTTGCAGAAAAGTCGAAATGCATAAATTCTGGCATTTCAGGAACTTGGGATTTTGCATGCAGTTTTAGATTCGATAAAAATGATATGATCGGTGTTTTGATCGATGGAACAGGTAAGAGTGCAATTCTGTGCACGACGGTAAGTTGGGCCTCAATGGGCTGAAATTGGGCCCAATGGGCTTCCGGGCCCATTTGGGTAAAATTGATAGAAAATGGAACTTGGATAAATTGCATGTTAACACGGTTAGATCTATTGTAAAATTTGGGTTAAGTGGGCTAAAAGGGCTAAATCGGCATTCGTAGGGCCCATTAGGGGTTTTGGGCCCAAAAGCCCTAATTTGATAAAGTGCGTTAAAATCACTGTTTAAACACTTGAGGATATTGATAATTGCTAATGAACGTGGAAAACCCATAATATTTGGTAAATTTACGAAATTACCCCTAAAATATGGTAAATGACTGTTTTGCCCCTAGGTAAAAATGACCATTATACCCCTAGGGTTTAATTATGAATATGATGCATGAGGTATTGATTTACATGATATGACATGATATGCACATGATATGTTATAACATGCACATGTTATGCTATGATATACTCATTATATGCATGGGTTGGGTTTTTGATATAGATGGAGGAAGTGCTAAAAGGGCTTTGCCCCAGTTTACCGAAAAGGGCTTTGCCTAGTTATTAAAAGAGGCTAGGCCTCCAGTTATATAAAATAGCTATGCTGCAAGTGGAGAGTATTGGTTGGGTGGGTTGAGTTATTCCCCACATGGAGAGCTTGGTTGGTACGGTTGGAGAGTAGCGGTTGGGTGGGTTGATAGTTTCCCCACATATGGATATGCCATTAATATTACATGTGGCATTGAAATGGGCCTATGGGCCATACCGTTTGCAGTGAAGGCTTCAGCCCAGTAACATGATTAATGAGAAGGCTTCAGCCCAGTAACGTGATTAATGAGAAGGCTTCAGCCTAGTATGTTGGTATTTGTTTGGGCTCTGAAAGGGGCTTGTTGCACATTGAGTTTCCAAACTCACCCCCCTTTCTCTTCCATCCTTACAGGTGAGCCCTAGTTGGTGGACTTGGAGCTGGGCGGGACTCAGAGTGGTTACAAAGATTTTTTTTAAATAAGTTTCAATTAGCTTCCGTTTCAATTTCGCATTTATTTTTGATTATTTCTATTTTGGTTAAAGTTGTAATAAGGCCGCTCTATTATTTTTATTTTTGGTTTTTAAATTACTTAAATCGTTTTCAACTTGGGATTCACATCACTTAAATTGATTCCTTAAAATTGGTTAGCTCTAGGGCGCGTTTTATAAAAGTTACTTATTTTCAAAATATCACGATAACCGAGCAAAGCTTCCGCAATGTAAATGTTCTCAAAGGAAATAAATATTTTAAATAGACTTAAACTTAATTTGTTGTTCGTGGACAAGTAATAAGCTTAATGTGTGGCAATGGATATGTGCATGTCTAGGATTGGATCCTGGAAGAGCTAGGTACTTAAGCAGCCTAATTGACTCACCTCCTCTTTTCTTGAATCCTACCTGGTGCGTAGTATCCATTCACTCTAAGCCATAACAAAGAAGGTTTGCTTTTTTGATACTTAACTGTTTTTTAAAATAACATGCTTCTGCCACTACAAAGGTTTACAAGTTTAAACGGTAAAAGTTTCTAAACATCAAGAAGGGTTTTCAATGAAAACATGGTTTTCAAAAAACACTTGAATGTGACACACCAGACTTGGCCATAATGTCTAGGCCGGGTTGGGGTGTTACAGATACCATGTCCCAGACTTGGTCTTACACTAGCTCTCACACATCCGTGCCGATGTCATGTCCCATACATGGTCTTACACAGACACATCTCGTAGCCGATGCATGTCCCAGACATGTCTTACAGTAGCTCTCATCTCAATGCCGATGCCATGTCCCAGACATGGTCTTACACTGGCTCTCATAATGTGGCCGATGCATGTCCCAGACATGTCTTACACTAGCACACACATATCGCCCAAATGTCATGGCATGAATATCCGTTTATTCCTAAGGTTCAACCGGGAGGTTCCTCTACATCAATTCTCATCATACATAATCATTTCCACAATCAAGCAATTTATGCTATATCAATCCAAATACGTATAATAATGATTTAGTTATATTATTTACATACGACTTACTTGTTTCTTTGGGATATCATATTCCACTGAATTTCTAATGTATTCTACCATCACGTGATTGTTATTAACTTTTGGCATCACTTTCATCATACTCAATATCATCAACATATAATTCAATACAACCGAGGCAAGATAGATTCAAGTATATTAACAATAACATGGATAACATGCTTATTTTGTCATACGAACATACCTCGACACCAAATTGGTAAAAGAGGCCTAAACATCAATTTCTCGTTTTTCCTCGTTCTAAGCCCGAATCTCATTTTTCATTATCTATAACATCACATTGAACTTATTAACACAATATACTAATCAAATTAGTCCAATGACACATTTTGGAAAAAAATTTATTTTGCCCCTATACTTTACCTAAATTACCAAATTGCCCCTAGGCTCGTAAAATGATTTTTATCACATTTTCTTACTCCTTAAGCCTAGATGAACCATTTTCATAACTATAGCAACTCAAAATTTCAACTATTTCACACATTTACAACTTGTTTTACAACTTTGCAAAATAACCCTTTTTAGGTGTTTTCAAGCAAATTTCCTTAATAAAAGTTGTTTATAACTCATCTAAGACTCATATTCTTCCACAAAAACTCAGAAAAAAACACATATGCTTTCATGGCAAAACCTTAGACTCTTAATCATTTTGCAAAATAGTCCCCCCTATTTTGAAAGATCATGCTTTAGGGGTTCCAAAAATGAAAAAATCATCAAGAAAGACATTAAAAATCACTTACTAGCATGGGAGTTTCTTTGCTAAAATTTTCCAGCTTCAAAACCCTTTTCTAGGCTAGAAAAATCGGTGGAGAGAAGATGAAGAAAAAAATGATATTTTCTTTTCTTTATTTTATTACTTATTTGTCAAATAAGTCACCCAACACTTACCTAACCTATTTGACCATTTAATTCCTTGTCTCATGGACGGCCATCACTCTTTCAATGGCCTAATTTCACATTAAAATCCCCCAATTTAAGATACAAGGCAATTTAACACCTTTAGGTATTAAAACACAACTTTTACTTTTTACGCGATTTAGTCCTTTATCGAAATTGGACTAGAAATCGCTAAAATTAATATACCAAAATTTTTATGCACCTTTATAAAAATGCTATATCACATAAAATAACATCAAAATAATTTTCTCTAGCCTCGGAATAGTGGTTCCGAAACCACTGTTCCGACTAGGCCCAAAATTGGGCCGTTACAACTACTTCTTGATTTTTCCCTTAATATTAACCCACAATTTAACCCTTTTTGATTCATTAAGAATTTCTACCTTTTTATTGACTCCCTTTTTATCGAGATTTAATTTGATTAATTACCTAATTATGTTCGTCTATTCTAGTTGCTGAATTATTTCTTATTATGTATTTTCCATACTTGTTCTTGTTCTAAAAAAAATCGTATATTCATTAAGTTACGTAATGTTCTAAAGAGCTTGGATAAATTAAAGTCATCATATTGAGAGAAAAGCTCACTTCATTAGTTTTGGTTAGTGTTAATTTTGGAACCTATTTGTAATTCAGTGATTAGCTTTGTTTTTCTAAGTTTGGTAAGCTATTAAATTAATCTCAATTCTAACCCTCTTTTTCAGCCTTTATCCACACCTTTGACCCAAGCCCTATTACAACTCTGTTAAAGACCTTTTGATTTGTGTATCATTTCATTATAGTGGTGGAGATTTGATTTTCATGCAAGCCTATAGTAGTAACATTTCATGTTTGACTATTGAGTGCTTAATTATTGAACCTTAAACACTTTGAGGGATTTGAGTGAATCATTAGTGAGGATGTAAACCTTGTCAATTTGGAATTAAAGGTGATTACTTAGATTAAGGGGGATACCTATGATTTTATGATTAAAATGCTCAAATTTGGATTGTTTGAAACTTTAATGTTTTCTTAGTTAAGCTTTTAACCTATGATTGCTTGTGGATTATTTCGAACCTTATTGATAAGAATGATAAGCTGAGAAGAATTTATTTTAATTGTGAGTTGAGGATTTTTCTTGAGGACAAGCAAATCCTTAAGTGTGGGGATATTTGATAAACCATAATATATACATATTTTTCTACTTAGTTTCATTGAATTTGATGCTTTTAATCCTTTAATTTCATGTTTTATACTCAGGAGAGCTTAGAAAAGCAAAAAGAGCAAGAAACGGGCCAAAAACAGACAAAATGAGCCTAATTTAGCATGGCACACGGCCTAGGCACTTTCACACGGGTGATCTACACGCCCGTGTATGACACACGAGTGATCTACACGCCCGTGTGTCATGGCCGTGTCGACATAAAAACAAGTCAGAATTGCACATGGCCTGAGCACTTGCACACGAGCGTGGCACACGGCCGTGTCCTTGTCGAGCCCATGTCTAATTCTACTCAGAAAAGGCCACTTTTGAGGGTTTTAAAGCATTCTAAAGCCTATATAAACACTCGAGAAGAGGACTAGAGGACACACAGAGTAGAAGGTAGAAAATACTGAAGGATAGCCATCGGAATCACCTTAGAGGCATGATCTACATCAAGACTGAAGATTTCCATCCAATCTCCTAGAAGTTCTTTGGGTTTCTTTATGTTTTGTTATTTTCCAACTTTTGAGATGTTTTTCATTATTATTATGAACTAAACTCCCTAAATACCTAAGGGAGATGAACCCTAAGATGAATCTTATTACTCTTTGATTTATCTGATAAATACTTGTTCTTATTCTTAATTGTAAGTTTAACCCTTGTTTTAATATTCTAGGATATTAATTCAGGTTTTTGACATGCTTATTCAGTGGAGGAAAAGTCCCTGTTTAAAAGTAGATCATTCATAATTAAGCGGAGTTGCATTGAATCCTAGAGATAGGACGACATAAATTTGTCGGATTAGAGTCAAATCTAATTAGAGAATCCATAGATCGAGTTAATGCGACAATAGGGTGTTAATTAGAAAAAAATTTCGATTAATCAACCTAGATTCAGTTGTTTTTAGTCTCGAGAGAGATATTAACATAAATCAGGGATTTCTATGGATTAACTCAAGTGAAAAAATTGTCTGATTCAAAGGTAATAAGTGAGTCTAGGTGGATTCTTCCTTAGGTGTTGTCTTCTCCATCGGTTTTTCCTAAAGTAATTTCCCACTTTAATCTTTGTCGTATTCTTAGTTAATTAGATAATTAGTTTTAGTTTAAAAACACCATTTAATTCTTAGGCTAGATAATAAATAGATAGTAATTACTAGTACTTTTAGTCCTCGTGGATACGATTTTTCTGGTCTCACCATAACTATACTATTGTTCGATAGGTGCGCTTGCCTTAAGTCAATTTTTTAGCTAGTTTCAAGACCGTCACGCATATAAATTCACACATAATAAACATAGGAAATATTTTTAAAATATTTTTTCACTCAGATTCGTGGTCCTAAAACTACCGTTCCGATTAGGGTCTAAATCGGGCTGTTACAACTCTTCCACTTAGGGATTTTCGTCCTCGAAAATCTTACCGATGAATAGGTTCAAAGAACGCTCTTTTATTGCATCCTCAAACTCCCACATTGCTTCCTCAACTCCATGCTTATGCCACAATACTTTAACTAACGGAATTTCTTATTTTGCAATTCTTTAACCTCACGAGCCAGAATGGAAATCGATTCTTCCTCATATGTCATATCAGACTTAATCTCAATCTCTGACGGACTAATCACATGTGAGGGATCAGATCGATATCTATGAAGCATCGAAACATGGAATACATTGTGGATCTTTTCTAGCTCAGGTGGCAATAGCAGTCCATAAGCAACCACCCCGATACGCTCTATAATCTCATACGACCCAATAAATCTCAGACTCAATTTGCCTTTACGATCGAATCTGATATATCTTTTCGTTTTAAGTCAGCATATGATTTCTGATAATCTGATGCTATTTTTAGACTTTCACGGATTACTTTCACTCTCTATTCAGTCTCTTTAATCAAATCGACCCTGTGTATCTTGTTTTCACTGAGCTCAGTCCAATACAATGGTGTATGACATTTACGACCATCTCGTATGGTGCCATTTTGATACTCGATTGAAAGCTATTATTATATGCAAATTCAATTAGAGGTAAGTTTCATTCTCACGTACCTTCGAACTCGAGAATTCAACATCTCAACATATCCTCAAGTATCTGAATGATTCGTTCGGATTGACCATCTATTTGCTGATGGAAAGCAGTGCTGAAATGTAATTTCATACCTAGAGCATCTTACAGTTTCTTCCAAAACAGTGATGTAAACCTCGAATCTCTATTTGAAACAATAGAAATAGGTACCCCGTGTAATCTCACAATCTGAGAAACATATAACTCAATAAGCTTATCAAGCGAGTAATCTGTACAAACTGGAACAAAATGAGCCGATTTAGTCAATCTATCCACAATAATCCAGACTACATCTTTCTTGCTTGGTGTCAATGGTAAATCGGATACAAAATCAATTGTGACTCAGTCCTATTTCCACTCAGGTATCATTATCAGCTGAAGCAACCTAGAAGGTACCTGATGTTCAGCTTTTAATTGCTGACAGATTAAACATTTCGAAACAAAGTCAGAAATGTCTCATTTCATACCATGCCACTAGTAAAGTTGTTTTAAATCATTATACATCTTTGTACTACCCAGGTGAACTGATAACTGACTGCTGTGAGCTTTGTTTAAAATCATCTGAATCAACTCTGAATTTCTCGGGGCACATATTCGATTTTTGAACCTCAAACAACCCTCAGCATCAACTCTGAACTCTGAATCAACATTTGAATCACATTGAGCTCGCTTTGTTAACAAATCATCATCCACTTTTTGAGCATCACAGATCTGTTGAACAAATAACGATCTTGCTTTTAATTCAACTATTATCGAACCATCACCAGACATAGCCACGTTCGTATTCATTGCACGCAAAGCAAACAATGATTTTTGGCTTAGAGCATCAGCAACAACATGAGCTTTTCCCAGATGGTAATCAATCACAAGCTCGTAGTCTTTTAACAAATCTAACCATTGACGCTGTCTCAAATTCAGATCTTTTTGGGTCATCAAATATTTTAGACTTTTGTGATCAGAATAAACATGACATTTCTCACTGAACAGATAGTGACGCCATATCTTCAATGCAAACACAATAGCTGCCAATTCTAAATCGTGTGTCGGATAGTTCTTTTCATGCGATTTTAACTATCTTGAGGCATAAGCTACAACTTTTCTTTGCTGCACCAAAACACAGCCCAAACCATTTAAAGATGCATCGCTATAAATAACAAATTCTTTACACGATTTTGGCTGAACTAGCATTGGAGCTTCGGTCAACAGGGCTTTCAACTAATCAAAGCTTTTCTGGCACTTTTCTGACCACTCAAATTTAATATATTTCTTTAATAGCTTTGTCATCGGGGTTTCAACTATAGAGAAACCTTTCACGAACCGTCTATAGTAAGCAGCAAGTCCCAGAAAACTTCGAACTTCAGAAACATTTCTCGGAGGTTTCCAATCAAGTATAGCTGAAATTTTACTCGGATCAACCCGAATACCTGATGCTGATACAACATGTCCTAGAAAACTGACTTCGCGTAACCAAAACTCACATTTACTGAACTTCGCATACAACTATTTATCTCGCAAAGTCTGTAACACAAGTCTCAGATGTTCGGCATGCTAGGTTTCATCATGGGAATAGATCAAAATATCATCTATAAACACAACCACAAATCGGTCCAAACATTATCTAAAGATCCGATTCATCAAATCCATGAAAATAGCAGGTGCATTAGTAAGTTCGAAAGGCATAACCAGAAACTCATAGTGTCCGTACCTCGTTCAGAAAGCAGTCTTGGGCACATCAGAGTCTTTAACTCGCAACTGATAGTAGCCTGATCTCAAATCTATCTTCGAAAACACTGTAGCCCCTTTCAGTTGATCAAACAGATCATCAATCTGTGGCAACGAATATTTATTCTTGATAGTCACCTTATTGAGTTGTCTATAGTCGATACACATTCGTATAGTTTCGTCTTTGTTTTTCACAAATAAAATTGGTGCACCCCAGGGAGAAAAACTCAGTCGCACGAAACCTCTATCTATCAATTCTTGCAACTGAGCTTTTAATTCTTTTAATTCAGTAGGCGCCATTCTATACAGAGCTATCGATATTGGAGTCATCCTTGGCATTAACTCAATACCAAACTCCACTTCTCGGATAGGTGGCAAACCGGACAATTCTTCAGGAAACACATCCGGATACTCACACACAACTGGTACTGATTCAATCTTTCTTTCAGCCGCTTTACTATCAAGAACATATGCAAAGTAAGCTTCACAACCTTTTCTCACATAATTCTGAGCTAACATTGAAGATATCACCACTGGTAAACCATTCAAATCATTAGATTCAATTCGGACAATCTCATCATTCTGGCACCGTAAATCAATAGTCTTTCTTTTGCAATTTACAACAGCATCGTGCAAAGTCAACCAATCCATACCCAGAATTATGTCAAACTCATCAAATGGTAACAACATCAAATTAGCTAGAAAACACGAATCTTGAATCATCAAAGGACAATTCTTACACACTTTATCAACCATTACACACCATCCCAAGGGGTTTGATACTCAATCACAAACTCAGTAGACTCAACAGGCAAAGTGTTACTGAATACTAAAGTCTCACACACATAAGAATGAGTCAAACCAGGATCAATCAATGCAATTACACTAGTATAATAGAGAGTGGGGGATGAAGCCTCCTCGTGTGCACGTATAGCATAGGCTCTGGCAGGTGCACGAGCCTCGGATATAACTGCTGTATCTTTACTCCCTCTCTGGCTACTACTCACATACCCATATTTTTGGGTGGTCTACCTCGAGCTACAGTATTACTCGATCTCGTATTCTATACTGGATTTTGTTCAGCTAACTCAAGACATTCACGAACAAAATGATCTGTCAATTCACATTTAAAACAGGCCTGATCATGCAATCTACAACTACCAGGATGTCGTTTACTACAATGTTTACACTCGGGTTAATTCAATCTAACATTACCAACACTAGCTACTGAGGTAGCTCTCGAGCTCATAGGTGGTCTATCCCGATCCCGTCTAGAATAACCTGAAGTAGCCTTAGAACGGCTAAAGTCATCTCAAAACTTCTTTGATGCCGACTGAAATGACTTATTCGATGATCTCTTATGTGAATCTCTAGCTTCAAAGTCAGCTTTTCTTTTCTCTTTCCCAAGCTCTTCGACTTTGCAGGCTCGCTCAACTAGTACTACAAACTCTTTTTTTTCAAGTATGCCAACTAATAGTTTAATGTCTTTATTCAACCCATCTTTGAATCTTTTACACATTATAGTTTCGGTTGAAACACACTCTCGAGCATATCGACTGAGTCTCACGAATTTCTATTCATTTTCTATCATGGTCATCCGACCCTGTTTCAACTGTAGAAATTCTTTACGTTTCTGGTCGATAAATCTCTAGTTGATGTATTTCTTACAGAACTCAGTCTAAAAGAAGTCCCAGGTCACACATTATTTTGGAACCACCGATACTAATGTATTCCACCAGTGATATGCGGTGTCTCGTAGCAAAGATATGACACATTTCAAACATTCATCCAGAGTACAGGATAGCTCATCAAACACGCGAATAGTATTATCAAGGCAGAATTCAGCTCGCTCAGCATCATCATCATAAGTAGCTCTGAATTCTTCAGCCCCATGTTTTCTAATTTTATCAACAGGAAGCTTATGTAATCTCAACGGATCACTCACTTGAGGCATAGTAGGTATCAAAGAAGGATTAATCAGGGGTGAAGGTTGTTGTGTAGCTGGATTTGTCCAGATATATTAAGTAAACCAGTCGTTCATCATTTTGTAAAAGGCTTGTTTAGCCTCACTCTCTTGGTTACACAAAGTCGATCAAGAATCAACCGGCGTTGTCCCTTGCACGGGAGAAGGCGTTATACTCTCGACATCATCAGCTACGGCTCTATTAGGATCCATTTACTATACGAAAATAAATTTTCAAATGTCAAAAGTCATCACACTATCACAATATATAATATGGCATTTATAGCTAGACTCACACGTGCTACATTAGTCCAAGAATCGACTAAACTGTAGCTCTGATACCAATCAAATGTAACACCCCTAACCCGTATTTGTCACCAGGCTGGGGTTACGAGGCATTACAGGAAAAGATAAAACTCTCACACATTCACACAGTCTAACAAACCATATTAAAAAATATACATTTGTAACTTCAGTTTATCAAATCTTGAATCATTAAGACACAAAGCACAAATCAACTTTATTAAACTCACATATATCCATTTTATTATCTTATAACAAAATTACTATTCATACAGTAAATTTTCGATACAAAATCTGAATATTTAAAACATGCTAATTATATATGCTATTTTCCATGCCAACTTTATTTTTCACTAATACTTTACACGCATAAAACATTTTACAGCATCTAATTCGTATATTCAATAATCAAGACAGACCATATACCTAGTTATAGAATTCATCATAAAGCTATGGGCACTAGACCATAATAATTTAAACTCTCTTGAACATAAATAATAACTATACATACATTCATTTTGCATGCCAAATTACCAAACTTAAAACACATACACATAACCAATAAGTTAAATAGTTATTCGGTCATTTATAGTATCTTCAATACATTATAAATGTAATTATACCATATACCGTATCACATATTCAACAAGTCAAAAATACTTATACACATAATTCATTATTTCCAACCAAATCCCAAACACAAATGTTATATGCATACATATTTAATATAACTACTATTAGCCGAATATGCATATATGAAATTTACCAATTCCAAGCAAATTTTACAAGTCAAATTATATATCAAATTCTGTGTCAATACTAAAACACACCTAATAACCAAATTCACTATATAGCAAAGTCATCACATCACTTATCAAAACATGTATTGCATATCACATATTAATCCATTTTCAATCTTAATTGCTGAATAAAACCATCCATAATATTATGCATTTCATACACATATCTTATATCAATAAAATACACATTACCTTTGGACATGATCAACTAAAGTCATTCATTAGACATATTACTCAACCATTAACAAATATATATATATCAAACACCTCACACACAAATATATATATATCAAACACCTCACACACACATATATATATCAAGACCGAAATTTACTTAAACTTAAACATTATACTTAGCCATTTTCACATGGCTTTATATACATACACAAACCAAAATTCAGCATTCAAAATATAACCTAGCCTGTACATGCCATAAGTTCGAGTTCAACTTATAAAAGTACCAAAATAGTAGATAGTGTGATGGACTATGCTGACGATCCCCGAGCTCGTAACTTGATTCCAAAATCTATAAAACAAAGAAAAACATACACACACAATAAGCTATCATAGCTTAGTAAGTCATAAGCAAATAAACAACTCAATGATATAATCAATTCATTTAAACTAAACCAAATTATAATATCATTATCACATTTAGTCTCAAACTTACAATTTCGTGTATAACATATACTTTCATACATAAATGTTACCTTGGCCAAATGCTCATATAATTTTATTAACGAAATATCATTCAACTTTGAAAGCCAAAATGTCATTATATAACCAAGTATACTTACACTCATATACACAAGCTCATGAATCAAAATATAACATCATATACATACAGTTATTATATGGCCAAATATACTATACAATACTCATATATTTAGTGTAGTAACTTGTATACTTTGTATTTCATATCAAATAACCAACTTACCTATTTTCAAATAGGTAATTATCTAACTCATACCTGATCGTTTTAGCTCATTTTACACCTTCGATCACAACTTCTCATTGCCCGTTGAACCATTAGTGATCGAATAGGATACTCGGATAATCACATATATCGAACAATGCCAACGTCCTAGACGTGGTCTTACACGCTATCTCATATCAATGCCACTGTCCCCAGATAGGGTCTTACACGAATCGAATATGATGCCAATGTCCCATACATGGTCTTACACGTAACCACATATATTGATGCCAACGTCCCTGACGTAGTCTTACACGACAACACATATATCAATGCCAACATCCCAGACGTGGTCTTACCTGAAAACACATATATCGATGCCAACGTCCCAGACGTGGTCTTACACAAAAACACATATATCGATGCGAACGTCCCAGACGTGGTCTTACATAAAAACACATATCGGAATACTATGGTTCGTACGGGGCTTTCGAACATCATAACTCAGTCGAAACAAATTCGTTAACATAGCTCCCAAGCTTATTTACATTCGACTAATATATATATATTCAAATAATTCATTTCAGCATATAGAACTCATATTTATTTAAAATTAACAATAACTATTTGCTTATATGCTTACCTCGGACGATGAAAATCGGAATGAGACGGCTAGTCGACAACTTTAGTTTTCCCCCAATCCAAATCTGATTTCTTTAGTTCTTGATCTAAATATATTCAAATTAAACTCATTCAAACATATTTTCACTCAATTTAGTTTGCAAACACATAAATGGGCAAATTACTATTTTACCCGTGACATTTTACACTTTTTACAATTTAGTTCCTATTACATAAAACACAAAATATGCAAAATTTCAATATATCATTGTAGGCCGAATCTTCCTTGTGTTTATACAAGTCCATATATTTCATTTATTTCACATTTTGTTCCCTCAATTTATTATTTTTGCAATTTAGTCCTAAATACTCAAAATCATCAAAAATTCCAATACAAAACATGTTAATCCAAAACATCTTTCATATTTCATCAGCTAACATCACATAGCTCAAATATTCATCAATGGCATAACTCAAAATACTCATCAAAATAAAAAATTCAAAATATTCATCAAAATAAAAAATTCAAGAATGGGCTTTGTAGATAACATAGCAACGATCTCAAAAATGTAAAAATTATAAAAAACTAAGCTAGTTACATACCTTGATTGAACTAATCATATGGCCGAACCCTAAACTTTGTTTCTTCTTTCCTTTTTTTATGTTTCGGCCATGAGAAAAGATGAAGAACATGGCTTTTAATTATGGTATATTATATCATATATATGTTATTAACTATTTTCCATATTTAACCTTTTAAATTTAATTAGAAAACCATATAAAACATGTCCAAAACCGTCCACTCATATATTCAATGGCCTAATTTCTTTTTAAATGCGTCATATTAATAAGACAAGTTTAATTCAGCCCCTACATATTTAACCACCAAATTTTAATTTTATGCGATTAAGCCCTTTTTATTAAATCGACACTCAAATGACAAAATTAAATCACGAAAATTTCACACATATAAATTCACACATAATAAACATTTAAAATAATTTTAAAATATTTTTTGACTCAGATTCGTGGTCCCAAAACTACCGTTCTGATTAGGGTCTAAATCGGGCTGTTACACACTTACCATTTCGATGCGTAACTTTAAATGTAAACATAATACAATTCAACCAATAGCTTGGCACAAGCCTATGCATCATCAACAACACATGTTAGTGCATCAATTCATAACTCACTTGAATTAACATAAGATAATTCATTGAACATGAATAACATTACTTAAAATCATCAATTTCTTGAACATAGACATACTTTCATTGTGCCTTTTCTTTTCATTCCTTTGCATGGTTTTCATAACATGAGTCATTTGAATACTTATTGTTTCTTCCCTTTTCATGCCTGTTGAACCACTTAAAAATAATATCGGATACGCGAGAAAGCTCACATAATGTGTGCTAAACATATGGTTGAAACCATTCCTTTTCATCATTGCTCACTTGAACCATAAATGGGTCTGCTCACACAAGCTGACGGTCAAAATGTAGCTACATGATGCCACTCACACAAGCTGACAAGTATCTACAACAAATGTCGAAAATTAGCCATCAGTAGGACATTCAGGACCAACACCCAAAACATGGTAACTTGGGCCTACTCACACAAACTAACGGTCGAATAAGCTATACGATGTTGCTAACACAAGTTGATGAGTATCCACAACAAATGTCAGACCTCAGCCATCGGTAGAACATTCAGGACCAACACCTAAAATATGAAAACCCTAATGACATGTCATTTGAATCCTATATGTTCCTAAGGTTCAAACGGGGTTCAATAATCGTCGATATATCATTGGATATCCATCGTTTCTTTACATGATAAATTGCATAATACCATATATATATTGATTCATTTACATTAGAGCAACACATTAAACATTCAATTTAATCAACATTTAATTCATTATAGTTCATATGACTTACCTGGCTAAATTTCAGAAATGATAAAGTACAGGGGCTAATTGGTAATTTTCCCTTCTCCTTGATTTTCCACTCATTCTTGATCTAAATTGTAACACCCCAAACCCGGCCTAGACATTATGGCCGAATCAATGATGTCACATTTAAGCGAGTTTTGAAACACGTTGTTTTATCTTGTAAAAAGGACTTTTGTGTAAAACCTGGTTGAGGTTCTATTTTTATTTTTAAAAGATGTTAGTTCATTCTTTAACTTACCGGTTTGTTTAGCAAATCATGTCCTATAAGAAAGCGTTATTACGTTTTGAGACCATTTTTCATTTCGAAAGTCTTTTAAAGCAAGTTACGTTGCAAGGTAGTTGAAAATCATTTCCCTTTTTGAAAACCGAGTCCTACCGCTAGCAATTAGGTTAATTAAAACAAACCCCGAATTAAATAAAAATTGAGAATGGCCTTATCACATAAAAATTTACCCATATAAACTACTTTTAGTATAGTCAAACGAGATTATAGATAGTGGTATGGCCATCTCCGAGTCCCTCGCAGCACCGACCCACCTAGGGATTACCTGCGCAGATAAACAGTAAAGTGAGTTTATGAAAACTCAGTGTGCAATACATCTTAGGCCTAAGGCCTTAACAGTAACAGTATCAGTGTGGGCCTTGGCCCAATTTAGTACAGTATCAGACATACATGTAAAAAGATCCTACCCAACCATCCTCTACACTCCACTCCGTCCAGCCCAACACTCCATGTGGAGATTAAATCGACCCACCCAACCCTACACTCCAGAATATTGTACCGTTTCTGGCACTATCAGTATTTGCAGTAGAGCTGCCAGTAATAGGCGTATAGCCTCTCAGTACACTTCCTCCAATATCATAAATCCCACCCCATGCAATGCAACATAATATGGATGTACCTACAATAATCATGGCATGTTCAAACGGTCATATATCAAACAAGGGTATATCAATCATTTACCTCATAAAGGTATAATTGTCTTTTTAACAAGTTAGAGCCTAGGTATATTTACCAACCTTACAGTAGGCCCATAGTCGTCTCGTATGACCCATACGACCTTTACAGTCCATCAGTGACGAATGGGCCTAAGCCCATACTACGACCCATGTGGGCCTACACATTCATGTGGCCCAAATAGACCAAATAATGGCCATGACCGTGCAAGTATACAGTTAGCCGATTATCTCCACACATCCATGCAGTATGCCCGTGTGGGGGCCACACGACCCATCTCGACCCAATGTGGCCCAAAACAACCCTTGCCCATGAGATCGCTCATAGTGGTCTCCACAGTCACGTATTTGGGTTTATGCACTATGGATGACCTCACAAACGTGCGTTCCCTCGTGTGGCACCGATGATAACAGTTTTTTGGCTTTTGTCGTATAACAGTTGGGGCAGTGTGATTACACACCTATTGTGAAACGTGTGACCAACCCGAGCGCTTCCCAAACCTACTTTCAATCATGATGTTCCGTTAATCATTCGATACCAGAGTTAATCACCTTTTCCTACTCCCTAATCGGAAATAATACCCAAAACTTGCCTTGATTACGAAAGTAAGATCAGCATTGTATGAACCGTTTGACGAAGGCTGGATACAAAATCCTTGATGAATTCTGTAAAATAATCGATCTTTATTAATCATGTTTGCTTATATATAATCAGTAACAGATGATCAATAATAGAGACAAGGGCATTCGCCCAATAGTTAGGATTCCAAACCAAACACCCCAGTCTAAAACATCCACAACGAAAATGTTACCTTCAAACGAGAGACAACCAAAAGGTTCTAAACACTTCTGTAACACTTGTGCACTTCTTTACCCCCGCGAAGTAATACCCCTGAAGAATACCAGAGTCATTTAAAGACAGAGGGTCGACATTAAGAGAAAAGAAGGAAAATCGAAAGAGCAGAACAACTTACCAGTCGATATTCAGCCAACCACCAAAGAAGGAAGAAAGAGTTGAGAAATAGAGAGAGAGAGAGAGAGAGAGAGAGTCGTGAACAGAGAAGAGGAGAAGAAGATGTTGATATATGTCCAGTTAAAATGACAGTGAAAGCAAACACTGGAGGCCGACAGAAAGAGAAGAAAAAGATGGAGGTTCAGCTAAGGCACGGTAATACCGAAAGGAAGTGAGTGAGAGAGAGAAGAAATGAACTAGCAACCTACACAACAGAAGAGCCATCCAACAAAACTGATATTGAAAAGAATACACGAAAGACACAAGTGGTATTCGGCTAGCAATAAACAACAACACCAATGGATAACGAAAAAGAAAGTAGAAGAAAACCGAAGAAGAGATGAAACTACCGAATTGAGAGTACAAATCTCCAAAAGTAAATTTCAACACCCAATTGCCAAATGATCGAATGGCTTAGGAGAGTCCTCCTTCAGTACCACTACTACTATAACTCCCCACTTCCTGGATTCTCTCCTATTTTCCCTCTTCACCAAGTTAAACCGATAACTCCCTCACCCACTCCCACCATTCTCTCCTCAAATTCGGCTATCCACTCTCAAAGTTTTGGCCAGACTCTACCACCTACCTTGCAAGAGCAGCAAAATATTATTCTCTTGCATCAAGGGTAGTGTAACAGCTCGTTTTTAGGGTTAATCGAAATAGTGGTTTCGGGCCACTAAATCTGACGAGTAGGTTTGTAAATATTATATTTAATATTTACGAGTTAATTGTGATTTTAAAAATGTTTTTGATATTGTGATTTTCGTTTTATAAGCGATTTATTAAGTTCAAGTGGTATGACCTTAAGGTCAAATGGGTTTAGAAAATGAGGTATCGGAACCTCGTTTCTATCAAGCCAGTCGTAAATATTTTTATAAATATTTACGGAGTGGCAATAAGATGGTATTAAAGTTTCGTTGAAAATTTTTATCATTTCGATAGTAAATTAAGCAAAAAGGACTAAATCGCGTAAAGTTTAAAACTTGTGTGCTATTAATTAAGGTGTCTAATAGCTATGGTTTATTAAAGTGAAAGTCTTTATAAGAATATTAGACCATTTTTGTGTTAATGGATGATAGTGGAAGGGTAGTTGGAGTAGTTTTAAATGTTTTTGAAGGTTAATATTGTAAAATAGCTAATAAGTGTTTTAATAAATAAAACAAAATAAAAATTTGGCTTCATTCTCATCATCTATTGCCGAAAGTTAAAAGAAAAAGAAGCCATTAAAGCTTCAAAGTATTCGGCCATTGCATCTTAAATTGGTAAGTCCATTTTGACTCGGTTTTTAGTGATTTTACATTTTTGAGATCGTTGCTTCGTAATCTAGCTAGCCCGTACCTCTAATTTTAAAATTGCTAAAGTATTTGGATGATGCCATTATTGAATATTTGAGTATTTTGATGTTTAATGATAGAAAATAAATCTTTGATGTTAGATTAATAAGTTTTGTTAAGTGAATTTTGGTAAAAATGTCAATTTTGGATTAAATTGTGAAATGTGGAAATTTAGTGGTTAAAATGTGAAATTGTGAAATATATGGGTTGTTTGAGTGTCTTTGAAGGTGTTTGATGTTTTTGGTATTAAATGTGATGATAGATGAGTTGAGCTTGATGAATAAGGATAGTTGTGGTTAGATAGATAGATGGTAATCGGCTATTAGTATAATGCAAGAATTGTACATGGTAGTTTAAAATAAGGCTTGAATGGGAGATATAATTTCCGAATGATCAAATAGTTAATGAATTGAATAAGTGTTTAAAATGTTATTCGGGTATTGGTGTTATGTGCTAGCATGATATGTATGTCTGATTTAGGTGAAAATTATTTAGATGATAATTCTGTTTGAATAATTATCGAATGACATTTTGGTGAATAAAATGAGTGATTGTTTACAAAGTGAGATTATTGAAAGTTGAATTAGATGATTTATAGTAATTGGCTAATGTGTTATTGTGGATATAGATGCCAAATGTGGACTTAAGAAATTAATTGGAAAATTTGTTGTTTATTTAGGTGATAGAAAGTATGAAATGGTCTTATGTGATACGTGTATATAAGTAGATGGAAATGAAGTGTCGTATATTTTTTGTGTATGGGATTAATTGCACTTTGATTATAATGTGCATGATTATTACTATGTTTAATATGTGTGAAAGCCGAATATACTCATAATACAATGCTTGATTAATTGATTAACAATAAGTTAAATTTTTTTAATCCAAGCTCAAGAGCATAAGGAGCTAATTTTGGATAAAGGGAAAGCGAAACTAGTCGATTAGTCAATCCGTAGTTATTCGATAAAATCTAAGGTAAGTTCTTAAGTGTTTGTGTTTGATCATGTTATATGCTTAAGAGTTGAATAATCATAATTAAGAAGATGTTTGATTGTATATATATATACATATGTTCTTTGTGTTGAATGAATATTAAATTAAAGTTACGAGCCGTATGTGACTAGCATAACTAGTCGAATTTGATACTATTAAATGATGTACTAAGATATGTGTTCCAATGTGGAAATTAAACCCTATGTGGTTGAAAGGATGAAAATCTTTGTTCATAGATATGTATTTCAGTTATACGTAATTGAAGTATAAGTTATGAAAGTATGAAAGAACAGGTGAATTGTTTATCAAAATGTGATATTCGGGCTTGGGCCTAGCAGCTATAATGCCGCGGTGAGATAATATCAGCTCCGTGCCCAGCGTGCTCTAATGTTGGTGAAATGATATCGGGCTTCAAGCCTAGCGTGCGAAATGCCGATGAATGAGTTCGACTTAAAGTCTAGCGTGCTTCGTGCGATGATGAATTCGGGTTTAAAACCTAGCAGGCTAAATGCCAGTGATTTGATAAAAGTCTAAGACTATAAGACCTTGTGTTAAATCGGCAATTGAATTCATTCAATACATTAAGTTGGCCAGGTATGTGATATATACTTACGCATGTTACATCGATTGGAATTGAATCATGAATGTGAAATGAGAAGCATAGGTGAAAATGTCATATGTGTATGTGTGTATTCGGTCATGGTGAAAGGCTATATGAATTATGTGAAATACCATTTAGATATGAATAACGAAAGTAACTGTGGTTATGAAATGGTACAATGGTTGAATTAAAGTTGACACTAAAGTATTTAAATGGCTATGTCATATATGTGAGTAAGGGTAAAACCATCGTAAATTATCAATAAGGGTGGGTTATGTGCGGAACCATCTTATAATTGCTAATTTGAACGGTTGTGTGCGAATGATTGAGCATGATTTATTGTATTGAGATTAAGCTTAAGTGAAGTGATGAAATTGATTGGTGATATAAATGTTTAAATAATGTGAATGCAAAGAATGTGTGAAAGAGTAAATTTGTAATAAATCTGCTTGGGACAGTAGCAGTAACATGATTTTTGGAAAATCACCATAAATTGTGGGAGTTGAGTTAGAAGCTGAATAAATTATGTAATTAAATCTTAATGAGTCTAGTTTTTTATAAAATAAACCGTGTAAGCAAAAGAATTTCTGATAATGAGATATTTGAAGTGGTAAGGGACAGAGTCAAATGACTTCGTGGTCCCCTATTCTATTTTTTTTTAGAAAATCATTATAATTTGTACAAAAATGGTTATAATATAAAATTTATATGATTATACTCCTCAATGAGTCTAGTTTCAAATGAAATCAACGAGAACATATTTTGAATTCTGTACAATGAGAAATTTGATTAGTAGAGAAGAGCGGTCTGATTAGTCAAATAGTGAAACAGGGGAAATTTTAAGAAAAATCTGGTATTGATTGGCCTAACCAAAAATTCTGAAAATTTTATGGATGAAAGATATATGAATCTATTTACAGAGAAAATTAACGGAAATTGATTTGGAGTTTTGTAGCTCCAGTTATAAATAATTTAGTGACTATTGCTCAGGAAGACAACTTGTAGTGAATTTGTGATTATGTTGTAAACATTGATAAAACTTGTTAATGAGTTGCTTATTGTTTTCTTATGAACTTACTAAACGTAAAGCTTAATCCCCTTTTCTTTCCCATATTCCCTGGGGTTGCCACGTTAGTTCGGGTTGGAGTTCGTCGGAGATATTATCACACTGTCAAGCTATCGCTATTGGTGTAAGTGATTTCAAGTACTTTGAGTCTATGGCATGTATAGGGTTGTAAAGTTGAGTATGTAATTTTATGATTAAGCCAAAGAATTTGGCTTGTTATTAGGTAGTTTGATTATTCATATGCTTGTATGTTATTATCTCTTGTGATGTAATTTATAGCATGTATATTTAGAATTTGAATTGTGATTTATTGTTGAGTGAGTAAATGATACAAGACTAAGATCTTGGTAAATATTTAATAATGCTTCATGAATGTTTTGGGGCCTTGTAAGCCCGATTATAGGATAATATACGCGTGTATGAAAAGTTTAAAATTGATCAAAAAAAATTTTTACGGCCTGGTTTTATATAAATGGTTGAGTTTAAATCTGGTAGCACCTCGAACCCTATTCCAGCGAGGGATACAGGTGAAGGGTGTTATATTTAGTGGTATCAGAGCTATGGTTTAGTCGATTCTTAGACTAACCTAGCGTATGTGAGTCTTGCTATACATGCCATATTACTACTCGTGATAGTGTGACATCTCCCGGCTCTAATGAAATTGTTTTGTAAGACAGATATGCTTTCCAACCGAGCTAATTATGATAGTACAAAATGTTATACTCAAACGTTTGAGTGAAAATGTGTTGGTGATAAGTTGAAACTCATAAAAAGTATGAATCAGAATGCATGATATTCTGCTATTGATAAATGTTATAATTATATGAGTATATGAGTTCTGATGTATGGTATATGATTGTTGTGTGAATATTTTGATTTGGAATTTATGATTTGATTTAGCGTACGAGCTATGTGTTAAGTACCAAGTGATCATAAGTAAATGATTGCTAGATGTTTGAGAATGCGGAATTAGTAATGAACTGTTCGTTCATAATAGTATGTGTGATGTGCATGCTTACGTAAGAGTTAAAATTGTTGGCTTTACAACCCTCACCCCCTCATCGGTAAAGCATTGTAATGAGATCCGTACTATATGTATTAAATACGCTTACGAGTGTGAAATTACAGAGTTTCGTGGTTGAAAGATTAGTATTGTGATCAGATAAGAGAATGAGTCCGCAAGTGAAGACAGTAACAGAAAAGATATTGGATCATGCTAAAGGCCATTCGTAATATGCCAATTCACTGTTAAAGAAGAAGTTGAATTCGATGAGATGAAAGTATTCAGGTATGATGTCTAAAGAACGTATTAACTGGAAGTTTTTCTGAATTGATTTCTGTTAGTAATGGGATATTGTGAAATCAGTGATGATAGAATTAGACAGTGGGATAATGTTTGAATTGGAATGATAGCTGAGTGCAGTGGTTATAGTCGGGCAGTTACTACGTTTTCTTCTGGGCATTCTATGTGTACATTTACCTCAGAGGTATGTGTAACTGTATATTTCAAATGAAAATTTTTATCATATGAGAACGTCATCTATATATATTGATATATGAAAGCATTGTTGGGCTGTTCGGGTTACAATCGACATTATTATATCTTTCTCTGGTATCCTATTTCATTTTATTGAAAGAAAAGATCGATGATAGAATCTGTGTGATGCTGGTATTCTGATCCCACTAGTTTTTGATCTACTTAGTATACTTGAAGATTATATTGTTTCTGTTACCGTTAATTCTGGTGTATATGAGTGATGTTTTACTTCTAGATTTCCTCTGAGACATCACTGAGATATCTGTCATTTGATATGGGCACTTTCTTAAAAAGATCAGTATAGTGATATATTTGAGATTACAGTATCTCTGCTTTCTTATGATTCTATATGGTTATCTGTGAAAAATATCTTTTGAATGAATGTAATTATGTTTCAATTTCTCTTGTGTTCAAAATGCATTATTGATAACTGGGACATTATATATCTATAAGGTTGAGATGCCGGCCTTATTACGTCACTATGATTTTAATTTATATGATAGTTATGGCTTCAGTATGGTTCAAAGCTTCGTTGACTAATAATTGAAAAGTTATTACTTGACAGTCGAGATCGATTCAGTTGTCTAGTTTGATTAGATTAATTGCTTGAAGGATTAATCGAGTTACTTCTATCTGAATCTATCCACAGGGTGGAAATAAACTTTGAATGTTCACGGATAAATAGATGAATATTCTGAATGCAGGATTCATATTCTAGAAGATATGATGCAGAATTATATCCATCAGAACGATTTTATTGAGAAATGTTCTTATAGATCGCGATTGGGAAGTCTGAATGATATGATATTTATCAATAAAGTGGTAAACAGTTGAAGAAATTGTTAATTGAAGCGTCAGTTCTCAGGTAAAGAGTTATTCGACACAAGAATTAAAGATGGTTTGAACTGTTGAAAGATTATGAGTCAGCGATTGATTATCAATCTGGGCAAATGATTATAGTCCTTGGGGTTCTGAGCGAGAATCTTTATGTGTTTTACAACCGATAATCATGTGGTTAATCTTATCAAATGATGAGTAGTTATTGGCTGAGCTAGAAACTAAATTGATATTTAATCAGCAAATTTGTGAGGCTAAGAGGTCTGTCAGTGAATTACAAGTTAAAAAGGGTACAACGTAAATTGATTTCTGATTTAGAATTTTAGAATGGAACCGACAATCATTCGTTGTGTCGAGATAGAGTTCGTGTATTGAGAAATCCAGAGATTTTACAACAATTGTGACATCTAGCACACGATGGTAATTATCTCGTCCCATGCGGGAGTACTAAAAGAATGCCAGTTTTCATTGTTCAAATGGAGACACGAGGATTATATCGTGTTACTAAAATAAACTACTGTGAGCTTTGGGTATGGAGTTAGTTTGTCACACTGTGTTCTAGAACTTGAAAGCAACTGAGAAAGACATTTATTGTTGGTTAAGTTTCCGTATAATAATAATGGTTATGAGATAAACGTTAAGATAGCATTGTATGAGAGAGGTATGGTTGCAATTACTGAACTTTGTTGTATTGAATTGAATTTTGATAAAAAGAATTCCGGGGTTGATGTGATTCGGAAGAGGAGGGGAAATGAAAGTAATTCGTGACCGTCTAAAAGCAGTTTCAGATTGGCAGAAAATATATGTGGGCTTGATGCGCAAAAGCATTGAATTTTCAATTAGAAAATTGAGTATTTGTGAAAGTATTATATTAGGAATAGAATTTTTCGATTTAGCTATAAAGAGAAGTTGAGTTCACAATTCATCGGATTGAATGAGATTATTATCAGAACTTGAGAAGACCCGTAATGTGTTTTTTATATATATGATGTGATGATACAAATAAGATCCTTTATCTATAGTATCTCTTACAGAAGTAGAAACTCAGCTTGTTATGATGTATAGCAAAGAGCAGATCATAATCTTAGCTCATGAGATTGAAAAGTTGAGAAATCTGAGGCTAGGTGAGAAATTGATGAGGCTTGTGAAAGTAAATCTAATTTATTTCTTGGTAAGATTTTCGAGGACGAAAATCCCTAAAGGGGGGAGAGTTGTAACAGCCCATTTTTAGGGTTAATCGGAATAGTGGTTTCAGGGCCACTAGATCCGACGAGTAGGTTTGTAAATATTATATTTAATATTTATGAGTTAATTGTAATTTTAAAAATGTTTTTGATATTGTGATTTTCGTTTTATAAGCGATTTATTAAGTTCAAGTGGTATGACCTTAAGGTCAAGTGGGTTTAGAAAATGAGGTATCAGAACCTCGTTTCTATAAACCCAGTCGTAAATATTTTTATAAATATTTACGGAGTGGCAATAAGATGGTATTAAAGTTTCGTTGAAAATTTTTATCATTTCGATAGTAAATTAAGCAAAAAGGACTAAATCGCGTAAAGTTTAAAACTTGTGTGCTATTAATTAAGGTGTCTAATAGCTATGGTTTATTAAAGTGAAAGTCTTTATAAGAATATTAGACCATTTTTGTGTTAATGGATGATAGTGGAAGGGTAGTTGGAGTAGTTTTAAATGTTTTTGAAGGTTAATATTGTAAAATAGCTAATAAGTGTTTTAATAAATAAAACAAAATAAAAATTTGGCTTCATTCTCATCATCTATTGCCGAAAGTTAAAAGAAAAAGAAGCCATTGAAGCTTAAAGTATTCAGCCATTGCATCTTAAATTGGTAAGTCCATTTTGACTCGGTTTTTAGTGATTTTACATTTTTGAGATCGTTGCTTCGTAATCTAGCTAGCCCGTACCTCTAATTTTAAAATTGTTAAAGTATTTGGATGATGCCATTATTGAATGTTTGAGTATCTTGATGTTTAATGATGGAAAATAAATCTTTGATGTTAGATTAATAAGTTTTGTTAAGTGAATTTTGGATTAAATTGTGAAATGTGGAAATTTAGTGGTTAAAATGTGAAATTGTGAAATATATGGGTTGTTTGAGTGTCTTTGAAGGTGTTTGATGTTTTTGGTATTAAATGTGATGATAGATGAGCTGAGCTTGATGAATAAGGATAGTTGTGGTTAGATAGATAGATGGTAATCGGCTATTAGAGTATAATGCAAGAATTGTACATGGTAGTTTAAAATAAGGCTTGAATGGGAGATATAATTTCCAAATGATCAAATAGTTAATGAATTGAATAAGTGTTTAAAATGTTATTCGGGTATTGGTGTTATGTGCTAGCATGATATGTATGTGTGATTTAGGTGAAAAATGTTTAGATGATAATTTTGTTTGAATAATTACCAAATGACATTTTGGTGAATGAAATGAGTGATTGTTTGCAAAGTGAGATTATTGAAAGTTGAATTAGATGATTTATAGTAATCGGCTAATGTGTTATTGTGGATATAGATGCTGAATGTGGACTTAAGAAATTAATTGGAAAATTTGTTGTTTATTTAGGTGATAGAAAGTATGAAATGGTCTTATGTGATACGTGTATATAAGTAGATGGAAATGAAGTGTCGTATATTTTTTGTGTATGGGATTAATTGCACTTTGATTATAATGTGCATGATTATTACTATGTTTAATATGTGTGAAAGCCGAATATACTCATAATACAATGCTTGATTAGTTGATTAACAATAAGTTAAATTTTTTTAATCCAAGCTCAAGAGCATAAGGAGCCAATTTTGGATAAAGGGAAAGCGAAACTAGTCGATTAGTCAATCCGTAGTTATTTGATAAAATCCAAGGCAAGTTCTTAAGTGTTTGTGTTTGATCATGTTATATGCTTAAGAGTTGAATAATCGTAATTAAGAAGATGTTTGACTGTATATATATATATACATATGTTCTTTGTGTTGAATGAATATTAAATTAAAGTTATGAGCTGTATTTGACTAGCATATCTAGTCGACTTTGATACTATTAAATGATGTACTAAGATATGTGTTCCAATGTGGAAATTAAACCCTATGTGTTTGAAAGGATGAAAATCTTTGTTCATAGATATGTATAAAGAATGATGGCACTCACACTTGTGTTTACACTCGAAATTAGGCTTTTACCTCCCCTCAAATGTGCTCACGCTTTCTTGCCTTTTACCTCTCTTAACCTTTTCTCGTGATTTCGTACGCAGATTCGTTAAGGCCTAGTTCTTGGTCTAGGTGGTCGACTCAAAAGGGGTTACAAGAGATTGATGTATTCGGTTTAGAGTAGGCGGAAAGAATAGGGAATTGGGTTAAAAGTGTGGCAAATTAGGGAGAGTAGAATAGAAGAAGGATCGGGAACTATATTGGATCAAAGCTTGACGATCAAATAACAATTAAATTGCATAAATCACTTTTTTTTTGTTCGAATTTTTTTTGAAATTTTTTTTAACTTGTATAACTTTTTTTTGTACTATATAAGAAAACTAAATACAATAGGAACACTTCTGTACGCGATTTTTTTCTCCAACTGTGCAGATTTTTGTTTTTGTAGTAACAGCAACAAACTAATCAAAATGGGAAAACTTCGGTATACGAAATTTTTTTCTATACTCTTTTTTTTCGGATCCTACCTCGGGAATGCTCCGCTTCAAACTTCTAAGCTTCTCGTTTTAGGTAGCTCTGATACCAAATGATACGATCTGCCTCGGGGAGAGTCGAGTCGTATGTAGATTGCCCGATCGTCTACGAGAAGTTACGTTAGATTTAGTTGAGTTGAAGGAATGGCCGAAGTAGAAAGAGGGGTATTGGTTTTGGTTCGGATTGGAATAGGTAAAAAGAATTGAAAGTTCGGATTTAGGTAAGGGGAATTGAAGAAATGGACGAAATGGTATGAAGGGTAAGAACGAAATGGTATTATGAAATGGTACGAATGGAATGGTCGATTTAGGTATAATTTTGTAAATGAAGAAATAGGGTTGAACAAAAAGTGCAAACAAGAACCAATACTGATTTGGTATCGACCCGTTGTTTATAGGCTCTTTTAGTTCGGTTTGGATTTGGTAAAGGAAAACCTTGACCCACTATCTAACAAGATAGGAACCTCGGTATCTTTGAACGCCATACTACGAGTAGTGATAAGTTCGGAATCGACAAAGAACACGATTGACACAACTAGAACGCTAGGAACGCCAAATGAATCTTTGAACGAAATATAAGAAAAGTTTGCCTCACAATTTTGGCAGCATAACATTGACAAAAGTTTCAAAAGTCCCTAAATAAAGAAATGAACTAGCTATTTATAGCATTTAGAAAGGATAACTGAATAGCCAACTTAAGCTAGCTGAACAGCCTTTGTTTTCAACCTAATTAAGTTAGAAAATTCCAAAATATATTTAGGAAAATTCCTTGAAACTTCTCAGCCATGGAAAACGTCAATGGATAGCCTCTTGAAGCTTCTAGTAGCTAAATAATTATGGAGGAGCTGAAATGAACTGAATGGGCAAGCTTGAATTCGACCAAGGGGGTACCTCATTAATTGGACAGCCTTGGTTAGCTGAAAAGTGTTGAGCTAATTAAAGGCAACTTGGAGCACCTCAATGGACCTTTAAGTGTGAAACCGAATGTGAGCAGCCTCCCTTGCGTGAACACACTAAACCGAATAGCCTAGAGGTGTGAAAGGAATGCTCAGCAAATGTGAAAGCATCCAAATTGCTTTGGAGAGCTGACCGGACACTTTGAAAAGATCAAACAGCAGGTTGAGGTGGCTGTTGCAATAACTGAACCATCATGCCTTTTGGAGAAGAGAAAACAGCAGCTAACTAGCTTTAATGTCGTCTCTTCTGATACGACCACACCTCCCGAGTTGCCAGTTGCCAATTTAGATCCTCTCGAGTTGCCTGTAGGACCGATTACCCGAGCTCGAGCAAAGAGATTCAAAGACGCAACAACAGCATTTGTTGATAGAGTTTGGGGTGAAACCATTGCTGGACTTATTGAAAGCTTTTGGACCAGCAAGCCGAGCGACCCATGCATTCTCCTTCAAGCTCAAATCAGCTCAAATCAGCTCAACTTCAACATAACTTAGCTCAACGAGCTCTTTTCACTCATTTCATTATTGAGTTTATTATTTGGAATAAACCATTTAAGTTCTTTGTTAGTTAAATTAGTTATTTAGTTTTAATAATTAATTTGTCATAATCTGGTCATGTTTTAATTATGTTCTAAATTAAGTGCTTAATTAAATAGGACCAATTAAATATGTCTTAACTATTACAAAGATTAATTATGTCCAAATTTAATTTATGGTGCGAGATTTATTTGTTTTATGTTGCCGAATTAATGTGTCTAAAAGGGATTTAATTTTTGCTTTAATTGTTGTAGGTACATTACCCCTTGGACGGCATAGGTGCATGGATGATTTAGAGATGGTGTGCTGATCTTTTGGTGTTCCCTAAGTGACCATTCGGCCAACCCTTGCAACTCTTCAAGAAGATCGATTGGCTACCCAAGACAAATTAAGGCTGTTCACACCCACCCGATTATTCCTTTCACACCAAGGGCTGTTCGGTTTTGTTTGTTCACACATGTGTGGCTGTTCAAATCAGTTTGTTCACATTCTAAGACTATTGAAGTGCTCTAGACAGCTCCTTAATCACATGAACATTCGGCTGAACCAAGCAAAGCAAACATTAAATCAAATTCAAGCATTTGGCTGAACCTATTGATTGCATTTCAGCTCCCAAACAACCCATTCCGTTTTCCTATTAAATCAAGGCATCTAGAAGCTGCCCCTTGCCGTTCTCCATGCACAAGAAACTTCAAGGAAGCTTCATCAGAAATTCTAGAATTTTTAGCTAACCATTTAGCTACCTCAAGAGCCTATTCGGCTATCCCTTGTATTCACTATAAATTTGGCTTGTGTTACTTTGTAAAGGACTTTTGGCCAAATTTTATAAAACTGAATTTTTGTTCTTGTAAGAACTTCTTCTCTAAGTCTCGTTTAAGATTTTCGTTGGCTTATCTACCTAGTAGTGGCGTCAACCTCTTTCTTTACGATACTAAACTTATCACTAGTTTTAGTGTGGCGTTCAAAACCCTTTATATCGAGGTTCCTATCTTGTTAGATAGTGGGTCGAGGTTTCCCTTTACCAAACCCAAACCGAACTAAAGAGAGCCTATAAACAACGGGTCGATACCAAATTGGTATTGGTTCTTGTTTGCACTTTTTTTTGTTCAACCCCATTTCTTCATTTACCAAATTGTACCTAAACCAGCCATTCCGTTCGTACCATTTCATAATACCATTTCGTTCTTACCCTTCATACCATTACGTCCATTTCTTTAACTTTCCTTATCTAATTCTGAATTAACTATCCCTTCTATTTTCGATGAAGCTTTCTCGAAGACGATCGGGCAATCTACATACGACTCAACTCAAGTCGAGGATGCCCCGGGCAATCTTGATATGCACTTGAGGATGCCCCGGGCAATCTTGATATGCACTTGAGGATGCCCCGGGCGTGCATACATCAATATTTTCTAATATTGGTTCGTTTTTGTTTTTGAGATCATCTTCATTCCATTCCATTCCATCTTTTCATTTCATCATAATCGAATCATCAATTCACTTCACATCTATTGTTGGTTATCCAATTACTATATTTATTTCCATCTTTTATTATTTTTCTATAACCGAACCTACATAAACTTCATAACCATAAACCTATCTTTGAACCCTTTTTACATAGCTTCTGCCATTATTCACTTAAAACATCCTTTGAACAAACCGAACGATATTTTTCGTAGACGATCAGGCAAAATCGCATACGACTTGACTCACCCCGAGGTGAATCGTATATCGGCCACTCTTGAATAGCCTTGATCTTTTCTTGGTCCACTTCCAAGCCCTTCAAGCTAACTACAAAACCTAGAAAAAATGACTTGGTCAGAACAAAAAGTACACTTCTTGAGGTTAGCATAGAGAGTTTCTTTCCGTAAAACTTCCAAAATAGATTTGAGATGAATAACATGGTCTTCCAATGAATTACTATATATGAGAATGTCATCAAAATACACAACACAGAACTTACCAATGAAGGATCTTAACAAGTAATTCATAAGTCTCATAAAAGTGCAAGGAGCGTTGGTTAGGCCAAATGGTATGACCAACCACTCATACAAGCCGTGTTTTGTTTTGAAGGCCATCTTCCATTCGTCGCCTTCGCGCATGCGAATCTGGTGGTATCCACTTTTTAGATCAATCTTCAAAAATAACTTGGCACCACTCAATTCGTCAAGCATATCATCTAAGCGAGGTATTGGATGTCGGTACTTAATAGTAATCTTGTTTACGGCTCGGCAATCCATGCACATTCACCATGTTCTGTCCTTTTTCGACACCAACAAGACGGGAATAGCACAAGGACTAAGACTCTTGTGTATGTAGCCCTTCTCCATCAACTCGTTAATTTGTTATTAGAGTTCCTTAGTCTCTTTGGGATTCGATCTATACGTTGGTCAGTTTGAAATAACAGCTCCGGGTACAAAGTCAACTTGAACCTCTATTCTGCGAAGGGGTGGTAATCCATTCGGAGTTTCTTTCAAAAAGACATCTTGAAAATCCTGCAAAAGAGACAATAGAAGGGGGCAAATTTTAAGGTAACTCGTTAGTAGAAAACAAGTTTTCCTTGTACATGAGCACAAGGAGTGATTTTTTCAAAGTCAATACCTTTCGCACATCGCTTTTGCAAATACACTCATTTTTTCACAATCTTTTTCTTTTTCTTCTTTCTCTTTTCTTGTTTTTTTCTCATTTTTTTTATCATTTTTCCTCTTTTTTTCATTTTTCTTTTCTTTTGTATTTTTATTCTTTTCTTTCTCTCTCATTTGATCTACCGAATTTTTCAACTTCTTTTGGTCTTTATAGACTTGCTTTGGAGTTAACGGTGCTAGTGTCATATTCTTTCCCATATGCTTGAACGTATACCTATTGGTATACCCATCATGAAGAACTCGCCTATCAAACTGCCACGGACATCCAAGCAACAGATGACCTGCGTGCATGGGAACAACATCGCAAAGAACCTCATCCGCATATTTCCCAATGGTAAAGGATACGAGTACTTGCTTTGTCACCTTTATTTCGCCACCATCGTTGAGCCATTGAAGTTTATACGGACTCGGGTGCTTGGTGATCGACAAGCCAAGTTTCTCAACTGTGAGAGTGCTCGCCATGTTCGTACAACTCCCACCATTGATGATGACACTACAGATCTTCCCTTGGACTTAGCACCGGGTATAGAAGATGTTTTCTCTTTGTTGCTCGTCTTCCATACTTTGGAGACTAAGACTCCATTTAGCCACAAGAAGCTCTCCATCTACAGCATGTTCTACTTCTTCCACCTCGTTGGTTGTCGGGTCAGATTCATTTTCAACTTCATCTTTTGACTCGATCTTGCCGTTCGTACGTACGACTATATTGCTTCAGTTTGGACATTGACTGGCAATATGGCCCCTTTCGAGGCACTTGAAGCACTTGATGATAAGGGGGTTGCTCGGTGAAAATAATGTTCCTTGTAAGTTACGGATCTAGGATTGAAGCAAACACTTCCCTACAGTCAGAAATAAGACACAATGGATGTTCTAGGCTCAGAACGATCTTAGGAATAAGAAAAGAAACAAAGAAAGAAAAAAAAAAAAGAAAGGGCTGAAATTTCTGGCAGATTTGAATCAAGGTTGAAGATGAATTCTTGAAACTTCATACATGGCAGCCTTGAACATTCAGAGATGGCAGAATTGATGTAGAATATTGCTAGAAATTTAGAAAAAAAATGAGGAACTCGAAAGAACTCGTACAATATGTTGAACGAACCCGAATTGAATCTGTTCTTCATCAACGGACTTGGATCCACTAGATAGCAATCTAGGAACCTGAAGTATCAAGTAAAATTGACACAACAAACACAGTCTGATATGCCAAGAAAGTTCGGTGAAAAACCAAAGTTTGAGAGAAAATCTCACAAAAATTATATTTTATTCAAAATGTCTACCTTCTTACTTTGTTTTTACACATATATATGGATAACAAGAGGTGTATGGCCAAATTTCCTTGTGTGGCTGAAAATAGAGGATTTAAAATTCAAATTTTAAACTCTTAACAACTCCTAATAACTCTTAAAATGGGTGGCATTGTATGGTAGCCTTGTATTTGAAGTTTGAAATTCAAACACACACTACTTGATGTTATCCTTGAAATTGATGCCAAGTAAGAAAAAAGAAGGGCTGCTCCAATTCGACCGATAATGTACTCACTCATCCAAGCTGCCACGCAGATGTGTGAATGATCGGATGCCACTTGGGCTGCCACATGTGCACTGGTACAGTCCCCGACTTGTAAATCATTATTCAGCTACGTCTGGACTTGCCAGCTAAAGTTGAGCTAGTGGAGTTAAAATTGAGCTGACGAAAACTGAACAAGCTAGAACGAGCTAGCTACAAGTGGAGTGAGCTGACATGAGTTGGTGTAGAGTACTCTGAGCTATCTTGAGCTGAAGATGAGCTGGTGTAGAGTACTCTGAGCTAACTTGAGCTGAAGGTGAGCTGCATATACACTCTTGAGCTAGTGTCCCTTCGAGTACCTAATCCAAAAGGCATAGATACTAATCAAAGTTTATGTAGACTAAATGTAACATAGTCTAATAAGTTGTAAACAAGTGCACACTTATTTATTAACACCCAAACAACTTAGAAACAATACAAACACTATCAAACCAATCCAAAGCATACGTAGCATAGTATGTATACATACTTAAACACACAGAATGAAATATTATAACCTAAATATGTTACATATCAGCATGCAACACATTATAAAGCCTATGTTCTAAGGCATAAACATGATCGAATGAATCTGGAATTGTAGCACAAGTAAGGAAAAGAACTTCCCTGAATTTCTTTGCCTTAGAACGAGTAATAGGTCCTAATAGTAAGACCTCAAAATCAATTTCCTTGATTGGCATGGATGTGCTCACATCATCCCCCCTTCTTGAAAAGGATTTGTCCTCAAATCTACAGAATCTTCATAAGGGGTTAAATCAAAAACATTAAATGTGGCACTCACATTATATTCTCCCGGCAAGTCTAACTTGTAGGCGTTGTCATTCACTTTTTCCAACACCTGAAAAGGACCATCTCCCTGCGATAATAGCTTGGACCGCTTTTGGGCTGGAAATCATTCCTTTCGAAAATGAACCCAAACCCAATCTCTAACATCGAAGGTGACTCGCTTTCTGCCCTTGTTTGCTTGCTTTTCATATTGCTGAGTCCTTCTTTCTAGGTTCTCCTTAACCTATTGATGCAACTTTTTCACATATTCTGCTTTCACTTTACCGTCTCTATTCATCACATGTTTCTGTGGCAAAGGCAACATATCTAGAGGAGTAGTAGGATTAAACCCATAAACAACCTCAAAAGGTGACATCTTAGTAGCAGAATGTACGGCATGGTTATAAGCAAATTCGTCATGTGGCAAATAATCTTCCCAAGTTTTTATGTTCTTCTTAATGATGGAACGAAGTAAAGTAGATAAAACTCTGTTAACAACCTCAGTTTGTCCATTAGTCTGGGGATGACAAGTAGTAGAAAACATAAGTTTCATACCTAGTTTGCTCCAAAGAGTCCTCTAGAAATGACTCAAAAACTTTACATCCCTGCCAGAAACTATTGACCTAGGTATACCATGCAAATGCACAATATCTCTAAAGAACAAGTTAGCCATATTAACAGCATTGTCGGTCTTATGGCAGGCAATAAAGCCATCTTCGAGAACCTGTCAACCACAACAAATATATTGTCTCTACCTGTCCTAGTTCGAGGCAATCCCAATACGAAGTCCATCGAAATATCAGTCCAAGGGGAATCGGGAATAGGTAAAGGTAAATACATACCATGTGGTGAAACCTTCGATTTGGCTTTCTTACATGTCACACAATGTTCACAGTATTGTTCAAAGTCCATGCGCATCTTAGACCAGAATAGATGCTCCTTCAATGTCTGTAACATTTTGATGACTCCAAAATGACCCATCAATCCACCTTCATGTGCCTCACGGATCAGTATATCACGCATTGAACCCTGTGGAATGCATAACCTGCTTTCTTTGAAAAGATAACCATCATGCCTGTAGAACTTTCCATCTGCACCTTTCTCACAAGCATTATACTTACCTCTAAAATTAGGATCATCAAAGAATAACTCACGAATATATGCAAATCCAATCAAATGTGAATCAAGATAACTCAAAAGTGCATATCTGCGTGATAATGCATCAGCAACGACATTGTCTTTTCCCTTTTTGTATCGAATGACATAAGGAAAAGATTCTAAGAATTCAAACCATTTAGCATGTCATTTGTTCAATTTATGCTGACTTGTGATATATCGTAAAGCCTCGTGGTCAGTGTGGATCGTAAACTCCTTAGGCAACAAATAATGCTGCCAAGTCTCCAAAGCCCGGATCAGTGCATACATTTCCTTGTCATAGACAGGATAATTCAACATTGCTCTGCTAAGTTTCTCACTGAAATATGCAACGGGTCTCTTTTCTTGTGAGAAAACAGCACCTATACCAACCCCAGAAGCATCACATTCAATTTCAAACAATTTATCAAAATCAGGTAATGCTAAAATAGGCGCTTTTGTTAAAAAGTCCTTAATTTTCAGAAAGGCATCCTCTTATTCTTTACCCCATGAGAAGACTGAATTCTTCTTTATAATCCCAGTTAAGGGGGCAGTAATAGAATTAAAATGGGGAACAAACCGGCGGTAGAAACTAGCTAAACCATGAAACGATCTAACCTGACTAATTGATATTGGTCATGGCCATTCTTGGATCGCTTTAACCTTCTCAGGTTGACTTCAACACCCTGTGAACTAACAATATAACCAAGAAATGTAAGTTTTTCAGTACAAAACACACATTTCTCCATATTTCCAAACAACCTTTCTTCTCGCAAAGTATGCAGAACAGCTCTCAAATGTTCTACATGATCCTGCAAAGTCTTGCTATAAATCAAAATATCATCAAAGTATACAACACAAAACTTTCCAATAAAAGATCGCAGAACATGATTCATCAAACGCATAAAAGTACTAGGTGCATTAGTTAAACCAAAAGGCATCACCAACCATTCGTACAAATCTAGCTTTGCCTTGAAGGCTGCCTTCCACTCGTCACCTTCTCTCATGCGAATCTGATGATATCCACTCTTCAGATCAATTTTGGAGAAGATAGTCGCTCCACATAACTCATCCAACTTGTCATCGAGTCGAGGGATGGGGTGTCGATACTTGATTGTAATCTGATTCACGGCTCGACAATCAACACACATCCTCCACGTTCCATCTTTCTTTGGTACCAACAACACTGGCACAACACATGGACTCAGACTCTCTCGAATGTAACCCTTGTCCAACAACTCAGAAATTTGTTGTTCAAGTTCCTTCGTCTCTTCGAGGTTACTTCTATATGCTGGTCTATTCAGAATTATGGCACTTGGAATAAAGTCAATCTGGTGCTGAATGCCACAAAGAGAGGGTAAGCCTTTAGGTGTTTCATCCGGAAACACATCTTCAAATTCCTGCAAAAGAGATGAAATAGAAATAGGCAAATCACTAGGAATCTTAGACAATAAGCAATGATCTTTAAACAACAAAATAAGTATAGATTGTTGAGAGGAAAGACATTTCCTGATTTCCTTGCTGCTTGCGTACACATTCATCTTCTTTTTTCCACGAACTTCCTCGATATTCTTTCGCAACCTTACTTGGTCTTCTTGCACTTGACTCAGGGTCAAAGGTGCTAAGGTGATCTACTTTCCTGCATGTATAAAAGAATATATGTTTGTAAAGCCATCATGCGTCATCTTCTTGTCAAATTGCCAGGGACGACCCAATAACAAATGGCTTGCAACCATCAAAACGACATCGCAGAGTACTTCATCCTTGTATTTTCCAATGGCAAACGGCATTAAAACTTGCTTAGTTACTTTAATTTCTCCACCATCTTTCAGCTACTGTAATTTGTAAGGATTGGGATGTTTTGTCGTCTTCAAACCTAACTTTTCAACCATCACAGAACTAGCAACATTAGTGCAACTACCACCATCGATAATTATAATACATACCTTATCATTGACAAGGCATCTTGTGTGAAAGATGTTTTCTCGTTGCTGTTCTTCTTGAATCAGTTGAGTATTCAGACTCCTTTTGACAACAAGCGCTTCACCGGTGGCAAACATCTGCACATTGTCATTATCTTCTTCAACATTCACTGGAGGGGTGTCATGCTCGTCTTCCTCAGATTCAGACTCAATTTCACCACTCTCTAACATTATCGTGGTCCTTCGATTAGGACATTGGCTAGCAACATGTCCTCAACCAAGGCACTTAAAGCACAGAATTTCTCTCGATCGTTCTTGTGCCACCACTGGTAGTTTGCCACGCCCATTATCAGCAATGGGAGGCTTTGGTTTGCTGGATTCGCTTGGATCTCGAATCCGTAGTGGCAGTTGTGGTGCTTGTTTCCTGGCATTGTTAGGAGTATACAATGGATTTGAAAAAGATTTAAATGGAGTATTACCTCGAGTAGAAGCTTTTCTACATTGTTGTCACTCAATTTTGATCACCATATGCACCATGTCATCCAATTCAACATAATGCTGCAATTCAACAATGTTAGCAATCTCAGAATTCAACCCCGCAAGAAAACGTGCCATAGTAGCCTCTCGATCCTCAACAATGTTGGCTCGCATCATGGACATTTCCATTTCCTTGTAGTAGTCTTCAACACTCCTACTCCCCTGTTTCAACGTCTGCAACTTCTGGAATAAGTCATGGTGATAATGAGAGGGAACAAATCTCCTTCGCATGATTCACTTCATTTCATTCCACGTTCTCACTAGACCTTCACCGGTGCATCTCTGATTGATTAACAATTGATCCCACCAGATCAAAGCGTAATCAGTGAATTCCATCGCAGTCAAACGAACCTTCTTTTGTTCCGAGTAATTGTAACACTCAAAAACATGCTCAACTTTGCTTTCCCAAGCAAGATAAGTGTAACACCCCTTACCCGTGTTCGACGCCGGAACAGGGTACGAGGCATTACCGGACTTAATGACTAATCATCGTATAAAAACTGATTCATAATTTTACTCTAATTTAAAACTTTTTTAAACACATTCAAGCTTTCCCTTAAAAAGAGCTTACAAGGCCCATATCATTCTTTAATTCAACCACACACATAGGCAAGCATGCACATTCATAAATTGCATCATTTAATTAATAACATAATCAAGACTATCTACATTAAATGACTTTATATGATAGAGACCTTCAAATAACATAGGTCAGTATTTTAGGCCAATTCCTAGCAACTTAGTAACAATTAAATGAGTCTCCATACATGCCAAAGACTTAAAAATACTTTAAAACCTTTATATATCGATCAATAGTTTGATAGTGTGATTTAACCTCCGGCGACCTCTAACTCGAGCTAACATCTAAGACACTATAGGAAAAAGGAAAGGAAGGGAGTAAGCATTATAGCTTAGTAAGTAAGTATGTAAATATTAATAAAAAATACATTATCATACTTTTAAATGAAGTCACAATATGTTCCCAGAATATTACCATCACAAACACACACATACTTTCACTATTACAATCATAAACAGGTTCAAAATAAGCTGTCTAACAGAGTACTAGAAGCTAAATTATTTATTTCTGGAGCTACAGAACTCCAAATTACAAACCGTTAATTTTTCTTGAAACTAGATTCACTCTTACCAAAAAATTTTCAGAATTTTTGGTCTAGCCAATTAGTACAGTTTATTCATTGAAGTTACCCCTGTTTCACTGCTCAACTGTTCTGACCACTCTTCACTACGAATCAATTTTCTCCTCGTACAGAATTCAAAGAATGTTCTAATTTTGTTTCATTTGAAACTAGACTCATTAAGGATTTCAATCATATAAATTATATCCCCTAATTATTTTTGTACAATTTTTAATGATTTTTCCAAGTCGGAACAGGGGATCACGTAGTCATTCTAAACCAGTCTCTCAAAAACTTAAATATCTCATAATATGGAATTCCTTTGCTTGCTCTGTTTCTATTATATAAAAATACACTCATTAAGCTTTAATTTGATATGTCATTCAGTCTCTGATTCAATTTCTACTATTTTTGGTAAATTTTTAGATTCACGTCACTGCAACTATCCATAACAGTTTTATTGTCAATTTTGATCTTTCACACTTCAATTGTATTCATCACTTACCCATAACAATCTTTCCAATTTTCAATCACATATCAAGCATATTGCTCATAATTTACACACGTATATACTTACACTTATCATCACAAAGTCATACATAATTTCATTTAATCAATTTCCCAGTTGAACGCTTCAGAATAATAACAAATACGCAATGGTATCGCACACAGCCCACCTTTAAAATCGAAGCTCCCTTGTACACATAGTGGCCTTCACTTAGCACTACTCATGTGACCTAGCTTGATTGTACACATAATTTTGGCTCTCTTGTACACATGGTGAACACTTAGTACCACCCATGTGACCTAGCCAGTTTATCTCGTAGCTCTTTTGTCTACATGGTGTCCTTCACCTGGAACCACGCATGCGACCTAGCAACATATATCCCGTAGCTCTCTTGTCTACATGGTGTACACATAGTATCACCCATGCGACCTAGCTACATCATAATGTCTCGTAACTCTCTTGTACACATGATGTGCACTCAGCACCATACATGTGACCTAGCTACATACCATCTGTATCATCCAATCTTTCTGAAGGTTCAATCGGGATTTCTCTCTCTTTCTAATACTTGATTCCATACTTCCAATAGTCAATTATGATTCAAAAATCAGCTACAATATATAAAATATGCTGAAATATAAAAACATAATAAAGATAATGTATTATTTACATACAAACTTACATACTTTCTCATTTTCATGTCGAATTAATATTGAACATTTAAATCATCATAATTATACTTACTTTCAACACCTCGGCAGTCATAGTAAATATATCAATTTTATATTGAAACATGCATAAATTAATGCTTATGATACATATGAACTTACCTCGATACTAAAATGGCCATTTTACCAACTTTCTCGATTTTTTATTTTTCTCCCATTCTAGGTTCAAATCTCATTTTCTGGGATCTAAAACATCATGTTTTATTTATTTAATTAATGTACTATTCAAAAGAGTCCTTAACTCAAACTTTGACAAAATTACAATTTTGCCCCTAAACTTTTGCATATTTACACTTTTGCCCCTAGGCTCGGGAATTAAACTTCATCCCTTATTCTTATGTTTTATGACATGCTGATCATTTTTTTCTTCTATGGAAACATCAAATTCTCACTCTAACACATAGTTATGAACAATAACAACTTTTACCGATTAAGCCGTTTTACTCATTTTTGCTTAAAACCGCTTAGTAAAAGTTGTTTAACATAATTTCAGCCTTCATATTCTACCATAAAACATCAAAATAAACACATTTCACCTATGGGTATTTTTCCAAATATGAACCCTAGCTTAAATTATTGCTAGAATAAGCTTAATCAAGTTATCGGGATTCCAAAAAGTAAAGAACTTGAAAAACGGGGCTAGAACGGACTTACTATTGACTTGGAAAGCTTGAAAACCCTAGCCATGGCTTCCCCCATGCTAATTTCGGCCTCCATGAAAAAGATGAGTCAATTTTGGCTTTATTTTCCCTTTTTATTTCTTTTAATTACCAAATGACTAAAATGCCCTTAAGGCCTTTCTTTAAAATTTTGTCCTATTCATGCCCATTTTTGTCCAAACAAAATATAATGGTCTAATTACCATTTAAGGACCTCCTCTTTAAACCCCCATTTCAATCAAGTACTTATGAATTAGAACACATATTTTGCAACTTTTGTAATTTAGTCCTAAAAGTCCAATTAAGCACTTTATCAGTAAAATTACTTAACGATATTTTTACACAATATTTTAATCAATAAATAAACCTTAAAACTTAATCGGAATAAATTTTTTGACTTTGAATTCGTGGTTCTAAAACCATCGTTCCATTTAGGCCCTAAATCGGGCTGTTACAGCAACTTCTGCAAATAAGCCCTAATAGGCAAATTAAACATGCAATCTACAAAATTTCTTATCAATACTCTAACACATGCATCTAATCACTTGGTAAATCATAAAAATTAATCAAAATAAACTTTTCGATCTCAAATTTGTGGTTTCGCAACCACTATTCCATTTAGGCCCTATTTCGAGATGTTACAATAAGCATCAGGATCTGTTCGTCCCTGAAAAGATGGAATGGCAACTTTAATGTTCGACAAATTATCATCAAGTTGCGCACGACCCCTCAGATTTTGTCTCGGAGGCTGATCAACTTCATTTTTGTCACGGTCCTCTTCATGGATAGATTGGGAACCACCCCCATCTAATCTATCCATTCGAGATTGTAAAGGCTCCAATTCTTGTCTTAAAAGATACTGAAGTTCATGTGTAATGGCTTGCATTTGCAAGTTTGATGGCTGGTCATTCGGATTGCTTTCATTCGAACCTGCCATTATAAACACTAGAAACAAACAGAAAGTAATAATATATGTTAGTAAAATAACGAAAAGGACCTCACAACAACACATTCAATAAAATTCCTCACAATCACTCCAAGGAAAGATCACTCATTAATTGCACTCAACACTCGTGTTTCACTCGGGAGAATGCTTGAATGGCTCTTTTTGTCTCCCCTTCTATTCTCACATGCTCAGTTTGCCTTTTCCACTCGATCTCTCGTAATTCAGTTCTTTAAGGAACTAACTCGTTCGTTCAGACTTGTTAACTATGTCAAACTTACAAGGTAAACAAGGATAAAGAAAACAAAGGGTTAAAACGAAAATAGGGCTGAAAGAAGAAAAAAATGCAACAAAAAATTCACAAATTACTGCAAAGAAATGCTTACAATGATCCTATCACCGAACAAACAAGAACAAGTTGTTTCGGTTGATTTCCAAGCAATTCATGGCATAATTGAGCATCCTTCTTCATTTCCATGCACCAGCACAAGTTTCTTTTCTTTTTTCTTTTTTTTTGAATATTCGAAACTAATTGTTTGTGTTTTTTTTTTACTTTTGTTTATTTTCTTGGTATTGCAGTGCAGAACGTGCTAAAATCCAAACTTTGCACTGATTACCATATAATAAGGGCATTTGTAACGCCCCCACGCCCGAGACCGTCGCCGGAGTCGAGTATGAGGTGTTACTAAGCTTAATTTAACATTTTAAGAACTTTGGATCACTTGTTTCTACATTCACAGCTTTCTAGCTACTTGCGTCACAGTCACGGGAAAAATCATATCTCGAGTTACGAAACTCAAAATCAAGATCCATAAAATTTTCCTGAATCTAGACTCATATAAATATCTGCTAATTTTTTTTCCAAAATTTTTGGTTGGGCCAATTAGTACAGTTTATTAGTTAAAGTTACCCCTGTTTCAGGACTTGACTAGACTGACCTCTGTTTACTACGAACCACATTCCTCTCTGTAAAAAATTCATATGATTATGAGGTTTGTTTCTCTTAAAAATAGACTCAATAAAGATTCTGAGGATATAAAATAAATCACCTAATTATATCTGTACAATTTATGGTGAATTTCTAAAGTTGGAACAGGGGATTCAGAAACTGCTCTGACCCCGTTTCACTAAAATTCAAATATCTTCTAACATATAATTCATTTACCTGTTTCATTTTTTCATGTGAAACTAGACATAATAAGCTTAAATTTTATATTTAATCCATCATGTAATTCAATTTCTATGATTTTTAGTAAATTTTCAAACTCACATCAGTGTTGCTGCAATATTCTGTTTATGGCAAATTTCATCCCCTTTTTATGAGTTTTCATGCACTAAGTATCTTAATAACTTTTATAACATCAAACATAATCTAAACTAACCATTTCCATAACTTATCATTATCAAACATTTTCTCAACCATTCCATCACCATATCATAAGATCATTTACACAAAATAGGTATATTGCTATACATGCCATACTTAAATTTACAAGCCATTTACCAAAAAGTCTTCCAGATAGTGTGACTGAGCCTTCGACCTATCCCGACTCCTGAGCTGGCTTGTCCAAAACTACAATGAGTAAGAAGGAGGGAGTAGGCATAAATGCTTAGTAAGTTCATATGCAAATAATAAGTAACATAACAAACAGCCATACCAATCAACATTAGCATGCATCACCAAAACACATATCACATTTCTAATCATTTTTCATCATCTTATTACCTTATCGTGGTTGTATCAATACTCAACCCGAGGGTTAAATACATACCTGTACAAAATATCCATTTCTCATCGCTTACCAATACGTCTCTTTACATCTCGAGTATTCCTCCATTTGAGTTAAACTTCACCTGTTGAACACATCGGAATATAATTCGGATACACGGATAATTTGCACATAAGTGCCATATATGCAATCAAGCAATCATGTAACCTGCCCATAAGCGAACTCGGACTCAACTCAACGAGCTCGGGCGTTCGCATCCATAAGTGAACTCGGACTCAACTCAACGAGCTCGGATGCTCAACCATCCTAGTGACATGTCACTTGTATCCTAATCTATTCCTAAGGTTCAAACGGGATTTTCCTCGAACACATATCTTTGCCGTCTTCCGTAGAATGCCGAAATCAATACTCGGTAATAATTATATTTAGCAAGTAGCACACATGATTTACATTTTATTCGAAAATAACCACAAAGCATATATTTCATGATAAAAATTAGCATATCACATAATTAACATCAATGTCTTAAAAATAACAATTATGCTACATTATTTACACATGAACATTCCTTGATACTAAAATACAAAGATTTTGCAATTTAGTCCACAATCTTTTCTTTTCCTCGATTGGGGTCGATTCCACGTCTTTCTTGATCTAAAATAACACATTTAGCTTATTTAATACTCACATTATCAAATTAATCCTTAATTCAAAATTTGGCAAAATTACAATTTTACCCCTAAACTTTTGCATATTTACACTTTTTCCCCTAGGCTCGAGATTAAAATTTATTCCTTATTCTTATGTTTTATAACATGCTGATCACTTTTCCCTTCTATGGCAACATCAAATTCTCACTCTATCATGTACTTGTGACTATTAGATATTTTTACCGATTAAGCCCTTTTACTCGTTTTTGCTTAAAATCGAGTAGTACAAGTTGTCTAACATAATTTAAAACCTCATATTCTATCATAAAACATCAAAATACACAAATTTCACCTATGGGTATTTTTCCAAATATAAACCCTAGGTTAAATTATTGCTAACATAAGCTTTATCGAGTTACCGGGATCTCAAAAACGTAAAAATCATTAAAAACGGGGCTTAGAATCACTTACTATGAAGCTTGAAAGTTGAAGAAACCCTAGCTATGGTGAGAGCAAAATTCAGCAGCAACTAAATGGGGAAGATGACTATTTTGTGTTATTTTTCCCATTTTATTTCATTTAATATCCAAATGACCAAAATGCCCCTCCTTACTAAACTTTCAAAAATTCCTTCCATGTCCTAATTTTGCCCATGAACTTAAAATTGGTAAAATTGCTATTTAAGACCTCCTAATTAATATTTCAAAGCAATTTCATACTAAAAACTTCTAGAATGCAAGTTTTGCAACTTATTCGATTTAGTCCCTAACTTCAAATTAAGCATTTTATGCATAGAATTTCTTCACAAAATTTTCACACAGTTATGCAATCATATCATAAACCTCAAAATAATTATAAAATAATTATTTCTATCTCGGATTTGTGGTCACAAAACCACTATTCCGATTAGGCCCTAATTCGGGATATTACAGCATTGCTCGGTGAAAACAACGTTCCTTGTAAGTTGCAGATCTAGGATTGAAGCAAACACTTCCTTGCAATAAAAAACAAGACACAATGGACGTTCTAGGCTCAGAACGATCTTAGGAATAAGAAAAGAAACAAAGAAAGAAAAAAAAAAAGAAAGGGCTAAAATTTCTGGCAGATTTGAATCAAGGTTGAAGATGAATTCTTGAAGCTTCATACACGGTAGCCTTGAAGATTCAGAGATGGCAGAATTGATGTAGAATATTGCTGGAAATTTAGAAAAAAAATGTGGAACTTGAAAGAACTCGTACAATATGCTGAACGAACCCGAATCGAATCTGTTCTTTGTCAATGGACTTGGACCTACTAGATAGCAATCTAGGAACCTAAAGTATCAAGTAAAATTGACACAACAAACACAGTCTGATATGCTAAGAAAGTTCGGTGAAAAACCAAAGTTTGAGAGAAAATCTCACAAAGATTATATTTTATTCAAAATGTCTGCCTTCTTACTTTGTTTTTACACATATATATGGATAACAAGAGGTGTATAGCCGAATTTCCTTGTGTGGCTGAAAATAGAGGATTTAAAATTCAAATTTTATACTCCTAATAACTCCTAAAATGGACGGCATTGTATGGTAGCCTTGTATTTGAAATTTGAAATTCAAACACAAACTACTTGATCTTATCCCTGAAGTTGACACCAAGTAAGAAAAAAGAAGGGCTGCTCCAATTCAGCCAATAATGTACTCACTCATCCAAGCTGCCACGCAGATGTGTGAATGACCGGATGCCACTTGGGCTGCCACATGTGCACTGGTACCGTCCCCGACTTGTAAATCATTATTCAGCTATGTCTGGACTTGCCAGCTGAAGTTGAGCTAGTGGAGCTAAAATTGAGCTGACAGAAACTGAACTGAGCTAGAATGAGCTAGCTACAAGTGGAGTGAGCTGACATGAGCTAGTGTAGAGTACTCTGAGCTATCTTGAGCTGAAGATGAGCTGGTGTAGAGTACTTTGAGCTAACTTGAGCTGAAGATGAGCTGCATATAACACTCTTGAGCTAGTGTCCCTTCGAGTACCTAATCCAAAAGGCATAAATACTTATCAAAGTTTATGTAGACTAAATGTAACATAGTCTAATAAGTTGTAAACAAGTGCACACTTATTTATTAACACCCAAACAACTTAGAAACAATACAAACACTATCAAACCAATCCAAAGCATACGTAGCATAATATGTATACATACTTAAACACACAGAATGAAATAGTATAACCTAAATATGTCACATATCAGCATGAAACACATTATAAAGCCTATGTTCTAAGGCATAAACATGATCGAATGAATCTGGAATTGTAGCACAAGTAAGGAAAAGAACTTCCCTGAATTTTTTTGCCTTAGAACGGGTAATAGGTCCCAATAGTAAGACCTCCAAATTAGTTTCCTTGATTGGCATGGATGTGCTCACATCACTTGATGTCCCTCGAACAGTTGGAGGTACTTTCGACCGCCTTGCCTTTGCGAGATTCGGCCAAAGGCTTGGTTGATTTTGGTGGCATCATCGTCTCTTTAGTGCGGTTTGTTGGAGTGCTTTTGCCAACGCCTTGGCTCCACTTTGATGCATTTGCGGTGGAGTAGCATCGAACCGCACCTTTTCACTTTAATTGCTTTTCCACTTTGATAGCCATGTGTAATATCCTGATTTTGGGCCTAGTCGGAATAGTGGTTTTGTGACCACAAAATCCGAGATAGAAATAATTATTTTATAATTATTTTGATGTTTATGATATGATTGCATGATTGTGTGAAAATTTCGTGATGAAATCCTATGCCTAAAGTGCTCAAATTGAAATTAGGGACTAAATCGAATAATTTGCAAAACTTGCATTCTAGAAGTTTCTAGTATGAAATTGTTTTGAAATATTAATTAGGAGGTCTTAAATAGAAATTTTACCAATTTCTAAGTTTATGGACAAAAATTGGACATGGATGGAATTTTTGGAAAGTTTAGTAGTAAGGGCATTTTGGTCATTTAGGGGTAAAATGAATTAAAATACAAAATTAAAAGCCAATTTTGCTCATCTTCAACCCCATGGCTGAATATAGCAAGGAGAAACCATGGCTAGGGTTTTTCAAGCTTCCAAGCTCGATTGTAAGTCCATTCTAGCCCCATTTTTCAAGTTCTTTACGTTTTTGGAGTCCCGGTAGCTCAATTTAGCTTATGCTAGCAATAATTTAACCTAGGATTTATATTTGGAAAAATACCCATAGGTGAAATTTGTGTATTTTGGTGTTTTATGATAGAATATGAGGTTTTAAATTATGTTAGACAACTTGTGCTACTCAATTTTAAGTGAAAACGAGCAAAAGGGCTTAATCGGTAAAAATACCTAATAGTCATAAGTACATGTTAGAGTGAGAATTTGATGTTGCCATAGAAGGGAAAAATGATCAGCATGTCATAAAACATAAGAAAATAGGCTGAAGTTTAATTTACGAGCTTTGGGGAAAAGTGTAAATATGCAAAAGTTTAGGAGCAAAATTGTAATTTTTCCAAAATATGATTTTGGGTCAATTTGAATAATGTGAGTCCTAATTAGACTATATTTTAAATGATAGAGCAAGGAAAACTAAAATTCGGGCTAAAATGGGGAAAATACCAAGTTGTGGACGAAATGGTAAAAGTAGCCATTTTCGCATACTAGGTAAGTTCATATGTAAATGTTGGTAACATAGTTATTATTTTAAATGTTTTTATGTTATTTAAATGATATGATAATTATTATGAAATATTATACTCGTGATAATTGTTTGATAATATGTCAAATTATGTGATATACTTGGAAAATGTGAAATACTACTGAGTATCGGTATCGGTATTCTGTAAAAGATGGTTGAGACACATGATTGGGAAAAAGGTCCCGTTGAACCTTAGGAATGGATTATTAGGATACAAGTGACATGTCACTGGGATATTTGGGCATCCGAACTCATTGAGTTGAGTCCGAGTTCACTTATGGATGCGAATGTCTAAACTCGTTGAGTTGAGTCCGAGTTCGTGAAATGTAACTAGGCATCCGAGCTCATTGAGTTTAGTCCGAGTTCACTTATGGATGCGAATGTCTGAACTCGTTGAGTTGAGTCTGAGTTCGTGAAATGTAACTAGGCATCCGAGCTCGTTGAGTTGAGTCCGAGTTTGCTTATGGGCGGGTTACATAGTAGCTTGGCTACATATGTGGCACTTATGTGCAAACTTTCCATGTATCCGAATTATATTCCGATGTGTTCAACGGGTAAAGTTCTACTCAAATGGAGGAATACTTAAGATGAAAGGGGCGTATTGGTAAGTGTTGTGAAATGGATACTTTGAACAGGTATGTACTTAACCCTCGGGTTGAAAAATCGATATAACAACAATATGGTAAGATGATAAATGAAAATATGATATGAATGTCTTGGTGATGATTATGCAAATGATGTTTTATGTTTGCTTATATGGTTATGTTACTTGCTATTTGCATGTGAACTTACTAAGCATTTATGCTTACTCCCTCCTTTTCATTCCTTGTAGTGTTGACAAGCCAGCTCGGAAATCGGGAACGGTCAGAGGCAAGCTTACACTATCCGTATACCATCTTGGCATAATGGCTTGTATATTTTGAGTATGGCATGTATAGCATTATAATCATTTTGTATATATGGTCTTATGATATGGTTATTGAGTAGTATAAAAATGCTTGGTAATGATTAGCCATTGGAATGGCTAATTATGATCATATTTGGTGTTATGTATGTCAAATTGCTAGTTAATCCATGGAAACCATGAAATAGGTAAAATTTACCATAAAATAGATTTAGATAGCAGTAGTGATGTGAATTTGAAAAATCAATAAAAATAGTAGAGATATAATTAGATGATGAATAAAACATGGAATTGAAGAATTATGAGTCTATTTTCATATGGAAGAAACGAAACAGGTATATGAGTTATATTTTATGAGATATTTAAATTTTTGTGAAATAGGGCCAGAGCGATTTCTGGACCCCCTATTCTGACTTTGGAAATTCACCATAAATTGTATAAAAATAATTAGAAGTAATAATTTATATGTACAGATTTCTTATTGAATCTAGTTTTAATAGAAACAAACTTCATAGTCATTGAAATTCTGTACAGAGAGATATCTGATTCGTAATACACAGAGGTCAGAGCAGTCGAACCCTGAAACAGGGGAGAATTTAACTAATAAACTGTACTAATTTGCCTAGCCAAAAATTCTAGAAAAAAATTAGCAAATAGATATATGAGTCTAGTTTCAGGTAAAATTTATGGAATTGGATTTTGAGTTTCAGAACTCAAGATATGAATTTTTAAGCGACTGTGACGCAGTTAGCCAGCTTGTCTGGAATTTCTAAAATTAAATTGTTTGAGCTGTTTAAGCAATGAATTAAGTCTGTTAACACCTCGTGTTCGACTCCGGCAATGGTCTCGTGTACGGGGCATTACACCATGTGCACCATGTCCACCACCTCGATGTAGTGTTGCAACTCTATGATATTAGCTATGTATCGATTGAGATCGGCTAGGAAATGTGCCATCGTTGCCCCGCGGTCTTCTTCCACATCTGCGCGAATCATTGCGATTTCCATCTCTTTGTAGTAATCTTCAACACTCGTCGATCCTTGAGTGAGATTTTGGAGTTTTTGATGAAGCTCAAGTGCAAATCGGGGGTTCTTCATTCCTTTTATGGCTTGTAGTTAATTGGTCCCACCATATCATTGCATAGTCAAAGAATTCAATCGCTGCCAACTTGACCTTTTTGGTCTCAGAATAATTATGGCACTCGAACACCAATTTTATTTTTTTCTCCCACTCGAGATAAGCCTTCGGGTCCGATTTGGCTTGAAATGGCAAAATAGACATCTTGATATTCTTTAAGACATCATCCACTCGTCCACACTCCCTTTGGCCTCGGTGACATTGAACTCTCCTCCGGTCACTTATATTAGAGCCTTGATCACTTTTGGGCAAACTCGGCTCAAAAATCTCGTTGTCTTGTTCTAGTGGTATGCCTCGATTCTATGGTGGACTTGGAGGAGTCCTCTCTCATCGGCCTCTACCTTCCACGAGGTCAAGCCTTTCCTGAATCGGCTCCAACCTCCTATCGAACAATCATTTGACCTCGCGTAGTAAGGCTTGTAGATTTAGGTCTGGCACATTTCGAACTGGTTGTCTTTCCTCTGCATTGCGTTCCATGCTTAAGAAATAATTTTAGATTCCTCACCATAAAATCTCACGATTCACTCAGAAAGAAAGAGATAAGGGCACTCACACTCGTGTTTGCACTCTTTTCAGCTTTTACCTCCTCTCGAATGCTCTCACACACTCGTGCATTTTTCTACTCGTTCTTCTCTCGTGATTTTGTAGTAAGACTCGTTGAGGCTTTTTCGATATCTTGGGGTCGATTTTAAACGGTTTGCAACAGTAATGATGATGAGGGGTAAAAGGCGGGTTGAAAAAAATCAGGGTTTGAATGTGGCGTATAGGGTAGATAATGTAAGTAAAAGAAGACCTTTGCTGATCGAGAATACAAGAGAGAAATAAATACAACTTTTAATCACTTTTTTTTGAATTTTTTTTTCAACTACAAAATGATAATTTTAATATAATACTTGAATTTCACGAAGTAATTTTTTTAAATTTTTACTCTTTTTTTATGAACCTATTTCGGGATTATTTCAAACGTCTAAACTTCTCGTTTTGAGTAGCTCTGATATCAAATGATATAAACTCACCTCAGTTTAGTGAGTGGAGTCGTTAAGATGCCCGATCGTCTAACGATGAAGTTTCATTCGATTTGCGAAGTTTAGTTGAAAATAGGCTAAGTCTGGGGTTCGAAATAGTTGGATATGGATGATTATAGGCTCGACTAACAAGAAATAAAAGGTAGATAATAGATTTCATGGTGAAATAAGGTAAATGAAAATAGGATGGATAACATGCTTAAGATGTAAGTAAGAACCAACACTAAGTAGGAGTGTTGACCCAAAACTTATAGGATCTTAAGAGGGATAGTCGATGGTGATAAATGAGCTTGACCTGTTACCTAAAAAGGTAAGAACCAAAGGTATAGGATGGGGTGAATACCACACTCATTTGGAGTGATAAGTTCGAAAAAAGAAGACTAAGGCTGATGCCACTGACAACAGATAAGCCAACAAAGTCTAAGAACGAAATTTGAGAGAAAAAAACCTCACAAATATAATATGTTTCAATCAAATTGAAAAAATTTTTAAAACAAAGAAAAGAGTTACATATTTATAGTGCTGGACTTAGTCTAGCCGAATAGTCACAAAGCTAGTTGAATGGTCACTTAATTTCAGCTTTTAAATGAGCTAAAAATTCTAGAATTCTTCAAGAAATTTCCAGAAAGCTTCTCCCACCATTTGGAACGTCATTGGACAACTTCTAGATGGAGTTTGTTCAGCTAAAATGAGCTTGAAACATTTGGGAGCTGAATGGTTTGTCTAGGTTCAGCCATAAGCTTTAATACGCTTAAATGTAAGTGTCTTGTTTAGCTGAACGTTTGAAGCCTTAATGAGCAGCTTAGAGCACTGCAAAAGCCATGTAGGTGTGAACCGAATTGGAGAAGTCCCTTGGGTGTGAACACTCAAAACCGAATGGTCTATCATGTGTGAAAAGAATGTACAGCAAATGTGAAAACAATTAAGCTGCCTTGGGGAGCCAATCGGCCAACTTATGCACACAAATAGGTGGCTGTTCTTTGGCTGAAAAGATGCTTGGGAGAAGCCAACCATCAACACACCAAATCCTTTAATGCCGTCCATGCACCTGCTGCACAAATCAAATGAACCCATTTAATTTGAGACATAATAAATTCGACTACATTAGGACACATTAAACTTGAACATTAATTCAGCTCAAAGGCACATTTAAATCATGTAATAAGCTAAGACAAATTGAAATCATGCTGGAACTAAGACATATTAAATTCGGCTGTACTAAATAACAAGAAATAAATTCGTCCTAAATTAGACAACTTAAATAGTTAATTTAGACTTATTAAATTACTATAGCATGACACATTAATTTCATGTTCTGATTTTGGAAAAATTAAATACTTTAATATTTATTTGAGCTAAAAATAATATGCAATTTATTTAATTAATTAAATGCAAAGCTGGAAAAAAATAAAAAGGAGCTCAATTGAGCTGGAACAAGCTGGCCTAAATTCATGGAGCTGGAATTGAGCTAAAATCAGTTTGCAATATGTTGCAAGGACACTTTGTTGAGCTGGTCCAAGCTCGTTCTATTTCACCAGCCAATGCCTCACCCCACACTTGGTTGACTAAGGCTACAATGGCCTCCTTGAATTGCTTAGCTCGAGCCCGTGTAATTGGTCTTTGGGGCAGCACCATTGAGTCCTTGCTCGAGCTTGATGTACTCTGGGGTGTGATCGTATCAGAAACAAAATTTGAAGATTTTGATTACAACTTAAAATCGTTCCTTGTTCATTTTATGTGGCTTTATATGAAATTCTTGTTTCATCTCAAAAAGGTGAGATCAACTCATGCTTTTGATCCTGGCATCGATTCATATGTTCAATTTGTGAATAAAGTTTCAACAAGTTCCTTCGAGTTCATCATCCATGGTGACACTAAACTCTTTTATTTTTGTGAACATGACATTTTGAATGTTTACCCTTCATTTCAGGTTTCTCAAGGATCATGTAATGAGCTCTCACTTCAATACCTCCCCAAGGAGAGAAGGTTAGAGTTGATTGAAAAAGGTAAAATCGATCTTTATTTTTCTGCTTCTAACGGTAAACAATGTATGTCTTATAAAAATTTTAGAACATCTATGCCTTATTCAATTGAGGATGAAAACCTTGCTGATGATTTGGTTGTTAGAAAGGATATGTACTCTGTTGTGGTTACTTGTCAATTTCTGATTGTTAATAATATCTTTGTGTTTAGAGATGGCAAAAATAGTAACGTTTTTGGAAATTGTGATGTCGATGAGTCTGTTAATGAAATATTAGCCATTCAGCATTTGCAAGACAAGACCTCCATGTCTAAAATTACCTTAATTCGTTTGTCTGATGAAATTTTGTTTTGGGATGGCATGCTAAATCAGCTTGGTTATACAAGTTATGCAAGTTTGAGTCCATGTGAACAAATAAGTGATTGTTTGCGTGAATTTTCCATGCTTCCTAAATTGACTCCTTTGCCTAATCTATTGCTGAACAAGGTAAGAGTCATTTATTCTTTTGAATTCGGTAATCAAATATTGGTTCAAGTACAATTCAAGGTTTTCAAAAGGGTTTGCCTACTTGTCACTCTTTATAATTCTAAGCCTTTTCCTAATGGTGATGACATTATTCTTTTGTGTCAAGTTAAAAGCTCCTTTTAGGTTGTTGAGAGACCATTCGCCCCACTCATCGCGAAGAGCCCCGTAAGGAGAAATGTTTTCTAGTAAACCAATGGCTCAACTCGAGGACAAGTCGCTTTGAAGACGGGCGAAATGATGTGACCACGCCCTGAGGTTCAACAAGCTCTAACCCTGATCCCATCGAGTTACCCAAAGGACCCATAACTCGAGCTTGTGCTAAGAGTCTTCAAGAAGCTATTTTAACTTTGTTTACTCAACTTTGAGATGATAATAAGCTCCAAGCCAAAGGGATAGATTGGGCCAGCTTATTACAAGCTCCATGCACCTTAGTGCAAGCTGATTTCAGCTCAACCCTAGCTTTTTGAGCTACATCTAGCTCAACTCAGTTCGCTTGAGCTTAATTAAGATCATTTGAGCTCAATTTAGTTCTTTACCAGCTCATTTCTTGATGTGATCCGGCTCGGGTGATTGAGTCAAATTTACGTAGTTGCCCGATCGTGGATGAGAAGAATCATTTTTGTCTTGGTCTCAGAAGTAAAAGTTGATGGTTAGGTCCAAATAAGCGGAAGGGTTTCAAAAGATAAGAAATGGGAAGTGATAGGTTCGACTAAGGTAATGAGAAGAAGGGTGAATGGATGGTTCAGTTTGAAGACAACAAGAAAGAGATAATATAAGGTGGGGATGGAATTAACGAACTTAACGTTAGGAATGATTCAACACTAAAAAGTGTCACCCCGATTCCTATATTGTTAAGGTGAAAAGGATGGATAGAAGGATAGGTGAACGCCACACCAAAAATGGTGATAAGTTCAAACAAGATCGGTAGATGCCACTAGCACAAACTAGATAAGTCTTCTAAACTTGTACGAGATATGAGAGGAAGCAACCTCACAGAAACAGAGTTTCATGAACAAATTGGCAAAAGTCCTTTTACAAAGAAATAAACATACTATTTATAGTCTAACAAGTGATAGCCGAATGGTCAAATTAACTAGCTTAAAGGCTAAGTAATTTAGCTAAGAATGCACAAGAATATTCTAGAATAATTCATTAAAGAGTTAAGTCCACATTCGGCTGATTGGAACTTCAATGGGCAGCTTCATGGTTAAGCAAAATTGAATTGGATGAATGTGAATGAATGGCAGATCAATAGCTTGTCTAAATTCATCCATGGATTGATTAGAGCATTAAAGAAGTGTCTTTTGGCCAAATAGACACCTAGGGAAGTCATTTGGGCAGCAACGATTCATGTATCAAGAACTAGATGCATTCTCCCATTCGTTGTAACTTACTGTCCATGCATCTTCTCTTAATCTTCATTCATGAATTGAAGTTGGAAATTGATTATGTAGCTACCCCTTGGCTGAATAAGTACTTAGAGAAACTCAATAAATCACCCACATTCATTTGGTCATGCATGGAACAAAAAGGGGTCTTGAATCTGGCCGTACATGAACATGCAATAAATGCCCTTCATACATGCATGTGTGCCGTCCAAAGAAGAAGTATCTTCATTAATTCAAATGCATGTAATTTACCATCCATGCAGATGAACTTAATTCCCTCCAAGCATTGAACTATGCGGTGCATGAATCTTCTCATTCATTGAACAAACCCGTACATGCACCTAGCCATTAATGTACCTCCATATTCGGCTGAACCTACAAAGACATGGACACATTTAATTATATCATTTAATCATAATTTAAACAGCAACTAACAACTTAAATAACAACTAACTAATTTTGGACACATTAAATTAAAATTAACTAGCAAATTAAATTCGACTAGCTCAAATAATCAAAAACACTTAATGAACTAATTTGAGCTAGGGAAACCGGCTTGAGCTGTAGTAAATTAAGTTAAAACAAAGCTAAAAATTAGTTTACTGAAATGGAAAAAGAAACGAGCTAGAAAGAAGCTAAAACGAGCTAAAACGAGTTGAAACAAGCTCAAGTGTGCTGGTTGGAGTTGAATTGAGCTGGGGGAGCTGGAGAGGAGCTGAAGTAAGTTTGCAAAAGAGTGCATTGAGTCCTCAAAGGGATATCCACATCTTCTCCAACATTTAGGGCCTTGTTCTCTTCCCAAATGCACATAACTAAAGCTGATAAAGCTCCTTGAAGTTGCTTGGTACAAGCTCGAGTCATGGGACCTTTTGGAAGCTCGATAGAATCTTGATATGCACTTGAGAATGCCCCGAGTGTGCATACATCATTTCTTTTATCCTATTAATAAAGTAAGTATTGGTTTTAGTTAATTTAATTTGACACAGCTCATGGCTGAATTTAATTTGTGTTATTGCATTCAAGTGTTAATTGTGTCTTAGTCTAAGTACATGTAATTAATGTGTCTAGATTTCTACATGCTTTTAATTTGTCTAAGCTACAGCCAAATTTATGTTGTGTCTTAATTTATTACTTGTGTTTAATATGTCCTAGCTTAATGATGTAAGCATGCCCGGGGCATCCTCGAATGCAATTCATAATTCAATCGAGCTTCCAAAAGGCCCCATAACTCGAGCTTGTGTTAAGCATTTTCTAGAAGCTGTTTTAGCTTCTAATGCAAAACCTTGGTTTGAAACAAGGGACAATGCTCACAAAATCAGCTCGAAGCAACTATCCAAAGAACCCATGCATTGTTGGCAAGCTGATCCAAGCTCATTTTCAGCTCCTCAAGCTCTGTCTAGCTTAACTTAGCTCAATTGAGCTCGTTTCAGCTCATTTGAGCTCAACCGAGCTTACTTTTAGCTCATTCTTTATTTCAATAAATTAAACTAAGTTTTAGTTTTATACTAATTAGCTTGTTACAGCTCACTAACGAAAATCTTAGCTCAAATAAGTTCATTAAATGTTTTCACTTAGTTTGAGCTAGCCGAACTTAATGCTACTAGCTAGTCTTTAATTAATGTGTTTAGTTTAGTTTAATATGATATTTATGATGTCTAGTTCATGCTCTTAACATGTTCAGCCGAATATACATTGGGATTTAATGAGTTCATGTTTCTTGTAGGTTCAGCCGAATATATTGAGTACATTAAATGAGATTTATGCACGGCTAGGTACATGAATTATGAAGTTCATACATGAACGAATTTATGCATGGTGGGCTGGCTATTGGTGTCCCTAAGCAACCTTTTGGCCAAGAGTAAGTTCCACAAAGTGACCGAATACATGAAGGAGCCATTAATGCAAGTACATGCATGGCTTAATACATTGTATGGAAGGATGCATGCACAACTAGTGTTCAATGGATGGCATTTGAAGGAATTCATGTATTGGGGATGTTCATGCAAGTGGGGGCTATTTTATGTACATATATTTGAAGATTCATGGACCATAATTAAGGAAGAACATGCATTGGGATGTTTCATGCATGTATCATGCATATCCAAGATGTCCATTCAAGTACTCAAGGTACATTCAAGCCTCATTCGACCAAGGGAGATGTAGGAGTATTAAAGGGCTGCACATTCATGAACTATGGCTTTTCTTCAAGGCTAAGTAGGCATGAATACATCAGGTGAAGCAACATGATGGTTCAGCCAATTCATGCACCATCTCCAAGCATGAACTGAATTTTAATGCTTTTGTGTGAACATGTTAAATACAAATGTGAATAGAATTTAAATTAGTGTGAACATCATAGATGCTGAATATCAATAGGCATCTTAGGCTTATAAATAGTTTGCTCATTTCATATAAAAAGGACTTTTTTGCCAATTTGTTAATGAACATTGTTCTTGTGAGGTTACTTCCTCTCATATCTCATACAAGTTTCGAAAGACTTATCTAGTTTGTGCTAGTGGTGTCAATCGACCTTGTTTGAACTTATCACCATTCTTGGTGTGGCGTTCACCTATCTTTTATTCTATCTTTCCACCTTCACAATATAGGAACCGGGGTGACACTTTTTAGTGTTGAATCATTCCTGACGTTAAGTTCGTTTTCCATCTCCATCTTTCGAATTTCTTTCTTGTTATCACCAAACCGAGCCATCTATCCAACATCCTTTCTTGTTTCTTTAGCCGAACCTATCTGATACAAACTCGCCTAGGGATGATTTGAGTCTTAATAGTTGCCCGATCAATAAATTGGGTAAGTTTGAACGGTTTGCAAAATTGGGGATGAAAACAAGGAAGATAAGTTCGAATGGTTAGTTTCGTAATAGATGTGGAAGTGAATGGATGATTTGATTTCAAGAAGGCTGAAAGAGAAATGGATAAATGGCTCACAAAGGGATCAAATAAGGTTAAAGGAAACTTGGTGATAGGTGGATGAAAATCGGCTAAGGCCAAGATTGAACCAACATTATAGGAAAAGTTGACCTGAATCTTAAAATAGGCACTTAGGTCGACAAGAGAATCTTGACCCGCTAACTATAGAGAGTTAGGAACCAAAGATATATTTTGAACGCTACACCTGAGGTGATAAGTTCAGAATAAAAATAAAGGAAAGATAGACGCCACGAGACGAAATCCCGATAAGTCAAATCAGTCCTAAAGTGAATAAAGAGAATTGAATTCTCACTAGAACAATTAAGTTCATATAATTAACAAAGTCTAAAATTGTCTAACCTTTACAAATGAAATTTAACAAATATTTATAGCCTAAAACATGGTCAGCCGAATGGTCTCAAAAAACTAGCTGAATGGTCACTTAATTCAGCCTTTAAATGAGCTGAAATTTCTACAAAAATTTAGGAAAATTCTAGAATGCTTCCTCCAGCCTTGAGAACGTATTTGGACAGCTTCCAAGGTGTCTTCATGCAGCTGGAATCATTTAAAATAAAGGTGAGCTGATCACCAAGAAAGTTCCTTGAAGTTTCCTCACCAGCTGGAGAATTAAATGAGCTGAAAATTCCCTTTGTTGTATTCGGCCAAGTGAGTGAACAAGTCCAGGTGCTACTTTGGTTAGCTGGACGGTCAAAGGGGCATTTAAATAAGCTTAGAAGACTTCAATGGGCAGCAATATTCAGCTGATATCTTAGTGAAGAAGCATGACCATTGAGATGTCCAAGGCGTCACTTTAAAAGAGTGTAATTGCTGCACTGGAAATTAAATCTTCAAGGCTATTCTTTGTACCACGAAAAAGTCAGCTGAAAAAGGATGTTGATTCAGCTCCTCCTCCTTTGGCGATTCATGCATGTGTTTACTTGCATTAAATTCGTCCATGCATGTTTTCTCCAGTAGCTTTTAATGCCTTTGTTGTTCACGAAAAAGGAGCTTTGAAAAAGCTGGACTATTCCCTCACTTAATGTGCCGTCCATTGCATGTACCTGCACCAAGTTAATGAAGCAAATTAATTCAGCTCAAGTTGTCATTAATTCGTCTGAAGCATGAAGCACATTAAATTAGCTCATTAAAAATTCGGTACATTAAAACCAGTAGCAACTTAAGACATATTAACACACTCATTAAAATCAGCAAAGACAAATTAAGAACATGTTTGAGCTAAGACACATTAATACCTACCATTAAGTCGGCTAGGACAAATTCAATATGGGCTGGACAAATTAAATCAGCAGCTAATTAAATTTGTCCCTAAGATAGACACATTAAATTGATGTCCTAAACTAGACATATTAAAACTATGTATTAATATAAGACATATTTAATAATTTAAATTAAAATGTTCAGATTTAAACAATTTATTAAACCTTAACTAATTAACTAACTTAATTAAAACAAAATAACTAATTTATTCCAGCTTAATAAAAAGCAAAAATTAGAATTTAAAGATGAGCTCAAACGAGCTTATTTAAGCTGAACCAAGGTCGTTGAATCGAGCACACAAACTCATTGAGCTAGAGATGAGCAAAAATTGAGCTGATCGAGCTGAGGTCAGGCCTCATTTTGCACTTAAGCCCCTCGAGCTTAGGCCATGCTCGATGTTGTCGAGTTGTGTCAAACCATGATACGATTGGGTTCGTATCACTATCACTACCCTTTTGCATAACTTTTGAAAACCTTTCGCTATCCAAACCTATCCATTCACTTCTATTTCTAAAATCCGAGGCACGAACTACCCTTCTCGTCTACAATCGGGCAATTATGTGAATTTGACTCAACTATCAGAGCCGGATCACATTATTTGGTATCAGAGCTTGTAAAATGAGAGGTACCGATGTTCGTATCAAGATCGAAATAGGTTCTTGGTGAAAAAAGAAATAAAAAAATTGAATTAAAAAAACAATTCGAATTAAAAAAAATTTTAAGTTGTAATTTTTGTTTCTCTCTATTGTAATAGTGCTATCTTGAAGAAAAAAAAAGAGAAGAAAAAAATATACAAAATTAAAAAAAAAGGTGAAGTGATCAAGTTCGATTCTATTGTTTATATCTTGTTCCGATCATCTCGTGTCTTTTCATTAACTTTAACCCCCCATTCCTAAAAAAAAAATGCCACACTACATTAAAACTTTTCTTTTAGCCTACCCGTACACCCATACATTTTATCCCTTGTAACCATTTTGAAGCCAACCCCAAAGCACCAAGACGAGTCAAGAGAAACAAAATACGAGGTTACAAGAGTAAGTGTGAGTGGTAAAAGGCTAGAGAGTGTGAGAACATTCGAGAGTTAAAAAAGCCTAAAAAAACGAGTGCAAACACGAGTGGAGTGTTCATCAATTATTTTTTCTTCTTTCTTCTCGAGTGAAATAGTGAGGTTTGTGGTGAAGATTTCATCTTTCTATTTTAATCATTTTTTTAAAAAAAATCATGTTAAGAGAAGAATTTTCAGAATTTGAATTTCAGTATTTGTTGAAAGAGATGGAGTGCATGCTCGACCGAAAAATTAAGCCTATCCAAGAAAAGGGAGATCATCGAGCAGGAACCCAATGAGAGCCAAGTTCATCAAGTCGAGGGACGGATTTAAGACTATCAAGAAAACAATCATCCAATGACTATTTTGTAAAAGACCTATCTCGTGATTCTTTTTCATTAAGGAATTTGAGACGAAATTAAACAAGTTTCGAGTTTGAAGCCTATTACAGTGATGAACGAGAAGGTCCAAGTCGATCTTCGTGTACACCAAGTTATCCATCCATGAAGAATCAATCTCGAAGAGATGATCGTCGTTTGTATGAAGACCCCTCTTCTCATTCTCAATGAAAAGTCTCTTATTCTAATCTCTTCTTGTATTCTTCCTCTTGTAATAAAATCGAAAAAGTAAGTGAGAAAGAATTTGAAAGAAAAAAAGAAACAAAAGAAAAAGAGTGTGAAAGAAAGCACAAAGAGAATAAGAAAAAGAAAAATGAAATTGAAAAAGAAAGTGAAAAAGAAAAAAGAGAAGGAAAAAGAGATCAAGATCGAGAGTGAAAAAGAATGTGAGAAGAAAAAGAAAATTGAAAAAGATAGTGAGTATGATGAAGAAAGAAAGAAAAATGATCAAGAAATGAGTGTTTTTAAAAAACAAAGTGAGTTCGAAAAAGAAGCAAGTGAAAATGAAGAACGAGAGCAAGAAAAAGCAAGGAGTGTTTCAACTAACCAAACTACAAGTTCTCCTTGTATTGCTTCTTCTTTTTAGGTTTCTGCAGAATTGATTAATAAGTTCCATCTACATTACCTCCCAAAGGAGAGACAGTTTACATTGGTTGGTAAAGGTAATCCTAGTCCACCCATGCCACAAGGTAAGGAAGGTAAGTGTTATAAAGCGTTTCAGTCTCTACCGACCTATTTGAATGTTTGTGATTATATTGATGATATGGCCAACTGCCATTCTTTGATTAATGGAGATGTGTTTATTTTAAATGATGGCAAGGAGAGCATTACTCATGAAAATTGTGGTGTTGACGAGCTTGTTGGTGAAGTAAGTATAAATCAGCACAAACAATTTTTGAATTTGTGTATTAAAAAGTTTCCATGTAAAACTCCTAGTCCAATTGTTTGTGATGATGGTGTAATGTTGCTACCTTGTTGTGTAAATTTTGCATGCTTGTGTAGGTTTGATCGAGTGAGACTTGAGTTTTATGATTGTTTGAATGATTGCTTGATCACATCTTCTTTGATTAACATACGTGGTGATGCGAGCACGCCCAGCGAACCTCTTCGAACAAGTCTCCCTAGTCGAGCTGTGACGTGTTGGCAAGCTAATCCCAGCTCGTTTCTAGCTCCACGAGCTCCATCCAGCTCATTCAAGCGCAATCTAGTTGCATGAGCTAAACCGAGCTTACTCCTAGCTCATTTTCAATTCACGAGCTAAACCTTAGCTCAACTTCAGCTTAGGAGTTTAAGCTTAGCTCATTTTAGCTCATGACTTAAACATCAGCTCGTGGAGTTCACCATGACTGCATTTGACTACTATTGACTTTTTATTTAATAAGTTCAATAATTAGTTAATTACTATCCTACATATTAAATTTAGTTCATATTAGTTTTATAAAATATGTCTTAAAAGAGTTTATTGATGATAATTAAATTTGTCATAACCGAATTTAATGTTGATATTTGTGTTCACATTAGCTTGAATTAATTCTGTTCACATTTCTTGTAGGAACACAATGGACATATGGAGAGTAAAAGCAAGCATGAATGTTGAAAGGTGCATGGATGGTTGGGGGACTTGAATCTCTTAGGTACATGTTCGGCTAAGTGCATGCATGTCCACATTCAATGTCTTCAAGGTTCATGAATGTTTCCATTCATGTATGGTGTGTTATCTCTTCATTTTTCAAGATGACTATTCGGCTAAAAGGAGGCTTCCCATTACTTCATACATGTGGCTGAACATCTCCCTCCATGAACCTTAAAATTCCGTTCACATTATGTTCACATGGCATGGCCTTTCAATTCAAAGTGTTCACACCTATGGACTCTTCAAGAGTTGGCATTCACACTTAATTTGGCTCATGAAGTCTCCTCAATTAATTCCCAACTCTTCACCAAGTAACATGAATTGATTGCCTCAATTACTCAAGTTGGCCAAACCTAGCTAATGTCCAAGGGATCTCTCATTCATGATTCATTTCCTTAAGCATGAAGAACCTTCAAGACATCTCCACCATAGCCGAATCTGGTCATGAACATCAAAGGACGTCTTTCTAGAATTTTCAAGATGCATTCATGAGACTTTTACTTAATTATTAAGTATGTAAAGTGTCCGTTCGGCTAGCTAGTCTTTAGGCTATAAATACTTGTTATTTTTCTTTGTAAGGGACTTTTTGAAACTTTTGTTAATGTTATGCTGCCGAAATTGTGAGGCAAACTTTTCTTATATTTCGTTCAAAGATTCGTTTGGCGTTCCTAGCGTTCTAGTTGTGTTAATCGTGTTCTTTGTCGATTCCAAACTTATCACTACTCGTAGTGTGGCGTTCAAACATACCGAGGTTCCTATCTTGTTAGATAGTGGGTCGAGGTTTTCCTTTACCAAACCCAAACCGAACTAAAAGAGCCTATAAACAACGGGTCGATACCAAATCGGTATTCGTTCTTGTTTGCTTCTTTGTTCGATCCCATTTCTTTCTTACCCAAAACATACCAAAATCGACCAATTTGTTCATATTCCTTTGTTCCTACCCTTTCATTCCTACCATTCCGTTCGTACCCCTCTTTCTATTTCGGCCATTCCTTCAATACAACTAAATCTAACGTAACTTCTCGTAGATGATCGGGCACTCAACATATGACTTGACTCTCCCTGAGGCGGTTCGTATTACGTGGGACATTGGAAATCAAGAAATTCTTGTTGCATGTTGAATCGAGTGACCAAGCTCATGTGTTCAAACCTGGAATTTGTTATTTTGGTTCGAAATGTGGGGAACTCAAGCAACCTAAATTTTGTGCGAATAATTTATGTTTACTTGATGCTTGGACTAAGACTAAGGAAATGAAATTTAAAGATTCTGATTATAACTTAAAATTGTTCCTTGTTTATTCTATGTTGCTGGTTATGAAATTCTTGTTTCATCACGAAAAGGTAAGATCAACTCATGCTTTTGATCATGGTATAGATTCATATGCTCAATTGGTGAATATCATTTCAGCATATCCCTTCGAGTTCACCAACCATGGAGACACTATCATATATCATTTTTGTGAAGGAGACACTTTGAAAGGTGAGAATTGTTTTTGCATTTATTCTTCATTTCAGGTTTCTCAAGGATCATGTGAAGAGCTTTGGCTTCAATACCTTTCGGAGGAAAGAAGGTTTACGTTGGTTGAAAAAGGTAAAACTAATTTTCATCTCCCTAGTCCCAACAGTAAGCAAGGTGAGTTTTCATTAGTTCTTAAATGATACGACCACACCTCCCGAGCTGCCAGTTGCCAATATAGACCCTCTCGAGTTGCCTGTAGGACCGATTACTCGAGCTCGAGCAAAGAGATTCAAAGATGCAACAACAGCATTAGTTGATAGAGTTTGGGGTGAAACCGTTGCTGGACTTATCGAAAGCTTTTGGACCAGCAAGCCGAGCGACCCATGCATTCTCCTTCAAGCTCAAATCAGCTCAAATCAGCTCAAATCAGTTCAACTTCAACATAACTTAGCTCAACGAGCTCTTTTCAGCTCATTTCATTATTGAGTTTATTATGCTGGAATAAATCATTTAAGTTGCTGTTAGTTAAATTAGTTATTTAGTTTTAATAATTAATTTGTCATAATCTGGACATGTTTTAATTATGTTCTAAATTAAGTGCTTCCTTAAATAGGACCAATTAAATATGTCTTAACTATTACAAAGATTAATTATGTCCAGCCTAATTTATGGTGCAGGATTTATTTGTTTTATGTTGCCGAATTAATGTGTCTAAAAGGGATTTAATTTGCTGCTTTAATTGTTGTAGGTACATTACCCTTGGACGGCATAGGTGCATGGATGATTTAGAGATGGTGTGCTGATCATTTGGTGTTCCCTAAGTGACCATTCGGCCAACCCTTGCAACTCTTCAAGAAGATCGGTTGGCTATCCAAGGCAAATTAAATTTATTCACACCACACGATTATTCCTTTCACACCAAGGGCTGTTCGGTTTTGTTTGTTCACACATGTGTGGCTGTTCAAATCAGTTTGTTCACATTCTAAGACTATTGAAGTGCTCTAGACAGCTCCTTAATCACATGTACATTCGGATGAACCAAGCAAAGAAAGATTAAATCAAATTCAAGCATTTGGCTGAACCTATTGATTGCATTTCAGCTCCCAAACAATCCATTCCATTTTCCTATTAAATCAAGGCATCTAGAAGCTGCCTCTTGCCGTTCTCCATGCACAAGAAACTTCAAGGAAGCTTCATCAGAAATTCTGGAATTTTCAGCTAACCATTTAGCTACCTCAAGAGCCTATTCGGCTATCCTTTGTATTCACAATAAATTTGGCTTGTGTTACTTTGTAAAGGACTTTTGGCAAATTTTATAAAAACCAAATTTTTGTTCTTGTAAGAACTTCTTCTCTAAGTCTCGTTTAAGATTTTCGTTGGCTTATCTACCTAGTAGTGGCGTCAACCTCTTTCTTTAAGAAACCGAACTTATCACTAATTTTAGTGTGGCGTTCAGAACCCTTTATACCGAGGTTCCTATCTTGTTAGATAGTGGGTCGAGGTTTCCCTTTACCATACCCAAATTGAACTAAAGAGAGCCTATAAACAACGGGTCGATACCAAATCGGTATTGGTTCTTGTTTGCACTTCTTTTTGTTCGACCCCATCTTTTCATTTTCCAAATTGTACCTAAACCGGCCATTTCGTTTGTACCATTTCATAATACCATTTCATTCTTACCTTTCATACCATTACGTCCATTTCCTCAACTTCCCTTAACTCAATCCGAATTAACCATCCTTTCTACTTCTAACGAAGCTTTCTCGAAGACGATCGGCAATCTATATACGACTCAACTTAAGTCGAGGTGAGCTTGTATCATTTGGTATCAGAGCTACTAAAACAAGAAGCTTAAACGTTCGAAGTGGAGCATTCCTGAGGTAGGATCTGAAAAAAAGAGTATAGAAAAAAATTTCGTATACCAAAGTTTTCCCATTTTGATTAGTTTGTTGATGTTACTACAAAAATAAAGATCTACGCAGCCGAAGAAAAAAAATCGCGTATAGAAGTGTTTCTATTGTATTTAGTTTGTCGATATAATGCAAAAAAAAAAAAGTTATACAAGTTAAAAAAAAATTTAAAAAAATCTAAAAAAAATCGAACAAAAAAAAGAAAGGGAAAAAAGTGTGTTTTATGCAATTTGTTTGCTATTTAAACGTCAAGCCTTGATTTGATATAGTTTCCCGATCCAGCTTCTGTTCTAAACCCCATATGCACGCCACACTTTCTTACCCAATTTCTTATTCTTTTAGCCAACCTTAAACCTATACGCATCCCCATTGTTACCCTTTTTAAACTGACTCACAAACTAGAAGATCAAGCCTAGTAAATCCTTTACAAGGTTATAAGAGAAGAAAGGAGTGGAAAAAGGCACGAGTGAGTGAGCGCATTCGAGAGGAGGTAAAAGCCAAACGAGTGTAAACAGGAGTGTGAGTGCCAACATTCTTTCTTTTCGAGAGATCTTGTGAGGTTTGTAGTGAGGTTATAACATGTCGCGAAGTCCAGAACGTAACATGAATGAAGGACTACCAAGACAACCTTTAAGGAATGTGGCTTCCGGAGGCGGGGGAGTTCCTGATCTAGGCCAGCAAGCACTCCTAAGGGAAATCCAACGTATGTTCCGCATCGAACTCCACAGTGATGAGAAAGAGATTTATCCCGTCTTATTACCATCGAAAATTATACCAAAAGTTGCAAAACCTCACGCAAGGCCATCGGAGCGTGGAGGATTATTTTAAAGAGATGGAAATAGCAATGATTCATGCGAATGTGGAAGAAGATCGCGAGGCAACCATGGCTAGGTTCTTAGCCGGGCTAAATCGAGAGATTGCTAACGTGGTGGAGCTTCAACACTATGTCGAGGTGACCAACATGGTTCATGTTGTGATTAAAGTTGAAAAATAACTCAAGAAGAAAAGTTCTGTTCGGGCCTATGTCAACCCTGCAAACAACTCAAAGTGGGGGCAAGGTACGAGCAAAAAGGACTTTCCTAATCGCCCGAAGGAACAAAACCATCCTGCAAAGTTTAACAAGCCCGTTGGTGAATCAAGCAAAGGCAAAGAAGTTGCCAACCCGAATCACAAGAGGGACATCAAGTGCTTTAAGTGTTTGGGGCGAGGGCACATCGCTAGTCAATGCCCTAACTGAAGAACGATGGTGATGAGCGCCGGCGGAGAAATCGAGTCGGAAGACGAGAAAGAAGAAGAATTCGACACCACGCTGCTGATGATGAAGGCGATCTTGAATATGCCGTCGAAGGTGAAATCCTTGTAATCAAACGTAGCCTAAGTGTACAAAGCGCGGAGAATGAACAACAATGCGAGAATATCTTCCATACGCGCTGCCTTGTGCAAGGCAAGGTGTGTAGCCTTATCGTGGATGGCGGGAGTTGTACAAACATTGCTAGTACGTTAATGGTGGAGAAACTCGGCTTGGCCACAACGAAGCACCCTTGTCTGTATAAGCTTCAATGGCTTAATGATGGTGGGGAGTTGAAGGTGACAAAACAAGTATTGGTGCCATTTTCCATCGGAAAATACAACGATGAAGTTCTTTACGACGTGGTTCCCATGCATGCCGGGCACCTTTTGTTAGGCTGTCCATGGCAATTTGATCGAAAGGTGGTACATGATGGCTACACCAACCGATACACCTTCAAGCATTTAGGCAAGAACATCACTTTAGCGCCTTTGACACCGAGACAAGTATACGAAGATCAAGTGAAGCTGCGTGATTCAATTGAAAAATTTAAAGAGATTGAAAAAAAAAGAAAAGAGTGAAAAGGTGTGTGAAAAGTGAGTGAAAAGAAATGAGGGAAACAAGTTGCAAAAATGAGAGAAAAGAGTAAGGAACAAGAAAAACAAAAGAGTGAGGAAAATATGAGTGCAAAAATGAGTGTTTATGCGAAAGGGAGCGACATTCGAAAATCCTTTATGTTGAGGCAGCCTATACTTGTACTCATGTACAAGGAATCATATTTGAATACTAATGAATTAGATGCTGCTTTGCCTTCTTCTGTTGTCTCTCTTTTGCAGGAATTCGAAGATGTATTTCCCGACGAAGTTCCGAGTGGCTTACCACCTATTCGGGGAATAGAACATCAAATCGACTTCATTCCTGGCGCGTCTATACCAAATCGACCGGCTTATCGTAGTAATCCCGAGGAAACCAAGGAGCTGCAAAAACAAGTGAATGAACTCCTTGAAAAAGGATTCATCCGCGAGAGCCTTAGTCCATGCGCTGTTCCTGTTTTGTTGATGCTGAAAAAGGATGGGACGTGGCGCATGTGCGTTGATTGTCGCGCCGTGAACAAAATCACGATTAAGTATCGTCATCCAATACCGCGCCTAGATGATATGCTCGATGAACTAAGTGGTGCTCAGTTGTTCTCCAAAATCGACCTCAAAAGCGGTTACCATCAAATACGGATGCGCGAGGGAGATGAGTGGAAAACAGCATTTAAAACTAAACACGGTTTGTACGAGTGGTTGGTAATGCCATTCGGTCTTACTAACGCTCCTAGTACCATTATGCGTTTAACGAACCATGTTCTACGAGCTTTCATTGGTAAATTTTGTGTGGTTTACTTTGACGATATTCTTGTTTATAGTAGATCCTTAGATGACCACTTGAAGCATTTACGAGCTGTTCTTGATGTGTTGCGAAAGGAAACTTTATATGCCAATCTTAAGAAATGCATGTTTTGTTCTGACCAAGTTGTTTTCCTAGGATTTGTTGTCAGCACGCAAGGACTTCAAGTTGACCAAGAAAAGGTGAAAGCCATCCGAGAGTGGCCTAGACCGACCAGCATAAGCCAAGTGCGAAGTTTCCATGGCTTGGCGAGTTTCTACCGTCGGTTCGTCCCAAATTTCAGCACATTGGCCGCACCTCTCACGAGCGTGATTAAAAAGAATTCTACTTTCTATTGGAGCGAGGAGCAAGAAAAATCTTTCATTTCACTTAAAGATCATTTAACTAATGCTCCATTACTCATATTACCTAATTTTGATAAAACATTTGAAATTGAGTGTGATACCTCAGGTATTGAGATTGGTGCTGTGTTGACCTAAGAAGGGAAGCCCGTGGCATATTTTAGTGAAAAGCTAAGTGGCGCACCATTGAATTATCCCACATACGATAAGGAAATGTACGCTTTGATCCGGGCATTGGAAACGTGGCAACATTATTTGTGGCCGAAGGAGTTTGTCATCCATTCAGACCATGAATCGCTCAAGCACATCAAAGGCCAACACAAGCTCAACAAAAGGCACGCAAAGTGGGTAGAATTTCTTGAATCCTTTCCTTACGTTATACGGTACAAAAAAGGTAAGGAAAATATTGTGGCCGATGCACTATCTCGTCGATATACCTTGTTAAATCATTTGGATTCAAAACTGCTTGGGTTTGCATTTTTGAAAGATTTGTATAACTCTGATGCTGATTTTGGAGATGTATATAAATTGTGTGAACATGTTGCTGTTGATAAGTTTTTCAGGTTCGATGACTTCCTTTTTCGAGAAGGTAAGCTCTGTATTCCACAAAGCTCCGTGCGAGAGTTGCTAGTACTCGAGGCGCATGGTGGTGGTCTCATGGGCCATTTTGGCATTGCAAAGACCTTGGCCATGCTGCAAGAACACTTCTTTTGGCCACAGATGAAACGGGATGTTGAGAAAATATGTTCGCGATGCTTGGTTTGTAAGAAGGCAAAATCAAAGGTTAACCCACATGGGCTGTACATGCCTTTGCCTATCCCCGAAGGGCCTTGGGTTGATCTTTCAATGGATTTTATCTTAGGTCTACCGTGAACTCGAACCGGAAAAGATTCCATTTTTGTTGTAGTAGATCAATTTTCAAAAATGTCACATTTTATTGCTTGTTCGAAAACTGATGATGCTGTTAATATTGCTAACCTTTTCTTTAAAGAAGTTGTCAGGTTGCATGGAATTCCGAAGACAATAGTGTCCGACCGTGATGCAAAATTTCTTAGCCATTTTTGGAGGACACTTTGGAGCAAGCTAGGCACGAAGCTCTTATTCTCCACGACATGTCATCCTCAAACGGATGGACAAATCGAGGTGGTGAATCGTGTAATATCCACTCTACTACGGGCCATCGTCCGTAAAAATCTCAAATCGTGGGAGGAATGCCTACCTCATATAGAGTTTGCTTATAACCGAACCGTTCACTCTGCTACTAAATTCTCTCCATTTGAAATAGTTTATGGTTTTAATCCTTTATCTCCTCTTGATTTAATTCCATTACCTAACGATCAAATTGTTAATGTAGATGCCAAGAGGAAAGCGGACTATGTGAAACAATTGCATCAAAAGGTCAAAGCTAATATCGAGGCTAGGATGAAGCAATATGTGCGCAAGGCCAACAAAGGGCGAAAACAAGTCATATTTGAACCCGGAGATTGGGTGTGGGTTCATATGCGAAAGGAAAGATTTCTGGCCCAGCGAAAGTCAAAGTTATTGCCAAGAGGAGATAGGCCGTTTCACGTTTTGGAATGAATAAATGATAATTCTTATAAACTTGATCTCCCAGGTGAGTACAATGTAAGTGCTACCTTTAATGTAGCTGATCTTTCTTTTTATGATATAGGTGACGATTTGGGGGCAAATCGCGTCGAAGAGAGGGGGAATGATACGACCACACCTCCCGAGCTGCCAGTTGCCAATATAGATCCTCTCGAGTTGCCTGTAGGACCGATTACTTGAGCTCGAGCAAAGAGATTCAAAGACGCAACAACAACATTAGTTGATAGAGTTTGGGGTGAAACTGTTGCTGGACTTATCGAAAGCTTTTGGACCAGCAAGTCGAGCGACCCATGCATTCTCCTTCAAGCTCAAATCAGCTCAAATCAGCTCAAATCAGTTCAACTTCAACATAACTTAGCTCAACGAGCTCTTTTCAGCTCATTTCATTATTGAGTTTATTATTTGGAATAAATCATTTAAGTTCTTTGTTAGTTAAATTAGTTATTTAGTTTTAATAATTAATTTGTCATAATCTGGACATGTTTTAATTATGTTCTAAATTAAGTGCTTCATTAAATAGGACCAATTAAATATGTCTTAACTATTACAAAGATTAATTATGTCCAGCCTAATTTATGGTGTAGGATTTATTTGTTTTATGTTGCCGAATTAATGTGTCTAAAAGGGATTTAATTCTTTGCTTTAATTGTTGTAGGTACATTACCCTTGGACGGCATAGGTGCATGGATGATTTAAAGATGGTGTGCTGATCATTTGGTGTTCCCTAAGTGACCATTCGGCCAACCCTTGCAACTCTTCAAGAAGATCGGTTGGCTACCCAAGGCAAATTAAGGCTGTTCACACCCACCCGATTATTCCTTTCACACCAAGGGCTGTTCGGTTTTGTTTGTTCACACATGTGTGGCTGTTCAAATCAGTTTGTTCACATTCTAAGACTATTGAAGTGCTCTAGACAGCTCCTTAATCACATGTACATTCGGATGAACCAAGCAGCAGCATTAAATCAAATTCAAGCATTTGGCTGAACCTATTGATTGCATTTCAGCTCCCAAACAATCCATTCCGTTTTCCTATTAAATCAAGGCATCTAGAAGCTGCCTCTTGCCATTCTCCATGCACAAGAAACTTCAAGGAAGCTTCATCAAAAATTCTAGAATTTTCAGCTAACCATTTAGCTACCTCAAGAGCCTATTCGGCTATCCTTTGTATTCACTATAAATTTGGCTTGTGTTACTTTGTAAAGGACTTTTGGAAAATTTTATAAAAACTAAATTTTTGTTCTTGTAAGAACTTCTTCTCTAAGTCTCGTTTAAGATTTTCGTTGGCTTATCTGCCTAGTAGTGGCGTCAACCTCTTTCTTTACGAAACCGAACTTATCAGTAATTTTAGTGTGGCGTTCAGAACCCTTTATACCGAGGTTCCTATCTTGTTAGATAGTGGGTCAAGGTTTCCCTTTACCATACCCAAACCGAACTAAAGAGAGCCTATAAACAACGGGTCGATACCAAATCGATATTGGTTCTTGTTTGCACTTCTTTTTGTTTGACCCCATCTTTTCATTTTCCAAATTGTACCTAAACCGGCCATTTTGTTTGTACCATTTCATAATACCATTTCATTCTTACCTTTCAAACCATTACGTCCATTTCCTCAACTTCCCTTAACTCAATCCGAATTAACCATCCCTTCTATTTCCAACGAAGCTTTCTCGAAGACGATCAGCAATCTACATATGACTCAACTCAAGTTGAGGCAAGCTCGTATCATTAGGCCGCTCTATTCAACTCGAATTGATGATTTTGTTCATGACTTGCGTCCGAAAAAGGTTCCATCCATTTATGCGATCAATTGCTATTCTTTGATTGATGAAGCATTACCTTGTAAGGACGTTCCGTCCATTCGTTTGTGAAAATGGTGTTTTGAATACGTTCACTTATATGAATCATGTTTGTTTTGATACAATTATGCTTGGACAATTTGTTTGTTCGAAAAATTTATTGACAACTTATGGATATTTCTTTCACATGATTCATATACCATTTCTATTGCCGAAGATGGATAGTCAAATTGGAAAGGTAAGACCCAACCTTTACCTCACCAATGACAATCCCTTATCTGTTCATGTAACAAAAAGGATTGGCCCGTTTCTAGTTTGTTTTGTATTCAAGTTTTTTACTCTTTCATGATGATGGAATTAATAGTTGTCAAATTTCGATCCCTATTCAAATTTCTAGCAGCTCTTTTATCTTCCACCCTAGAGTGATCCAAATGTTCGACTTGAGGACAAGTCGCTTTGAAGACAGGGGGAATGATGTAAGCACGCCCGGCGCATGTAACGCCCCGTACTCGAGAGCGTTGCCGGAATTGAACACGAGGTGTTAACAGACTTAATTCATTGCTTAAACAGCTCAAACAATTTAATTTTAAAATTTTCAGTCAAGCTAGCAATCTGCGTCATAGTCACTTAAAAATTAATATCTCGAGTTCCAAAACTCAAAATCCAATTCCGTAAGATTTCCCTGAAACTAGACTCATATATCTATTTACTAATTTTTTTCTAGAATTTTTGGCTGGGCCAATTAGTACAGTTTATTAGTTAAAGTCTCCCCTGTTTCAGGGTTCGACTGCTATGACCTCTGTGTATTACGAATCAGATATCCCTCTGTACACAATTTCAATGACTATGAAGTTTGTTTCTCTTAAAACTAGACTAAATAATAAATCTGTACATATAAAGTATGACTTCTAATTATTTTTATACAATTTATGGTGAATTTCTAAAGTCAGAACAGGGGATTCAGAAATCACTCTGACCCTGTTTCACCAAATCGTAAATATCTCATAAAATACAACTCTTTTACCTATTTTGTTTCTTCCAAATGAAAATAGATCACTGCTGCTGTCATATTTTATTCATCATCTAATTATATTTATACTATTTTTAGTGATTTTTCAAATTTACAACACTGCTGCTGTCAGATTCTATTTTATGGCAAATTTTACTTTACTATAAACTTTCATGGACTAAATAGCATTTTAAACATACATGGTATCAAATATGATTTAGATTGACCATTCCAATGGCTAATCATTCACAAACTCTTTTCTTGCCAAAGCATAATCATATCATAAGATCATTTACACAAAGTGAGTATTTTGCCATACATGCCACATTCAAAATATACAAGCCATTTTATCGATTTAAGCCTTCGGATAGTGTGAACGAGTCTTCGACCTATCCCGATTTTCAAGCTGGTTTGTCAAAACTACAATGAAGGAAAAAGGAAGGAGTAAGCATAAATGCTTAGTAAGTTCACATGCAAATAGCAAGTAACATAATCACACAATCCCACATAAAACATCATTTACATTTAATATCTTTCTACGATTTCATCTTACCAAGTTTTCAACCCGAGGGTTTAAACACATACCTGTCAAATTTTCTCATTTACCACACTTACCAATATGTCACCTTCGTTTTAGGCATTCTCCTTATTTTCTTAAGATCCACCCGTTGAACACATCGGAATATAATTCGAATACACGGAAAGTTTGTACATAAGTGCCACATATGTAGCCAAGCTACCATGTAACCCGCCCATAAGTGAACTCGGACTCAACTCAATGAGCTCGGGCGTTCGCATCCATAAGTGAACTCGAACTCAACTCAACGAGCTCGGATGCCTAGTTACATCTGATGAACTCGGACTCAACTCAACGAGTTCGGACATTTGCATCCATAAGTGAACTCGGACTCAACTCAACGAGTTCGGATGCCCAACCATCCTAGTGACATGTCACTTGTATTCTAATCTATTCCCAAGGTTCAAACGGGCTTTTTCCTCGATTACACATCTTTTCCGTCTTCCACGGAACATCGAAACCGATACTCGGTAGCAAATTATAATTTACATATTATTCAATAATAACCATAAAGCATAATATTTCATGATATTAATCATCATATCACATAAATAACATTAAATTACTTAAAATAAAAATTATGTTACCTTATTTACACATGAACTTACATCGATACAAAATATTAGCAATCAAGCCTATTCCTCGTAAACTTTGTTTTTCCCTCGATCACGACTTGAATCTCGTTTCTCTTGATATATAATGCCAAATTAATCTTATTTAATACACACATTCATCAAAACAGCCCTTAGTACGAACTTTGGCAAAATTACCATTTTGCCCCTAAACTTTTGCAAAATTACACTTTTGCCCCTAGGCTCGGGAATTAAACTTCATCCCATTTTCTTATGTTTTATGACATGCTGGTCATTTTCCCCTTCTATGGAAACACCAAATTCTCATTCTAACATGTACTTATAACTATTAGGTATTTTTACCGATTAAGCCCTTTTTCTCGTTTTCACTTAAAACCGAGTAGCACAAGTTGTCTAGCATAATTTAAAACCTCATATTCTATGATAAAACACTAAAATACACAAATTTCACCTATGGGTATTTTTCCAAATATGAACCCTAGGTTGAATTATTGCTAGCATAAGCTAAATCAATTTACCGGGACTCCAAAAACGTAAAGAACATTAAAAACGGGGCTTGGAATCACTTACTATGGAGCTTGGAAGCTTGAAACAAACCCTAACTATGGAGAAACCTTTAATTTTCGTCCTAATGAAGAAGATGGACATATTTTTCCATCTTTTTCCTTTTTTTAATCTTTTAATTACCGAATGACCAAAATACCCTTAATACCTTTCTTTGAAAATTTTCATGTACAAGCCCATTTTTGTCCAAAATTTTAGAAATTGGTCAAATTGCTATTTAAGACCTCCCCATTAATATTCCAAAGTAATTTCATACTAAAAACTTCTAGAATGCAAGTTTTGCAAGTTATTCTATTTAGTCCCTAATTTCAACTTAAGCACTTTATGCACAGAATTTCGTCACGAAATTTTCACACAATCATGCAATCATATCATAAACCTCAAAATAATCATAAAATAATTATTTCTATCTCATATTTGTGGTCACAAAACCACTATTCCGGTTAGGCCCTAATTCAGGATATTACAGGGCATCCTCGAATGCAATTCATAATTCAATCGAGCTTTCAAAAGGCCCCATAACTCGAGCTTGTGTTAAGCATTTTATAGAAGTTTTTTTAGCTTCTAATGCAAAACCTTGGTTTGAAACAAGGGACAATGCTCACAAAATCAGCTCGAAGCAACTATCCAAAGAACCCATGCATTGTTGGCAAGCTGATCCTAGCTCATTTCCAGCTCCTCGAGCTCCGTCCAACTCAACTCAGCTCATTTTAGCTCATTTTAGCTCGTTTGAGCTCAACCGAGCTTACTTTTAGCTCATTCTTTATTTCAATAAATTAAATTAAGTTTTAGTTTTATACTAATTAGCTTATTTACAGACTCACTACTTGAAAATCCTAGCTCAAATAAGTTCATTAAATGTTTTCACTTAGTTTGAGCTAGCCGAACTTAATGCTACTAGCTAGTCTTTAATTAATGTGTTTAGTTTAGTTTAATATGATATTTATGATGTCTAGTTCATGCTCTTAACATGTTCATCCGAATATACATTGGGATTTAATGAGTTCATGTTTCTTGCAGGTTCAGCCGAATGTATTGAGTACATTAAATGAGATTCATGCACGGCCAGGTACATGAATTCTGAGAGTTCATGCATGAACGAATTTATGCATGGTGGGCTGGCTATTGGTGATCCCTAAGCAACCTTTTGGCCAAGAGTTAAGTTCCACAAAGTGACGAATACATGAAGGAGCCATTAATGCAAGTACATGCATGGCTTAATACATCGTATGGAAGGATGCATGCACAACTAGTGTTCAATGGATGGCATTTGAAGGAATTCATGTATTGGGGACGTTCATTGTAACACCCCAAACTCGGCCCAGACGTTATGGCCGAATCTGACGTGTCTCATTGAAGTTTTAAAAACCCATGATTCATTTTAGTGTTTAAAAAGAACGTCTTTTGCTAAGTTAATAAAGTGAATGGAAGCTGTGCACCAGATAGGTATCCGAAACAGAGGAGGTGAGCCATGAAGGCTACTTAAGTACCAAGCTCTTGCCTGGATCCAATCCTAGACATGCCCACAACCATTGCCACACTTTGGTGCGAGGTTAGGTTTTGGAAAAAAAAAACAAGTTGGAATTCATTTAGGTAGATATTTTTGATAAACCGATTAGTTGCATCGTTGCGCTATTTTGAAAATAAGTATCATTTTGAAAACGCGCCCTAAGTCTAACCCATTTTAAATTATTATCAGTAAAATATAGAGTATAAAATAAAATAATCCCAGAAAGATAATAAAAATGGCCTTATTACAACCCAAAACCAAATAATATTAACAGTTAAGATAAAACTATAATAAAAATCGGTTACTGATTGCAAAGTTCAAAAGCGATCACCATTGATACGATCCGCCACGAAAGAGTTGAGTCGTAATAATGTGCCCGATCATCGACAAGAAGTTACGTTAGGTTTAATTGAAAGGTCGGATAAGAGAAAGAAGGGCGAGAAAGAAGTTTAAAGAAAATGGAAGAATTAGATTGGGTTTGGAAGTTGGTTTATGGAATTAGTACGGAAAGGAAAGAGGGATATTGGTTTTGGTTCGAATTGGGGTAGGTAAGAAGAGTTGAAATTCGAATTTAGGTAAGGGAAATTGAAGAAATGGATGTAATGGTATGAAGGGTAAGAACAAAATGGTATTATGAAATGGTACGAACGGAATGACCGATTTAGGTACAATTTGGTAAATGAAGAAATGGGGTCGAACAAAAAGTGCAAACAAGAACCAATATTGATTTGGTATTGACCCGTTGTTTATAGGCTCTCTTTAGTTCGGTTTGGGTTTGGTAAAGGGAAACCTCGACTCACTATCTAACAAGATAGGAACCTCGGTATGTTTGAATGCCACACTACGAGTAGTGATAAGTTCGGTTTCGACAAAGAACAACGGTTGACACAACTAGAACACTAGGAAGCCAATCGAATCTTTGAACAAAATTTGAGAAAAGTTTTGCCTCACAATTTTGGCAGCATAACATTAACAAAAGTCCAAAAAGTTCTTTCACAAAGAAAAATAACAAGTATTTATAGCCTAAAGACTAGCTAGCCGAATGGACACTTTACATACTTAATAATTAAGTAAAAGTCTCATGAATGCATCTTGAAAATTCTAGAAAGAAGTCTTTTGATGTTCATGACCAGATTCGGCTATGGTGGAGATGTCTTGAAGGTTCTTCATGCTTAAGGAAATGAATCATGAATTAGAGACTCCCTTGGACATTAGCTGGGTTCGGCCAACTTGAGTAATTGAAGCAATCAATTCATGTTACTTGGTAAAGAGTTGGGAATTAATTGAGGAGACTTCATGAGCCAAATTAAGTGTGAATGCCAACTCTTGAAGAGTCCATAGGTGTGAACACTTTGAATTGAAAGGCCATGCCATGTGAACATAATGTGAGCGGAATTTTAAGGTTCATGGAGGGGAGATTCGGCCACATGTATGAAGTAATGGGAAGCCTTCTTTTAGCCGAATAGTCACTTGGAAAATGAAGGAGTAGCACACCATACATGAATGGAAACATTCATGAACCTTGAACACATTGAATGTGGCCATATATGTACTTAGCCGAACATGCATCTAGGAGATTCAAAGCTCTTAACCGTCCATGCACCTCCAAGAAAGACATGTTGCTTCATGCTCCATATGTCCATTGAGTTTCTACAAGAAAATGTGAACAGAATTAATTCAAGCTAATGTGAACACAATGTAAACATTAAATTTGGTTATGACAAATTAATTAACATCTATAAACACTTTTAAGACATATTTAATAAAACTAATATGAACTAAATTTAATATGTGGTTTTAATATGTGGTTTATTAATTAACTAATTAACGAACTTATTAAATAAAAAATTTAATAGTAGTCAAATGAAGTCAAAGTAGTCTTCATGAGCTAGAATTCAACTCATGAGCTAAAATCGAGCTGGGCTTGGACTCATGAGCTGGTAGTGAGCTGGACCCGGGCTGGGGAACTGGAAATGAGCTGATTTCGAGCTAGTGAGTTGGTTTTGAGTTGAATGGAAACTTGCTTGAGCTGGTGGTGAGCTCGATGAGCTGAGCTGGACTTGCAAGTAATTGCAAGGTGAGTTCAAGGAGCTGGAATCAACTTTCTCAGAGTATCCTATTAGCGTTTCATTCCAAAGTTGAGCTACAAAAACTGTGATAGACTCCTTAAACTTCTTGGCTCAAGCTCGAGTAACAGGACCTTGTGGTAGCACCATAGAATCCTTGCTCGAGCTAGCTGAACCATGGGGCGCGATCGCATCATTCCTCCCCTCTTCAGAACAACTTGTCCTCAAGTCAAAATCTGCATCAAAAGGGGTTAAATCTGACACATTAAAAGTAGTGCTGACATTATAATCTCCTGGCAAGTCAATTTTATAAGAATTTTCATTTATTCGCTCTAAAACTTGAAAAGGACCGTCTCCGCGAGGCAGTAGTTTAGATTTTCGTTGGGCCGAAAAATGTTCCTTGCGCATATGAATCCAAACCCATTCTCCGGGTTCAAAAACTACTTGTTTTCGGCCTTTGTTCGCATTACGCACATAGGACTCAGTCCTAGCCTCGATATTGGCCCGCACCTTGCTATGTAAATCCTTCACAAAATTTGCCTTTTTCTTCGTATCTGCATGGACAAACTGATCAGTAGGTAAAGGCAATAAATCTAAAGGAGTCAAGGGATTAAAACTGTAAACAATTTCAAATGGGGAGAATTTAGTCGCAGAATGGATAGAACGATTATACGCAAACTCAATATGGGGTAGACAATGATACGAGCACGCCCCGCGAACTTCATCAAACAAGTCTGTCAATGATGTGATCCGGCCCGGGTAGACGAGTCGAATTCACGTAGTTGCCCGATCGTAGTTCGAGAGAGTCGTTCGTACCTCAGAATTTAGAAATAGTAGTGAATGGATAGGTTTGGATAGCAGAAGGTTTTCAAAAGTTAAGCAAAAGGGTAGTGATAGGTTCGGCTAAGGAAACAAGAAAGGATGTTGGATAGATGGGGGATGGAAAAACGATCTCAACGTCAGGAATGATTCAACACTAAAAAGTGTCACCCCGATTCCTATATTGTTAAGGTGAAAAGATGGATAGAAGGATAGGTGAACGCCACACCAAGATTGGTGATAAGTTCAAAACAAGTCGATTGACGCCACTAGCACAAGCTAGATAAGTCTTCGAAACTTGTACGAGATATGAGAGGAAGCAACCTCACAAGAACAAAGTTCATTAACAAATTTGGCAAAAGTCCCTTACAAATGAAATCAACAAACTATTTATACTAGTTTCTTAGGCTAACCGAATAGACTATTCATGAACTTAACTATTAAGCAATGAACCTAATTTAAGACATGAACATTCTAGAAAAATGACCATTGATGTCCTTTGTCCATGTTCGGCCGAATGGGGAGGTGAGTGGGCAGCTTCATGTATGAGCAAGCTTTGGAAGCCAAGGGAATGGCCTAGGTTCAGCCATGGGATGCATGAAACTCCCAAAGGGTGTCTCTTGGCCGAATAGGTGCTTAGGAAACTCCAAGGGTCCTCCCACATGCATTGGTTGTACATGGAACTTGGAAGGGGGCTTGAACCTAGCCGTACATGCACTTGCATTAATTACCCTCCATTCATGCATGTGTGCCATCCAAGGGAGATGCACCCTTCAATATGCATTAACCTTCCATGTTCATGAATGTATGCCCTCCAAACATTGAACCGAACCATTCATGAATCTTCCCGTTCAATGAACATTCCCGTTCATGCACCTGGCATTAAATGCCATGAATGTATCTTCCAAATTCGGCTAACCTACAAAATTAAATAACAAAATTAAATAACACACAACTATTCATATAATTATAAATTAAAATAATAACTAAATAACTTAATAACACTAACTAAATTTGAACACAATAATTATAAGTCAACTTATAATAAATTCGGCTAGCTCAAATAGTCAAAAACACTTAGTGAGCTAAAATGAGCTAGGGAATTCGGCATGAGCTGTAGCAAACTTAGTTATAAGCTAGATTAAAACTTAATTTATTGAAATGAAAAAGGAATGAGCTAAATCAAGCTAAGTTCGAGCTCAAACGAGCTAAAACGAGCTCAAGTGAGCTGATGTGAGCTGAATGGTGCATGGGGGAGCTGGAGAGGAGCTGAGATCGGATTGCAATATTGTGCATGGAGTCATCAAGGAGTTGTTCTTAGCTCCTTCAACGTTAGGGAGCTGGTTATCATCCCAAATGTGCGTCACAAAGGCCGATATAGCATCTTGAAGTTGCTTGGTTCGAGCTCGGGTCATGGGACCTTTTGGCAGCTCAATGGATACTTGGTGTGCATTCGAGGATGCCCCGGGTGTGCTCACATCAGTCAAGCTGAGCATTGACATGTTGGCAAGCTGATCCCAGCTCGTTTCCAGCTCCACGAGCTCCGTCCAACTCAAATCTAGCTTATTCGGGCTCAATCCAACTTGCCTGAGCTTAACCGAGCTCACTCCTAGCTCATATTCAGCTCATGAGCTAAACCTTAGCTCAACTTCAGCTTAGGAGTTTAATCTCAGCTCAACTTTAGCTTAAGGGCTAAAGCTTAGCTCATTTTAGCTCAAAACCGATTTTAGACTTTAATGCATTAAATAAAATCTGAACATAATTATTTAAGCATCAAATTTGACTTATATTAATATTTGTTTTAATATGTCACATTCATTACATATTTTAATTATGTTCACATTTTAGCCGATTTAATGCATGACATTAATGTGTTCACATGATGTCTCATAATTTGATTTTTTTTGTAGATACAATGATCAAGGACGGCACAATGTATGGATGAAGAAACATCTCTTTTGGGCATTCCACACTCATGAATGAAGAAGTATTAAATGCTGGTGCATGTACGGCTAGATGCAATGTTTCTACAAATTCATGCATGTGTCAAATGCATGTATGGACATTAAAGGCTAGTCCATGAATGGATCAAATGCATGGGATGATAGAATGCATTAATGGCTTAAGTGCATGTATGGTGGCTGTCTCCTAACTTTCCAAGGCACTTATTCGGCCAAGAAGTAGTTGCCAACTAATTCTATGTTGACCATAGAGCTCCTTGAACATGTTCACACTTTGAATTGACCTATAGGCTACTACACATGCATAGATGGGCTCAAGAACGTCCAAGGGAAGGAACTAACTCAATAATTCAACACATTGATTGAATTAAGTGCATGCACAAAGGGGAGAACGAATTTACTAGGTTCATGCTGCCATTTATGAACCTACATGCCATTAAAGTGTTTAATTATGAAGATACATGTTCCATACAAGTGCATGAACGTCCCAAGGAGATGAATGCAACCTTTGGTGCACATACAAGTCACTTGAAGCCTTTCTTTATGACTAAGCATTCATGCACACACTTGGGGGGAAGGAAGTGTCCATTCAAATAGTGCATGAATCTGCCGCATTTATGAACTATTTTAATACATTAGTGTGAACGTTTTTATTATTATGTGAACACTTAGATGCCGAATTTGAATGGTCATCTATGTGCCTATAAATATTTGTTTTCTTTCATTTGTAAGGGACTTTTGCCAAATTTGTTAATGAACATTGTTCTTGTGAGGTTGCTTCCTCTCATATCTCGTACAAGTTTCGAACGACTTATCTGGCTTGTGCTAGTGGCGTCATCATCTTGTTTTGAACTTATCACCAATCTTGGTGTGGCGTTCACCTATCCATCTATCCATATTTTTCACCTTAATAATATAGGAATCGGGGTGACACTTCTTAGTGTTGAATCATTCTTGACGTTGAGTTCGTTTTCCATTTCCATCTTTTAAATTTTTTTCTTGTTAACCCAAACCGAGCTACTATTATAATTCATCTTTGCTACCCTTAACTGAACCTATACTAAACTTACCCTTCTTGAAACCTTCCGCTATCCTATTCTAATTCTTTTACTACTATTATAAAAATCTGAGGCACGAACGACTCTCTCGAACTACGATCGGGCAACTACGTGAATTTGACTCATCTACCCGAGCCGGATCACATCATTTGGTATCAGAGCTTGTAAATTGAGAGGCACCGACGCTCGTATCAAGATCGAAATAGGTTCTTTGTGAAAAAAATCAAAAAAATTTTAAGTTGTATTTTCATTTTTATCATTGTAAAAGTGCTATATTGAAAGTTGCAAAAAAAAGAAATACGAAATTATAGAAAAAAAAGAAAAAAAAGTGAAGTGCTCAGTTTCTTCTCTATTGTTTATCATTGTTTCAATATCAAAAATAATCTTTTTATCAAATTTTAAAACCCCCCATTTCCAAAACGCCACACTACACCAAAGAAAAATTTTCTTTTAGCTTACCCATAACCTATACATCTTATCCCTTGTAACCGTTTGAAGCCGACCCCAAGGCACCAAGACGAGTCAAAAGAAACAAAATACGAGGTTACGAGAGTAAGCTTGAGTGGTAAAAGGCTAGAGTGAGTGAGAACATTCGAGTGGAGGTAAAAGCCAAGCGAGTGTAAACACGAGCGGGAGTGACACCTTTTCCTTCTTCTTTCCGAGCGAAATTGTGAGGTTTGTGATGAGGTACTTAATTTTTTATTTTGTTTTGTGATCTAACATTTTTTTTTCAGCAACAAAAATCATGTCACGCGAAGAGTTCACCGAATCAGAATACCAATACTTGGTATAAGAAATGTGAAAAATGATGGAGTCCAACACTAAGAACATACACGAGAGATTAAATTATTTGGAAAAACAAGATCAAAGTGATAGAGTTTCTTCTAGTCGAAAAATGGAGACAAGAACCCCACGGAGATATACCCTCGACTACTACTTGAGAAAAAGTTCCTATCGTGATTCCTTTTCGCCATCTACTTTGAGACAAAGAGATTCATACTATGACTCATATTCATCAGCAAATTCGAGAAGTGACTTCGATCGAAAGTCATTTTCATCAAGAAATTCGAGAAGACGAGAAGCCGATTACGATCTTGATTTGTTCCAAGATGGCGATCGGAGAGAAAGACATACTCCTACTAGATCGTCAACGAAATCTTACTCAGAGTATTCTTCACGAAGTCTTGATTGTGAATCATATGCAAATAGTTCTTCATCTTTCGAACAAGATTTGTATTCTCATCATTCTTTTGTACATTCTTGTAAAGAGAAAACAAAGAAAAGAAAAGAAAAAGCAAAGGAAGAAAAAGAAAATGAAATAAAAAGAATAGAGAGGCAAGAGGCAAGTAAGAGAGAAAATGAGTGAATCTTGAGAGAGCTTGAAAAAGCCTTTGAAAAAGCCTTTGAAAAGCAAAAAGAAAAAGAAAAAGAAAATGAGATTGAAAAAAAGAATGAAAAAGAGTTTGAGAGTGAGAAAAAAGATGAAAAAGAAATTGAAACAAAAGGAACGAGTGATTCAGAAGAAAAAGAATCAAGTGAGAAAACAAGTAAGCAAGTGAGGATTATCTCTACTAACCCACATGTTCGATCTTCTTGTGATTTAACTTTTCAGGCTCCTAGAAGTTTGTGCGACCAATTCCATCTACATTACCTTCCAAACGAGAGGTGTTTTAGGTTGTTCGAAAAAGGTAAGTTCGCAAATGACAACCACCCACTTGCGATCGAAGGTAAGGAAGGTAAGGATTCTTTGTTTATCGAATCAAAGTCACTTGATTTGGCTAATTTTTGTTCACTTACTGTTGTTAACGATTTTGTTTTAAAAGGTGCCATATCTGACTTTTCTTATGACGATTACTACATTGGCAAATTTGTTGACAACATTGGATTAGTTTTCTCTAAGCGAATTTTGAATGTGTTTGATCAAAGTCTGTCACTTAAAAATTCTGATGCGTTTGACCATGCAAACTTTTTGAATTCATGTGTTAAATCTTTATGTTTAAATATGCCTGCTCAATTGATTTGTGATAAATCTGCCTGTTTGAAAAGTTGCATGTTCTCTAAAAATTCTTTGTTTGGCATCCATGTTAAAAGATCTTCACATGATATGTGCAATTGTGTTCTTCATGAACAATCTTTGAGTTTTTGTGTGAAAATTCCATGTAGTGATTTGCATTCCCGATTGATACTCTTGAAGCATGAACCTTTGCATATTGGTATGCCCGGTTTTGTCAATTCAACATGTGTGTTTAAAGTAGTGAAATATAATTCGTGTGGTGAGTTGATTATATCTTCTTCTAATATGTTGCTTGTTGGAATTCCTAATCAAGTTCGTGTGTTCAAGCCTGGTATTTGCTACATGAATTCATTTTATGGAAACATTAAGCACTTGGCATCATTTGCATTCAAATTATGTTTGCTTGATGTTCGAACTTTTGATAAGAAGGTGAAATTCAATGATTTGGGTTTCAATTTTGATTCGTTTACTAATCACCTTGCTTGGCCACATCTGAAATTTTCATTCCATTTTGAGAAGGTAAGATCGACTTATGCTTTGGGACTTGAATCAAATTTCAACGATGATTTATTTTTTTCTTTTCAGTCCATACCTCCTATTAAAACTAACCTTTTACATTTTTGTGAATGTAACCCTTTAAAAGGCACGAGCTGTCATGGTGCTTCGTCACCCATCCAAGTTGACCGAGATAAAAGGTTTGTTTTACATTATCTGTCCGAAGAGAGAAGATTCATCTTGTTTGAAAAAGGTAAAACCGATCATAAATTTTCTTCTCTTCAAGATCGACAAGGTAAAGTTTACGAAAATTTTCAAATACCTTTACTCTATTCGAATGTTATTGAAAATCTTTTTGATGGTTTGATGTTTGGAAATTGTTTGTACCTTGTTGTGATTGATTGTTGTCTTTGGCCTAGTAGTGATCCATTTGTGTTGAAAAGTGATTACACAAATCATGTTGTTAATAAGTGAAAGAGTGAGTTAGTTTCCAATTGGCCATGGTACACTTTGCATGTACATTCCCATGAATTATTATTTTTGAATAAACATATTGAAAATTTTTGGTTGTGGATTAACGTGTTTGAATCTTTACAAATGTTCATGACTAATTACCCCTTGATTCAGCTAAGTTCACATGTTTGTAAAGATGGCTTAACAAGACTTTTTGATAAATTTACGTATGCCTGTTTTGCACAATTAAGATTCTGGGCATATGATCAGTTGAATGCGTTTTCCTTGAATTTTGATTATCATGTGTCTCTAACTTCTTTGAGTTTCTCTTTTCCAAAAGTGGTGAGACTTTTTCAGGTTTGTGTGACATCTTTCATCCCATTTGACCGAGGAAAACCATGCATGAGTCAAAGCTCTCCCATGGACAAATGGCTCGACTTGAGGATAAGTCGCTTAAAAGAGGGGGGAATGATACGAGCACGCCCCATGAACTTCATCGAACAAGTCTGTCAAGCTGAGCATTGACATGTTGGCAAGCTGATCCCAGCTCGTTTCCAGCTCCACGAGCTCTGTCAAGCTCAAATCTAGCTTATTCAAGCTCAATCCAACTTGCCTGAGCTAAACCGAGCTCACTCCTAGCTCATATTCAGCTCACGAGCTAAACCTTAGCTCAACTTCAGCTTAGGAGTTTAATGTCAACTCAACTTTAGCTTAAGGGCTAAAGCTTAGCTCATTTTAGCTCAAAACCAGTTTTAGACTTTAATGCATTAAATAAAATCTGAACATAATTATTTAAGCATCAAATTTGACTTATATTAATATTTGTTTTAATATGTCACAGTCATTACATATTTTAATTATGTTCACATTTTAGCCGATTTAATGCATGACATTAATGTGTTCACATGATGTCTCATTGATGCGAACTCACCCATGAAAACCATGGAATTGCCATCGGGGCCAATCACTCGAGCCCGTGCCAAGAGGTTCCAAGAAGCTGTAGCAAGTTACATTACTCGAGTATGGATGGAAGGCTTGGCTGAACATCAAGAGTCTAGCTCGAGTAGCTCGTTGTGCAATGTGTTACAAGCTGACTTAGCTCGTGTTAGCTCAAGGGAGCTCAATTCGACACTTAGCTAGCTCATGGAGCTAAATTTCTATTTTATTTATTTGATGCATTTATTTGGCTAGAATAAATTAATTATTTGTGTCAATTATTTAGTTAAATTTATGCTTAAATTAATTAATTAATTAATGTGTCTTAAATCTGGACATTTTTAATTTAAATTATTAAATATGTCTTATATTAATACATAGCTTAAATGTGTCTAGTTTAGGACATCAATTTAATGTGTCTAGTTTAGAGACAAATTTAATTAGTTACAGCCGAATTTAAGATTAAGTTGACTAATGGTTTAAATAAATGTGCAGCAGACAAGCATTAAAGGAGCATGCATGGGACGACATGGGAATGTGCAGCCATCAAATGCACCCCTTCGTGGACATCAAAAGCCAAAGGGTGGTGATTTATTTTCCAAGAATGACCGGCCAACTCTCCCAAGCAGCATCTTTGTGTTCACATTTTGCTGAAAGTTCTTTTCACACTAAGGGCTGTTCGGTTCCATGTTTTCACACACAAGGACTATACATATCCAGCCTTTCACACTTGAATGGCCATTGGAGTCCTCCATAATGCTCAATTAATCCAAGGCTTTCAAGCTTATCTTGGCGTCACATTTAAGAAGCATTCAAGCTACTTTCAAGCACCTTGGCCGAATGTGGACTAGTCCATAAAGCTTCCCATTAATGGCTAGCTGAAGCATTCTCTTCTAGTAGTTTCTCATTCGGTTCCCAAGCCAAGAAGACTCTAGAATTTGTCCAAGAAATTGCTAGGAAATTTCCTAAATCCTTAAGGCTTAAGATCGTCGTCCCTTTGAATGCCATATGACTATTCGGCTAGCTATAGTTTAGGCTATAAATATGGCTTGTTTTTCACTTGTTAAAGACTAATGAACATTTTATGAATTTTATAAACTTTGTGAGTTTGTTTTCAACTCTCAATTTTCTCCAAAGACTAGTTTGACTTATCAAGAAACCTTGTGGCGTCATTCTATCTTTGTTTCCAAACTTATCACTTTGAATCCCAAAGTGTGGCGTTCTAAGTTATACCAAGGTTCCTATCATTCTTGATAGCGGGTCAATGTCTCCATAAACTATCCCATATCCGTCTTCCATTTTTTGACTCAAGTGTCACATAAGTAATGGGTTAGCACACCAACGTTGATGTGATTCAGCCCGGGTAGATGAGTCAAATTCACATAGTTGCCCGATCGTAGTTCGAGAGAGTCGTTCGTGCCTCAGATTTTAGTAATAGTAGTAAAAGAATTAGAATAGGATAAGCAGAAGGTTTCAAGAAGGGTAAGTTTAGTATAGGTTCGGTTAAGGGTAGCAAAGATGGATGAAGGATAGAAGGCTCGGTTTGGGTTAACAAGAAAAAAATTTTAAAAAAATGGAAATGGAAAACGAACTCAACGCCAGGAATGATTCAACACTAAGAAGTGTCACCCCGATTCCTATATTGTTAAGGTGAAAAATATGGATAGATGGATAGGTGAACGCCACACCAAGATTGGTGATAAGTTCAAAACAAGACAATTGACGCCACTAGCACAAGCCAGATAAGTCGTTCGAAACTTGTACGAGATATGAGAGGAAGCAACCTCATAAGAACAATGTTCATTAACAAATTTGGCAAAAGTCCCTTACAAATGATAGAAAACAAATATTTATAGGCACATAGATGACCATTCAAATTTGGCATCTAGGTGTTCACACAATAATAAAAACGTTCACACTAATGTATTAAAATAGTTCATAAATTCGGCAGATTCATGCACTAGTTGAATGGACACTTCCTTCCCCACAAGTGTGTGCATGAATGCTTAGTCATAAAGAAAGGCTTCAAGTGACTTGTATGTGCACCAAAGGTTGCATTCATCCCCTTGGGACGTTCATGCACTTGTATGGAACATGTATATTCATAATTAAACACTTTAATGGCATGTAGGTTCATAAATGGCAGCATGAACCTAGTAAATTCGTTCTCCCCTTTGTGCATGCACTTAATTCAATCAATGTGTTGAATTATTGAGTTAATTCCTTCCCTTGGACGTTCTTGAACCCATCCATGCATGTGTAGTAGCCTATAGGTCAATTCAAAGTGTGAACATGTTCAAGGAGCTCTATGGACAACATAGAATTAGTTGGCAGCTACTTCTTGGCTGAATAAGTGCCTTGGAAAGTTAGGAGACAGCCACCATACATGCACTTAAGCCATTCATGCATTCTATCATCCCATGCATTTGATCTATCATGGACTAGCCTTTAATGTCCATACATGCATTCGACACATGCATGAATTTGTAGAAACATTGCATCCAGCCGTACATGCACTAGCATTTAATACTTCTTCATTCATGAGTGTGGAATGCCCAAAAGAGATGTTTCTTCATCCATACATTGTACCGTCCAAAAGGATGTACCTACATGAAATAAACAAGTCATTAAGACATCTCATGAACACTCATAAATTCGGCATGATGTGAACACATTAATGTCATGCATTAATTCGGCTTTGTGAACATAATCAATTTATATAATGACAATGACATATTAATAACAAATATTAATATAAGACAAGTTTAATGCTTAAATGAATATGTGCAAATTTTAATTTAATGTATTAAAGACAAAACCGAGTTTAAACTAAAATGAGCTAAGCTTTAGCTCGTGAGCTAAAGTTGAGCTGAGGCTAAACTCCTAAGCTGAAGTTGAGCTAAGGTTTAGCTCGTAAGCTGAATATGAGCTAGGAGTGAGCTCGGTTTAGCTCAGGCAAGTTGGATTGAGCTCGAATAAGCTGGATTTGAGCTGGACGGAGCTCGTGGAGCTGGAAACGAGTTGGGATCAGCTTGCCAACATGTCAATGCTTAGCTTGACAGACTTGTTTGATGAAGCTCGCGAGGCGTGCTCGTATCATTCCCCCTCCCTTTTAGGCGACTTGTCCTCAAGTCGAGCCATTTATCCATGGGAGAACTTTGACTCGTGCATGGTTTTCCTCGATCAAATGGGATGGAAGATGTCACACAAACATGTAAAATTCTTACCACAGCTGGTAAAAAGAAACTCAAAGGAGTCAAATTCAAATGTGTTCGATAGCTCATTAAAAATTCATTCAATCGAACATATGCCAAAAATCTCAATTGGACAAAGTGAGCATACGTAAATTTATCAAAGAGTTTCGTTAGACCATCGTTGCAAACATGAAAACTAAGTTGGATCAAGGGATAATTGGTTGTAAATGATGGCAGGCACTTAAACACATTATTCCTCATCCAAAACATTTTAATTTCTTTAATCGAATATAGCAACTCATTTGGTCCCTTGTCTTATTCTTGCAAGGTATGCCATGGCCAAAGGTATGCTAACTCTTTCTTTCGTTTTTGAACAACATGAGGAGTGTCTCCAAATTCCAACATAATAATCACATCATTACAATGCCAAAAGGAAAAATCCATCACATCAAAGTATAAATAATTTCCAAACAACAAATCAATGGAATTTTCAACTTCAATCAAATTGAGCAAAGATATTTGAAAATTTTCAGATGACTTACCTTGACAAATATGAAGAAAAGACAATTGAGGATTGGGTTTACCTTTCTCGGTCAAAATAAATCTTAGATAACGTAAGACAAACCTATTACTTCGATAAATTTGAATAGGTGGTGACGCGCCATGACATGTCTTGCTCCTCGAGGGGTGGAATTCACAAAAATGAGAATGGTTAGTATTAACGAAAACTATGGACTTAAATGGAAAAGGAAAGTTACCATGGAGATTTGATTCAATTCCAAAAACATAGATTGGTCTTACCTTCTCAAAATGGAACGAAAATTTCAGATGTGGCCAAGCAAGGTGATTAGTAAACAAATCAAAATTGAAACCCAAATCATTGAATTTCACCTTCTTATCAAAAGTTCAAACATCAAGCAAACATAATTTGAATGCAAATGACGCCAAGTGCTTAATGTTTCCATAAAATGAATTCATGTAGCAAATACCAGGCTTGAACACACGAACTTGATTAGGAATTCCAACAAGCAACATATTAGAAGAAGATATAATCAACTCACCACACGAATTATATTTCACTAGTTTAAACACACATGTTGAATTGACAAAACCGAGCATACCAATATGCAAAGGTTCATGCTTCAAGAGTATCAATCGGGAATGCAAATCACTACATGGAAATTTCATACAAAAACTCAAACATTGTTCATGAAGAACACAATTGAACATATCATGTGAAGATCTTTTAACATGGATGCCAAACAAAGAATTTTTAGAGAACATGCAACTTTTTAAACAGGGAGATTTATCACAAATCAATTGAGCAGGCATATTTAAACATAAAGATTTAACACATGAATTCAAAAAGTTTGCATGGTCAAACACATCAGAATCTTTAAGTGACAGACTTTGATCAAACACATTCAAAATTCGCTTAGAAAAACTAATCCAATGTTGTCAACAAATTTGCCAATGTAGTAATCATCATAAGAAAAGCTGTATATGGCACCTTTTAAAACAAAATCGTTAACAACAGTAAGTGAACAAAAATTAGCCAAATCAAGTGTCTTTGATTCGATAAACAAAGAATCCTTACCTTTCTTACCTTCGATCGCAAGTGGGTGGTTGTCATTCGCGAACTTACCTTTTTCGAACAACCTAAAACACCTCTCGTTTGGAAGGTAATGTAGATGGAATTGGTCGCACAAACTTCTAGGAACCTGAAAAGTTAATTCACAAGAAGATCAAACATGTGGGTTAGTAGAGACAATCCTCACTTGCTCACTTGTTTTCTCACTCGATTCTTTTTTTCCTGAATCACTCGTTCCTTTTATTTCAATTTCTTTTTCATCTTCTTTTTCACTCTCAAACTATTTTTCATTCTCTTTTTCAATCTCATTTTCTTTTTCTTTTTCTTTTTGCGTTTCAAAGGCTTTTTCAAGTTCTCTCAAGATTCGCTCATTTTCTCTCTTACTTGCCTTTTGCCTCTCTTTTCTTTTTATTTCGTTTTCTTTTTCTTCTTTTGCTTTTTCTTTTCTTTTCTTTGTTTTCTCTTTACAAGAATGTACAAAAGAATGATGAGAATACAAATCTTGTTCGAAAGATGAAGAACTATTTACATATGATTCACAATCAAAACTTCGTGAAGAATACTCCAAGTAAGATTTCGTTGACGATCTAGTAGGAGTATGTCTTTCTCTCTGAACGCCATCTTGGAACAAATCAAAATCGTAATCGGCTTCTCGTCTTCTCGAATTTCTTGATGAAAAGGACTTTCGATCGAAGTCACTTCTCGAATTCACTGATGAATATGAGTCATAGTATGAATCTCTTTGTCTCGAAGTAGATGGCGAAAAGGAATCACGATAGGAACTTTTTCTCAAGTAGTAGTCGGGGGTATATCTCCATGGGGTTCTTGTCTCTATTTTTCGACTCGAAGAAACTCTATCACTTTGATCTTGTTTTTCCAAATGATTTACTCTCTCGTGTATGTTCTTAGTGTTGGACTCCATCATTTTTCGCATTTCTTGTACCAAGTATTGGTATTCCGATTCGGTGAACTCTTCACGTGACATGATTTTTGTTGCTGAAAAGAAAATGTTAGATCATAACACAAAATAAAAAAAATTAAGTACCTCACCACAAACCTCACAATTTCGCTCGAAAAGAAGAAGGAAAGGTGTCACTCTCGCTCGTGTTTTACACTCGATTGGCTTTTACCTCCGCTCGAATGTTCTCACTCGCTCGTGCCTTTTACCTCTCAATCTTCCTCTCGTAACCTTGTAACAGACTTAGTATGACTTGATCTCTAGTATTGTGGATCGGTTTCAAACGGTTACAAGGGTTAAAACGTATGGTGTACGGCTAGGCTAAAAAAAAGTTTCTGGTATAGTGTGGCGTTTTGGGGGGTACAAAGTTGATGGTAAGAATAACTGAAGAACGGCACAAAATATAAAACAGTTGAATCAAACTTGATCACTTCACTCCTTTTTTTTTGTTCTTTCTTTTTTTTAAATAATTTCGTACCTTTTTTTTTACAACTTCAACATATCACTTTTACAAAGATAAAACGAAAATACAACTTAATTAATTTTTATTTTTTTTGAAATTTTTTTTGGATCCTACTTACTTTCGTTCACTTGTATTATTCTCGGCATTGATTTCGCCACACATACTTCTCGTTTTAGTAGCTCTGATACCAAATGATATGATTCGGCCCTGGTAGATGAGTCAAATTCACGTAGTTGCCCGATCGTAGTTCGAGAGAGTCGTTCGTGCCTCAGATTTTAGTAATAGTAGTAAAAGAATTAGAATAGGATAAGCGGAAGGTTTCAAGAAGGGTAAGTTTAGTATAGGTTCGGTTAAGGGTAGCAAAGATGGATGAAGGATAGAAGGCTCGGTTTGGGTTAACAAGAAAAAAATTAAAAAAAATGGAAATGGAAAACGAACTCAACGTCAGGAATGATTCAACATTAAGAAGTGTCACCCCGATTCCTATATTGTTAAGGTGAAAAATATGGATAGATGGATAGGTGAACACCACACCAAGATTGGTGATAAGTTCAAAACAAGACGATTGACGCCACTAGCACAAGCCAGATAAGTCGTTCAAAACTTGTACGAGATATGAGAGGAAGTAACCTCACAAGAACAATGTTCATTAACAAAATTGGCAAAAGTCCCTTACAAATGATAGAAAACAAATATTTATAGGCACATAGATGACCATTCAAATTTAGCATCTAGGTGTTCACACAATAATAAAAACGTTCACACTAATGTATTAAAATAGTTCATAAATTCGGCAGATTCATGCACTAGTTGAATGGACACTTCCTTCCCCCCAAGTGTGTGAATGAATGCTTAGTCATAAAGAAAGGCTTCAAGTGACTTGTATGTGCACCAAAGGTTGCATTCATCTCCTTGGGACGTTCATGCACTTGTATGGAACATGTATCTTCATAATTAAACACTTTAATGGCATGTAGGTTCATAAATGGCAGCATGAACCTAGTAAATTCGTTCTCCCCTTTGTGCATGCACTTAATTCAATCAATGTGTTGAATTATTGAGTTAATTCCTTCCCTTGGACGTTCTTGAACCCATCCATGCATGTGTAGTAGCCTATAGGTCAATTCAAAGTGTGAACATGTTCAAGGAGCTCTATGGACAACATAGAATCAGTTGGCAGCTACTTCTTGGCTGAATAAGTGCCTTGGAAAGTTAGGAGACAGCCACCATACATGCACTTAAGCCATTCATGCATTCTATCATCCCATGCATTTGATCCATCATGGACTAGCCTTTAATGTCCATACATGCATTCGACACATGCATGAATTTGTAGAAACATTGCATCTAGCCGTACATGCACCAGCATTTAATACTTCTTCATTCATGAGTGTGGAATGCCCAAAAGAGATGTTTCTTCATTCATACATTGTACCGTCCAAAAGGATGTACCTACATGAAATAAACAAGTCATTAAGACATCTCATGAACACTCATAAATTCGGCATGATGTGAACACATTAATGTCATGCATTAATTCGGCTTTGTGAACATAATCAATTTATATAATGACAATGACATATTAATAACAAATATTAATATAAGACAAGTTTAATGCTTAAATAAATATGTACGAATTTTTATTTAATGTATTAAAGACAAAATCGGGTTTAAACTAAAATAAGCTAAGCTTTAGCTCGTGAGCTAAAGTTGAGCTGAGGCTAAACTCCTAAGCTGAAGTTGAGCTAAGGTTTAGCTCGTGAGCTGAATATGAGCTAGGAGTGAGCTCGGTTTAGCTCAGGCAAGTTGGATTGAGCTCGAATAAGCTGGATTTGAGCTGGACGGAGCTCGTGGAGCTGGAAACGAGCTGGGATCAGCTTGCCAACATGTTAATGCTCGGCTTGATAGACTTGTTTGATGAAGTTCGCGGGGCGTGCTCGTATCAAACGTTGTGCTAGTTCTTACTTTGGCCCTTAACCGAATTCCATCCCAATATCTACCAAACTATCCATTATCCTACCGAACCACTTTGTACCTAGTTCTTTCCTTCTAAACAAACATTTCTCGAACGACCCTTAGCTTACTCGATTTATGATCGGGCAAACATTACAACACAAATCTCATCCGAGGTGCGTGCGTATCACTCATAATTTGATTTTTTTTTTGTAGATACAATGATCAAGGACGGCACAATGTATGGATGAAGAAACATCTCTTTTGGGCATTCCACACTCATGAATGAAGAAGTATTAAATGCTGGTGCATGTACGGCTAGATGCAATGTTTCTACAAATTCATGCATGTGTCGAATGCATGTATGGAAATTAAAGGCTAGTCCATGAATGGATCAAATGCATGGGATGATAGAATGCATGAATGGCTTAAGTGCATGTATGGTGGCTGTCTCCTAACTTTCCAAGGCACTTATTCGGCCAAGAATAGCTGCCAACTAATTCTATGTTGACCATAGAGCTCCTTGAACATGTTCACACTTTGAATTGACCTATAGGCTACTACACATGCATAGATGGGTTCAAGAACGTCCAAGGGAAGGAATTAACTCAATAATTCAACACATTAATTGAATTAAGTGCATGCACAAAGGGGAGAACGAATTTACTAGGTTCATGCTGCCATTTATGAACCTACATGCCATTAAAATGTTTAATTATGAAGATACATGTTCCATACAAGTGCATGAACGTCCCAAGGAGATGAATGCAACCTTTGGTGCACATACAAGTCACTTGAAGCCTTTCTTTATGACTAAGCATTCATGCACACACTTGGGGGGAAGGAAGTGTCCATTCAACTAGTGCATGAATCTGCCAAATTTATAAACTATTTTAATACATTAGTGTGAACGTTTTTATTATTATGTGAACACCTAGATGCCGAATTTGAATGGTCATCTATGTGCCTATAAATATTTGTTTTCTTTCATTTGTAAGGGACTTTTGCCAAATTTGTTAATGAACATTGTTCTTGTGAGGTTGCTTCCTCTCATATCTCGTACAAGTTTCGAACGACTTATCTGGCTTGTGCTAGTGGTGTCAATCGTCTTGTTTTGAACTTATCACCAATCTTGGTGTGGTGTTCACCTATCCATCTATCCACATTTTTCACCTTAACAATATAGGAATCAGGGTGACACTTCTTAGTTTTGAATCATTCCTGACGTTGGGTTCGTTTTCCATTTCCATCTTTTAAATTTTTTTCTTGTTAACCCAAACCGAGCCTTCTATCCTTCATCCATCTTTGCTACCCTTAACCGAACCTATACTAAACTTATCCTTCTTGAAACCGTCCGCTATCCTATTCTAATTCTTTTACTACTATTACAAAAATTCAAGGAACGAATGACTCTCTCGAACTACAATCGGGCAACTACATGAATTCGACTCATCTACCTGGGCCGGATCACATCAGACAATCCTCCCACGTCTTCAAATTCTTCCGAACGATGGCCCAAAGCAAAGTAGATAGAACTCTATTGGCAACTTTCATTTGGCCATCAGTTTGGGGGTGGCAGGTGGTCGAAAACAGAAGTTTGGTCCCTAATTTACCCCACAAAGTCCTCCAAAAGTGACTTAAAAATTTTGCATCTCGGTCTGACACGATCGTTCAAGGAATGCCATGTAGTCTAACGATATCCCTGAAAAACAAGTTTGCAACATGAATGGCATCGTCAGTCTTAGTACAGGCAATAAAATGAGACATTTTTGAAAATCTATCAACAACAACGAAAATAGAATCCTTCCCCGTTTTTGTGCGCGGAAGTCCGAGAACAAAGTCCATGGAGATGTCAATCCACGGTGCTTCAGGGATGGGCAATGGTGTGTACAAGCCATGGGGTTGAACCTTTGATTTAGCCTTTTTGCAGGCTATACACCTTTCGCAAACTCGCTCCATGTCTTTTCGCATCCGCGGCCAATAAAAATGTTCATGGAGAGTGGCAAGCATCTTATTGACTCCGAAGTGTCCCATAAGCCTGCCACTATGTGCCTCAGGCACTAATAAGTCTCGAACATATCCACAAGGAATGCATAATTTACCTTTTTGAAAAAGATAGCCCTCGTACCTATAAAAGTTTTCAAAAGGACCTTTCTCACAAGAAACAAATATCTCTCCAAAACCGGAATCGTTTACATAGGAATCTTTTAATAATGCAAAACCAAGAATCCTAGAATCCAAATATGATAACAGAGTAGACCTTCTTGAGAGCGCATCAGCCACGATATTATCTTTACCTTTCTTATATTTGATGACATACGAAAACGACTCAAGGTATCAACCCACTTCGCGTGGCATCAGTTCAACTTGTGTTGGCCTTTGATGTGCTTCAAGGCTTCATGGTCGGAGTGAATAATGAATTCTTTAGGCCACAAGTAGTGTTGCCATGTCTACATTTCTTTATCATACACCGGATAGTTGAGTACGGCTCCATTGAGTTTTTCACTAAAGTAAGCCATAGGATGTCCGTCTTGTGTCAACACGGCCCCGATTCCAATGCCCGAAGCATTACACTCGATCTCAAAAGTCTTTGAGAAATCTGGAAGGGCAAGCAAAGGAGCATTAGTGAGACAATCTTTGATTTTTATAAATGATTTCTCTTGTTCATCATTCCAAATAAAAGAAGAATTTTTCTTAATAACACTCGTAAGTGGAGCAACAATAGTGCTAAAATTCGAAACGAATCGTCGGTAGAAACTTGCTAGGCCATGGAAACTTCGAACTTGCGTAATGCTCGTAGGCCTTGGCCAATCTTGTATGGCCTTAATCTTCTCTTGGTCTACCTCGAGACCATCCGCACTAACTACAAATCCTAGAAAAACAGTTTTGTTAGAACAAAAAGAACATTTCTTTAAATTAGCATATAAGGTCTCTTTTCGCAAAACTTCTAAAACAGATTTGAGATGACTTACATGTTCTTCCATAGATTTGCTGTAAATCAATATATCGTCGAAATATACCACACAAAACTTACCGATGAAAGGCCTTAAGACATGGTTCACTAGTCTCATGAACGTACTTGGAGCGTTGGTAAGGTCAAAAGGCATAACCAACCATTCGTATAGTCTGTGCTTGGTCTTGAATGTCGTTTTCCATTCGTCTCCTTCTCGCATCCGAATTTGGTGGTAGCCACTCTTCAAATCAATTTTTGAGAACACTTTGGCCCCACTAAGCTCATCTAACATGTCATCTATGCGAGGAATGGGATGACGGTATTTGATCGTTATCTTGTTAACGGCTCGACAATCCACGCACATGCGCCATGTTTCATCCTTTTTCGGTACCAATAGTACGGGAACAGCACAGGGACTTAGGCTCTCACGAATATAGCCTTTTTCCATCAGTTCATTGACTTGTCTTTGCAACTCTTTGGTCTCCTTCGGATTGGCTCGGTAAGCAGGTCGATTTGGAATAACTACTCCCGGCACAAAATCAATTTGATGCTCAATTCCATGAAGTGGTGGAAGATCACTCGGGGCTTCTTCTGAAAAAACGTCTTGGAAATCCTGCAACAAGGACAAAATAGGAGGGGGTAGGGTAATCGGGTAAATCATTAGTAGAAATTAATGCTTCCTTGTACAAAAGTACAAGAACAGTTTGATTCATCACCAAAGCCTTCCTCACATCACTAACTCTTGCAAAAACACTCATTTTCTCGATTTTCTTTTCTTTTTCTTAGATATTTTTCTTGTCACTCTCTTTTGTTTTCTTTTTCTTATTTTTCTCTTCTTTTATTTTTTTACAACTTTCTTTTTCTTTTTCTCTCATTTGCTCAATAGAAGCTTTTAGCTTGATTTGGTCTTCATACACTTGTTTGGGAGTCAACGGCGCCAGCGTCACATTCTTTCCCATAAATTTGAATGTATACCGGTTGGTATAACCGTCATGTTGAACTCTCCTATCAAATTGCCACGGTCGGCCAAGTAACAAATGCCCCACATGCATCGGTACGACGTCACAAAAAACTTCATCAGAATACTTGCCGATGTTGAAAGAGACAAGTACTTGCTTCGTTACCTTAAGCTCTCCTCCATCATTGATCCATTGAAGTTTGTAAGGACTCGGATGCATAGTTGTGGGCAGACCAAGCTTTTCAACCATCATCGTACTTGCTACGTTGGTGCAACTGCCTCCATCGATGATGACACTACATACTTTGCCTCCAACTTGACATCGGGTGTGGAAGATGTTCTCGCGTTGGAGATCATTGTCCGTGCCTTGGAGACTTAGACTTCGCTTTACCACTAGTAGTTCTCCTTCCATTGGTGGTTCTAAGTCCTCCTCGACTTCGGAAGTCGATTCAGACTCCTTCTTTTCCTCGTCCTCTGTTTCAATCTCGCCATCAGCCCTCGACACCATGGTCCTTCGATTAGGACATTGACTTGCTATGTGGCCCCTCCCGAGGCACTTAAAGCACTTGATGTCCTGATTTTGATTGAAGGACAATTCGGGTGCCTTGGCTTTGTTCACTTCGGTGGTAGACTTATTGATTTTCGAGGGAGCCGTGAACTTCTTTCCTCGGGAATTAGAAACTCTTTTACTCATTCCTTGGCCCCATTTGAGAGTGTTGGAAGTGGTAAATCCTCGACTCGGACCCTTTCGTCTGAGTTGCTTTTTTACCTTGATGGCCATATGGACCATGTCAACCACTTCAAGGTAGTGTTGTAATTCGACAACATTGGCAATATCGCGGTTCAAACCAGCCAAGAAACGCGCCACTGTTGCTTCAGGGTCTTCTTGCACGTCCGCATGAATCATCGCGATTTCCATCTCTTTAAAGTAGTCCTCTACGCTTTTAGTCCCTTGCGTTAGATTTTGGTGTTTTTGGTGTAACTCCCGGTGGTAATATGTGGGAATAAAGCGTCGCCTCATTGTCGCCTTCATTTCGGCCCATGTGGAAATAGGACATTCTCTATTACGCCTTCGGTTAGTAATTAATTGATCCCACCAAATCATGGCGTAGTCCGAGAACTTTATCGCCGCTAGTTTCACCTTCTTTTTCTCAGAATAGTTGTGACATTCGAAAACCAACTCTATCTTTTTCTCCCATTCAAGATAGGCCTCCGGATCCGATCTACCTTGAAACGGTGGAATAGACAGTTTAATGTTCTTGAGATCATCATCTTCGCGTCTTCGATCTCGCTGTCGGTGTTGCCTACGTCGATCACTAGCATTAGACTCTTGTTCGCTTTCAAGATCACTAAGGTCGTTTGCTTCATCGTCTTGGAACCTTCGTCTTCCCCGATTTTAATTTGGCCTCTCCCGCCTTTGTCTAGCCGCCTCGGGAGTTCTTTCACGTTGGCCAATTGTTTCAACTTGGAGTAATCGATCTTCGATTGGGTTGAGCCTTCGATCTAGAAGTCGCTCCATTTCTCATAATAAGGCTTGCATATTTAAGTCGGGGATGTTGCGAACGGGTTGTCTTGCTGGACGGTCTTCCATATTGTGATTTGACTCTTGTGACATTTAAACTATAGTCAAATAAACCTCACCACAAAACCTCACAATCACTCGGAAAGGAAAAGAAAGATGATTCTCTCACACTCATGTTTACGCTCGAGGATAGGCTTTTACCTCCGCTCTATTGCGCTCTGAACGAATACTAGAGAGAACAACAAATTCTTAAAGATGAAACTATAACAGAGAAGAAATATTATTCTCAAGGTAACGAATTCTTAGCCTATTTAATCTGTTTAGATACATGCTTATATAGAGAAGGAATGTAAACTGCTATTAACAAGATAGCATAACAAAATACCAGCTTTGTAACTGACTAACTACTTAGATATTTACACATTAATCACGTGTATATTAGGTACTATAACATTCATCCAACTTCCTCAAGTGAGACGACCCGAAGAAGATGACGAAGTCGGGTAAACGTCGAAACAGACAACGGTATAGTGAGAATATCCGCTACTTGATCACAGGCGGGAACTTCACCAACAACCAACTCACCACGAGCCACCTTTTCTCGAACCAAAAACAAATCAAGTTCAACATGTTTGAACTTAGAGTGGAGAACCAGGTTAGCAGCAATGGCTACAACACTAGAATTGTCACACCACACCGTCGGAGGATCAACCGAGCTGAGTTGTAACTCTGTTAACAACGAGACCAGCCATGTAACATCACTAGTGGCTGCTGCTAAACTTTGATATTCAGGCTCTGCCGTAGAACGAGAAACAACTTGTTGTTTCTCAGAACACTAAGAAATAGGTGTGTGACCAAAATACACACAATATCCTGTAGTAGACCGACGATCATCAAAATCAAGTCCCCAATTTGCATCGGCATAGCCAATCAAGGACAACCTATCAGACTTCCGAAAAAGCAAACCGTGAGACAGTGTACCCCTCAAATACCGTAAAATACATTTCAACGCAACCATGTGTAGAGTAGTGGGTGCATGCATGAACTGACAGACCCGATTAACAGCGTACGCAATATCTGGTCGTGTCAAAACAATGTACTAAAGTGCTCCAGCAATACTACGATATTCAGTTGGATCAGCGAGAGGGTCACCCTCATCTTTTGACAACATAGAAGAGCTTGCCATTGGTGTAGGAACACTCTTAGCATCAGTCATAGAACTTCGAGCAAGAAGTTCACGAATGTACTTGCGTTGGCATAAATGAAGACTACTTGAGGGAGATCGACTGACCTCAATCCCCAAAAAAATAATGAAGCCTCCCCATATCCTTCAGAGCAAATGTATTGTGGAGTTGCTGAACAAAGTAGTTAATCTCATCGACTGAACTGCCAGTGATAACAATATCATCCACATAGACAAGAACATAGAGGATATGATCTGAAGAAGAGCGAACAAATAATGAAGCATCAGATTTTGACAATGTAAAATCAGTAGAAACAAGAAACTATTTTAACTTGTCAAACCAGGCACGAGGAGCTTGCCGTAAGCCATACAGTGCTTTAGTCAGACGACATACTAGTTGTTCACCATTTGGACCAGTCTGCTCATAGCTGGGAGGTTGTTGCATGTACACATCATCAGTTAAGTCTCCATTCAAAAAGGCATTATTGACATCAACTTGTCGAAGATGCCACCCCTTGGTTATCGCAACAGATAGAATGGCTCGAATGGTAGCAGGCTTGACCACCGGACTGAACGTTTCCTTGAAATCACAGCCAGGTACCTGGGAACATCCCTTGGCAACCAATCGTGCCTTTCGACGATTAATCGTCCTATCAGGATTCTTCTTAGTCTTAAACAACCATTTGCAACCGATTGTTTTTCAGCCAGGAGGAAGGGAACTCAGTTCCCAGGTGAAGTTGGCCAGCAAAGCATCAAACTTAGCCTGAACTGCTAGTCGCTAGTCTGGATGAGCAAGAGCCTCCGCCACAGAACAGGGCTCAACTTCAACGTTTTCAGCACACAAGGCTTTGGGTTTAAATATCCCAGCTTTAGACCTAGTTACCATTGTATGGGTGTTAGTAGCAGGGACAGGAGGAACATCAGGAGGCTCGGAAGGAAAAATTGTAGTAGAGGGAGCCTCCTCTGGAATAGCAGACCTAGAATTTGATCGATGCAAAGAAGCACCACCCATAGCAAATGAATCAGACTGAGTACGGGCAGCACTATGACTATCTACAGAGACCTCAACTCCAGACACAGGATCCAGTCGAACCTCGATAGGTATCAAAGGTCGAACAACTGGTACATATGTAGTGGTATTCAGAGGCAACTTGTCACCGAGAGTAGGAGACAGTGGAACCAGAAACCGATTCTCATCAAAAACAACATGACGAGAGACAATAACCTTTCCATCCAGCGTTAGACAAAATTAACCTTTATGACGCGGGCTATACCCCAGAAATGTAGAAGGCTGAGACCGAAACTCAAGCTTGTGTTTGCCAAACGGACGTAAATATGGAAAATAGCAACAACCAAACACTCGGAGATGATCATAAGTCAGTTCACGACCAAATAAACATTGAAATGGAGTCTTCCCTTCGAGAATGGATGTGGGCAATCGGTTAATAAGATGAACGGCACTACAAATGCATAACCCCAGTAATCCATCGGTAAATTAGCTTGAGCCAGAAGAGTAAGGCCAGTCTTCACAATATGTCTGTGTTTACGCTCAGCAACACCATTCTGTTCAGACGTATGGGGGCAGGTAACTCTATGAAGTATCCCCTGATTAGCTAAGACAGACGAGAACGCACGAAACTCTCCTCCCTAATCACTTTGAAATTGCTTGATAGTCTTTCCAAACTGAGTGAAGACCATTTTCTGAAATTGACCAAAACAATCCATAGCCTGAGATTTGCGTCGGACCAGAAAAACCCAGGTAAAACGACTAGTCATGTCAATGAAGGAAACGTAATACAAATTTCCTTCACAAGGAACAGAAGCTGGGCCCCACATATCAGAAACAACCAGTTCAAACAAATCAACATACTTAGTGCGAGACTACGAAAAAGGTAACTTATGTGATTTACCTTTCTGACAAGCTACACAAACACTATTAAGATGACTTTTATTGAAAGAAATCTGACAACTTGCAAGAACAGTTTTTACAATATTATCATTGGATGCTCCCAAACCGTTTATGCCACAAACTAAAAACATCAGTGACCGGAGAGCAAACTTGAAGAGCAGCATTGTGAACAGAATGAGACAAACCACCCAAACCTGCTGAGAAATGATAGAGCCCATCACGAACTTGGCCCCGCATTAAGATTTCCCGTGTTTGGATGTCCTTAATCACACAATATGAGGGATGAAACTCAAAAAATACATTGTTGTCAATAGCAAACTGAGACACAGATAGTAAATTCTTCCGAATGCTCGGTACACACAGTACATTTGAGAGATGTAGGATTCTTGTCGGTGTAGGAAAAATAGCATTCCCAACAGACGAAATTTTAGTAGACACACCATTACCCATTAAGAGAGAAGAGTTACCTGAATATGGAGTAGAGCCATGCAAAGTTGAATCATTTCTACAAACATGATGAGTAGCACCCGAGTCTAGACACCAGGATGTACTGCCTACCGGCAATGGAACGAACGAACCAGTAGAATTAAAATTGGAGTCATATGCTGTAGCACCAGAGTAATCTGAAGCATGTAACTTAGGAATCATGGGTGGAAGCCCAACAAATTGAGACGAATCAAATGGAGATGACTCAACACTAACTCGTGGTTTTGTCCTCCATGGAGCCTCATGAACAGTCTCCCAAGATCGGTCAACACTGACACAATTAGCAGAAGGTTCAGGAATAATTGGATCATGAGTTGAATGAGACCGAACCAACCCACTAGGCCCACGTGGCCGAGGAGCCATGTGACCATACGGAACACGCAAAGACGCATCACCAAATTGAGATTGAGGGCCCATGTCATTTCGGTTGGCACCAATATCATGCCCATTACTATATATGATTTCGGATCCATAAAACCATGCTGCCCACTTCCACTTTGAACAAATGGATTAAATCCATTACACCCAGGCCTTGCATGTGGCCCACGTGGGAGACAACTGTCACCACCAAATGTAGGCCAAAATGAAGACCTCCAATTTTGACCACTATTTCTCCAATTTTGACCACCAAACTCATTCATTTCCATTCGATCATCATCTCTCCCATTTGCTCCAGGCACAAATTCACCACGTCGTGACCCCGAGACGTCGACTGGAGATGGATCATCATGATGGTAACGGTAATAGCATTTTTGCACAAGGTGCCCAAAGCGACTACAGATCTGACACTGTAGCCGTGGACAGAAAGAACAGTCGCGGCCACGAGTAGAGAAACGACCTCCTCCATGAAGCGCAACGTCCGTCGCCTGAGATTGCGGCCCTTCCACGGCATTCGCAGAAATCAACATCTCCGGAGCGAACTGAAGAGCGGATCGAAGCTGTCGAGCTTCGCACTCAAGTAAGGCATCCACGATTCGTTGAAACGGCAAGGTTTCCGAGGACAGTGATGCGGAAGAAACAATCGCATCAAATTCCGAGGAGAGGCCAGTAAGGAGAACTGCCGTTCGTTCGGCCTCTGATATATGCAAACTAGATGCTGCAAGTAAGGCACACAAACTCATAATTTTATTTACATACGAACGAACAGAAAGATTACCTTTTCGAAGCGAATGAAGTTCATGACGCAAGTGGGACTGCTTCGAGCTAGAATCGGCTGCAAATAAATTGTTCACCATGATCCAAACATCTCGCACCGTCCGAACATCCATGAAGGAAGCCAAGAACGATGAGCCAATCGTGGATAAAAGCCATGAGGTTAGTAAACTATCCTGCTGGTCAAAAACCAAAACAGATGGGTTGACAATGAGACTGCCATCAGCGAACGGAATGAATCTCGTCGGAGCCATCACTGATCCGTCAAGGAAGCCAAACAACCCGTATCCACGAAGTATAAGACGGATCTGTTGCTGCCATTGCACAAACGAACTATCATCTAACTTCACAACTTCATGATGAGGGGAAGATGTGACCACCCTGTCACCAAGAAACATCGAGCTATTAAGCTCAGCAGAATCGGATTCAGCAGAGTGCGTAGAAGCCATGCCCGAGAATCACCGAGCGACTGATACCATGAGCGAATACTAGAGAAAATAACAAATTCTTAAAGATGAAACTATAACAGAGAAGAAATATTATTCTCAAGGTAACGAATTCTTAGCCTATTTAATCTATTTAGATACATGCTTATATAGAGAAGGAATGTAAACTGCTATTAACAAGATAGCATAACAAAATACCAGCTTTGTAACTAACTAATTACTTAGATATTTACACATTAATCACGTGTATATTAGGTACTATAACACGCTCACAACTCTCATGCCTTTTACCTCTCGTAACTTTTCTCGTGATTTCGTAGCAAATTCGTAAGGCTTAGACCTTGGCCTAGTTGGTCGGTTCAAAAGGGTAACAAAGGATTGATGAACTCGGTTTAGGGTAGGTAACAAGTAAATAAAAGTTTGGGTTTTAGTGTGGCTAGTCAAATAGAAAGAAAGAAAAGGGTGAAAGAGCTATTTCAGGATCGAGAATGAATAATGATGAAACAATGTCCACTTTCAACCACTTTTTTTTCGGCTGCGTAAATTTTTGTTTTTATAGCAACAGTAACAAACTAATCAAAATGAGAAAACTTCGGTATACAATTTTTTTCGGATCCTACTTACTTGCGTACACTTGGACTAGCTCGGGGATGATTTCATCGCACGAACTTCTCGTTTTAATAGCTCTAATACCAGATGATATGATCTGCCTCAGAAGAGTCGAGTCGTAATAATGTGCCCGATCGTCGACAAGAAGTTACGTTAGGTTTAATTGAAAGGTCAGATAAGAGAGAGAAGGGTGAGAAAGAAGTTTAAAGAAAATGGAAGAATTAGATTGGGTTTGGAAGTTGGTTTATGGAATTAGTACGGAAAGGAAAGAGGGATATTGGTTTTGGTTCGAATTGGGATAGGTAAGAAGAGTTGAAATTCGGATTTAGGTAAGGGAAATTGAAGAAATGGATGTAATGGTATGAAAGGTAAGAACGAAATGGTATTATGAAATGGTACGAACAGAATGGTCGGTTTAGGTACAATTTGGTAAATGAAGAAATGGGGTTGAACAAAAAGTGCAAACAAGAACCAATACTGATTTGGTATCGACCCGTTGTTTATAGGCTCTCTTTAGTTCAGTTTGGGTTTGGTAAAGGGAAACCTTGACCCACTATCTAACAAGATAGGAACCTCGGTATGTTTGAACGCCACACTACGAGTAGTGATAAGTTCAGTTTCGACAAAGAACAACGGTTGACACAACTAGAACACTAGGAAGCCAATCGAATCTTTGAACGTAATTTGAAAAAAGTTTTGCCTCACAATTTTGGCAGCATAACATTAACAAAAGTCCAAAAAGTTCTTTCACAAAGAAAAATAACAAGTATTTATAGCCTAAAGACTAGCTAGCCGAATGGACACTTTACATCTTAATAATTAAGTAAAAGTCTCATGAATGCATCTTGAAAATTCTAGAAAGAAGTCCTTTGATGTTCATGACCAAATTCAGCTATGGTGGAGATGTCTTAAAGGTTCTTCATGCTTAAGGAAATGAATCATGAATGAGAGACTCCCTTGGACATTAGCTGGGTTCGGCCAACTTGAGTAATTGAAGCAATCAATTCATGTTACTTGGTGAAGAGTTGGGAATTAATTGAGGAGACTTCATGAGCCAAATTAAGTGTGAATGCCAACTCTTGAAGAGTCCATAGGTGTGAACACTTTGAATTGAAAGGCCATGCCATGTGAACATAATGTGAACGAAATTTTAAGGTTCATGGGGGGAGATTGATACGACCACACCTTCCGAGCTGCCAGTTGCCAATATAGATCCCCTTGAGTTGCCTGTAGGACCGATTACCTGAGCTCGAGCAAAGAGATTCAAAGACGCAACAACAGCATTATTTGATAGAGTTTGGGGTGAAACTATTGCTGGACTTATCGAAAGCTTTTGGACCAGCAAGTCGAGCGACCCATGCATTCTTCTTCAAGCTCAAATCAGCTCAAATCAGCTCAAATCAGCTCAAACAGCTCAACTTCAACATAACTTAGGTCAACGAGCTCTTTTCAGCTCATTTCACTATTGAGTTTATTATGCTGGAATAAATCATTTAAGTTGCTGTTAGTTAAATTAGTTATTTAGTTTTAATAATTAATTTGTCATAATCTGGACATGTTTTAATTATGTTCTAAATTAAGTGCTTCATTAAATAGGACCAATTAAATATGTCTTAACTATTACAAATATTAATTATGTCCAGCCTAATTTATGGTGCAGGATTTATTTGTTTTATGTTGCCGAATTAATGTGTCTAAAAGGGATTTAATTTGCTGCTTTAATTGTTGTAGGTACATTACCCTTGGACGGCATAGGTGCATGAATGATTTAAAGATGGTGTGCTGATCATTTGGTGTTCCCTAAGTGACCATTCGGCCAACCCATGCAGCAACTCTTCAAGAAGATCGTTTGGCTACCCAAGACAACTCCTTAATCTCATGTACATTCGGATGAACCAAGCAGCAGCATTAAATCAAATTCAAGCATTTGGCTGAACCTATTGATTGCATTTTCAGCTCCCAAACAATCTATTCCGTTTTCCTATTAAATCAAGGCATCTAGAAGCTGCCCCTTGCCGTTCTCCGTGCACAAGAAACTTCAAGGAAACTTCATTAGAAATTCTGGAATTTTCAGCTAACCATTTAGCTACCTCAAGAGCCTATTCGGCTATCCCTTGTATTCACTATAAATTTGGCTTGTGTTACTTTGTAAAGGACTTTTTGGCAAATTTTATAAAATCTGAATTTTTGTTCTGGTAAGAACTTCTTCTCTAAGTCTCGTTTAAGATTTTCGTTGGCTTATCTACCTAGTAGTGGCGTCAACCTCTTTCTTTACGAAATTGAACTTATCACTAGTTTTAGTGTGGCGTTCAAAACCCTTTGTACCGAGGTTCCTATCTTGTTAGATAGTGGGTTGAGGTTTCCCTTTAACATACCCAAACCGAGCTAAAGAGAGCCTATAAACAACGGGTCGATACCAAATCGGTATTTGTTCTTGTTTGCACTTCTTTTGTTCGACCCCATCTCTTCATTTTCTAAATTGTACCTAAACCAACCATTCCGTTCGTACCATTTCATAAAACCATTTCATTAATACCTTTCATACCGTTACGTCCATTTCCTCAACTTCCCTTAACTCAATCTGAATTTACCATCCCTTCTATTTACGACGAAGCTTTCTCGAAGACGATCGACAATCCACAAACAACTCAACTCAAGTCAAGGTGAGCTCGTATCATTTGGTATCAGAGCTACTAAAACGAGAAGCTTAGACGTTCGAAGCAGACCATTCCCGAGGTAGGATTCAAAAAAAAAGAGTACAGAAAAAAAATTTCGTATACCAAAGTTTTCCCATTTTGATTAGTTTGTTGATGTTACTACAAAAACAAAAATCTACGCAGCCGAAGAAAAAAAATCGCGTACAGAAGTGTTTCTATTGTATTTAGTTTGTCGATATAGTGCAAAAAAAAGTTATACAAGTTTAAAAAAAATTCAAAAAAAATTTCGAACAAAAAAAAAGTGTGTTTATGCAATTCGTTTGCTATTTGAACGTCAAGCCTTGATTTGATATAGTTTCCCAATCCAGCTTCTGTTCTAAACCCCATATGCACGCCACACCTTCTTACCCAATTTCATGTTCTTTCAGCCAACCTTAAACCTATACGCACCCCCATTGTTACCCTTTTTAAACCGACTCACAAACTAGAATATCAAGCCTAGTAAATCCTTTACGAGGTTATAAGAGAAGAAAGGAGTGGAAAAAGGCACGAGTGAGTGAGCGCATTCGAGAGAAGGTAAAAGCCAAACGAGCATAAACACGAGTGTGAGTGCCAACATTCTTTCTTTCCGAGAGATCTTGTGAGGTTTGTAGTGAGGTTACAACATGTCGCGAAGTCCGGAACGTAACATGAATGAAGGACTACCAAGACAACCCTTAAGGAACGTGGCTCCTAGAGGCGGAGGAGTTCCTAATCTTGGCCAGCAAGCACTCCTAAGGGAAATCCAACGTATGTTCTGCATAGAACTTGAGTTCATAAATGAGAGGCTAGACCGAGTCGAAGAGAGGGGACGACGAGAAAGAACGCCTCAAGGCCCTAAACGTGATAGAGGATGAGCAAGGCTAGTTGAAGACGAGATGTATGACCCAAGTGATTTAGAAAGTGACCAAGGATCAAACCAAAGTGAGCGACGCCGAGGTCAGCAAAACCGGGGTCAAAGGGATCGAGGCCGAGTAGATGATGATTTGAAGAACATTAAGCTCTCCATACCGCCCTTCCAAGGCAAGTCTGATCCGGAGGTGTATTTGGAGTGGGAAAAGAAAATAGAATTGGTGTTCGACTGCCATAACTACTCGGAAGCCAAGAAAGTCAAGTTGGCGGCCATCGAATTCTCTGAATACGCCATGGTATGGTGGGACCAATTAACAACAAGTCGAAGAAGAAATGGAGAGAGACCAATCTCAACATGGCAAGAGATGAAGGCGGTGCTGAGAAAGAGATTTATCCCGTCTTATTACCATCGGGAATTATACCAAAAGTTGCAAAACCTTACGCAAGGCCACCGGAGCGTGGAGGATTATTTTAAAGAGATGGAAATAGCAATGATTCGTGTGAATGTGGAAGAAGATCGCGAGGCAACCATGGCTAGGTTCTTAGCCGGGCTAAATCGAGAGATTGCTAACGTGGTGGAGCTTTAACACTATGTCGAGGTGACTGACATGGTTCATGTTGCGATTAAAGTTGAAAAACAACTCAAGAAGAAAAGTTCTATTCGGGCCTATGTCAACCCTGTAAACAACTCAAAGTGGGGGCAAGGTACGAGCAAAAAGGACTTTCCTAATCGCCCGAAGGAACAAAACCACCCTGCAAAGTTTAACAAGCCCGTTGGTGAATCAAGCAAAGGCAAAGAAGTTGCCAACCTGAATCACACGAGGGACATCAAGTGCTTTAAGTGCTTGGGGTGAGGGCACATCGCTAGTCAATGCCCTAACCGAAGAACGATGGTGATGAGCGCCGGCGGAGAAATCAAGTCGGAAGACGAGAAAGAAGAAGAATCGACACACCGCCGATGATGAAGAAGGCGATCTTGAATATGCCGTCGAAGGTGAAATCCTTGTAATCAAACGTAGCCTAAGTGTACAAAGCGCGGAGAATGAACAACAATGCGAGAATATCTTCCATACGTGCTGCCTTGTGCAAGGCAAGGTGTGTAGCCTTATCGTGGATGGCGGGAGTTGTACAAATGTTGCTAGTACGTTAATGGTGGAGAAACTCGGCTTGGCCACAACGAAGCACCCTTGTCCGTATAAGCTTCAATGGCTTAATGATGGTGGGGAGTTGAAGGTGACAAAACAAGTATTGGTGCCGTTTTCCATCAGAAAATACAACGATGAAGTTCTTTGCGACGTGGTTCCCATGCATGCCGGGCACCTTTTGTTAGGCCGTCCATGGCAATTTGATCGAAAGGTGGTACATGATGGCTACACCAATCGATACACCTTCAAGCATTTAGGCAAGAACATCACTTTAGCGCCTTTGACACCGAGACAAGTATATGAAGATCAAGTGAAGCTGCGTGATTCAATTGAAAAATTTAAAGAGATTGAAAAAAAAGAAAAGAGTGAAAAGGTGTGTGAAAAATTGAGTGAAAAGAAACGAGGGAAACAAGTTGTAAAAATGAGAGAAAAGAGTAAGGAACAAGAAAAACAAAAGAGTGAGGGAAATATGAGTGCAAAAATGAGTGTTTATGCGAAAGGGAGCGACATTCGAAAATCCTTTATGTTGAGGCAGCCTATACTTGTACTCATGTACAAGTAATCATATTTGAATACTAATGAATTAGATGCTGCTTTGCCTTCTTCTGTTGTCTCTCTTTTGCAGGAATTCGAAGATGTATTTCCCGATGAAGTTTCGAGTGGCTTACCACCTATTCGGGGAATAGAACATCAAATCGACTTCATTCCTGGTGCGTCTATACCAAACCGACCGGCTTATCGTAGTAATCCCGAGGAAACCAAGGAGCTGCAAAAACAAGTGAATGAACTCCTTGAAAAGGGATTCATCCGTGAGAGCCTTAGTCCATGCGCTGTTCCTATTTTGTTGGTGCCAAAAAAGGATGGGACGTGGCGCATGTACGTTGACTGTCGCGCCATGAACAAAATCATGATTAAGTATCGTCATCCAATACCACGCCTAGATGATATGCTCGACGAACTAAGTGGTGCTCAGTTGTTCTCCAAAATCGACCTCAAAAGCGGTTACCATCAAATACGGATGCGCGAGGGAGATGAGTGGAAAACAGCATTTAAAACTAAACATGGTTTGTACAAGTGGTTGGTAATGCCATTCGGTCTTACTAACGCTCCTAGTACCTTTATGCGTTTAATGAACCATGTTCTACGAGCTTTCATTGGTAAATTTTGTGTGGTTTACTTTGACGATATTCTTGTTTATAGTAGGTCCTTAGATGATCACTTGAAGTATTTACGAGCTGTTCTTGATGTGTTGCGAAAGGAAACTTTATATGCCAATCTTAAGAAATGCACGTTTTGTTCTGACCAAGTTGTTTTTCTAGGATTTGTTGTCAGCTCGCAAGGACTTCAAGTTGACCAAGAAAAGGTGAAAGCCATCTGAGAGTGGCCTAGACCGACTAGCATAAGCCAAGTGCGAAGTTTCCATGGCTTGGCGAGTTTCTACCGTTGGTTCATCCCAAATTTTAGCACATTGGCCGCACCTCTCACAAGCGTGATCAAAAAGAATTCTGCTTTCTATTGGAGCGAGGAGCAAGAAAAATCTTTCATTTCACTTAAAGATCATTTAACTAATGCTCCATTACTCATATTACCTAACTTTGATAAAACATTTGAAATTGAGTGTGATGCCTCAGGTATCGGGATTGGTGCTGTGTTAACCCAAGAAGGGAAGCCCGTGGCATATTTTAGTGAAAAGCTAAGTGGCGCACCATTGAATTATCCCACATACGATAAGGAAATGTACGCTTTGATCCGGGCATTAGAAACATGGCAACATTATTTGTGGCCGAAGGAGTTTGTCATCCATTCAGACCATGAATCGCTCAAGCACATCAAAGGCCAACACAAGCTCAACAAAAGGCACGCAAAGTGGGTAGAATTTCTTGAATCCTTTCCTTATGTTATACGGTACAAAAAAGGTAAGGAAAATATTGTGGCCGATGCACTATCTCGTCGATATACCTTGTTAAATCATTTGGATTCAAAACTGCTTGGGTTTGCATTTTTGAAAGATTTGTATAACTCTGATGCTGATTTTGGAGATGTATATAAATTGTGTGAACATGCTGCTGTTGATAAATTTTTCAGGTTCGATGACTTCCTTTTTCGAGAAGGTAAACTATGTATTCCACAAAGCTCCGTGCGAGAGTTGCTAGTACTCGAGGCACATGGTGGTGGTCTCATGGGCCATTTTGGCATTGCAAAGACCTTGGCCATGCTGCAAGAACACTTTTTTTGGCCACGAATGAAACGGGATGTCGAGAAAATATGTTCGCGATGTTTGGTTTGTAAGAAGGCAAAATCAAAGGTTAACCCACATGGGCTGTACATGCCTTTGCCTATTCCCGAAAGGCCTTGGGTTGATCTTTCAATGGATTTTATATTAGGTCTACCGCGAACTCGAACCGGAAAAGATTCCATATTTGTTGTAGTAGATCGATTTTCAAAAATGTCACATTTTATTGCTTGTTCGAAAACTGATGATGCTGTTAATATTGCTAACCTTTTTTTAAAGAAGTTGTCAGGTTGCATGGAATTCCGAAGACGATAGTGTCCGACCGTGATGCAAAATTTCTTAGCCATTTTTGGAGGACACTTTGGAGCAAGCTAGGCACGAAGCTCTTATTCTCCACGACATGTCATCCTCAAACGGATGGACAAATCGAGGTGGTGAACCGTGTAATATCCACTTTACTACGGGCCATCGTCCATAAAAATCTCAAATCGTGGGAGGATTGCCTGCCTCATATAGAGTTTGCTTATAACCGAACCATTCATTCTGCTACTAAATTCTCTCCATTTGAAATAGTTTACGGTTTTAATCCTTTTATCTCCTCTTGATTTAATTCCATTACCTAACGATCAAATTGTTAATGTAGATGCCAAGAGGAAAGCAGACTATGTGAAACAATTGCATCAAAAGGTCAAAGCTAATATCGAGGCTAGGATGGAGCAATATGTGCGCAAGGCCAACAAAGGGCGAAAACAAGTCATATTTGAACCCGGAGATTGGGTGTGGGTTCATATGCGAAAGGAAAAATTTTCGGCTCAGCGAAAGTCGAAGTTGTTGCCGAGAGGAGATGGGCCATTTCAAGTTTTGGAACGAATAAATGATAATTCTTATAAACTTGATCTCCCAGGTGAGTACAATGTAAGTGCTACCTTTAATGTAGCTGATCTTTCTTTTTATGATATAGGTGACGATTTGGGGGCAAATTGCTTCGAAGAGAGGGGGGATGATACGACCACACCTTTCGAGCTGCCAGTTGCCAATATAGATCCCCTTGAGTTGCCTGTAGGACCGATTACCCGAGCTCGAGCAAAGAGATTCAAAGCGCTTAACAACAAAGCATTAGTTGATAGAGTTTGGGGTGAAACCGTTGCTGGACTTATCGAAAGCTTTTGGACCAGCAAGTCGAGCGACCCATGCATTCTTCTTCAAGCTCAAATCAGCTCAAATCAGCTCAACTTCAACATAACTTAGCTCAACGAGCTCTTTTCAGCTCATTTCACTATTGAGTTTATTATGCTGGAATAAATCATTTAAGTTGCTGTTAGTTAAATTAGTTATTTAGTTTTAATAATTAATTTGTCATAATCTGCACATATTTTAATTATGTTCTAAATTAAGTGCTTCATTAAATAGGACCAATTAAATATGTCTTAACTATTACAAAGATTAATTATGTCCAGCCTAATTTATGGTGCAGGATTTATTTGTTTTATGTTGCCGAATTAATGTGTCTAAAAGGGATTTAATTTGCTGCTTTAATTGTTGTAGGTACATTACCCTTGGACGGCATAGGTGCATGAATGATTTAAAGATGGTGTGCTGATCATTTGGTGTTCCCTAAGTGACCATTCGGCCAACCCATGCAGCAACTCTTCAAGAAGATCGTTTGGCTACCCAAGACAACTCCTTAATCTCATGTACATTCGGATGAACCAAGCAGCAGCATTAAATCAAATTCAAGCATTTGGCTGAACCTATTGATTGCATTTTCAGCTCCCAAACAATCCATTCCGTTTTCCTATTAAATCAAGGCATCTAGAAGCTGCCCCTTGCCGTTCTCCATGCACAAGAAACTTCAAGGAAGCTTCATTAGAAATTCTGGAATTTTTAGCTAACCATTTAGCTACCTCAAGAGCCTATTCGGCTATCCCTTGTATTCACTATAAATTTAGCTTGTGTTACTTTGTAAAGAACTTTTTGGCAAATTTTATAAAAACTGATTTTTTGTTCTGGTAAGAACTTCTTCTCTAAGTCTCGTTTAAGATTTTCGTTGGCTTATCTACCTAGTAGTGGCGTCAACCTCTTTCTTTACAAAACCGAACTTATCACTAGTTTTAGTGTGGCGTTCAAAACCCTTTGTACCGAGGTTCCTATCTTGTTAGATAGTGGGTCGAGGTTTCCCTTTAACATACCCAAACTGAGCTAAAGAGAGCCTATAAACAACGGGTCGATACCAAATCGGTATTGGTTCTTGTTTGCACTTCTTTTGTTCGACCCCATCTTTTCATTTTCTAAATTGTACCTAAACCAACCATTCCGTTCGTACCATTTCATAAAACCATTTCATTAATACCTTTCATACCGTTACGTCCATTTCCTCAACTTCCCTTAACTCAATCCGAATTTACCATCCCTTCTATTTACGACGAAGCTTTCTCGAAGACGATCAGTAATCTACAAACGACTCAACTCAAGTCGAGGCGAGCTCGTATCAGAGATGTTCGGCCACATGTATGAAGTAATGGGAAGCCTTCTTTTAGCCGAATAGTCACTTGGAAAATGAAGGAGTAGCACACCATACATGAATGGAAACATTCATGAACCTTGAACACATTGAATGTGGCAATATATGCACTTAGCCGAACATGCACCTAGGAGATTCAAAGCTCTTAACCATCCATGCACCTCCAAGAAAGACATGTTGCTTCATGCTCCATATGTCCATTGAGTTTCTACAAGAAAATGTGAACAGAATAAATTCAAGCTAATGTGAACACAATGTAAACATTAAATTCGGTTATGACAAATTAATTAACATCTATAAACACTTTTAAGACATATTTAATAAAACTAATATGAACTAAATTTAATATGTGGTTTATTAATTAACTAATTAACGAACTTATTAAATAAAAAATTTAATAGTAGTCAAATGAAGTCAAAGTAGTCTTCATGAGCTAGAATTCAACTCATGAGCTAAAACCGAGCTGGGCTTGGACTCATGAGCTGGTAGTGAGCTGGACCCGTGCTGAGAAACTAGAAATGAGCTGATTCCAAGCTAGTGAGCTGATTTTGAGATGAATGGAAACTTGCTTGAGCTGGTGGTGAGCTCGATGAGCTGAGCTGGACTTGCAGGTAATTGCAAGGTGAGTTCAAGGAGCTGGAATCAACTTTCTCAGAGTATCCTATTAGAGTTTCATTCGAAAGTTGAGCTACAAAAATTGTGATAGACTCCTTAAACTTCTTGGCTCGAGCTCGAGTAACAGAACCTTGTGGTAGCACCATAGAATCCTTACTCGAGCTAGCTGAACCATGGGGCGCGATCGCATCAACCATGGCCACTCTGAATCCCCTCCGGCTCCAAGTCTCCTCATTAAGGCTCACTTGCAAGGTTAAGAAAAAGGGGGTGAGTTTAGAAACTCAGTGTGCAACAAGCCCCTTTCGGAGCCCAACTAATATCGACATACTAGGCCGAAGCCTTTCGTTTAACAGTTACTAGGCCGAAGCCTTTTCATAAATCATATCACTGGGCCAAAGCGTTTACTGTAAACGGTATGACCTATAGGCCCATTTCAATATCACATGTAATATTAATGGATGTATGCAAGCCCATTTGGGGAGACTACTCAACCCACCATCCGCTACTCTCCATCCGTACCAACCAAGCTCTCCATGTGGGGAATAACTCAACCCACCCAACCAAACTCTCCACTGGCAGCACAGCTACTTTATCATATAACTGGAGGCCTAGCCTCTTTTAATAATTGGGGCAAAGCCCTTTTTGATAAACTGGGGCAAAGCCCTTTTCGCACTTCCTCCATCTATATAAAAAGCCCAACCCATGCATATAATGAGTATATCATAGCATAACATGTGCATGTTATAACATATCATGTGCATATCATGTCATATCATGTAAATCAATACCTCATGCATCATATTCATAATTAAACCCTAGGGGTATAATGGTCATTTTTACCTAGGGGCAAAACAGTCATTTTTACCTAGGGGCAAAACAGTCATTTACCAAATATTATGGGTTTTCCACGTTCATTAACAATTATCAATATTCTCAAGTGTTTAAACAGTGATTTTAACGCACTTTATCAAATTAGGGCTTTTAGGCCCAAAACCCCTAATGGGAAAGTCGATTTAGCCCTTTTAGCCCACTTAACCCAATTTTTACAACAGATCTAACCGTGTTAACATGCAATTTATCCAAGTTCCATTTCCTATCAATTTTACCCAAATGGGCCCGGAAGCCCATTGGGCCCAATTTCAGCCCATTGAGGCCCAACTTACCGTCGTGCACAGAATTGCGCTCTTACCTGTTCCATCGATCCAAACACCGATCATATCATTTTTATCGCATCTAAAACTGCATGCAAAATCTTAAGTTCCCGAAATGCCAGAATTTTGGCATTTCAGCTTTTCTGCGAATATTAGCCTAAGCTACTACGAGGGTTGTTACACACCTATTTTGTGATGACTGCCACTGAGATCCCTTACGATGTCCTACAATTGATTACCACAATTCTTAGATTGCAAACCACAATAACCAATCCCAACATTCACCTACCATATTCGAACCATGCCCCTAAAGCCTTTAGAATCTGATGCGAGCGCGCCCAGCGAACCTCTTCGAACAAGTCTCCCTAGTCGAGGTTCCTACTTTGTTAAGTAGTGGGTCGAGGTTCTATTATTTCCATTTTCACCTTGAAAGCGTATAAGTACTTGGGTCAATATTTCTTAATATTGGTTCTTACTTGCTTTTAAGTTCACCATCTTCCATAACCATCATTTATTATACTACCTTCAATCTATTTTCATTCTTTTGCTTCTTTTAAAACTGAACCTTTATATTTCATATTTTAAACCCTACCTTTGAACCCCTTAAATAGCTTCCGCATTATTTAACCTAAAAACATCTTCTTTAAAAGAGCCGAATGATACTTTCTCGTAGACGATCGGGCAAACTCACATATGACTCGACTCACCCCGAGGCGAATCGCATCAGAATCTTACCTTTTTGCTGAAAACCGATGACTAGATCTAAGTCTAGTTGTTCAAAAGATCCAAGCCTTCGATCCAACCTCTAGAAGACACTAAACACCAAAACAAATTGTCAGTTAAAGACCCTTAAAGCCCTATGCCCAAATCGACAGCCTCCCTAGATTTTAGGGACTTCAACTTTTTCTAAATTGTAAAATAAGTCTAGATCTGAGGTGATGAGCACTTACCACCTATTCCTCTTTGATTTCTACGTAGATCTGATGCAGATCTATCCTCTAAATGATAGTAGAACTCAAATTCAGGAGATCTGAAGTTTCGGCTATAAGTCCTTAAATCTATGGTACTTCGACTTTTTAAGTGATGAAGAAGATGATGACTTGAGGCTATAACTTTGAAGTAATGTTGCTAACAGATATTAATGGTTTAGAGAAGATGAAAGTTAATCAAAAGGAACAAAAATAACTAAAGGATTTTGGCTTGGAGAAATCGGCACAAGAAGTGAGTTTTTGAGATTTCGGCTTTTATGGCGATCGGCTGTGAAGGTTTTGTGGAGGATGGGATCGATAGAGGAGGTGAGTAAGGTGATCAGAAGGTTTTGACTAGAAGAAAAAAACAAAAAGAAAGAAAGAAAATGGAGGAAAAAGAGAGGAAGAAGAACTCGGCACCAAGGAGAAGGAATTTGCGTTTTCGGCTTTTGTGAGAACTCAGAAAGGATGAATGACAGTGAAAGCTTTCAGGTGGGTAACCCTAATTCTCCAAGACAAAAAAAGAAAAGAACCTAACCCTAATATCAACTAAAACAATCGGCCCAACCTCCCTAAGGCCCTTGCCGAAATTCACTTAAGTGATCACATGCCCGGCACATGCCTAAAATTAAAAAGTAACAGTATGCCTACCTTGCAACTTGAACCCTGGACCTTTAATTCCTTCCCAGGCACCATTTTTTTTAGGAACTTAGTGGTGCCACCTTGCCACTTTACCAAGGCCTTATTTGTGTCATAATTTACCACCTCAATTTTAAAAGCCCATATCGCCAGAACCCTCTTTCTCCAAAATTAAAAATTCAGGAATTGCCTCGAATTAAATTTACTCTTGGGCCTTTTTCCCACACCATAACCCTTCGTAATTTATTTAATTACATACTAAATAATAATAATAATAATTAAAATATCCAAATTGTTTGGGCCGCCTTCTACCCGAACCTAGACTCAAGGCCCATTACTCCTAGGCCCAAAAATCGTGGCGTTACATTCATGCAAGTGGGGGCTATTTTATGTACATATATTTGAAGATTCATGGACCGTAATTAAGGAAGAACATGCATTGGGACGTTTCATGTATGTATCATGCATATCCAAGATGTCCATTCAAGTACTCAAGGTACATTCAAGCCTCATTCGGCCAACGGAGATGTAGGAGTATTAAAGGGCTGCACATTCATGAACTATGGCTTTTCTTCAAGGCTAAGTATGCATCAATACATCAGGTGAAGCAACATGATGGTTCGGCCAATTCATGCACCATCTCCAAGCATGAACCGAATTTTAATGCTGTTGTGTGAACATGTTAAATACAAATGTGAACAGAATTTAAATTAGTGTGAACATCATAGATGCTGAATATCAATAGGCATCTTAGGCTTATAAATAGTTTGCTCATTTCATGTAAAAAGGACTTTTTTGCCAATTTGTTAATGAACATTGTTCTTGTGAGGTTGCTTTCTCTCATATCTCGTACAAGTTTCGAAAGACTTATCTAGTTTGTGCTAGTGGCGTAATCGACCTTGTTTGAACTTATCACCATTCTTGGTGTGGCGTTCACCTATCTTTTATTCCATCTTTCCACCTTAACAATATAGGAACTGGGGTGACACTTTTTAGTGTTGAATCTTTCGAATTTCTTTCTTGTTATCACCAAACTGAGCCATCTATCCAACATCCTTTCTTGTTTCCTTAGCCAAACCTATCACTACCCTTTTCCATAACTTTTGAAAACCTTTCGCTATCCAAACCTATCCATTCACTTCTATTTCTAAAATTCAAGGCACGAACGACCCTTCTCGTCTATGATCGGGCAATTTGTGATTTTGACTCAACTATCCGAGCCGGATCACATCATTTAATACTGATTTTTATTGTGTCTTAGTTTACACAAATTAATTACATGTTCCAAATTAATTAGTTTAGTTGCTGCTGAATTTAATTGTGTCTGAAACTTAATTAATTTGCTGAATTAATTTGTTCAGCCACATACAGTGGACGGCTTGAATACAAGAGAGCTGCTGATTTTGTTCTTCAAAGTGAGCTGCTGATTTAGTTCTCCCAAGCATCCCTTCATGGAGACCAATGGCCAAGAGAGTTTTCACATTGCTGGAAATGTTTTTTACACTAGGGACAATTTGATTTGGGGCTTTCACACACAAAGGCTATTCAATTCCACCTGTTCACACTCAAAAACTCTTGATGAACCCCAAGTAGATTTTAATGAACTCCAAACTATTCAGCTGATCAAAGCAGCCCATTTAAGCTCCTTAAAACTATTTGGCCAAATATAGCCTAGCTCCAGCCACTTCATTCAATTGTTCAGCTCAACAATTAACTTTCTTCAATGAAAGCTGGTTGAAAACACCAAAAAGTAGCCCTTAGTCGTCCCCAAGAAGGCTAACCAACTCCCATGCATCCCAATTAATTCCAGCTGCATGTAGACACTCTAGAAGATGTTCAAAGATGTTCCCAAGCTGGAGAAGCTTCCTGGGATTTTCTTGAATTTTTTTGGAATTTTCAGCTCATTAAAAGCTGAAATTAAGTGACCATTTGGATATCCAATTGTCCATTCGGCTAGCCTAGATTTTTGGCTATAAATACTTAGTTAATTTCAAGTTGTATAGACTTTTTCCAATCTGTTTGATGCGAGTGCACCCAACGATTCAGCTAGTTCAAGTAAAGATCATCTGACGCTATCACAAGGCCCTATCACCCGAGCTCGAGCTAAGGCTTTCAAAGATTCTATTTCAGCTCTTGTAGCTCGAATTTGGGATGAAACTCAGCCCAGCCGCAGCGAGGAAGCTTATGTTAACTCTTCCAGTTCACCTCACAACTTGCTACTAGTTTAGATTCAGCTCATATCCAGCTCCCTAGCTCGAGTCCAAATTATTACAGTGCGAACCTAGCTCAGATTTAGCTCACGAGCTTAACTTGACTCATCACTAGCTCATGCACCTATATCGAGCTAAATAAGTCTATTCGTCCCTAGCTATTAAATAAGATTGATGCATTAAATAAATTTGAACATATTTATTCAAATAATTAATTTGTTTAATTCTGGACATTTTAAATAGGTGTGCCGAATTTAATTAGGTTATTACATGTTATTAATATGTCTTGGTTGAACTAGGATTTAATGTGTCCAAATTACTAAAATTATTTATTGTGTTAGCCGAATTTATGAGAGTGTTTAATATGTTCATATCTGCTGCCACCTTAGTGTGTTCACATTGGTGATTAATGCTTGATTTTAATGTTGCATGTACATCACTCATTGGATGGCAAGATGCATGGATGAATTAAGTTGGTATGATGATTTTTGGACTTTCCAAAGCAACCATTCGGCCAAGAGTCACTTTATCCTTCAATTCTCTAAGGTGGCCGAATATCTTCCCCATGGTAACATCAAAGCATTCACACTAGGAGTTCACACATGCAACCATTCGACTACTTGTTTTCACACCTCAAAGTGATACGAACCGCCTCAGGGAGAGTCGAGTCGTATGCTGAGTTGCCCGATCGTCTACGAGAAAGTATTGTTCAATTCGCTTTTGGAATGAAGTTGATAGAAAAATTAGGACGGAAGCTAAGTATAATGGTTTAATGATGGATATGGAAGAAAGGGGTTCTTAAAAGCAAGCACGAACCAATATTAGAAAATATCGACCCCAAATGCTTATAGGCTTTCAAGGTGGAGGATGAAAGTGATAAACCTCGACTCGCTACTTAGCAAAGTAGGAACCTCGATATAAGGGTAAAAGAAACAGGGTTGACGCCACTACTAGGTAGATAAGTCAACAAAGTCTCAAACAAAGTTTAGAGAAGAAAATTCTCACAAGATTAAATTCAATAAAAATTTGGCAAAAGTCCCTTACAAATGAAAGAAAACAAATATTTATAGGCACATAGATGACCATTCAAATTCGGCATCTAGGTGTTCACACAATAATAAAAACGTTCACACTAATGTATTAAAATAGTTCATAAATTTGGCAGATTCATGCACTATTTGAATGACACTTTTCTTCCCCTTGGTTTGTGCATGGATGCTTAGTCATAAAGAAAGGCTTCAAGTGACTTGTATGTGCACCAAAGGTTGCATTCATCTCCTTGGGACGTTCATGCACTTGTATGGAACATGTATCTTCATAATTAAACACTTTAATGGCATGTAGGTTCATAAATGGCAGCATGAACCTAGTAAATTCGTTCTCCCCTTTGCGCATGCACTTAATTCAATCAATGTGTTGAATTATTGAGTTAATTCCTTTCCTTGGACGTTCTTGAACCCATCCATGCATGTGTAGTAGCCTATAGGTCAATTCAAAGTGTGAACATGTTCAAGGAGCTCTATGGTCAACATAGAATTAGTTGGCAGCTACTTCTTGACCGAATAAGTGCCTTGGAAAGTTAGGAGACAGCCACCATACATGCACTTAAGCCATTCATGCATTCTATCATCCCATGCATTTGATCCATTCATGGACTAGCCTTTAATGTCCATACATGCATTCGGCACATGCATGAATTTGTAGAAACCTTGCATCTAGCCGTACATGCACTAGCATTTAATACTTCTTCATTCATGAGTGTGGAATGCCCAAAAGAGATGTTTCTTCATCCATACATTGTGCCGTCCTTGATCATTGTATCTACAAAAAAAATAAAATCAATTTATGAGACATCATGTGAACACATTAATGTCATGCATTAAATCGGCTAAAATGTGAACATAATTAAAATATGTAATGACTGTGACATATTAAAACAAATATTAATATAAGTCAAATTTGATGCTTAAATAATTATGTTCAGATTTTATTTAATGCATTAAAGTCAAAACAGATTTTGAGCTAAAATGAGCTAAGCTTTAGCCCTTAAGCTAAAGTTAAGCTGAGATTAAACTCCTAAGCTGAAATTGAGCTAAGGTTTAGATGGTGAGCTGAATATGAGCTAGGAGTGAGCTCGGTTTAGCTCAGGCAAGTTGGATTGAGCTCGAATAAGTTGGATTTGATCTGGACGGAGCTTGTGGAGCTGGAAACGAGCTGCGATCAGCTTGCCAACATGTCAAAGCTCAGCTTGACAGACTTGTTCGATGAAGTTCGTGGGGTGTGCTCGTATCACAAAGGCTATTCATGCTCCTATGTTCGCACCTATTTTTGTCTCTTCATGAAGCCCATTTAAGACATCACCTTTGGATGAAACCACATGAATTTAATGCTTTAATTAAAGTGCTGGCCGAACCTACCCAAGCATGCATGAAGACCATTTATCCAAGTGCATCAATGCTTAGCCATGAAGTCTTCCATCCACCTCCCATTCGGCCGAACATGGACATGCATATTGAAAGATCATTTCTAGAATTTTCATAGCCATTATTAGTTACATTGCTTAGTTGTTAAGCCTATGAACTTGACTATTCGGCTAGCATAGGCTACTAGTATAAATAGTGGCTCACTTTCATTGTAAACGGACTTTTTTTTTGGATTGTTACTGTTATGCTGCAAAAATTACAAGGCAACTTTTCTTCATTTCGTACAAAGATTCGATTGGCTTTCCTAGAGTCCTAGTTGCGCCAACTGCATTCTTTACCAAAACTGAACTTATCACTACTTGTAGTGTGGCGTTCACCATACCGAGGTTCCTATCTTGATAGATAGCCGGTCGAGGTCAACTTCACCAAACCTAAATCGAACTCAAAGGGCCTATAAACAACGGGTCGATACCATATCGGTATTGGTTCTTGTTTGCACTTTTGTTCAATCCATATTTCTTTCGAAACCAGTTCGTACCAAATCGACAAAATCGTCCATTTCTTACCATACCGACCTTTTTTTTACTCAATCCATCTTACATAATTGAACCTTTCTTATCCTTTCTTTCTTAGCCTTTTTTCAACTATCCAACTCCTTCAACTAAACTTTACGTAACTTTTTGTCGATGATCGGGCAACTACGAATACTACTCGACTCTCTCGAGATGGTTCGTATCATTTGGTATCAGAGCTACTCAAACGAGAAGTACGTATGACAAAATCATCCCGGGAATAGTACAAGTGAACAAAAGTAAGTAGGATTAAAAAAAAGAGTATAGAAAAAAATTTGTATACCAAAGTTTTCTCATTTTGATTAGTTTGTTGCTGTTACTATAAAAACAAAAATCTACGCAGCCGAAGAAAAAAAACACGTACAAAAGTGTTCCTATTGTATTTAGTTTGCTGATATAGTACAAAAAAAGAAGTTATACAAGTTAAAAAAAAATTGAAGTGAAAACTTGTTCTATTGTAATTCAGTTCTGATCTTGAAGTCATTCTTCCATCTTTTCTTTCTACCATAACCCATCGCCACACCAAAACCCGAACTATTACTTTTTTTTCTTTCTTGTTAGCCTACCCTAAACCAAATACATTAGTCCCTTGATTACCCCTTGAGCCGACCACCTAGACAAAGGTTTAAGCCTAACGAATCTGCTAACGAAATCACGAAAAAAGTTAAGAGAGGTAAAAGCCTATTCTCGAGCGTAAACACGAGTGTGAGTGAATCATCTTTCTTTTCTTTTCGAGTGATTGTGAGTTTTTTTTTTGTGGTGAGGTTTCTCTTTAACAAATGGCACAAGAAATCGATCCCAACATGGAAGAATGTATGGCATGACAACCTGTTTGCAATGTTCCTGACCTAAACATGCAAGCTCTATTACGAGAAATGGAGCGACTCCTAGACTGAAGGCTCAATCCTATTGAAGATCATTATTCCAAGTTGAAATGATAGGTCGGCGTGAAAGAACCCCCGAGGTTGTCAGACAAAGACTGGAAAGGCCAAACCGAAATGGGGGAAGACGAAGGGTCCAAGACGATGAAGTAAATGGCCCTAATGATTTTGAAAGTGAACAAGAGTCTGCTGCTAGTATTCGTCAGAGGGAACTACGACATCGAGATCGTAGACGAGAAGATGACGATCTCAAGAACATCAAGCTGTCCATTTCATCGTTCCAAGGTAGGTCGGATTCGGAGGCCTATCTTGAGTGGGAAAAAAGATAGAGTTGGTGTTCGATTGTCATAATTACTCCGAGAATAAAAAGGTGAAACTTGCAGCTATAGAATTTTCAGACTACGCCATGATCTGGTGGGATCAACTAACCACTAGTCGGAGCCGAAACGAAGAATGTCCAATTTCTACGTGGATCAAGATGAAGGCAGCGTTGAGGCGACGGTTTATTCCTTCGTACTACCACCGGGAGTTGCACCAAAAACTCCAAAATCTCACACAAGGGTCCAAAAGTGTTGAAGATTACTACAAAGAGATGGAAATTGCGATGATTCCGGTAGACGTGCAAAAAGATCCCAAAGCAACGATGGCGCGATTCTTGGCTGGTCTAAATCGAGATATCGCCAATGTGGTCGAATTGCAACACTACCTTGAAGTGGTTGACATGGTCCATATGGCCATCAAGGTAGAAAAACAACTCAAGCGAAAAGGCCCAAGCCGAGGATTCTCCACTTCTAACACTTCAAAGTGGGGCCAAAGTTTGAGTAAAGGCCTTCCAGCCTTTCGAGGAAAAGAATCCACTGCCCCTCTGAAAACCAACAAACCGAATACCAAAATTAACAAAGGCAAGGCACCGAAAACATCACTTAATCGAAATTAGATATCAAATGTTTCAAGTGTCTCGGAAGAGGACACATAGCCAGTCAGTGTCCAAATCAAATAACCATGGTGTTGCGAGCCGATGGCGAAGTTGAAACGGAGGACGAAGAAGAGAAAGAATTTGAATCGACTTTTGAAGTCAAGGAGGATTTAGAACAGCCCATGGAAGGTGAATTACTTGTTGTGAAGCGAAGTCTAAGTCTCCAACGCACGGAATGATCTCCAATGAGAAAATATATTTCATACTCGTTGTCGAATCGGAGGCAAATTCTGTAGCGTCATTATCAATGGAGGCAGCTATACCAATGTAGCAAGTACCATGATGGTTGAAAAACTTGGTTTGCCTACTACCAAGCATCCGAGCCCCTACAAAATTCAATGGCTCAACGACGGCGGAGAACTTAAGGTAACAAAGCAAGTACTTGTCTCATTCACCATTGGTAAGTATATGGACGAAGTACTTTACGACATTGTACCGATGCATGCGGGGGCATCTACTCCTTGGTCGCCCGTGGCAATTTGACCGACGGGTGTTACATGATGGGTACACTAATCGATATACCTTCAAGTTCATGGGAAAGAATGTAACCTTGGCACCATTATCTCCCAAACAAGTGTACGAAGACCAAATGAAATTAAAAGTTTCTGGCAAACAAATGAGAGAGAAAGAAAAGGAAGATTGTAAAAAAACAAAAGAAGAAAAAAATAATAAAAAGAAAACAAAAGAGAGTGAAAAGAAAAACAACAAAGAAAAAGAAGAAAAAGAAAAGAAAATTGAGAAAATGAGTGTTTTTGCAAAAGCTAGTGACGTGAGAAAAGCTTTGGTGATGAGACAACCTGTTCTTGTACTTCTGTACAAGGAAACTTTGATTACTACTAACGATTTGCCCGACACCCTTCCCTCTCCTGTTCTTTCTTTGTTGCAGGATTTCAAAGATGTTTTCCCGGAAGAAGTCCTAAGTGGTCTCCCACCACTTCGAGGGATCGAACATCAAATAGATTTTATGCCGGGAGCTGTAATCCTAAACCGACCTGCCTATCGAGCCAATCCGGAGGAAACTAAAAAATTACAATGGAAAATCCAAGAGTTGACGGAAAAAGTCTACATACGCGAGAGCCTTAGCCCCTGCACTGTTCCTGTTCTGTTGGTGCCGAAGAAAGACAGGACATGGCAGGTGTGCATTGATTGCCGAGCCATCAATAAAATTACAATAAAATATCGTCATCCCATTCATCGCTTAGATGACATGTTAGACGAACTTAGTGGAGCCACGATTTTCTCAAAAATCAACTTGAAAAGCAGCTACCACCAAATCTGAATGCAAGAGGGCGATGAATGGAAAACGGCGTTCAAGACCAAATACGGGTTATACGAGTGGTTGTGATACACACTCACCTCGGATGAGATTTGTGTCGTAATGTTTGCCCGATCGTAAAATCGAGTAAGCTAAGGGTCGTTCGAGAAATGTTTGTTTAGAAGGAAAGGACTAGGTACAAAGTGGTTCGGTAGCGTAATGGATAGTTTGGTAGAAATTGGGATGGAATTCGGTTAATGGCCAAAGTAAGAACTAGCACAACGTTAGTATGCTAACCCGTTACTTATGTGACACTTGAGTCGGAAAATGAAAGATGGATATGGGGTAGTTTATGGAGACCTTGACCCGCTACCAAGAATGATAGGAACCTCGGTATAATTTAGAACGCCACACTTTGAGATTCAAAGTGATAAGTTCGGAAACAAAGATAGAATGACGCCACAAGGTTTCTTGATAAGTCAAACTAGTCTTTGGAGAAAATTGAGAGTTGAAAACAAACTCACAAAGTTTATAAAATTCATAAAATGTTCATTAATCTTTAACAAGTGAAAAAACAAGCCATATTTATAGCCTAAACTATAGCTAGCCGAATAGTCATATGGCATTCAAAGGGACGGCTATCTTAAGCCTTAAGGATTTAGGAAATTTCCTAGCAATTTCTTGGACAAATTCTAGAGTCTTCTTGGCTTGGGAACCGAATGAGAAGCTACTAGAAGCTAGCCATTAATGGGAAGCTTTATGGACTAGTCCACATTCGGCCAAGGTGCTTGAAAGTAGCTTGAATGCTTCTTAAATGTGACGCCTAGATAAGCTTGAAAGCCTTGGATTAATTGAGCATTATGGAGGACTCCAATGGCCATTCAAGTGTGAAAGGCCGAATATGTATAGTCCTTGTGTGTGAAAACATGGAACCGAACAGCCCTTAGTGTGAAAAGAACTTTCAGCAAAATGTGAACACAAAGATGCTGCTTGGGAGAGTTGGCCGATCATTCTTGGAAAATAAATCACCATCCTTTGGCTTTTGATGTCCACGAAGGGGTGCATTTGATGGCTGCACATTCCCATGCATGCTCCTTTAATGTTTGTGTGCTGCACATTTATTTAAACCATTAGTCAACTTAATCTTAAATTCGGCTGTAACTAATTAAATTTGTCTCTAAACTAGACACATTAAATTGATGTCCTAAACTAGACACATTTAAGCTATGTATTAATATAAGACATATTTAATAATTTAAATTAAAATGTCCAGATTTAAGACACATTAATTAATTAATTAATTTAAGCATAAATTTAACTAATTAATTGACACAAATAGTTAATTTATTCTAGTCAAATAAATGCATCAAATAAATAAAATAGAAATTTAGCTCCATGAGCTAACTAAGTGTCGAATTGAGCTCCCTTGAGCTAACACGAGCTAAGTCAGCTTGTAACACATTGCACAACGAGCTACTCAAGCTAGACTCTTGATGTTCGGCCAAGCCTTCCATCCATACTCGAGCAATGTAACTTGCTACAGCTTCTTGGAACCTCTTGGCACGGGCTCGAGTGATTGGCCCCGATGGCAATTCCATGGTTTTCATGGGCGAGTTCGCATCATCCTCCCCCTCTTCAAGGTGATTCGTCCTCGAATCGTCACCTACATCAAAGGGAGAAAGGTCAGCAACATTAAAGCTAGCACTCACACCATACTCACCGGGTAAATCGAGTTTGTAGGCATTATCATTGATTCGCTCCACTACTTGGAATGGCCCGTCACCCCTTGGTAGAAGTTTTGATTTTCTTTGCTCAGGAAATCTTTCTTTGCGCATGTGGATCCAAACCCAGTCACCAGGTTCGAATATGACTCGTTTGTGTCCCTTGTTCGCTCCTCGAACATATTGTTCGATTCTTCTTTCGATATTGTCTTTGACGTTCTTATGAAGCTGTTTAACAAAATCGCCTTCTTTTTGCCATCTACATGCACTAGCTCATTAGCAGGCATAGGAACCAGATCAAGAGGAGTAATAGGGTTAAAACCATATACTACCTCAAAAGGAGAATGTTTTGTGGCTGAATAAACAGTCCGATTGTAGGCGAACTCCACGTGAGGTAAACACTCCTCCCATAACTTCAAATTCTTCCGTAGAATGGCTCGAAGCAAGGTCGACAGTACTCGATTAACCACTTCAGTTTGGCCATCCGTTTGAGGGTGGCATGTCGTCGAAAACAACAACTTTGTTCCTAACTTACCCCACAACGTTCTCCAAAAATGACTTAGGAACTTTGTGTCACGATCAGAGACGATAGTACGAGGAATTCCGTGCAACCTAACAACTTCCTTGAAAAATAAATTAGCAACATTAGTGGCATCATCAGTTTTATTACAAGGAATGAAATGTGGCATTTTCGAAAAATGATCCACAATAACAAATATTGCATCCTTCCCTCTTTTGGTTCTAGGGAGGCCTAGAACGAAGTCCATCGAAATATCGACCCACGGGGCATCCGGTATAGGCAACGGGGTGTACAAACCATGGGGCTTGATGCATGATTTTGCTTTCTTACAGATGATGCATCGTTCGCATTTCCTTATGACATCACGTTTCATTTTAGGCCAATAGAAATGTTCATGCAATATTGCTAGAGTCTTTACAACTCCAAAATGACCCATAAGTCCACCACTATGGGCTTCATTGACAAGCATCTCTCGGACAGAACCTTGAGGTATACACATTTTATCTTCACGAAAAAGATAGCCTTCATGCTGAAAATACTTGTCAATTGCACCATGCAAACAACTCTTATAGATTTCACCAAAATCGGGATCAGTTTGATACAAATCTTTCATGAATTTAAAACCAAGTAACTTAGAGTCCATTAAGTTGACAAGTGCATACCTTCGTGATAGGGCATCGACAATAATGTTTTCCTTACCTTTCTTATACTTTATCACATACGAAAATGACTCCAAGTATTCTACCCACTTCGCATGACGTTTATTGAGCTTCGTTTGACCCTTGAGGTGTTTTAAAGCCTCGTGATCTGAGTGGATTACAAATTCCTTTGGCCATAGATAATGTTGCCACGTCTCTCAGGCTCGGATCAGTGCATACAACTCCTTGTCATACGTAGGATAGTTCAACGTGGCCCCGTTCAACTTCTCACTAAAGTACGCCACGGGTCGTCCGTCTTGCATTAAAATAGCGCCAATGCCAATTCCTGAAGCATCGCATTCAATCTCGAATGTCTTGTTAAAATCCGGTAAAGATAATAATGGAGCATTAGTAAGACATTCCTTAATTTTAACAAAGGCATTTTCTTGATCATCAGTCCAAACAAAGGGCGAGTTTTTCTTAATTATACCTATCAAGGGGGCGGCTACAAAGCTAAAATTAGGCACAAACCTTCGATAAAAGCTTGCCAACCCGTAAAAACTCCTTACTTGGCTGATGTTTTTTGGTCGCAGCCACTCGTTGATCGCTTTGACTTTTTCTTGATCAACTTGCAAGCCATGAGCACTTACCACGAAACCTAAAAATACAACCTCGTGAGTACAAAACGAACATTTCTTTAAGTTGGCATAAAGTACCGCTTTTCGTAGTACTTCCAACACCGCATGCAGATGCTGAACATGTTCTTCTAATGACTTACTATAGATCAAAATATCATCAAAATACACAACGTAAAATTTTCCAATAAATGCACGCAAAACATGATTCATCAAATGCATAAAAGTACTAGGGGCATTTGTAAGGCCGAATGGCATTACCAACCATTCGTACAAATCGTATTTCGTCTTGAATGCGGTTTTCCACTCGTCGCCCTCCCGCATTCGAATTTGATGGTAGCCACTCTTTAGATCAATCTTCGAAAAGATTTGGGCTCCGTTAAGTTCATTGAGCATGTCATCAAGGCGGGGAATAGGGTGTCGGTATTTAACATTTATTTTGTTGATGGCGCGATAGTTTACACACATTCGCCATGAACCGTCCTTTTTAGGCACTAGCAACACCGGCATCGCACACGGACTTAAGCTTTCCCGAATGTAGCCTTTTTTCATTAATTCGGCCACTTGCCTTTGCAGTTCCATTGTCTCCTCAGAGTTACTCCGATAGGCCAGTCTATTTGGAATAGATGCTCCCGGTACAAAATTGATTTGGTGTTCGATGCCTCGAATGGGAGGCAACCCGTTCGGCACTTTTTCGGGAAACACGTATTCAAATTCCTGCAACAAAGAAACAATAGGAGAAGGCAATAATTTTTCTATCTCGTTAGTTTCCAGCAAGCACTCTTTGTACATAAGTACAAGAATGGGTTGCTTTGCCAACAATAATTTCTGAATCTCTCGCTTTCTTGCAAAAACACTCGTTTTTCTCTTTTTCACTCTCATTTTCTTTTTCTTTTTCCACTCGTGTTTTTAACTCACTTTTCTCACTTTTTCCACACCTTTTCTTTTCTTTCTTTTTATCTTGCTCTTTTTCTTTTTCTCTTTCAATGGATTGCCTCAATTTGATTTGATCTTCATTCACTTATTTTGGTGTGAGAGGGGCTAGTGTGACATTCCTTCCAAGATGCTTGAATGAATAACGATTCGTGTAGCCATCATGGACTACCCTACGGTCGAACTGCCAAGGACGACCCAATAGAAGGTGTCCCGCATGCATCGGCACAACATCATATATCACCTCGTCTTGGTATTTTCCTATGGAAAATGCCACTTTTGCTTGCTTTGTAACTTTGAGTTCTCCTCCGTCGTTTAGCCACTGCAACTTATAAGGGTTCAGATGCTTCATCGTGGCCAAACCAAGTCATTCCACAAGCATGGTACTCGCGACATTGGTACAACTACCTCCATCGATTATCAAGCTACACACCTTGCCTTGAACGTGACAGCGAGTGTGAAAGATATTTTCTCGTTACTGTTCTTCCTTAACACCTTGAATATTCAAACTTCGTTTTACAACGAGTATCTCTCCCTTGATCGGCATCTCAATTTCATCATCTTCTTCTGAGGGCACTTCAGATTCATTCTCTTGTTCATCTTAAGACTCGATCTCGCCATTTGGCCGTACCACCATCACTCGACGATTAGGGCATTGACTAGCAATATGGCCTCGGCCTTGACACTTAAAACACTTTACGTCACGAGCTCGATTAGGAACGGGCTCATTTCTACTCTTACCAATGTCACTGCTTGGTTGATTGGGTTTAGCAGCAACGGATGGTTCTTTAGGCTGAATAGGAGCTTTGCTCGCTCCTTGAGTCCATTTATTGGTAGAGGACGTTGGATAGGTCCGGTTGACACTTTTTCACTTCAATTGCTTTTCAATTTTGATTGCCATGTGAACCATATCCATTACTTCAACGTAGTGTTGAAGTTCCACCACATGAGCTATATCTCGATTCAAACCGGCTAAAAACCTTGCCATCGTCACTTCTCGGTCTTCTTCCATGTCGGCTCTTATCATAGCAATCTCCATCTCCTTATAATAATCTTCGACGCTTCGATTGCCTTGAGTGAGATTTTGCAGCCGTTGATACAACTCCCGGTGATAGTACGAGGGAACAAAGCGCTTCGCATAGATGCCTTCATTTCATTTCAAATTTCACGAGAGATAGGCCTTTCACCATTTCTCCGTCGACTAGTCATTAGCTGATCCCACCATACAAGGGCATAATCTGAAAACTCAATAGCTGCAAGTTTAACTTTTTTTATCTCCGAGTAGTTGTGACACTCGAAGACGAGTTTGACTTTCTTTTCCCACTCCATGTACACCTCCGGATCATTTTTGCCTTGAAACGACGGGATTGACATCTTAATGTTTTTGAGATTGTCATCAAGATGATCTCGACCTCGTTGTCCACGGTTTCGACGTTCTTGTTGCCTAACACTTTGAACAGATGAATGATCACTTTTGGACTCACTAGGCTCGTATAAATCGTTTTGTTCTTGTCTAGGACGTCCACGTTCTCGCCGTTGGTTTTGTGGCTCCCTTACACGTTGTACCTCCTCATTTAAGTGATCCAATTGCTCTTGCATTGGTTCTATTGTCTCTCGAAGCATACACTAAATTCTCGGATCAAAGCTTGTTGACCCAAATCAGAGACTCTGCCACCTTGAGCAACATTCCTAACCAGGCGTGGACCAGTTCTGTCCATTTGACGTCTCTCGGGGCTTCTAGACATAAAGTTTAATCACACCGCAAAGAACTCACACTTCTCTCAAAAAAAAAGAAGAAAAGAAATCACTCGATTTTTTTTTGGCTTTTATCCTTCTCAGATGGTCTCTCCACTCTCTTACCTTTTACCACTCGATTTTTGCCTCTCAAATTTCTTCGCAAACTATGTAGACAAATCAAAGAAAACCTTTTTTGGGTCGGTTAACAAAATTGATGTGGCTAGGTGAGGAACAATGTAGGTTAAAAGGTAGGCTGAAGAAAAGAAAGATATCGGTTTAGTGTGGCGTTGGTGTGTGCGAAAGCGGCATAGAACTTTGAAGATCAAAAATACTTGAGAGAGTTTAAAAGCAACTTCCAATCACCTTTTTTTTTATTTTTTTCAAATTTTTTCGGAATTTTTTTTGTATAACTTTTTTTTGCACTATATAAGCAAAATAAATACAATAGGAACACTTCGGTACGCGATTTTTTTTTCTTCGGCTGCATAGATTTTTGTTTTTGTAATAACAGCAACAAACTAATCAAAATGAGGAAGCTTCGGTATACGAATTTTTTTCTATACTTTTTTTCTGATTTACGAATCCGGGGTTACAAATATCAGTACTTACCTCAATTTTAACTAGCTCTGATACCAACTTGATACACACTCACCTTGAATGAGATTTGTGTTGTAATGTTTGCCCAATTGTAAAATCGAGTAAGCTAAGGGTCGTTCAAGAAATGTTTGTTTAGAAGGAAAGGACTAGGTACAAAGTGGTTCGGTAGGGTAATGGATAGTTTGGTAGAAATTGGGATGGAATTTAGTTAAGGGCCAAAGTAAGAACTAGCACAACGTTAGTATGCTAACCCGTTACTTATGTGACACTTGAGTCGAAAAATGGAAGATGGATATGGGGTAGTTTATGGAGACCTTGACCCGCTACCAAGAATGATAGGAACCTCGGTATAACTTAGAATGCCACACTTTGGGATTCAAAGTGATAAGTTCGGAAACAAAGATAGAATGACGCCACAAGGTTTCTTGATAAGTCAAACTAGTCTTTGGAGAAAATTGAGAGTTGAAAACAAACTCACAAAGTTTATAAAATTCATAAAATGTTCATTAGTCTTTAACAAGTGAAAAAACAAGCCATATTTATAGCCTAAACTATAGCTAGCCGAATAGTCATATGGCATTCAAAGGGACGGCTATCTTAAGCCTTAAGGATTTAGGAAATTTCCTAGCAATTTCTTGGACAAATTCTAGAGTCTTCTTGGCTTGGGAACCGAATGAGAAGCTACTAGAAGCTAGCCATTAATGGGAAGCTTTATGGACTAGTCCACATTCGGCCAAGGTGCTTGAAAATAGCTTGAATGCTTCTTAAATGTGACGCCTAGATAAGCTTGAAAGCCTTGGATTAATTAAGCATTATGGAGGACTCCAATGGCCATTCAAGTGTGAAAGGCCGAATATGTACAGTCCTTGTGTGTGAAAACATGGAACCGAACAACCCTTAGTGTGAAAAGAACTTTCAGCAAAATGTGAACACAAAGATGCTGCTTGGGAGAGTTGGCCGGTCATTCTTGGAAAATAAATCACCACTCTTTGGCTTTTGATGTCCACGGAGGGGTGCATTTGATGGCTGCACATTCCCATGCATGCTCCTTTAATGTTTGTGTGCTGCACATTTATTTAAACCATTAGTCAACTTAATCTTAAATTCAGCTGTAACTAATTAAATTTGTCTCTAAACTAGACACATTAAATTGATGTCCTAAACTAGACACATTTAAGCTATGTATTAATATAAGACATATTTAATAATTTAAATTAAAAATGTCCAGATTTAAGACACATTAATTAATTAATTAATTTAAGCATAAATTTAACTAATTAATTGACACAAATAATTAATTTATTCTAGCCAAATAAATGCATCAAATAAATAAAATAGAAATTTAGCTCCATGAGCTAACTAAGTGTCGAATTGAGCTCCCTTGAGCTAACACGAGCTAAGTCAGCTTGTAACACATTGCACAACGAGCTACTCAAGCTAGACTCTTGATGTTCGGCCAAGCCTTCCATCCATACTCGAGCAATGTAACTTGCTACAGCTTCTTGGAACCTCTTGGCACGGGCTCGAGTGATTGGCCCCGATGGCAATTCCATGGTTTTCATGGGCGAGTTCGCATCAGGTTGGTTATGCCTTTTGGTCTTACCAGCACACCTAGCACGTTTATGAGGTTAATGAATTACGTATTAAGGTCCTTTATCAGTAAGTTTTGTGTTGAATATTTTGACGATATATTGATCTATAGCAAATCCGTTGACGAGCATGTAAGACATCTGAAATCTGTTTTAGAAGTTTTCCGAAAAGAGACATTATATGCTAACCTAAAAAAATGTTCATTTTGTTCTGATAAAGTTGTCTTTCTAGGTTTTGTGGTTAGCGCGAATGGTCTCGAGGTAGATCAAGAGAAGATTAAGGCCATTTAAGATTGGCCAAGACCTACGAGTGTCACTCAAGTTAGGAGTTTTCATGGACTTGTGAGTTTTTACTGACGCTTCGTACCAAACTTGATGTGAGCACACCCGGGGCATCCTTGAATGCACACCAAGTATCCATTGAGCTGCCAAAAGGTCCCATGACCCGAGCTCGAACCAAGCAACTTCAAGATGCTATATCGGCCTTTGTGATGCGCATTTAGGATGATAACCAGCTCCATAACGTTGGAGGAGCTAAGAACAACTCCTTGATGACTCCATGCACCATTTTGCAATTCGATCTCAGCTCCCCTCCAGCTCCTCCATGCGCCATTCAGCTCACATCAGCTCACTTGAGTTCGTTTTAGCTCATTTGAGCTCGAATTTAGCTCGTTTCAGCTCATTCCTTTTTCATTTAAATAAACTAAATTTTAATCTAGCTTATAACTAAGTTTACTACAGCTCATGCCGAATTCCCTAGCTCATTTTAGCTCACTAAGTGTTTTTGACTATTTGAGCTAGCCGAATTTATTATAAGTTGACTTATAATTATTGATTCAAATTTAGTTAGTGTTATTAAGTTATTTAGTTATTAATTTAATTTATAATTATATGAATAGTTGTGTGTTATTTAATTTTGTTATTTAATTTTGTAGGTTAGCCGAATTTGGAAGATACATTCATGGCATTTAATGCAAGGTGCATGAACGGGAATGTTCATTGAACGGGAAGATTCATGAATGGTTCGGTTCAATGTTTGGAGGACATACATTCATATACATGGAAGGTTAATGCATATTGAAGGGTGCATCTCCCTTGGACGGCACACATGCATGAATGGAGGGTCATTAATGCAAGTGCATGTACGGCTAGGTTCAAGCCCCCTTCCAAGTTCCATGTACAACCAATGTATGTGGGAGGACCCTTGGAGTTTCCTAAGCACCTATTCGGCCAAGAGACACCCTTTGGGAGTTTCATGCATCCCATGGCCGAACCTAGACCATTCCCTTGGCTTCCAAAGCTTGCTCATACATGAAGCTGCCCACTCACCTCCCCATTCGGCCGAACATGGATAAAGGACACTAATGGTCATTTTTCTAGAATGTTCATGTATTAAATTAGGTTCATTTCTTAATAGTTAAGTTCATGAATAGACTATTCAGTTAGCCTAAGAAACTAGTATAAATAGTTTGTTGATTTCATTTGTAAGGGACTTTTGCCAAACTTGTTAATGAACTTTGTTCTTGTGAGGTTGCTTCCTCTCATATCTCGTACAAGTTTCGAAGACTTATCTAGTTTGTGCTAGTGGCGTCTACCGATCTTGTTTGAACTTATCACTAATCTTGGTGTGGCGTTCACCTATCCTTCTATCCATCTTTTCACCTTAACAATATAGGAATCGGGGTGACACTTTTTAGTGTTGAATCATTCCTGACGTTGAGTTTATTTTTTCCATCCCCCATCTATCCAACATCCTTTCTTGTTTTCCTTAGTCGAACCTATCACTACCCTTTTGCATAACTTTTGAAAACCTTTCGCTATCCAAACCTATCCATTCACTTCTATTTCTAAATTCTGAGGTACGAACGACTCTCTCGAACTACGATCAGGCAATTACGTAAATTCGACTCGTCTACCTGGGCCGAATCACATCAAAACTTTAGCACTATCGCTGCTCCTCTTACGAGCGTCATCAAAAAGAATTCCTCTTTTCTGTTGGAGTGATGAACAAGAAACTTCATTTAATAAAATTAAAGTTTGCTTAACTAACGCTCCTTTACTTATTCTTCCAGACTTTGTGAAGACTTTCGAGATCGAGTGCGATGCCTCAGGTGTTGGAATTGGCGCTATTTTGACACAAGAGGGCCGACCTATGGCTTACTTTAGCGAGAAACTCAGCGGAGCCGTACTCAACTATCCGGTGTATGACAAAGAGATGCACTCATACGGGAACTTGAGACGTGGAAACATTATTTTTGGCCAAAGGAATTCGTCATACACTTCGATCATGAATCCTTGAAGCATATCAAAGGCCAACATAAATTGAACCGCCGCCACGCGAAGTGGGTTGAATATCTCGAGTTGTTCCCATATGTCATCAAGCACAAGAAAGGTAAAGATAATATAGTGGTTAATGCGCTCTCAAGAATGTATACCTTGTTATCATATTTGGATTCCAAAATTCTAGGTTTTGCTTTATTAAAAGATTCTTATGCTAATGACTCTGATTTTGGTCAGATCTACGTTACATATGAAAATGGTGTTTTTGACACTTTTTTATAGGTACGAGGGCTTCCTTTTCAAGGAAGGTAAATTATGCATTCCCTACGGATCTGTTTGAGACTTACTAGTGCATGAGGCACATAGTGGCGGGCTTATGGGCCATTTCGGAGTCAATAAAATGCTTGCCACTCTCCACGAACACTTCTATTGGCCACGGATACGAAAGGACGTGGAGCGGGTTTGTGAGAGGTGTATACATGTAAGCAAGCTAAATCGAAGGTTCAACCCCATGGCTTATACACGCCACTGCCCATCCCTAAAGCGCCGTGGGTCGACGTTTCTATGGACTTTGTTCTTGGACTACCGCGCACAAAAATGGTTGTTGATAGACTCTAAAAAATGTCTCATTTTATTGCCTGTACTAAGACTGACGATGCTGTACATGTTGCAAACTTGTTTTTCATGGACATAGTACGACTCCATGGCATCCCTCGCACCATTATGTCGGATCGAGATGCTAAATTTTTAAGTCACTTTTGGAGATCCTTGTGGGGGAAATTAGGAACCAAACTTCTATTTTCAACTACCTGCCATCCCCAAACTGATGGCCAAACGGAGGTCATCAACCGAGTCTTATCCACTTTACTCCGGGTTATTGTGCGTAAAAATTTGTAGTCATGGGAGGATTGTCTTCCACATATTGAGTTTGCGTATAATCGTTCCGTCCATTCCGCGACAAAATTTTCACCTTTTGAGATTGTATATGAATTTAACCCTTTGACACCTTTAGACTTATTGCCTTTGCCTACTGATCAGTTTGTTTATGCAGATGCTAAGAAAAAGGCGGATTTTGTCAAAGATTTACACCAAAAGGTGAGAGCAAATATCGAGGCTAGGACTGAGTCCTATGTGTGAAATGCGAACAAAGGCCAAAAACGGATGGTCTTTGAACCTGGAATTGGGTTTGGGTTCACTTGCGCAAGGAACGCTTTCTGGTCCAACGTAAATCTAAGCTACTACCTCGCGGAGACGGACCTTTTCAAATTCTTGAATGAATAAACGAAAATTCTTATAAAGTTAATTTGCCAGGTGACTATAATAATGTTAGCGCTACTTTTAATGTTTTAGATTTATCCCCTTTTGATGAAGATTCCTAATTGAGGACAAGTCGTTTTGAAGAGGGGGAATGATGCAAGCGTGCCCAATGATTCAGCTAGTTTGAGTAAAGATCATCTGACGCTATCACAAGGCCCTATCACCCGAGCTCGAGCTAAGGCTTTCAAAGATTCTATTTCAGCTCTTGTAGCTTGAATTTGGGATGAAACTCAGCCCAGCCGCAGTGAGGAAGCTTATATTAACTCTTCCAGTTCACCTCGCAACTTGCTACTAGTTCAGATTCAGCTCATGTCCAGCTCCCTAGCTCGAGTCCAGCTTACGAGTCCGAACCTAGCTCAGATTTAGCTCACGAGCTTACCCCCAACTCATCACTAGCTCATGCACCTATATCGAGCTAAATAAGTCTATTCGTCCCTAGCTATTAAATAAGATTGATGCATTAAATAAATTTGAACATATTTATTCAAATAATTAATTTGTTTAATTCTAGACATTTTAAATAGGTGTGCCGAATTTAATTAGGTTATTACATGTTATTAATATGTCTTGGTTGAACTAGGATTTAATGTGTCCAAATTACTACAATTATTTATTGTGTTAGCCGAATTTATGAGTGTGTTTAATATGTTCACATTTGCTGCCACCTTAATGTGTTCACATTGGTGATTAATGCTTGATTTTAATGTTGCAGGTACATCACTCTTTGGACGACAAGATGCATGGATGAATTAAGTTGGTATGATGATTTTTGGACTTTCCAAAGCAACCATTCGGCCAAGAGTCATTTTATCCTTCAATTCTCTAAGGTGGCCGAATCTCTTCCCCATGGTAACATCAAAGCATTCACACTAGGAGTTCACACATGCAACCATTCAACTACTTGTGTTCACACCTCAAAGGCTATTCATGCTCCTATGTTCGTACCTATTTTTGTCTCTTCATGAAGCCCATTTAAGACATCACCTTTGGATGAAACCACATGAATTTAATGCTTCAATTAAAGTGTTGGCCGAACCTACCCAAGCATGCATGAAGACCATTTATCCAAGTGCATCAATACTTAGCCATGAAGTCTTCCATCCACCTCCCATTCGGCCGAACATGGACATGCACATTGAAAGATCATTTCTAGAATTTTCATAGCCATTATTAGTTACATTGCTTAGTTGTTAAGCCTATGAACTTGACTATTCGACTAGCATAGGCTACTAGTATAAATAGTGGCTCACTTTCATTGTAAATGGACTTTTTTTTTTGGATTGTTACTGTTATGCTGCCAAAATTATAAGGCAACTTTTCTTTATTTCGTACAAAGATTCGATTGGCTTTCCTAGAGTCCTAGTTGCGTCAACTGCTTTCTTTGTCGAAACTGAACTTATCACTACTTGTAGTGTGGCGTTCACCATACCGAGGTTCCTATCTTGATAGATAGCGGGTCGAGGTCAACTTCACCAAACCTAAACCGAATTCAAAGGGCCTATAAACAACAGGTCGATACCATATCGGTATTGGTTCTTGTTTGCACTTTTGTTCAATCCGTATTTCTTTCGAAACCAGTTCGTACCAAATCGACAAAATCGTCCATTTCTTACCATACCGACCTTTTTTTTACTCAATCCATCTTACCTAATTGAACCTTTCTTATCCTTTCTTTCTTAGCCTTTCTTCAACTATCCAACTCCTTCAACTAAACTTTACGTAACTTCTTGTCGACGATCGGGCAACTACAAATACGACTCGACTCTCCCGAGATGGTTCGTATCACTGTTTAATGAAACTTTGTTTCTGTGAGATTTACTTCCTCTTATATTTCGTATGAGTCTCGAGTGACTTATCTAGGATGCTAGTGGCATCAACCTGAACTTGTTCTTAGCCATCATCTGGTGTGGCATTCTCCTATCGTTCTACTTGTCAGTCGACCACCTTAAATGATATAAGATTTACGGTGATACTCGATATAGTATCGAATCTTTCTTGAAGTTTAAGTTCGTTTACCGTTTCCACCATCCATCTTTATTTAACTTGTTATCCTAAACCGAGCCCATCCAAATAGTTCTATCCTTTGTTCCTTTCTAACTAAACCTACCATCATATACTTAGCCAAATTTGAACCCCATTTTATTAACATTTAGCCTCCTAAGCCGACTCAAACAAATCGATAATTTTGTGAATGACACTTCTCGTCAATGATCGGGCAACTTACGTAGACTCGACTTATCCAACCGAGTCGGATCACATCACCTAACATGGGAAATGCCAATAGACAGCTTCTAGAGGCCTTCATTCAACTGGAATTAATTTGGAGTGATTGGGAGCTGAATTGACTTGATAAAATTCAGTCAAGAGGTGTGAACTTGTTTTAATTGAGTTGCCTTTAATATTTGGACAGTCTTGGACTTTAATGAGTAGCTTGGAGTACTCAAAAGCTTTTGAATGTGAACCAACAAAATTGGGCAGCCATCTTGGTGTGAAAGCTCAAACTGAATAGCCATGAGTGTGAAAGGAACCTCCAACAAGTGTGAAAATGTTTAAGGATTGTTGGAGAACACAATGGCCAGCTTGGGCAAGAGAAATCAGTAGCTCAATGTCTCTTGGACTCAACAAAGAGGTGCTTGGAGCATCTCAACCATCAGCACACCCCATTCAATACCGTCCATGCATATACCTGAAACAAAATTAAAAATCAGCTTAAAACAACTTAAATTCAGCTATACAAATTAATTAGAAACATGAAATTAATTTTTCTTAGACTTGGACACATTAAACAACTATTAAACATGTATTAACTAAGACATAAATTAAATTCAGCAGCAGGTAATTAATTTGTCTCTACTTTAGACACATTTAAACCATGTATTAAACTAAGACACATTTAAGCTAAATTAAAATGTCTAAAATTTAGACACATTAAAATGCATTTTAATTATTTGATGATGTGATACGGCTCAGTTGATTGAGTCGAGTCCACGTATGATTGCCCGATCGTCTTCGAGAAGTATTGTTCATAGGATTGGCAAATTGTTTGATAACGGCTTAACAGGTTTAATGTTAATAAAATAAGGTTTCAAAATTGGTTAAGTCTAGATAGTGGATTCGGCTAAAAGAAATAAGGTTAAGAAGGATTTGAGTATGCTCGGTCTAGGATAACAAGTGAAATAATGATAGATGGGTGGAATAGAGATCGAACTTAAACTTCAAGAAAGATTCAATACTATATCAAGTATCACCCCAAATCTTATATTATTTAAGGTGGTTGGATGGAAGGTAGAATGATAAGAGAACACCATACCAAAGATAGGTGATAAGTTCAGAAAAAGAGTTCGGTTGATGCCACTAGCTCGCTAGATAAGTCTCTTGAAACTCGTACGAAATTTGAGAGGGAGTAAACCTCACAGAAAAAAGTTTCATTAATAATTTGGCAAAAGTCCTTTACAACAGATTTGAACAAACTATTTATAACCTTGAAAAAGATAGTCGAATGGTCAAATGTCCAAACTTGAGAACTAAGTAAATCGGCTATGAATATGATGGAATATTCTAGAAAACATTCATAAATAAAATAGGTCCATGTTCTACTGATTGGAGCTTCAAAGGGCAACTTCATGAACTAAGGTAATGGCTTGAAGAAGATGAATGCATGGGAGTTTAATGGGTGATCCAAATTCGGCTATGGCATGTATGTGACATCCAATATATGCTTCTTGGCTGAATACTCACCTAGAGAAGCCAAAAGAATAGCAAACAATTCATGTAACAAGAACTAGATGCATTCTCCCATTCATTGTAACTTGTTGTCCATGCATCTTCTTTTAACTTCATTCATGAATTAAACTTAGTCCAATAATTAAATAACTACTCCTTGGCCAAATAAGTACTTAGGAAGCCAACGATCAGCTAGAAATACATGTAGCAAACCATTCATGAACCCTCCTTAGCCTTGAATCTGAACGTGCATGAATCTTCCCATTCATTGAATAAAACCGTGCATGCACCTAGCCTTAAATGCTCTCCTATATTCGGCTGAACCTACAAGGGAAAGGAACACAATTAATTCTTCATTGATTCGGCTAAACTTAGAGAAATAACTTCAAGACAAATTAATTATCACAAATTAACAAAATTAAATATTATCTAGTTAACATAATAAATTCGACAAGCTCAAAATTATATAAAAAACTTAATGAGCTTAAATGAGCTAGGGAATTCAGATTTGAGCTATAGCAAATAATTATAATTAAAGAAAACACTTAATTTATTTAAATGGTAAAGAAAACAAGCTAAAAAGAACCTAAGTTTAGCTCAAACAAGCTGAATTAAGCTCAAGTGAGCTGATTTGAGCTAGAAGAAGCTCGACAAGCTTGAGATGAGCTAAAATCAGTTTGCACTAAGGTGCATGGAGCTTGTAATAAGCTGGCCCGATCTATTCCTTCATCTTGGAGCTCATTGTCATTCCAAAGCTAAACAATCAAAGCTGAAACAGCTTCTTGGAAGCACTTAGCCTGAGCTTGAGTAATAGGTCCTTTAGGTAAGTCGATGGGATCAAACTTAGAGCTTGTTGAGCCTTGGGGTGTGGTCACATCATTCCCCCCGTCTTCAAAGCGACTTGTCCTCAAGTCAAAATCTGCATCAAAGGGAGAAAGATCAGCCACAAAACTTGCACTTATGTTGAATCACCTAGTAAATCAAGTTGATATGAATTATAATTTATGTGTTCTAGAACTTAAAGGGTCCATCTCCTTGAGGAAGCAACTTGGACTGTTGATGTATGCACGCCCGGGGCTCCCTCAAGTGCATATCAAGATTCAATTGAGCTTCCAAAAGCACCCATAACTCGAGCTTGTGTTAAGCATTTTCTAGAAGCTGTTTTAGCTTCTAATGCAAAACCTTGGTTTGAAACAAGGGACAATGCCCACAAAATTAGCTCGAAGCAACTATCCAAAGAGCCCGTGCATTGTTGGCAAGCTGATCCTAGCTCATTTCCAGCTCCTCGAGCTCCATCCAGCTCAACTCAGCTCATTTCAGCTCGTTTAAGCTCAACCGAGCTTACTTTTAGCTCATTCTTTATTTCAATAAATTAAACTAAGTTTTAGTTTTATAATAATTAGCTTGTTACGGCTCAGTAACAAAAATCCTAGCTCAAATAAGTTCATTAAATGTTTTCACTTAGTTTGAGCTAGCCGAACTTAATGCTACTAGCTAGTCTTTAATTAATATGTTTAGTTTAGTTTAATATGATATTTATGATGTCTAGTTCATGCTCTTAACATGTTCAGCCGAATATACATTGGGATTTAATGAGTTCATGTTTCTTGTAGGTTCAGCCAAATTTATTGAGTACATTAAATGAGATTCATGCACGGCCAGGTACATGAATTATGAGAGTTCATGCATGAACGAATTTATGCATGGTGGGCTGGCTATTGGTGATCCCTAAGCAACCTTTTGGCCAAGAGTTAAATTCCACAAAGTGACCGAATACATGAAGGAGCCATTAATGCAAGTACATGCATGGCTTAATACATTGTATGGAAGGATGCATGCACAACTAGTGTTCAATGGATGGCATTTGAAGGAATTCATGTATTGGGGACGTTCATGCAAGTGGGAGCTATTTTATGTACATGTATTTGAGGATTCATGGACCGTAATTAAGGAAGAACATGCATTGGGACGTTTCATGCATGTATCATGCATATCCAAGATGTCCATTCAAGTACTCAAGGTACATCAAGCCTCATTCGGCCAAGGGAGATGTAGAAGTATTAAAGGGCTGCACATTCATGAACTATGTCTTTTCTTCAAGGCTAAGTATGCATGAATGCATCAAGTGAAGCAACATGATGGTTTGGCCAATTCATGCACCATCTCCAAGCATGAACCGAATTTTAATGCTTTTGTATGAACATGTTAAATACAAATGTGAATAGAATTTAAGTTAGTGTGAACATCATAGATGCCAAATATAAATAGGCATCTTAGGCTTATAAATAGTTTGCTCATTTCATGTAAAAGGGACTTTTGCCAAATTTGTTAATGAACATTGTTCTTGTGAGGTTGTTTCCTCTCATACCTCGTACAAGTTTCGAACGACTTATCTGGCTTGTGCTAGTGGCGTCAATCATTCTTGTTTGAACTTATCACCAATCTTGGTGTGGCGTTCACCTATCCATTTATCCATATTTTTCACCTTAACAATATAAGAATCAGGGTGACACTTCTTAGTGTTGAATCATTCCTGACGTTGAGTTCGTTTTTCCATTCCCATCTTTTAAATTTCTTTCTTGTTAACCCAAACCGAGCCTTCTATCCTTCATCCATCTTTGCTACCCTTAACTGAACCTATTACTAAACTTACCCTTCTTGAAACCTTCCGCTTATCTTATTCCATTCTTTTACTTTTATTACTAAAATTTGAGGCACGAACAATTCTCTCGACTACGATCGGGCAACTAAGTGAATTCGACTCAACTACCCGGGCCAAATCACATCAACTGTCGTTGGGCTAGGAAACGTTCCTTACGCATATGAACCTAAAACCAATCTCTGGGTTCGAAAATTATCCTTTTGCACCCCTTATTGGCTTATTGTGCATATGATTCGATCTTCGCCTCTATATTGGCCCATACCTTTTGATGTAGACTTTTCAAAAAATCAGCCTTCTTCCTAGCATCAACATGAATTAGTTAATCATTAGGTAAAGGAATTAGATCTAGGGGCGTTAATGGGTTAAAACTGTAAACTACTTCAAAAGGCGTATGTTTGGTCGACGAATGAACAGAGTGATTGTAGGCGAATTTGACATGAGGCAAACAGTCTTCCCATGAGGTTAAATTCTTTCGAATGACATCTCGTAGTAAAGTGGATAGGACTCAGTTGGCCGCCTCCATTTGTCCATCCGTTTAAGGGTTGCAGATAGTTGAAAACAACAATTTGGTCCCGAGTTTACTCCACAAAGATCTCCAAAAGTGATTGAGAAATTTTGCATCATGATCAAAACAATGTTTCGTGGAATTCTGTGCAGGTGAACAATGTCCCTGAAGAAGAGATTTGAAATATGAATGACATTATCATTCTTTGTACAAGCTATAAAATGGGACATTTTAGAAAAATGATCAAGTACAACAAAAATAGAATCCTTCCCCGTCTTCGTCTTAGGTAATCCAATGACAAAATCCATAGATATATCCATCCAAGGTGCGTCGGGCATGGGCAGGGGAGTATACAAACCATGTGGCTGAGCATTTGATTTATCCCTTTTACACGTCAAACATGATGTATGCACGCCCGAGGCTCCCACAAGTGCGAACCAAGATTCAATTGAGCTGCCTAAAGGACCCATAACTCGAGCTCATGCTAAACATTTCCTAGAAGTTGTTTTAGCTTCTAATGCAAAACCTTGGTTCAAAACAAGGGTCAATGCTCACAAAATTAGCTCGAAGCAACTATCCAAAGAACCCATGCATTGTTGGCAAGTTGATCCTAGCTCATTTCCAACTCCTTGAGCTCCGTCCAGCTTAACTCAGCTCATTTAAGCTCGTTTCAGCTTGTTTGAGCTCAACCAAGCTTACTTTTAGCTCATTCTTTATTTCAATAAATTAAACTAAGTTTTAGCTTTATACTAATTAGTTTGTTGCAGCTCAATAACGAAAATTCTAGCTCAAATAAGTTCATTAAATGTTTTCACTTAGTTTGAGCTAGCCGAACTTAATGTTGCTAGTTTGTTTCAATTAAATGTGTCCAATTTAGTTAGTGTCATTTAAGTTGTCTAATTGCTGTTTAATTATGTTTAAAATGAATATATATATATTTTTAAATAATTATGTGTTTAATTCTTTTGTAGGTTAGCCGAATGTGGAGGTGCATTTAAGGCTAGGTGCATGTACAAGCTAGTTCAATGCATAAGAAGATTCATGCACGGTTCGGTTCAATGCTTGTAAGGAATTATGTTCATGTACATGGAAAGTTAATTACATGCATTGGATTATGAAGATACATTCCCTTTGGACGGCACACATGCATGAATGGAGAGTAATTAATGAATGTTCATAAACGGCCAGATTCAAGTCTCCTTTCTAGTTCCATGCATGACCTAATGTATGGGGGTGAAATACATGAATTGTTTGATGGCCACAAGACTTCCCTAGGTGTCTATTTGGCCAAGAGACACTTCTTGAATGCTCCATTCATTCCATGGCTGAACCTAGACAAACTATTGAGCTCCCAAGTCTTCACATTCATCCAAGTCACTTTGCTTACTAATGAAGCTGTCCAATGAAGTTCCAATCAGCTGAATCTAGCCTTAGCAAATTAATGACTTATTCTAGATTATTCTAGTTTCTTCCTAGTTGAATTTGCTTAGCTTTTAAGTTAGTCAATTTGTCTATTTTGCTACACATGCTATATTATAAATAGTTTACTCATTTCTTTGTAAAAGGACTTTTTCCAATTTATTAATGAAACTCTGTTTCTGTGAGGTTGCTTCCTCTCTTATCTCGTACAAGTTTCGAAGACTTATCTAGTTGTGCTAGTGGCGTCTACCGATCTTGTTTGAACTTATCACCATTCTTGGTGTGGTGTTCACCTATTCTACTATCCCATTTATCCACCTTAATAATATAGGAATCGGGGTGACACTTTTTAGTGTTGAATCGCTCCTGATGTTAAGTTCACTAATCCATTTCCACCTTTTTGTTATTTTTTCTTTGTTATCTCCAAAACCGAACCACCTCTTTAACATCCATCTTTGTTATCCTTATTCGAACCTATCTACACCATCTTGCTTCCCTTGAACCCCATTCACTTCCATCAAGCCTATCCATCCAACTTCTTCTACCAAGATCAAAATGCGAACGGCCCTTCTCATCTACAATCGGGCAACTATGTGAATTCGACTCAATCACCTGAGCCGGATCACATCAAAACACCTCTCACATATTCGCTCCACGTCTTGCTTCATCCTAGGCTAATAGAAATGTTCGCTAAGTGTTGCTAAGGTTTTGTGAACACCAAAGTGTCCCATGAGGCCTTCACTATGTGCTTCATGGACAAGTAATTCTCGAATAGAGCTTTGTGGAACACATAACTTGCCTTCTTTGAATAAATACCCGTCATACCTATAGTAATTCTCAAAAGTAGAATTCTCACAAGCAGAATAAATCTCACAAAAATCAACATCAGTAGCGTAAAAATCCTTTAAGAAAGGGAAACCAAGCAATTTTGGTTCAAGTGAAGTCAATAATATATACCTCCTCGATAGGGCATTGGCAACCACATTATCCTTACCTTTCTTATACTTAATTACATAGGGAAACGACTCAAGATACTCGACCTATTTAGCATGTCATTTATTCAACTTATGCTAGCCATTGATATGCTTCAATGCTTTATGATCAGAATGAATCACAAATTCTTTTGGCCACAAATAGTGTTGCCACGTCTCAAGAGCCCGAACTAGTGTGTACATCTCCTTATCATAGAATGGATAGTTGAGTGGGCCTCCGTTAAGCTTTTCACTAAAGTAGGCAATGGGTCGTCTGTCTTGGGTTAAAACAGCACCTATTCCAACATCTGATGCATCACACTCGAGTTCAAAGGTTTTTTGAAAAATTAGGCAAAGCAAGTAAAGGTGCTTTAGTAAGACAGTTTTTAATCTCAATAAAAGATCTCTCTTGCTCATCTCCCCAATGAAATGCAGAGTTCTTTTTTATCACGCTTGTTAATGGCACGGCTAAAGTGCTAAAATTGGGCACAAAACGCTGATAAAAGCTTGCCAACCCATGGAAGCTTCAAACTTGGCTAATGGTTGTAGGTCTCAGATACTCTTGAATAGCTTTTATTTTCTCTTGGTCAACTTCCAATCCTTGCGAGCTAACCACAAACCAAGGAAAATAACTTTATCAGAACAGAAAGTACAATTTCTTAATATTAGCAAATAGAGTTTCCTTACATAAAGTTTCAAGGACAGATTTGAGATGTAACACATGATCTTCCAACGTCTTGCTATAGATAAGAATATCGTCGAAATAAACAACACAAAACTTACCAATGAAGGGTCTCAAGACATGGTTCATTAATCTCATAAAAGTGCTAGGAGCGTTGGTTAAGCCAAACGGCATGACCAACCACTTATACAAACCGTGCTTCATTTTGAAAGTCATTTTCCACTCGTCGCCTTCTCGCATACGGATCTGGTGGTACCCGCTTTTTAAGTCAATTTTCGAGAACAGTTTGGCTCCACTTAGTTCATCTAACATATCGTCTAACTGAGGAATTGAATGTCGATATTTGATGGTGATTTTATTTACGGCATGACAATCGACACACATTTGCCATGTACCATCTTTTTTGGTACCAACAGAACTGGAACGGCATAGGGGCTAAGGCTTCCTCGAATATAGCCCTTTTTCCATCAATTCATTGACTTGCCTTTGTAACTCTTTGGTTTCTTTAGGATTCGTTCTATAGGCAGGGCGATTTGGGATAACAGCCCCGGGCACAAAATTGATTTGGTGCTCGATTTCGTAAAGGGGTGGTAACCCACTAGGAGCCTCTTCTAGGAAAATCTCTTGGAAATCTTGCAAAAGGTTCAAAATAGTAGAAGGCAAATCCTTGGAAAATTCATTAGCATTAAGAAGATTTTCCTTGTATAGGAGTACAAGAATGGTTTGCCTTGATAAAAATGCTTTTTATTTTTTGCAATCAAACTTTTTTTCATTTTCATTTTCTTGTTCTTCTTTTTCTTTGCTCATTTTCTTTTCTCTCTATTTTGCTATTTTTGTTTTTTTCATTTCTCTTTTATTTTTATTTTTATTTTCTTTCTTTTTCAAATTCATTCATTTCTTTTTCTTTCAATTGATTTACAGAAGATTTCATTCTCATTTGATCCTCGAAGACTTGCTTTGGCGTCAACAGAGCCAAAGTGATAATCTTTCCTTGATACTTAAATGTATACCGATTGGTATACTCGTCATGGGTGACCCTTCGATCATATTGCCACGGCCTTTCAAGCAACAAATGTCCCGCGTACATGGGAACTACGTCACAAAGTATTTTGTCCTCGTATTTACCAATTGAAAAAGTAACGAGCACTTATTTGGTTACCTTGATTTCACCACCGTCATTGAGCCATTGAAGTTTGTAGGGGCTTGGATGTTTGGTAGTTGTTAAGCCTAATCTTTCCACCATAAGGGTGCTTGCCACATTGGTACAGCTACCACCATCGATAATCAAGATACAAACATTTCCTTGTACTTGACACCGGGAATGGAAGATGTTCTCCTATTGTTGCTCATTTTCAAGACTTTGAATACTTAGGCTTCTTTTGACAACAATAAGCTTTCTTGCACACACGGATATCAAGTCCTCCTTTTCATGATATGTTGTTTCGGCATCGTTCCCATTCATGCCTCATTCCATGTCTTCGATATAAGTTTAGATCCTCACCGCAAAGCCTCACTAATCACATGAAAAGAAAATTTAATAATTTTCACTCACTCGTGTTTGCACTCATTTATTTGGCTTTTTCGACACTTTAATGCACTCACACACTCTTAGCCTTTTACCACTCGACTCCCGCTCATGATTTCATATTTCGTTTCTTTAGACTTTACTTACGGCTTTGGGGTCGATTTCAAAGTGGTTTCAAGAGATATATTGTAAACGGTGTAGGGTAGGCTGAAATAAAGAAAGTTTTGGTTTAAGTGTGGCGTTGGGGGGTATTGAGAGTAAAACAGACACTTGATGATTGAAACTACAAAGAATAATAAAGAACTTTCAATACAGTACTTTTTATTTTAATTTCGTCTATTTTTTTTTGTTTTTTTCACTTCACTAATACTTGCTGATTACAATAGGAGAACTGAATTTTTTTTACTTCAAAAATTTTTTTACGAACCTATTTTGTGATTGCCACGAACATCGACACTCCTCGTTTTACAAGCTTTTATACCAAATGACGTGACACGGCTTAGTTGATTGAGTCGAGTCCACATATGATTGCCCGATTGTCTTTGAGAAGTGTCGTTCACAGGATTGGCAAATTGTTTGATAATAGCTTAATAGGTTTAATGTTAATAAAATGAGGTTTCAAAACTGGTTAAGTCTTAGATAGTGGATTCAGCTAAAAGAAATAAGGTTAGGAAGGATTTGAGTATGCTCAGTTTAGGATAACAAGTGAAATAACGATAGATGGGTGGAATGGAGATCGAACTTAAACTTCAAGAAAGATTCAATACTATATCGAGTATCGCCCCAAATCTTATATTGTTTAAGGTGGTTGGATGAAAGGTAGAATGATAGGAGAAAGCCACACCAAAGATAGGTGATAGGTTCAGAAAAAGAGTTCAGTTGACACCACTAGGTCACTAGATAAGTCTCTCAAAACTCGTACAAAATTTGAGAGGGAGTAAACCTCACAGAAACAAAGTTTCATTAATAATTTGGCAAAAGTCTTTTACAGCAGATTTGAACAAACTATTTATAACCTTGAAAAGGATAGCCGGTCAAATGTCCAAACTTAAGAGCTAAGTAAATTGACTATGAATATGCTGGAATATTCTAGAAAATGTTCATAAATAAAATAGGTCCATGTTCTACTGATTGGAGCTTCAAAGGGCAGCTTCATGAACTAAGGTAATGGCTTGAAGAAGATGAATGCATGGGAGTTTAATGGGTGGTCCAAATTCAGCTATGGCATGTATGTGACATCCAATAGATGCTTCTTGGCTGAATAGTCACCTAGAGAAGCCAAAAGAACAACAAACGATTCATGTAACAAAAACTAGATGCATTCTCCCATTCATTGTAACTTGCTATCCATGCATCTTCTTTTAACTTCATTCATGAATTAAACTTTGGCCATTAATTAAATAACTACTCCTTGGCTGAATAGGTACTTAGGGAAGCCAACCATCAGCTAGAAATGCATGTAGCAAACCATTCATGAACCCTCCTTAGCCTTGAATCTTGACGTGCATGAATGTTTCCATTCATTGAATAAAATCGTGCATGCACCTAGCCTTAAATCCTCTCCTATATTTGGCTGAACCTACAAGGGAAATGAACACAATTAATTCTTTATTGATTCAGCTGAACTTAGAGAAATAACATCAAGACAAATTAATTATCACAAATTAACAAAATTAAATATTATCTAGCTAACATAATAAATTTGGCTAGCTCAAAATTATATGAAAATACTTAATGAGCTAAAATGAGCTAGGAAATTTAGATTTCAACTGTAGCAAATAATTATAATTAAAGCAAACACTTAATTTATTTAAATGGTAAAGATATCATCTGGAAATAAATTCTATCAAGCTCAAATGAGCTAAATTAAGCTCAAGTGAGCTTATTTGAGCTTCGACGGAGCTTGGAGAGCTAAAGTTGAGCTAATATCATGATACGATTCACCTCAGGGTGAGTCGAGTCGTATACGAGTTTGCCCGATTGTCTACAAAGAAGTATCGTTCAGTTTGTTCAAAGGATGTTTTAAGTGAATAATGGCGGAAGCTATGTAAAAAGGGTTCAAAGATGGGCTTATGGTTACGAAGTTTATGTAGGTTTGGTTATAGAAAAATAATAAAATATAGAAATAAATATAGTAATTGGATAACCAACAACGAATGTGAAGTGAATTGATGGTTCGATTATGATGAAACAAAAAGATGGAATGGAATGGAATGAAAATTATCTCAAAAACAAATACGAACCAATATTAGAAAATATCGACCCAAATGCTTATAAGTTTACAAGGTGGTTGGGTGGAGAATAGGAGAACCTCGACCTGCTACTTAGCAAAGTAGGAACCTTGGTATAAGGGTGAACGTCACACTATTTGATAGTGATAAGTTTGGGATAAAGAAGAAGGCAGGTTGACGCCACTAGTAACCTAGATAAGCCAACAAGTTCTTCAACGAAATATGAGAGGAAGAAATCTCACAAATTTCATATAAGTTCAATAATGTTTTAAACTAAGAAAAAAGATCCCTTTACAAAGGCTTATTTCATCTATTTATAGTGCTAAAATAGGCTATCTGAATGGTCACAAACATTCAACTTATTGTGCCAATTAAAAACTAAAATTAAACTCAAGTCTTTTCAAATTCTTGAGCAAAATAACTCCATCCTTGAATTCACTTTAATTCAGCTGAATGAATGACTTTAAGTGCTTGAAAAATGACTCTTGAGTTAGCCCTTGGTCAGCCGAATGGATACTATCTTCTTAATCAGCTTCTTAATGATGTTTGAATGCCTGAAAAAACCTTTGAAATGGCAAAAACGGCTGGTAGTGGAAAGGTTGCTGCCAAAATTAATTTGGATGATTAAATGCTCCTTAAACCTCCTTTAAATGATGTATAAACCTTTTTTTATAACAGCCCTCTTTCTTTGTAATCGAAAATAACTTGGAAAGCCTCTTTATTTAATTTGTAACAGCCTTTATTTGTAACTGTTATGACTTGAAAAGACTCTAGGATCAGCTTTCCAGCAATGCAAGGCTCGACTAAGGAGACTTGACTGACGGGGTTTGTTGGGCATGCTTGCATCATTCCTCCCCTCTTTTAGGCAACTTGTTCTCAAGTCGGGCTGTTCATCTATTGGAAAATATTTCCTCTCATTCGGCTTTCCTCGATCGAACGGGATGGAAGATATCAAACAAACTTGGAAATGGTTTATCAATGGACAAGAAGGCACATCACCATCATAGATAAGTAACAGGGGGTTAAGACAACAAAAACCTAAAGATAAATCAAATGCTAAGCAAAAAATTTGATTTTATTTTGCCAAAATGACTTATCAATTTTGACAATGACAAATGCAAAGTATTCAATTCCTAATAGCTCAGATGTAATGTAGTCCAAAGATCATATGGCAATACTCTCAATTGGGCAAAGCAAACATACTTCAATTAATTGAAAAGTTTCATTATTCCATCAATGCAAACATGTGGATTCAATTGGATAAAAGGGTACTTAGTCATGAATATTTGTAAAAAGTTAAGCATACTAATCCACATCCAAAACTTTTCAATATGTTTATTCAAAAACAAAAATTCATGTGATTGTACACGCAAGGTGTACCATGGCCAACATCTTTCAATCATTTTCTTATTATCATAATTTGTGTTAACATTTGATACGAGCATGCCCCGCGAACTTTATCGAACAAGTCTGTCAAGTCGAGCATTGACATGTTGGCAAGTTGATCCCAGCTCATTTCCAGCTCCATGAGCTCCGTCCAGCTCAAATCTAGCTTATTCAAGCTCAATCCAACGTGCCTGAGCTAAACTGAGCTCACTCCTAGCTCATATTCAGCTCACGAGCTAAACCTTAGCTCAACTTCAGCTTAGGAGTTTAGCCTCAGCTCAACTTTAGCTCACGAGCTAAAGCTTAGCTCATTTTAGTTTAAACTCGTTTTTGTCTTTAATACATTAAATAAAAATTTGCACATATTTATTTAAGCATTAAACTTTTCTTATATTAATATTTGTTATTAATATGTCATAGTCATTATATAAATTGATTATGTTCACATAGCCGAATTAATGCATGACATTAATGTGTTCACATCATGCCAAATTTATGAGTGTTCATGAGATGTCTTAATGACTTGTTTATTTCATGTAGGTACATCCCTTTGGATGGCACAATGTATGGATGAAGAAACCTCTCTTTTGGGCATTCCACACTCATGAATGAAGAAGTATTAAATGCTGGTGCATGTACGGCTAGATGCAATGTTTCTACAAATTCATGCATGTGTCGAATGCATGTATGGATATTAAAGGCTAGTCCATGAATGGATCAAATGCATGGGATGATAGAATGCATGAATGGCTTAAGTGCATGTATGGTGGCTGTCTCCTAACTTTCCAAGGCACTTATTCGGCCAAGAAGTAGCTGCCAACTAATTCTATGTTGACCATAGAGCTCCTTGAACATGTTCACACTTTGAATTGACCTATAGGCTACTACACATGTATGGATGGGTCCAAGAACGTCCAAGGGAAGGAATTAACTCAATAATTCAATACATTGATTGAACTAAGTGCATGCACAAAGGGGAGAATGAATTTACTAGGTTCATGCTGCCATTTATGAACCTACATGCCATTAAAGTGTTTAATTATGGAGATACATGTTCCATACAAGTGCATGAACGTCCCAAGGAGATGAATGCAACCTTTTGCTGCACATACAAGTCACTTGAAGCCTTTCTTTATGACTAAGCATTCATGCACAAACCAAGGGGGAAGAAAGTGTCCATTCAGCTAGTGCATAAATCTGCCGAATTTATGAACTATTTTAATACATTAATGTAAACATTTTTATTATTGTGTGAACACCTAGATGCCGAATTTGAATGGTCATCTATGTGCCTATAAATATTTGTTTTCTTTCATTTGTAAAGGACTTTTTGCTAAATTTGTTAATAAACATTGTTCTTGTGAGGTTGCTTCCTCTCATATCTCGTACAAGTTTCGAACGACTTATCTGGCTTGTGCTAGCGGCGTCAATCGTCTTGTTTTGAACTTATCACCAATCTTGGTGTGGCGTTCACCTATCCATCTATCCATATTTTTCACCTTAACAATATAGGAATCGGGGTGACACTTCTTAGTGTTGAATCATTCCTGATGTTGAGTTCGTTTTCCATTTCCATCTTTTAAAATTTTTTTTCTTGTTAACCCAAACCGAGCCTTCTATCCTTCATCCATCTTTGATACCCTTAACTGAACCTATACTAAACTTACCCTTCTTGAAACCTTTCGCTTATCCTATTCTAATTCTTTAACTACTATTACTAAAATCTGAGGCACGAATGACTCTCTTGAACTATGATCGGGCAACTACGTGAATTCGACTCATCTACCTGGGCCGGATCACATCAACATTATGTCCATTGTCACAATCCAAAACAAATGAATCAATACTAGGCCAAAAACTACAATCAAACACATCATGATTCAAATAATTTCCAAACATCCAATCAATAAAATTTTCATCTTCATTTGAATGAAGAAAAGGTATTTAAAAATTTTCAGAGACTTTACCTTGACGACCTTTAGGAGAGAGAGTCTTATGAACAGTTTTACCTTTTTCAATCAGAATAAATCTTCTCTCCTTGGAAATGTAATATAAAATAAACCTTTTACTTCAATCAATTTGAATGGACAATGAGGAACCACGACATCTCATGCTTCTCGAAGGGTAAAATTCACAAAAAAGAGAGGGGTTAGTATTAATGAAAACAATGGGCTTAAATGGAAAAGATAAATCATAATTGAAATTTAATTCAAGTCCCATAGCATAAGTAGACCTTACCTTGTCAAAATGAAACAAAACCTTTATGTTTGAGCAAGCAAAGTGATTAAAGAGCAAATCAAAATTGGAAACCAAATCATCGAATTCCATTTCCTTAACAAAAGTTCGAACATCAAGCAAACATAAGTTAAATGCAAAAGATGCAAGATACTTAAATGTTTCATAAAACAAATCTACGTAACATATGCCAGGCTTGAACACACGTACTTGATCTTGAATTCCAACAGGCAACATGTTAGAAGAAAATATAATCAACTTACCACATGACTGAAATTCCACTCGAGCAATCAAAGAAGTGATGAACATACAACTTTTCAAACGTCCGAGTCCATCACATGATTCAAACCTTACTCGATCAATCAGGAATGTAGAGTTTGCAAAACTAGGTAGACCAATAAGCAAAGACTTATGCTTCAAGAATCTCAATTGGGAATGCAAATCAAGACATGGAGATTTCATACAAAAATTTAAGGATTTAACTTGAAGATAAAAATCAATCAGATGAAATGTTTCATGCAGAAACCTATCGCAAATCAACTAATCAGACATGTTTAAACAGAAAGGTTTAACACTTGAATTCAAAGATTTTATGTGTTCAAAGATGTCAAAACTTTTAAGTGAAGAACTTTTATCACAAATATTCGCAATTTGCAAAGGCTGAACCAATCCAAAAGTATCAACAGAATTGCCATTATAAGACATGACATAGGAAATGCTTTTCATGGCACTTTTTGAAACAAGGGCATTAACTCCAAAAGATAGATAATGACTAGCCAAATCAAAAGATGCAAGTCTTTCAAGAATTAAGTCATCAAAATCTTTATGAGCAACTTTGAAATCACACGGCCTTGATTCAATACACAAGGAATCCTTACCTTCCTTACCTTTGATCACAGGTGTGTGGTTGTCATTCACGTACTTACCTTTCTCGAACAACCTAAAACATATCTCATTTGGAAGGTAGTGAAGCTGGAATTGGTCGTACAAGACTTTAGGAACCTAAAAAGTTACATCACAAGAAGATCAAACAGGTGGGTTAGTGGAAACAATCCTTGCTTTCTCACTTTCTTTTTCACTTGATTCTTTTTTCTCGAGATCTCTCGTTTCTTTTTCCTCAATCTCTTTTTCCACTCATTGTTCTTGATACGCACGCACCTCGGATGAGATTTGTGTCGTAATGTTTGCCCGATCGTAAATCGAGTAAGCTAAGGGTCGTTCGAGAAATGTTTGTTTAGAAGGAAAGAACTAGGTACAAAGTGGTTCGGTAGGATAATGGATAGTTTGGTAGATATTAGGATGAAATTCGGTTAAGGGCCAAAGTAAGAACTAGCACAACGTTGGTGTGCTAACCCGTTACTTATGTGACACTTGAGTCGAAAAAAGAAAGACGGATATGGCGTAGTTTATTGAGACCTTGAACCGCTATCAAGAATGATAGGAACCTCGGTATAACTTAGAACGCCACACTTTGGGATTCAAAGTGATAAGTTCGGAAACAAAGATAGAATGACGCCACAAGGTTTCTTGATAAGTCAAACTAGTCTTTGGAGAAAATTGAGAGTTGAAAACAAACTCACAAAGTTTATAAAATTCATAAAGTGTTCATTAGTCTTTAACAAGCGAAAAACAAGCCATATTTATAGCCTAAACTATAGCTAGCCGAATAGTCATATGGCATTCAAAGGGACGACTATCTTAAGCCTTAAGGATTTAGGAAATTTCCTAGCAATTTCTTGGACAAATTCTAGAGTCTTCTTGGCTTGGGAACCGAATGAGAAGCTACTAGAAGAGAATGATTCAGCTAGCCATTAATGGGAAGCTTTATGGACTAATCCACATTCAGCCAAGGTGCTTGAAAGTAGCTTGAATGCTTCTTAAATGTGACGCCTAGATAAGCTTGAAAGCCTTGGATTAATTGAGCATTATGGAGGACTCCAATGGCCATTCAAGTGTGAAAGGCCAGATATGTATAGTCCTTGTGTGTGAAAACATGGAACCGAACAGCCCTTAGTGTGAAAAGAACTTTCAGCAAAATGTGAACACAAAGATGCTGCTTGGGAGAGTTGGCCGGTCATTCTTGGAAAATAAATCACCACCCCTTTGGCTTTTGATGTCCACGAAGGGGTGTATTTGATGGCTGCACATTCCCATGTCATCCCATGCATGCTCCTTTAATGCTTGTGTGCTGCACATTTATTTAAACCATTAGTCAACTTAATCTTAAATTCGGCTGTAACTAATTAAATTTGTCTCTAAACTAGACACATTTAAGCTATGTATTAATATAAGACATATTTAATAATTTAAATTAAAAATGTCCAGATTTAAGACACATTAATTAATTAATTAATTAAAGCATAAATTTAACTAATTAATTGACACAAATAATTAATTTATTCTAGCCAAATAAATGCATCAAATAAATAAAATAGAAATTTAACTCTATGAGCTAGCTAAGTGTCGAATTGAGCTCCCTTGAGCTAACACGAGCTAAGTCAGCTTGTAACACATTGCACAATGAGCTACTCGAGCTAGACTCTTGATGTTCAGCCAAGCCTTCCATCCATACTCGAGCAATGTAACTTGCTACAGCTTCTTGGAACCTCTTGGCACAGGCTCGAGTGATTGGCTCCGATGGTAATTCCATGGTTTTCATGGGCAAGTTCGCATCATCCTCCCCCTCTTCAAGGCAATTCATCCTTGAATCGTCACCTACATCAAAGGGAGAAAGGTCAGCAACATTAAAGCTATCACTCACACCATACTCACTGGGTAAATCGAGTTTGTAGGCATTATCATTGATTCGCTCCACTACTTGGAATGGCCCACCACCCCTTGGTAGAAGTTTTGATTTTCTTTGCTCGGGAAATCTTTCTTTGCGCATGTGGATCCAAACCCAGTCACCAGGTTCGAATACGACTCGTTTGCATCCCTTGTTCGCTCCTCGAACATATTATTCGGTTCTTCTTTCGATATTGTCTTTGACGTTCTTATGAATCTGTTTAACAAAATCGGCCTTCTTTTTGCCATCTACATGCACTAGCTCATTAGCAGGCATAGGAACCAGATCAAGAGGAGTAATAGGGTTAAAACCATATACTACCTCAAAAGGAGAATGTTTTGTGGCTGAATGAATAGTTCGATTGTAGGCGAACTCCACGTGAGGTAAACACTCCTCCCATAACTTCAAATTCTTCCGTAGAATGGCTCGAAGCAAGGTCGACAGTACTCGATTAACCACTTCAGTTTGGCCATCCGTTTGAGGGTGGCATGTCGTCGAAAACAACAACTTTGTTCCTAACTTACCCCACAACATTCTCCAAAAATGACTTAGGAACTTTGTGTCACGATCAAAGATGATAGTACAAGGAATTCCGTGCAACCTGATAACTTCCTTGAAAAACAAATTAGCAACGTTAGTAGCATCATCAATTTTATTACAAGGAATGAAATATGCCATTTTTGAAAAACGATCCACAATAACAAATATTGCGTCCTTCCCTCTTTTGGTTCTAGGGAGGCCTAGAACGAAGTCCATCGAAATATCGACCCACGGGGCATCCGGTATAGGCAACGGGGTGTACAAACCATGGGGCTTGATGCATGATTTTGCTTTCTTACAGATGATGCATTGTTCGCATTTCCTTATGACATCACGTTTCATTTTAGGCCAATAGAAATGTTCATGCAATATTGCTAGAGTCTTTGCAACTCCAAAATGACCCATAAGTCCACCACTATGGGCTTCATTGACAAGCGTCTCTCAGACAGAACCTTGAGGTATACACATTTTATCTTCACGAAAAAGGTAGCCTTCATGCTGAAAATACTTGTCAATTACACCATGCAAACAACTCTTATAGATTTCACCAAAATCGGGATCAATTTGATACAAATCTTTCATGAATTCAAAACCAAGTAACTTAGAGTCCATTAAGTTGACAAGGGCATACCTTCATGATAGGGCATCGGCAACAATGTTTTCCTTACCTTTCTTATACTTTATCACGTATAGAAATGACTCCAAGTATTCTACCCACTTCGTATGACGTTTATTGAGCTTCGTTTGACCCTTGAGGTGTTTTAAAGCCTCGTGATCTGAGTGGATTACAAATTCCTTTGGCCATAGATAATGTTGCCACGTCTCTAAGGCTCGGATCAGTGCATACAACTCCTTGTCATACGTTGGATAGTTCAACGTGGCCCCGTTCAACTTCTCACTAAAGTACGCCACGGGTCATCCGTCTTGCATTAAAACAGCGCCAATGCCAATTCCTGAAGCATCACATTCAATCTCGAATGTCTTGTTAAAATCCGGTAAAGATAATAATGGAGCATTAGTAAGACATTCCTTAATTTTAACACAGGCATTTTCTTGGTCATCAGTCCAAACAAAGGGCGAGTTTTTCTTAATTATACCTATCAAGGGGGCAGCTACAGAGCTAAAATTAGGCACAAACCTTCGATAAAAACTTGCCAACCCGTGAAAACTCCTTACTTGGCTGATGTTTGTTGGTCGCGGCCACTCGTTGATCGCTTTGACTTTTTCTTGATCAACTTGCAAGCCATGAGCACTTACCACAAAACCTAAAAATACAACCTCGTGAGTACAAAATGAACATTTCTTTAAGTTGGCATAAAGTACCTCTTTTCGTAGTACTTCCAACACCGCACGCAGATGTTGAACATGTTCTTCTAATGATTTACTATAGATCAAAATATCATCAAAATACACAACGCAAAATTTTCCAATAAATCACGCAAAACATGATTCATCAAACGCATAAAAGTACTAGGGGCATTTGTAAGGCCGAATGGCATTACCAACCATTCGTACAAACCGTATTTTGTCTTGAATGCGGTTTTCCACTCATCGCCCTCCCGCATTCGAATTTGATGGTAGCCACTCTTTAGATCAATCTTCGAAAAGATTTAGGCTCCGTTAAGTTCATCGAGCATGTCATCAAGGCGAGGAATAGGGTGTCGATATTTAACAGTTATTTTGTTGATGGCGCGACAGTCTACACACGTTCGCCATGAATCGTCCTTTTTAGGCATTAGCAACACCGATACCGCACATGGACTTTTCCCGAATGTAGCCTTTTTCCATTAATTCGGCCACTTGCCTTTGCAGTTCCTTTGTCTCCTCGGGGTTACTCCGATAGGCTGATCTATTTGGAATAGATGCTTCCGGTACAAAGTCGATTTGGTGTTCAATGCCTCGAATAGGAGGCAACCTGTTCGGCACTTCTTCGGGAAACACGTCTTCAAATTCCTGCAACAAAGAAACAATAGGAGAAGGCAATAATTTTTCTATCTCGTTAGTTTCCAACAAGCATTCTTTGTACATAAGTACAAGAATGGGTTGCTTTGCCAACAATAATTTCTGAATCTCTCGCTTTCTAGTAAAAACACTCATTTTCTCTTTTTCACTCTCATTTTCTTTTTCTTTTTCCACTCGTGTTTTTAACTCACTTTTCTCACTTTTTCCACTCCTTTTCTTTTCTTTCTTTTTATCTTGCTCTTTTTCTTTTTCTCTTTCAATTGATTGCCTCAATTTGATTTGATCTTCATTCACTTGTTTTGGTGTGAGAGGGGCTAGTGTGACATTCCTTCTGAGATGCTTGAATGAATAACGATTCGTGTAGCCATCATGGACTACCCTACGGTGGAACTGCCAAGGATGACCCAATAGAAGGTGTCCCGCATGCATCGACACAACATCTCATATCACCTCGTCTTGGTATTTTCCTATGGAAAATGCCACTTTTGCTTGCTTTGTAACTTTGAGTTCTCCTCCGTCGTTTAGCCACTACAACTTATAAGGGTTTGGAAGCTTCATCGTGGCCAAACCAAGTCGTTCCACAAGCATGGTACTCGCGACATTGGTACAACTACCTCCATCGATTATCAAGCTACACACCTTGCCTTGAACGTGACAGCGAGTGTGAAAGATATTTTCTCATTGCTGTTCTTCCTCAACACCTTGAATATTCAAACTTCATTTTACAACGAGTATCTCTCCCTCGACCGGCATCTCAATTTCATCATCTTCTTCCGAGGGCACTTCAGATTCATTCTCTTGTTCATCATCAGACTCGATCTCGCCATTTGGCCGTAACACCATCACTCGATGGTTAGGGCATTGACTAGCAATATGGCCTCGGCCTTGACACTTAAAACACTTTACGTCACGAGCTCGATTAGGAAGGGGCTCATTTCTACTCTTACCGATGTCACTGCTTGGTTGATTGGGTTTAGCAGCAACAGATGGTTCTTTAGGCCGAATAGGAGCTTTGCTCGCTCCTTGAGTCCATTTGTTGGTAGAGAACATTGGATAGGTCCGGTTGACGCTTTTTCGCTTCAATTGCTTGTCAATCTTGACCGCCATGTGAACCATATCCATTACTTCAACGTAGTGTTGAAGTTCCACCACATGAGCTATATCTCGATTCAAACCGGCTAAAAACCTTACCATCGTCGCTTCTCGATCTTCTTCCACGTCGGCTCTTATCATAGTAATCTCCATCTCCTTATAATAATCTTCTGATGTGAGCACACCCAGGGCATCCTCGAAAGCACACCAAGTATCTATTGAGCTGCCAAAAGGTCCCATGACCCGAGCCCGAACCAAGCAACTTCAAGATGCTATATCGGCCTTTGTGACGCGCATTTGGGAAGATAACCAGCTCCCTAGCGTTGAAGGAGCTAAGAACAACTCCTTGATGACTTCATGCACAATATTGCAATCCAATCTCAGCTCCTCTCCAGCTCCCCCATGCGCCATTCATCTCACATTAGCTCACTTGAGCTCATTTTAGCTCGTTTGAGCTCGAACTTAGCTCGATTCAGCTCATTCCTTTTTCATTTCAATAAATTAAGTTTTAATCTAGCTTATAACTAAGTTTGCTACAGCTCATGCCGAATTCCCTAGCTCATTTTAGCTCACTAAGTGTTTTTGACTATTTGAGCTAGTCGAATTTATTATAAGTTGACTTATAATTATTGTGTTCAAAATTAGTTAGTGTTATTAAGTTATTTAGTTATTATTTTAATTTATAATTATATGAATAGTTGTGTGTTATTTAATTTTTTATTTAATTTTGTAGGTTAGCCGAATTTGGAAGATACATTCATGGCATTTAATGCAAGGTGCATGAACAGGAATGTTCATTGAACGGGAAGATTCATGAATGGTTCGGTTCAATGTTTGGAGGACATACATTCATGTACATGGAAGGTTAATGCATGTTGAAACGTGCACCTCCCTTGGACGGCACACATGCATGAATGGAGGGTCATTAATGCAAGTGCATGTACGGCTAGGTTCAAGCCCCCTTCCAAGTTCCATGTACAACCAATGCATGTGGGAGGACCCTTGGAGTTTCCTAAGCACCTATTCGGCCAAGAGACATCCTTTGGGAGTTTCATGCATCCCATGGCCGAACTTAGACCATTCTCTTGGCTTCCAAAGCTTGCTCATACATGAAGCTGCCCACTCACCTCCCCATTCGGCCGAACATGGACAAAGGACACTAATGGTCATCTTTCTAGAATGTTCATGTATTAAATTAGGTTCATTGCTTAATAGTTAAGTTCATGAATAGACTATTCGGTTAGCCTAAGAAACTAGTATAAATAGTTTGTTGATTTCATTTGTAAAGGAATTTTGCCAATTTGTTAATGAACTTTTGTTCTTGTGAGGTTGCTTCCTCTCATATCTCGTACAAGTTTCGAAGACTTATCTAGCTTGTGTTAGTGGCGTCAACTGACTTGTTTTGAACTTATCACCTATCTTGGTGTGGCGTTCACCTATCCTTCTATCCATCGTTTCACCTTAACAATATAGGAATCGGGGTGACACTTTTTAGTGTTGAATCATTCCTGACATTGAGATCGTTTTTCCATCCCTCATCTATCCAACATCCTTTCTTGTTTCCTTAGCCGAACCTATCACTACCCTTTTGCTTAACTTTTGAAACCCTTCCACTATCCAAACCTATCCATTTCATTTCTATTTCTAAAACCTGAGGTACGAACGACTCTCTCGAACTACGATCGAGCAACTACGTGACTTTGACTCGACTACCCGAGCTGGATCACATCATCTTTGACACTTCGATTGCCTTGAGTGAGATTTTGCAGCCATTGATACAACTCCCGGTGATAGTAGGAGGGAACAAAGCGCTTCCGCATGACAGCCTTCATTTCGGCCCACGTAGAGATAGGCCTTTCACCATTTCTCCGTCGACTAGTCACTAGCTGATCCCACCATACAAGGGCATAATCTGAAAACTCAATAGCTGCAAGTTTAACCTTTTTGGTCTCTGAGTAGTTGTGACACTCGAAGATGAGTTTAACTTTCTTTTCCCACTCCATGTACGCCTCCGGATCATTTTTGCCTTGAAACGATGGGATTGACATCTTAATGTTTTTGAGATTGTCATCAAGACGATCTTGACCTCGTTGTCCATGGTTTCGACATTCTTGTTGCCTAACACTTTGAACAGATGAATGATCACTTTCGGACTCACTAGGCTCGTATAAATCATTTTGTTCTTGTCTAGGACGTCCACGTTCTCGCCGTTGATTTTGTGGCTCCCTTACATGTTGTACCTCCTCATTTAACTGATCCAATTGCTCTTGCATTGGTTCTATCGTCTCTCGAAGCATACACTGAAATCCTCGGATCAAAGCTTGTTGACCCAAATCAGGGACTCCGCCACCTTGAGCAACATTCCTAACCGGGCGTGGACCAGTTCCATCCATTTGACGTCTCTCGGGACTTCTAGACATAAAGTTTAATCACACCACAAAGAACTCACACTTCTCTCAAAAAAAAGATATCACTCAATTTTTTTTTTTGGCTTTTATCCCTCTCAGATGGTCTCTCCACTCTCTTGCCTTTTACCACTCGGTTTTCGCCTCTCAAAATTCTCCACAAACTATGTAGACAAATCAAAGAAAACCTTTTTTGGGTCAGTTAACTAAATTGATGTGGCTAGGTGAGGAACAATGTAGATTAAAAGGTAGGCTGAAGAAAAGAAGGATACCGGTTTAGTGTGGCATTGGTGTGTGCGAAAGCGGCATAGAACTTTGAAGATTAGAAATACTTGAGAGAGTTTAAAAGCAACTTCCAATCACCCTTTTTTTTATTTTTTCAGATTTTTTTTGTATAACTTTTTTTTTGCACTATATAAGCAAACTAAATACAATAGGAACACTTCGGTACGCGATTTTTTTCGGCTGCGTAGATTTTTATTTTCGTAGTAACAGCAACAAACTAATCAAAATGAGGAAACTTCGATATACGAAAATTTTTTTCTATACTTTTTTTGATTTACGAATCCGGGGTTACAAATATCAGTACTTACCTCGATTTTAACTAGCTCTGATACTAACTTGATACACACGCACCTCAGATGAGATTTGTGTCGTAATGTTTGCCCGATCGTAAATCGAGTAAGCTAAGGGTCGTTCGAGAAATGTTTGTTTAGAAGGAAAGAACTAGGTACAAAGTGGTTCGGTAGGATAATGGATAGTTTGGTAGATATTGGGATGGAATTCGGTTAAGGGCCAAAGTAAAAACTAGCACAACATTGGTGTGCTAACCCGTTACTTATGTGACACTTGAGTCGAAAAATGGAAGACGAATATGGGGTAGTTTATGGAGACCTTGACCCGCTATCAAGAATGATAGGAACCTCAATATAACTTAGAATGCCACACTTTGGGATTCAAAGTGATAAGTTCGGAAATAAAGATAGAATGACGCCACAAGGTTTCTTGATAAGTCAAACTAGTCTTTGGAGAAAATTGAGAGTTGAAAACAAACTCACAAAGTTTATAAAATTCATAAAATGTTCATTAGTCTTTAACAAACGAAAAACAAGCCATATTTATAGCCTAAACTATAGCTAGCTGAATAGTCATATGGCATTCAAAGGGACGGCTAGCCATTAATGGGAAGCTTTATGGACTAGTCCACATTCAGCCAAGGTGCTTGAAAGTAGCTTGAATGCTTCTTAAATGTGACGCCTAGATAAGCTTGAAAGCCTTGGATTAATTGAGCATTATGGAGGACTCCAGTGGCCATTCAAGTGTGAAAGGTCAGATATGTATAGTCCTTGTGTGTGAAAACATGGAACCAAACAGCCCTTAGTGTGAAAAGAACTTTTAGCAAAATGTGAACACAAAGATGCTGCTTGGGAGAGTTGGCCGGTTGATGTGATCCGACCCGGGTAAATGAGTCGAATTCACGTAGTTGCCCGATCGTAGTTCGAGAGAGTCATTCGTGCCTCAAATTTTTGTAATAGTAGTAAAAGAATTAGAATAGGATAGCGGAAGGTTTTAAGAAGGGTAAGTTTAGTATAGGTTCGGTTAAAGGTAGCAAAGATGGATGAAGGATAGAAGGCTCGGTTTTGGTTAACAAGAAAAAAAATATAAAAGATGGAAATGGAAATCAAACTCAACGTCAGGAATTATTCAACACTAAGAAGTGTCACCCTGATTCCTATATTGTTAAGGTGAAAAATATGGATAGATGGATAGGTGAACGCCACACCAAGATTGGTGATAAGTTCAAAACAAGACGATTGATGCCACTAGCACAAGCCAGATAAGTCGTTCGAAACTTGTACGAGATATGAGAGGAAGCAACCTCACAAGAACAATGTTCATTAACAAATTTGGAAAAAGTCCTTTACAAATAAAATCAACAAACTATTTATACTAGTTTCTTATGCTAGCCGAATAGACTATTCATGAACTTAACGATTAAGTAATGAACCTAATTTAAGACATGAACATTCTAGAAAAATGACCAATGGTGTCCTTGTCCATGTTCGGCCGAATGGGAGGTGAGTGGGCAGCTTCATGAATATGCATTGATGTACTTGGATGAATGATCTTCATACATGCATGGCTAGATTTAGCTAACACCTTAAATGGAGCCTTGAATTTATGTTGTTTCACCATGAGTGGCTTAATTAATTAAGGCTTCATGAAGAGTCAAACTTGGTGTGAACAAGGAGCTTGAGTAGACACTTGGGTGTGAACGTCCAACCGAAGGGTCATCATGGTGTGAACACAATATGTGAACACATGATCAATGCATGAACCGTCCAATGCATGTTCCATCATTAATTTGATCCATGAATCTTCAAATACATGAATGTCCATCATGAACATGCATTTGCCTCTTGATTGTCGTCCATTGAACCTTCCTATGCATGCACCTTGCATTAAAGTCCATACATGAATCTTCCAGATTTGGCTAACCTACAAAATTAAATAACAAAATTAAATAACACACAACTACTCATATAATTATAAATTAAAATAACTAAATAACTAAATTGAACACAATAATTTATAAGTCAACTTATAATAAATTCGGCTAGCTCAAATAGTAAAAAACATTTAGTGAGCTAAAATTGAGCTAGGGAATTCGGCGTGAGCTGTAACAAACTTAGTTATAAGCTAGATTAAAACTTAATTTATTGAAATAAAAAAGGAATGAGCTGAATCGAGCTAAGTTCGAGCTCAAACGAGCTCAAGTGAGCTGATGTGAGCTGAATGGCAGATAGGGGAGCTGGAGAGGAGCTGAGATCAGATTGCAAAATAGTGCATGGAGTCTTCAAGGAGTTGTCCTTAGCTCCTCCAACGTTATGGAGCTGGTTATCATCCCAAATGCGCATCACAAAGGCTGATATAGCATCTTGAAGTTGCTTGGTTTGAGCTCGTGTCATGGAACATTTTGGCAGCTCAATGGATCCTTGGTGTGCATTCGAGGATGCCCCAGGTGTGCTCACATCACCGATCATTCTTGGAAAATAAATCACCACCCTTTGGCTTTTGATGTCCACGAAGGGGTGCATTTGATGGCTGCACATTCCCATGTCGTCCCATGCATGCTCCTTTAATGCTTGTGTGCTGCACATTTATTTAAACCATTAGTCAACTTAATCTTAAATTCGGCTGTAACTAATTAAATTTGTCTCTAAACTAGACACATTAAATTGATGTCCTAAACTAGACACATTTAAGCTATGTATTAATATAAGACATATTTAATAATTTAAATTAAAAATGTCCAGATTTAAGACACATTAATTAATTAATTAATTTAAGAATAAATTTAACTAATTAATTGACACAAATAATTAATTTATTCTAGCCAAATAAATGCATCAAATAAATAAAATAGAAATTTAGCTCCATGAGCTAGCTAAGTGTCGAATTGAGCTCCCTTGAGCTAACACGAGCTAAGTCAGCTTGTAACACATTGCACAACGAGCTACTCGAGCTAGACTCTTGATGTTCGGCCAAGCCTTCCATCCATACTCGAGCAATGTAACTTGCTACAGCTTCTTGGAACCTCTTGGCACGGGCTCGAGTGATTGGCCCCGATGGCAATTCCATGGTCTTCATGGGCGAGTTCGCATCAGTTCTTGTTCAACTTCTTTTTCTCTCTCAAACTCTTTTTCATTCTCTTTTTCAATTTCTTTTTCAATCTCATTTTTACTCTCTTTTTATTCTTTTTCTTTTTCATCGGCTTTTTTAATGACTTTCTCAAGCTTTTTCAAGAATCTCTCATTTTCTCTTTTACTTGCCTCTTGCCTCTCTTTTATTTCTTTTTCTTTTTCTTCTTCTGCTTTTCTCGTTTTCTTTTTACAAGATACAAAAGAATCATGAAAATAATGATTTTGTTCAAAAGAGGGAAAATTATTTGCATAAGAATCTTGATCAATGCTTCGTGAAAAATACTTCGAGTAGGATTGCTTTGAAGATCGAATAGAGGTATGCCTATCTCTTCGGATGTCATCTTGTATGGGTTCAAAATCGAGGTCAGACTCTTGTCATCTTGAATTCCTTGATGAAAAGAATTATCGATTGAAATCTCTTGGTCTCGAAGTCGATGACGAATAGGAATCACAGTGGAAATCTTTTCTCGAATGATTATTGAATGTATGTCTTCGTGATATTCTTAATGTCTCTTTCCGACTTGAAGACATTCATTCCTATTGGTCTCTTTTCTTCACACGGTCTAATCCCTCGTGTAATGTATCGAATTTAGAATTCACCATTCTTCGCATTTCTTGCACCAAATATTGGAACTCTGATTCAGTAAATTCTTTGCGAGACATGATGTTTTTGCTAGAAAGAAAATTTGTTAAGACAAACCAAAAGTAAATTCCTCACAACAAAGTCCTCACAATTTCACTCGGAAAGAAAAATTAATGGTTTGCAATCACGCTCGTGTTTACACTCGATTGGCTTTTACCTCTGCTCGAATAGTCTCACACGCTCGTGCCTTTTACCTCTCAAACTTTCTTTCATAACTTCGTATTTGGACTCACCAAGGCCTTATCGTAGGCTTAGGGGTCAGTTTCAAATGGTTTAACAAAGGATTATGATGAGGGATTAAGGGTTGGCTGGAAGATGGAAATGGTTTTGCAGTGCGGCGTTGGGGTAGGGGGTGAATGGTAGAAAATGGACGTACTTGATCTGGATCACAAGAATATCAATACAAAGAGAATAAAATTTAACACATTTTTTTATAATTTCAAAAAAAATTGATTTTTTAACTTGTTTTTTTTTTCGAACTTTTTTTTTGTTTTTTTCACTAAATGAAATACAATGAACAAAATGAAATACAGCTTGCAATTTTTTTATTTTTTCTTACTTTCGAACTAACTTTCGGTGATGCTACGAATGTCAGTACTCCTCGTTTTAATAGCTCTAATACCAAATGATACGATTCACCTCTGGGTGAGTCGAGTCATATGCGAGTTTTCCTGATCGTCTACGAAGAAGTATCGTTCGGTTTGTTCAAAGGATGTTTTAAGTGAATAATGGCAGAAGCTATGTAAAAAGGGTTCAAAGATGGGTTTCTGGTTATGAAGTTTATGTAGATTCGGTTATAGAAAAATAATAAAAGATGGAAATAAATATAGTAATTGGATAACCAACAATGGATGTGAAGTGAATTGATGGATCGATTATGATGAAATGGAAAGATGGAATGGAATGGAATGAAAATGATCTCAAAAACAAACACGAACAAATATTAGAAAATATCGACCCAAATGCTTATAAGTTTTCAAGGTGGTTGGATAGAGAATAGGAGAACGTCGACCTGCTATTTAGCAAAGTAGGAACCTTGGTATAACGGTGAACGCCACACTATTTGATAGTGATAAGTTCAGGATAAAGAAGGTAGGTTGATGCCACTAGTAACCTAGATAAGCCTGATGTGATCCGGCCCGGGTAGATGAGTCAAATTCACGTAGTTACCCGATCGTAGTTTGAGAAAGTCGTTCGTACCTCAGATTTTTGTAATAGTAGTAAAAGAATTTAGAATAGGATAGCAGAAGTTTTCAAGAAGGGTGAGTTTAGTATAGGTTCAGTTAAGGGTAGCAAAGATGGATGAAGGATAGTAGGCTCAGTTTTGGTTAACAAGAAAAAGATATAAAAGATGGAAATGGAAATCGAACTCAACGTCAGGAATGATTCAACACTAAGTAGTGTCACCCCGATTCCTATATTGTTAAGGTGAAAATATGGATAGATGGATAGGTGAACGGCACACCAAGATTGGTGATAAGTTTAAAACAAGACGATTGACGCCACTAGCACAAGCCAGATAAGTCGTTCGAAACTTGTACGAGATATGAGAGGAAGCAACCTCACAAGAACAATGTTGATGTGATCCGACCCGGGTAGATGAGTCAAATTCACGTAGTTGCCTGATCGTAGTTCGAGAGAGTCGTTCGTGCCTCGAATTTTAATAATAAAAGTAAAATAATGGAATAGAATAAGCGGAAGGTTTCAAGAAGGGTAAGTTTAGTAATAGGTTCGGTTATGTGTAGCAAAGATGGGTGATGGATAAATGGTTCGGTTTGGTTAACAAGAAGGAAAGTTGAAAGATGGGGGATGGAAAAACGAACTCAACATCAGGAATGATTCAACACTAAAAAGTGTCACCCCGATTCCTATATTGTTAAGGTGAAAAGATGGATAGAAGGATAGGTGAACACCACACCAAGATTGGTGATAAGTTCAACAAGATCGGTAGACGCCACTAGCACAAACTAGATAAGTCTTCGAAACTTGTACGAGATATGAGAGGAAGCAACCTCACAAGAACAAAGTTCATTAACAAATTTGGCAAAAGTCCTTTACAAATGAAAGAAAACAAATATTTATAGGCACATAGATGACCATTCAAATTCGGCATCTAGGTGTTCACACAATAATAAAAACGTTCACACTAATGTATTAAAATAGTTCATAAATTCGGTAGATTCATGCACTAGCTGAATGGACACTTTCTTCCCCCTTGGTTTGTGCATGAATGCTTAGTCATAAAGAAAGGCTTCAAGTGACTTGTATGTGTACCAAAAGGTTGCATTCATCTCCTTGGGACGTTCATGCACTTGTATGGAACATGTATCTTCATAATTAAACACTTTAATGGCATGTATGTTCATAAATGGCAGCATGAACCTAGTAAATTCGTTCTCCCCTTTGTGCATGCACTTAATTCAATCAATATGTTGAATTATTGAGTTAATTCCTTCCCTTGGACGTTCTTGAACCCATCCATGCATGTGTAGTAGCCTATAGGTCAATTCAAAGTGTGAACATGTTCAAGGAGCTCTATGGACAACATAAAATTAGTTGGCAGCTACTTCTTGGCCGAATAAGTGCCTTGGAAAGTTAGGAGACAGCCACCATACATGCACTTAAGCCATTCATGCATTCTATCATCCCATGCATTTGATCCATTCATGGACTAGCCTTTAATGTCCATACATGCATTCGACACATGCATGAATTTGTAGAAACATTGCATCTAGCCGTACATGCACCAGCATTTAATACTTCTTCATTCATGAGTGTGGAATGCCCAAAAGAGATGTTTCTTCATCCATACATTGTACCGTCCAAGGGATGTACCTACATGAAATAAACAAGTCATTAAGACATCTCATGAACACTCATAAATTCGGCATGATGTGAACATATTAATGTCATGCATTAATTCGGCTATGTGAACATAATCAATTTATATAATGACAATAACATATTAATAACAAATATTAATATAAGACAAGTTTAATGCTTAAATGAATATGTGCAAATTTTTATTTAATGTATTAAAGACAAAATCGAGTTTAAACTAAAATGAGCTAAGCTTTAGCTCGTGAGCTAAAGTTGAGCTGAGGCTAAACTCCTAAGCTGAAGTTGAGCTAAGGTTTAGCTCGTGAGCTGAATATGAGCTAGGAGTGAGCTCGGTTTAGCTCAGGCAAGTTAGATTGAGCTCAAATAAGCTGGATTTGAGCTGGACGGAGCTCGTGGAGCTGGAAACGAGCTGGGATCAGCTTGCCAACATTTCAATGCTCGGCTTGACAGACTTGTTCGATGAAGTTCGCGGGGCGTGCTCGTATCATTCCCTCCCTTTTAGGCGACTTGTCCTCAAGTCGAGCCATTTGTCCATGGGAGAACTTGACTCGTGCATGGTTTTCCTCGATCAAATGGGAAGATGTCACACAAACCTGAAAAATTCTTACCACAGCCGGTAAAAAGAAACTCAAAGGAGTCAAATTCAAATGTGTTCGATAGTTCATTAAAAATTCATTCAATTGAACATATGCCAAAAATCTCAATTGGACAAAGCGAGCATACATAAATTTATCAAAGAGTTTCGTTAGACCATCGTTGCAAACATGAAAACTAAGTTGGATCAAGGGATAATTGGTTGTAAATGATGGCAGGCACTTAAACATATTATTCCTCATCCAAAACATTTTAATTTCTTTAATCGAATATAGCAACTCATTTGGTCCCTTGTCTTGTTCATGCAAGGTATGCCATGGCCAAAGGTATGCTAACTCTTTCTTTCATTTTTGAACAACATGAGGGGTGTCTCCAAATTCCAACATAATAATCACATCATTACAATGCCAAAAGGAAAAATCCATCACATCAAAGTATAAATAATTTCCAAACAACAAATCAATGGAATTTTCAACTTCAATCGAATTGAGCAAAGATATTTGAAAATTTTCAGATGACTTACCTTGACGAATATGAAGAGAAGACAATTGAGGATTGGGTTTACCTTTCTCGGTCAAAATAAATCTTCTCTCTTTGGATAGATAACGTAAGACAAACCTGTTAATCTGATAAATTTGAATAGGTGGTGACGCACCATGACATGTCTTGCTCCTCGAGGGGTGGAATTCACAAAAATGAGAATGGTTAGTACTAACGAAAACTATGGACTTAAATGGAAAAGGAAAGTTACCATGGAGATTTGATTCAATTCCAAAAACATAGGTTGGTCTTACCTTCTCAAAATGGAACAAAAATTTTAGATGTGGCCAAGCAAGGTGATTAGTAAACGAATCAAAATTGAAACCCAAATCATTGAATTTCACCTTCTTATCAAAAGTTCGAACATCAAGCAAACATAATTTGAATGCAAATGATGCAAAGTGCTTAATGTTTCCATAAAATGAATTCATGTAGCAAATACCAGGCTTGAACACACAAACTTGATTAGGAATTCCAACAAGCAACATATTAGAATAAGATATAATCAACTCACCACACGAATTATATTTCACTAGTTTAAACACACATGTTGAATTGACAAAACCGAACATACCAATATGCAAAGGTTCATGCTTCAAGAATATCAATCGGGAATGCAAATCACTACATGGAAATTTCGCACAAAAACTCAAAGATTGTTCATGAAGAACACAATTGCACATATCATGTGAAGACCTTTTAACATGGATGCCAAACAAAGAATTTTTAGAGAACATGCAACTTTTTAAACAGGCAAATTTATCACAAATCAATTGAGCAGGCATATTTAAACATAAAGATTTAACACATGAATTCAAAAAGTTTGCATGGTCAAACACATCAGAATTTTTAAGTGACAGACTTTGATCAAACACATTCAAAATTCGCTTAGAGAAAACTAATCCAATGTTGTCAACAAATTTGCCAATGTAGTAATCGTCATAAGAAAAGCTGTATATGGCACCTTTTAAAATAGAATCGTTGACAACAATAAGTGAACAAAAATTAGCAAAATCAAGTGACTTTGATTCGATAAACAAAGAATCCTTACCTTCCTTACCTTCGATCGCAAGTGGGTGGTTGTCATTCGCGAACTTACCTTTTTTGAATAACCTAAAACACCTTTCATTTGGAAGGTAATGTAGATGGAATTGGTCGCACAAACTTCTAGGAACCTGAAAAGTTAAACCACAAGAAGATCGACCATGTGGGTTAGTAGAAATAATCCTCACTTGCTCACTTGTTTTCCCACTCGATTCTTTTTCTTCTGAATCACTCATTTCTTTTATTTCAATTTCTTTCTCTTTAATCTCTTTTTCAATTTCTTTTTCAACTTCTTTTTCTCTCTCAAATTTCTTTTCATTCTCTTTTTCAATCTCATTTTCTTTTTGCTTTTCAAAGGCTTTTTCAAAGGCTTTTTCAAGTTCTCTCAAGATTCGCTTATTTTTTCTCTTACTTGCCTCTTGCCTCTCTTTTCTTTTTATTTCGTTTTCTTTTTCTTCCTTTGCTTTTTCTTTTCTTTTCTTTTTTTTCTCTTTACATGAATGTATAGAAGAACGATGAGAATACAAATCTTGCTCGAAAGATGAAGAACTATTTGCATATGATTCACAATCAAAACTTCGTGAAGAATACTCCGAGTAAGATTTCGTTGACGATCTAGTAGGAGTATGTCTTTCTCTCTGAACGCCATCTTGGAACGAATCAAAATCATAATCAGCTTCTCGTCTTCTCAAATTTCTTGATAAAAAGGACTTTCGATTGAAGTCACTTCTCGAATTCGCTGATGAATATGAGTCATAGTATGAATCTCTTTGTCTCGAAGTAGATGGCGAAAAGAAATCACGATAGGAACTTTTTCTCAAGTAGTAGTCGAAGGTATATCTCCGTGGGGTTCTTGTCTCCATTTTTCGACTCGAAGAAACTCTATCACTTTGATCTTGTTTTTCCAAATGATTTAATCTCTCGTGTATGTTCTTAGTGTTGGACTCCATCATTTTTCGCATTTCTTGTACCAAGTATTGGTATTCCGATTCGGTGAACTCTTCGCGTGACATGATTTTTGTTGCTGAAAAAAAATGTTAGATCACAAAACAAAATAAAAAAAAATCAAGTACCTCACCACAAATCTCACTATTTCACTCGCAAAGAAATATTGATGAACACTCCACTCGTGTTTGCACTCGTTTTTAGGCTTTTTCAAACTCTCAAATGTTCTCACACACTCTAGCCTTTTACCACTCAAGCTTACTCTCATAACCTCGTATTTTGTTTCTCTTGACTCGTCTTGGTGCTTTGGGGTCGGCTTCAAAATCGGTTACAAGGGATAAGATGTATAGGTTATGGGTAAGCTAAAAGAAATTTTTTCTTTGGTGTAGTGTGGCGTTTTGGAAATGGGTACAAAGTTGATGGTAAGAATAACTGAAGAACGGCACAAAATATAAAACAGTAGAATCAAACTTGATCACTTCACTTTTTTTTTCTTCTTTTTTTTAAAAAAATAATTTCATACCTTTTTTTTACAACTTCAACATATCACTTTTACAAAGATAAAACGAAAATACAACTTAATTTTTTTTGAATTTTTTTTACTACGAACCTATTTCGATCTTGATACGAATGTCGACGCCTCTCGATTTATAAGCTCTGATACCAAATGATGTGAGCACACCCGGGGCATCCTCGAATGCACACCAAGGATCCATTGAGCTGCCAAAAGGTCCCATGATCCGAGCTCGAACCAAGCAACTTCAAGATGCTATATCAGCCTTTGTGATGCGCATTTGGGATGATAACCAACTCCATAACGTTGGAGGAGCTAAGAACAACTCTTTGAAGACTCCATGCACTATTTTGCAATCCGATCTCAGCTCCTCTCCAGCTCCCCTATCCGCCATTCAGCTCACATCAGCTCACTTGAGCTCGTTTTAGCTTGTTTGAGCTCGAACTTAGCTCAATTTAGCTCATTCCTTTTTCATTTTAATAAATTAAGTTTTAATCTAGCTTATAACTAAGTTTGCTACAGCTCATGCCGAGTTCCCTAGCTCATTTTAGCTCACTCAGTGTTTTTGACTATTTGAGCTAGTCGAATTTATTATAAGTTGACTTATAATTATTGTTTCAAATTTAGTTAGTGTCATTAAGTTATTTAGTTATTGATTTAATTTATAATTATATGAATAGTTGTGTGTTATTTAATTTTGTTAATTAATTTTGTAGGTTAACCGAACTTGGAAGATTCATGTATGGACTTTAATGCAAGGTGCATGCATGGAAGGATTCAATGGACGACAATCAAGAGGCACATGAATGTTTATGATGAACATTCATGCATTTGAAGATACATGGATCAAATTAATGAAGGAACATGCATTGGACGGTTCATGCATTGACCATGTGTTCACACATTGTGTTCACACCATGATGACCCTTCGGTTGAACGTTCACACCCAAGTGTCTCCTCAAGCTCCTTGTTCACACCAATTTTGACTCTTCATGAAGCCGTAATTAATTAAGTTACTCATGGTGAAACAACATGAATTCAAGGCTCCATTAAGGTGTTAGCTGAATCTAGCCATGCATGTATGAAGACCATTCATTCAAGTACATCAATGTACATTCATGAAGCTAACCATTCACCTCCCATTCGGCCGAACATGGACAAGACACTAATGGTCATTTTTCTAGAATATTCATGTATTAAATTAGGTTCATTGTTTAATAGTTAAGTTCATGAATAGTCTATTCGGTTAGCCTAAGGAACTAGTATAAATAGTTTGTTGATTTCATTTGTAAAGGACTTTTGCCAAATTTGTTAATGAACTTTGTTCTTCTGAGGTTGCTTCCTCTCATATCTCGTACAAGTTTCGAAGACTTATCTAGCTTGTGCTAGTGGCGTCAACCGACTTGTTTTGAACTTATCACCAATCTTGGTGTGGCGTTCACCTATCCTTCTATCCATCGTTTCACCTTAACAATATAGGAATCGGGGTGACACTTTTTAGTGTTGAATCATTCCTGACGTTGAGATCATTTTTCCATCCCCCATCTATCCAACATCCTTTCTTGTTTCCTTAGCCGAACCTATCACTACCCTTTTGCTTAACTATTGAAACCCTTCCGCTATCCAAACCTACCCATTTCATTTCTATTTTTAAAATCCGAGGTACGAACGACTCTCTCAAACTACGATCGGGCAACTACGTGACTTCGACTCGACTACCCGGGCCGGATCACATCAATTCATGTATTTGAAGATTCATGGATCAAATTAATGAAGGAACATGCATTGGATGGTTTATGCATTGATCATGTGTTCACACATTGTGTTCACACCATGATGACCCTTCGGTTGGACGTTCACACTCAAGTGTCTACTCAAGCTCCTTGTTCACACCAATTTTGACTCTTCATAAAGCCTTAATTAATTAAGCCACTCATGGTGAAACAACATGAATTCAAGGCTCCATTAAGGTGTTAGCCGAATCTAGCCATGCATGTATGAAGATCATTCATTCAAGTACATCAATGTATATTCATGAAGCTAACCACTCACCTCCCATTCAGCCGAACATTGACAAGGACACTAATGGTCATTTTTCTAGAATGTTCATGTATTAAATTAGGTTCATTGCTTAATAGTTAAGTTCATGAATAGTCTATTCAGTTAGCCTAAGAAACTAGTATAAATAGTTTGTTGATTTCATTTGTAAAGGACTTTTCCCAAATTTGTTAATGAACTTTGTTCTTCTGAGGTTGCTTCCTCTCATATCTCGTACAAGTTTCAAAGACTTATCTAGCTTGTGCTAGTGGCGTCAACCGACTTGTTTTGAACTTATCACCAATCTTGGTGTGGCGTTCACCTATCCTTCTATCCATCTTTTCACCTTAACAATATAGGAATCGGGGTGACACTTTTTAGTGTTGAATCATTCCTGACGTTGAGATCATTTTCCATCCTATCTATCCAACATCCTTTCTTGTTTCCTTTAGCCGAACCTATCACTACCCTTTTGCATAACTTTTGAAAACCTTCAGCTATCAAACCTATCCATTTCATTTCTATTTCTAAATCGAGAGTCTGACGACTCTCTCAAACTACGATCGGGCAACTACGTGAATTCGACTCGACTACCTGGCCGGATCACATCACTGACACTCCTATCAAGATCGAAATAGGTTCGTAGTAAAAAAATTCAAAAAATTCAAAAAAATTTAAGTTGTATTTTTTATCATTGTAAAAGTGCTGATGTGATCCGCCCCGGGTAGTCGAGTCGAAGTCACGTAGTTGCCCGATCGTAGTTCAAGAGAGTTGTTCGTACCTCGGGTTTTAGAAATAGAAGTGAATGGATAGGTTTGGATAGCTGAAGGTTTTCAAAAGTTATGCAAAAGGGTAGTGATAGGTTCGGCTAAGGAAACAAAAAATAAGGATGTTGGATAGATGGCTCGGTTTGGTTAACGAGAAGGAAAGTTGAAAGATGGGGAATGGAAAAATAAACTCAACGTCAGGAATGATTCAACACTAAAAAGTGTCACCCCGATTCCTATATTGTTAAGGTGAAAAGATGGATAGAAGGATAGGTGAACGCCACACCAAGATTGGTGATAAGTTCAACAAGATCGGTAGACGCCACTAGCACAAACTAGATAAGTCTTCAAAACTTGTACGAGATATGAGAGGAAGCAACCTCACAAGAACAAAGTTCATTAACAAATTTGGCAAAAGTCCTTTACAAATGAAATCAACAAACTATTTATACTAGTTTCTTATGCTAGCCGAATAGACTATTCATGAACTTAACTGTTAACCAATGAACCTAATTTAAGACATGAACATTCTAGAAAAATGACCAATGGTGTCCTTGTCCATGTTCGTCTGAATGGGAGGTGATTGTGCAGCTTCATGTATGAGCAAGCTTTGGAAGCCAAGGGGATTGTCTAGGTTCGGCCATGGGATGCATGAAACTCCCAAAGGGTGTCTCTTGGCCGAATAGGTGCTTAGGAAACTCCAAGGGTCCTCCCACATGCATCGGTTGTACATGGAACTTGGAAGGGGGCTTGAACCTAGCCGTACGTGCACTTGCATTAATTACCCTCCATTCATGCATGTGTGCCGTCCAAGGGAGATGCACCCTTCAATATGCATTAACCTTCCATGTACATGAATGTATGTCCTCCAAACATTGAACCGAACCATTCATGAATCTTCCTGTTCAATGAACATTCCCGTTCATGCACCTTGCATTAAATGCCATGAATGTATCTTCCAAATTCAGCTAACCTACAAAATTAAATAACACACAACTATTCATATAATTATAAATTAATATAATAACTAAATAACTTAAAAACACTAACTAAATTTGAACACAATAATTATAAGTCAACTTATAATAAATTCGGCTAGCTCAAATAGTCAAAAACATTAGTGAGCTAAAATGAGCTAGGGAATTCGGCATGAGCTGTAGCAAACTTAGTTATAAGCTAGATTAAAACTTAGTTTATTTAAATAAAAAAAGAATGAGCTGAAACGAGCTAAATTCGAGCTCAAACGAGCTCAAACGAGCTCAAGTGAGCTGATGTGAGCTGAATGGCGCATGGGGGAGCTGGAGGGGAGCTGAGATCGGATTGCAAAATGGTGCATGGAGTCATCAAGGAGTCGTTCTTAGCTCCTCCAACGTTATGGAGCTGGTTATCATCCCAAATGCGCATCACAAAGGCCGATAAAGCATCTTGAAGTTGCTTGGTTTGAGCTCGGGTCATGGGACCTTTTGGCAGCTCAATGGATACTTGGTGTGCATTCGAGGATGCCCTGAGTGTGCTCACATCAAGTGCTATATTGAAAGTTGTAAAAAAAAGGTACAAAATTAAAAAAAAAACAAAAAAAAGGAGAAGTGAAGAAGTTCTTTCTATTGTTTATATTTTGTTCTGATCAACAAGTGTTCTTTTCATCAACTTTGTACCCCCCATTTCCAAAACACCACACTACACCAAAGAAAAGAAAAAAAATTTTAGCCTACACATAACCTATACATCTTATCCCTTGTAATCGATTTTGAAGCCGACCCCAAGGCACCTAGACAAGTGAAAAGAAACAAAATACGAGGTTACGAGAGTAAGCTTGAGTGGTAAAAGGCTAGAGTGTGTGAGAACATTCGAGAGTTTGAAAAAGCCTAAAAACGAGTGCAAACACGAGTGGAGTGTTCATCCATTATTTTCTTTCCGAGTGAAATAGTGAGGTTTGTGGTGAGGATTTAATCATTTGGTTCTATTTTAATCATTTTTTTCTAAATTATGTTGCAAGAAGAATTTTTTGAATTTGAATTTCAGTATTTGTTGAAAGAGATGGAGTGCGTGCTCGACCGAAGAATTGAGCCGATCCAAGAAAAACTAGATCATCGAGCCAGAACCCAATGAGAGCAAATTAGTCCAAGTGAAAGGACAGAAATGAGAGTGCCAAGGAGACGAACATCCAATGAATGTTCGAGAAGAGATTCTTATCGTGAATCCTATTCCTCGAGGAATCCAAGACAAAAAGTAGCAAACTTTGAGTCTGAGATCTTTCAAGATGACGAACAAGAAAGTATAAGTTATTCGACATATGCCTCAAAGAAATCATCTGCAAAGGAGTCCTTACGAAGGAGTGAACGTGAATCCTATGTAAATCATTCCATTCATATCCGACAAAGCTCATCTCATTTTGATTCTTTTGTTTTATCTTTATTTTGTAGAGAAAGGAAGTGAGAAAAAGAAATAAAAAGAAGAGAGAGACAAGAAAATATTATGAGAGAAAATGAGAGAATTTTGAATGAAATCGAGAAAAGAAACAAAAGAAACAAAAGAAAATGAGTGTGAAAGAAAAGAAAATGAGAGGAAAAAGAAAAATGAAATTGAAAAAGAATGTGAGAAGAAAAAGAAAATTGAAAAAGAAATTGAGTCTGAAGAGAGAAAAGATATTGACCAAGAAACGAGTGTTGTCGATAAAAAAAATGAGAAAAAGAGATGCAAGAGAGCAACAAAAAGTGAGGAGTGTTCCTACTAACCTACATGTGAGATTTCCTCGTGCTGTTCCTTTTTAGGTTTCTGAAGATCCGAGCAAAGAATTTCGACTTCAATACCTATCCGAGGAGAAAAGGTTTACGTTGATTGAAAGAGGTAACATTCTTAACGATCCACGTTCACCTTTGCCAAAAGGTAAGCAAGGTATGAGTTTTGAAGTTTTTAGAACACATCAGCCTCATTCGACTGTTGACGGAAACATTCGACTCATCTACCCGGGCCGGATCACATCAAAGCCAATGAGTTCTTCAACAAAATATGAGAGGAAGAAATCTCACAAATTTCATATAAGTTCAATAATGTTTTAAACTAAGCAAAAAGATCCCTTTACAAAGGCTGATTTCACCTATTTATAGTGCTAAAATAGGCTATTTGAATGGTCACAAACATTCAACTTATTGTGCCAATTAAAAGTTGATATTAAACTCAAGTCTTTTCACATTCTTGAGCAAAATAACTCCATCCTTGAATTCACTTAATTCAGCTGAATGAATGACTTTAAGTGCTTGAAAAATGACTCTTGAGTTAGCCCTTGGTCAGCCGAATGGACACCATCTTCTTAATCAGCTTCTTAATGATGTTTGAATGCTTAAAAAAACCTTTGAAATGGAAAAAACAGTTGGTAGTGGAAAGGTTGCTTCCAAAATTAATTTGGATGATTAAATGCTCCTTAAAGCTCCTTTAAATGATGTAAAAACCTTCTTTATAACAGCCTCTTGCTTTGTAACTGAAAATAACTTGGAAAGCCTCTTTATTTAATTTGTAACAATCTTTATTTGTAACTATTATGACTTGAAAAGACTCTGGGATCAGCTTGCAAGTAATGCAAGGCTCAACTAAGGAGACTTGACTGATGGGGTTCGCTAGGGACGCTCGCATTAGGTAGTATAGGACTTTAACCCTATAACCCCTCTCGACTTAGTTCCTATGCCTTCTAATCAGTTAGTGCATGTAGATGGCAAAAAGAAGGCTAATTTTGTTAAACAGCTTCATAAGAATGTCAAAGACAATATTGAAAGGAGAATAGAACAATATGTTCGAGGAGCGAACAAGGGGCGCAAACAAGTCGTATTCGAACCCGGTGACTGGGTTTAGATCCACATGCGCAAAGAGAGGTTTCTCAAGAAAAGAAAATCAAAACCTCTACCAATGGGTGATGGTCCATTCTACGTATTGGAGTAGATCAACGATAACATTTACAAACTCAATTTACCCGATGAGTATGGAGTGAGTGCAAGCTTTAACATTACTGATCTTTCCATTTTGATGTAGGTGACGATTTGGGGAAAAATCACCTCGAAGAGGGGGAAATGATGCGAGCTCAACCAAGGAGTTAGATGCCGAACCTATGGAGCTGCCATTGGGACCAATCACTCGAGTCGGTGCTAAGAGGTTTCCAGAAACTTTGTCAAGTTACATTGCTCGAGTTGGGATAGAAGGAATGGTCAAACATCAAGTGACCAGCTCAAGTAGCTCAATTTGCAACATTGTGTAAGCTGACTTAGCTCGTTCAACTCCAAGGAGCTCATGGAGTCTTGATGCTAGCTCAATGAGCTTCGAACATACAAGGGACGACATGAATTTGGGCAGCTCATAAGTGCTCATTATTTAGCACCTCTTCATGGACACCAAGGGCCAAGTGAGTTGATGTTTCCTCTCTTCAAGGTTGCCCATCCAGCTCTCTAAAGCAGCATCTTGGAGCTTTCACATTGTTGCAACATCTTTTCACCTTGAATGGCCATTCATTTTTGTGCGTTCACACCAAAGGACCACTCATATTCGGGTTTCACACTTGCATGGCCATTGGAGTGCCCAAAATGCTCATTAAAGTCAGAACTTTTTAGCTCAACTAAGCAACACATTAAAGAAGCATCCAAGTAGCCTTAAATCACCTTGGTCGAATCTTTCCCATGTTTTTTAGCCCATTAAATTGCTTTAACTATTTTCAGCTGATTGAGATCTCCCAATTGTGTCCATTGACGTCTCCCAAGTCCAAGGAAGCTTCATGGAAAGTGTTAGTAAGCTTCAAGGAAATTTCAGCTTCTTTAAGTTTTAAGTTGCTGTCCATTTAATTCCCTTAAGTGCCTATTCGGCTAGCTCCTGTTGAGACTATAAATATGTAGCTCATTTTATTTGTGAAGGCTAATGAACATTTTATGAAATTTGTTTATTTTGTGAGTTTGTTTTCAACTCTCATTGTTCTCCAAGGACTTGTCTGACTTATCAAGTAACCCTTGTGGCATCAACCTGATACGATCCCGCTTTCCCATAAGTCAGGCTTGAGCCGAGATGATACAACCACACCTTCCGAGCTGCCAGTTGCCAATATAGATCCCCTTGAGTTGCCTGTAGGACCGATTACCCGAGCTCGAGCAAAGAGATTCAAAGACGCAACAACAGCATTAGTTGATAGAGTTTGGGGTGAAACCATTGCTGGACTTATCGAAAGCTTTTGGACCAGCAAGCCGAGCGACCCATGCATTCTCCTTCAAGCTCAAATCAGCTCAAATCAGCTCAACTTCAATATAACTTAGCTCAACGAGCTCTTTTCAGCTCATTTCATTATTGAGTTTATTATGCTGGAATAAATCATTTAAGTTGCTGTTAGTTAAATTAGTTATTTAGTTTTAATAATTAATTTGTCATAATCTGGACATGTTTTAATTATGTTCTAAATTAAGTGCTTCATTAAATAGGACCAATTAAATATGTCATAACTATTACAAAGATTAATTATGTCTAGCCTAATTTATGGTGCAGGAATTATTTGTTTTATGTTGCCGAATTAATGTGTCTAAAAGGGATTTAATTTGCTGCTTTAATTGTTGTAGGTACATTACCCTTTGGACGACATAGGTGCATGGATGATTTAAAGATGGTGTGCTGATCATTGGTGTTCCCTAAGTGACCATTCGGCCAACCCATGCAGCAACTCTTCAAGTAGATCGTTTGGCTACCCAAGACAAGTTAAGGCTGTTCACACCCACCCGATTATTCCTTTCACACCAAGGGCTGTTCGGTTTTGTTTGTTCACACATGTGTGGCTGTTCAAATCAGTTTGTTCACATTCTAAGGCTATTGAAGTGCTCTAGACAGCCCCTTAATCACATGTACATTCGGATGAACCAAGCAGCAGCATTAAATTAAGTTCAAGCATTTGGCTGAACCTATTGATTGCATTTCAGCTCCCAAACAATCCATTCCGTTTTTCCTATTAAATCAAGGCATCTAGAAGTTGCCCCTTGCTGTTCTCCATGCACAAGAAACTTCAAGGAAGCTTCATCCAAAATTCTGGAATTTTCAGCTAACCATTTAGCTACCTCAAGAGCCTATTCGGCTATCCCTTGTATTCACTATAAATTTGGCTTGTGTTACTTTGTAAAGGACTTTTGGCAAATTTTATAAAAACCAAATTTTTGTTCTGGTAAGAACTTCTTCTCTAAGTCTCGTTTAAGATTTTTGTTGGCTTATCTACCTAGTAGTGGCGTCAACCTCTTTCTTTACGAAACCGAACTTATCACTAGTTTTAGTGTGGCGTTCAAAACCCTTTATACTGAGGTTCCTATCTTGTTAGATAGTGGGTCGAGGTTTCCCTTACCATACCCAAATCAAACTAAAGAGAGCCTATAAACAACGGGTCGATACCAAATCGGTATTGGTTCTTGTTTGCACTTTTTTTGTTCGACCCATTTCTTCGTTTTCCAAATTGTACCTAAACCGGTCATTCCGTTCATACCATTTCATTATACCATTTCATTTTTACCTTTTATACCATTACGTCCATTTCCTCAACTTCCCTTAACTCAATCTGAATTAACCATCCCTTCTTTTTCTGACAAAGCTTTCTTAAAGACGATCGGCAATTTACATACGACTCAACTCAAGTCGAGGCGAGCTCGTATCACGAGACCCGATGGTGCTACCTCAAGAGCCGATCACAAGGGCTTGTGCAAAATAATTCAAAGAAGCTGTTATAGCTTTAGTTCAGCAAATGTGGGATGAAGTCAATGCTAGAGCTACCGAACTAGCTGGTGGCAACTTTAGGAATCCATGCTGAATTCTTCTACAAAGTCAGTTCAGCTCACCGAGCTCACCTCTAGCTCAAGTTAGCTCCCATGTAGCTCCACACCAGCTCAATAGCTCAAATTCAACTCATTCCCAGCTCCACAGCTTGGGACCAACTCATTATCAGCTCACGAGTCTAAGCCCAGCTCGGGTTCGGCTCATGAATTAAATATCAGCCCGTGGAGTTCACCATGACTGCATTTGACTACTATTGTCTTTTTATTTAATAAGTTCAATAAATAGCTAATTAATATCCACATATTAAATTTAGTTCACATTAGTTTTATTAAATATGTCTTAAAAGAGTTTATTGATGATAATTAAATTTGTCATAACCGAATTTAATGTTGATATTTGTGTTCACATTAGCTTGAATTAATTCTATTCACATTTCTTGTAGGAACACAATGGACATATGGAGATTAAAAGGAAACATGAATTTTGAAAGGTGCATGGACGATTTGGGGGGCTTGAATCTCCTAGGTGCATGTTCGGTTAAGTGCATGTATGACCACATTCAATGTCTTCAAGGTTCATGAATGTTTCCATTCATGTATGGTGTGCTATCTCTTCATTTTTCAAGGTGACCATTCAGCCAAAGGACACCCACACATGCATGAAGATAGCTTGGCCGATTAGCTTCCCCATGAATCTCCTTAATTCGTTTCACACCTATGTTCACATGGCAAGACTATTCGGTTCACCTTGTTCACATTGGAAGACTCTTTAACATTCGATTTCCACACATATGTTGGCCCTTGGAGTATCCTAATTAGTTCCTAATTTTTGGCCAAACATTGCTTCATTTAACAAGGTTGGCCGAACCTTACAAGTGACCAATGGACATCATGCATTCATTTTGTTTTTCTTAAGCATGAAGGTTCATTCATCCACCATCCCCATAGCCAAATCTAGTCATGCACATTAAGGGTTAATTTTTCTAGAATTTTCTTTTAATTAATTTGTAAGTATGAAAGGCCAATCGGCTACCTAGATTTTAGGCCTATAAATACTTGTTAATTTTCCATGTAAAAGGACTTTTAAAACTTTTGTCAACGTTATGCTGCCAAAATTGTGAGGCAAACTTTTCTTATATTTCGTTCAAAGATTCGATTGGCGTTCCTAGCGCTTTAGTTGTGTCAACTGTGTTCTTTGTCGATTCCAAACTTATCACTACTTGTAGTGTGGCGTTCCAAACTAAACCGAGGTTCCTATCTTGTTAGATAGTGGGTCGAGATTCCTTTTACCAAACCCAAACCAAACTAAAAAGTGCATATAAATAACGGGTCGATACCAAATCGGTATTGGTTCTTATTTGCATTCTTTGTTTGATCCCATTTCTTTTTTTACCCAAAACGTACCAAATTCGACCATTTTCGTGCCATTCCATTTATATTATTTCCTCCAAACACATTTCTTCTCAAACCCAACTTCTATCTAACTTATTAAACTGAGTTAACGATACTTCTTTGTAGACGATTGGACACTTCACATACGACTCGACTCATCCTGATACAGTTCGTATCATCTGGGATCAGAGCCACTAAAACAAGAAGTACGTGCGACAAAATCAATCCCGAGAAATAGACAAGTGAACAAAAGTAAGTAAAAAAAAGTTATACAAGTTTAAAAAAATCTGAAAAAAAGTGTTTATGCAATTCAATTGTTATTTGATCATCAAGCTTTGATTTGATATAGTTCCCGACCCATCTTCTAATCTATTCTCCCTAGCCGTATACACGCCACACTTTTAACCCAATTCCCTATTCTTTCAGCCTACCCTAAACTGAATACATCAATCTCGTGTAACCCCTTTTGAGCCGACCACCTAGACCAAGGACTAGGCCTTAACGAATCTACTTACGAAATTACTAGAAAAGTTAAGAGAGGTAAAAGGCAAGAGAGCGTGAGTGCATTTGAGGGGAGGTAAAAGCCAAACTAAGAGTGTAAACACGAGTGTGAGTGTCATCAACTTCTTTCTTTTTGAGTGAATTGAGAGGATTTGTTGTGAGGTTATTTTAAATGAATAGATGTCCCAAAATAGTGGACAAAACATGGAAGAACAACAAGGACGACAACCAATTAGAAACGTTCTGAATTTGTAAATGCAAGCCGTTTTGCATGAGATGGAACGATTACTTGATCGAAGGCTTAATCCTCTTGAAGATTGACTCTATCAAGTCGAGGCCCAAAGACAATGCGACGAATATCCTAAAGTTGCTAGGCGAAGGCGTGAATGGCGTAATCAATGACAAAGACAACCAAGGGCTCAAGATGACGATGTTAACGAACATAGTGAGGATGAAAGCGATCACGGGTCTAACATAAGCCTAGAAAGGAGAGGTCCCCAAAACTGTAGACAAGTAGATCGAAGGCGGAAAGATGATGACTTGAAGAATATCAAACTCTCCATTCCTCCTTTTCAAGGAAAATTTGATCCCGAGGCATACCTCGAGTAGGAGAAGAAAATCAAACTAGTGTTCGATTGTCATAACTACTCTGAAAATAAGAAAGTCAAACTCACCGCAATTGAGTTTTTAGATTACGCAATGATATGGTGGGATCAGTTGACCACTAGTCGAAGGCATAACGGAGAGCATCCCATTTCCACTTGAACCGAAATGAAGACGGTCATGCGACGGCATTTCATTCCATCCCACTACCATCGTGAGTTGCATCAAAAACTCCAAAATCTCTCCCAAGGGACGAAAAGTGTTGAGGATTATTATAAAGAAATGGAAGTGGCTATGATTGATGTGATCCGGCCCGGGTAGTCGAGTCAAATTCACGTAATTGCCCGATCGTCGCTTGAGAGAGTCGTTCGTATCTCGGACTTTAATAATAAAAGTAAAATAATGTATTTAATTTAAGTGGAAGGTTTTAAGTAGGGTAGATTTAGTGATAGGTTTGGTTATATGCAACAAAGATGGGTGATGGATAAATGTTTCTGTTTGGTTAACAAGAAAGAAAGTTGAAAGATGGGGGATGGAAAAACAAACTCAACGTTAGGAATGATTCAACACTAAAAAGTGTCACCCTGATTCCTATATTGTTAAGGTGGGAAAATGGATAGAAGGATAGGTGAACGCCACACCAAGATTGGTGATAAGTTCAAAACAAGTCGGTTGACGCCACTAGCACAAGCTAGATAAGTCTTCGAAACTTGTACGAGATATGAGAGGAAGCAACCTCACAAGAACAAAGTTCATTAAGAAATTTGACAAAAGTCCTTTACAAATGAAATCAACAAACTATTTATACTAGTTCCTTAGGCTAACCGAATAGACTATTCATGAACTTAACTATTAAGCAATGAACCTAATTTAATACATGAATATTCTAGAAAAATGACCATTAGTGTCTTGTCCATGTTCGGCCGAATGGGAGGTGAATGGTTAGCTTCATGAATGTACATTGATGTACTTGAATGAATGGTCTTCATACATGCATGGCTAGATTCGGCTAACACCTTAATGGAGCCTTGAATTCATGTTGTTTCACCATGAGTGACTTAATTAATTAGGGCTTCATGAAGAGTCAAAATTGGTGTGAACAAGGAGCTTGAGTAGACACTTGAGTGTGAACAGCCAACCGAAGGGTCATCATGGTGTGAACACATGGCCAATGCATGAACCGTCCAATGCATGTTCCTTCATTAATTTGATCCATGTATCTTCAAATGCATGAATGTTCATCATGAACATTCATGTGCCTCTTGATTGCCGTCCATTGAATCCTCCCATGCATGCACCTTGCATTAAAATCCATACATGAATCTTCCAAGTTCGGCTAACCTACAAAATTAATTAACAAAAATTAAATAACACACAACTATTCATATAATTATAATTTAAATTAATAACTAAATAACTTAATAACACTAACAATAATTATAAGTCAACTTATAATAAATTCGGCTAGCTCAAATAGTCAAAAATACTTAGTGAGCTAAAATGAGCTAGGAAATTCGGCATGAGCTGTAGCAAACTTAGTTATAAGCTAGATTAAAACTTAATTTATTAAAATGAAAAAGGAATGAGCTGAATCGAGCTAAGTTCGAGCTCAAACGAGCTAAAACGAGCTCAATCGAGCTGATGTGAGCTGAATGGCGCATAGGGGACCTGAAGAGGAGCTGAGATCGGATTGCAATTTGGTGCATGGAGTCTTCAAAAAGTTGTTCTTAGCTCCTTCAACGTCAGGGAGCTGGTTATCTTCCCAAATGCGCATCACATAGGCCGATATAGCATCTTGAAGTTGCTTAGTTCGGGCTCGGGTCATGGGACCTTTTGGCAGCTCAATAGAAACTTGATGTGCATTCGAGGATGCCCCGGGTGTGCTCACATCATTCCCCCCGTCTTCAAAGCGACTTGTCCTCAAGTCGAGCTGACGGTTAATTTTGAAACAGGGATGTCTACTTGATCGTCCTTGAATGAATGTGTTTAGTAGTCGCATCAGACCTTGCTGCAAAAACATTTCATAACTTGCAACCAATTGAGAATCATTACAAAGCAGAAACCTATTCAAACTGTCATGGAAGCAAGTTTTCTCACACTTAAGACCATCACAACAGAACAATATCAATATCCCATGTTCACTATCAATTACACATATCTCGTTATAACTTAAAAACTTAATGAACAAGGAATTTGAGAACAAAATGTTCGTACTTCGCTTGAGCATTTCAAATTGTACTTGCGAAGTATTGGACCTTTGACAGGAGTTTGTTTGACAATTCAAAACTCGCATACATCCGTCATAAGCAAACAATGGAAAAAAAAATTTATCTCATGGTTTTGTACTCTTAAACAACGCAATTTGGACAGCAAGTATTCATCAAACTTATCAACTTTATGCTTATCAAAAATCTTGTATCCATCAACCAAAATAGTTACATCTTCATCGTTAATGTTTTTGTCATCAGTCAAGTTGGACAAAAATGTAATAGAAATTCCAGAAACCTTACCTTGTTCACAAAAACAAGAATTAACTTTACCTTTCCCGATCATTACAAACCTTCTCTCTTCGGGAATGTATCGTAACCGCATCATAGGGCTTGAGTCAATCTGAAAAGAATTAGAAAGAAGAAAACTTTGGTTAATCAAAACTCGTTTCTTTTCTTCACTCATATTTCGTTGAAGTTCTTTTTCTCTCATTTTTTTATCACAACTCTTTTTCTTTTCTCTTTCATTTTCTTTTCTTTCTTTTTCTTTTTCTTTTTCTGCTCGCACTCGTTCCAAAGATTGCTTTAACCATTGTTGATCCTCCACAACTTGTTTCGGTGTCAAAGGTGCCAAAGTAAAATTTTGGCCTTGATACTTGAAAGTATATTGATTTGCAAATCCATCATGCTTCACTCTTCGGTCGAATTGCCAGGGCCTCCCAAGCAGTATATGGCCCGCATGCATGGGCACCACATCACAAAGAACCTCATCTTCATACTTTCCAATTGAAAATGGGACAAGAACTTGCTTGGTTACCTTTAACTCAACTCCATCATTAAGCCATTGTAGCTTGTATGGACTCAGATGAACACTTGTCGGCAAATCAAGTCTTTCAACTAGGAGGGTACTCGCAACATTTGTACAACTTCCTCCGTCAATCACCATGCTACAAACCTTTCCACGGACAAAACATCGGGTATGAAATAGGTTCTCTCGTTGCTGATCGAGTTTGGTACCTTGTGAACCTAAGCTCCTCTTAACAACAAGCATCTCACCTTCGACCGCGTACTCATTTTTCTTCCTCGGCATCGGAAAGGGTTTTTTATTGTTTTCAACCTTTTCATCCTCCTCCTCCTCCGATTCAATATCGCCATTTGGTTGAATCACCATGACACTCCGATTCGGACATTGACTCGTAATATGCCCTCTTCCAAGGCACTTGAAACATTTTATGTCTCTCATCCAATTTTGGGTACCTTCAATGACCTTGCCTTTGCTATTTTCACCCGTGAGGCTTGGTAGCTTTGATAGGTGCCATAGGATCTTTCGTTTGGCTCACCGTAGCACTCTTGCTAGTGCCTTGGTTCCATCGAGACACATTGGTGGTTGAATAGCCTCGGGCAGCACCTTTCTTTTTGAGTTGCTTTTCGATTTTGATGGCCATGTGGACCATATCAACTATCTCCACATAATGTTGTAGCTCCACAACATTGGCGATCTCACGGTTAAGTCCGGACATAAATCTAGCCATAGTGGCTTCTCGATCCTCATCCACATTCGCACGGATCATAGCAACTTCCATTTCTTTGTAATAGTCCTCGACACTCCTCGTACCTTGAGAAAGATTTTGGAGCTTTTGGTAAAGCTCTCGGTGGTAGTGCGTTGGAATGAACCTCCGCGCATGATGCCTTCATTTCGCCCAAGTGTTAATGGGTCGCTCGCCATTTCGCCTTCGGGTTGTCGTGAGTTGGTCCCACCAAATCATGGCATAGTCGGTGAATTCTATGGCAGCCAACTTAACTTTCTTTACTCCGAGTAGTTATGGCACTCGAAAATAAGCTCGATCTTTTTCTCCCACTCCAAATATGCTTCGGGATCCGAACGGCCTTGGAACGGGGGAATTGATAACCTAATGCTTTTTAAGTCATCATCATACCTTTCTCGCTGTCGTTGGCCTCGATGACGTTGGCCTCTCCGCCGGGCACTAACATTCGAACCAGCCTCGTTTTCGGCTTCACTAGGATCAGAAACTTCGTCATCTCGAACATGCCTTCGGTCACGGTCTCAGGGTGGACTTATTGGGGTTCTTGCTCGTCGGCCTCTTCCCTCCACTTGATCGAGTCGATCTTGTATCGGTTCCAACTTTTGATCAAACAACCGTTCAACTTCTCGAAGTAAGGCTTGCATGTTCAAATCCGGCACATTACGAACGGGTTGCCTTTCCTCCACATTGCGTTTCATGTTGCTTTCTCTTTTTTTTAATAGATTTTTCAAAACCTCACCATGAATCTCACTATTCCACTCGGAAAGAAAATAATGTATGAACAGTCCACTCGTGTTTGCACTCGTTTTTAGGCTTTTTCAAACTCTCGAATGATCTCACCACTCTTGCCTTTTACCGCTCAAGCTGACTCTCGTAACCTCGTATTTTGTTTCTTTTAACTTGACTAGGTGCTTTGGGGTCGGCTTCAAACGGTTACAAGGGTTAAAATGTATGGTGTACGGGTAGGCTAAAAGAAAAAAATAATTTTTTTAAAGTAATGTGGCGTTTTGGGGGGGTTAAAATTGATGAAAAGAATATAAGACGATCAGAAGAAATATAAAACAATAGAGTCGAACTTTTGATCACTTCACTTTTTTTTAATTTCGTATTTTTTTTTACAACTTTCAATATATCACTTTACAATGATAAAAATGAAAATACAATTTTTTTTGAATTTTTTTCACCACAAACCTATTTTGATCTTGATACGGACGTCGGCGCCTCTCGATTTACAAGCTCTGATACCAAATGATGTGATCCGGCCCGGGTAGTCGAGTTGAATTCACGTAATTGCCTGATCGTCATTCGAGAGAGTCGTTCGTACCTCAGATTTTAGAAATAGAAATGAAATGGGTAGGTTTGGATAGCGGAAGGGTTTCAATGTTAAGCAAAAGGGTAGTGATAGGTTCGGCTAAGGAAACAAGAAAGGATGTTGGATAGATGGGGGATGGAAAAACGATCTCAACGTCAGGAATGATTCAACACTAAAAAGTGTCACCCCGATTCCTATATTGTTAAGGTGAAACGATGGATAGAAGGATAGGTGAACGCCACACCAAGATTGGTGATAAGTTCAAAACAAGTCGGTTGACGCCACTAGCACAAGCTAGATAAGTCTTCGAAACTTGTACGAGATATGAGAGGAAGCAACCTCACAAGAACAAAGTTCATTAATAAATTTGGCAAAAGTCCTTTACAAATGAAATCAACAAACTATTTATACTAGTTCCTTAGGCTAACCGAATAGACTATTCATGAACTTAACTATTAAGCAATGAACCTAATTTAATACATGAATATTCTAGAAAAATGACCATTAGTGTCTTGTCCATGTTCGGCCGAATGAGAGGTGAATGGTTAGCTTCATGAATGTACATTGATGTACTTGAATGAATGGTCTTCATACATGCATGGATAGATTCGGCTAACACCTTAATGGAGCCTTGAATTCATGTTGTTTCACCATGAGTGACTTAATTAATTAGGGCTTCATGAAGAGTCAAAATTGGTGTGAACAAGGAGCTTGAGTAGACACTTGAGTGTGAACGACCAACCAAGCGTCATCATGGTGTGAACACATGGCCAATGCATGAACCGTCCAATGCATGTTCCTTCATTAATTTGATCCATGTATCTTCAAATGCATGAATGTTCATCATGAACATTCATGTGCCTCTTGATTGCCGTCCATTGAATCCTCCCATGCATGCACCTAGCATTAAAGTCCATACATGAATCTTCCAAGTTCGGCTAACCTACAAAATTAATTAACAAAAATTAAATAACACACAACTATTCATATAATTATAATTTAAATTAATAACTAAATAACTTAATAACACTAACAATAATTATAAGTCAACTTATAATAAATTCGGCTAGCTCAAATTGTCAAAAATACTTAGTGAGCTAAAATGAGCTAGGGAATTCGGCATGAGCTGTAGCAAACTTAGTTATATGCTAGATTAAAACTTAATTTATTAAAATGAAAAAGGAATGAGCTGAATCGAGCTAAGTTCGAGCTCAAACGAGCTAAAACGAGCTCAAGCGAGCTGATGTGAGCTGAATGGCGCATAGGGGAGCTGAAGAGGAGCTGAGATCGGATTGTAATATGGTGCATGGAATCTTCAAAAAGTTTTTCCTAGCTCCTTCAACATCAGGGAGCTGGTTATCTTCCCAAATGCGCATCACATAGGCCGATATAGCATCTTGAAGTTGCTTAGTTCGGGCTCGGGTCATGGGACCTTTTGGCAGCTCAATAGAAACTTGATGTGCATTCGAGGATGCCCCGGGTGTGCTCACATCAATGATCTGTGCCGATGTACAAGAAGACTGAGAAGCCACAATGGCTCGCTTTCTAGCTGGACTTAATCGAGAGATTGCAAATGTCGTAGAACTGCAACATTATATTGAGGTTGTGGACATGGTCCACATGGCTATCAAAGTGGAGAAGCAGTTGAAGCGAAAAGGTATCACCCGAGCCTATCCTAATACCAATCCTTCTAAGTGGGGCCAAAGCGCAAGCAAGGGTTTTCCAACAAATCGAACGAAGGAATCTTCAACAATATCTAAGGTGAATAAGCCTATTGCCGAGTCAAGTAAAGGTAAGGCTCCTGAAAGTTCCACTGCCCATTCAAGGGACATAAAGTGCTTCAAGTGTCTTGGTCGTGGACATATAGCGAGTCAATGCCCGAATAGGCGTACCATGGTGTTAAGGGCCGACGACGAGATTGAAACGGAGGACGAGGAAGAGAATGAGACTGAATCGACCTCTGAAGTTGAGGAGGACTTAGAACATCCCGTTGAAGGTGAATTACTCGTCGTCAAGCGAAACCTAAGTCTCCAAAGTGTGGAAAGCGAACAACAACGCGAGAACATTTTTCATTCGAGATGTCAAGTGCAAGGAAAAGTGTGTAATATCATAATCGATGGAGGGAGTTGCACAAATGTGGCAAGCACCCTCATGGTAGAAAAGTTGGGGTTGTCAACCACCAAGCACCCGAATCCCTACAAGCTTCAGTGGCTTAACTGATACGAGCTCGCCTCGACTTGAGTTGAGTCGTATGTAGATTGCCGATCGTCTTCGAGAAAGCTTCGTCAGAAATAGAAGGGATGGTTAATTCGGATTGAGTTAAGGGAAGTTGAGGAAATGGATGTAATGGTATGAAAGGTAAGAATGAAATGGTATTATGAAATGGTACGAATGGAATGACCAGTTTAGGTACAATTTGGAAAATGAAGAAATGGGTCGAACAAAAAGAAGTGCAAACAAGAACCAATACCGATTTGGTATCGACCCGTTGCTTATAGGCTCTCTTTAGTTCGGTTTGGGTATGGTAAGGGAAACCTCGACCCACTATCTAACAAGATAGGAACCTCGGTATAAAGGGTTTTGAACACCACACTAAAACTAGTGATAAGTTCAGTTTCGTAAAGAAAGAGGTTGACGCCACTACTAGGTAGATAAGCCAACAAAAATCTTAAATGAGACTTAGAGAAGAAGTTCTTACAAGAACAAAAATTCGGTTTTTATAAAATTTGCCAAAATTCCTTTACAAAGTAACACAAGCCAAATTTATAGTGAATACAAGGGATAGCCGAATAGGCTCTTGAGGTAGCTAAATGGTTAGCTGAAAATTCTAGAATTTCTGATGAAGCTTCCTTGAAGTTTCTTGTGCATGAAGAACGGTAAGGGGTAGCTTCTAGATGCCTTGATTTAATAGGAAAATGGAATGGATTGTTTGGGAGCTGAAATGCAATCAATAGGTTCAGCCAAATGCTTGAATTTAATTTAATGCTGCTGCTTGGTTCATCTGAATGTACATGTGATTAAGGAGCTGTCTAGAGCACTTCAATAGTCTTAGAACGTGAACAAACTGATTTGAACAGCCACACACGTGTGAACAAACAAAACCGAACAGCCCTTGGTGTGAAAGGAATAATCGGGTGGGTGTGAACAGCCTTAACTTGTCTTGGGTAGCCAAACGATCTACTTGAAGAGTTGCTGCATGGGTTGGCCGAATGGTCACTTAGGGAACACCAAAGGATCAGCACACCATCTTTAAATCATCCATGCACCTATGCCGTCCAAGGGGTAATGTACCTACAACAATTAAAGCAACAAATTAAATCCCTTTTAGACACATTAATTCGGCAACATAAACAAATAAATCTTGCACCATAAATTAGGCTGGACATAATTAATCTTTGTAATAGTTAAGACATATTTAATTGGTCCTATTTAATGAAGCACTTAATTTAGAACATAATTAAAACATGTCCAAATTATGACAAATTAATTATTAAAACTAAATAACTAATTTAACTAACAGCAACTTAAATGATTTATTCCAGCATAATAAACTCAATAATGAAATGAGCTGAAAAGAGCTCGTTGAGCTAAGTTATGTTGAAGTTGAGCTGATTTGAGCTGATTTGAGCTGATTTGAGCTTGAAGGAGAATGCATGGGTCGCTTGGCTTGCTGGTCCAAAAGCTTTCGATAAGTCCAGCAACGATTTCACCCCAAACTCTATCAACTAATGTTGTTGTTGCATCTTTGAATCTCTTTGCTTGAGCTCAGGTAATCGGTCCTACAGGCAACTCAAGAGGATCTATATTGGCAACTGGCAGCTCGGGAGGTGTGGTCGTATCATTAACGATGGTGGGGAACTCAAAGTGACAAAACAAGTCCTAGTGTCCTTTAGCATCGGGAAGTATTCTGATGAAGTATTATGCGATGTAGTGCTGATCAACGCAGGCCACTTACTTCTAGGACGACCATGGCAGTTCGACCGACAGGTGATGCATGATGGTTACACTAATAGATAATCCTTCAAACATCTTGGCAAGAACGTGACACTTGCACCCCTTACTCCGAAGCAAGTGTACGAGGATCAACAAAAACTTAAAATTTCAGTGGAACAAGTGAGAGAAAAAGAAAAGAGTGCAAAAGAGAAAATTAAGAAAAATGAGAGAGAAGGCTAAAAATGTGAGAGAAAATGAAAAGAAATAAAAACAAGTAAAAAGTGGAGAGGAAAAAGAAAGTGGAAAAATGAGTGTGTTTGCGAGGGTTAGCGATATCCGGCGGGCGATGTTTTTGAGACAGCCTATGTATGTAGTTATGTACAAAGAGGCATTGTTGAATACTAATGAATTACCTGAAAACTTGCCTACTTCTATATTGTCTTTGATTCAGGAATTTGAAGACATATTTCTGGACGAAATACCGAGTGGGCTGCCTCCCATCCGAGGCATTAAACATCAAATAGATTTAGTGCCCGGAGCTGCACTACCCAACCGTCCTGCTTATCGGAGTAATCCTGAAGAAACGAAGGAATTGCAAAAGCAAATTACTGAACTCCTAGACAAAGGTTACATCCGAGAGAGCCTAAGTCCCTGTGCGGTACCGGTGCTGCTTGTACCCAAGAAAGACGGGTCGTGGCAGATGTGTGTGGATTGTCGCGCCATCAACAAAATCACTATCAAGTATCGACACTCGATACCTCGTCTTGACGACATGCTTGACGAATTAAGTGGTGTCTGAATTTTCATGAAAATCGATCTTAAAAGTGGCTATCATCAAATACGAATGCGAGAAGGCAATGAATGGAAAATGGCCTTCAAAATGAAATTGGGTTTGTACGAATGGTTGGTAATGCCATTCGGCCTTACAAATGCTCCCAGTACTTTTATGAGATTGATGAACCATGTATTATGTGCATTTATTGGTAAATTTTGTGTTGTATACTTTGAGGATATCTTGGTTTACAGCAAAACTTTAGAGGAGCACGTACCCCATTTACGCACGGTGTTGGAAACTTTACGAAAAGAGGTATTGTATGATAATCTCAAAAAGTGTTCATTTTGCACTGATAAAGTTTTGTTTTTAGGATATGTTGTGAGTGCCAACGGTTTGGAGGTGGATCAAGAAAAAGTTTGAGCTATTCAGGAATGGCCGCGTCCGACGAGCATTAACCAAGCTCGAAGCTTCCATGGATTGGCTAGCTTCTACTGTCGATTTGTGCCCAATTTCAGTACCATTGCAGCACCCTTAACAAGCGTAATTAAGAAAAATTTTGCATTTCACTGGTCTAAAGATCAAGAGCGTTCATTTAATTTGATTAAAGAATGTCTTGTGAAAGCTCCTTTATTGTCCCTTCCCGATTTTACTAAAACATTTGAAATTGAGTGTGACACCTCAGGTGTAGGGATCGAATCTGTGTTGACCCAAGATGGAAGACCGGTGGCGTACTTCAACGAGAAACTAAGTGGCACTTCCCTCAATTATTCGGTATATGACAAAGAGATGTATGCCTTGGTTCGATCCCTTGAAACTTGGCAGCACTATCTAAGACCGAAGGAGTTCGTGATTCACTCCGATCATGAAGCACTTAAGTTTATTAAGGAAACTCAATAAACGACATGCGAAATGGGTCGAGTATTTAGAATCATTTCCCTACGTCATCAAATACAAGAAAGGTAAAGAAAATGTAGTGGCTGATGCTTTGTCACAGAGGTATACCTTATTGACTACTCTTGATTCAAAGTTACTTGGTTTTTACCATATGAAAGAGTTGTATGTTAATGATGAAGATTTTGGAACTATATATGCTGCTTGTGAAAATGGTTCTTTTGAGAATTTTTTCCGACACGAAGGGTTTCTTTTAAAAGAAAATAGGTTGTATACCACAAGGCTCCATTCGAGAGTTACTTGTGACGGAGGCGCATAGTGGTGGCCTTATGGGACACTTTGGAATAAGCAAGACATTGTCGACCCTCCATGAACATTTTTACTAGCCGCGAATGCGGAGAGACGTGGAGCGGATCTGTGAACGCTGTCTAATTTGTAAGCGGGCTAAGTCGAAGGTCCAACCTCATGGACTATACACACCTCTTCCCATTCCCGACACCCTGTGGACCAATGTCTCTATGGATTTTATTCTTGGATTGCCGAAAACTAAGACAGGGAAGGACTCAATCTTTGTTGTAGTCGATAGATTCTCTAAAATGTCACATTTTATTTCTTGTTCTAAAACTGATGACATTGTGCATGTTGCTAATTTGTTTTTTAGGGAAATTGTACGACTGCATGGATTACCAAGAACGATCATTTTCGATCGAGATACAAAGTTCTTGAGTCATTTTTGGCAAACATTATGGGGAAAACTTGGGATGAAATTATTGTTTTCAACCACTTGTCATCCCCAAACGGATGGCCAAACCGAGGTGGTAAACTGAGTTTTGTCAACTTTGTTGCGAGTGTTCATACAAAAGAACCTCAAGACGTGGGAAGAATGTTTACCCCACATCGAGTTCGCTTATAATCGCTCTGTTCACTTGGCAACCAAATTTTCTCCTTTTGAGACTGTCTATGGATTTAATCCTCTTACTCCTCTTGATTTATTACCTTTTTCTAATGATCAATTTTTCCATACAGATGCAAGGAAAAAGGCTGGATTTGTCAAGGAACTACATAGGAAAGTTTGACAGAATATTGAATCCCGAACCGAGCAATACGTCCAACGAGCCAACAAAGGACGAAAACAAGTTCTATTTGAACCCGAAGACTGGGTCTGGGTGCACATGAGAAAAGAAAGGTTTTCGGCTCAACGAAGATCTAAGTTGTTGCCGCGAGGAGACGGCCCCTTTCAAGTCATCGAGCGAATCAATGAAAATTCGTATAAGCTTGACTTACCGGGTGAGTACAATGTTAGTGCTAGTTTTAATGTCTCTGACCTGACTCCTTTTGATGTAGATACAGACTTGTGACCTAACTCCTTTTGATGTAGATACTGACTTGAGGACAAGTCAATTTTAAGAGGGGGAGGGTGATACGATCCCACTTTCCCATAAGTTAGGTCCGAGCTGAGACCCGATGGTGCTACCTCAAGGGCCGATCATAAGGGCTCGTGTAAAACAATTTAAAGAAGCTGTTATAGCTTTAGTTCAGCAAATGTGGGATGAAGTCAATGCTAGAGCTACCAAACTAGCTGGTGGCAACTTTAGGAATCCATGCCGAATTCTTCTACAAAGTCTGTTCAGCTCAACGAGCTTACCTCCAGCTCAAGTTAGCTCCCATGTAGCTCCACACCAGCTCAATAGCTCGGATTCAACTCATTCCCAGCTCCACAGCTCGGGACCAGCTCATTATCAGCTCACGAGTCTAAGCTGAGCTCGGGTTCGGCTCATGAATTAAACATCAGCCCGTGGAGTTCACCATGACTGCATTTGACTACTATTGTCTTTTTATTTAATAAGTTCAATAACTAGCTAATTAATATCCACATATTAAATTTAGTTCACATTAGTTTTATTAAATATGTCTTAAAAGAGTTTATTGATGATAATTAAATTTGTCATAACCGAATTTAATGTTGATATTTGTGTTCACATTAGCTTGAATTAATTCTGTTCACATTTCTTGTAGGAACACAATGGACATATGGAGATTAAAAGGAAACATGAATTTTGAAAGGTGCATGGACGGTTTGGGGGGGGCTTGAATCTCCTAGGTGCATGTTCAGCTAGGTGCATGTATGACCACATTACGACTCAAGCCTCAATCGAGGCGAGTGAATATCATGTTTGGGGTGAACGGCACACTATAAGAGTGATAAGTTCGATAAAAGAAACAGGTTGACGCCATTGACTAGTAGATAAGTCAAGCTAAGTCTTAGACAAAATTTAAAAGTTGAAATACTCACAAATAACTCAAAGTTCATTAAAAATGGAAAAATTCCAAAATATAACTCAATTGGTTCATATTTATAGCTACTTAGCTAGTGATGTAAGCATGCTCGGGAGCTCACCAAGCTCGAACAAGGAACTCATCAAGCTACCCGATGTCCCAATGACCCAAGCCCCAGCTAGGCTTTTTCGAGAAGCGAATTTAGCTTTATTCACTTGAACTTGGGATGAATCAAAGCTCCATGCTAATGAGGAGCTCAGACCAGCTCCTTAAAGATCCCTTGCACCCTTGTACAAGCTGAACTCAGCTCGTCTCTAGCTCTCCGAGCTCTATTCAGCTCAAATCAACACATTTGAGCTTATCTTAGCTCGTTTGAGCTCAATTTAGTTCTTTTCCAACTCGTTCCTTTTATCATTATAATAAACTAAGTACTAGTCTTATTTTACTTAATTTGATACAGCTCATGGCCGAATATCCTAGCTCAATTTAGCTCATCATGTTTTCTAGTTCATTACGTGATTTTAGTAAGTTTTGTTTCCAATCGAATTTAATGTGTTTTTATTTTATACAAGTGTTAAATGTGTCTTAATCTATTACAAGGTTTAAATATGTCTGGCCAAATTAATGTATAGGTTTAATGTGTTTTATGCTACGGAATTAATGTGTCCAAAGGAGAATTAATTTACTGATTTGTTTTGTGCAGGTACACACCCCTTGGATAGCATAGATGCATGGATGATGAGTTAATGCAAGGTGCATGCATATTTGAGGTTTAATGGACAGCATTTGATGTGAGCACACCCGGGGCGTCCTTGAATGCACACCAAGAATCAATTGAGCTTCCAAAAGGTCCCATGACCCGAGCTCGAACCAAGTAAAATCAAGATGCTATATCAGCCTTTGTGTTGCGCATTTGGGAAGATAACCAGCTCCATGACGTTGGAGGAGCTAAGGACAACTCATTGAAGACTCCATGCACTATTTTGCAATCCGATCTCAGCTCCTCTCCAGCTCCCCCATGCGCCATTCAGCTCACATCAGCTCACTTGAGCTCGTTTTAGCTCGTTTGAGCTTGAATTTAGCTCGTTTCAGCTCATTCCTTTTTCATTTTAATAAACTAAGTTTTAATCTAGCTTATAACTAAGTTTGCTACAGCTCATGCCGAATTCCCTAGCTCAACTTAGCTCACTAAGTGTTTTTGACTATTTTGAGCTAGCTGAATTTAATATGATAAGTTGACTTATAGTTTAGTTAGTGTCATTAAGTTATTTAGTTATTTTTTTAAATCATACTTATATGAATAGTTGTGTGATATTTAATCATGTTATTTAATTATGTAGGTTAGCCAAATTTGGAAGATACATTCATGGCATTTAATGCAAGGTGCATGAACGGGAATGTTCATTGAACGGGAAGATTCATGCATGGATCGGTTTAATGTTTGGAGGACATACATTCATGTACATGGAAGGTTAAAGCATATTAAAAGGTGCATCTCCCTTGGACGGCACACATGCATGAATGGAGGATAATTAATGCAAGTGCATGTACGGCTAGGTTCAAGCCTCCTTCCAAGTTCCATGTACAACCGATGCATGTGGGAGGACCCTTGGAGTTTTCTAAGAACCTATTCGGCCAAGAGACACCCCTTGAGAGTTTCATGCATCCCATGGCCGAACCTAGACAATCCTATTGGCTTCCAAAGCTTGCTCATACATGAAGCTGCCCACTCACCTCCCATTCGGCCGAACATGGACAAGAACACCATTGGACATTTTTCTAGAAGATTCATGCTTTAATTAGGTACATTACTTAATTGTTAAGTTCATGAATGGACTATTCGGCTAGCATAAGATACTAGTATAAATAGTTGGTTATTTTCAATTGTAATGGACTTTTTGCCAAATTTGTTAATAAACATTGTTCTTGTGAGGTTGCTTCCTCTCATATCTCGTACAAGTATCGAACGACTTATCTGGCTTGTGCTAGTGGCGTCAATCGTCTTGTTTTGAACTTATCACCAATCTTGGTGTGGCGTTCACCTATCCATCTATCCATATTTTTTTCACCTTAACAACATAGGAATCGGGGTGATACTACTTAGTGTTGAATCATTCCTGACGTTGAGTTCAATTTCCATTTCCATCTTTTATATCTTTTTCTTGTTAACCAAAACCGAGCCTACTATCCTTCATCCATCTTTGCTACCCTTAACCGAACCTATACTAAACTCACCCTTCTTGAAAACTTCTGCTATCCTATTCTAAATTCTTTTACTACTATTACAAAAATCCGAGGTACGAACAACTCTCTTGAACTATGATCGGGTAACTACGTGAATTCGACTCATCTACCCGGGCCGGATCACATCATTTGATATCAGAGCTTGTAAATCGAGAGGCATTGGCATTCGTATCAAGATCGAAATAGGTTCATGGTGAAAAAAATATATTCGAAAAAAATATTCAAACAAAAAAAAATTATATTTTCATTTTTATCATTGTAAAGTGCTATATTGAAAGTTGTAAAAAAAAAGAGATACGAAATTATAAATAATAAAAAAAGGGTGAAGTGATCATGTTCTTCTTTTGTTTATATTTTGACCTGATCGACAAAGTGTTCTTTTCATCAACTTAGCACCCCATTTCCAAAACGCCACACTATACCAAAAAAAATATTTCTTTTAGCCTACCCATAACCTATACATTTTATCCCTTGTAACCATTTTGAAGCCGACCCCAAAGCACCAAAGACGAGTCAAAAGAAACAAAATACGAGGTTACGAGAGTAAGCTTGAGTGGTAAAAGGCTAGAGCGTGTGAGATCATTTGAGAGTTTGAAAAAGCCTAAAAAAAACGAGTGCAAACACGAGTGGAGTGTTCATCAATTTCTTTGCGAGTGAAATAGTGAGATTTGTGGTGAGGTACTTGATTTTTTTTATTTTGTGTTGTGATCTAATATTTTCTTTTCAGCAACAAAAATCATGTCACGCGAAGAGTTCACCGAATCGAAATACCAATACTTGGTACAAGAAATGCGAAAAATGATGGAGTCCAACACTAAGAACATACACGAGAGATTAAATCATTTGGAAAAACAAGATCAAAGTGGTAGAGTTTCTTCGAGTCGAAAAATGGAGACAAGAACCCCACGGAGATATACCCCCGACTACTACTTGAGAAAAAGTTCCTATCGTGATTCCTTTTCGCCATCTACTTCAAGACAAAGAGATTCATACTATGACTCATATTCATCAGCGAATTCAAGAAGTGACTTCGATCGAAAGTCCATTTCATCAAGAAATTTGAGAAGACGAGAAGCTGATTATGATTTTGATTTGTTCCAAGATGGCGTTCGGAGAGAAAGACATACTCCTACTAGATCGTCAACGAAATCTTACTCGGAGTATTCTTCATGAAGTTTTGATTGTGAATCATATGCAAATAGTTCTTCATCTTTCGAACAAGATTTGTATTCTCATCGTTCTTTTGTACATTCTTATAAAGAGAAAACAAAGAAAAGAAAAGAAAAAGCAAAAGAAGAAAAAGAAAAAGAAATAAAAAGAAAAGAGAGGCAAAAGGCAAGTAAGAGAGAAAATGAGCGAATCTTGAGAGAACTTGAAAAAGCCTTTGAAAAAGCCTTTGAAAAGCAAAAAGAAAATGAAAAAGAAAATGAGATTGAAAAAGAGAATGAAAAGAAATTTGAGAAAGTTGAAAAAGAAATTGAAAAAGAGATTAAAGAGAAAGAAATTCAAATAAAAGAAACGAGTGATTCAGAAGAAAAAGAATCGAGTGGGAAAACAAGTGAGCAAGTGAGGATTATTTCTACTAACCCACATGTTCGATCTTCTTGTGAATTAACTTTTCAGGTTCCTAGAGGTTTGTGCGACCAATTTCATCTACATTACCTTCCAAATGAGAGGTGTTATAGGTTGTTCAAAAAAGGTAAGTTCGTGAATGACAACCACCCACTTGCGATCGAAGGTAAGGAAGGTAAAGATTCTTTGTTTATCGAATCAAAGTCACTTGATTTGGCTAATTTTTGTTCACTTACTGTTGTTAATGATTTTGTTTTAAAAGGTGCCATATACAGCTTTTCTTATGATGATTACTACATTGGCAAATTTGTTGACAACATTGGATTAGTTTTCTCTAAGCAAATTTTGAATGTGTTTGATCAAAGTCTGTCACTTAAAAATTCTGATGTGTTTGACCATGCAAACTTTTTGAATTCATGTGTTAAATCTTTATGTTTAAATATGCCTGCTCAATTGATTTGTGATAAATCTGCCTGTTTAAAAAGTTGCATATTCTCTAAAAATTTTTTGTTTGGCATCCATGTTAAAAGATCTTCATATGATATGTGCAATTGTGTTCTTCATGAACAATCTTTGAGTTTTTGTGTGAAATTTCCATGTAGTGGTTTGCATTCCCGATTGATACTCTTGAAGCATAAACCTTTGCATATTGGTATGCTCAGTTTTGTCAATTCAACATGTGTGTTTAAACTAGTGAAATATAATTTGTGTGGTGAGTTGATTATATCTTCTCCTAATATGTTGCTTGTTGGAATTCCTAATCAAGTTCGTGTGTTCAAGCCTGGTATTTGCTAAATGAATTCATTTTATGGAAACATTAAGCACTTGGCATCATTTGCATTCAAATTATGTTTGCTTGATGTTCGAACTTTTGATAAGAAGGTGAAATTCAATGATTTGGGTTTCAATTTTGATGCTTTTACTAATCACCTTGCTTGGCCACATCTGGAATTTTCGTTTCATTTCGAGAAGGTAAGACCAACCTATGTTTTTGGAATTGAATCAAACTTCCATGGTAACTTTCTTTTTCCATTTAAGTCCATAGTTTTCGTTAATACTAACTATTCTCATTTCTGTAAATTCCACCCCTCGAGAAGCAAGACATGTCATGGCGCGTCACCACCTATTCAAATTTATCGGAGTAATAGGTTTGTCTTACGCTATCTATCCAAAGAGAGAAGATTCATTTTGACCAAGAAAGGTAAACCCAATCCTCAATTGTCTTCTCTTCATATTCATCAAGGTAAGTCATCTGAAAATTTTCAAACATCTTTGCTCAATTCGGTTGAAGTTGAAAATTCCATTGATTTGTTGTTTGGAAATTATTTATACTTTGATGTGATGGATTTTTCCTTTTGGCATTGTAATAATGTGATTATTATGCTAGAATTTGGAGACACCCCTCATGTTGTTCAAAAACGAAAGAAAGAGTTAGCATACCTTTGGCCATGGCATACCTTGCATGAACAAGACAAGGGACCAAATGAGTTGCTATATTCGGTTAAAGAAATTAAAATGTTTTGGATGAGGAATAATGTGTTTAAGTGCCTGCCATCATTTACAACCAATTATCCCTTGATCCAACTTAGTTTTCATGTTTGCAACGATGGTCTAATGGAACTCTTTGATAAATTTACGCATGCTTGCTTTGCCCAATTGAGATTTTTGGCATATGTTCGATTGAATGAATTTTTAATGAACTATCAAACACATTTGAATTTGACTCCTTTGAGTTTCTTTTTACCGGCTGTGGTAAGAATTTTTCAGGTTTGTGTGACATCTTCCATCCCATTTGATCGAGGAAAACCATGCACGAGTCAAAGTTCTCCCATGGACAAATGGCTCGACTTGAGGACAAGTCGCTTTGGAGACGGGAGGAATGATGTGAGCACACCCGGGAGGACAAGTCAGCCTTTGTGTTGCACATTTGGGAAGATAACCAGCTCCATGATGTTGGAGGAGCTAAGGACAACTCCTTGAAGACTCCATGCACTATTTTGCAATCCGATCTCAGCTCCTCTCCAGCTCCCCCATGCGCCATTCAGCTCACATCAGCTCACTTGAGCTCGTTTTAGCTCGTTTGAGCTCGAATTTAGCTCGTTTTAGCTCATTCCTTTTTCATTTTAATAAACTAAGTTTTAATCTAGCTTATAACTAAGTTTGTTACAGCTCATGCCGAATTCCCTAGCTCAACTTAGCTCACTAAGTATTTTTGACTATTTGAGCCAGCTGAATTTAATATGATAAGTTGACTTATAATTTAGTTAGTGTCATTAAGTTATTTAGTTATTATTTTAAATCATACTTATATGAATAGTTGTATGATATTTAATCATGTTATTTAATTATGTAGGTTAGCCGAATTTGGAAGATACATTCATGGCATTTAATGCAAGGCGCATGAACGGGAATGTTCATTGAACGGGAAGATTCATGCATGGATCGGTTCAATGTTTGGAGGACATACATTCATGTACATGGAAGGTTAATGCATATTGAAAGGTGCATCTCCCTTGGACGGCACACATGCATGAATGGAGGATAATTAATGCAAGTGCATGTACGGCTAGGTTCAAGCCGCCTTCCAAGTTCCATGTACAACTGATGCATGTGGGAGGACCCTTGGAGTTTTCTAAGCACCTATTCGGCCAAGAGACACCCCTTGAGATTTTCATGCATCCCATGGCCGAACCTAGACAATCCCATTGGCTTCCAAAGCTTGCTCATACATGAAGCTGCCCACTCACCTCCCATTCGGCCGAACATGGAAAAGAACACCATTGGACATTTTTCTAGAAGATTCATGCTTTAATTAGGTACATTACTTAATTGTTAAGTTCATGAATGGACTATTCGACTAGCATAAGATACTAGTATAAATAGTTGGTTATTTTCAATTGTAATGGACTTTTTGCCAAATTTGTTAATGAACATTGTTCTTGTGAGGTTGCTTCCTCTCATATCTCGTACAAGTTTCGAACGACTTATCTGGCTTGTGCTAGTGGCGTCAATCGTCTTGTTTTGAACTTATCACCAATCTTGGTGTGGCGTTCACCTATCCATCTATCCATATTTTTTTCACCTTAACAACATAGGAATCAGGGTGACACTACTTAGTGTTGAATCATTCCTGACGTTGAGTTTGATTTCCATTTCCATCTTTTATATCTTTTTCTTGTTAACCAAAACCGAGCCTACTATCTTTCATCCATCTTTGCTACCCTTAACTGAACCTATACTAAACTCACCCTTCTTGAAAACTTCTGCTATCCTATTCTAAATTCTTTTACTACTATTACAAAAATCCGAGGTACGAACAACTCTCTCAAACTACGATCGGGCAACTACGTGAATTCGACTCATCTACCCGGGCCGGATCACATCAGCATTCAAAGGGACACATGCATTTGGGACGTTCATGCAAGAGGAAGCTACTGATTGTTCTTGAAGATTCATGGACCGTATTTATGGACAATTGGAAGATAAATGCTTGGGAAATTCGTGCAAGTACCAACCATCATCTAGAACAAACCATTTCTTCTCCCATGCATGATTATTTTTCCATTTATTAAAGTGCATGGACGTTGGCCACAAGGGAGATGAATTTTTATACATTCAATTCAAGTATTCAAGGCACATTAAAGCCTCATTCGGCCAAGGGAGATGTAGGAGTATTAAAGGGCTGCACATTCATGGCATTATGGCTATTCTTCAAGGCTAAGTATGCATGAATGCATCAAGTGAAGCATGATGGTTTGGCCAAGTCATGCACCATCTTCAAGCATGAACCAAATTTTAATGCTTTTGTGTGAACATGTTAAATACAAATATGAATAGAATTTAAGTTAGTGTAAACATCATAGATGACGAATATCAATAGGCATAATAGGCTTATAAATAGTTACTTTATAAACTAGAGAAAGGACCTTTTTTCCAAATTATTGAATGAACATTTCTTCTGTGAGGTTTACTTTCTCTCTATTTTCGTACGAGTCTCGAGTGACTTATCTAGCGTGCTACGTCAACCCAAACTCTTTCTATCCGAACTTATCACCAGCCTTGGTGTGGCATTCGTCCATCTTTTTATACCTTTGGTTCTTACTTTCCTAAGCAATAGGTCAAGGTCCATTCTTCTATCTTTCATTAACCCACCTTAAAACAATATAAGTCCCGGTGATGCGAGCGCGCCCAGTGAACCTCTTCGAACAAGTCTCCCTAGTCGAGCTGTGACATGTTAGCAAGCTGATCCCAGCTCGTTTCTAGCTCCACGAGCTCCTTCCAGCTCAATTCAGCTCATTTCAGCTCATTTGAGCTCAACTGAGCTTACTTTTAGCTCGTTCTTCATTTCAATAAATTAAACTAAGTTTTAGTTTTATACTAATTAGTTTGCTACAGCTCAATTTCGAAAATCTTAGCTCAAATAAGTTCATTAAATGTTTTTTATTTAGTTTGAGCTAGCTGAATTAATAAGCTGTTTAATTTTAATTTAATTTGTCTTAATTAGTTAAATTGTTATTTAAGTTATGTTTTATATTACATATTTTAATTATGTAATAACCGAATTAATGTTTGGAATGTTTGATCACATTTGTGCTAAATTTAAGGTGTTCATATGGGATTTAATGAATTGTTTTTCATTTATGTAGGTGCATGCACGGTTTGGTTCAATGGATGGGAGGATACATGCACGACCAGATTCAAGGCTTAGAGGATTTATGCATGTCTTGTTACATGCATGGTGACTGATTATTTAGTTTCTCTAAGCAACTATTCGGCCAAGGAAGAGTTGCATCTTTAATTCCCCAAGTTGGCTGAATATCTTCCCAAGGTGTCCATCAAGGCGTTCACACTAGCCAAGCTTCCTTTCACACTTGTTGTCCATTCGATTTGGTGCATTCACACTCAAGAGACCATTCAACCATGATGTTCACACCTTTAAAGGCTTTCAAACTGCTCCATTAATACTCACACCTATTCAGCCAAGCAGTGCAAATTGAATGACTCCATTAAGCTCATGGCCGAACCTAGACATGTCCAATCAACTCCTCATGCATTCCAAATACATTCAGCCAAACTTCCTTCATTAAGAAGCTGACTTGTGGCGTTCCAAGGGCTGCACTTAGACATGGAAGACTTATGATTTTGTTCTAGAACATTCTAGTTTATTCATAGCCGAATTTGCTTAATTCTTAAGATAGTCTTTTGGCCATTCGGCTACCTAGGCTTTAGGCCTATAAATACTTGTTATCTTTCCATGTAAGGAGACTTTTGAAACTTTTGTTAATGTTATGCTGCCAAAATTGTGAGGCAAACTTTTCTTATATTTCATTCAAAGATTCATTTGGCGTTCCTAGCGTTCTAGTTGTGTCAATCATGTTCTTTGTCAAATTCAAACTTGATAGAACTCGCCTCAGGATGATTTGAGTTGTAATAGTTGCCCAATCAATAAATTGGGTAAGTTTGAAGGGTTTGCAAAATTGGGGATGAAAACAAGGAAGATAGGTTCGAATGGTTAGTTTCATAATAGATGTGGAAGTGAATGGATGATTTGATTTCAAGAAGGCTGAAAGAGAAATGGATAAATGGCTCACAAAGGGATCAAATAAGGTTAAAGGAAACTTGGTGATAGGTGGATGAAAATCGGCTAAGGCCAAGATTGAACCAACGTTATAGGAAAAGTTGACCCGAATCTTAAAATAGGCACTTAGGTCGACAAGAGAATCTTGACCCGCTAACTATAGAGAGTTAGGAACCAAAGATATATTTTGAACGCCACATCGAAGGTGATAAGTTCAGAATAAAAATAAAGGAAAGATAGACACCATAAGACGAAATCTCGATAAGTCAAATCAGTCCTAAAGTGAATAAAGAGAATTGAATTCTCACTAGAACAATTAAGTTCATATAATTAACAAAATCTAAAATTGTCTAACCTTTACAACATCTAAAAACAAGTATTTATAGCTAAAGACTAAGGCTAGCCGAATGGACAATTGGCAGCCAAATGGACACTTAATTTCAACCTTTAAATGAGCTAAAATTTCCAGAAAAATTTAGGAAAATTCTAGGATGCTTTCTCCAGCCTTGAGAACGTATTTGGACAGCTTCCAAGGTGTCTTCATGCAGTTGGAATCATTTAAAATAAAGGTGAGCTGATCAGCCACCTAGAAAGCCGAATGGTCACCTTGTAATTCAACTAGAAGAGTTGAAAATTTCTTAGAAGTTTCCTCATCAGCTGAAAAATTAATGAGCTGAAAAAAAATCTAGTAATATTCGGCCAAAGAGGGTGCATGATATTAAATATATTGCTTTGACTAGCTGGATAGGCTTGGGCAGCTTAAATGCTCCTTGAGAACGCCAATGGTCAATAGATATAGAAGCTGAATATGAGCAGCTAGATGGGATTAATTATAATCAGCCATGTCCCTTATTATTCCCGAAAAAGCACCTAGAGAAACTTAAACAGCAGCTGGCCTTTTAATTCAGCTTGAAACATTGAATATTTAGCCACCTTTTGACTGAATGGCCATTTGGGAACACCAACCAGCAACCTTCAAGCATTAATCATGTTTCATGCTCCTAGGCTATTCATGCACCAGTAGCTCTTTAATGCATTAATCACGTTTCAGGCTCCTATGCACCAGCAGCTCTTTAATGTTGTGCCATGCACTAGCAACTCAATTAATGTGCCGTCCATGCCTTGTTCACTAATTAGTTTGACTGTAGCAAGAAGCACATTAAATTCGGTATGCTTCCTTCTTTAATGTCAAAAATAGCTGCACATTTAAACCACAATTAATCAGCTTTGAACATATTAAATTGGCAGCAAATTATTTAACCCACATTCGGCTGGACAAGAAATAAATGTGTCCTAAACTAAGAAAAGTTAAATGGCTGTACTAAAATAGATTAAAACATGTTCCAATTCAGACATTAATTTCGGCTGGAACATATTAAAACCAATTATTAAGCTGAACATAATTATGAGCTAAGCAAGTTAACTAATTTAACTAACATATTTAAACATAATTAAAATGTCCAGATTTTAATTTATTAAAAATAACACAACCTAATTATTGAGCTGATTTAATTTAATTTAACTAGACTCAATTAATTATTCCAGCAACTAATAAAAAGCAAAAATTAGAATTTAAAGATAAGCTCAAACGAGCTTATTTAAGCTGAACCAAGCTCGTTGAATCGAGCACACAAACTCATTGAGCTAGAGATGAGCAAAAATTGAGCTGATCGAGCTGAGGTTAGGCCTCATTTTGCACTTAGGCCCCTCGAGCTTAGGCCATGCTCGATGTTGTCGAGTTGTGTCAAACCATGATACGATTGGGTTCGTATCAGAACTTATCACTACTCGTAGTGTAGCGTTCAAACATACTGAGGTTCCTATCTTGTTAGATAGTAGGTCGAGGTTTTCCTTTACCAAACCCAAACCGAACTAAAAGAGCCTATAAACAATGGGTCGATACTAAATCGGTATTGGTTCTTGTTTGCCTTCTTTGTTTGATCCCATTTCTTTCTTACCCAAAACATACCAAAACCGACCAATTTGTTCATATTCCTTTGTTCCTACCCTTTCATTCCTACCATTCCGTTCGTACCCCTCTTTCTACTTCAATCATTCTTTCAACTCAACTAATTCTAATGTAACTTCTCATAGACGATCGGGCAATCTACATACGACTCGACTCTTCCCGAGGTGGATCGTATCACCCGGGGTAACACTGTCTATAGTGTTGAATTGTTCTTGACGTTTAAGTTCATTTTTATCATTTCCACCTCCTATCAAATTATCTATCCTACCTTCTTGTTAGACCGAACCTATCTTATTCATTTTTAACCTATCTTTGAACCCCTTTTTGATAACTTCCGCTCAAACTACCCAAATACACCCTTTTTTCAAAACCAAACGATACTTCCTTGATGATAATCGGGCAACTTAGATCGACTCGACTATCGACACCGAGTCTAATCATATCATTTTGTATCATAGCTACTAAAACGAGAAGTATTGACATTTGAGGCTATCCCGAAGTAGGTTCGTAAAAAAATTCAAAAAAATTATTAAAAAATTTCATGAATCAAAGTATTCTATTTGTATTTATCATTTGTAATTGAAAAAAAAAAGAGAAGAAAATTCAAAGTTTAAAAAAAAAGTGTTGAAAGTTATTCATTCATCTTTGTATTTTTGATCCAGCAAGTTTGAATTTCCTATTGTTTGTCATAAATTACCCTCCCCAATGCCACACTTAAACTGAAATTTCTTTTATTTCAGCCTTCCATATACCTACTATAATATATCCCTTGTAACCACTTTGAAACCGACCCCAAAGTAGCAAATAAGTCTAAACAAGACGAAATACAAAATCACAAGAGAAAGAATTGAGTGGTAAAAGGCACAAGTGTGTGAGTGCATTAGAGAGAAGAAAAAGCCTTAAAACAAGTGTAAACATGAGCGTGAGTGAAAACATTTATTTTTCTTTTTGAGTGAATTGTCAGGTTTTCTTTGTGGAGAGGTATTTACTTTCTATTTTGTTTTAATCCCTTTTCCTTCATCAATTAATCATGTTTCAAGAAGAATTTTTAGAATCTGAATTTCAATATTTAATGAAAGAGATGGAGTGCATGCTCGACCGAAAAATCAAGCCTATCCAAGAAAAGCTAGGCCATCAAGCAAGAGGCCAACTGATACAATCTTGGCCGCATCCTATTGTGACTTAAATCGGCGACACCGGGAATGGTCTAAACACGAGGGCCCCAAGTGCAAAATGAAACTTAATTTCAGCTCAACGAGCTCAATCTTAGTTTTTACCCAGCTCAATGGGGCTTAATTCGGCTTGATGCTAGCTCATTGAGCTTGATTCTAATTTATTTACTTTCATGCATTTTAACCTGCTAGATCAAATAATTAAATTGCATTTTAATGTGTCTAAATTTTGGACATTTTAATTTAGCTTAAATGTGTCTTAGTTTAATGCATGGTTTAAATGTGTCTAAAGTAGAGACAAATTAATTAGCTGCTACTGAATATAATTTGTCTTAGTTAATACATGTTTAATAGTTGTTTAATGTGTCCAAGTCTAAGAAACTTAATTTCATGTTTCTAATTAATTTGTCTAGCTAAATTTAAGTTGTTTTAAGCTGATTTTTAATTTTGTTTCAGGTATATGCATGGACGACATTGAATGGGGTGTGTGATGCAATCTCGGTCGTATCATTTTTTGATACAACTCGATGACCTCAGAATTGGCCTAAGCTCAAGGGGCCCAAGTGCAAAATGAAGCTTAATTTCAGCTCAATGAGCTCAATTCTAGCTTCTTCAAGCTCGTCTAGTTCAACTCGAGCTCGTTTAGCTTAACTTCAAGCCATTTTTAATTTGCTGGAATAAACTTAAATAATATTTAGTTTAAGTATTAAATGTGTTTAGTTAATTTATTTTAATTAATTAAGTTACTGGAATAAATTACTCATCTTAGGTAATTGAGTTCATCTTAGTTAATTAAGTTGCTGGAATAAATTACTCATCTTAGTTAATTAAGTTCATCTTAGTTAATTTAGTTGCTGGAATAATTTATTGTTGCATGTGTTTTTAAGTTTATTAAATTAAGTTAAGTGTTAAATGTGTTTATTTACAGTTTATTAACTAAGTTTATTAAGTATAGTGTGTTTTAATGTGTTTTTAATGTGTTCGTTAATGCTTGTAGGTGACTTTTCAACTGGAATAAGTTAAGTCCAAGGGAGCTATTATAAGGTGTTAATTTTGCTGTTACATTACTTAAAGAAGAGCATTATTCATCACTTAAAGGAGCTGTTACATCATTTAAAGGAGAGCATTATATATCCTTTAAATTCAGCTGCCTTTTCTTCTTCTCCAAGTGCTCAAATATCAACAAGTTGCTAGTGTCTATTCAGTTGCTCAAGAATGAAACCTAAGCATTCAAATTCATTTAATCAGCTAAATTGGAGCAATAACTCATATTGATGGTTGGAGTTGCTTAGGCATAGGGGAGTTCAAGGGTTGTGTCTATTGAGTTGCCAAGAGTTATGCTTATTGATTTAGCTTTATTTCAACCATTAACAACTCATCTAAGCTGATACTTGTGACTATTCGGCTAGCCTTTATCTAGCCCTATAAATATTTGTAATCAGCTCATTTGAAGGAACTTTTGCAGAATATATGAAAATTGATATTTGTGAGATTTCCAAATCTCTTTGTTCTCTTGGGACTGACTTGACTTATCAAGCATAGCTTGTGGCATCATTTCCTTTCTATTGTTAACCGAACTTAACACTTTCAACTGTGGCATTCATATACCTTTGGTTCCTATCATTTTTGATAGCAGGTCAAGGTCCTTTGCTATTTTCTTAAACCATAAATCATCTAAGAACCATTTTGAGATCGGGTGATACGACCACACCTTCCGAGCTGCCAGTTGCCAATATAGATCCCCTTGAGTTGCCTATAGGACCGATTACCTGAGCTCGAGCAAAGAGATTCAAAGACGCAACAACAGCATTAGTTGATAGAGTTTGGGGTGGAACCGTTGCTGGACTTATCGAAAGCTTTTGGACCAGCAAGCTGAGCGACCCATGCATTCTCCTTCAAGCTCATATCAGCTCAAATCAGCTCAAATCAGCTCAACTTCAACATAACTTAGCTCAACGAGCTCTTTTCAGCTCATTTCATTATTGAGTTTATTATGCTGGAATAAATCATTTAAGTTGCTTTTAATAATTAATTTGTCATAATCTGGACATGTTTTAATTATGTTCTAAATTAAGTGCTTCATTAAATAGGACCAATTAAATATGTCTTAACTATTACAAAGATTAATTATGTCCAGCCTAATTTATGGTGCAGGATTTATTTGTTTTATGTTGCCGAATTAATGTGTCTAAAAGGGATTTAATTTGCTGCTTTAATTGTTGTAGGTACATTACCCTTGGACGGTATAGGTGCATGAATGATTTAAAGATGGTGTGCTGATCATTTGGTGTTCTCTAAGTGACCATTCGGCCAACCCATGCAGCAACTCTTCAAGAAGATCGTTAGGCTACCCAAGACAACTCCTTAATCACATGTACATTCGGATGAACCAAGCAGCACCATTAAATCAAATTCAAGCATTTGGCTGAACCTATTGATTGCATTTTCAGCTCCCAAGCAATCCATTCCGTTTTCCTATTAAATCAAGGCATCTAGAAGCTGCCCATTGCCGTTCTCCATGCACAAGAAACTTCAAGGAAGCTTCATTAGAAATTCTGGAATTTTCAGCTAACCATTTAGCTACCTCAAGAGCCTATTCGGCTATCCCTTGTATTCACTATAAATTTGGCTTGTGTTACTTTGTAAAGGACTTTTGGCAAATTTTATAAAAATCAAATTTTTGTTCTTATAAGAACTTCTTCTCTAAGTCTCGTTTAAGATTTTCGTTGGCTTATCTACCTAGTAGTGGCGTCAACCTCTTTCTTTACGAAACCGAACTTATCACTAGTTTTAGTGTGGCATTCAAAACCCTTTATACCGAGGTTCCTATCTTGTTAGATAGTGGGTTGAGGTTTCCCTTACCATACCCAAACCGAACTAAAGAGAGCCTATAAACAACGGGTCAATACCAAATCGGTATTGGTTCTTGTTTGCACTTCTTTTTGTTCGACCCATTTCTTCGTTTTCCAAATTGTACCTAAACCGGTCATTCCGTTCGTACCATTTCATAATACCATTTCATTTTTACCTTTCATACCATTACGTCCATTTCCTTAACTTCCCTTAACTCAATCCAAGTTAACCATTCCTTTTTTTTTTGACGAAGCTTTCTCGAAGACGATCGGCAATTTACATACGACTCAACTCAAGTCGAGGTGAGCTCGTATCACATTGAGACAGGGAGATGAGGCTCGGGATGCCTTTCTCCAAATGAACAATTGGTATACTGAATTTATTCGAGCAAATCCAAATGCTCAACCTCCTCCACCCCCTCCTATACCTCAGACGATTCCTGTAGCTGCTCAAGGCATAGATTTGGTAAGAATGAACAAGCCTCTGGTTGACAAGATTCGAAAATAAGGGGCCGAAGAGTTTAGAGCAAAGATCGATGATGATCCTGAGAAACCGGAATTCTGGCTTGAAAATTCTACCCGTGTATTTGATGAGCTCTCATGTACACCCGAGGAGTGCTTAAAGTGTGCTGTATCACTTTTGAGAGATTCGGCCTACCACTGGTGGAAGACTTTGGTAGCAGTGGTGCCAAAAGAAAGAGTTACTTGGGATTTCTTCCAAGAAGAATTTAGAAAGAAATACATAAGTCAACGATTTATTGATCAAAACGGAAGGAGTTCCTTGAATTGAAGCAGGGCAAGATGTCTGTGGCAGAGTATGAACGCGAATTTGTGAGACTCAGCAAGTATGCCCAGGAATGTGTATCCACCGAAGCCGTTATGTGCAGAAGGTTTGAAGATGGGCTAAATGAGGACATTAAAGTGCTTGTAGGAATTTTGGAGTTGAAAGAATTTGTAGTATTGGTTGATCGAGCTCTTAAAGCTGAAGAATTGAACAAAGAAAGAAGAAAAGCTGCTATTGAGGCTCGAGATGTCAGAAAAAGGCCGATAAGCAAGCCATTTCAATCTCAATCAAAGAGGTCCAAAGAGACAAACCCTCGAGTGACAGTTTCAACTGGGAATTCACACAGAGATCGTGGTAGAGCATATTCGGGGTCTAAAGCTCAAGCTACTTCGGTGGCAAGTGTGGGTAATGTGCGACCTAGAAAGCCCGAGTGTGTCGCAATGTGGCGAGCAACATTATGGTGAGTGTTGGGGAACCGAGCGAGCTTGTTTTGAGTGCGGTTCTCGCGAGCATTTTATTAGAGACACCAAGAAAGTTAAAGAAGAAAGATTTGAGTGCTAGAGATGAATACCACCGCTAGTAGAGGTAGACCACCGAGAAATACTGGAGGTGGGACTAGTAGTAAAACTGTGATGAAAGATTTAGTGGCAAGATTAGAAGCTAGAACACCTGCTAGAACTTATGCTATACGTGCTCGAGAAGAAGCATCATCTCCTGATGTCATTACTGGTACATTCTCTCTTTATGATACTATTGTTATTGCATTGATTGATCCCAGGTCCACTCATTCTTATATTTGCATGAATTTAGTATCTAATAAAAAGTTGCCTGTTGAGTTTACTGAGTTTACGATTAAAGTGTCAAACCCCTTAGGCCAATATGTGCTAGTTGACAAGGTTTGCAAGAATTGCCCATTAATGATTCAAGGTCACTGTTTTCCGGCTAATTTGATGCTGTTACCATTTGATGAGTTTGACGTTATATTAGGAATGGACTGGTTGACATTGTATGATGCCAAGGTAGATTGTAAACAAAAACCACTAGAGTTGAAATGTGAAAATGGAGAAGTTCTGTGGGTTGAAACAGATGAATCAAATAAATTGCCTATGGTGATTTCGCACATGTCTGCACAGAAATACATGAGGAAAGGGTGTGAAGCTTATCTGGCTTATGTAATGAATACTGAATTGCCTCAACTAAAGTTTGAATCAGTACCGATAGTCTGTGAGTTCCCAGATGTATTTCCAGAGGAATTACCTGGGTTGCCTCCAAACAGAGAGATAGAGTTTGCCATTGATTTGTTGCCGGGTACTGCATCGATCTCAATTGCTCCATATAGAATGGCTCCGACTGAATTAAAAGAATTGAAGGCTCAGTTGCAGGAGTTAATAGATAAGGGATTTGTGAGACCGAGTTTCTCTCCCTGGGGTGCTCCTGTATTGTTCGTAAAGAAGAAGGATGGTTCAATGAGACTTTGCATTGATTACCGTCAGCTTAATAAGGTGACTATAAAGAACAAGTACCCATTGCCAAGGATTGATGATTTATTCGATCAGTTAAAGGGGGCCACAGTGTTTTCAAAGATCGATTTGAGGTCTGGTTACTACCAGTTGAGAGTTAAGGAGTCGGATGTGCCGAAAACCGCCTTTAGGACAAGGTATGGACATTATGAGTTTCTTGTGATGCCTTTCGGCTTAACAAATGCTCCAGCTATATTTATGGACTTAATGAATCGGATCTTTCGGCCATATTTGGATAAGTTTGTAGTAGTGTTTATAGATGACATTCTAATTTATTCTCGGGATGAGTCTGAACATGCCAAACACTTGAGAACCATATTGCAGATCTTGGAGAAAAGAAACTGTTTACTAAGTTTAGTAAAAGTGAATTTTGGCTCCGTGAAGTCAGATTTTTGGGACATATTCCAAGTGATGGTATTTGGGTGGATCCAAGTAAGATTTCTGCGATCGTTGATTGGAAACCGCCAAAGAATGTATCCGAGGTTAGAAGTTTTTTAGGCTTGGCCAGATATTATAGACGTTTTGTTGAGGGATTTTCGATGATTGCCTCTCCTATGACTAAGTTGTTGCAAAAGAATGTTAAGTTTGAATGGAGTGATAAATGTCGCAGAGTTTTGAAAAGTTGAAAGCACGATTGATCAAGCACCAATTTTAATACAACTTTGAGCCGGGAAAGGAGTTCGTAATTTATAGTGATGCATCATTGAAAGGCCTTGGATGTGTGTTGATGCAAGAGGGTAAAGTGGTAGCTTATGCTTCGAGACAGTTAAAACCGCATGAGAAGAACTATCTTACACATGATTTGGAATTGGCCGCTATTGTCTTTGCCTTGAAAATTTGGCGACATTATTTGTATGGTGAAAAATGTCAAATTTTTACTGATCACAAAAGTTTGAAGTATTTGATGAATCAAAAGGATTTGAATCTGCGACAGCGAAGATGGCTTGAATTATTAAAGGATTATGATCTAGTGATTGATTATCATCCGGGAAAAGTAAATGTAGTTGCTGACGCCTTGAGCAGGAAATTTCTTTTTACTTTGAGAGCCATGAATACGGGGTTAGCATTGTCTGATGATGGGTCAGTCTTAGTAGAGATGAGGGCTAAATTGTTATTTCTCCAGTTGATTTGTGATGCTCAAAAGAACGATAGTGAGTTACGAACCAAGAGAACTCAATGCGAATCAGGTTATGACTCAGATTTTCGAGTTGGACCAGACGACCGTTTGATGTTTCGAGACAGGATATGTGTACCGAAAAACGATGAATTGATTCAGAAAATATTACATGAAAGCATACGATGGTACATTTATCGATTCACCCCCGTAGCACAAAATGTATAATGATTTAAACAAGTTGTATTGGTGGCCAGGTATGAAAAGGGACATTTCTGAATTTGTAACCAAGTGTTTGATCTGTCAACAAGTAAAAGCTGAACATCAAGTGCCTTCAGGATTACTTCAACCGGTAATGGTGCACGAGTGGAAATGAGACAAGATTACCATGGATTTTGTGACCGGTTGCCTTTGACTCCTAAAAAGAAGGATGTTGCTGGGTAGTGGTTGATAGATTAACAAAGTCAGCCCACTTTATATCAGTACGTACCGATTACTCACTTGATAAATTAGCCGAATTATATATTGCTGAAATTGTGAGGTTGCACGGAGTACCTATGTCAATAATATCAGACAGAGATCCGAGATTTACCTCGAGATTTTGGAAAAAGTTACAAGAAGCTTTGGGTACAAAATTGAACTTTAGTACCGCGTTTCATCCACAAACAGATGGTCAGTCGGAAAGAGTAATCCAGGTACTCGAGGATATGCTTAGATGCTGTGTCTTAGAATTTGGAGGTAGTTGGGAGAAATATCTATCTTTGATTGAATTTGCCTACAATAACAGTTATCAGTCAAGTATACAAATGGCACCATACGAAGCCTTGCATGGTCGTAAGTGTCGGACTCCTTTATATTGGACCGAACTTAGTGAGAAACAGATTCACGGAGTTGATCTAGTTAAAGAAACTAAAGAGAAAATAAAAGTAATTCAGGATTGCTTGAAAGTCGCTTGGATCGACAAAAGTCATATGCAGATTTAAAAGAAAAGAGATTGAATTTCAAGTGGGTGATAAAGTGTTCTTGAAGGTGTCACCATGGAAAAAAATTTGAGATTTTAGCCAAAAGGCAAGTTGAGTCAGCGTTTTATTGGGCGTATGAGATTACCGAGAGGATTGGACAAATGGCATATCGGTTGGCCTTACCGGTAGAGTTAGAAAGAATTCATAACGTGTTTCATGTATCAATGTTGCGACGTTATCGTTCTGATCCTTCACATGTGATTTCTCCAAGAGAAATTGAGATTCGATCGGATATGACCTATGAGGAGGAACCAATAAAGATTTTGGCTCGAGAAATTAAACAGTTAAGAAATAAAAGTATAACCTTAGTGAAAGTATTGTGGCATAGACATGGGATAGAAGAGGCTACATGGGAACCTGAGGAAGCTATGAGGAAACAGTACCCGAACCTCTTTACCGGTAAGATTTTTGGGGACGAAAATCTTTAAAGGGGGAAGAATTGTGACAACCCGAATTAAAGCCTAATCGGAATAGTGGTTTTGTGACCACAAATTCGAGATAGAAATAATTATTTTATAATTATTTTGATGATTATGATATGATTGCATGATTGTGTGACAATTTCGTGAAGAAATTCTATGCCTAAAGTGCTTAAATTGAAAGTAGGGACTAAATCGAATAAGTTGCAAAATTTGCATTCTAGAAGTTTTTAGTATGAAATTGCATTGAAATATTAATTAGGAGGTCTTAAATAGCAATTTGACCAATTTTAAGTTCATGGACAAAATTAGGACATGGAAGGAATTTTTGGAAAGTTTAGTAGTAAGGGCATTTTGGTCATTTGTATATTAAATGAAATAAAATGGGAAAAATAACACAAAATTGGTTATCATCTTCATTAGTTGCTGCCGAAAATTTCTCTCCTCCATAGCTAGGGTTTCTTCAACTTTCAAGCTTCATAGTAAGTGATTTCAAGCCCCGTTTTTAATGTTCTTCACATTTTTGAAATCCTCGTAACTCGGTTTACTTATTTCTACCATTATTTTGAGTTAGGGTTTATGTTTAAAAATTTACCCATGAATGATAGGCATGTATTTTGTTGTTTGATGGTAAAATATGAATGTTTAAAGTTAGGGGAACGATCTTTTCTAAGCGATTTTTAACGAAAACGAGCAAAACGGCATAATCGATAAAAATACCTATTGTTCATAACTATGTGTTAGAGTGATAATTTGATGTTGCCATAGAAGAGAAAAATGATCAGTAGGTCATTAAACATAAGAATAAGGGCTGAAATTAAATTTCTGAGCCTTGGGGCAAAATTGTAATTTTCTAAAAGTTAGGGGGCAAAAATGTAATTTTTGTATAATGTGATTTTTGGATTAAAATAAATAGTTCGAGTGTTAAATGAGCTAAATATGTTGTTATAGATCAAGAAAGACGTGGAATCGACCTCGAACGGGGGAAGGAGAAAGTTTTGGACTAAATTGCAAAATTCCCATATTTTGCACTGAGGTAAGTTTGTAAATAATACATTAATTTCATTTACATTCTTATATTTCAGCCTATTATATATATATATATAATGTGATCCGACCCGGGTAGATGAGTCGAATTCACGTAGTTGCCCGATCGTAGTTCGAGAGAGTCGTTCGTACCTCAAATTTTAATAATAAAAGTAAAATAATGTATTAAGTTAAGAGGAAGGTTTCAAGTAGGGTAGATTTAGTAATAGGTTCGGTTATATGCAATAAAGATGGGTGATGGATAAATGGTTCGGTTTGGTTAACAAGAAAGAAAGTTGAAAGATGGGGGATGGAAAAACGATCTCAACGTCAGGAATGATTCAACACTAAGAAGTGTCACCCCGATTCCTATATTGTTAAGGTGAAAAGATGGATAGAAGGATAGGTGAACGCCACACCAAGAATGGTGATAAGTTCAACAAGATCGATAGACGCCACTAGCACAAACTAGATAAGTCTTCGAAACTTGTACGAGATATGAGAGGAAGCAACCTCACAAGAACAAAGTTCATTAATAAATTTGGCAAAAGTCCTTTACAAATGAAATCAACAAACTATTTATACTAGTTCCTTAGGCTAACCGAATAGACTATTCATGAACTTAACTATTAAGCAATGAACCTAATTTAATACATGAATATTCTAGAAAAATGACCATTAGTGTCTTGTTCATGTTCGGTCGAATGGGAGGTGAATGGTTAGCTTCATGAATGTACATTGATGTACTTGAATGAATGGTCTTCATACATGCATGGCTAGATTCAGCTAACACCTTAATGGAGCCTTGAATTCATGTTGTTTCACCATGAGTGACTTAATTAATTAGGGCTTCATGAAGAGTCAAAATTGGTGTGAACAAGGAGCTTGAGGAGACACTTGGGTGTGAACGTTCAACCGAAGGGTCATCATGGTGTGAACACAATGTGTGAACACATGGTCAATGCATGAACCGTCCAATGCATGTTCCTTCATTAATTTGATCCATGTATCTTCAAATGCATGAATGTTCATCATGAACATTCATGTGCCTCTTGATTGCCGTCCATTGAATCCTTCCATGCATGCACCTTGCATTAAAGTCCATACATGAATCTTCCAAGTTCAGCTAACCTACAAAATTAATTAACAAAATTATATAACACACAACTATTCATATAATTATAAATTAAATCAATAACTAAATAACTTAATGACACTAACTAAATTTGAAACAATAATTATAAGTCAACTTATAATAAATTCGTCTAGCTCAAATAGTCAAAAACACTGAGTGAGCTAAAATGAGCTAGGGAACTCGGCATGAGCTGTAGCAAACTTAGTTATAAGCTAGATTAAAACTTAACTTATTAAAATGAAAAAGGAATGAGCTGAATTGAGCTAAGTTCGAGCTCAAACGAGCTAAAATGAGCTCAAGTGAGCTGATGTGAGCTGAATGGCGGAGAGGGGAGCTGGAGAGGAGTTGAGATCGGATTGAAAAATAGTGCATGGAGTCTTCAAGGAGTTGTTCTTAGCTCCTCCAACGTTATGGAGTTGGTTATCATCCCAAATGCGCATCACAAAGGCTGATATAGCATCTTGAAGTTGCTTGGTTCGAGCTCGGGTAATGGGACCTTTTGGCAGCTCAATGGATCCTTGGTGTGCATCGAGGATGCCCCGGGTGTGCTCACATCATTTCCCCCGTCTTCAAAGCGACTTGTCCTCAATTCGAGCCATTTTTCCATGGGAAAACTTTGACTCGTGCATGGTTTTCCTCGATCAAATGGGATGGAAGATGTCACACAAACCTGAAAAATTCTTACCACAGCCGGTAAAAAGAAACTCAAAGAAGTCAAATTCAAATGTGTTCGATAATTCATTAAAAATTCATTCAATCGAACATATGCCAAAAATCTCAATTGGACAAAGCAAGCATACATAAATTTATCAAAAAGTCTTGTTAAGCCATCTTTACAAACATGTGAACTTAGCTGAATCAAGGGGTAATTAGTCATGAACATTTGTAAAGATTCAAACACGTTAATCCACAACCAAAACTTTTCAATATGTTTATTCAAAAATAACAATTCATGGGAATGTACACGCAAAGTGTACCATGGCCAATTGGAAACTAACTCACTCTTTCGCTTATTAACAACATGATTTGTGTAATCACTTTTCAACACAAACGGATCACTACTAGGCTAAAGACAATAATCAATCACAACAAGGTACAAACAATTTCCAAACATCAAACCATCAAAAAGATTTTCAACAACATTCGAATAGAGTAAAGGTATTTGAAAATTTTCGTAAACTTTACCTTGTCGATCTTGGAGAGAAGAAAATTTATGATCGGTTTTACCTTTTTCAAACAAGATGAATCTTCTCTCTTCAGACAGATAATGTAAAACAAACCTTTTATCTCGATCAACTTGGGTGGGTGACGAAGCACCTGGCAGCTCGTGCTTTTTAAAGGATTACATTCACAAAATTGTAAAAGGTTAGTTTTAATAGGAGGTATGGACTGAAAAGAAAAAAATAAATCATTGTTGAAATTTGATTCAAGTCCCAAAGCATAAGTCGATCTTACCTTCTCAAAATGGAACGAAAATTTCAGATGTGGCCAAGCAAGGTGATTAGTAAACGAATCAAAATTGAAACCCAAATCATTGAATTTCACCTTCTTATCAAAAGTTTGAACATCAAGCAAACATAATTTGAATGAAAATGATGCAAAGGGCTTAATGTTCCCATAAAATGAATTCATGTAGCAAATACCAGGCTTGAACACACGAACTTGGTCATTTGATTTAGCAGGCAACATGTTAAATGAGGAAAATATAATCAACTCATCGCATGATTCAAATTTCACTCGTTTAAACACACATGTTGAATTGACAAAACCGAGCTTACCAATATGCAAAGGTTCATGCTTCAAGAGTATTAATCGGGAATGTAAATCATTACATGGAAATTTCGCACAAAAACTCAAAGATTGTTCATGAAGAACACAATTGCACATATCATGTGAAGATCTTTTAACATGGATGCCAAACAAAGAATTTTTATAATCAAACAAATCAAAACATGAAAAACTGTTATCACAAACATTCATAATTTGCACAGGATGAACCAATCCAACAGAATCAACAAAGTTGTCGTTATAAACATGTCATAAGACGGAATCTTCATGGCATCTTTTGAAACAACATCGTTAACATTAATATGTGAACAGTAATTAACCAAATCAAGTGACTTTGATTTGATAAATAAAGAAGCCTTACCTTCCTTACCTTCGATCGCAAGTGGGTGGTTGTCATTCGCGAATTCACCTTTTTCGAACAACCTAAAACACCTCTCGTTTGGAAGGTAATGTAGATGGAATTGGTCGCACAAACTTCTAGGAACCTAAAAAGTTAAATCACAAGAAGATCGAACATGTGGGTTAGTAGAGATAATCCTCACTTGCTCACTTGTTTTCTCACTCGATTCTTTTTCTTCTGAATCACTCGTTCCTTTTGTTTCAATTTCTTTTTCATCTTCTTTTTCACTCTCAAACTTTTTTTCATTCTCTTTTTCAATCTCATTTTCTTTTTCTTTTTGCATTTTAAAGGCCATTTCAAAGGCTTTTTCAAGTTCTCTCAAGATTCGCTCATTTTCTCTCTTACTTGCCTTTTGCCTCTCTTTTCTTTTTATTTCGTTTTCTTTCTCTTCTTTTGCTTTTTCTTTTCTTTTCCTTGTTTTCTCTTTACAAGAATGTACAAAAGAACGATGAGAATACAAATCTTGTTCGAAAGATGAAGAACTATTTGCATATGATTCACAATCAAAACTTCGTGAAGAATACTCCGAGTAAGATTTCGTTGACGATTTAGTAGGAGTATGTCTTTCTCTCCGATCTCCATCTTGGAACAAATCAAAATCATAATCGGCTTCTCGTCTTCTCGAATTTCTTGATGAAAAGGACTTTCGATCGAAGTCACTTCTCGAATTCGCTGATGAATATGAGTCATAGTATGAATCTCTTTGTCTCGAAGTAGATGTCGAATAGGAATCACGATAGGAACTTTTTCTCAAGTAGTAGTCGGGGGTATATCTCCGTGGGGTTCTTGTCTCCATTTTTGACTTGAAGAAACTCTATCACTTTGATCTTGTTTTTCCAAATGATTTAATCTCTCGTGTATGTTCTTAGTGTTGGACTCCATCATTTTTCGCATTTCTTGTACCAAGTATTGGTATTAGATTCAGTGAACTCTTAGCGTGACATGATTTTTGTTGCTGAAAAGAAAATGTTAGATCACAACACAAAATAAAAAAAAATCAAGTACCTCACCACAAATCTCACTATTTCACTCGCAAAGAAATATTGATGAACACTCCATTCGTGTTTGCACTTGTTTTTAGGCTTTTTTCAAACTCTCAAATGTTCTCACACACTCTAGCCTTTTACCACTCAAGCTTACTCTCGTAACCTCGTATTTTATTTCTTTTGACTCGTCTAGGTGCTTTGGGGTCAGCTTCAAAATGGTTACAAGGGATAAAATGTATAGGTTATGGGTAGGCTAAAAGAAAAAATTTTTGGTATAGTGTGGCGTTTGGAAATGGGGTTAGGTTAAAATTTTGATGAAAAAAATATAAGTCTATCGGAAGAAATATAAAACAATTGAATTGGACTTTTGATCACTTTACCTCTTTTTTTTTAAATTTCGTATTTTTTTAATTTCGTATTTTTTTTACAACTTTCAATATAGCACTTTACAATGATAAAAACGAAAATACAAATTTTTTTTGGTCGAATTTTTTTTGAATTTTTTTCACCACGAACCTATTTTGATCTTGATACGGACGTCGGTGCCTCTCGATTTACAAGCTCTGATACCAAATGATGTGATCCGACCCGGGTAGATGAGTCAAATTCACGTAGTTGCCCGATCGTAGTTCGAGAGAGTCGTTCGTACCTCGAATTTTAATAATAAAAGTAAAATAATGTATTAAGTTAAGAGGAAGGTTTCAAGTAGGGTAGATTTAGTAATAGGTTCGGTTATATGCAATAAAGATGGGTGATGGATAAATGGTTCGGTTTGGTTAACAAGAAAGAAAGTTAAAAGATGGGGGATGGAAAAACGATCTCAACGTCAGGAATGATTCAACACTAAGAAGTGTCACCCCGATTCCTATATTGTTAAGGTGAAAAGATGGATAGAAGGATAGGTGAACGCCACACCAAGAATGGTGATAAGTTCAACAATATCGATAGACGCCACTAGCACAAACTAGATAAGTCTTGAAACATACGAGATATGAGAGGAAGCAACCTCACAAGAACAAAGTTCATTAATAAATTTGGCAAAAGTCCTTTACAAATGAAATCAACAAACTATTTATACTAGTTCCTCAGGCTAACCGAATAGACTATTCATGAACTTAACTATTAAGCAATGAACCTAATTTAATACATGAATATTCTAGAAAAATGACCATTAGTGTCTTGTCCATGTTCGGCCGAATGGGAGGTGAATGGTTAGCTTCATGAATGTACATTGATGTACTTGAATAAATGGTCTTCATACATGCATGGCTAGATTCAGCTAACACCTTAATGGAGCCTTGAATTCATGTTGTTTCACCATGAGTGACTTAAGTAATTAGGGCTTCATGAAGAGTCAAAATTGGTGTGAACAAGGAGCTTGAGGAGACACTTGGGTGTGAACGTTCAACCGAAGGGTCATCATGGTGTGAACACAATGTGTGAACACATGATCAATGCATGAACCATCCAATGCATGTTCCTTCATTAATTTGATCCATGTATCTTCAAATACATGAATGTTCATCATGAACATTCATGTGCCTCTTGATTGCTGTCCATTGAATCCTCCCATGCATGCACCTTGCATTAAAGTCCATACATGAATCTTCCAAGTTCGGCTAACCTACAAAATTAATTAACAAAATTAAATAACACACAACTATTCATATAATTATAAATTAAATCAATAACTAAATAACTTAATGACACTAACTAAATTTGAAACAATAATTATAAGTCAACTTATAATAAATTCGGCTAGCTCAAATAGTCAAAAACACTGAGTGAGCTAAAATGAGCTAGGGAACTCGGCATGAGCTAGGGAACTCGGCATGAGCTGTAGCAAACTTAGTTATAAGCTAGATTAAAACTTAATTTATTAAAATGAAAAAGGAATGAGCTGAATTGAGCTAAGTTCGAGCTCAAACGAGCTAAAACGAGCTCAAGTGAGCTGATGTGAGCTGAATGGCGGATAGGGGAGCTGGAGAGGAGCTGAGATCGGATTGCAAAATAGTGCATGGAGTCTTCAAGGAGTTGTTCTTAGCTCCTCCAACGTTATGGAGTTGGTTATCATCCCAAATGTGCATCACAAAGGCTGATATAGCATCTTGAAGTTGCTTGGTTCGAGCTCGGGTAATGGGACCTTTTGGCAGCTCAATGGATCCTTGGTGTGCATTCAAGGATGCCCCGGGTGTGCTCACATCAATATATATATTAGCTGATATTGAAGTATAAATCGACTATTGGAAGAATGAAAATAAGTAATAGAAAGAGAGATCCCGGTTGAACATTCAGAAAGATCGAATAAAATAGAGGGAGTGTAGCTAGGTCACATGTATGGTGCCGAGTGCACATCATGTGTACAAGAAAGCTACAAGATACTATGTAGTAGCTAGGTCACATGTGTGATACGGGATGTATCCCATGCAGACAAGAGAGCTACGTGAGAGATAAATGTAGCTAGGTCGCATGTGTGATTCCAAGTGAAGGACACCATGTAGACAAGAGAGCTACGAGACAAATCGGCTAGGTCGCATGAGTGGTACTAAGTGTTCACCATGTGTACAAGAGAGCCGAACTAAATGAAATATGATGGTGGGGCTGTGTGCTGAAACCATCAAGTATTGAGGATTAATCCGAATTGTTCAACGGGATGGTTTTGTGATGACATTGTAGTCATGGATCTACACTTGTGATATATGAAATGTGGTGAAAATTATTTGTGATATATATATATATATGTAAGTTAAAATGAGATTAGTATAAAGAATGTGTGAAAGAGTGAAATTAGCATTAAAACTGTTTTGGACAGTAGCAGTGATGTGATTTTGAAAATTCACCAAAAATAGAAGGAATTTAATTAGAGATTGAATGAGATATGAAATTAAATCTTAATGAGTCTATTTTCATATAAAAGAAACAGAGCAAGCAAAGGAATTCTATATTTTGAGATATTTACAATTGTGTGTGACTTGCTCAGGATGACTATGTGATCCCCTATTCTAACTTTGAAAAATTATTAAAAATTGTAAAAAACAAATTAAAAAATATAGTTTACATGTATAAATTCCTTATTGAGTCTAGTTTTAAATGAAACAGGTTTCATGGTTATTTGAATTGTGTACTGAGAGAAATTCAATTCGTAGTGAACAGAGGTCAGATCAGTTGAGCTGTGTAACAGGGGAAACTTTAACTAATAAACTGTACTAATTGGCTGAACCAAAAATTCTAAAAAAAAATTAGTGAGAAGTTTGATGAGTCTAGATTCATGGAAATTTTACGGATTTGAATTTCGAGTTTCAAAACTCGAGTTGTGATTTATTTAGTGATCATGACGCAGGGGGAACAGCTTGATCAAATTGGAGTAAACAATAAAATTTAAAAAATATGACATAATTGAGTTATGTTGTAAACATGTTAGATTCTTTATTTTTTATTTATATACTTACTTACTAAGCTATGTGCTTATCTTCTTTTCTTTTTCTTGTCTTATAGAGTTACTAAGCCAGATCGGGAATTGAAGATCGTCGGAGACCCATCCACACTATCAATACTTTTTGGTACTTTGTAAACACTATTTTGAAATATGGCATGTATAGCAGACTTAGTTATTTTGTTACGTGTCATAAATGTCTAGGTTTAAATTACTACTTATAGTATCAAACTAATCATTTTGTATGAAGCCTTTGAAATTAGTTTGTATTGTTAATAGCATATGTTATAATGATCAAATTGCACGCTATATTTTTGTTGGGTTTTATTTAATAGTATTTACTATAATTTGTTAATACCTCGTACTCTATTTCGACGACGGATACGGGTAAGGCGTGTTATATTTAGTGGTATCAGAGCTATAGTGATGTGATCCGACCCGGGTAAACGAGTCGAATTCACGTAGTTGCCCGATCATAGTTCGAGAGAGTCGTTCGTACCTCGAATTTTAGAAATAGAAGTGAAATGGATAGGTTTGGATAGCGAAAGGTTTTCAAAAGTTATGCAAAAGGGTAGTGATAGGTTCGGCTAAGGAAACAAGAAAGGATGTTGGATAGATGGGGGATGGAAAAACGATCTCAATGTCAGGAATGATTCAACACTAAAAAGTGTCACCCCGATTCCTATATTGTTAAGGTGAAACGATGGATAGAAGGATAGGTGAACGCCACACCAAGATTGGTGATAAGTTCAAAATAAGTCGGTTGACGCCACTAGCACAAGCTAGATAAGTCTTCGAAACTTGTACGAGATATGAGAGGAAGCAACCTCACAAGAACAAAAGTTCATTAACAAATTTGGCAAAAGTCCTTTACAAATGAAATCAACAAACTATTTATACTAGTTTCTTATGCTAGCCGAATAGACTATTCATGAACTTAACTATTAAGTAATGAACCTAATTTAAGACATGAACATTCTAGAAAAATGACCAATGGTGTCCTTGTCCATGTTCGGCCGAATGGGAGGTAAGTGGTTAGCTTCATGAATATGCATTGATGTACTTGAATGAATGATCTTCATACATGCATGGCTAGATTCAGCTAACACCTTAATGGAGCTTTGAATTCATGTTGTTTCACCATGAGTGGCTTAATTAATTAGGGCTTCATGAAGAGTCAAACTTGGTGTGAACAAGGAGCTTGAGTAGACACTTGGGTGTGAACGTCCAACCGAAGGGTCATCATGGTGTGAACACAATGTGTGAACACATGATCAATGCATGAACCGTCCAATGCATGTTCCATCATTAATTTGATCCATGAATCTTCAAATACATGAATGTCCATCATGAACATGCATGTGCCTCTTGATTGCCGTCCATTGAACCCTCCCATGCATGCACCTTGCATTAAAGTCCATACATGAATCTTCCAAATTCGGCTAACCTACAAAATTAAATAACACACAACTATTCATATAATTATAAATTAAATTAATAACTAAATAACTTAATAACACTAACAATAATTACAAGTCAACTTATAATAAATTCGGCTAGCTCAAATAGTCAAAAATACTTAGTGAGCTAAAATGAGCTAGGGAATTCGGTATGAGCTATAGCAAACTTAGTTATAAACTAGATTAAAACTTAATTTATTAAAATGAAAAAGGAATGAGCTGAATCGAGCTAAGTTCGAGCTCAAACGAGCTAAAACGAGCTCAAGCGAGCTGATGTGAGCTGAATGGCGCATAGGGGAGCTGAAGAAGAGCTGAGATCGGATTGCAATATGGTGCATGGAGTCTTCAAAAAGTTGTTCTTAGCTCCTTCAACGTCAGGGAGCTGGTTATCTTCCCAAATGCGTATCACATAGGCCGATATAGCATCTTGAAGTTGCTTAGTTCGGGCTCGGGTCATGGGACCTTTTGGCAGCTCAATAGAAACTTGATGTGCATTCGAGGATGCCCCGGGTGTGCTCACATCATTCCCCCGTCTTCAAAGCGACTTGTCCTCAAGTCGAGCTGACGGTTAATTTTGAAACAGGGATGTCTACTTGATCGTCCTTGAATGAATGTGTTTAGTAGTCGCATCAGACCTTGCTGCAAAAACATTTCATAACTTGCAACTAATTGAGAATCATTACAAAGCAGAAACCTATTCAAACGGTCATGGAAGCAAGTTTTCTCACACTTAAGACCATCACAACAGAACAATATCAATATCCCATGTTCACTATCAATTACACATATCTCGTTATAACTTAAAAACTTAATGAACAAGGAATTTGAGAACAAAATGTCCGTACTTCGCTTGAGCATTTCAAATTGTACTTGAGAAGTATTGGACCTTTGACAGAATTTGTTTGACAATTCAAAACCTGCATACATCCGTCATAAACAAACAATGGAAAAGAAAAATTTATCTCATGGTGTCGTTACTCTTAAACTACGCAATTTGGACAGCAAGTAATCATCAAACTTATCAACCTCATGCTTATCAAAAATCTTGTGTCCATCAACCAGAACAGTTATATCTTCATCGTTAATGTTTTCGTCATCAATCAAGTTAGACAAAAATGTAATAGAAATTCCAGAAACCTTACCTTGTTCACAAAAACAAGTATTAACTTTACCTTTCCGATCATTACAAACCTTCTCTCTTGGGAATGTATCGTAACCGCATCATAGGGCTTGAGTCAACTGAAAAGAATTAGAAAGAAGAAAACTTTGGTTAATCAAAACTCTTTTCTTTTCTTCACTCATGTTTCTTTGAAGTTCTTTTTCTCTCATTTTTATCACAACTCTTTTTCTTTTCTCTTTCATTTTCTTTTCTTTCTTTTTCATTTTCTTTTCCACTCTGCATTCGTTCCAAAGATTGCTTTAACCATTGTTGATCCTCCACAACTTGTTTCGGTGTCAAAGGTGCCAAAGTAAAATTTCAGCCTTGATACTTGAAAGTATATTGATTTGCAAATCCGTCATGCTTCACTCTTCGGTCGAATTGCCAGGGCCTCCCAAGCAGTATATGGCCCGCATGCATGGGCACCACATCACAAAGAACTTCATCTTCATACTTTCCAATTGAAAATGGGACAAGAACTTGCTTGGTTTCCTTTAACTCAACTCCATCATTAAGCCATTGTAGCTTGTATGGACTCGAATGAACACTTGTCGGCAAATCAAGTCTTTCAACTAGGAGCGTACTCGCCACATTTGTACAACTTCCTCCATCAATCACCATGCTACAAACCTTTCCACGAACAAAACAACGGGTATGAAAAAGGTTCTCTCGTTGCGATCGAGTTCGGTACCTTGCGAACCTAAGCTCCTCTTAACAACAAGCATCTCACCTTCGACCGTGTACTCCATTTCTTCCTCGGCATCGGAAAGGGTTTTGTTATTGTTTTCAACCTTTTTATCCTCCTCCTCCTCCGATTCAATATCGCCATTTGGTTGAATCACCATGACACTCCGATTCGGACATTGACTCGCAATATGCCCTCTTCCAAGGCACTTGAAACATTTTATGTCTCTTGTCCGATTTTGGGTACCTTCAACAGCCTTGCCTTTGCTATTTTCACCCGTAGGCTTGGTAGCTTTGATAGGTGCCATAGGATCTTTCATTTGGCTCACCGTAGCGCTCTTGCTAGTGCCTTGGTTCCATCGAGACACATGGGTGGTTGAATAGCCTCGGGCAGCACCTTTCTTTTTGAGTTGCTTCTCGATTTTGATGGCCATGTGGACCATATCAACTATCTCCACATAATGTTGTAGCTCCACAACATTGGCAATCTCACGGTTAAGTCCGGACAGAAATCTAGCCATAGTGGCTTCTCGATCCTCGTCCACATTCACACGGATCATAGCAACTTCCATTTCTTTGTAATAGTCCTCGACACTCCTCGTGCCTTGAGAAAGATTTTGAAGCTTTTGGTAAAGCTCTCGGTGGTAGTGCGTTGGAATGAACCTCTGGCGCATGACAGCCTTCATTTCGGCCCAAGTGTTAATGGGTCGCTCGCCATTTCGCCTTCGGGTTGTTGTGAGTTGGTCCCACCAAATCATGGCATAGTCGGTGAATTCTATGGCAGCCAACTTAACTTTACTTCCGAGTAGTTATGGCACTTGAAAATAAGCTCGATCTTTTTCTCCCACTCCAAATATGCTTCGGGATCCAAACGGCCTTGGAACGGGGGAATTGATAGCCTAATACTTTTCAAGTCATCATCATACCTTTCTCGCTCTCGTTGGCCTCGATGACGTTGGCCTCTCCGTCGGGCACTAATATTCGAACCAGCCTCGCTTTCGGCTTCACTTGGATCGAAAACTTTATCATCTCGAACATACCTTCGGTCACGGTCTCGAGGTGGACTTATTGGGGTCCTTGCTCGTTGGCCTCTTCCCTCCACTTGATCGAGTCGGTCTTGTATCGGTTCCAACTTTCGATCAAACAACCGTTCAACTTCTCGAAGTAAGGCTTGCATGTTCAAGTCCAGCACATTACGAACGGGTTGCCTTTCCTCCACATTTCGTTCCATGTTGCTTTCTCTTTTTTTTTTAATAGATTTTTCAAATCCTCACCACGAATCTCACTATTCCACTCAGAAAGAAAATAATGTATGAACACTCCACTCGTGTTTGCACTCATTTTTAGGCTTTTTCAAACTCTCGAATGATCTCACCATTCGTGCCTTTTACCACTCAAGCTGACTCTCGTAACCTCATATTTTGTTTCTTTTGACTTGACTAGGTGCTTTGGGGTCGGCTTCAAACGGTTACAAGGGTTAAAACGTATGGTGTTTGGGTAGGCTAAAAGAAAAAAAATAATTTTTAAAGTAGTGTGGCATTTTTTGGGGGGGTTAAATGTAACACCCCGAATTTGGGCATAGAAGTATTGGGCCTTGAGTGCAGGTCCGTAAGGAGGTTGTATATAGGTATTTAATTGTGCAATGAAATGACACAATTAAATGTCTGCTTTGGTGGTTAATGGCCCTGAGAAGTGTTAGAGAAATCTTGGGTTCAAACTTGGGCTTTAGCAAAAATTTTGGTATTAAGTGAAAAAAAAACCTGGATGCTTGGATGAGGGCTTTTAAATTATTATGTTAAATAAATGACACAAGGAAGCTTGTAGTCTAGTGGTTGTGGCATCATTGAGGTTGTATGGGAGCCTGGGTTCAAGCCTTGGCTCTTGCAATTTATTTTGGTTTTTTTTAAGGGAACCTGGACTTTGGCCTTTAGACCTTATAATTAATTGGGGATAAAACATGACACAAAAAGCCTTGTGGCTTAGTGGCAAGTAGCGTCATGGAGCATCTAAGGAGGCATGGGTTCGAATCCTGGGGCAAGCAATGAGCATTTATTTTGCTAACAGGGGCGACAAGAGTTGGTGTTGAATTTAAACTCTGATGTTGGAGGGATCCCACATCGGGAAGCTAACATAAGAGTGGTTGTGAAGCTGGCTTTAAATAGAGGGAACCATGAGGAAAGTAAAGGTACCTTTCTTGGCTGATCCCTTTCGCTGTATGGCGTGCTCGTTTGGATTGGGCGTCGGCTAAGAGTACTCGGAGCGTGGATTAACTCCAGTCTCCTATCAGGTGTGTATTTCTCACTACTCTAGCTGTATGATGGCTACTTCGGGCCGAAAGGGGCCATTTGGGCTCAATGGGCCTACGGGCCCAATTGGATAAGTTGTTTGATTGTGTAGTAAATATTAGATTAGGCTAGGTGAATCTCATATTCGTGGCTAGATTTGGGCTAAAAGGGTCACACGAGCGTGTGGGCCCATTTGGGCCGAGAATGGGCTTTAGGGCCATTTGTATTGTTATCCCTGTTTAGAATACTTTAGTTTACCAATTATTGAAATGCCCTCGACTTGTAAAATTACCAAAGTACCCTCGATTTATAGAATTATCGTTTTACCTTCGATTTACAAAATTACCATTTTACCCTCGGTTTACAAAATTACCGTTTTACCCTCGATTGTGAAATTACTAAAATACCCCTGTAGGATAGAATTACCAAAATGCCCCTAGTTTGTAAAATGACCAAAATACCCCTAGTTTTTAAAATTACCAAAATACCCCTAGTTTGTAAAATTACCGAAATACCACTAGTTTGTGAAATTACATAAATACCCTCAATTTGTAAAATTACCAAAATACCCCTGATTTACAAAATTACAAAAATACCCTTGACTCTCTAAAAATTATAGAAATACCATTGGTTTAAAATTTCTTGAAATACCCTTGGTTTGTAGATTTACCAAAACACCCTTGTAGGATGAAATTACTAAAATACCCCTAATTGGTAAAAAGATCGTAAAAAGCCCTGTAGGGTAAAGTGACCGTAATACCCTTGTATGGTAAAATGACGAATATGCCCTTATGTTCCGTATGGTGATGTGCTTAGGATTTACATATATTGATATTGGATTAGTTACGTTTGAGTGACAGTGGTGGTTATCGTAGGTGATTGATTATGGAAACGTTTCAACTTCAACCCATACATGTGTGTACTAACCCTCGTAGTAGCTTAGATTAATATCTCTGTTGAGAAGCCGAAATGCTAAAATACCAGGCATTTCGGGAACTTGTAATGTTGCGTGTGGGTATAGATGCGATAAATACGATAAGGTCGGTGTTTGTATCGATGGAACGGGTAAGAACTCAATTTTGTGCACGATGGTAAGTTGGGCCTCAATGGGCTGGAATTGGGCCAAATGGGCCCATTTGGGTAAAATTGATAGAAAATGGAATTTGGAAAAGTTGCATGTTAACACGGTTAGTACTATGGTAAAATTTGGGTTAAGCAGGCTTAGTGGGCTAAATCAGCATTCGTAGGGCCCATTAGGGGTTTTGGGCCTAAAAGCCCGAATTTGATAAGTGGATTAAAGATCATTGTTTAAACACCCAGAAATATTGACAAATGTAATGAACATGGAAAACCCTGATTTTTGGTAAAATTACGAAAATACCCTTATAATATGAAAAATGACTGTTTTGCCCTTGTGGGCAAGTGAGTGACTTGGATGTGGTTGTGGATTTGATTGTGAATATATGTTGGTGATATGAATGACTTGACTGTGATTGTTTGATTCAAATATGGGCATGACATTCTGCATACATGACATATTGCATGGGATATGGGTTATATTGATGGAGGAAGTGCTAAAAGGGCTCTGCCCCAGTTTACCAAAAAGGGCTTATGCCCCAGTTTACCGAAAAGGGCTTATGCCCCAGTTATTAAAAGAGGCAAGGCCTCCAGTTATATGATAAAGCAGCTATGCTGCCAGTGGAGAGTTATGGCGGGGTGGGTCGAGTTAATCCCCACATGGTGTGTTGGTTGGTACGGGTGGAGAGTAGCGGATGGTGGGTTGAGTAGTCTCCCCAAATGGGCTTGCATAAATTCATTGACATTACATGTGATATTGAAATGGGCTTGTATACATTCATTGACATTACATGTGATATTGAAATGGGCCTAAGGGCCATACCGTTTACAATAAAGGCTTCGGCCCAGTGATATGATTTATGAAAAGGCTTTGGCTCGATGAATTAAACGAAAGGCTTCGCCCAAAGATATGTCAAGACTAAATAGGGCTTTGGCCCGATTGTACCGATCTGAGTGTTATTTATTGTTTGTTTGTTATTGGGATTACACACTCGAGTTTTCGTAAACTCACCCCGTTTCTAAGCGTGCGAGGTAATCCCTAAGCTTAAATGGTTTGGAGTGCGAGGACTCGGAGATGGCCACACTCTTGCTTTTACATTTCTGTTTCTTTTAATTGCAATAAGTAGCCGATTTATTTCTTTATAAGTTTTATCTTATTAATATTATTATTTGGTTTTGGGTTGTAATAAGGCCATTTTATTTATTTTTCTGGGATTATTTTATCTTATACCCTATATTTTTCTGATAACAATATGAGTTAGACCTAGGGCGTGTTTCCAAAATGATAATTGTTTTCAAAATAACGTAACGATACAATTAATCGGTTTATCAAAAATATCTACTTAAATGAATTCCAACTCGTTTTTCTCAAAACCTAACCTAGCACCAAAGTGTGGCAATGGTTGTAGGCATGTCTAGGATTGGATCCAATCAAGAGCTTGGTACTTAAGCAGCCTTCTAGACTCACCTCCTCTGTTTCGGATACCTACCTGGTGCACAGCTTCCATTCACTTTATTAACTTAGCAAATACTATCTTTTAAAACACTAAGAAGGACGTTGAAAGAGGCATGGGTTTTCTTAAAAACTTCAATGTGACACGTCGGATCCGGCCATAACTTCTGGGCCGGGTTTGGGGTGTTACATTAAAATTGATGAAAAGAATATAAGACGATCGGAAGAAATATAAAACAATAGAATCGAACTTTTGATCACTTCACTTTTTTTTTTAATTTCAAATTTTTTTTAATTTCGTATCTTTTTTTTTTACAACTTTCAATATAGCACTTTACAATGATAAAAATGAAAATACAATTATTTTTTTTGAATTTTTTTTCTTTCTCACCACGAACCTATTTCGATCTTGTTACGAACGTCGGCGCCTTTCAATTTACAAGCTCTGATACCAAATGATGTGATTCGGCCCGGGTAGACGAGTCGAATTCACGTAGTTGCCCAATCGTAGTTCGAGAGAGTCGTTCGTACCTCGAATTTTAGAAATAGAAGTGAAATGGATAGGTTTGGATAGCGAAAGGTTTTCAAAAGTTATGCAAAAGGGTAGTGATAGGTTCGGCTAAGGAAACAAGAAAGGATGTTGGATAGATGGGGGATGGAAAAACGATCTCAACGTCAGGAATGATTCAACACTAAAAAGTGTCACCCCGATTCCTATATTGTTAAGGTGAAACGATGGATAGAAGGATAGGTGAATGCCACACAAATATTGGTGATAAGTTCAAAACAAGTCGGTTGACGCCACTAGCACAAGCTAGATAAGTCTTCGAAACTTGTACGAGATATGAGAGGAAGCAACCTCACAAGAACAAAAGTTCATTAACAAATTTGGCAAAAGTCCTTTACAAATGAAATCAACAAACTATTTATACTAGTTTCTTATGCTAGCCGAATAGACTATTCATGAACTTAACTATTAAGTAATGAACCTAATTTAAGACATGAACATTCTAGAAAAATGACCAATGGTGTCCTTGTCCATGTTCGGCCGAATGGGAGGTGAGTGGTTAGCTTCATGAATATGCATTAATGTACTTGAATGAATGATCTTCATACATGCATGGCTAGATTTAGCTAACACCTTAATGGAGCCTTGAATTCATGTTGTTTCACCATGAGTGGCTTAATTAATTAGGGCTTCATGAAGAGTCAAACTTGGTGTGAACAAGGAGCTTGAGTAGACACTTGGGTGTGAACGTCCAACCGAAAGGTCATCATGGTGTGAACACAATGTGTGAACACATGATCAATGCATCAACCGTCCAATGCATGTTCCATCATTAATTTGATCCATGAATCTTCAAATACATGAATGTCCATCATGAACATGCATGTGCCTCTTGATTGCCGTCCATTGAACCCTCCCATGCATGCACCTTGCATTAAAGTCCATACATGAATCTTCCAAATTCGGCTAACCTACAAAATTAAATAACAAAATTAAATAACACACAACTATTCATATAATTATAAATTAAATTAATAACTAAATAACTTAATAACACTAACAATAATTATAAGTCAACTTATAATAAATTTGGCTAGCTCAAATAGTCAAAAATACTTAGTGAGATAAAATGAGCTAGGGAATTCGGCATGAGCTATAGAAAACTTAGTTATAAACTAGATTAAAACTTAATTTATTAAAATGAAAAAGGAATGAGCTGAATCGAGCTAAGTTCGAGCTCAAACGAGCTAAAATGAGCTCAAGCGAGCTGATGTGAGCTGAATGGCGCATAGGGGAGCTGAAGAGGAGCTGAGATCGGATTGCAATATGGTGCATGAAGTCTTCAAAAAGTTGTTCTTAGCTCCTTCAACGTCAGGGAGCTGATTATCTTCCCAAATGCACATCACATAGGCCGATATAGCATCTTGAAGCTGCTTAGTTCGGGCTCGGGTCATGGGACCTTTTGGCAGCTCAATAGAAACTTGATGTGCATTCGAGGATGCCCCAGGTGTGCTCACATTATATAGTTTAGTCGGTTCTCGGACTAATAAAGTGTATGTAAAAGTCTAGTTATACATGTCATAAAAATATTGTGATAGTGTGGTGACTCCTGATTATTCTAAACTGTGTTTTGTTTTAATATAGTAATGGATCTGAAGGCTGCTGGTGATGATCTTTGCTAGTAATGCGCGGCGCCCGCACAAGGGACCGTGCCTATGGAAAGTAGACCTGAGACATTGAGACAGGGAGATGAGGCTCGGGATGCCTTTCTCCAAATGATGAACAATTGGTATACTGAATTTATTCGAGCAAATCCAAATGCTCAACCTCCTCCACCCCTTCCTATACCTCAGACAATTCCTGTAGCTACTCAAGGCATAGATTTGGTAAGAATGAACAAGCCTCTGGTTGACAAGATTCGAAAACAAGGGGCCGAAGAGTTTAGAGCAAAGATCGATGATGATCTTGAGAAAGCAGAATTCTGGCTTGAAAATTCTACCCGTGTATTTGATGAGCTCTCATGTACACCCGAGGAGTGCTTAAAGTGTGCTGTATCACTTTTGAGAGATTCGGCCTACCACTGGTGGAAGACTTTGGTAGCAGTGGTGCCAAAAGAAAGAGTTACTTGGGATTTCTTCCAGGAAGAATTTAGAAAGAAATACATAAGTCAACGATTTATTGATCAAAAACGGAAGGAGTTCCTTGAATTGAAGCAGGGAAGATGTCTGTGGCAGAGTATGAACGTGAATTTGTGAGACTCAGCAAGTATGCCCAGGAATGTGTATCCACCGAGGCCATTATGTGCAGAAGGTTTGAAGATGGGCTAAATGAGGACATTAAAGTGCTTGTAGGAATTTTGGAGTTGAAAGAATTTGTAGTATTGGTTGATCGAGCTCTTAAAGCCGAAGAATTGAACAAAGAAAGAAGAAAAGCTGCTATTGAGGCTCGAGATGTCAGAAAAAGGCCGATAAGCAAGCCATTTCAATCTCAATCAAAGAGGTCCAAAGAGACAAACCCTCGAGTGACAGTTTCAACTGGGAATTCACACAGAGATCGTGGTAGAGCATATTCGGGGTCTAAAGCTCAAGCTACTTCGGTGGCAAGTGTGGGTAATGTGCGACCTAGAAAGCCTGAGTGTCAGCAATATGGCAGGCAACATTATGGTGAGTGTTGGGGAACCGAGCGAGCTTGTTTCAGGTGTGGTTCTAGCGAGCATTTTATTAGAGACTGTCCGGAGAAAGTTAAAGAAGAAAGATTTCAGAGTGCTAGACAGAATACCACCGCTAGTAGAGGTAGATCACCGAGAAATACTGGAGGTGGGACTAGTAGTAAAACTGTGATGAAAGATTTAGTGGCAAGATTAGAAGCTAGAACACTTGCTAGAACTTATGCTATACGTGCTCGAGAAGATGCATCATCTCCTGATGTCATTACTGGTACATTCTCTCTTTATGATACTATTGTTATTGCATTGATTGATCCTGGGTCCACTCATTCTTATATTTGCATGAATTTAGTATCTAATAAAAAGTTGCCTGTTGAGTTTACTGAGTTTACGATTAAAGTGTCGAACCCCTTAGGCCAATATGTGCTAGTTGACAAGGTTTGCAAGAATTGCCCATTAATGATTCAAGGTCGTTTTTTTGGCTAATTTGATGTCTGTTACCATTTGATGAGTTTGACGTTATCTTGGGAATGGGTGGTTGACATTGTATGATGCTAAGGTAGATTGTAAACAAAAGACACTAGAGTTGAAATGTGAAAATGGAGAAATTTTGTGGGTTGAAACAGATTTAATCAAATAAATTGCCTATGGTGATTTCGCACATGTCTGCACGTAAATATATGAGGAAAGGGTGTGAAGCTTATCGGCTTATGTAATGAATCTTGAGTTGCCTCAATCAAGCTTGAATCGCATCGATAGTTTGTGAGTTTCGGATGTATTTCGGAGGAATTGCAGGTTGCCTCCGAACAGAGAGAGATAGAGTTTGCCATTGATTTGTTGCCGGCATCTTGCACCGATCTCGATTGCTCCATATAGAATGGCTCCGATGAATTAAAAGAATTGAAGGCTCGATTGCAGAGGAATTAACAGATAAGGGATTTGTGAGACCGAGTTTCTCTCCCTGGGTGCTCTCTGTATTATTCGTAGAAGAAGAAGGATGGTTCAATGAGACTTTGCATTGATTATCGTCACTCAATAAGGTGACTATAAAGAACAAGTACCCATTGCCGAGGATTGATGATTTATTCGATCGTTAAAAGGGGCTCTGATGTTTTCAAAGATTGATTTAAGGTCCGGTTACTACCAGTTGAGAGTTAAGGAGTCAGATGTGCCGAAAATCGCCTTTAGGACAAGGTATGGACATTATGAGTTTCTTGTAATGCCTTTCGGCTTAACAAATGCTCCAGCTATATTTATGGACTTAATGAATCGGATCTTTCGGCCATATTTGGATAAGTTTGTAGTAGTATTCATAGATGACATTCTAATTTATTCTCGGGATGAGTTTGAACATGCGAACACTTGAGAACCATATTGCAGATCTTGAGAGAAAAGAAATTGTTTGCCAAGTTTAGTAAAAGTGAGTTCGCCGTGAAGTCGGATTTTTGGGACATATAGTCTCGGTGATGGTATTCGGGTGGATCCAAGCAAGATTTCTGCGATCGTTGATTGGAAACCGCCAAAGAATGTATTTGAGGTTAGAAGCTTTTAGGCTTAGCCGGATATTATAGACGTTTTGTTGAGGATTTTCGATGATTGCCTCTCCTATGACTAAGTTGCTTCAAAAGAATGTTAAGTTTGAATGGGTGATGAATGTCGTGAGTTTTGAAAAGTTGAAAGCACGATTGATCAAGCACCAATTTTAGTACTGCCCCAGAGCCGGGAAAAGAGTTCGTAATTTATAGTGATGCATCGTTGATGGGCCTTGGATGTGTGTTGATGCAAGAGGGTAAAGTGGTAGCTTATGCTTGAGACATATCAAAAACCGCATGAAAAGAATTATCCTACACATGATTTGGAATTGGCCGCTATTGTCTTTGCTTTGAAGATTTGGCGACATTATTTGTACGGTGAAAAATGCCGAATTTTTACCGATCACAAAAGTTTGAAGTATTTGATGAATCAAAAGGATCGAATCTGCGGCGAAGATGGCTTGAATTATTAAAGGATTATGATCTAGTGATTGATTATCATCGGGAAAAGCAAATATAGTTCTTGATGCTTTGAGCAGAAAATTTCTTTTTACTTTGAGAACCATGAATATGGGATTAGCATTGTCTGATGATGGGTCAATCTTAGCAGAGATGAGAGCTAAACCGTTATTTCTCCAGTTGATTTGTGATGCTCAAAAGGATGATAATGAGTTGCGGACCAAAAGAACTCAATGCGAATCAGGTTACGACTCAGATTTTCGAGTTGGACCAGACGATTGTTTAATGTTTCGAGACAGAATATGTGTGCCGAAAAATAATGAATTGATTCAGAAAATATTACAAGAGGCGCACAATGGTTGTTTATCATTCACCCCGTAGCACAAAAATGTATAAAGATTTAAAGAAGTTGTATTGGTGGCGGGTATGAAAAGGGACATTTCGAATTTGTAACCAAGTGTTTGGTCCATCAACAAGTAAAAGCCGAACATCAAGTGCCTTCAGGACTACTTCACCGGTAATGGTGCACGAGTGGAAATGGGACAAGATTACCATGGATTTTGTAACCGGTTTGCCTTTGACTCCTAAAAGGAAGGATCTTTATGCAGGTAGTGGTTGATAGATTAACAAAATCAGCCCACTTTATATCAAGACGCACCGATTACTCACTTGATAAATTAGCCGAATTATATATTCTTTGAAATTGTGAGGTTGGTTGGTACCTATGTCTATAATATCAGATAGAGATCCGAGATTTACCTCAAGATTTTGGAAAAAGTTACAAGAAGCTTTGGGTACAAAATTGAACTTTAGTACGCGTTCCATCCACAAACAGATGGTCAATCGGAAAGAGTAATCCAGTACTCAAGATATGCTTAGATGTTGTGTTTTAGAATTTGGAGGTAGTTGGGAGAAATATCTATCTTTAATTGAGTTTGCCTACAATAATGATTTATCGTCAAGTATACAAATGGCACCGCATTGAAGCCTTGTATGGTCGTAAGTGTCGGACTCCTTTATATTGGACTGAACTCGGTGAGAAACAGATTCACGGAGTTGATCTAGTTAAAGAAACCGAAGAGAAAGTAAAAGTAATTGGGATTGCTTGAAAGTCGCTTCAGATCGACAAAAGTCATATGCGAGACTTAAAAAGAAAAGAGATTGAATTTCAAGTGGGTGATAAAGTGTTCTTGAAAGTGTCACCATGGAAAAAGATTCGAGATTTAGTCGAAAAGGCAAGTTGAGTCCGCGTTTTATTGGGCCGTACGAAATTACCGAGAGAATTGGACCCGATGGCATATCGGTTGGCCTTACCGGCAGAGTTAGAGAGAATTCATAACGTGTTTCACGTATCAATGTTACGACGTTATCGTTCGATCCTTCACATGTGATCTCCCCAACGTAAATTGAGATTCGATCGGATATGACCTATGAAGAGGAACCAATAAAGATTTTGGCTCGAGAAATTAAACAGATTAAGAAATAAAAGTATAGCCTTAGTGAAAGTATTGTGGCACAGACATGGAATAGAGGAAGCTACGTGGGAACTCGAGGAGGCTATGAGGAAACAAGACCCAAACCTCTTTATCGGGTAAGATTTTAGGGACGAAAATCTCTAAAGGGGAAGAATTGTGACAACCCGAATTAGGGCCTAATCGGAATAGTGGTTTCGTGACCACAAATCCGAGATAGAAATAATTATTTTATAATTATTTTGAGGTTATGATATGATTGCATGATTGTGTGAAAATTTTATGAAGAAATTCCATGCATAAAATGCTTAATTTGAAGTTGGGCTAAATCGAATAAGCTGCAAAACTTGCATTCTAGAAGTTTTTAGTATGAAATTGCTTTGAAATATTAATTAGGAGGTCTTAAATAGCAATTTGACCAATTTCTAAAATTTTGGACAAAAATGGGCTTGTACATGAAAATTTTCAAAGAAAGGCATTAAGGGCATTTTGGTCATTTGTATATTAAATGAAATAAAATGGGAAAAATAACACAAAATTGGTTATCATCTTCATTAGTTGCTGCGAAAATTGCTCTCCTCCATAGCTAGGGTTTCTTCAACTTTGAAGCTCCATAGTAAGTGATTTCAAGCCCCGCTTTTAATGTTCTTTACGTTTTGGATTCCGGTAGCTCGATTAAGCTTATGCTAACAATAATTCAACCTAGGGTTCATATTTGGAAAAATACCCATAGGTGAAATTTGTGTATTTTGATGTTTTATGATAGAATATGAGGTTTTAAATTATGTTAGACAACTTGTGCTACTCGGTTTTAAGTGAAAACGAGTAAAAGCAGCATAATCGGTAAAAATACCTATTGTTCACAACTATGTGTTAGAGTGAGAATTTGATGTGGTCATAGAAGATAAAAATGTTCAGCATGTCATAAAACATAAGAATAAGGGCTGAAATTAAATTTCCGAGCCTAGGGGCAAAATTGTAATTTTGTAAAAGTTAGGGGCAAAAATGTAATTTTTCTATAATGTGATCTTTGGATTAAAATAAATAGTATGAGTGCTAAATGAGCTAAATGTGTTGTTATAGATCAAGAAAGGCGTGGAATTGACCTCGAACGAGGGAAGGAAAAAGTTTTGGACTAAATCACAAAATTTCCACATTTTGCACCGAGGTAAGTTTGTATGTAAATATTATATTATTTTCATTTACATTCCTATACATTTCAGCCTATTATATGAATATACTAGCTGATGTTAAAATATAAATCGACTATTGGGAGAATAAAAATAAATAATAGAGAGGAATCCCGATTGAACATTCTGGAGAGATCGAATAAAATAGAGGAGCGTAGCTAGGTCACATGTATGATGCTGAGTGCACATCATGTGTACAAGAAAGCTACGAAATACCATGTAGTAGCTAGGTCACATGTGTGATATGGGATGTATCCCATGTAGACAAGAGAGCTACGTAAGAGATAAATGTAGCTAGGTCACATGTGTGATACGGGATGTATCCCATGTAGACAAGAGAGCTACGTAATAAATAAATGTAGCTAGGTCGCATGTGTGATTCCAAGTGAAGGACACCATGTAGACAAGAAAGTTACTGAGACAAATTGGCTAGGTCACATGAGTGGTATTAAGTGTTCACCATGTGTACAAGAGAGCCGAATTAAATGAAGTATGATGGTGGGGGTGTGTGCTAAAACCATTAAATATCGAGGATTGATCCGAGTTGTTCAACGGGATGGTTTTGTGGTGACGTTGTGGTTATGGACCTATACTTATGATGAATGAATTGTGGTGAAAATGATTTGTGGCATATCTATATATGTAAGATAAAATGAGGGTAGCATAAAGAATGTGTGAAAGAGTGAAATTTGCATTAAAACTGTTTTGGACAGTAGCAGTGTGATGATTTTGAAAAATCACCAAAAATAGGAGGAACATAATTAGAGGTTGAATGAGATGTGCAATTAAATTTTAATGAGTCTACTTTCATATAAAAGAATCAGAACAAGCAAAGGAATTTTATATTTTGAGATATTTACAATTGTGTGTGACTTGCTCAGGATGAATGTGTGATCCCCTGTTTCAACTTTGAAAAATCATTAAAAATTGTACAAAGAAAATTAAGAAATATAGTTTACATACCTAAATTCCTTATTGAGTCTAGTTTTAAATGAAACAAATTTCAGGGTTATTTGAATTGTGTACTGAGAGAAATTCAATTCGTAGTGAACAGAGGTCAGACTAGTCGAGCTGTGTAACAGGGGAAGCTTTAACTAATAAACTGTACTAATCGGCTAAACCAAAAATTCTAGAAAAAAATTAGCAAAGAGATTTATGAGTCTAGATTCAGGGAAATTTTACGGATTTGAATTTCGAGTTTTTCAACTCGAGTTATGATTTATTTAGTGAATATGATGCAGGGGGGGACAGCTTGATCAAATTGGGACAAACAATAAAAGTATAAAAATATTTTATAATTGAGTTATGTTGTAAACATGTTAGATTTCTTATTTGTTATTTATATACTTACTTACTAAGCTATATGCTTATCTTCTTTTCTTTTCTTTTTTTTTCTTGTCTTATAGAGTTACTAAGCCAGATTGGGAATTGAAGATCGTCGGAGACCCATCCACGCTATCAATACTTTTTGGTACATTGTGAACACTATTTTGAAATATGGCATGTATAGCAGACTTGGTTATTTTTTTTACGTGTCATAAATGTCTAGGTTTAAATTACTACTTATAGTATCAAGCTAATCATTTTGTATGAAACTTTTGGAGTTAGTTTGTATTGTTAATAACAGTTGTTATAATGATCAAATTGCACGCTATATTTTTGTTGGGTTTTATTTAATAGTATTTACCATGATTTGTTAATACCTCGTACCCTGTTCCGGCTACGGATATGGGTAAGGGGTGTTACAATAACCTTAGTGAAAGTATTGTGGCACAGACATGGGATAGAAGAGGCTACATGGGAACCTGAGGAAGCTATGAGGAAACAGTACCTGAACCTCTTTACCGGTAAGATTTTCGGGGACGAAAATCTTTAAAGGGGGAAGAATTGTGACAACCCGAATTAGAACCTAATCAGAATAGTGATTTCGTGACCACAAATTCGAGATAGAAATAATTATTTTATAATTATTTTGATGATTATGATATGATTGCATGATTGTGTGAAAATTTCGTGAAGAAATTCTATGCCTAAAGTGCTTAAATTGAAAGTAGGGACTAAATCGAATAAGTTGCAAAATTTGTATTCTAGAAGTTTTAGTATGAAATTGCATTGAAATATTAATTAGGAGGTCTTAAATAGAAATTTGACCAATTTTAAGTTCATGGACAAAATTAGGACATGGAAGGAATTTTTGAAAAGTTTAGTAGTAAGGGCATTTTGGTCATTTGTATATTAAATGAAATAAAATGGGAAAAATAACACAAAATTGGTTATCATCTTCATTAGTTGCTGCCGAAAATTTCTCTCCTCCATAGCTAGGGTTTCTTCAACTTTCAAGCTTCATAGTAAGTGATTTCAAGCCCCGTTTTTAATGTTCTTCACATTTTTGAAATCCTCGTAGCTCGATTTACTTATTTCTACCATTATGAGTTAGGGTTTATGTTTAAAAATTTACCCATGAATGATAGGCATGTATTTTGTTGTTTGATGGTAAAATATGAATGTTTGAATTTAGGGGAACGAACTTTTCTAAGCGATTTTTAACGAAAACGAGCAAAACGACATAATCGATAAAAATACCTATTGTTCATAACTATGCGTTAGAGTGAGAATTTGATGTTGCCATAGAAGAGAAAAATGATCAGTAGGTCATTAAACATAAGAATAAGGGCTGAAATTAAATTTCTGAGCCTTGGGGCAAAATTGTAATTTTCTAAAAGTTAGGGGGCAAAAATGTAATTTTTGTATAATGTGATTTTTGGATTAAAATAAATAGTTCGAGTATTAAATGATCTAAATATGTTGTTATAGAACAAGAAAGACGTGGAATCGACCTCGAACGGGGGAAGGAGAAAGTTTTGGACTAAATTGCAAAATTCCCATATTTTGCACCGAGGTAAGTTTGTATGTAAATAATACATTAATTTCATTTACATTCTTATATTTCAGCCTATTATATATATATATATATTAGCTGATATTGAAGTATAAATCGACTACTGGAAGAATAGAAATAAGTAATAGAAAGAGAGATCCCGGTTGAACATTCGGAAAGATCGAATAAAATAGAGGGAGTGTAGCTAGGTCACATGTATGGTGCCGAGTACACATCATGTGTACAAGAAAGCTACGAGATACTATGTAGTAGCTAGGTCACATGTGTGATACGGGATGTATCCCATGCAGACAAGAGAGTTACGTGAGAGATAAATGTAGCTAGGTCGCATGTGTGATTCCAAGTGAAGGACACCATGTAGACAAGAGAGCTACGAGAAAAATCGGCTAGGTCGCATGAGTGGTACTAAGTGTTCACCATGTGTACAAGAGAGCCGAACTAAATGAAATATGATGGTGGGGCTGTGTGCTGAAACCATCAAGTATTGAGGATTAATCCGAATTGTTCAACGGGATGGTTTTGTGATGACATTGTAGTCATGGACCTACACTTGTTATATATGAAATGTGGTGAAAATGATTTGTGATATATATATATGTGTAAGTTAAAATGAGATTAGTATAAAGAATGTGTGAAAGAGTGAAATTAGCATTAAAACTGTTTTAGACAGTAGCAGTGACGTGATTTTGAAAATTCACGAAAAATAGAAGGAATTTAATTAGAGATTGAATGAGATATGAAATTAAAGCTTAATGAGTCTATTTTCATATAAAAGAAGCAGAGAAAACAAAAGAATTCTATATTTTGAGATATTTACAATTGTGTGTGACTTGCTCAGGATGACTATGTGATCCCCTGTTCCAAATTTGAAAAATTAATTAAAAATTTTACAAAACAAATTAAAAAATATAGTTTACATGTCTAAATTTCTTATTGAGTCTAGTTTTAAATGAAACAGGTTTCATGGTTATTTGAATTGTGTACTGAGAGAAATTCAATTCGTAGTGAACAGAGGTTAGATCAGTTGAGCTGTGTGATAGGGGAAACTTTAACTAATAAACTGTACTAATTGGCTGAATCAAAAATTCTAAAAAAAATTAGTGAGAAGTTTGATGAGTCTAGATTCAGGTAAATTTTACAGATTTGAATTTTGAGTTTCACAACTCAAGTTATGATTTATTTAGTGATCATGACGCAGGAGGGACAACTTGATCAAATTGGAGTAAACAATAAAATTTAAAAAATATGATATAATTGAGTTATGTTGTAAACTTGTTAGATTCCTTATTTGTTATTTATATACTTACTTACTAAGCTATATGCTTATCTTCTTTTCTTTTTCTTGTCTTATAGAGTTACTAAGCCAGATCGGGAATTGAAGATCGTCGGAGACCCATCCACACTATCAATACTTTTTGGTACTTTGTAAACACTATTTTGAAATATGACATGTATAGTAGACTTAGTTATTTTGTTACGTGTCATAAATGTCTAGGTTTAAATTACTACTTATAGTATCAAACTAATCATTTTGTATGAAGCCTTTGAAATTAGTTTGTATTGTTAATAGCATATGTTATAATGATCAAATTGCACGCTATATTTTTGTTGGGTTTTATTTAATAGTATTTACTATAATTTGTTAATACCTTGTACCCTGTTCCGGCGACGGATACGGGTAAGGGGTGTTACATAAATAGTTGTTTACTTTCATTTGTAAAGGTGGTTGTTGAATTTTTATCATTGTTTTTTATTAATAAAACTATTTGGTGAGATACTTTTCTCTCTAATTTCGTTGAAGACTTGTTGGCTTATCTAGGAAGCCTAGTGGCGTCAACCTGTTTTTCTTTTATCCCAAACTTATCACTATTTATAGTGTGACATTCAAAACTATACCAAGATTCCTACTTTGCTAAGTAGTGGGTCAAGGTTTACCTTCTTTCATTCAATCACCTTAAAAGCCTATAAGCAATTGGGTCAATACTCTTTAGGATTGGTTTGTGCTTGCTTTTGAGTTCCTTCTTTCCATTCTTTTATTTACTTTAAACCAAACCTTTAATATTCATATTTTAAACCCTACCTTTGAACCCCTTGAATAGCTTCTGCATTATTTACTTTCAAAAAAAATCCTTTTGAACAAACCGAATGATACTTCTTCGTAGACGATCGGGTATTTCACATACGACTCGACTCATCCACAAGATGGATCATATTATTTGGTATCAGAGCTTGTAAAACGGGAAGTACCGACGTTCGCACCATCATCGGGAGTACGTAAAGTAAAAAAAATTCAAATTTTTTTTGTAAAAAAAGCATTGTATTTAGCATTTTTGTAATTGAAAAAAAAATAAGTATAAAAGAAAGAAAAAAAAGTGTTAAAAAATTAAAGTTAAAAAAATCGAAGAAAAAAAAGTGTTAAAAAAATATTTTCAAAGTTATCAAAAAAAAAGAAAAAAAGCAAAAAAAACTGTTAAAAAATCAAATTTAAAAAAAAATCGAAGAAAAAAAGTGTTAAAAAAATATATTCGAAGTTATCAAAAAAAAAGTGTGTGTGAAAATTTATGGTCTTTGTTGATATTTTTTTTTTGTATTCCTGATCAGGTATGTTTGATTTTTCTACCATTCACTTCCTACTCCATCGCTACACTAAAAACCTTTCCAATTGTTTTTTTTAGCCTACCCTTAACCCCCTCATCTACAACCGACCCCTAAGCCTACGATAAGGCCTTGGCAAGTCTGACTACGAAGCTGCAAGAGAAAAGTTTGACAGGTAAAAGGCACGAGCGTGTGAGATTAATCGAGTGAAGAAAAAGCCTATAAAGAGTGTAAACACGAGCGTGAGTGTCACTTTCCTTCTTTCTTTTCGAGTGAACTCATGAGGGTTTTATAGTGAGGACTTTATTTCTATTTTACTTAATAATTTTCCTTTTCAGCGATAACAATCATGTCTTGCAAAGAATTTACCGAATTGGATTATCAATATTTGGTGCAAGAAATGCTAAGAATGGTGAAGACTAAGTTTGACAAATTGCATGAGAGATTAGACCGTGTGGAGAAAAGAGACCAATGGGAACGAATGTTATCAAGTCAAAAAGTGGATTCGAGAGCATCACAGAGATACACATCCAATGGCTACTCAAGAAGAGATTACGATCAAGATTCCTTTTCATCAAGGAATTCAAAAAGAAGAGAAGATGTGCGAGATGAAAGATACACCTCTTCAAGAACTCTAAAGAAAACATCCACAGAGAGATCTTCACAAAGGATTGTTCGTGAACCATATGTAAATGATTTTTCTTCTTTGGAACAAAATGATTATTCACCTAACTCTTTTGTGTCCTCTTGTAGAGAAAAGGAAAAGATGAAAAAAAGAGATCAAAAGAAAAGAGAGGCAAGAAAAGATTATGAGAGAAAATGAGAGGATCTTGAATGAAATCGAGAGAAAAAACAAAGAAAAGAGAGAAAAATAAAGAAAAGAAAGTGAACAAGAAAACAAAATAAAAAAAGACTTTGAAAAAGAAAAAGAATGTTTACAAAAGGAAAGAGTTGAAAAAGAGATTGAGATAAAAGAAAGAGTGGAAGAAGCAAGTGATCTTGAAGAAAAAGGTTTGAGTGAAAAAGATGTTAGTGAGCAAGCAAGGATTGTTTCCACTAACCCACTTGTTAGTTCTTCTTGTGATATCTTTTCCCAGGTTTTTGAAAATTCGTGTGACCAATTCCAACTTCAATACCTTCCCAACGAGCGATGATTTTGATTATACAAGACAGGTAAGAACGAGAAAGACAACCGCCCACTTTTTTTCGAAGGTAAGAGAGGTAAGGACTCTATGATTATCGAGTCACGATCATTTGATTTAAAATCTGCTAATAAAGGTTTCGACGGTTCAATTTTTGAAAGGTCTCAAAATTTTGATTTGGTTAGTTACTGTTCAACTCTTGATGTTAATGACCTTGTTTCAAGAAGAACCACGAAAAGTTTATCTTATGACATGTTTAACCCTTCTGTTGAGTTGGTTTCACCTATACAAATTGTGGAGGTGTGTAACAAAAGTTTTGCACATACAAATTTTGATGTATTTGAATTCTTAAACTCTTTGAATATATGTGCTAAACCTTTTTGCTTAAACATGCCTATTTGATTGGTCTATGATGGATTTGAACTTTTGAAAAGTTGCATGTTCACAATTTCTTTGCTCGACATATGTGTTCAAAGGTTTTCGCATACAAAGAATAATCCGTTTGATATTGTCATTCAAGAGAAATCTTTAAATTTTTGTGCGAAGTTTCCATGTTTTGATCTGCCTATTCGATTGAGTTTTGTGAAGTATGAATGTTTGCATGTTCGTCTGCCTAAACCTTCTTTGATCTACTTTTGTGATTTATTTGAGAAAATGAAATTCTTGTTGTATTTTGGGATAAGTGATCAAAATCGAGTTTTAAGCCTGGAGCTAGACACTTTAAGTTGTTACTAAGAGAAGGTAAGCATCATAATTCCCTTGTAAATAAATTTGTTGTACCTTTTCATCCATTGCGAATTTTATCTTCATTTCTGAAAATAAATCTTGTGGTTAGTTTACAAAGTCAAAATCAAGCCTTTGATTTTAGAAATTTTGTTTTTAATCCCGGAATCAATTCATGTGATCAACTTGTGAATAGCATCTCATCATGTCCTTTTTAAATACATAAACAATGGTGACATTGACATCTTCCATCTTTGTGGAAATTACATTTTGAAGAGCGCGAGTTACTTCTTTGATTTTTCACCTTTTCAAGTTTATTCGAGTTTGAAATATCGATTACATTACCTTGCTAAGGAGAGAAGGTTTGTTTTGCATGATGTAATCCGGCTCAGGTGGTTGAGTCGAATTCATGTAATTGCCCGATCATAGTTCGAGAGAGTCATTCGTGCCTCGAATTTTAATAATAAAAGTAAAATAATGGAATAGAATAAGTGGAAGGTTTCAAGAAGGGTAAGTTTAGTAATAGGTTCGGTTATGTGTAGCAAAGATGGGTGATGGATAAATGGTTCAGTTTGGTTAACAAGAAGGAAACTTGAAAGATGGGGGATGGAAAAACGAACTCAACGTCAGGAATGATTCAACACTAAGAAGTGTCACCCCGATTCCTATATTGTTAAGGTGAAATATATGGATAGATGGATAGGTGAACGCCACACCAAGATTGGTGATAAGTTCAAAACAAGACGATTGACGCCACTAGCACAAGCCAGATAAGTCGTTCGAAACTTGTACGAGATATGAGAGGAAGCAACCTCACAAGAACAAATGTTCATTAACAAATTTTGCAAAAGTCCTTTACAAATGAAATCAACAAACTATTTATACTAGTTTCTTATGCTAGCCGAATAGACCATTCATGAATCTTAACGATTAAGTAATGAACCTAATTAAGACATGAACTTTCTAGAAAAATGACCAATGGTGTCCTTGTCCATGTTCGGCCGAATGGGAGGTGAGTGGATAGCTTCATGAATATGCATTGATGTACTTGGATGAACGATCTTCATACATGCATGGCTAGATTCGGCTAACTCCTTTAATGGAGCCTTGAATTCATGTTGTTTCACCATGAGTGGCTTAATTAAATAAGGCTTCATGAAGAGTCAAACTTGGTGTGAACAAGGAGCTTGAGTAGACACTTGTGTGTGAAAGTCCAACCGAAAGGTCATCATGGTGTGAACACAATGTGTGAACACATGATCAATGCATGAACCGTCCAATGCATGTTCCATCATTAATTTGATTCATGAATCTTCAAATACATGAATGTTCATCATGAACATGCATGTGCCTCTTGATTGCCGTCCATTGAACCTTCCTATGCATGCACCTTGCATTAAATGCCATGAATGAATCTTCCAAATTCGGCTAACCTATAAAATAACATAATTAAATAACACACAACTATTCATATAATTATAATTTAAAATAATAACTAAATAACTTAATGACACTAACTAAATTTGGATAAAATAATTATAAAGTCAACTTATCATAATAAATTCGGCTAGCTCAAATAGTCAAAAATATTTAGTGAGCTAAATTGAGCTAGGGAATTCGGCATGAGCTGTAGCAAACTTAGTTATAAGCTAGATTAAAACTTAGTTTATTGAAATGAAAAAGGAATGAGCTGAAACGAGCTAAATTCGAGCTCAAACGAGCTATAACGAGCTTAAGTGAGCTGATGTAAGCTGAATGGCGCATGGGGGAGCTGAAGAGGAGCTGAGATCGGATTGCAAAATGGTGCATGGAGTCATCAAGGAGTTGTTCTTAGCTCCTCCAATGTTATGGAGCTGGTTATCATCCTAAATGCGCATCACAAAGGCTGATATAGCATCTTGAAGTCGCTTGGTTTGAGCTCGAGTCATGGGACCTTTTGGCAGCTCAATGGATTCTTGGTGTGCATTCGAGGATGCCCCGGGTGTGCTCACATCATTCCCCCCATCTTCAAAGTGACTTGTCCTCAAGTCGAGCCATTTGTCCATGGGAGAACCTGGACTCGTGCATGGTTTTCCTCGATCAAATGGGATGGAAGATGTCACACAAACCTGAAAAATTCTTACCACAGCCGGTAAAAAGAAACTCAAAGGAGTCAAATTCAAAATGTGTTCGATAGTTCATTAAAAATTCATTCAATCAAACATATGCCAAAAATCTCAATTGGACAAAGCAAGCATACGTAAATTTATCAAAGAGTTCCGTTAGACCATCGTTGCAAACATGAAAACTAAGTTGGATCAAGGGATAATTGGTTGTAAATGATGGCAGGCACTTAAACACATTATTCCTCATCCAAAACATTTTAATTTCTTTAACCAAATATAGCAACTCATTTGGTCCCTTGTCTTGTTCATGCAAGGTATGCCATTGCCAAAGGTATGCTAACTCTTTCTTTCGTTTTTGAACAACGTGAGGGGGTGTCTCCAAATTCCAGCATAATAATCACATTATTACAATGCCAAAAGAAAAAATCCATCACATCAAAGTATAAATAATTTTCAAACAACAAATCAATGGAATTTTCAACTTCAACCGAATTGAGCAAAGATGTTTGAAAATTTTCAGATGACTTACCTTGACGAATATGAAGAGAAGACAATTGAGGATTGGGTTTACCTTTCTCGATCAAAATGAATCTTCTCTCTTTGGATTGATAACGTAAGACAAACCTATTACTCTGATAAATTTGAATAGGTGGTGACGTGCCATGACATGTCTTGCTCCTCGAGGGGTGGAATTCACAGAAATGAGAATAGTTAGTATTAACGAAAACTGCGATAGACTCTTTAAACACCTTGGCTTGAGCTCGAGTGACAGGACCTTGAGGTAGCACCATGGAGTCTTTGCTCGAGCTAGCTATTGCGTGGGGCATGCTCGCATCACTTCTTCATAGACGATCGAGCTAGACCTGAGCTGAAGAATTGGAAGTGAGCTGAATTCCAAGCTAGTGAGCTGGTTTTGAGCTGAATGTGAGCTGACTTGAGCTGGAGGTGAGCTGATTGATCTGAAATCAAACTTCATCTTGCACTTGGGCCCCTCGAGCTTAGGCCATGCTCGATGTTGCCGAGTTGATTTGTAACATGACGCGACTAGGTTTGCATCAACTATCTAACAAGATAGGAACCTCGGTATGTTCGAATGCCACACTACGGGTAGTGATAAGTTTGGGTTCGACAAAGGAAACGGTTGACACAACTAGAACACTAGGAAAGCCAATCAAATCTTTGAACGAAATGGAGAAAAAGTTGCCTCACAATTTTGGCAGCATAACATTAACAAAAGAGTCAAAAGTTCTTTTACGGAAAATTAACAAGTATTTATAGGCCTAAAGTCTAGGTAGCCGAATGGCCTTTCATACTTACAAATTAAGTAAAAGAAAATTCTAGAAAACTAACTCTTAATGTGCATGACTAGATTCGGCTATGGAACATGAATTATGAATGCTTCATGCTTAAGAAATAATAAGTGAATGAATGAAGCTCCAAGGAACACTTGCTAGGTTTGGCCTCCTTTGTTTAATGAAGCAATTAAGTGACAACCTTTAGCCAAAAGTGATGAATTAAATGATGTAACTCCAAGGGCCAAAATAGGTGTGAATGCCGAAACCTGAAGAGTCCATAGGTGTGAACATAGTGAACCAAAAGGACTTGTTGTGTGATCACAATGTGAACGAAATGTAGAGGTTCATGGAGGAAGACATTCGGCCAACGATCTCATGCATGTATTATGTCCCTTTGACCGAATAGTCACTTGTGTAGATGAAGAGGTAGCACAACATTCATGGCCCTTGGTCATTCATGAAGCTTTGGAATCATTGCACCTTGCCATTCATGCATTTAACCGATTCATGCATCTTGAGTGTCCATGCACCTTAGCCGTCCATGCACCCTCCAAGAGTGATGTTTCTTCAAACCTCATTTGTCCATTGGTGTCCCTACACAAGACAAGTGAAAATTTCGATTAATGTGAACACAAGCAAAAGAATTAAATTCAGCTATGACTAAATTTAATTATCATAATTTAAGCATTTTAAGACATAATTAAACTACTAATATGAACACTATTTATTTTATAGCATATTAAATAACTTTTAATAGGCTTATTAAATTTAAGTCAATAGAAAATAAATGAAGTCAAAGTTGGACTTCATGACCTGAAATTTAGCTCATGAGCTAAAATCGAGCTGGGCTTGGACTCGTGAGCTGGTAATGAGCTAGGCCCAAGCTGAAGAACTTGAAGTGAGATGAATTCCAAGCTAGTGAGCTGGTTTTGAGCTGAATGTGAGCTGACTTGAGCTGGTGGTGAGCTCGGTGAGCTGAACTGGACTTGTAGGCAATTGTACGGTGAATTCAAAGAGTTGGGATAAGCTTTCTCTAATAATGTTTCATCCCAAAGTTGAGCCACAAAAGCTACGATAGACTCTTTAAACACCTTGGCTCGAGCTCGAGTGACAGGACCTTGAGGTAGCACCATGGAGTCTTTGGTCGAGCTAGCTGTTGCGTGGGGCATGCTCGCATCATCCCCCCTCTTTAAAATGACTTGTCCTTAAGTTAGAATCTGCATCAAAAGGGGTTAAATCTGAAACGTTGAAAGTAGCACTAACATTATAATCGCGGGCAAATCAATTTTATATGAATTTTCATTTATTCACTCTAGTATCTGAAAAGGGCTGTCTCCACGAGGCAGTAGCTTAGATTTACATTGGGCTGGAAAGTGCTCCTTGCGCATATGAACCCAAACCCATTCTCTGGGTTCAAAAACTACTCATTTTTGGCCTTTGTTCGCATTACGGGCATAGGACTCAGTCCTAGCCTCAATATTCGCCCGCACCTTGTTATGTAAATCCTTGACAAAGTCTGCCTTTTGCTTAGCATCTGCATGGACAAACTGATCAGTAGGCGAAGGCAATAAATCTAAAGGTCTCAAGGGATTAAAACCATAGACAACTTCAAAAGGTGAAAATTTCATCATAGAATGGACAAAACGATTGTACGCAAATTCAATATGTGGTAGACAGTCCTCCCACGACTTCAAATTCTTTTGAATGATAGCCCAGAGCAAAGTAGATAAGACTCTATTGATAACTTTCATTTGGCCATCGGTTTGGGGGTGGCAGGTGGTTGAAAATAGAAGTTTGGTCCCTAGTTTTCCCCACAAGGACCTCTAAAAGTGACTTAGAAATTTAGCATCTCGGTCCGACACAATCGTACGAGGAATGCCATGGAGTCTGACAATTTCCCTAAAAAACAAATTTGCAACATGAACAGCATCATCAGTCTTAGTACAAGCAATAAAATGAGACATTTTTGAGAATCTATCAACAACGAAAAAGATAGAGTCCTTCCCCATTTTTGTGCGTGAAAGGCCAAGGACAAATTCTATGGAAATGTCAACCTATGGTGCTTCCAGAATTGGCAATGGTGTGTATAAGCCATGGGGTTGGACCTTCGACTTAGCCTTTTTACAGGCTATACACCTTTCACAAACTCGCTCCACGTCCTTTCGCATCTGCGACCAATAAAAATGTTCGTGGAGAGTGGCTAGCGTCTTGTTGACCCCGAAGTGTCCCATGAGACCACCGCTATGTGCTTCGTGCACTAAGAGGTCTCGAACAGATCCATAGGGAATGCAAAGTTTGCCTTCTCGAAATAGATAGCCCTCGTACCTATAAAAATTTTCAAAAGAACCTTTCTCACAAGCAACAAATATCTCACGAAAATCAGAATCATTAACATAAGCCTCTTTTAATAATGCAAAACCAAGAATTTTGGAATCCAAATACGATAATAAGGTACATCTTCTTGAGAACGCATCAGCCACTATATTATCTTTACCTTGTTTGTATTTAATGACATTAAGAAACAATTCAAGAAATTCGACCCATTTTGCGTGGCGGTGGTTCAATTTATGCTGGCCTTTAATGTGTTTCAAGGCTTCATGATCGGAGTGAATAACAAACTCTTTTGGCCACAAGTAATGTTGCCACGTCTCAAGGGCCCGTATAAGTGCGTACATCTCTTCATCGTACACCAGGTAGTTGAGTACGGCTCCGCTGATTTCCTCGCTAAAGTAAGCCATAGGGCAACCATCTTATGTTAAAACAGCCCCAATTTCAATGCCCGAAGCATCGCACTCGATCTCAAAAGTCTTCAAAAAATCTGGAAGGGCAAGCAAAGGTGTGTTAGTAAGACAATTTTTAATTTTAATAAATGAACTCTCTTGCTCGTCATTCCAAATGAAAGAAGAATTTTTCTTAATAACACTCATAAATGGAGTAGCAATAATGCTGAAATTCAGAGCAAATCATCGGTAGAAGCTTGCTAGGCCTTAGAAACTTCAAACTTGCGAAACGCTCGTAGGCCTTGGCCAATCTTGTATGGCCTTAATCTTCTCTTGGTCTACCTCGAGACCATCCGCACTAACTACAAAACCTAGAAAGACAGTTTTGTTAGAACAAAAAGAACATTTCTTTAAATTAGCATATAAGGTCTCTTTTCGCAGAACTTCCAAAATAGACTTGAAATGCCTTACATGATCTGATGTGAGCACACCCGGGGCATCTTCAAATGCACATCAAGTATCTATTGAGCTGCCAAAAGGTCCCATGACCCGAGCCCGAACCAAGCAACTTCAAGATGCTATATCGGCCTTTGTGACGCGCATTTGGGAAGATAACCAGCTCCCTGACGTTGAAGGAGCTAAGAAAAACTTTTTGAAGACTCCATGCACCATATTGCAAATCGATCTCAGGTCCTCTTCAGCTCCCCTATGCGCCATTCAGCTCACATCAGCTCACTTGAGCTCGTTTTAGCTCGTTTGAGCTTGAACTTAGCTCAATTCAGCTCATTCCTTTTTCATTTTAATAAATTAAGTTTTAATCTAGCTTATAACTAAATTTGCTACAGCTCATGCCGAGTTCCCTAGCTCATTTTAGCTCACTCAGTATTTTTGACTATTTGAGCTAGCCAAATTTATTATAAGTTGACTTATAATTATTGTTTCAAATTTAGTTAGTGTCATTAAGTTATTTAGTTATTGATTTAATTTATAATTATATGAATAGTTGTGTGTTATTTAATTTTATTAATTAATTTTGTAGGTTAGCCGAACTTGGAAGATTCATGTATGGACTTTAATGCAAGGTGCATGCATGGGAGGATTCAATGGACGGCAATCAAGAGGCACATGAATGTTCATGATGAACATTCATGCATTTGAAGATACATGGATCAAGTTAATGAAGGAACATGCATTGGACGGTTCATGCATTGACCATGTGTTCACACATTGTGTTCACACCATGATGACCCTTCGGATGGACGTTCACACTCAAGTGTCTACTCAAGCTCCTTGTTCACACCAATTTTGACTCTTCATGAAGCCCAAATTAATTAAGTCACTCATGGTGAAACAACATGAATTCAAGGCTCCATTTAAGGTGTTAGCCGAATTTAGCCATGCATGTATGAAGACCATTCATTCAAGTACATCAATGTATATTCATGAAGCTAACCACTCACCTCCCATTCGGCCGAACATGGACAAGGACACTAATGGTCATCTTTCTAGAATATTCATGTATTAAATTAGGTTCATTGCTTAATAGTTAAGTTCATGAATAGTCTATTTGGTTAGCCTAAGGAACTAGTATAAATAGTTTGTTGATTTCATTTGTAAAGGACTTTTGCCAAATTTGTTAATGAACTTTGTTCTTGTGAGGTTGCTTCCTCTCATATCTCGTACAAGTTTCGAAGACTTATCTAGGCGTCAACCGACTTGTTTTGAACTTATCACCAATCTTGGTGTGGCGTTCACCTATCCTTCTATCCATCTTTTCACCTTAACAATATAGGAATCGGGGTGACACTTTTTAGTGTTGAATCATTCCTGACGTTGAGATCGTCTTTCCATCCCCCATCTATCCAACATCCTTTCTTGTTTCCTTAACCGAACCTATCACTACCCTTTTTACATAATTTTGAAAACCTTCCGCTATCCAAACCTATCCTTTTCATTCTATTTCTAAATTCGAGGTACGAACGACTCTCTCGAACTATGATCGGGCAACTACGTGAATTTTAACTCGTCTACCCGGGCCGGATCACATCATTTGGTATCATAGCTTGTAAATCGAGAGGCACCGACGTCCGTATCAAGATCAAAATAGGTTCGTGGTGAAAAAAAATTCAAAAAAAATTCGAGCAAAAAAAAATTTGTATTTTCGTTTTTATTATTGTAAAGTGCTATATTAAAAGTTGTAAAAAAAAATACGAAATTAAAAAAAAAAGTGAAGTGATCAAAAGTTTGATTCTATTGTTTTATATTTCTTCCGATCGTCTTATATTCTTTTCATCAATTTTAACCCCCCCAAAATGCCACACTACTTTAAAATTTTTTTTTTCTTTTAGCCTACCCGTACACCATACGTTTTAACCCTTGTAACCGTTTGAAGCCGACCCCAAAGCACCTAGTCAAGTCAAAAAAAACAAAATACGAGGTTACGAGAGTCAGCTTGAGTGGTAAAAGGCAAGAGTGGTGAGATCATTCGAGAGTTTGAAAAAAAAGCCTAAAAATGAGTGCAAACACGAGTGGAGTGCTCATACATTATTTTCTTTCCGAGTGGAATAGTGAGATTCGTGGTGAGGATTTGAAAAATCTATTAAAAAAAAGAGAAAGCAACATGGAACGAAATGTGGAGGAAAGGCAACCCGTTCGTAATGTGCCGGACTTGAACATGCAAGCCTTACTTCGAGAAGTTGAACGGTTGTTTGATCGAAAGTTGGAACTGATACAAGATCGACTCGATCAAGTGGAGGGAAGAGGCCGACGAGCAAGGACCCCAATAAGTCCACCTTGAGACCGTGATCGAAGGTATGTTCGAGATGATGAAGTTTCCGAACCAAGTGAAGCCGAAAGCGAGGCTGGTTCGAATGTTAGTGCTCGACGGAGAGGCCAACGTCATCAAGGCCAACGAGAGCGAGAAAGGTATGATGATGACTTGAAAAGTATTAGGCTATCAATTCCCCCGTTCCAAGGCCGTTCGGATCCCAAAGCATATTTGGAGCGGGAGAAAAAGATCGAGCTTATTTTCGAGTGCCATAACTACTCGGAAGTAAAGAAAGTTAAGTTGGCTGCCATAGAATTCACCGACTATGCCATGATTTGGTGGGACCAACTCACAACAACCCGAAGGCGAAATGGCGAGTGACCCATTAACACTTGGGCCGAAATGAAGGCTGTCATGCGCCGGAGGTTCATTCCAACGCACTACCACTGAGAGCTTTACCAAAAGCTCCAAAATCTTTCTCAAGGTACGAGGAGTGTCGAGGACTATTACAAAGAAATGGAAGTTGCTATGATCCGTGCGAATGTGGACGAGGATCGAGAAGCCACTATGGCTAGATTTCTGTCCGGAATTAACCGTGAGATTGCCAAAGTTGTGGAGCTACAACATTATGTGGAGATAGTTGATATGGTCCACATGGCCATCAAAATCGAAAAGCAACTCAAAAAGAAAGGTGCTGCCCGAGGCTATTCAACCACCAATGTGTCTCGATGGAACCAAGGCACTAGCAAGAGTGCTACGATGAGCCAAACGAAAGATCCTATGGCACCTATCAAAGCTACCAAGCCTACGGGTGAAAATAGCAAAGGCAAAAGGTCATTTGAAGGTACCCAAAATCGGACGAGAGACATAAAATGTTTCAAGTGCCTTGGAAGAGGGCATATTGCGAGTCAATGTCCGAATCGGAGTGTCATGGTGATTCAACCAAATGGCGATATTGAATCGGAGGAGGAAGAGGATGAAAAGGTTGAAAACAATAACGAAACCCTTTCCGATGCCGAGGAAGAAATGGAGTACGCGGTCGAAGGTGAGATGCTTGTTGTTAAGAGGAGCTTAGGTTCACAAGGTACCAAACTCGATCTGCAACGAGAGAACCTTTTTCATACCCGATGTTTTGTCCGTGGAAAAGTTTGTAGCATGGTGATTGACGGAGGAAGTTGTACAAATGTTGCGAGTACCCTCCTAGTTGAAAGACTTGATTTGCCGACAAGTGTTCATCCGAGTCCATACAAGCTACAATGGCTTAATGATGGAGTTGAGTTAAAGGTAACCAAGCAAGTTCTTGTCCCATTTTCAATTGGAAAGTATGAACATGAAGTTCTTTGTGATGTGGTGCCCATGCATGCGGGCCATATACTGCTTGGGAGGCCCTGGCAATTCGACCGAAGAGTGAAGCATGACGGATTTGCAAATCAATATACTTTCAAGTATCAAGGCTGAAATTTGACTTTGGCACCTTTGACACCGAAACAAGTTGTGGAGGATCAACAATGGTTAAAGCAATCTTTGGAACGAAAGCGAGCGGAAAAAGAAAATGAAAAAGAAAGAGAAGAAAATGAAACAGAAAAGAAAAAGAGTTGTGATAAAAAAATGAGAGAAAAAGAACTTCAAAGAAACATGAGTGAAGAAAAGAAAAGAGTTTTGATTAACCAAAGTTTTCTTCTTTCTAATTCTTTTCAGGTTGACTCAAGCCCTATGATGCGGTTACGATACATTCCCGAAGAGAGAAGGTTTGTAATGATCAGGAAAGGTAAAGTTAATACTTGTTTTTGTGAACAAGGTAAGGTTTCTGGAATTTCTATTACACTTTTGTCTAACTTGATTGATGACGAAAACATTAACGATGAAGATATAACTGTTTTGGTTGATGGACACAAGATTTTTGATAAGCATGAGGTTGATAAGTTTGATGATTACTTGCTGTCCAAATTGCGTAGTTTAAGAGTACGACACCATGAGATAAATTTTTCTTTTCCATTGTTTGTTTATGACGGATGTATGCAGGTTTTGAATTGTCAAACGAATTCCTGTCAAAGGTCCAATATTTCGCAAGTACAATTTGAAGTGCTCAAGTGAAGTACGGACATTTTGTTCTCAAATTCCTTGTTCATTAAGTTTTTAAGTTATAACGAGATATGTGTAATTGATAGTGAACATGGGATATTGATATTGTTCTGTTGTGATGGTCTTAAGTGTGAGAAAACTTGCTTCCCTGACCGTTTGAATAGGTTTCTGCTTTGTAATGATTCTCAATTGGTTGCAAGTTATGAAATGTTTTTGCAGCAAGGTATGATGCGTCTACAAAACACATTCATTCAAGGACGATCAAGTAGACATCCCTGTTTCAAAATTAACCGTCGGCTCGACTTGAGGACAAGTTGCTTTGAAGACGGGGGGAATGATGTGAGCACACCCGGGGCATCCTCGAATGCACATCAAGTATCTATTGAGCTGCCAAAAGGTCCCATGACCCGAGCCCGAACCAAGCAACTTCAAGATGCTATATCAGCCTTTGTAACGCACATTTGGGAAGATAACCAGCTCCCTGACGTTGAAGGAGCTAAGAACAACTTTTTGAAGACTCCATGCACCATATTGCAAACCGATCTCAGCTCCTCTTCAGCTCCCCTATGCGCCATTCAGCTCACATCAGCTCACTTGAGCTCGTTTTAGCTCGTTTGAGCTCGAACTTAGCTCAATTCAGCTCATTCCTTTTTCATTTTAATAAATTAAGTTTTAATCTAGCTTATAACTAAGTTTGCTACAGCTCATGCCGAGTTCCCTAGCTCATTTTAGCTCACTCAGTGTTTTTGACTATTTGAGCTAGCCGAATTTATTATAAGTTGACTTATAATTATTGTTTCAAATTTAGTTAGTGTCATTAAGTTATTTAGTTATTGATTTAATTTATAATTATATGAATAGTTGTGTGTTATTTAATTTTGTTAATTAATTTTGTAGGTTAGCCGAACTTGGAAGATTCATGTATGGACTTTAATGCAAGGTGCATGCATGGGAGGATTCAATGGACGGCAATCAAGAGGCACATGAATGTTCATGATGAACATTCATGCATTTGAAGATACATGGATCAAGTTAATGAAGGAACATGCATTGGACGGTTCATGCATTGACCATGTGTTCACACATTGTGTTCACACCATGATGACCCTTCGGATGGACGTTCACACTCAAGTGTCTACTCAAGCTCCTTGTTCACACCAATTTTGACTCTTCATGAAGCCCAAATTAATTAAGTCACTCATGGTGAAACAACATGAATTAAGGGCTCCATTTAAGGTGTTAGCCGAATTTAGCCATGCATGTATGAAGACCATTCATTCAAGTACATCAATGTATATTCATGAAGCTAACCACTCACCTCCCATTCGGCCGAACATGGACAAGGACACTAATGGTCATCTTTCTAGAATATTCATGTATTAAATTAGGTTCATTGCTTAATAGTTAAGTTCATGAATAGTCTATTCGGTTAGCCTAAGGAACTAGTATAAATAGTTTGTTGATTTCATTTGTAAAGGACTTTTGCCAAATTTGTTAATGAACTTTGTTCTTGTGAGGTTGCTTCCTCTCATATCTCGTACAAGTTTCGAAGACTTATCTAGGCGTCAACCGACTTGTTTTGAACTTATCACCAATCTTGGTGTGGCGTTCACCTATCCTTCTATCCATCTTTTCACCTTAACAATATAGGAATCGGGGTGACACTTTTTAGTGTTGAATCATTCCTGACGTTGAGATCGTCTTTCCATCCCCCATCTATCCAACATCCTTTCTTGTTTCCTAAACCGAACCTATCACTACCCTTTTTACATAATTTTGAAAACTGATACGAGCACGCCCCGCGAACTTCATCGAACAAGTCTGTCAAGTCGAGCATTGAAATGTTGGCAAGCTGATCCCAGTTCGTTTCCAGCTCCACGAGCTCCTTCCAGCTCAAATCCAGCTTATTCAAGCTCAATTCAACTTGCCTGAGCTAAACCAAGCTCAATCCTAGCTCATATTCAGCTCACGAGCTAAACCATAGCTCAACTTCAGCTTAGGAGTTTAGCCTCAGCTCAACTTTAGCTCACGAGCTAAAGCTTAGCTCATTTTTGTTTAAACTCGGTTTTGTCTTTAATACATTAAATAAAAATTTGCACATATTCATTTAAGCATTAAACTTGTCTTATATTAATATTTGTTATTAATATGTCATTGTCATTATATAAATTGATTATGTTCACATAGCCGAATTAATGCATGACATTAATGTGTTCACATCATGCCGAATTTATAAGTGTTCATGAGATGTCTTAATGACTTGTTTATTTCATGTAGGTACATCCCTTTGGACGGTACAATGTATGGATGAAGAAACATCTCTTTTGGGCATTCCACACTCATGAATGAAGAAGTATTAAATGCTGGTGCATGTACGGCTAGATGCAATGTTTCTACAAATTCATGCATGTGTCGAATGCATGTATGGACATTAAAGGCTAGTCCATGAATGGATCAAATGCATGGGATGATAGAATGCAAGAATGGCTTAAGTGCATGTATGGTGGCTTTCTTCTAACTTTCCAAGGCACTTATTCGGCCAAGAAATAGCTGCCAACTAATTCTATGTTGTCCATAGAGCTCCTTGAACATGTTCACACTTTGAATTGACCTATAGGCTACTACACATGCATGGATGGGTTCAAGAACGTCCAAGGGAAGGAATTAACTCAATAATTCAACACATTGATTGAATTAAGTGCATGCACAAAGGGGAGAACGAATTTACTAGGTTCATGCTGCCATTTATGAACCTACATGCCATTAAAGTGTTTAATTATGAAGATACATGTTCCATACAAGTGCATGAACGTCCCAAGGAGATGAATGCAACCTTTTGGTGCACATACAAGTCACTTGAAGCCTTTCTTTATGACTAAGCATTCATGCACAAACCAAGGGGGAAGAAAGTGTCCATTCAGCTAGTGCATGAATCTGCCGAATTTATGAACTATTTTAATACATTAGTGTGAACGTTTTTATTATTGTGTGAACACCTAGATGTCGAATTTGAATGGTCATCTGTGTGCCTATAAATATTTGTTTTCCTTCATTTGTAAAGGACTTTTGCCAAATTTGTTAATGAACATTGTTCTTGTGAGGTTGCTTCCTCTCATATCTCGTACAAGTTTCAAACGACTTATCTGGCTTGTGCTAGTGGCGTCAATCGTCTTGTTTTGAACTTATCACCAATCTTGGTGTGGCGTTCACCTATCCATCTATCAATATTTTTCACCTTAACAATATAGGAATCGGGGTGACACTTCTTAGTGTTGAATCATTCCTGACGTTGAGTTCGTTTTTCCATTCCCATCTTTTAAATTTCTTTCTTGTTAACCCAAACTGAACCTTCTATCCTTCATCCATCTTTGCTACCCTTAACCGAACCTATTACTAAACTTACCCTTCTTGAAACCTTCCGCTTATCCTATTCCATTCTTTTACTTTTATTACTAAAATTCGAGGCACGAATGACTCTCTCGAACTACGATCGAGCAACTACGTGAATTCGACTCATCTACCCGGGCCGAATCACATCATTTGGTATCAGAGCTTGTAAATTGAGAGGCGCTGACGTTCATATCAAGATAGAAATAGGTTCGTAGTAAAAAAATTCAAAAAAAATTAAGTTGTATTTTCGTTTTATCTTTGTAAAAGTGATATGTTGAAGTTGTAAAAAAAAAGGTACGAAATTATTTTTTAAAAAAAAAGAAGAAAAAAAAGTGAAGTGATCAAGTTTGATTCTACTGTTTTATATTTTGTGCCATTCTTCAGTTATTCTTACCATCAACTTTGTACCCATTTCCAAAACGCCACACTACACCAAAGAAAAATTTTCTTTTAGCCTACCCATAACCTATACATCTTATCCCTTGTAACTGATTTTGAAGCCGACCCCAAGGCACCTAGACGAGTCAAAAGAAACAAAATACGAGGTTACGAGAGTAAGCTTGAGTGGTAAAAGGCTAGAGTGTGTGAGAACATTTGAGAGTTTAAAAAAGCCTAAAAACGAGTGCAAACACGAGTGGAGTGTTCATCAATATTTCTTTGCGAGTGAAATTGTGAGGTTTGTGGTGAGGTACTTAATTTTTTATTTTGTTTTGTGATCTAACATTTTCTTTTCAGCAACAAAAATCATGTCACGCGAAGAGTTCACCGAATCAGAATACCAATACTTGGTACAAGAAATACGAAAAATGATGGAGTCCAACACTAAGAACATACACGAGAGATTAAATCATTTGGAAAAATAATATCAAAGTGATAGAGTTTCTTCGAGTCGAAAAATGGAGACAAGAACCCCATGGAGATATACCCCCGACTACTACTTGAGAAAAAGTTCCTATCGTGATTCCTTTTCGCCATCTACTTCGAGACAAAGAGATTCATACTATGACTCATATTCATCAGCGAATTCGAGAAGTGACTTCAATCGAAAGTCCTTTTCATCAAGAAATTTGAGAAGACGAGAAGCCGATTATGATTTTGATTCGTTCCAAGATGGCGTTCGGAGAGAAAGACATACTCCTACTAGATCGTCAACGAAATCTTGCTCGGAGTATTCTTCACGAAGTTTTAATTGTGAATCATATGCAAATAGTTCTTCATCTTTCGAGCAAGATTTGTATTCTCGTCGTTCTTCTGTACATTCTTGTAAAGAGAAAACAAAGAAAAGAAAAGAAAAAGCAAAGGAAGAAAAAGAAAATGAAATAAAAAGAAAAGAGAGGCAAGAGGCAAGTAAGAGAGAAAATGAGTGAATCTTGAGAGAACTTGAAAAAGCCTTTGAAAAAGCCTTTGAAAAGCAAAAAGAAAATGAGATTGAAAAAGAGAATAAAAAGAAATTTGAGAGAGAAAAAAAAGTTAAAAAAGAAATTGAAAAAGAGATTAAAGAGAAAGAAATTGAAATAAAAGAAACGAGTGATTCAGAAGAAAAAGAATCGAGTGGGAAAACAAGTGAGCAAGTGAGGATTATTTCTACTAACCCACATGTTCGATCTTCTTGTGATTTAACTTTTCATGTTCCTAGAAGTTTGTGCGACCAATTCCATCTACATTACCTTCTAAATGAGAGGTGTTTTAGGTTGTTCGAAAAAGGTAAGTTCGCGAATGACAACCACCCACTTGCGATCGAAGGTAAGGAAGGTAAGGATTCTTTGTTTATCGAATCAAAGTCACTTGATTTGGCTAATTTTTGTTCACTTATTGTTGTCAACGATTCTGTTTTAAAAGCTGCCATATACAGCTTTTCTTATGACGATTACTACATTGGCAAATTTGTTGACAACATTGGATTAGTTTTCTCTAAGCGAATTTTGAATGTGTTTGATCAAAGTCTGTCACTTAAAAATTCTAATGTGTTTGACCATGCAAACTTTTTGAATTCATGTGTTAAATCTTTATGTTTAAATATGCCTGCTCAATTGATTTGTGATAAATCTGCCTGTTTAAAAAGTTGCATGTTCTCTAAAAATTATTTGTTTGGCATCCATGTTAAAAGGTCTTCACATGATATGTGCAATTGTGTTCTTCATGAACAATATTTGAGTTTTTGTAAGAAATTTCCATGTAGTGATTTGCATTCTCGATTGATACTCTTGAAGCATGAACCTTTGCATATTGGTATGTTCGGTTTTGTCAATTCAACATATGTGTTTAAACTAGTGAAATATAATTCATGTGGTGAGTTGATTATATCTTATTCTAATATGTTGCTTGTTGGAATTCCTAATCAAGTTCGTGTGTTCAAGCCTGGTATTTGCTACATGAATTCATTTTATGGAAACATTAAGCACTTTGCATCATTTGCATTCAAATTATGTTTGCTTGATGTTCGAACTTTTGATAAGAAGGTGAAATTCAATGATTTGGGTTTCAATTTTGATTCATTTACTAATCACCTTGCTTGGCCACATCTGAAATTTTTGTTCCATTTTGAGAAGGTAAGACCAACCTATGTTTTTGGAATTGAATCAAATCTCCATGGTAACTTTCCTTTTCCATTTAAGTCCTTAGTTTTCGTTAATACTAACCATTCTTATTTTTGTGAATTCCACCCCTCAAGAAGCAAGACATGTCATGGTGCGTCACCACCTATTCAAATTTATCGGAGTAACAGGTTTGTCTTATGTTATCTATCCAAAGAGAGAAGATTCATTTTGACCGAGAAAGGTAAACCCAATCCTCAATTGTCTTATCTTCATATTCGTCAAGGTAAGTCATCTAAAAATTTTCAAATATCTTTGCTCAATTCGATTGAAGTTGAAAATTCCATTGATTTGTTGTTTGGAAATTATTTATACTTTGATGTGATGGATTTTTCCTTTTGGCATTGTAATGATGTGATTATTATGTTGGAATTTGGAGACACCCCTCATGTTGTTCAAAAACGAAAGAAAGAGTTAGCATACCTTTGGCCATGGCATACCTTGCATGAACAAGACAAGGGACCAAATGAGTTGCTATATTCGATTAAAGAAATTAAAATGTTTTGGATGAGGAATAATGTGTTTAAGTGTCTGCCATCATTTACAACCAATTATCCCTTGATCCAACTTAGTTTTCATGTTTGCAACGATGGTCTAACGAAACTCTTTGATAAATTTACGTATGCTCGCTTTGTCCAATTGAGATTTTTGGTATATGTTCGATTGAATGAATTTTTAATGAACTATCGAACATATTTGAATTTGTCTCCTTTGAGTTTCTTTTTACTGGCTATGGTAAGAATTTTCAGGTTTGTGTGACATCTTTCATCCCATTTGATAGAGGAAAACCATGCACGAGTCAAAGTTCTCCCATGGACAAATGGCTCGACTTGAGGACAAGTCGCCTAAAAGGGAGGGGGAATGATACGAGCACGCCCCGCAAACTTCATCGAACAAGTCTGTCAAGTCGAGCATTGAAATGTTGGCAAGCTGATCCCAGCTCGTTTCCAGCTCCACGAGCTCCGTCTAGCTCAAATCCAGCTTATTCGAGCTCAATCCAACTTGCCTGAGCTAAACCGAGCTCAATCCTAGCTCATATTCAGCTCACGAGCTAAACCTTAGCTCAACTTCAGCTTAGGAGTTTAGCCTCAGCTCAACTTTAGCTCACGAGCTAAAGCTTAGCTCATTTTCGTTTAAACTCGATTTTGTCTTTAATACATTAAATAAAAATTTGCACATATTCATTTAAGCATTAAACTTGTCTTATATTAATATTTGTTATTAATATGTCATTGTCATTATATAAATTGATTATGTTCACATAGCCGAATTAATGCATGACATTAATGTGTTCACATCATGCCGAGTTTATGAGTGTTCATAAGATGTCTTAATGACTTGTTTATTTCATGTAGGTACATCCCTTTGGACGGTACAATGTATGGATGAAGAAACATCTCTTTTGGGCATTCCACACTCATGAATGAAGAAGTATTAAATCTTTGGTGCATGTACGGCTAGATGCAATGTTTCTACAAATTCATGCATGTGTCGAATGCATGTATGGACATTAAAGGCTAGTCCATGAATGGATCAAATGCATGGGATGATAGAATGCAAGAATGGCTTAAGTGCATGTATGGTGGCTTTCTTCTAACTTTCCAAGGCACTTATTCAGCCAAGAAATAGCTGCCAACTAATTCTATGTTGTCCATAGAGCTCCTTGAACATGTTCACACTTTGAATTGACCTATAGGCTACTACACATGCATGGATGGGTTCAAGAACGTCCAAGGGAAGGAATAACTCAATAATTCAACACATTGATTGAGTTAAGTGCATGCACAAAGGGGAGAACGAATTTACTAGGTTCATGCTGCCATTTATGAACCTACATGCCATTAAAGTGTTTAATTATGAAGATACATGTTCCATACAAGTGCATGAACGTCCCAAGGAGATGAATGCAACCTTTTGGTGCACATACAAGTCACTTGAAGCCTTTCTTTATGACTAAGCATTCATGCACAAACCAAGGGGAAGAAAGTGTCCATTCGGCTAGTGCATGAATCTGCGAATTTATGAACTATTTTAATACATTAGTGTGAACGTTTTTTTATTATTGTGTGAACACCTAGATGCCGAATTTGAATGGTCATCTATGTGCCTATAAATATTTGTTTTCTTTCATTTGTAAAGGACTTTTGCCAAATTTGTTAATGAACATTGTTCTTGTGAGGTTGCTTCCTCTCATATCTCGTACAAGTTTCGAATGACTTATCTGGCTTGTGCTAGTGGCGTCAATCGTCTTGTTTTGAACTTATCACCAATCTTGGTGTGGCGTTCACCTATCCATCTATCAATATTTTTCACCTTAACAATATAGGAATCGGGGTGACACTTCTTAGTGTTGAATCATTCCTGACGTTGAGTTCGTTTTTCCATTCCCATCTTTTAAATTTCTTTCTTGTTAACCCAAACCGAACCTTCTATCCTTCATCCATCTTTGCTACCCTTAACCGAACCTATTACTAAACTTACCCTTCTTGAAACCTTCTGCTTATCCTATTCCATTCTTTTACTTTTATTACTAAAATCCGAGGCACGAACGACTCTCTCGAACTACGATCGAGCAACTACGTGAATTCAACTCATCTACCCGGGCCGGATCACATCAAAAACCTTCCGCTATCCAAACCTATCCTTTTCATTCTATTTCTAAATTCGAGGTACGAACGACTCTCTCGAACTACGATCGGGCATCTACGTGAATTTCGACTCGTCTACCCGGGCCGAATCACATCATGATCTTCCATGGATTTGCTATAGATCAGAATATCGTCAAAATACACCATGCAAAACTTACTGATGAAAGTCCTTAATACATAGTTCATTAGTCTCATGAACGTACTTGGAGCGTTGGTAAGGCCAAAAGGCATAACCAACCATTCATATAACCCGTGCTTGGTCTTGAATGCCGTTTTCCATTCGTCTCCCTCTCACATCCGGATTTGGTGGTAGCCACTTTTCAGGTCGATTTTTGAGAATACTTTGGCTCCACTAAGTTCATCTAACATGTCATCTAAGCGAGGAATGGGATGACGGTATTTGATTGTTATTTTGTTAACGGCTCAGCAATCCACGCACAGGCGCCATGTTCCATCCTTCTTCGGCACCAATAGTATGGGAACAGCACAGGGACTTAGGCTCTCGCGGATGTAGCCTTTTTCCATCAACTCATTGACTTGTCTTTGCAGTTCTTTGGTTTCCCCCAGATTAGCTGGGTAAGCAAGTCGATTTCGAATAACTACTCCCGGCACAAAATCAATTTGATGCTCGATTCCACAAAGTGGTGGAAGTCCACTCGGGACTTCTTTCGGAAAGACGTCTTTAAATTCCTGCAACAAAGATAAAATAGGAGAGGGTAGGGTATCGGGTAGTTCGTTAGTAGAAAATAATGTTTCCTTGTACAAAAGTACAAGAATAGTTCGATTCATCGTCAATGCTTTTCTCACTTCACTTGTCTTTGCATATACACTCATTCTTTCAATTTTCTCTTCTTTTTCTTCTTTTTCTTTATTGATTTTCTTTTCACTCTCTTTTGTTTTCTTTTTCTTATTTTTCTCTTATTTTATTTTTTTGCAGTTTTCTTTTGCTTTTTCTCTCATTTGCTTGACAGAAGCTTTTAGCTTGAGTTGGTCTTCATACACTTGTTTGGAAGTCAACGGCGCCAAAGTCACATTATTTCCCATAAATTTGAAAGTATACCGGTTGGTATACCTGTCGTGTTGAACTCGCCTATCAAACTGCCATGGTCGACCAAGTAGTAGATGCCCCGCATGCATCGATACAACGTCACAAAGAACTTTATCCGAGTACTTACCAATAATGAAAGAGACAAGTACTTGCTTTGTTACCTTAAGTTCTCCTCCATCATTGAGCCATTGGAGTTTGTATGGGCTCGGATGCTTGGTTGTGGGTAGACCAAGTCTTTCAACCATCATCGTACTTGCTACGTTGGTACAGTTGCCTCTGTCGATGATGACACTGTAGACTTTACCTCCTACTTGGCATCGAGTGTGGAAGATATTCTCTCATTGGAGATCATTCTTTCTCCTCCTCATCCTCCGTTTCGATCTCGCCATCTGCTCGCAACACCATGGTCCTTCGATTTGGGCATTGGCTTGCTATGTGGCCTCTTCCGAGACACTTAAAACACTTAATGTCCCAATTTCAATTGTATGACGATTCGGGTACCTTGCCTTTGTTCACTTCGGCGATGGACTTGTTAGTTTTCAGAGGTACCGTGGTCTCCTTCCCTCGAGGATTGGAAGGTCCTTTACTCGATCCTTGGCTCCACATTGAAGGGTTAGAAGTGGGAAACCCTCGACTTGGGCCTTTTCTCTTGAGTTGTCTTTCCACCTTGATGGCCATATGGACCATATCAACCACTTCAATGTAGTGTTGTAATTCCACTATGTTTGCTATATCTCGATTTAGACCGGCCAGGAATTGCACCGTCGTTGCTTCGGGATCTTCTTGAACATCCGCCTGAATCATCGCGATTTCCATTTCTTTGTAGTAGTCCTTGACGTTTTTGGACCCTTGCATGAGATTTTGGAGTTTTTGGTGCAACTCCCAGTCGTAGTACACAGGGATAAATCGTCACCTCATCACCACCTTCATTTCAGTCCATGTAGAGATAGGACATTCACTGTTATGCCTCCGACTAGTGGTTAGTTGTTCCCACCAAATCATGGCGTAGTCTGAAAATTCTATTGCTGCTAGTTTCACCTTTTTATTTTCGAAATAATTATGGCAATCGAACACCAACTCTATCTTTTTTTCCCACTCAAGATAGGCCTCCGGATCCGATCTACCTTGAAATGGTGGAATGGACAGCTTGATGTTCTTGAGATCATCATCTTCACGCCTTCGACCTCGTTGCTGTGGTTCCCTCCGACAAAAATTAGCGGTGGATTCTTGTTCACTCTTAAGATCACTAAGGTTGTTTGCTTCATCGTCTTGGACCCTTCGTCTTCCCTGATTTTGATTTGGCCTCTCCCGTCTTGGTCTAACCCCTTCGGGTGTTCTTTCACGTTGGCCATTCTTTTCAACTTGGAACAAACGGTCTTCAATGGGATTGAGCCTTCGATCTAGGAGTCGCTCCATTTCTCGTAATAAGGCTTGCATGTTTAAGTCAGGGATGTTGCGAACGGGTTGTCTTGCCGGACGATCTTTCATGTTGTGATCTGACTCTTGTGACATTAAAACTTTGTTAAAGTAAACCTTACCACAAAACCTCACAATCTCTCAAAAAGAAAAAGAAGATGATTCTCTCACACTCGTGTTTACACTCAAGATTAGGCTTTTACCTCCACTCTATTGCACTTATAGCTCTCGTGCCTTTTACCTCTCTTAACCTTTTCTCATGATTTTGTAAACAGATTCGTTAAGGTTTAGTCCTTAGTCTAGGTGGTCGGTTCAAAAGGGGTAACAAGGGATTGATGTATTCGGTTTAGGGTAGGCTAACAAGAAATTAAAAGTTCGAGTTTTAGTGTGGCTAATGAATAAGAAGGGTAGAACAGGGTGGGGGAGAAATTTCAGGATCGGGAATCACTAATAATAGAGCAATTTTCACTTTCAATATTTTTTAATATATATTTTTTTAAACTTCGATTTTTTTTAATTTCAAATTTTTTTTAACTTTGATTTTTTTTACTTACTCGAGTACACTTGGACTATCTCGGGAATGATTTCATCGCACGAACTTCTCCTTTTAGTAGCTTTGATACCAGATGATACGATCTGCCTCGGGTGAGTCGAGTCGTATTAGTGATTGCCCGATCATCGACAAGAAGTTACGTTAGGTTTAGTTGAGTTGAAGGAATGGTCGAAGTAGAAAGAGTGGTATGAATGAAATGGTGTGAATGAAGGGGTATGAATGAATTGGTCAGTTTAGGTTCGATTTAGTAAAAAAGAAATTAATTTGAACTAATAAAGGTGCTTACAAGAACCAATATCGAAATGGTATCGACCCGTTGTTTTTAAACCCTTTAAGTTTGATTAAGGATTGGTAAAGGAAACCTTGACCCACTATCTAACAAGATAGGAACCTCGGTATGTTTGAACGCCACACTACGGGTAGTGATAAGTTCGGGTTCGACAAAGGAAACAGTTGACACAACTAGATGGAGAAAAAGTTGCCTCACAATTTTGGCAGCATAACATTAACAAAAGAGTCAAAAGTTCTTTTACATGGAAAATTAACAAGTATTTATAGGCCTAAAGTCTAGGTAGCCGAATGGCCTTTCATACTTACAATTAAGTAAAAGAAAATTCTAGAAAATTAACTCTTAATGTGCATGACTAGATTCGGCTATGGAACATGAATTATGAATACTTCATGCTTAAGAAATAATAAGTGAATGAATGAAGCTCCAAGGAACACTTGCTAGGTTCGGCCTCCTTTGTTTAATGAAGCAATTAAGTGACAACCTTTAGCCAAAAGTGATGAATTAAATGATGTAACTCCAAGGTCCAAAATAGATGTGAATGCCAAAACCTGAAGAGTCCATAGATGTGAACATGGTGAACCAAAAGGACTTGTTGTGTGATCACAATGTGAACAAAATGTAGAGGTTCATGGAGGAAGACATTCGGCCAACCATCTCATGCATGTATTATGTCCCTTTGACCGAATAGTCACTTGTGTAGATGAAGAGGTAGCACAACATTCATGGCCCTTGGTCATTCATGAAGCTTTGGAATCATTGCACCTTGCCATTCATGCATTTAACCGATTCATGCATCTTGAGTGTCCATGCACCTTAGCCGTCCATGCACCCTCCAAGAGTGATGTCTCTTCAAACCTCATGTGTCCATTGGTGTCCCTACACAAGACAAGTGAAAATTTCGGTTAATGTGAACACAAGCAAAAGAATTAAATTCGGCTGTGACTAAATTTAATTATCATAATTTAAGCATTTTAAGACATAATTAAACTACTAATATGAACACTATTTATTTTATAGCATATTAAATAACTTTTAATAGGCTTATTAAATTTAAGTCAATAGAAAATAAATGAAGTCAAAGTTGGACTTCATGACCTGAAGTTTAGCTCATGAGCTAAAATCGAGCTGGGCTTGGACTCGTGAGCTAGTAGTGAGCTAGGCCCGAGCTGAGGAACTGGAAGTGAGCTGAATTCGAAGCTAGTGAGCTGGTTTTGAGCTGAATGTGAGCTGACTTGAGCTGGTGGTGAGCTCAGTGAGCTGAACTGGACTTGTAGGCAATTGTACGGTGAATTCAAAGAGCTGGGATAAGCTTTCTCGGAATGTCCTAATAATGTTTCATCCCAAAGTTGAGCCAAAAAGCGATAGACTCTTTAAACACCTTGGCTCGAGCTCGAGTGACAGGACCTTGAGGTAGCACCATGGAGTCTTTGCTCGAGCTAGCTATTGCGTGGGGCATGCTTGCATCACTTCTTCGTAGATGATCGGGCATTTCACATACGACTTGACTCATCCCTGAGGCAGATCATATCACCAAGGGCTAACTCAAGAGTCATTTTTCAAGCACTTAAAGTCTTTCATTCAGTTGAATTAAAGTGAATTCAAGGATGGAGTTATTTGGCTCAAGAATGTGAAAAGACTTGAGTTTAATTTTAGCTTTTAATTGGAACATTAAATTGAATGTTTGTGACCATTCAGCTAGCCTATTTTAGCACTATAAATAGGTGAAATTAGCCTTTGTAAAGGGATCTTTTTGCTTAGTTTAAAAAATTATTAAACTTATATGAAATTTGTGAGATTTCTTCCTCATATTTCGTTGAAGAACTAGTTGGCTTATCTAGGTTACTAGTGGCGTCAGCCTGCCTTCTTCTTTATACTGAACTTATCACTATCAAATAGTGTGGCGTTCACCCTTACACCAAGGTTCCTACTTTGCTAAGTAGCAGGTCGAGGTTCTCCTATTCTCCATCCAACCACCTTGAAAACTTATAAGCATTTGGGTCGATATTTTCTAATATTGGTTCGTGTTTGTTTTTTAGATCATTTTCATTCCATTCTATTCCATATTTTCGTTTCATCATAATTGAACCATCAATTCACTTCACATCCGTTGTTGGTTATCCAACTACTATATTTATTTCCATATTTTATTATTTTTCTATAATCGAACCTACATAAACTTCATAACCATAAACCCATCTTTGAACCTTTTTTTTACATAGCTTCAGCCATTTTTTTACTTAAAACATCCTTTGAACAAATCAAACGATACTTCTTCGTAGATGATCGGGCAAACTCACATACGACTCTACTCACCCTAAGGCAGATCGTATCATTTGGTATCAGAACTATTAAAACGAGGAGTACCGATATTCGTAGCATCACCGAAAGGTAGTTTGTAAGTAAAAAAAAAAAATTACAAGTTGTATTTCATTTTGTTCATTGTATTTCATTTAGTGAAAAAAATAAAAAAAAGTTTGAAAAAAATTGAAAGAAAAAATTTTGAAAAAAAAAGTGTGTTAAATTTTATTCTCTTTGTATTGTTACTTTTCTTGTCATCCTGATCAGGTCCATTCATTTTCTACCATTCAACCCCTACCCCAATGCCACACTTAAAGCCCATTTCATCTTTCTTTCAGCCTACCCTATCCCTCATCATTATTTCCCTTGTTTCTCAATTTGGAACCGACCCCTAAGCCTAGATAAGGCCTTGGCGAGTCTAAATACGAAATTGCAAGAGAAAAATTGAGAGGTAAAAGGCACGAGTGAGTGAGCACATTCGAGTGGAGGTAAAAGCCAAACGAGTGTAAACACGTGCGTGAGTGCAAACCATTAATTTTTCTTTCTGAGTGAAATTGTGAGGATTTTGTTGTGAGGAATTTAATTTTTGTTTTACTTAACAAAATTTCTTTCCAACAATAACATCATGTCTCGCGAAGAATTTACTGAATCAGGGTTCCAATATTTGGTGCAAGAAATACGAAGAATGGTGAATTCTAAATTTGATACATTGCACGAGAGATTAGACCGTGTGAAGAAAAGAGACCAACGGGAATGAATGTCTTCAAGTCAAAAAGTGGAATCAAGAATATCACAAAGACATACATTCAATGATCATTCGAGAAGAGATTTCGATCAAGGATCCTATTCATCAAGGAACTCGAGGCAAAGAGAAGCCAACTATGATTTTTACTCCTTCCATGATGACGTGCGAAATGAACAGTATACTTCTTCAGAAACTTCAAAGAAATCCTACACGGAGTATTCTTCCCGATGCAATTATCGTGATTCATTTGTAAATAAATTTTCTTCTTTCGAGCCAAATTATCATCTTGATTCTTTTGTGACATCACGTAAAAAAAAAGAAGAAAAGGCAAAAGAAATAAAAAGAAAAGAGAGGCAAGAGGCAAGTAAGAGAGAAAACTAGAGGATTTTGAAAGAGCTTGAAAAAGCCTTTGAAAAAAGAAAAAGAAAATGAAAAAGAAAATGAAAATGAGATTGAGATTGAAAAAGAAATTGGAAAAGAGTTTGAGAGTGAAAAAAGAGTGGAAAAAGAAATTGAGATAAAAGAAAAAGTGGAAGAAGTGAGCGTTCTCAAAGAAAACCAATCGAGTGAAAAAAATAGCGAGCAAGAACAAGCGAGGATCATTTCCACTAACCCATCTGTTCGATCTTCTTGTGATGTAGCTTTTCAAGTTCCTAAAGTCTTGTACGAACAATTCCAGCTTCACTAGCTTCCAAACGAGAGATGTTTTAGGTTGTTCGAGAAAGGTAAGTACGTGAATGACAACCACACACCTGTGATAAAAGGTAATGAAGGTAAGGATTCCTTGTGTATCGAATCAAGGCCATGTGATTTCAAAGTTGCTCATAAAGATTTTGATGACTTAATTCCTGAAAGACTTGCATCTTTTGATTTGGCTAGTCATTATCTATCTTTTGGAGTTAATGCCCTTGTTTAGAAAAGTACTATGAAAAGCATTTCCTATAACATGTCTTATAATGGTAATTCTGTTGATACTTTTGGATTGGTCCAGCCTTTGCAAATTGTGAATATTTGTGACAAAAGTTTTTCACTTAAAAGTTTTGACGTCTTTGAACGCATAAAATCTTTGAATTCAAGTGTTAAACCTTTCTATTTAAACATGTTTGATCAATTAATTTGCGATAGGTTTCTACATGAAACATTTCATTTGATTGATTTTTATCTTCAAGTTAAATCCTTAAATTTTTGTGTGAACTCTCCATGTCTTGATTTGCATTCCTGATTAAGATTCTTGAAGCATAAGTGTTTGCTTATTGGTCTACCTGGTTTTGCCAACTCTACATTCCTGATTGATCGAGTAAGGTTTGAATCATGTGATGGACTTGGACATTTGAAAAGTTGTATGTTCACCACTTCTTTGATTGCTCGAGTGGAATTTCAGTCATGTGATGAGTTGATTATATTTTCTTCTAACATGTTGCCTATTGGAATTCACGATCAAGTACGTGTGTTCAAGCCTAGCATATGTTACGTAGATTTGTTTTATGGAACATCTAAGTATTTTGCATCTTTTTCATTCAACTTATGTTTGCTTGATGTTCAAACTTTTGTTAAGGAAATGAAATTTGATGATTTGGTTTCCAATTTTGATTTGTTCTCTAATCATTTTGCTTGGCCACACATAAAGGTTTTGTTTCATTTTGACAAGGTAAGGTCGACTTATGCTATGGGACTTGAATTAAATTCCAATTATGATTTATCTTTTCCATTTAAGCCCATTGTTTTTGTTAATACTAACCCCTCTCATTTTTGTGAATTCCACCCTTCAAGAAGCATGAAATGTCGTGGTTCCTCATTGTCCATTCAAATTGATCGAAGTAAAAGGTTTGTTTTACATTACCTTTTCGAGGAGAGAAGATTTGTTTTGATTGAAAAAGATAAAATTGTTCATGAGATTTCTTCTCTTAAAGGTCGTCAAGGTAAATTTTTGGAAAATATTCGAACATCTTTACTTAATTTGAATAAAGTTGCAAATCTTTATGATACATTAATGTTTGAACCTTATTTGGATCTTGATGTGATACGAGCACGCCCCGCGAACTTCATTGAACAAGTCTATCAAGCCGAGCATTGACATGTTCGCAAGCTGATCTCAGCTCGTTTCTAGCTCCACGGGCTCCGTCCAGCTCAAATTCAGCTCATCGAGCTCACCACCAGCTCAAGCAAGTTTCCATTCAACTCAAAACCAGCTCACTAGCTTGGAATCAGCTCACTTCCAGTTTCCCTAGCTCGGGTCCAGCTCACTGCCAGCTCATGAGTCCAAGCCCAGCTCGATTTTAGCTCATGAGTTGAATTCTAGCTCATGAAGACTACTTTGACTTCATTTGACTATTATTAAATTTTTATTTAATAAGTTTATTAATTAGTTAATTAATAAACCACTTATTAAATTTAGTTCATATTAGTTTTATTAAAATATGTCTTAAAAGTGTTTATTGATGATAATTAAATTTGTCATAACCGAATTTAATGTTGATATTTGTGTTCACATTAGCTTGAATTAATTCTGTTCACATTTCTTGTAGGAACACAATGGACATATGGAGATTAAAAGCAAGCATGAATGTTGAAAGGTGCATGGACGGTTGGGGGACTTGAATCTCTTAGGTGCATGTTCGGCTAAGTGCATGCATGTCCACATTCAATGTCTTCAAGGTTCATGAATGTTTCCATTCATGTATGGTGTTCTATCTCTTCATTTTTCAAGATGACCATTCGGCCAAAGGACACTCACACATGCATGAAGATAGCTTGGCCGATTAGCTTCCCCATGACTCTCCTTAATTCGTTCACACCTATGCTCACATGGCAAGACTATTTGGTTCACCTTGTTCACACTAGAAGACTCTTCAACATTCGGTTTTCACACAAATGATGGCCCTTGGAGTGTCTACAATTAATTCATACTTTTGGCCAAACATTGCTTCATTTAACAAGGGTGGCCGAACCTCACAAGTGACCATTGGACATCATGCATTCACTTTGTGTTTTCTTAAGCATGAAGATTCATTCATTTCCTATTACCATAGCCAAATCTAGACATGCACATTAAGGGTCATTTTTCTAGAATTTTCTTTAATTAATGTGTAAGTATGAAAGGCCAATCGGCTACCTAGACTTTAGGCCTATAAATACTTGTTCAATTTCCATGTAAAGGGGGACTTTTGAAACTTTTGTTAATGTTATGCTGCCAAAATTATGAGGCAAACTTTTCTTATATTTCGTTCAAAGATTCGTTTGGCGTTCCTAGCATTCTAGTTGTGTCAATCGTGTTCTTTGTCGATTTTGAACTTATCACTACTCGTAGTATGGCGTTCAAACATACCGAGGTTCCTATCTTGTTAGATAGTGGGTTGAGATTTTCCTTTACCAAACCCAAACCGAACTAAAAGAGCCTATAAACAACAGGTCGATACCAAATCGGTATTGGTTCTTGTTTGCCTTCTTTGTTCGATTCCATTTCTTTCTTACCCAAAACATACCAAATTCGTCCAATTTGTTCATATTCCTTTGTCCCTATCCTTTCGTTCCTACCGTTTCGTTCGTACCCCTCTTTCTACTTCGGTCATTCCTTCAACTCGACTAAATCTAACGTAACTTTTTGTAGACGATCGGGCAATTTACATACGACTCGACTCTCCCCGAGACGGTTCGTATCATGATGTGGTTGATTTTTTTCCTTGGCCTTGTAATAATCTGTTTGTGTTGGAATGTGACAATGAACATAATGTTAACACAAATTATGTTAATAAGCAAATGATTGAAAGATGTTGGCCATTGTACACTTTGCGTGTACAATCACATGAATTTCTATTTTTGAATAAACATATTGAAAAGTTTTGGACGTGGATTAGTATGCTTAATTTTTTGCAAATATTCATGACTAAGTACCCTTTTTTCCAATTGAATCCACATGTTTACATTGATGGAATAATGAAACTTTTCAATAAATTGAAGTATGTTTGATTTGCCCAATTGAGATTATTGCCATATGATCTTTGGATTACATTCTATAAAAGCTATTTGGAATTGAATACTTTGCACTTGTCATTGTCAAAATTGATAAGTCATTTTGGCAAAATAAAATCAATTTTTTGCTTAGCATTTGGTTTATCTTTAGGTTTTTATTGTCTTAACCCTCTGTTACTTATCTATGATGGTGAAGTGCTTACTTGTCCTTTGATAAACCATTTCCAGGTTTGTGTGATATCTTCCATCCCATTCGATCGAGGAAAGCTGAACAAGAGGTAATATTTTCCAATAGATGAATAGCCTGACTTGAGGACAAGTCACCTAAAAGAGGGGGGGAATGATGTGAGCGCGCCCAGTGAACCCCTTCAGTCAAGTCTTTTCAGTCGAGCCTTGCATTGCTAGCAAGCAGATCCCAGTTCATTTCCAGCTCCACGAGTTCGATCCAGCTCAATATTTTAGTCTTTAATTATGTCTTGTTTAATTAAATGTATCTTTAGTAAATGTCATGCATTATTGATCTACATATTTTAATTATGACATGCATTATGTGTTCTGCATTTAATAAAGTCATGCATTATGTAACCCCCATGTTAGTTTAAGTCAGCTTCATTAAATTAAGTCTTGCATTAAGTAACTCATTTGTTCATTTAGTTTGCATTTTAAACCATGCATTTAAGCATCTTAGTTTAATAAATGAGTTTTTGGACTTAATTCAACTCATATTAGTTCTTTTATTAAGTGTTGCTCTTAATTAATCTAGTTCCTGGGATTATTTATTGATGCATGAGTTAAGTTTATTTAATGATGCTTCTTTAATTAACTAGTTGCTAGAATAATTGATGCATAGTTCATTTACCTAAGTTAAGTATTAATGTGTGTTATATTTAACAAGTGTTTATATGTGTTTAATAAGCTCATTTTAATGTGTTTATTGCAGGAGTCTTTTCAAGTCATAACCGTTACAATTCAAGGCTGTTACAAATTAAATAAAGTGACTTTTTAAGTCATTTTCGGTTACAAATGAAGTGGCTGTTACAAAGAAGGTTTATATATCATTTAAAGGAGGTTTAAGGAGCATTTAATCATCCAAATTAATTTTGGCAGCAACCTTTCCAGTACCAGCTGATGCGAGCACACCCAATGAACCTCTTCAAACAAGTCTCCCTAGTCGAGCTGTGATGTGTTGGCAAGCTAATCCCAACTCGTTTCCAGCTCCATGAGCTCCATCCAGCTCAAATCCAGCTCATTCAAGCACAATCTAGTTGTCTGAGCTAAACCGAGCTTACTCCTAGCTCATTTTCAACTCACGAGCTAAACCTTAGCTCAACTTCAGCTTAGGAGTTTAACCTCAGCTCAACTTAGCTCAAAGAGCTCAAGCCTAGCTCGGGCTAATTTAAGCCTTTTATTAGTTGCTGGAATAATTAATTGAGTCTAGTTAAATTAAATTAAATCAGCTCATTAATTAGTTGTGTTAGTTAATAGTTAAATTTATGCTTAAATAAATTAATTAATTAATGTGTCTTAAATCTGGACATTTTTTAATTTATATTATTAAATATTTCTTATATTTCTACATAGCTTAAATGTGTCTAGTTTAGGACATCAATTTAATGTGTCTAGTTTAGAGACAAATTTAATTAGTTACAGCCGAATTTAATAGTATTAATGCTGCAGCCAAATTCAAGATTAAGTTGACTAATGGTTTAAATGTGCAGCAAACATGCATTAAAAGAGTAGCATGCATTGAACAGCATTTAAGGAGTTGTTGGTGCATTGTTGGGGACGACATAAATGAGCTAATGGTTCAGTTTTTCAAGGCAACACTTCGTGGACTTCAAAAGACAAAGCAAAGTAAATGCAAGCATGTATTTAGCCTTGGGAAGAGCTGAACCAACATCACCTTGCTGCTGCCTTTTCATGCATACCAATGGCCATGAGAAGTAAATTCAGCAGCAGCCCTTTTCCTCTCTTCAAGGTGACGCATGGGGCACTCCAACAGCCATGTTTTGCCCTTAAGAAAATCAGCTGAATAATGCTGACATTTGAAGTCTTCCAAGCTATTTTAATACCTCTCATGAACGTTCAGCTCAACGAAGCACCACCAGCTGGTTGCTTGCATTCTGCTGAACCTTCCAATAGGATATTTTGAACTCATTTATTCATTAGCAATTGAGGAAGCTTCAAGGAAATCTTCATGGCCTATTCTAGCATGTTCCAGCAGATTCTAAAAGTCCAATGAGCTGCCAAGAGTGACCATTCGGCTAACTACTTGTTTAGGCTATAAATATGTGATGTTATTCACTTTGTAAAGGTTACTGAATTGTTAGACTTTTCACTTAATGAAACTTTGTTAAACTTTCATGGAATTTGTAAGATTTCTTTCTCTCATATTTCGATGAGGACTTCGTTGGCTTATCTAGGAAGCCTAGTGGCGTCAACCCTGTTCTTCACTATCCTGAACTTATCACTATCAAATAGTGTGGCGTTCACCCATATACCGAGGTTCCTACTTTGTTAAGTAGTGGGTCGAGGTTCTATCATTTTCATTTTCACCTTGAAAGCGTATAAGTACTTGGGTCAATATTTCTTAATATTGGTTCTTACTTGCTTTTAAGTTCACCATCTTCCATAACCATCATTTATTAAACTACCTTCAATCTATTTTCATTCTTTTGCTTCTTTTAAAATCGAACCTTTATATTTCATATTTTAAACCCTACCTTTGAACCCGTTAAATAACTTCTGCATTATTTAACCTAAAAACATCTTCTTTAAAAGAGCGAAACGATACTTTCTCGTAGACGATCGAGCAAACTCGCATACGACTTGACTCACTGATGTGATCCGGCCTGGGTTGATGAGTCAAATTCACGTAGTTGCCCGATCGTAGTTCGAGAGAGTCGTTCGTACCTCGGATTTTTGTAATAGAAATAAAATAATGGAATAGATTAAGCGGAAGGTTCTAGATGGATAAATTTAGTAATAGGTTCGGTTATGTGTAGCAAAGATGGATGATGAATAATGGTTCGGTTTGGTTAACAAGGAAGAAAGGATAGAAGGATATGATATGAGCTCACCTCGACTTGAGTTGAGTCGTATGTAAATTGCCGATCGTCTTCGAGAAAGCTTCGTCAGAAAAAGAAGGGATGGTTAATTCGGATTGAGTTAAGGGAAGTTGAGGAAATGGACGTAATGGTATGAAAGGTAAAAATGAAATGGTATTATGAAATGGTACGAACGGAATGACCGGTTTAGGTACAATTTGGAAAACGAAAAAATGGGTCGAACAAAAAAAAGTGCAAACAAGAACCAATACCGATTTGGTATCAACCCGTTGTTTATAGGCTCTCTTTAGTTCGGTTTGGGTATGGTAAGGGAAACCTCGACCCACTATCTAACAAGATAAGAGCCTCGGTATAAAGGGTTTTGAACGCCACACTAAAACTAGTGATAAGTTCAGTTTCGTAAAGAAAGAGGTTGACGCTATTACTAGGTAGATAAGCCAACGAAAATCTTAAACGAGACTTAGAGAAGTTCTTACCAGAACAAAAATTCGGTTTCTATAAAATTTTCCAAAAAGTCCTTTACAAAGTAACACAAGCCAAATTTATAGTGAATACAAGGGATAGCCGAATAGGCTCTTGAGGTAGCTAAATGGTTAGCTGAAAATTCTAGAATTTCTGATGAAGCTTCCTTGAAGTTTCTTGTGCATGGAGAACAGCAAGGGGCAACTTCTAGATGCCTTGATTTAGTAGGAAAAACGGAATGGATTGTTTGGGAGCTGAAATGCAATGAATAGGTTCAGCCAAATACTTGAACTGATGTGAGCACACCCGGGGCATCCTCGAATGCACATCAAGTTTCTATTGAGCTGCCAAAAGGTCCCATGACCCGAGCCCAAACTAAGCAACTTCAAGATGCTATATCGGCCTATGTGATGCGCATTTGGGAAGATAACCAGCTCCCTGACGTTGAAGGAGCTAAGAACAACTTTTTGAAGACTCCATGCACCATATTGCAATCCGATCTCAGCTCCTCTTCAGCTCCCCTATGCGCCATTCAGCTCACATCAGCTCGCTTGAGCTCGTTTTAGCTCGTTTGAGCTCGAACTTAGCTCGATTCAGCTCATTCCTTTTTCATTTCAATAAATTAAGTTTTAATCTAGCTTATAACTAAGTTTGCTACAGCTCATGCCGAATTCCCCTAGCTCATTTTAGCTCACTAAGTGTTTTTGACTATTTGAGCTAGCCGAATTTATTATAAGTTGACTTATAATTATTGTGTTCAAATTTAGTTAGTGTTATTAAGTTATTTAGTTATTAATTTAATTTATAATTATATGAATAGTTGTGTGTTATTTAATTTTGTTATTTAATTTTGTAGGTTAGCCGAATTTGGAAGATACATTCATGGCATTTAATGCAAGGTGCATGAACGGGAATGTTCATTGAACGGGAATGTTCATGCATGGTTCGGTTCAATGTTTGGAGAACATACATTCACGTACATGGAAGGTTAATGCATATTGAAGGGTGCATCTCCCTTGGACGGCACACATGCATGAATGGAGGGTCATTAATGCAAGTGTATGTACGGCTAGGTTCAAGCCCCCTTCCAAGTTCCATGTAAAACCAATGCATGTGGGAGGACCCTTGGAGTTTCCTAAGAACCTATTCGGCCAAGAGACACCCTTTGGGAGTTTCATGCATCCCATGGCCGAACCTAGACCATTCCCTTGGTTCCAAAGCTTGCTCATTCATGAAGCTGCCCACTCACCTCTCTATTCGGCTGAACATGGACAAAGGACATCAATGGTCATTTTTCTAGAATATTCATGTCTTAAATTAGGTTCATTGCTTAATAGTTAAGTTCATGAATTGTCTATTCGGTTAGCCTAAGAAACTAGTATAAATAGTTTGTTGATTTCATTTGTAAAGGACTTTTGCCAAATTTGTTAATGAACTTTTGTTCTTGTGAGGTTGCTTCCTCTCATATCTCGTACAAGTTTCGAAGACTTATCTAGCTTGTGCTAGTGGCGTCAACCGACTTGTTTTGAACTTATCACCAATCTTGGTGTGGCGTTCACCTATCCTTCTATCCATCGTTTCACCTTAACAATATAGGAATCGGGGTGACACTTTTTAGTGTTGAATCATTCCTGACGTTGAGTTCGTTTTTCCATCCCCCATCTTTCAAATTTCTTTCTTGTTAACCAAACCGAAACATTTATCCATCACCCATCTTTGTTGCATATAACCGAACCTATCACTAAATCTACCCTACTTAAAACCTTCCGCTTAAATTAAATACATTATTTTACTTTTATTATTAAAGTCCGAGATACGAACGACTCTCTCGAACGACGATCGGGCAATTACGTGAATTCGACTCGACTATCGGGCCGGATCACATCATTTGGTATCAGAGCTTGTAAATCGAGAGGCGCTAACGTCCGTATCAAGATCAAAATAGGTTTGTGGTGAAAAAAATCAAAAAAAATTGTATTTTCATTTTTTTCATTGTAAAGTGATATATTGAAAGTTGTAAAAAAAAAAAAGAGAGATACGAAATTATCAAAAAAAAAGAAATTCGAAATTAAAAAGAAAAGTGAAGTGATCAAAAGTTTGATTCTATTGTTTTATATTTCTTCCGATCGTCTTATATTCTTTTCATCAATTTTAACCCCCCAAAAATGCCACACTACTTTAAAAATTATTTTTTTTCTTTTAGCCTACCCGTACACCATACGTCTTATCCCTTGTAACCATTTGAAGCCGACCCCAAAGCACCTAGTCAAGTCAAAAGAAACAAAATACGAGGTTACGAGAGTCAGCTTGAGTGGTAAAAGGTAAGAGTGGTGAGATCATCCGAGAGTTGAAAAAGCCTAAAACGAGTGCAAACACGAGTGGAGTGTTCATCAATTTTTTCTTTGCGAGTGAATAGTGAGGTTTGTGGTGAGGATTTGAAAATCTATTGAAAAAAAAAGAGTCAACATGGAACGAAATGTGGAGGAAAGGCAACCCGTTCGTAATGTGCCGGATTTGAACATGCAAGCCTTACTTCAAGAAGTTGAACGGTTGTTTGATCGAAAGTTGGAACCGATACAAGACCGACTCGATCAAGTGGAGGGAAGAGGTCGACGAGCAAGGACCCCGATAAGTCCACCCCGAGACCGTGACCGAAGGCATGTTCGAGATGACGAAGTTTTCGATCCTAGTGAAGCCAAAAGTGAGGCTGGTTCGAATGTTAGTGCCCGACGGAGAGGCCAACATCATCGAGGCCAACGAGAGCGAGAAAGGTATGATGATGACTTAAAAAGCATTAGGTTATCAATTCCCCCGTTCCAAGGCCGTTCAGATCCCGAAGCATATTTGGAGTGGGAGAAAAAGATCGAGCTTATTTTCGAGTGCCATAACTACTCGGAAGTAAAGAAAGTTAAGTTGGCTGCCATAGAATTCACCGACTATGCCATGATTTGGTGGGACCAACTCACAACAACCCGAAGGTGAAATGGCGAGTGACCCATTAACACTTGGGCCGAAATGAAGGCTGTCATGCGCCGGAGGTTCATTCCAACGCACTACCACCGAGAGCTTTACCAAAAGCTCCAAAATATTTCTCAAGGTATGAGGAGTGTCGAGGACTATTACAAAGAAATGGAAGTTGCTATGATCCGTGCGAATGTGGACGAGGATCGAGAAGCCACTATGGCTAGATTTCTATCCGGACTTAACCGTGAGATCGCCAATGTTGTGGAGCTACAACATTATGTAGAGATAGTTGATATGGTCCACATGGCCATCAAAATCGAAAAGCAACTCAAAAAGAAAGGTGCTGCCCGAGGCTATTCAACCACCAATGTGTCTCGATGGAACCTAGGCACTAGCAAGAGTGCTACGATGAGCCAAACGAAAGATCCTATGGCACCTATCAAAGCTACCAAGCCTACGGGTGAAAATAGCAAAGGCAAGGCTGTTGAAGGTACCCAAAATCAGACGAGAGACATAAAATGTTTCAAGTGCCTTGGAAGAGGGCATATTGCGAGTCAATGTCCGAATTGAAGTGTCATGGTGATTCAACCAAATGGCGATATTGAATCGGAGGAGGAGGAGGATGAAAAGGTTGAAAACAATAACAAAACCCTTTCCGATGCCGAGGAAGAAATGGAGTATTCGGTCGAAGGTGAGATGCTTGTTGTTAAGAGGAGCTTAGGTTCACAAGGTACCGAACTCGATCCGCAACGAGAGAACCTTTTTCATACCTGATGTTTTGTCCGTGGAAAAGTTTGTAGCATGGTGATTGACGGAGGAAGTTGTACAAATGTTGCGAGTACCCTCCTAGTTGAAAGACTTGATTTGCCGACAAGTGTTCATCCGAGTCCATACAAGCTACAATGGCTTAATGATGGAGTTGAGTTAAAGGTAACCAAGCAAGTTCTTATCCCATTTTCAATTGGAAAGTATGAACATGAAGTTCTTTGTGATGTGGTGCCCATGCATGCGGGCCATATACTGCTTGGGAGGCCCTGGCAATTCGACCGAAGAGTGAAGCATGACGGATTTGCAAATCAATATACTTTCAAGTATCAAGGCTGAAATTTGACTTTGGCACCTTTGACACCGAAACAAGTTGTGGAGGATCAACAATGGTTAAAGCAATCTTTGGAACGAATGCGAGCGGAAAAAGAAAATGAAAAAGAAAGAGAAGAAAATGAAAGAGAAAAGAAAAAGAGTTGTGATAAAAAAAATGAGAGAAAAAGAACTTCAAAGAAACATGAGTGAAGAAAAGAAAAGAGTTCTGATTAACCAAAGTTTTCTTCTTTCTAATTCTTTTCAGGTTGACTCAAGCCCTATGATGCGGTTACGATACATTCCCGAAGAGAGAAGGTTTGTAATGATCAGGAAAGGTAAAGTTAATACTTGTTTTTGTGAACAAGGTAAGGTTTCTGGAATTTCTATTACACTTTTGTCTAACTTGATTGATGACGAAAACATTAACGATGAAGATATAACTGTTTTGGTTGATGGACACAAGATTTTTGATAAGCATGAGGTTGATAAGTTTGATGATTACTTGCTGTCCAAATTGCGTAGTTTAAGAGTACGACACCATGAGATAAATTTTTCTTTTCCATTGTTTGTTTATGATGGATGTATGCAGGTTTTGAATTGTTAAACGAATTCCTGTCAAAGGTCCAATACTTCGCAAGTACAATTTGAAATGCTCAAGCGAAGTACGGACATTTTGTTCTCAAATTCCTTGTTCATTAAGTTTTTAAGTTATAACGAGATATGTGTAATTGATAGTGAACATGGGATATTGATATTGTTCTGTTGTGATGGTCTTAAGTGTGAGAAAACTTGCTTCCATGACCGTTTGAATAGGTTTCTGCTTTGTAATGATTCTCAATTGGTTGCAAGTTATGAAATGTTTTTGCAGCAAGGTATGATGCATCTACTAAACACATTCATTCAAGGACGATCAAGTAGACGTCCCTGTTTCAAAATTAACCGTCGGCTCGACTTGAGGACAAGTCGCTTTGAAGACGGGGGGAATGATGTGAGCACACCCGGGGCATCCTCGAATGCACATCAAGTTTCTATTGAGCTGCCAAAAGGTCCCATGACCTGAGCCCGAACTAAGCAACTTCAAGATGCTATATCGGCCTATGTGATGCGCATTTGGGAAGATAACCAGCTCTCTGACGTTGAAGGAGCTAAGAACAACTTTTTGAAGACTCCATGCACCATATTGCAATCCGATCTCAGCTCCTCTTCAGCTCCCCTATGCGCCATTCAGCTCACATCAGCTCGCTTGAGCTCATTTTAGCTCGTTTGAGCTCGAACTTAGCTCGATTCAGCTCATTCCTTTTTCATTTCAATAAATTAAGTTTTAATCTAGCTTATAACTAAGTTTGCTACAGCTCATGCCGAATTCCCTAGCTCATTTTAGCTCACTAAGTGTTTTTGACTATTTGAGCTAGCCGAATTTATTATAAGTTGACTTATAATTATTGTGTTCAAATTTAGTTAGTGTTATTAAGTTATTTAGTTATTAATTTAATTTATAATTATATAAATAGTTGTGTGTTATTTAATTTTGTTATTTAATTTTGTAGGTTAGCCGAATATGGAAGATACATTCATGGCATTTAATGCAAGGTGCATGAACGAGAATGTTCATTGAACGGGAAGATTCATGCATGGTTCGGTTCAATGTTTGGAGAACATACATTCACATAGATGGAAGGTTAATGCATATTGAAGGGTGCATCTCCCTTGGACGGCACACATGCATGAATGGAGGGTCATTAATGCAAGTGCATGTACGGCTAGGTTCAAGCCCCCTTCCAAGTTCCATGTACAACCAATGCATGTGGGAGGACCCTTGGAGTTTCCTAAGCACCTATTCAGCCAAGAGACACCCTTTGGGAGTTTCATGCATCCCATGGCCGAACCTAGACCATTCCCTTGGCTTCCAAAGCTTGCTCATTCATGAAGCTGCCCACTCACCTCCCTATTCGGCCGAACATGGACAAAGGACATCAATGGTCATTTTTCTAGAATATTCATGTCTTAAATTAGGTTCATTGCTTAATAGTTAAGTTCATGAATTGTCTATTCGGTTAGCCTAAGAAACTAGTATAAATAGTTTGTTGATTTCATTTGTAAAGGACTTTTGCCAAATTTGTTAATGAACTTTTGTTCTTGTGAGGTTGCTTCCTCTCATATCTCGTACAAGTTTCGAAGACTTATCTAGCTTGTGCTAGTGGCGTCAACCGACTTGTTTTGAACTTATCACCAATCTTGGTGTGGTGTTCACCTATCCTTCTATCCATCATTTCACCTTAACAATATAGGAATCGAGGTGACACTTTTTAGTGTTGAATCATTCCTGACGTTGAGTTCGTTTTTCCATCCCCCATCTTTCAACTTTCTTTCTTGTTAACCAAACCGAAACATTTATCCATCACCCATCTTTGTTGCATATAACCTATCACTAAATCTACCCTACTTAAAACCTTCCGCTTAAATTAAATACATTATTTTACTTTTATTATTAAAGTCTGAGATACGAACGAATCTCTCGAACGACGATCGGGTAATTACGTGAATTCGACTCGACTACCCGGGCCGAATCACATCATGAACTTAATTTAATGCTGCTGCTTGGTTCATCCGAATGTACATGTGATTAAGGGGCTGTCTAGAGCACTTCAATAGCCTTAGTAATGTGAGCACACCCGGGGCGTCCTTGAATGCACACCAAGAATCAATTGAGCTTACAAAAGGTCTCATGACCGGAGCTCGAACCAAGCAAAATTAAGATGCTATATCAGCCTTTGTGTTGCGCATTTGGGAAGATAAGCAGCTCCATGACGTTGGAGGAGCTAAGGACAACTCCTTGAAGACTCCATGCACTATTTTGCAATCCGATCTCAGCTCCTCTCCAGCTCCCCCATGCGCCATTCAGCTCACATCAGCTCACTTGAGCTCGTTTTAGCTCGTTTGAGCTCGAATTTAGCTCGTTTCAGCTCATTCCTTTTTCATTTTAATAAACTAAGTTTTAATCTAGCTTATAACTAAGTTTGCTATAGCTCATGCCGAATTCCCTAGCTCAACTTAGCTCACTAAGTGTTTTTGACTATTTGAGCTAGCTGAATTTAATATGATAAGTTGACTTATAATTAATTAGTGTAATTAAGTTATTTAGTTATTAATTTAAATCATAATTATATGAATAGTTGTGTGTTATTTAATCATGTTATTTAATTATGTAGGTTAGCCGAATTTGGAAGATACATTCATGGCATTTAATGCAAGGTGCATGAACGGGAATGTTCATTGAACGGGAAGATACATGCATGGACCGGTTCAATGTTTGGAGGACATACATTCATGTACATGGAAGGTTAATGCATATTGAAAGGTGCATCTCCCTTGGATGGCACACATGCATTAATGGAGGGTAATTAATGCAAGTGAATGTACGGCTAGGTTCAAGCCCCCTTCCAAGTTCCATGTACAACAGATGCATGTGGGAGGACCCTTGGAGTTTTCTAAGCACCTATTCGGCCAAGAGACACCCCTTGAGAGTTTCATGCATCCCATGGCCGAACCTAGACAATCCCATTGGCTTCCAAAGCTTGCTCATACATGAAGCTGCCCACTCACCTCCCATTCGGCCGAACATGGACAAGGATACCATTGGTCATTTTTCTAGAAAGTTTCATGTCTTAATTAGGTACATTACTTAATTGTTAAGTTCATGAATGGACTATTCGACTAGCATAAGATATTAGTATAAATATTTGTTTTCTTTCATTTGTAGAGGACTTTTGCCAAATTTGTTAATAAACATTGTTCTTGTGAGGTTGCTTCCTCATATCGCATACAAGTTTCAAAGACTTATCTAGCTTGTGCTAGTGGCGTCAACCGACTTATTTTGAACTTATCACCAATCTTGGTGTGGTGTTCACCTATCCTTCTATCCATCGTTTCACCTTAACAATATAGGAATCGAGGTGACACTTTTTAGTGTTGAATCATTCCTGACGTTGAGAATGTTTTTCCATCCCCCATCTATCCAACATCCTTTCTTGTTTCCTTAGCCAAACCTATCACTACCCTTTTGCTTAACTTTTGAAAACCTTCCGCTATCCAAACCTATCCATTTCATTTCTATTTCTAAAATCTGAGGTACGAATGACTCTCTCGAACTACGATCGGGAACTTACGTGTATTCAACTCGTCTACTCGGGCTGGATCACATCATTTGGTATCAGAGCTTGTAAATTGAGAGGTACCTACGTTCATATCAAGATCGAAATAGGTTCGTAGTAAAAAAAATTCAAAAAAAAATTAAGTTGTATTTTCATTTTATCTTTGTAAAATTGATATGTTGAAGTTGTAAAAAAAAGAAAAAAAGATACGAAATTATAAAAAAAAAAGAAAAAAAAGTGAAGTGCTCAGTTTCTTCTCTATTGTTTATCATTGTTTCAATATCAACAAGTGTTCTTTTCATCAACTTTGTACCCCCCATTTCCAGAACGCCACACTACACCAAAGGAAAATTTTCTTTTAGCCTACCCATAACCTATACATCTTATCCCTTGTAACAGATTTTGAAGCCGACCCCAAAGCACCAAGACGAGTCAAAAGAAACAAAATACGAGGTTACGAGAGTAAGCTTGAGTGGTAAAAGGCTAGAGTGTGTGAGAACATTTGAGAGTTTGAAAAAGCCTAAAAACGAGTGCAAACACGAGTGGAGTGTTCATCAATATTTCTTTACGAGTGAAATAGTGAGATTTGTGGTGAGGTACTTGATTTTTTTTTATTTTGTTTTGTGATCTAACATTTTTTTTTCAGCAACAAAAATCATGTCACACAAAGAGTTCACTGAATCAGAATACCAATACTTGGTACAAGAAATGCGAAAAATGATGAAGTCCAACACCAAGAACATACACAAGAGATTAAATTATTTGGAAAAACAAGATCAAAGTGATAGAGTTTCTTCGAGTCGAAAAATGGAGACAAGAACCCCACAGAGATATACCCCTGACTACTACTTGAGAAAAAGTTCCTATTGTGATTCCTTTTCGCCATCTACTTCGAGACAAAGAGATTCATACTGTGACTCATATTCATCACCGAATTCGAGAAGTGACTTCGATCGAAAGTCCTTTTCATCAAGAAATTCGAGAAGACGAGAAGCCGATTATGATTTTGATTTGTTCCAAGATGGCGTTCGGAGAGAAAGACATACTCCTACTAGATCGTCAATGAAATCTTACTCGGAGTATTCTTCACGAAGTTTTGATTGTGAATCATATGCAAATAGTTCTTCATCTTTCAAGCAAGATTTGTATTCTCATCATTCTTCTGTACATTCTTGTAAAGAGAAAACAAAGAAAAGAAAAGAAAAAGCAAAGGAAGAAAAAGAAAACAAAATAAAAAGAAAAGAGAGCCAAAAGGCAAGTAAGAGAGAAAATGAGCGAATCTTGAGAGAACTTGAAAAAGTCTTTGAAAAAGCCTTTGAAATGCAAAAAGAAAAAGAAAAAGAAAATGAGATTGAAAAAGAGAATGAAAAAGAGTTTGAGAGTGAAAAAGAAGATGAAAAAGAAATTGAAACAAAAGGAACGAGTGATTCAGAAGAAAAAGAATCGAGTGAGAAAACAAGTGAGCAAGTGAGGATTATCTCTACTAACCCACATGTTCGATCTTCTTGTGAATTAGCTTTTCAGGTTCCTAGAGGTTTGTTCGACCAATTCCAACTACATTACCTTCCAAACGAGAGGTGTTTTAGGTTGTTCGAAAAAGGTGAGTTCACGAATGACACCCACCCACTTGCGATCGAAGGTAAGGAAGGTAAGGATTCTTTGTTTATCGAATCAAAGTCACTTGATTTGGCTAATTTTTGTTCACTTATTGTTGTCAACGATTCTGTTTTAAAAGGTGCCATATACAGCTTTTCTTATGACAATTACTACATTGGCAAATTTTTTGACAACATTGGATTAGTTTTCTCTAAGCGAATTTTGAATGTGTTTGATCAAAGTCTGTCACTTAAAGATTCTGATGTGTTTGACCATGCAAACTTTTTGAATTCATGTGTTAAATCTTTTTGTTTAAATATGCCTGCTCAATTGATTTGTGATAAATCTGCCTGTTTGAAAAGTTGCATGTTCTCTAAAAATTCTTTGTTTGGCATCCATGTTAGAAGATCTTCACATGATATGTGCAATTGTGTTCCTCATGAACAATCTTTGAGTTTTTGTGCAAAATTTCCATGTAGTGATTTACATTCCCGATTAATACTCTTGAAGCATGAACCTTTGCATATTGGTATGCTCGGTTTTGTCAATTCAACATGTGTGTTTAAGCTAGTGAAATATAATTCGTGTGGTGAGTTGATTATATCTTCTTCTAATATGTTGCTTGTTGAAATTCCTAATCAAGTTCGTGTGTTCAAGCCTGGTATTTGCTACATGAATTCATTTTATGGAAACATTAAGCACTTTGCATCATTTGCATTCAAATTATGTTTGCTTGATGTTCGAACTTTTGATAAGAAGGTGAAATTCAATGATTTGGGTTTCAATTTTGATTCGTTTACTAATCACCTTGCTTGGCCACATCTGAAATTTTCGTTCCATTTTGAGAAGGTAAGACCAACCTATATTTTTGGAATTGAATCAAATCTCCATGGTAACTTTCCTTTTCCATTTAAGTCCATAGTTTTCGTTAATACTAACCATTCTCATTTTTGTGAATTCCACCCCTCGAGGAGCAAGACATGTCATGGTGCGTCACCACCTATTCAAATTTATCGGAGTAATAGGTTTGTCTTACGTTATCTATCCAAAGAGAGAAGATTCATTTTGACTGAGAAAGGTAAACCCAATCCTCAATTGTCTTCTCTTCATATTCGTCAAGGTAAGTCATCTGAAAATTTTCAAACATCTTTGCTCAATTCAGTTGAAGTTGAAAATTCCATTGATTTGTTGTTTGGAAATTATTTATACTTTGATGTGATGGATTTTTCTTTTTGGCATTGTAATAATGTGATTATTATGCTGGAATTTGGAGACACCCCTTATGTTGTTCAAAAACAAAAGAAAGAGTTAGCATACCTTTGGCCATGGCATACCTTGCATGAACAAGACAAGGGACCAAATGAGTTGCTATATTCGGTTAAAGAAATTAAAATGTTTTGGATGAGGAATAATGTGTTTAAGTGCCTGCCATCATTTACAACCAATTATCCCTTGATCCAACTTAGTTTTCATGTTTGCAACGATGGTCTAATGGAACTCTTTGATAAATTTACGTATGCTTGCTTTGCCCAATTGAGATTTTTGGCATATGTTCGATTGAATGAATTTTTAATGAACTATCGAACACATTTGAATTTGACTCCTTTGAGTTTCTTTTTACCTATTTGTGGTAAGAATTTTTCAGGTTTGTGTGACATCTTCCATCCCATTTGATCGAGGAAAACCATGCACGAGTCAAAGTTCTCCCATGGACAAATGGCTCGACTTGAGGACAAGTTACTTTGAAGATGGGGGGAATGATGTGAGCACACCCGAGGCGTCCTTGAATGCACACCAAGAATCAATTGAGCTTCCAAAAGGTCCCATGACCGAGCTCGAACCAAGCAAAATCAAGATGCTATATTAGCCTTTGTGTTGCGCATTTGGGAAGATAAGCAGCTCCATGACGTTGGAGGAGCTAAGGACAACTCCTTGAAGACTCCATGCACTATTTTGCAATCCGATCTTAGCTCCTCTCCAGCTCCCCCATGCGCCATTCAACTCATATCAGCTCATTTGAGCTCGTTTTAGCTCGTTTGAGCTCGAATTTAGCTCTTTTTAGCTCATTCCTTTTTCATTTTAATAAACTAAGTTTTAATCTAGCTTATAACTAAGTTTGCTATAGCTCATGCTGAATTCCCTAGCTCAACTTAGCTCACTAAGTGTTTTTGACTATTTGAGCTAGCTGAATTTAATATGATAAGTTGACTTATAATTAATTAGTGTCATTAAGTTATTTAGTTATTAATTTAAATCATAATTATATGAATAGTTGTGTGTTATTTAATCATGTTATTTAATTATATAGGTTAGCCGAATTTGGAAGATACATTCATGGCATTTAATGCAAGGTGCATGAACGGGAATGTTCATTGAACGGGAAGATACATGCATGGACCGGTTCAATGTTTGGAGGACATACATTCATGTACATGGAAGGTTAATGCATATTGAAATGTGCATCTCCCTTGGATGGCACACATGCATTAATGGAGGGTAATTAATGCAAGTGAATGTACGGCTAGGTTCAAGCCCCCTTCCAAGTTCCATGTACAACCGATGCATGTGGGAGGACCCTTGGAGTTTTCTAAGCACCTATTCGGCCAAGAGACACCCCTTGAGAGTTTCATGCATCCCATGGTCGAACCTAGACAATCCCATTGGCTTCCAAAGCTTGCTCATACATGAAGCTGCCCACTCACCTCCCATTCGGCCGAACATGGACAAGAATACCATTGGTCATTTTTCTAGAAAGTTTCATGTCTTAATTAGGTACATTACTTAATTGTTAAGTTCATGAATGGACTATTCGACTAGCATAAGATATTAGTATAAATATTTGTTTTCTTTCATTTGTAGAGGACTTTTGCCAAATTTGTTAATAAACATTGTTCTTGTGAGGTTGCTTCCTCATATCTCGTACAAGTTTCGAAGACTTATCTAGCTTGTGCTAGTGGCGTCAACCGACTTGTTTTGAACTTATCACCAATCTTGGTGTGGCGTTCACCTATCCTTCTATCCATCGTTTCACCTTAACAATATAGGAATCGGGGTGACACTTTTTAGTGTTGAATCATTCCTGACGTTGAGAACGTTTTTCCATCCCCCATCTATCCAACATCCTTTCTTGTTTCCTTAGCCGAACCTATCACTACCCTTTTGCTTAACTTTTGAAAACCTTCTGCTATCCAAACCTATCCATTTCATTTTTATTTTTAAAATCTGAGGTACGAACGACTCTCTCGAACTACGATTGGGTAATTACATGTATTCGACTCGTCTACTCGGGTCGGATCACATCACTTAGAATGTGAACAAACTTATTTGAACAGCCACACATGTATGAACAAATAAAACCGAACAGCCCTTGGTGTGAAAGGAATAATCGGGTGGGTGTGAACAGCCTTAACTTGTCTTGGGTAGCCAAACGATCTTCTTGAAGAGTTGCTGCATGGGCTGGCCGAATGGTCACTTAGGGAACACCAAATGATCAGCACACCATCTTTAAATCATTCATGCACCTATGCCGTCCAAGGGTAATGTACCTACAACAATTAAAGCAGCAAATTAAATCCCTTTTAGACACATTAATTCGGCAACATAAAACAAATAATTCCTGCACCATAAATTAGGCTAGACATAATTAATCTTTGTAATAGTTAAGACATATTTAATTGGTCCTATTTAATGAAGCACTTAATTTAGAACATAATTAAAACATGTCCAGATTATGACAAATTAATTATTAAAACTAAATAACTAATTTAACTAACAGCAACTTAAATGATTTATTCCAGCATAATAAACTCAATAATGAAATGAGCTGAAAAGAGCTCGTTGAGCTAAGTTATGTTGAAGTTGAGCTGATTTGAGCTGATTTGAGCTTGAAGGAGAATGCATGGGTCGCTCGGCTTGCTGGTCCAAAAGCTTTCAATAAGTCCAGCAATGGTTTCACCCCAAACTCTATCAACTAATGCTGTTGTTGCGTCTTTGAATCTCTTAGCTCGAGCTCGGGTAATCGGTCCTACAGGCAACTCGAGAGGATCTATATTGGCAACTGGCAGCTCGGGAGGTGTGGTCGTATCAGGATAGGTGAACGCCACACCAAGATTGGTGATAAGTTCAAACAAGATCGGTAGACGCCACTAGCACAAACTAGATAAGTCTTCGAAACTTGTACGAGATATGAGAGGAAGCAACCTCACAAGAACAATGTTCATTAACAAATTTGGCAAAAGTCCTTTACAAATGAAATCAATAAACTATTTATACTAGTTTCTTATGCTAGCTAAATAGACTATTCATGAACTTAATGATTTAGTAATGAACCTAATTAAGACATGAACCTTCTAGAAAAATGACCAATGGTGTCCTTGTCCATGTTCAGCCGAATGGGAGGTGAGTGGGCAGCTTCATGTATGAGCAAGCTTTGGAAGCCAAGGGGATTGTCTAGGTTCGGCCATGGGATGCATGAAACTCCCAAAGGGTGTCTCTTGGCCGAATAGGTGCTTAGGAAACTCCAAGGGTCCTCCCACATGCATCGGTTGTACATGGAACTTGGAAGGGGGCTTGAACCTAGCTGTACATGCACTTGCATTAATTACCCTCCATTCATGCATGTGTGCCGTCCAAGGGAAATGCACCTTTCAATATGCATTAACCTTCCATGTACATGAATATATGTCCTCCAAACATTGAACCGAACCATGCATGAATCTTCCCGTTCAATGAACATTCCCGTTCATGCACCTTGCATTAAATGCCATGAATGTTTCTTCCAAATTCGGCTAACCTACAAAATTAAATAACAAAATTAAATAACGCACAACTATTCATATAATTATAAATTAAAATAATAACTAAATAACTTAATAACACTAACTAAATTTGGACACAATAATTATAAGTCAACTTATAATAAATTCGGCTAGCTCAAATAGTCAAAAACACTTAGTGAGCTAAATTGAGCTAGGGAATTTGGCATGAGTTGTAACAAACTTAGTTATAAGCTAGATTAAAACTTAATTTATTGAAATGAAAAAGGAATAAGCTGAAACGAGCTAAATTCGAGCTCAAACGAGCTAAAACGAGCTCAAGTGAGCTGATGTGAGCTGAATGACGCATGGGGGAGCTGGAGAGGAGCTGAGATCAGATTGCAAAATGGTGCATGGAGTCTTCAAGGAGTTTTTCTTAGCTCCTCCAATGTTATGGAGCTGGTTATCATCCCAAATGCGCATCACAAAGGCTGATATAGCATCTTGAAGTTGCTTGGTTCGAGCTCGGGTCATGGGACCTTTTGGCAGCTCAATGGATCCTTGGTGTGCATTCGAGGATGCCCCGGGTGTGCTCACATCATGCCCCCAGTTTTTCAACTCTTTCATCTTCCTCCTCCTCCGATTCAATATTGCCATTTGGTCGAATCACCATGACGCTCTGATTCAAACATTGACTTGTAATATGCCCTCTTCCAAGGCACTTGAAACATTTTATGTCTCTCGTCCGGTTTTGGGTACCTTCAACAGCCTTGCCTTTGCTATTTTCACCCGTAGGCTTAGTAGCTTTGGCAGGTGCCATAGGATCTTTTGTTTGGCTCGCTGTAGCATTCTTGCTAGTGCCTTGGTTCTATCGGGACACATTGGTGGTTGAATAGCCTCGGGCAGCACCTTTCTTCTTGAGTTGCTTCTCGATTTTGATGGCCATGTGGACCATATCAACTATCTCCGCATAGTGTTATAGCTCCACAACGTTGGCGATCTCACGGTTAAGTCCGGACAGAATTCTAGCCATAGTTGCTTCTCGATCCTCGTCCACATTCACATGGATCATAGCAACTTCCATTTCTTTGTAATAGTCCTCGACACTCCTCGTACCTTGGGAAAGGTTTTGGAGCTTTTGGTAAAGTTCTCGGTGGTAGTGCGTTGGAATGAACCTACGGCGCATGACAGCCTTCATTTCGGCCCAAGTGTTAATGGGTCGCTCGCCATTTCGCCTTCGGGATGTCGTGAGTTGGTCCCACCAAATCATTGCATAATCGGAGAATTCTATGGCTGCCAACTTAACTTTCTTTGCCTCTGAGTAGTTATGGCACTCGAAAATGAGTTCGATCTTTTTCTCCCCCTCCAAATATGCTTCGAGATCCGAACAGCCTTGGAATCGGGGAATTGATAACTTAATACTTTTTAAGTCATCATCAAACTTTTCTCGCTCTCGTTGGCCACGATGACGTTGGCCTCTCCGCCGGTCACTAACATTCGAGCCAGCCTCGCTTTCGGCTTCACTTGGTTCAGAAACCTCGTCATCTCGAACATGCCTTTGGCCACGGTCTCGAGGTGGACTTATTGGGGTCCTTGCTTATCAGCCTCTTCCCTTCACTTGATCGAGTCGGTCTTGTATCGGTTCCAACTTTCGATCAAACAACCGTTCAACTTCTCAAAGTAGGGCTTGCATGTTCAAATCTGGCAAATTCTGAACGGGTTACCTTTCCTCCACATTTCGTTCCATGTTGATTTTTTAATAATTTTTTTTAAATCCTCACCACAAATCTCACTATTTCACACGCAAAGAAATATTGATTAACACTCCACTCGTGTTTGCACTCATTTTTTTTAGGCTTTTTCAAACTCTCGAATGTTCTCACACACACTCGTCTTGGTGCTTTGGGGTCAGCTTCAAAATCGGTTACAAGGGATAAGATGTATAGGTTATGGGTAAGCTAAAAGAAAATTTTTCTTTAGTGTAGTGTGGCGTTTTGGAAATGGGAGGGTTAAAATTTGATGAAAAGATTATTTTTTATATTGAAACAATGATAAACAACAGAGAAGAAACTGAGCACTTCACTTTTTTTTCTTTTTCTTTTTTTTTATAATTTCGTATTTCTTTCTCTCTTTTTTTTACAACTTTCAATATAGCACTTTTACAATGATAAAAACGAAAAATACAACTTAAATTTTTTTACAACGAACCTAGTTCGACTTGATACGAACATCGGCACCTCTCGATTTACAAGCTCTGATACTAAATGATGTGATCTGGCCCGGGTAGATGAGTCGAATTCACGTAGTTGCCTGATCGTAGTTCGAGAGAGTCGTTCGTGCCTCAAATATGTAAATCTCAATGCATGTATGCAAACCCATATCCATATGTGGGGAAACTATCAACCCACCCAACCGCTACTCTCCACCCGTCCCAACCAAGCTCTCCATGTGGGGAATAACTCAACCCACCCAACCAATACTCTCCACTGGTAGCATAGCTGCTTTATCATATAACTGGAGGCCTAGCCTCTTTTAATAACTGGGGAAAAGCCCTTTTCGGTAAACTGGGGTAAAGCCCTTTTAGCACTTCCTCCGTTCATATAAAACCCAACCCATGCATATATGATTATATCATGGCATATCATGTGCATATCATGGCATATCATGTACAAAAACAGTATCACATGCATCTTAATTATAACATAACCCTAGGGGTATAATGGTCATTTCCACCTAGGGGCAAAATGGTCATTTTCACATTATAAGGGTAATTTCATCATTTTATCAATTATTAGGGTTTTCCATGCTCATTATCAATTATCAACAATTTCAAGTGTTTAAACAGCGATTCTAGCCCATTCTAGCAAAACTGAATTATTGGGCCAAAAACCCTAATAGGCCCTACATAGCCTATTTAGTCATCTAGGCCCATTTAGCCTATATTCCATAACAGTATTAACTGTCTTAATGTGCAATTTATCTGGATTCCATTTTCTACCAACCTTACCCAAATGGCCCGAAAAGCCCATTGGGCTCGATTTCAGCCCCTCGAGGCCCAACTTACCGTGATGCAGGAAATCGTGCCCTTACCTGTTCCAATGATCTCGATCATCAAACTTAGCGTATCTAACCAACCTATGAGCATTCGCATGCTCACGAGTCCTCGAAGTGCCGAAATTTTTGGCATTTCAGCTTTTCGGCATATATCGAGTTAAGTAACTAAAGAGGGTTTGTTACACACCTGATTTGTGACTACCACCACGAGATCATCTATGTGATGATTCCTACAATCCACCACTTAACCGATTAAACTATGAATCCATGAAACCAATGCAAGAACTCTCTTACCATACTCGGCCAATACCTTAATGGCCATGAAACCTTACCTTTGTCGACTTAGATGCACTAGATCTAAATCTAGCTGCGCCCACGCCTTTAATCCAATGCTCCTCATTGATCACCTCTTTTGTAAACTAACACACACATACGAATCAATCCAAAGTTATAATCAATCTAGACAAGTTGATAGCCTCCCTATGCCTTCAGAGATTTCGGCTTCTAAATCCTGAAATAGTGAATAAAACGAAAGTTTTGAGTACTTACCAGATGAAGGGATCGGTCACCACAAATAAAGAGAACAGGAAAGATGCTGGTCTAAAAGCAAACGGCACAACCAATCTTCAAAGGTTTTGGTTCTTGTAACTATTCAGCAAAGGTGATGAAAAGAAAGGAAGTATTGGTTTGGTTTTGGTAATAAAAAAAAAACTGGATGAAGAGAGTGGTGATTTCGGCTAGAGAAGAAAAGGGAAGAAAAGAATAACCCTATGATGTTTAAACAGAAGAAAAAATGGCACAACTAAGTCCCTAAATGGCGAAATACTAGCCAAATACTCCTCTGCCGAAATCCCCTCTCCAATTCCCACTATTCGGCCAACTCTTAGCTTCTCTCCAAATCCCTAAAATCTCTCCCCTTATCACTCCTTAATCCATGCATTTGACTGATTCAAACTCTCTCCAATAGAGTTTCATTCAACTTCCAACTCCTGCCTGCTCAAGGCATAAAAGGAACACCACAATTGCCAGCTTAGTGAATCGAACCCTAGCCTTCCTCAACCACTTACAAGCCACTTTTTTAGCTTCTTAGTGGCATCACTTAGCCACTTTGCCAAGGGCTCTTTTGTGTTACATTTTACCCTCGTCTTTTAATAAGGCCACCTATCCAACGCCCCTAACTCCTTAAGTCCAAAATTCAAAAATTCTTCCGGGTTTTGGCTAGCCCGTGGGCCTTCCATAGGCCCACTTACATATTCCAACTATGAATTTTCACTACCAAATACCAAATTTTAAAAACTTACCAAATTCTCAAAAATTACGAAAACCCAAAAATCAGGATGTTACAACTCTACCCTCCTTAAAGAAATTTTGGCCTCAAAATTTTAACTGAGCCAAACAATTGAGGATATTGTTGACACATCGCCTCTTCGGACTCCCAAGTAGCCTCTTCTTTGCCATGGTTTCTCCAAAGTACCTTCACCAATGGGACTGACTTTCTTCTCAATACCTTGACATCATGGTCAAGTATCTGCACAAGTTCTTCCTCGAAAGTCAAGTCTGACTGTACCTCGATTTCTGTAACTGGCACGAGATGAGTAGGGTCAGAATGATATCGCCTTAGCATGGACACATGAAAGACGTCGTGAATACGATCCAGCTCTGGAGGTAACTCTAGCTGATAAGCCACCGGCCCTATCCGCTTAAGGATCCGATAAGGCCCAATAAATCGTGGACTCAACTTGCCCTTCTTACCAAACCTCAATATCTTCTTCCAAGGTGAAACCTTCAAAAAGACCATGTCCCCTACAGCATATTCCATATCCTTACGCTTCAGATCATCATAAGACTTTTGTCGATCCGCTGCCTCCTTTAACCGATTCCTGATCACCTTAACTTTGTCTTCAGTATTCGCTACTAACTCCAGTCCAAGTACTTGCCTTTCCCCCAACTCAGCCCAACAAGTAGGCGAACAACACCTTCACCCATACAGTGCCTCGTAAGGAGCCATCTGAATACTTGCTTGGTAACTGTTGTTATACGCGAATTCTGCCAACGGCAAGTAATCCTCCCAATTGCCCCTAAAGTCGATAACACAACCCTCTCAACATATCTTCTAGAATCTGGATAACCCTCTCTGACTGCCCATCCGACTTAGGGTGAAAAGTAGTACTGAAATCCAATCGTGTACCCAACGCTTCATGTACTTATGCCAAAATTGAGATTTAAACCTTGGGTCTCGGTCAAAAATTATTGATACTGGCACTCCATGCTACCGCACTATCTCTGCCACATACAACTTGGCCGACTTCTGAAGTGAGTAATCGGTTCGGACAGGTATGAAATGGGCAGATTTTATCAGCCTATCCACAATCACCCAAACTGAGTCCTTCTTGGAAGGTGTCAATGGCAGACCACTCACAAAATCCATGGTTACCCTTTCCCATTTCCAAAGTGGTATCTTCACTGGCTATAACAATCCTGAAGGCAGTTGATGCTCAGCCTTTACTTGTTGACACGTCAAACATTTTCCCACAAATTCGGTCACTTCTCGCTTGAGCCTAGGCCACCAATATAGCTCTCGCAAGTCTCGATACAACTTACTCCCTCCTGGATGCATAGCACAAGGTCCACCATGTGCCTCCCTCAAAATAATCAATCTCAAGTCAGAGTCCTTCGGCACACAAATTCTTCCTCGAAAACAAAGAACCCCATCACCATGTAATCCAAAGTTTGGATTCTCCCCCTTCTCAACTTGCTGAAATTGAGAAACCAACGACTCATCCACCAACTGCTACTTCTTAATCTGCTCCACCCAAGTTGGTCTCACTTGTAATTCTGCCAATAAGCTTCCATCGTCATACAAGCTTAAGCGAGCAAACATTGCCTTCAATTCTGCCATAGTCCTTCGACTCAACGCATCAACCACGACATTTACCTTACCTGGATGGTACTCAATCGAATAGTCATAGTCCTTTAACAACTCTATCCACCTTCGCTGTCTAAGATTCAGCTCCTTTTGAGTCAGCAAGTACTTAAGACTCTTATGATCCGTATAGATAATGCATCTCTCCCCATACAAGTAGTGCCTCCATATCTTAAGCGCAAAGATCACCGCTGCCAACTCCAAGTCATGAGTAGGATAGTTTACCTCATGAGGCTTAAGCTATCGTGAAGCATAAGCGACCACTTTACCCTCTTGCATCAACACACAGTCCCAACCCTACATATGACGCATCACTGTACACAATGAAATCCTTACCAGACTCTGGCTGAATCAACACTGGTGCCTCAGTCAGAACCTTCTTTAACTTTTCAAAAGCCTCTTGCTGCTTATTTGTCCAAATAAATGGTGCTCCCTTCCTTATAAGTTTCGTTAACGGCGCTGCCAACACAAAAAATCCTTCCACAAATCTTCGATAATAACCTGCCAACCCCAGAAAACTTCAAATTTCTATTACTGACTTTGGTGGCTTCCATTCCAGAACCGTCTCAATCTTCTGAGGGTCTACCTTGATCCCCTCAGCAAACACAACATGCCCCAAGAATGTTACTTCACTCAACCAAAACTCACACTTACTAAACTTTGCATAGAGTTGCTTTTCCCTTAGCACTTGCAGCGCAATACGAAGATGCTCATCATGTTTCTCTTCCGTTTCCAAGTACACTAAGATATCATCGATAAAAACAACTACGAACTGATCCAAGTACGGCTAAAATACCTAATATATCAAATCCATGAATGCCACCGGTGCATTAGTCAAACCAAAGGGCATAACTAGAAACTCGTAGTGACCATATCGAGTTCTGAATGTTGTCTTATGACTATCCTCTTCTTTGACTCTCAACTGATGATATCCTGACTGAAGGTCAATCTTAGAAAATACTGAGGCTCCTTTCAGTTGGTCGAATAGATCGTCAATTCTTGGCAAAGGATACTTGTTCTTGATCGTCAGTTTGTTCAACTGTCGATAATCAATACACATTCGCATGGTCCCATCTTTCTTCTTTACGAACAACACTGGTGCACCCCACGGAGAAACACTTGGTCTTATAAACCCTCTATCTAACAGTTCTTGAATCTGAGCATTAAGTTCCACCAACTCCTTTGGTTCCATCCTATAAGGTGCAATTGACACTGGAGCTGTTCCAGGTAACAAGTCGATTCCGAACTCAACTTCTCTATTCAGAGGTAGTCCAGGAAGTTCTTCCGGAAATACATCTTGAAATTCTTTGATGGTCCTAACTGATTCCACAGTCATCCCCTCAGGTTCAGCTTGACTCACGAATGCTAAAAACGCCTCACAACCTTTCCAAATCAACTTCTCAGCCCTTAAAGCTGAGACAACATTGGACAAATAGTTCCTTCGCTCCCCTATGGCCATTATCTCTTCATCCTTGGCAGTTCTTAGCACCATTCTCTTAACAGCAGAATCCAACGTCGCCCTATGCTTAGTTAGCTAGTCCATTCCCAAAATAAGATCAAATTCCCCAAATGGCAGCTCTATTAAATCCCCTACAAGTATCCTACCTTGTGTCTCTAAAGGCACCTCCCTAAAGAGTTTATCTACCTTAACCGAGTGTCCCAAAGGACTTATCACTGATACCCCACTCACAGTCTCCTCAGGAAGCACACCCAATGCCCCAGATACATCACAAGCAACATACGAGTGACTGGAACCCACATCAATCAAAGCAGTGTAAGGCTTGCTATGAATGAGGAACGTACCGGTTATAACATTAGGAGCATCACCCTCCTCACGATGCCGTGCAGCATAAACCAACGTCGACTGTCGAGCTTCAGCATGTCCAGCACCCCTGCCATGTGCCCCACGTCCTCGTCCATTACCATTGCCACCTCTACCATGCCCATGACCTCTCTGTGGTGGTGGTCCTCCTCACTGCGGTTGGACACCTCTTTGCTCTGCAACTTGATCCTGAGCTGCTCTCCGAGGACACTCTTTAAACTTATGTTCCTTTGACCCACATCAAAAATATGCCCCAGTTCATTTCCAGCACTCCCCCATATGCGCTCTGCCACAGTCCTTGCAAACTTGAAGTCTAAAAGTATTAACCGGAGCTGGTCGAACTGGTTCCTCCATTCTAGCTCTTTTAACATTTCAATTTGCAGCACCCGAGGGTCTGAAATCCCTCCTGAATCTGGGTCGATCCCTCTCACAATTCTGCCGTTCGATTTGTTTTACTTCCTCAACTATCTTAGCCTTCTCCACCAACGCAGCGAAATCACGCTCCCTCTGTGGAGCTATCAGCACCCTAAGCTCATCGCAGAGGCCATCCTCGAATCAAACACTGCGCTCATATTCGGTCGTAACTATCCCGCTAGCATAACAACCCAGCCTCAAGAATTCTGCCTCATACTCCGCAACAGTCTTATTGTCTTGAGCTAGATTCAAAAATTCCTTTCGATGGGCATCTACATAACTAGCTCCAACATACCTCCCCTTAAAAGCACTCTTGAACAGTTCCCAGGTTACTTGTTCGGTTGGGGTACTCTCCCTTACAGTGATCCACCACTGGTATGCCTCATCTCGTAGCAACGACATGGCCCCCTTCAGCTTTTGCTCTATAGAGCAATCTAGGTCGTCCATAATCCGCTCTGTTGCCTCTAGCCAATATTCAGCCACATTTGGGGCTACTCCAGATACGCCCCTAAAAACCTCTGCTCCGTTAGCCCGGAGTCGCTCAGAGATGGATCCCCTATTCACTGTCCCCGGTGCTAGCTCCAGCAACCCTTTCCAAGACCCTTAACATCGCTTGGGACCAAGCATCATCCCCCGTAGCCCGATCATGTGACCCAGCCTTAGTTGCCTGTGGCACAGATGCCTCCTCAGCTGGCCTATGCCCTGAGGATGAAGATTCAGCTTGCACCCTTCCGCGACCACGTCCGCGGCCTCGTCCACGAGTTTCTCTTGTACTCATATCGAATTATCTATTTACGAATTTTATGACATCAGTTTAATATTTCATTTGTTTATTACGAGATATCTTATGAACATATAGCGATTCAGGGATTGTTTTCGCAACGTTGTAGCCTAGCTACAGTCTCAATCCTACTATTTTACAGCTCTACCCTATCTAAAGTATCATAGCAGGGTCTCAGTTCTATCTATAGCATCATATCAATATCACATGGTGTAAAAGAAAATACTTACAGACTTGGTGCCAGGGATTCAGTGTGCCACGTCTTTCTCCAAACCATTTAAAACAAAAACATGTATTTGGTCATAGAGAATAGAAATTCTTAAAAAAAATTGATTTAAAATACCCTTATTTTGAAATTCTTGATTTTAAACCCGTTTAGAAACCCACAGTCGAGTTTGTTGCAATCGGGCTCTGATACTACTAAATGTAACACCCTAAACCTGGCCTAGACGTTATGGCTGGATCCGACGTGTCACATTGAAGTTTTTTAAGAAAACCCATGCCTCTTTCAATATCCTCAGTGTTTGAAAAGATGGTTTTTTTTTTACTAAGTAATCAAAATGAATGGAAGCTGTGCACTAGGTAGGTATCCGAAATAGAGGAGGTGAGCCATGAAGGCTGCTTAAGTACCAAGCTCTCGATTGGATCCAATCCTAGACGTGCCCACAACCATTACCACACTTTGATAAACAAGTTGAAGTTCACTCAAGTAGATATTTTTGATAAACCGATTAATTGTATCGTTGCATTTTATTTTTTTAAAAACGAGTATCATTTTGAAAATGTACCCTAAATCTAGCCCATTTTGAATTATTATCAGAAAAATATAGAGTTATTAAAAATAAAAATAATCCCAGAAGAATAGTTAAAATGGCCTTATTACAACCCAAAAACAAATAATGTTAATAGTTAAGATAATACTATAAAACCATTTACTGATTTCAAAGTTCAAAAGCGATGATCATGGCCACTCTGAATCCCCTTCGGCTCCAAGTTTCCTCATCAAGGCTCACCTGCAAGTGATGTGATTCGGCCCGGGTAGATGAGTCGAATTCACGTAGTTGCCTGATCGTAGTTCGAGAGAGTCGTTCGTGCCTCAGATTTTAATAATAAAAGTAAAATAATGGAATAGAATAAGCGGAAGGTTTCAAGAAGGGTAAGTTTAGTAATAGGTTCGGTTATGTATAGCAAAGATGGGTGATGGATAAATGGTTCGGTTTGGTTAACAAGAAGGAAAGTTGAAAGATGGGGGATGGAAAAAATGAATTCAACGTCAGGAATGATTCAACACTAAAAAGTGTCACCCCGATTCCTATATTGTTAAGGTGAAAAATATGGATAGATGGATAGGTGAACGCCACACCAAGATTGGTGATAAGTTTAAACAAGAACGATTGACGCCACTAGCACAAGCCAGATAAGTCATTCGAAACTTGTACGAGATATAAGAGGAAGCAACCTCACAAGAACAAATGTTCATTAACAAATTTGGCAAAAGTCCCTTACAAATGAAATCAACAAACTATTTATACTAGTTTTTTATGCTAACCGAATAGACTATTCATGAACTTAACGATTAAGTAATGAACCTAATTAAGACATGAACCTTCTAGAAAAATGACCAATGGTGTCCTTGTCCATGTTCGGCCGAATGGGAGGTGAGTGGGCAGCTTCATGTATGGGCAAGCTTTGGAAGCCAAGGGGATTGTCTAGGTTCGGCCATGGGATGTATGAAACTCCCAAAGGGTGTCTCTTGGCCGAATAGGTGCTTAGGAAACTCTAAGGGTCCTCCTACATGCATCGGTTGTACATGGAACTTGGAAGGGGGCTTGAATCTAGCCGTACATGCACTTGCATTAATTACCCTCCATTCATGCATGTGTACCGTCCAAGGGAGATGCACCTTTCAATATGCATTAACCTTCCATGTACATGAATGTATGTCCTCCAAACATTGAACTGAACCATTCATGAATCTTCCCGTTCAATGAACATTCCCGTTCATGCACCTTGCATTAAATGCCATGAATGTATCTTCCAAATTCGGCTAACCTACAAAATTAAATAACAAAATTAAATAACACGCAACTATTCATATAATTATAAATTAAAATAATAACTAAATAACTTAATAACACTAACTAAATTTGGACACAATAATTATAAGTCAACCTATAATAAATTCGGCTAGCTCAAATAGTCAAAAACACCTAGTGAGCTAAATTGAGCTAGGGAATTCGGCATGAGCTGTAGCAAACTTAGTTATAAGCTAGATTAAAACTTAGTTTATTTAAATGAAAAAGGAATGAGCTGAAACGAGCTAAATTCGAGCTCAAACAAGCTTAAACGAGCTCAAGTGAGCTGATGTGAGCTGAATGGCGCATGGGGGAGCTAGAGAGGAGCTGAGATCGGATTGCAAAATGGTGCATGGAGTCTTCAAGGAGTTGTTCTTAGCTCCTCCAACGTTATGGAGCTGGTTATCATCCCAAATGCGCATCACAAAGGCTGATATAGCATCTTGAAGTTGCTTGGTTCGAGCTCGGGTCATGGGACCTTTTGGAAGCTCAATGGATCCTTGGTGTGCATTCGAGGATGCCCCAGGTGTGCTCACATCATTCCCCCCGTCTTCAAAGCGACTTGTCCTCAAGTTGAGCCATTTGTCCATGGGAGAACTTTGACTCGTGCATGGTTTTCCTCGATCAAATGGGATGGAAGATGTTACACAAACCTAAAAAAGTCTTACCACAACCGATAAAAAGAAACTCAAAGGAGTCAAATTCAAATGTGTTCGATAGTTCATTAAAAATTCATTCAATCGAACATATGCCAAAAATCTCAATTGGACAAAGCAAGCATACGTAAATTTATCAAAGAGTTTCGTTAGACCATCATTGCAAACATGGAAACTAAGTTGGATCAAGGGATAATTAGTTGTAAATGATGGCAGGCACTTAAACACATTATTCCTCATCCAAAACATTTTAATTTCTTTAACCGAATATAGCAACTCATTTGGTCCCTTGTCTTGTTCATGCAAGGTATGCTAACTCTTTCTTTCGTTTTTGAACAACATGAGGGGTGTCTCCAAATTCCAGCATAATAATCACATTATTACAATGCCAAAAGGAAAAATCCATCACATCAAAGTATAAATAATTTCCAAACAACAAATCAATGGAATTTTCAACTTCAACCGAATTGAGCAAAGATGTTTAAAAATTTTCAGATGACTTACCCTGACGAATATGAAGAGAAGACAATTGAGGATTGGGTTTACCTTTCTCGGTCAAAATGAATCTTCTCTCTTTAGATTGATAACGTAAGACAAACCTATTACTCCGATAAATTTGAATAGGTGGTGATGCGCCATGACATGTCTTGCTCCTCGAGGGGTGGAATTCACAGAAATGAGAATAGTTAGTATTAACGAAAACTATGGACTTAAATGGAAAAAAAGTTACCATGGAAATTTGACTCAATTCCAAAAACATAGGTTGGTCTTACCTTCTTGAAATGAAACGAAAATTTCAGATGTGGCCAAGCAAGGTGATTAGTAAACGAATCAAAATTGAAATCCAAATCATTGAATTTCACCTTCTTATCAAAAGTTCGAACATCAAGCAAACATAATTTGAATGCAAATGATGCCAAGTGCTTAATGTTTCCATAAAATGACTTCATCTAGCAAATATCAGGCTTGAACACATGAACTTGGTTAGGAATTCCAACAAGCAACATATTAGAAGAAGATATAATCAACTCACCATACGAATTATATTTCACTAGTTTAATCACACATGTTGAATTGACAAAACCGAGCATACCAATATGCAAAGGTTCATGCTTCAAGAGTATCAATCGGGAATGCAAACCACTACATGGAAATTTCGCACAAAAACTCAAAGATTGCTCATGAAGAACACAATTGCACATATCATGTGAAGATCTTTTAACATGGATGCCAAACAAAAAATTTTTAGAGAACATGCAACTTTTCAAACAGGCAGATTTATCACAAATCAATTGAGCAGGCATATTTAAACATAAAGATTTAACACATAAATTCAAAAAGTTTGCATGGTCAAACACATCAGAATTTTTAAGTAACAGACTTTGATCAAACACATTCAAAATTCGCTTAGAGAAAACTAATACAATGTTGTCAACAAATTTTCCAATGTAGTAATCGTCATAAGAAAAGCTGTATATGGCACCTTTTAAAACAGAATCGTTGACAACAATAAGTGAACAAAAATTAGCCAAATCAAGTGACTTTGATTCGATAAACAAAGAATTCTTACCTTCCTTACCTTCGATCGCAAGTGGGTGGTTGTCATTCGCGAACTCACCTTTTTCGAACAACCTAAAACACCTCTCGTTTGGAAGGTAATGTAGATGGAATTGGTCGCACAAACTTCTAGGAACCTGAAAAGTTGAATCACAAGAAGATCAAACATGTGGGTTAGTAGAGATAATCCTCACTTGCTCACTTGTTTTCTCACTCGATTCTTTTTCTTCTGAATCACTCGTTCCTTTTGTTTCAATTTCTTTTTCATCTTCTTTTTCACTCTCAAACTCTTTTTCATTCTTTTTTTCAATCTCATTTTCTTTTTCATTTTCTTTTTGCGTTTCAAAGGCTTTTTCAAAGGCTTTTTCAAGTTCTCTCAAGATTCGCTCATTTTCTCTCTTACTTGCCTTTTACCTCTCTTTTCTTTTTATTTCATTTTCTTTTTCTTCTTTTGCTTTTTCTTTTCTTTTCTTTGTTTTCTCTTTACAAGAATGTATAAAAGAACGATGAGAATACAAATCTTGTTTGAAAGATGAAGAACTATTTGCATATGATTCACAATCAAAACTTCGTGAAGAATACTCCGAGTAAGATTTCGTTGATGATCTAGTAGGAGTATGTCTTTCTCTCCGAACGCCATCTTGGAACGAATCAAAATCGTAATCAACTTCTTGTCTTCTCAAATTTCTTGATGAAAAGGACTTTCGATCGAAGTCACTTCTCGAATTCACTGATGAATATGAGTCATAGTATGAATCTCTTTGTCTCGAAGTAGATGGCGAAAAGGAATCACGATAGGAACTTTTTCTCAAGTAGTAGTCGGGGGTATATCTCCGTGGGGTTCTTGTCTCCATTTTTCGCCTCGAAGAAACTCTATCACTTTGCTCTTGTTTTTCCAAATGATTTAATCTCTCGTGTATGTTCTTAGTGTTGGACTCCATCATTTTTTGCATTTCTTGTACCAAGTATTGGTATTCCGATTCGGTGAACACTTCGCGTGACATGATTTTTGTTGCTGAAAAGAAAATGTTAGATCACAACACAAAATAAAAAAAAAATCAAGTACCTCACCACAAATCTCACTATTTCACTCGTAAAGAAATATTGATGAACACTCCACTCGTGTTTGCACTCGTTTTTAGGCTTTTTCAAACTCTCGAATGATCTCACACACTCTAGCCTTTTACCACTCAAGCTTACTCTTGTAACCTCATATTTTGTTTCTTTTGACTCGTCTAGGTGCCTTGGGGTCGGCTTCAAAATCGGTTACAAGGGATAAGATGTATAGGTTATGGGTAGGCTAAAAGAGAATTTTTCTTTGGTGTAGTGTGGCATTTGGAAATGGGGTGCAAAGTTGATGAAAAGAACACTTTGTCGATCGGATCAAAATATAAACAAAAGAAGAACTTGATCACTTCACTTTTTTTTAATTTCGTATCTCTTTTTTTTTTACAACTTTCAATATAGCACTTTACAATGATAAAAACGAAAATACAATTTTTTTTTTGAATTTTTTTCACCATGAACCTATTTTGATCTTGATACAGACGTCGGTGCCTCTCGATTTACAAGCTCTAATACCAAATGATGTGATCCGACCCGGGTAGATGAGTCGAATTCACGTAGTTGCCCGATCGTAGTTCGAGAGAGTCGTTCGTGCCTCGAATTTTAATAATAAAAGTAAAATAATGGAATAGAATAAGCGAAAGGTTTCAAGAAGGGTAAGTTTAGTAATAGGTTCGGTTATGTGTAGCAAAGATGGGTGATGGATAAATGGTTCGATTTGGTTAACAAGAAGGAAAGTTGAAAGATGGGGGATGGAAAAAACGAACTCAACGTCAGGAATGATTCAACACTAAAAAGTGTCACCTCGATTCCTATATTGTTAAGGTGAAAAATATGGATAGATGGATAGGTGAATGCCACACCAAGATTGGTGATAAGTTCAAACAAGAACGATTGACGCCACTAGCATAAGCCAGACAAGTCATTCGAAACTTGTACGAGATATGAGAGGAAGCAACCTCACAAGAACAAATGTTCATTAACAAGTTTGGCAAAAGTCCCTTACAAATGAAATCAACAAACTATTTATACTAGTTTCTTATGCTAGTCGAATAGACTATTCTGAACTTAACGATTAAGTAATGAACCTAATTAAGATATGAACCTTCTAGAAAAATGACCAATGATGTCCTTGTCCATGTTCGGCTGAATGGGAGGTGAGTGGGCAGCTTCATGTATGAGCAAGCTTTGGAAGCCAAGGGGATTGTCTAGGTTCGGCCATGGGATGCATGAAACTCCCAAAGGGTGTCTCTTGGCCGAATAGGTGCTTAGGAAACTCCAAGGGTCCTCCTACATGCATCGGTTGTACATGGAACTTGGAAGGGGGCTTGAACGTAGCCATACATGCACTTGCATTAATTACCCTCCATTCATGCTTGTGTGCCGTCCAAGGGAGATGCACCTTTCAATATGCATTAACCTTCCATGTACATGAATGTATGTCCTCCAAACATTGAACCGAACCATTCATGAATCTTCCTGTTCAATGAACATTCTGCTCATGCACCTTGCATTAAATGCCATGAATGTATCTTCCAAATTCGGCTAACCTACAAAATTAAATAACAAAATTAAATAACACACAACTATTCATATAATTATAAATTAAAATAATAACTAAATAACTTAATAACGCTAACTAAATTTGGACACAATAATTATAAGTCAACCTATAATAAATTCGGCTAGCTCAAATAGTCAAAAACACCTAGTGAGCTAAAATGAGCTAGGGAATTCGGCATGAGCTGTAGCAAACTTAGTTATAAGCTAGATTAAAACTTAGTTTATTTAAATGAAAAAGGAATGAGCTGAAACGAGCTAAATTCGAGCTCAAACGAGCTAAAACAAGCTCAAGTGAGCTGATGTGAGCTGAATGACGCATGGGGGAGCTGGAGAGGAGCTGAGATCGGATTGCAAAATGGTGCATGGAGTCTTCAAGGAGTTGTTCTTAGCTCCTCCAACGTTATGGAGCTGGTTATCATCCCAAATGCGCATCACAAAGGCTGATATAGCATCTTGAAGTTGCTTGGTTTGAGCTCGGGTCATGGGACCTTTTGGCAGCTCAATGGATCCTTGGTGTGCATTCGAGGATGCCCTGGGTGTGCTCACATCAGCAAGGTTAAAGAAATGGGGGGTGAGTTTGGAAACTCAGTGTGCAACAAGCCCCTTTTGATATGATCCGGCCCAGGTAGATGAGTCGAATTCACGTAGTTGCCCGATCGTAGTTCGAGAGAGTCGTTCGTACCTTGGATTTTAATAATTAAAGTAAAATAATGGAATAGAATAAGCGAAAGGTTTTAATAAGGGTAAGTTTAGTAATAGGTTCGGTTAAGGGTAGGAAAGATGGATGAAAGATAGAAGGTTCGGTTTTGTTTAACAAGAAAAAATATAAAAAAATGGAAATGGAAAACAAACTCAACGTCAGGAATGATTCAACACTAAGAAGTGTCACCCCGATTCCTATATTGTTAAGGTGAAAAAAATATGGATAGATGGATAGGTGAACGCCACACCAAGATTGGTGATAAGTTCAAAACAAGACGATTGACGCCACTAGCACAAGCCAGATAAGTCATTCGAAACTTGTACGAGATATGAGAGGATGCAACCTCACAAGAACAATATTCATTAACAAAGTTGGCAAAAGTCCTTTACAAATAAAATCAACAAACTATTTATACTAGTTTCTTATGCTAACCGAATAGACCATTCATGAATCTTAACGATTAAGTAATGAACCTAATTAAGACATGAACTTTCTAGAAAAATGACCAATGGTGTCCTTGTCCATGTTCGGCTGAATGGGAGGTGAGTGGATAGCTTCATGAATATGCATTGATGTACTTGGATGAATGATCTTCATACATGCATGGCTAGATTCGGCTAACTCCTTGAATGGAGCCTTGAATTCATGTTGTTTCACCCTGAGAGACTTAATTAAATAAGGCTTCATGAAGAGTCAAACTTGGTGTGAACAAGGAGCTTGAGTAGACACTTGTGTGTGAACGCCCAACCAAAGAGTCATCATGGTGTGAACACAATGTGTGAACACATGATCAATACATGAACCGTCCAATGCATGTTCCATCATTAATTTGATCCATGAATCTTCAAATACATGAATGTCCACCATGAACATGCATGTGCCTCTTGATTGCCGTCCATTGAACCTTCCCATGCATGCACCTTGCATTAAAGTCCATACATGAATCTTCCAAATTCGGCTAACCTACAAAATAACATAATTAAATAACACACAACTATTCATATAATTATAATTTAAAATAATAACTAAATAACTTAATGACACTAACTAAATTGGGACAAATTAATTATAAGTCAACTTATCATAATAAATTCGGCTAGCTCAAATAGTCAAAAACACTTAGTGAGCTAAGTTGAGCTAGGGAATTCGGCATGAGTTGTAGCAAACTTAATATAAAGCAAAGTTAAAACTTAATTTATTGAAATGAAAAAGGAATGAGATGAAATGAGCTAAATTTGAGCTCAAACGAGCTAAAATGAGCTCAAGTGAGCTGATCTGAGCTGAATGGCGCATGGGGAGCTGGAGAGAAGCTGAGATCGGATTGCAAAATGGTGCATGGAGTCTTCAAGGAGTTGTCCTTAGCTCCTCCAACGTCATGGACCTTGTTATCATCCCAAATGCGCAACACAAAGGCTGATATAGCATCTTGAAGTTGCTTGGTTTGAGCTCGAGTCATGGGACCTTTTGGAAGCTCGATTGATTCTTGGTGTGCATTCGAGGATGCCCCGGGTGTGCTCACATCATTCCCCCCGTCTTCAAAGCGACTTGTCCTCAAGTCGATTTCTGCATCAAAAGGGGATAAATCTGATACGTTAAAACTAGCACTTATGTTGTATTCACCCGGTAAGTCAAGTTTATATGAGTTCTCATTAATGCGTTCAAGCACTTGGAAGGGTCCATCTCCTCAGGGAAGTAACTTGGAACGTCGCTGGGCTGGAAATCGTTTCTCATGCGCATATGGACCCAAACCCAATCACCGGGTTCAAATATGACTCTCTTTCGTCCCTTGTTTGCTTACTGCACGTAAGACTTAGTTCTTGCCTCTATATTAGTTCGCACTTGTTGATGTAGCCTCTTCACGAAATCGGCCTTTTTCCTAGCATCAGAATGAATCAATTGGTTATTAGGTAAAGAGACTAAGTCTAAAGGAGTTATTGGATTAAACCCATAGACCACTTCAAAAGGTGTATGTTTGGTTGCTGAATGGACCGTTCTATTATAGGCAAACTTAATATGGGGCAAACAATCTTCCCATGATTTCAAATTCTTACGAATGATAGCCCGCAGGAGAGTAGAAAGTACTCGATTGACCACTTCGGTTTGTCCATCCGTTTGAGGATGACAAGTAGTTGAAAACAATAATTTGGCTCTGAGTTTACCCTAAAGAGATCTCCAAAAATGGCTAAGGAATTTCGCGTCTCGATCTGACACGATAGTTCGCGGCACTCCATGTAAACGAACAATGTCCCTAAAGAAAAGGTTAGAAATGTGTACAGCATCATCAGTTTTTGCACAAGTAATAAAATGTGACATTTTAGAAAATTGATCTACAACTACAAATATAGAATCCTTTCCCGTTTTAGTTCGGGGCAAACCGAGGATGAAATCCATGGATATATCCGTCCAAGGAGTTTCAGGTATTGGTAATGGCGAGTAAAGTCCATGGGGTTGAATCTTGGATTTTGCTCATTTGCACGCCAAACATCGCTCGCAAACCTGCTCCACGTCTCACCTCATCCTAGGCCAATAAAAATGTTCGTTAAGGGTGGCTAACATCTTGCTAACTCTAAAATGTCCCATGAGTCCTCCACTATGTGCTTCTTGCACAAGCAAATCCCGAACAGAGCTTTGTGGAACACAAAGCTTACCTTCCTTGAACAGAAACCCATCAAACCTATAAAATTTCTCAAATGCAACATGCTCACAAGCAGAATAGATTTCTCCAAAATCAACATTGTTAGCATACAATTCTTTTAAGAAAGAAAACCCAAGCAGATTTGATTCAAGAGTAGAAAGTAAGGTATACCTCCGCGATAGGGCATCAACTACCACGTTGTTTTTACCTTTCTTGTACTTAATTACATAGGGAAATGACTCAAGGTAGTCGACCCAATTAGCATGCCTCTTGTTCAACTTGTTTTGACCCTTTATATGTTTCAAGGATTCGTGGTCGGAATGGATTACAAACTCTTTTGGCCACAAATAATGTTGCCAAGTTTCAAGAGCCCGTATTAATGTGTACATTTCTTTGTCGTAGACCGGATAATTGAGTGGGGCTCCACTAAGCTTCTCACTAAAATAGGCAATGGGTCATCCGTCTTGGGTTAATACAGCTCCAATACCCACACCGGATGCATCACACTCAAGTTCAAAGGTTTTTGAAAAATCTGGCAAAGCAAGTAAAGGTGCATTAGTAAGACAATTTTTAATCTCAATAAAAGACCTCTCTTGCTCATCTTCCCAATGGAACGCGGAGTCTTTTTTTATCACGCTTGTTAAGGGTGCTAGCCAATGTGCTGAAATTAGGCACAAATCGCCGATAGAAGCTTGCCAATCCATGGAAGCTTCGAACTTGGCTAATGGATGTAGGCCTCGGCCACTCTTGATCGCCTTTATTTTCTCTTGGTCGACTTCCAAACCTTGTGCACTAACTACAAAACCAAGAAAGATAACTTTGTCAGAACAAAAAGTACATTTCTTAAGATTAGCAAAGAGAGTTTCCTTACGCAATGTTTCAAGAACAGATTTGAGGTGTATTACGTGATCTTCCAAAGTCTTGCTATAAATGAGGATATCATCGAAATAAACAACACAAAACTTACCAATGAAGGATCTCAACACATGGTTCATGAGCCTCATAAAAGTACTAGGAGCGTTGGTTAAGCCAAATGGCATGACCAACCACTCATACAAACCATGTTTCATTTTGAAGGCAGTTTTCCACTCGTCGCCTTCTCGCATACGAATCTGGTGATATCCACTTTTCAAATCGATCTTGGAGAATAGTTTGGCTCCACTTAGTTCATTTAGCATGTCATCTAGTCATGGAATCGGATGTCGATATTTGATAGTGATTTTATTCACAGCACGACAATCGACACACATTCACCAAGTACATCCTTTTTCGGCACCAAGAGGACTGGCATGGCACAGGGGCTAAGACTTTCTCTAATATAGCCTTTTTCCATCAATTCGTTAACTTGTCGTTGTAGCTCTTTAGTTTCTTCGAGATTCATTCTATAGGCAGGCCGATTTGGAATTACCGCTCTCGGCACAAAATCAATTTGGTGCTTGATTCCTCGAAAAGGTGGTAATCCATTAGGAGTCTCTTCCAGGAAAACGTCTTGGAAATCCTGCAAAAGACTCAAAATAGAAAACGGTAAGTCCTCGGGCAGTTTGTTAGTGCTAAAAAGATTTTCCTTGTACAGGAGTACAAGAATGGTTTGTTTTGATAGTAATGCTCTCCTAACTTCTCTTTTTTTTGCAAACAGAATTTTTTTTCTATTCTCTTTTTCTTGCTCCTCTTTTTCTTTTCTCACTTGTTCTTTTTTTTCTTTTGCTATTTTTGCATTCTTTTTCTCGATTTTCTTTTCTTTTTTCAGATTCATTCTTTTCTTTTTCTCTCAACTGATTTACAGCAGACTTCATTCTCGTTTGATCCTCGAACACTTGCTTGGGCGTCAATGGTACCAAAGTAATATTCCTTCCTTGATATTTGAATGTATACCGATTGGTATACTCGTTGTGGGTGACTTTTCGATCTTATTGCCACGGCCTCCCAAGCAATAGATGTCCCGCATGCATGGGAACAACATCACAAAGTACCTCATCCTCGTACTTACCAATTGAAAAAGAAACAAGTACTTGTTTGGTTACCTTGATTTCGCCACCATCATTGAGCCATTGGAGTTTGTAAGGGCTCGGATGTTTGGTGGTGGTCAAGCCTAATTTCTCCACCATTAAAGTGCTTGCCACGTTGGTACAGCTTCCACCATCGATGATCAAACTACAGACTTTCCCTTAAACATGGCATCGAGAATGGAAGATATTCTCTCATTGTTGTTCATTTTCAGGACTTTGAATACTGAGGCTTCTTTTAACAACGAGAAGCTTTTTGGCTTGCGCCATGTTGAACAATAAGGATAATTAGAATCCTCACCACAAATCTCACTATTCACTCGCAAAGAAAAAAATTGATGAACACTCCACTCGTGTTTGCACTCGTTTTTAGGCTTTTTTTTCAAACTCTCAATTGTTCTCATACACTCTAGCCTTTTACCACTCAAGCTTACTCTCGTAACCTCGTATTTTGTTTCTTTTGACTAATCTTTGGTACTTTGGGGTCGGCTTCAAAATGGTTACAAAGGATAAAATGTATAGGTTATGGGTAGGCTAAAGGAAAAATTTTTGGTATAGTGTGGCATTTTGGAAATAGGGTGCAAAGTTGATGAAAAGAACACTTTGTCGATCGGGTCAAAATATAAACAAAAGAAGAACTTGATCACTTCACCCTTTTTTTTTTACAACTTTCAATATAGCACTTTACAATGATAAAAACGAAAATACAATTTTTTTGTTCGAATATTTTTTTCAAATTTTTTTCACCACAAACCTATTTTGATCTTGATACAGACGTCGGCGCTTCTCGATTTACCAGCTCTGATACCAAATGATGTGATCCAGCCCGGGTAGATGAGTCAAATTCACGTAGTTGCCCGATCGTAGTTCGAGAGAGTCGTTCGTGCCTCGAATTTTAATAATAAAAGTAAAATAATGGAATAGAATAAGCGGAAGGTTTCAAGAAGGGTAAGTTTAGTAATAGGTTCGGTTATGTGTAGCAAAGATGGGTGATGGATAAATGGTTCAGTTTGGTTAACAAGAAGCAAAGTTGAAAGATAGGGGATGGAAAAAATGAACTCAACGTCAGGAATGATTCAACACTAAAAAGTGTCACCCCGATTCCTATATTGTTAAGGTGAAAAATATGGATAGATGGATAGGTGAACGCCACACCAAGATTGGTGATAAGTTCAAACAAGAACGATTGACGCCACTAGCACAAGCCAGATAAGTCGTTCGAAACTTGTACGAGATATGAGAGGAAGCAACCTCACAAGAACAAATGTTCATTAACAAATTTGACAAAAGTCCCTTACAAATGAAATCAACAAACTATTTATACTAGTTTCTTATGCTAGTCGAATAGACTATTCATGAACTTAACGATTAAGTAATGAACCTAATTAAGACATGAACCTTCTAGAAAAATGACCAATGGTGTCCTTGTCCATGTTCAGCCGAATGGGAGGTGAGTGGGCAGCTTCATGTATGAGCAAGCTTTGGAAGCCAAGGGGATTGTCTAGGTTCGGCCATGGGATGCATGAAACTCCCAAAGGGTGTCTCTTGGCTGAATAGGTGCTTAGAAAACTCCAAGGGTCCTCCTACATGCCTTGCATTAATTACCCTCCATTCATGCATGTGTGCCATCCAAGGGAGATGCACCTTTCAATATGCATTAACCTTCCATGTACATGACTGTATGTCCTCCAAACATTGAACCGAACCATTCATGAATCTTCCCGTTCAATGAACATTCCCGTTCATGCACCTTGCATTAAATGCCATGAATGTATCTTCCAAATTCGGCTAACCTACAAAATTAAATAACAAAATTAAATAACATACAACTATTCATATAATTATAAATTAAAATAATAACTAAATAACTTAATAACACTAACTAAATTTGGACACAATAATTATAAGTCAACCTATAATAAATTCGGCTAGCTCAAATAGTCAAAAATACCTAGTGAGCTAAATTGACCTAGGGAATTCGGCATGAGCTGCAGCAAACTTAGTTATAAGCTAGATTAAAACTTAGTTTATTTAAATGAAAAAGGAATAAGCTGAAACGAGCTAAATTCTAGCTCAAACAAGCTAAAACGAGCTCAAGTGAGCTGATGTGAGCTGAATGACACATGGGGGAGCTGGAGAGGAGCTGAGATCGAATTGCAAAATGATGCATAGAGTCTTCAAGGAGTTGTTCTTAGCTCCTCCAACGTTATGGAGCTGGTTATCATCCCAAATGCGCATCACAAAGGCTGATATAGCATCCTGAAGTTGCTTGGTTCGAGCTCAGGTCATGGGACCTTTTGGCAGCTCAATGGATCCTTGGTGTGCATTCGAGGATGCCCCGGGTGTGCTCACATCAGCAAGGTTAAAGAAATGGGGGTTGAGTTTGGAAACTCAGTGTGCAACAAGCCCCTTTTGATGTGATCCAGCCCAGGTAGATGAGTCAAATTCACGTAGTTGCCCGATCGTAGTTCGAGAGAGTCGTTCATACCTCAGATTTTTATAATAAAAGTAAAATAATGGAATAGAATAAGTAGGAGGTTTCAAGAAGGGTAAGTTTAGTAATAGGTTCGGTTAAGGGTAGCAAAGATGGATGAAGGATAGAAGGTTGGGTTTTGTTTAACAAGAAAATATAAAAAAAATGGAAATGGAAAACGAACTCAACGTCAGGAATGATTCAACACTAAGAAGTGTCACCCCGATTCCTATATTGTTAAGGTGAAAAAAATATGGATAGATGGATAGGTGAATGCCACACCAAGATTGGTGATAAGTTCAAACAAGAACGATTGACTCCACTAGCACAAGCCAGATAAGTCGTTCGAAACTTGTACGAGATATGAGAGGAAGCAACCTCACAAGAACAAATGTTCATTAACAAATTTGGCAAAAGTCCCTTACAAATGAAATCAACAAACTATTTATACTAGTTTCTTATGCTAGTCGAATAGACTATTCTGAACTTAACGATTAAGTAATGAACCTAATTAAGACATGAACCTTCTAGAAAAATGACCAATGGTGTCCTTGTCCATGTTCGGCCGAATGGGAGGTGAGTGGACAGCTTCATGTATGAGCAAGCTTTGGAAGCCAAGGGGATTGTCTAGGTTCGGCCATGGGATGCATGAAACTCCCAAAGGGTGTCTCTTGGGTGAATAGGTGCTTAGGAAACTCCAAGGGTCCTCCGACATGCATCGGTTGTACATGGAACTTGGAAGGGGGCTTGAACCTAGCCGTACATGCACTTGCATTAATTACCCTCCATTCATGCATGTTTGCCGTCCAAGGGAGATGCGCCTTTCAATATGCATTAACCTTCCATGTACATGAATGTATGTCCTCCAAACATTGAACCGAACCATTCATGAATCTTCCCGTTCAATGAACATTCCTGTTCATGCACCTTGCATTAAATGCCATGAATGTATCTTCCAAATTCGGCTAACCTACAAAATTAAATAACACACAACTATTCATATAATTATAAATTAAAATAATAACTAAATAACTTAATAACACTAACTAAATTTGGACACAATAATTATAAGTCAACCTATAATAAATTCGGCTAGCTCAAATAGTCAAAAACACCTAGTGAGCTAAATTGAGCTAGGGAATTCAGCATGAGCTGTAGCAAACTTAGTTATAAGCTAGATTAAAACTTAGTTTATTTAAATGAAAAAGGAATAAGCTGAAACGAGCTAAATTCTAGCTCAAACAAGCTAAAACGAGCTCAAGTGAGCTGATGTGAGCTGAATGACGCATGGGGGAGCTGGAGAGGAGCTGAGATCGAATTGGAAAATGATGCATGGAGTCTTCAAGGAGTTGTTCTTAGCTCCTCCAACGTTATGGAGCTGGTTATCATCCCAAATGCGCATCACAAAGGCTGATATAGCATCTTGAAGTTGCTTGGTTCGAGCTCGGGTCATGGGACCTTTTGGCAGCTCAATGGATCCTTGGTGTGCATTCGAGGATGCCCCGGGTGTGCTCACATCAGCAAGGTTAAAGAAATGGGGGCTGAGTTTGGAAACTTAGTGTGCAACAAGCCCCTTTTGATGTGATCCAGCCCAGGTAGATGAGTCAAATTCACGTAGTTGCCCGATCGTAGTTCGAGAGAGTCGTTCATACCTCAGATTTTAATAATAAATGTAAAATAATGGAATAGAATAAGCAGGAGGTTTCAAGAAGGGTAATTTTAGTAATAGGTTCGGTTAAGGGTAGCAAAGATGGATGAAAGATAGAAGGTTTGGTTTTGTTTAACAAGAAAAAAATATAAAAAAATGGAAATGGAAAACAAACTCAACGTCAGGAATGATTCAACACTAAGAAGTTTCACCCCGATTCCTATATTGTTAAGGTGAAAAAAATATGGATAGATGGATAGGTGAACACCACACCAAGATTGGTGATAAGTTCAAAACAAGACGATTGACGCCACTAGCACAAGCCAGATAAGTCGTTCGAAACTTGTACGAGATATGAGAGGAAGCAATCTCACAAGAACAATATTCATTAACAAATTTGGCAAAAGTCCTTTACAAATGAAATCAACAAACTATTTATACTAGTTTCTTATGCTAGCCGAATAGACCATTCATGAATCTTAACAATTAAGTAATGAACCTAATTAAGACATGAACTTTCTAGAAAAATGACCAATGGTGTCCTTGTCCATGTTCGGCCGAATGGGAGGTGAGTGGATAGCTTCATGAATATGCATTGATGTACTTGGATGAATGATCTTCATACATGCATGGCTAGATTCGGCTAACTCCTTTAATGGAGCCTTGAATTCATGTTGTTTCACCATGAGAGACTTAATAAATAAGGCTTCATGAAGAGTCAAACTTGGTGTGAACAAGGAGCTTGAGTAGACACTTGTGTGTGAACGCCCAACCGAAGGGTCATCATGGTGTGAACACAATGTGTGAACACATGATCAATGCATGAATCGTCCAATGCATGTTCCATCATTAATTTGATCCATGAATCTTCAAATACATGAATGTCCACCATGAACATGCATGTGCCTCTTGATTGCTGTCCATTGAACCTTCCCATACATGCACCTTACATTAAAGTCCATACATGAATCTTCCAAATTCGGCTAACCTACAAAATAACATAATTAAATAACACACAACTATTCATATAATTATAATTTAAAATAATAACTAAATAACTTAATGACACTAACTAAATTTGGACAAAATAATTATAAGTCAACTTATCATAATAAATTCGGCTAGCTCAAATAGTCAAAAACACTTAGTGAGCTAAGTTGAGCTAGGGAATTCGGCATGAGCTGTAGCAAATTTAATTTAAAGCAAAGTTAAAACTTAATTTATTGAAATGAAAAAGGAATGAGCTGAAATGAGCTAAATTCGAGCTCAAACGAGCTAAAACGAGCTCAAGTGAGCTGATGTGAGCTGAATGGCGCATGGGGAATTGGAGAGGAGCTGAGATCGGATTGCTAAATGGTGCATGGAGTCTTCAAGGAGTTGTCCTTAACTCCTCCAATGTCATGAACCTTGTTATCATCCCAAATGCGCAACACAAAGGCTGATATAACATCTTGAAGTTGCTTGGTTCGAGCTCGAGTCATGGGACCTTTTGGAAACTCGATTGATTCTTGGTGTGCATTCGAGGATGCCCCGGGTGTGCTCACATCACCTTTCAGAGCCCAAATCAACACAAGCATACTGGGCCGAAGCCTTCTCATTAATCATGTTACTGGGCCCAAGCCTTCCGTTTAACGGTTACTGGGCCTTAACCCTTGTTCATATATAAACTTATTGGGCCGAAGCCTTTTCATAATTCATATCACTGGGCCGAAGCCTTATTCTGTAAATGGTATGGCCCACTGGCCCATCTTCATAACAATCAAATATGTAAATCTCAATGCATGTATGCAAACCCATATCCATATGTGGGGAAACTATCAACCCACCCAACCGCTACTCTCCACCCGTATCAACCAAGCTCTCCATGTGGGGAATAACTCAAACCACCCAACCAATACTCTCCACTGGCAACATAGCTGCTTTATCATATAACTGGAGGCCTAGCTTCTTTTAATAACTGGCGAAAAGCCCTTTTCGATAAACTGGGGCAAAGCCCTTTTAGCACTTCCTCCGTTCATATAAAACCCAACCCATGCATATATGATTATATCATGGCATATCATGTGCATATCATGGCATATCATGTACAAAAATAGTATCACATGCATCTTAATTATAACATAACCCTAGGGGTATAATGGTCATTTCTACCTAGGGGCAAAATGGTCATTTTCACATTATAAGGGTAATTTTATTATTTTATCAATTATTAGGGTTTTCCATGCTCATTATCAATTATCAACAATTTCAAGTGTTTAAACAGTGATTCTAGCCCATTCTAGCAAAACCGAATTATTGGGCCAAAAACCCCTAATAGGCCCTACATAGCCGATTTAGTCATCTAGGCCCATTTAGCCTATATTCCATAACGGTATTAACTGTCTTAATGTGCAATTTATCTGGATTCCATTTTCTACCAACCTTACCCAAATGGCCTGAAAAGCCCATTGGGCCCGATTTCAATCCCTCGAGGCCTAACTTACCGTGATGCAGGAAATCGTGCCCTTACCTATTCCAATGATCCCGATCATCAAACTTAGCGTATCTAACCAACCTATGAGCATTCACATGCTCACGAGTCCTCGAAATGCCAAAATTTTTGACATTTTGGCTTTTCGGCATATATTGAGTTAAGCTACGAAAGAGGGTTTGTTACACACCTGATTTGTGACTACCACCACGAGATCATCTATGCGACGATTCCTACAATCCACCACTTAACCGATTAAACTATGAATCCATGAAACCAATGCAAGAACTCTCTTACCATACTGGGCCAATACCTTAATGGTCATGAAACCTTACCTTTGTCGACTTAGATACACTAAATCTAAATCTAGCTGCGCCCACGCCTTTAATCTAATGCTCCTCATTGATTACCTCCTTTGTAAACTAACACACACATACGAATCATCCAAAGTTATAATCAATCTAGACAAGTCGACAGCCTCCCTATGCCTTCAGAGATTTCAGCTTCTAAATCCCGAAATAGTGAATAAAACGAAAGTTTTGAGTACTTACCAGATGAAGGGATCGGTCACCACAAATAAAGAGAATAGGAAAGATGCTGGTCTAAAAGCAAACGGCACAACCAATCTTCAAAGGTTTCAGTTCTTGTAACTATTCGGCAAAGGTGATGAAAAGAAAGGAAGTATTGGTTTGGTTTTGGTAATAAAAAAAAAAAAAGAAAACTGGATGAAGAGAGTGGTGATTTCGGCTAGAGAAGAAAAGGGAAGAAAAAAATAACCCTATGATGTTTAAACAGAAGAAAAAACGGCACAACTAAGTCCTTAAATGCCAAAATACTAGCCAAATACTCCTCTGCCGAAATCCCCTCTCCAATTCCCACTATTCGGCCAACTCTTAGCTTCTCTCCAAATCCCCAAAATCTCTCCCCTTATCACTCCTTAATCCATGCGTTTGACTAATTCAAACTCTCTCCAACAGAGTTTCATTCAACTTCCAACTCCTGCCTGCTCAAGACATAAAAAGAACACCACAATTGCCAGCTTAGTGGATTGAACCCTGGCCTTCCTCAACCACTTACACGCCACTTTTTTAGCTCCTTAGTGGCGTCACTTAGCCACTTTTCCAAGGGCTCTTTTGTGTTACGTTTTACCCTCGTCTTTTAATCTTAACTCTTTAAGTCCAAAATTCAAAAATTCTTCTAGGTTTTGGCCAGCCCGTGAGCCTTCCATAGGCCCACTTACATATTCCAACTATGAATTTTCACTACCAAATATCAACTTTTAAAAACTTACCAAATTTTTAGAAATTACAAAAACTCAAAAATCAGGATGTTACACAATATTTGTTGAAAGAGATGGAGTGCATGCTCGATCGAAAAATCAAGCCTATCCAAAAAAAGCTAGACCATCAAGCAAGAGCTCAACAGAAGCAAAATTCACCAAGTCAGAAAACAGAGTCAAGAACATCACGGAGACACACATTCGATGACTACACGAGAAGAGATTTCCATCGTGATACCTATTCAACAAGAAATTTGAGTAGAAAGAAAGAAAGCTTCAAGTCTAAAGTCTTTCGAGATAACGAACGAGGGAGCCCAAGTAACTCTTCGTATGCATCCACGAAGACTCATTCATGAAGAATTAATCGTGAACTCTATTTAAATGATTTCTCATCTTTCGTGCAAAATACTTATCATGTGATTCACCTGATTATCTTCAAGTTGTAAAGAAAAAATGAGAGAAAAAGAAACAAAAAGAAAAGAGACGCAAAAGATGATCATGAAAGAAAATAAGTGGATCTAAAAGAAATCGAGAGAAGAGAAAAAAAAGTCAAAAAAGAAAAAGAGTGTGTGCAAGAAAGTAAAGTTGAAAAAGAGAGTGAGCAAAAAGAAAGTGTGGAAGAAACGATTGTTCTCGAAGAAAAATAAACGAAAGAAAAAGTTGATAGAGAGAAAGAAAAAGAGAGTGTTGCTTCCACTAACCAATCTGTGAATGCTTCTTGTCTTCTTCTTTTCAGGTTCCTAACAATCTGTGTGACGAACTTTGACTTCAATACTTTCTCGATGAGAGATGCTTTAACATGACCGGAAAAGGAAAGGTTGAAGATAAAATCCAACCGCAAGTGTTCAAAGATAAGGAATCTTTAGAAATCGAGCCATGACAAATAGGTTTGAAAGTTGTCGGTAAAATTTTTGATGGCTTAATTCATAAAAGATCCCCTCATTTTGATTTAATTAACCCTTATTCTTTGTTTGTGGTTGATAAGTCCATTCTAAGTGGAAGTATGAGGCGGTGTTCTCTTGACTTGTTTTGTGGTGAAAAACTTGTTGATGATGTCCGATTAAATCAACAAGCACATAATATCATCTTACATGGTAATGGTTCTTCACGAAAGACATTTAAGTTGTTTGATTGTGGTGATTATGTGAATAAACTATTGCCTTGTGATACGCACGCACCTCAGATGAGATTTGTGTCGTAATGTTTGCCCGATCGTAAATCGAGTAAGCTAAGGGTTGTTCGAGAAATGTTTGTTTAGAAGGAAAGAACTAGGTACAAAGTGGTTCGGTAGGATAATGGATAGTTTGGTAGATATTGGGATGGAATTCGGTTAAGGGCCAAAGTAAGAACTAGCACAACGTTGGTGTGCTAACCCGTTACTTCTGTGACACTTGAGTCAAAAAATGGAAGACGGATATGGGGTAGTTTATGGAGACCTTGACCCGCTATCAAGAATGATAGGAACCTCGGTATAACTTAGAACGCCACACTTTGGGATTCAAAGTGATAAGTTCGAAAACAAAGATAGAATGACGCCACAAGGTTTCTTGATAAGTCAAACTAGTCTTTGGAGAAAATTGAGAGTTGAAAACAAACTCACAAAGTTTATAAAATTCATAAAATGTTCATTAGTCTTTAACAAGTGAAAAACAAGCCATATTTATAGCCTAAACTATAACTAGCCGAATAGTCATATGGCATTCAAAGGGACGACTATCTTAAGCCTTAAGGATTTAAGAAATTTCATAGCAATTTCTTAGACAAATTCTAGAGTCTTCTTGGCTTGGGAACCAAATGAGAAGCTACTAGAAGAGAATGATTCAGCTAGCCATTAATGGGAAGCTTTATGGACTAGTCCATATTCGGCCAAGGTGCTTGAAAGTAGCTTGAATGCTTCTTAAATATGACGCCTAGATAAGCTTGAAAGCCTTGGATTAATTGAGAATTATGGAGGACTCCAATGGCCATTCAAGTGTGAAAGGCCGAATATGTATAGTCCTTGTGTATGAAAACATGGAACCGAACAGCCCTTAGTGTGAAAAGAACTTTCAGCAAAATGTGAACACAAAGATGCTGCTTGGGAGAGTTGGTCGGTCATTCTTGGAAAATAAATCACCACCCCTTTGGCTTTTGATGTCCACGAAGGGGTGCATTTGATGGCTGCACATTCCCATGTCGTCCCATGCATGCTCCTTTAATGCTTGTGTGCTGCACATTTATTTAAACCATTAGTCAACTTAATCTTAAATTCGACTGTAACTAATTAAATTTGTCTCTAAACTAGACACATTTAAGCTATGTATTAATATAAGACATATTTAATAATTTAAATTAAAAATGTCCAGATTTAAGACACATTAATTAATTAATTAATTTAAGCATAAATTTAACTAATTAACTGACACAAATAATTAATTTATTCTAGCCAAATAAATGCATCAAATAAATAAAATAGAAATTTAGCTCCATGAGCTAGCTAAGTGTCGAATTGAGCTCCCTTGAGCTAACACGAGCTAAGTCAGCTTGTAACACATTGCACAACGAGCTACTCGAGCTAGACTCTTGATGTTCGGCCAAGCCTTCCATCCATACTCGAGCAATGTAACTTGCTACAGCTTCTTGGAACCTCTTGGCACGGGCTTGAGTGATTGGCCCCGATGGCAATTCCATGGTTTTCATGGGCGAGTTCGCATCACCTTGTGAAAAATCTTTAAATTTGTGCCCATCTGTCTTGATGAATGTAAGGAATTTTAATTGTTTGTTTTTGTATATGCACAAATTCTTTTGGATCAGCATGTTTGAAATCATGACACGCATGAAACCTTTGTTGCATCTTATAAAAAGTGAACAAACTTATGTGTTTAAACCTAGAATTTGCTATTTTGGTTCAATATGTGAAAAAATCAAGCATTCCAAATTTTGTGCGACCAATTTTTGTTTGATTGATACTTGGCTTTTGACTAAGGGAATGAAATTTAAAAATTCTAAATACAATATAAAATCATTCCTTGATCATTTTATTTAGCTGTCCAAAAATTTCTTGCGTCATCTCAAAAAGGTAAGGCCAACTCATATTTTTGATCCTGGCATCGATTCAGCATGTCCCTTAAAGTTCAACATCTATGGTGTCACTAACCCCTTTACTTTTCGTGATGGTGACACTTTGAGAAGCGTGAGTTGTCCTTGTATTTCTTCTACATTTTAGGTTAGTTCGAGTAAAGAGCTACGACTTTACTATCTCTCCGAAGAGAGGAGGTTTACTTTGATTGAAAAAGGTACTATTCAAATTGATCCACATTCATCCATTCATGTGGGAACATAAGGTGAGTTCTCTGAATCCTTTAAGACTCAACCACCCCCTTTGATCATTGATGGAAACATTGTTGATGTTTTGGTTTCTAAAACGCATTCGTACCTTAATGAGGTTTATTGTTCTTTTTTGATTAGTAATGAATGGTTTGAAGATGATGAGAACATTACTAACAAAGGTTGTGTCATTGATGTGCATTCTTTGATCTATGGAAAAACCACATGTTTAAACAAGGCTGTGCACATAAAACTTGTGTTGTATGAGTGTTTTATTTATATGCATGCCCTATTACCGAATTTGGATATCCAACTTGCAAAGGTAAAACTTGTCAATTATTTTGAATTCGGCAATCAATCAAGTGCTCGAGCATGCACCAAGACTTCAAAAAGGAATTATTCATTCTTGATTCACCATTTTATTACTCCTTGTCTTTATGACGATGACAATATTTTCTTGTGCCAAGCTGTGAATAAAATCTCAAAAAGTTTCTCCTGGTTTAACCTTCATTATGTCACTAATTTGTTTTATTATTTTGTAGGTGACAATGTAGGTTGTACCCTCTTAAAGAGGGAGGGCTAATTTGTGATCATGAGAATTTTTTTGAGCAAATAGCCCAATTTGAGGACAATTCATCTTAAAGAGGGAGGGTATGATGCGAATTTGGTCGCATCATGTTTCAACACAACTCACTGATCTCAGAATTAGCCTAAACTTGAAGGGCCTAAGTGCAAGATGAAACATCTCATAGGCCTGATTGATTATTGGGCCAATGTTTTAAGGATTTTTTTTAATTTAATATAGTTTTATTTAAATTAATAAGTTTGCATATTTTTAATTTTTAGACTTGCACTTTGTGTGTTCTGTATTTAATAAAGTTATGCATTATGTAACTTCCATGCTAGTTAAGTATGCATTATAAATAATGACATGCATTATGTAACTACCATGTTAGTTTAAATCTACATCATTAAATTAAGTCTTGCATTAAGTACTCATTTGTTCATTTAGTTTGCATTTCAAACCATGCATTTAAGCATCTCAGTTTAATAAATGAGTTGCTGGACATTTATTCAACTCATCTTAGTTTAATAAATAAGTGTTTTTGTTCAAAATTATTTAATAAGTGTTGCTCTTAATTAATCTAGTTCCTAGGATTATTTATTGATGTATGAGTTAAGTTTATTTAATGATGCTTCTTTAATTAACTAGTTGCTGGAATAATTGATGCATAATTCATTTACCTAAGTTAAGTATTAATGTGTGTTATGTTTGATAAGTATTTACATGTGTTTAATATGCTCATTTTAATGTGTTTATTGCAGGAGTCTTTTCAAGTCATAACTGTTACAATTAAAGGCTGTTACAAATTAAATAAGGTGGCTTTTCAAGTCATTTTCGATTACAAAGCAAGGGGGCTATTATAAGAAGGGTTATACATCATTTAAATGAGGTTTAAGGAGCATTATATCATCCAAATTAATTTTAGCAGCAACCATTTCCACTACAGCCATTTTTGCCACTTCAAAGGTCATTTCAAGCATTCAAACACCAATTAAGTAGCTGGTTAAGAGTTGGTGTTCATTCAGCTAACCAAGGGCTAACTCAAGAGTCATTTTTCAAGCAATTAAAGTCATTCATTTAGCTGAATTGAAGTGAATTCAAGGATGGAGTTATTTGGCTCAAGAATGTGAAAAGACTTGAGTTTAATTTTAGCTTTAATTGGCACATTAAGTTGAATGTTTGTGACTATTCGGTAGCCTATTCTAGCACTATAAATAGGTGAAATCAGCTTTTGTAAAGGGACTTTTGCTGAATATATATGAAATATTTGAATTGTGAGTTATCCAATTCTCCTTGTTCTTACGGAATTGATTTGACTAGTCAAGCTTAGCTTGTGGCGTCTATCCTTTCCTTGTTATTGAACTTATCACTTTCAAAGTGTGGCGTTCATTTATACCGAGGTTCCTATCATCCTTGATAGTGGGTCGAGGTTCATCATAGACCAAGGTTCCTATCATTCTTGATAGTGGGTCAAGGTCTTTTCTTTGCTGTTTTCCTTAAAACTAAAATCATCTAAAAGCCATTTGAGATTCAGTTCAACAATCAAGTATTGTTGGTTCATTTTCGGCCTTAGTAAATTTTCTCATCATTTTTTTTTGTTAACCTCTTTGCTGTTTGTTTTAAAACCTTTTTCCCTTATTTCTTCAAGCCTTTGATTTGTTTAAACCTTGTTTGTTTTGAAACGTTCAACTCTTACTCAAATTCACGATTGGGCAACATTACGACTCGAATCATCCCGAGGTGAGTTTATATCAGAAAGGGTTGTGAAGCCTATTTTGCTTATGTGATTGATTCGAGAGTGTCAGACAAGAAAGTTGAATCAGTGCCTGTTGTATGTGAGTTCCCTGATGTTTTTCCTGAAGAACTTCTGGGTTTACCCCCAGTTAGAGAAGTTGAATTTGGCATTGAATTGGTACTTGGTACTACTCCAATTTCAATAGCTTCGTACAGAATGGCTCCGATTGAACTAATAGAATTAAAGTCTCAGTTGCAAGTGTAACACCCCTAACTCGTATCCATCATGGGACTAGGGTTAAAGGCATTATTACCTGACAAATCGAAACATTTAATATTCATTTCATAAACATCAAAATATCAAAGATCAAATATCAAATTAGAGTCCCTTATATAGGTCATCGAGACCTTAAACATGCATTAGAAAAGGGTCAAGACTAAAACCGAGCTCATTTAAAAATTTTCCAAACTTAATCATTTCTTAAAGTGGTACAGGTCACACGCCCGTGTGAAAAGGCCGTGTGCCTTACACGGCATTAGACATGCTCGTGTGTCTAGGCCATGTTAAAATAGGGTATACTTACTGACTTGCTCACACGACCACAAGACACGCCCGTGTGCCTTGGCTGTGCCTAAGACTAACTTACAATTTATAGGGTACCCCAGGGGACACATGACCGTGTGTCACACATGGCTAAGACACGCCCGTGTCTCTACTTGTGTGGACAAAAAATAGGCTATTTGAATAGCCAATTTCCCACCCCAATTTAGGTCAACCTACAAGCAAAGGAACAAGCATAAATGGCCAACTAATTCAACCAAATTCAATACATAAACATAAGCCATTATCAACTATGAGTTCAAAACATAAATTAGCCAAATCACATGGCTAAATTATATACATCACAAAATATAATCTCACAAATACTAGCCTATACATGCCATACTTTAATAAATACATTTTTAGAGTACTAAAAATGAGGTTCAATAGTGTGGTGACGATCCTTGACGATCCTTGAGCTCATCGTAGCTTCGATATCTATAAAACAATGTAAACACACACAAAATAAGCTTTCAAAAGCTTAGTAAGCTCGTACTAAAAATTATAAACAGTATATAAAATATAAAACATCAAGACATAAGTATATCATCTATCATAATTCATATGTTCATACCAATTCAATGAACTTCACATACAATATATCATCTATCACAAAAATATCGTACATACCTGAACCTTCCTGTACTTATTACTTTTCATACTCACCTTCTGTTTGGATATTTTAAGACTCTCTGTAAATTATTCTTTCTTCAAACATCCGCACACTTAGTGCTTTAAAGGTTAGCTGAAGCTAAAATGATTCCGCACACTTAGTGCCATCTCAATTAACCGAAACTATATTGATATCGCACACTTAGTGCTTTAACGGTTAGCTGAAGCTAGAATGATTCCGCACACTTAGTGCCATCTCAATTAACCGAAGCTAGCTTAAATCGCACACTTAGTGCCAAATACCATTGATTCACCATCGTATTAAACCAAACAAAAAATATATATACAATCCATGTATAATCAAAGTATCAAAACATACTTATAACATCATATTTTGCATACGAACTTACCTCATACTCGAAATTTGTCGACTCGGATTGTTTACTCTATAACCTTCAACTTCCCTCGGTCTAAGTCTGAATTCCTCTTTTCTTGATCTATATTTATTCATAATTAACCCGTTTAATCACAAAATCATTCAAAACCATCCATAGACACATATTTAGGGCATTTTGCAAACTAGCCCTCACATTTTCACATTTTGACACTTTAGTCCCTAATTCACAAAATCACAAAATACACATAATTTGCTTAGATACATGCCTAGCCGAATTCTCCTAGTACTCATACTAGTCCACACATTTCATTTATTTCACATTTTAGTCCCTCAAATTACAAATTTCACAATTTAACCCATTTTACTCAAAATCACCAAAAATCCAACAATAAAAGATGTTAACCCAACATCAAACTTTCATATTTCATCATTTAACCACATAAAGATCATGAATTCATCCATGGAACATCTCAAATTCATCATCAAAAGCATAAATTTAAGCATTGGCTTGATAGTATACGAATGATAAGGGCGTTGCTCGGTGAAAACAATGTTCCTTGTAAGTTGCGAATCTAGGAATGAAGCAAACACTTCCCTGCAATTAGAAACAAGACACAATGGATGTTCTAGGCTCAGAACGATCTTAGGAATAAGAAAAGAAACAAAGAAAGAAAAAAAATAAAAAAAAGAAAGGGCTAAAATTTCTAGCAGATTTGAATCAAGGTTGAAGATGAATTCTTGAAGCTTCATACACGGCAGCCTTGAACATTCAAAGATGGCAGAATTGATGTAGAATATTGCTAGAAATTTAGAAAAAAAAATGAGGAACTCGAAAGAACTCGTACAATATGCTGAACGAACCCGAATCAAATCTGTTCTTCATCAACGGACTTGGACCCACTAAATAGCAATCTAGGAACCCAAAGTATCAAGTAAAATTGACACAACAAACACAGTCTAATATGCCAAGAAAGTTTGATGAAAAACCAAAGTTTAAGAGAAAATCTCACAAAGATTATATTTTATTCAAAATGTTTGCCTTCTTACTTTGTTTTTACACATATATATGGATAACAAGAGGTGTATGGCCAAATTTCCTTATGTGGCTGAAAATAGAGGATTTAAAATTCAAATTTTAAACTCCTAATAACTCCTAAAATGGGCGGCATTGTATGGTAGCCTTGTATTTGAAATTTTAAATTCAAAACACAAACTACTTGATCTTATCCTTGTTGATATGATCCGCCTCGGGAAGAGTCAAGTCGTATGCTGAGTTGCCCGATCGTCTATGAGAAAGTATCGTTCAATTGGCTTTTGGAATGAAGTTGATAGGAAAATTAGGACGGAAGCTATGTATAATTATTTAATGATGGATATGGAAGAAAGGGTTCTTAAAAGCAAGCACGAACCAATATTAGAAAATATCGACCCCAAATGCTTATAGGCTTTCAAGGTGGAGGATGAAAGTGATAAGCCTCGACCCGCTACTTGGCAAAGTAGGAACCTCGGTATAAGGGTGAACGCCACACTCAATTGAGTGATAAGTTCAAGGAAGAACAAGGTTGACGCCACTACTAGGTAGATAAGTTCAATAAAAATTTTGGCAAAAAGTCCTTTACAAATGAAAGAAAACAAATATTTATAGGCACATAGATGACCATTCAAATTCGGCATCTAGGTGTTCACACAATAATAAAAACGTTCACACTAATGTATTAAAATAGTTCATAAATTCGGCAGATTCATGCACTAGTTGAATGGACACTTCTTCCCCCCAAGTGTGTGCATGAATGCTTAGTCATAAAGAAAGGCTTCAAGTGACTTGTATGTGCACCAAAGGTTGCATTCATCTCATTGGGACGTTCATGCACTTGTATGGAACATGTATCTTCATAATTAAACACTTTAATGGCATGTAGGTTCATAAATGGCAGCATGAACCTAGTAAATTCGTTCACCCCTTTGTGCATGCACTTAATTCAATCAATGTGTTGAATTATTGATTTAATTCCTTCCCTTGGACGTTCTTGAACCCATCCATGCATGTGTATTAGCCTATAGGTCAATTCAAAGTGTGAACATGTTCAAAGAGCTCTATGGTCAACATAGAATTAGTTGGCAGCTACTTCTTGGCCGAATAAGTGCCTTGGAAAGTTAGGAGACAGCCACCATACATGCACTTAAGCCATTCATGCATTCTATCATCCCATGCATTTGATCCATTCATGGACTAGCCTTTAATGTCCATACATGCATTCGACACATACATGAATTTGTAGAAACATTGCATCTAGCCGTACATGCACCAGCAATTAATACTTCTTCATTCATGAGTGTGGAATGCCCAAAAGAGATGTTTCTTCATCCATACATTGTGCCGTCCTTGATCATTGTATCTACAAAAAAAAATCAAATTATGAGACATCATGTGAACACATTAATGTCATGCATTAATTCGGCTATGTGAACATAATCAATTTATATAATGACAATGAAATATTAATAACAAATATTAATATAAGACAAGTTTAATGCTTAAATGAATATGTGCAAATTTTTATTTAATGTATTAAAGACAAAACTGAGTTTAAACTAAAATGAGCTAAGCTTTAGCTCGTGAGCTAAAGTTGAGCTGAGGCTAAACTCCTAAGCTGAAGTTGAGCTAAGGTTTAGCTCGTGAGCTAAATATGAGCTAGGAGTGAGCTTGGTTTAACTCAGGCACGTTGGATTGAGCTCGAATAAGCTGGATTTGAGCTGGACAGAGCTCGTGGAGCTGGAAACGAGCTGGGATCAGCTTGCCAACATGTCAATGCTCGGCTTGATAGACTTGTTTGATGAAGTTCGCGAGGCGTGCTCGTATCACTTGTAGTTGATGCCAAGTAAGAAAAAGGAAGGGCTGCTCCAATTTGGTCAATAATGTACTCACTCATCCAAGCTGCCACGTAGATGTGTGAATGACCGGATGCCACTTGGGCTGCCAGATGTGCACTGGTACAGTCCTCGACTTGTAAATCATTATTCAGCTATGTGATGCGAACCTAGCCGCGTCATGTTACAAATCAACTTGGCAACATCGAGCATGGCCTAAGTTCGAGGGGCCCAAGTGCAAGATGAAGTTTAATTTCGGCTCAATGAGCTCAATTTTGTTTACCCAGCTCAATGGAGCTCAACTCAGCTTGTTTGAGCTCATTTGAACTTGTTTGAGTTCATTTTATTTCATTTGATTTTAGTTGCTGGAATAAAATTTAATAAGTTGTGTTAGTTAATTAGTTAATTATCAGCTGAAATAGTTAATTAATTTAATGGATTCTTAAAATCTGGACATTTTAATTTAGTATATTAATCATATTGTTATGTGTTTAATATGTCTAGCTTAGGACATAATTTAATGTGTCTAATTTAAACAAATTAATTAGCTACTACTAATTTAATATGTCTATCCCTTAATTATTTTGTCCTAGCCTAGACATGTTTTAAATGTGTCTTGGAGTCAGTCGAAATTAATTGTGACCAGAATGGGACAAATTTAATTGATTTTGTCTAGCCAAAATTAATTTGTCTTGGCTGCTGCCGATTTTCAATGTGTGTGTGTTTAATATGTAATAACCGAATTTAATGTGCAGGAAACAGTAATAAAGGAGCTACTGGTGCATTAAAGAGGAGCTGGGAAGCATGCTTGGACAGATTTAATGAGCTCCTGGTTGATGAATTTAATGTGTCCTAACTCATTTAAGTGATGATTTATTTAGCTGTAAATACATGCATGGATCGGCCTAGGGAAGAGCTGAATCAACATCCTTTTTCAGCTGACTTTTCCGTGCATAGCAACAGCCATGAAGAATTAATTTGCCGACTTTTTCGTGCACAGTAATTACCTTGAAGATTTAATTTCCAGCTGCAGCAATTACACTCTTTTAAAGTGACGCCTTGGACATCTCAATGGTCATGATTCTTCACTAAGATATCAGCTGAATATTGCTGCCCATTGAAGTCTTCTAAGCTTATTTAAATGCCCCTTTGACCGTCCAACTAACCAAAGCAGCACCTGGACTTGTTCACTCACTTGGCCGAATACAACAAGGGGAATTTTCAGCTCATTTAATTCTCCAACTGATGAGGAAACTTCAAGGAACTTTCTAGGCATCTTCTAAGAAATATTCAACTCTTCTAGCTAAATTACAAGCTGACCATTCAGTTTTCTATGTGGCTGATCAGCTCACATTTATTTTAAATGATTCCAGCTGCATGAAGACACCTTAGAAGCTATCCAAATACGTTCTCAAGGCTGGAGGAAGCATCCTAGAATTTTCCTAAATTTTTTTGGAAATTTCAGCTCATTTAAAGGCTGAATTAAGTGACCATTTAGCTGACCATGTTTTAGGCTATAAATATTTGTTAAATTTCATTTGTAAGAGGTTAGACAATTTTTAGACTTTGTAATTATATGAACTTAACTGTTCTAGTGAGAATTTCAATTCTTTTTATTCACTTTGGGACTGATCTGACTTATCGAGATTTCGTCTCGTGGCGTCTATCTTTCCTTTATTTTTTATCCCAAACTTATCACCTCCAGTGTGGCGTTTGAAATATATCTTTGGTTCCTAACTTTCTATAATTAGCGGGTCAAGATCTTCTTATCAACCTAAGTGCCTATTATAAGATTTGGGTCAACCCTCTCTTATAGCGTTGGTTCAATCTTGGCCTTAGCCAAATTTCCCCACCTATCATCAAGTTTCCTTTAACCCTTGTTGATCCCTTGATAGCTATTTATCCATTCCCTTTTCAGCCTTCTTGAATCAAACCATCAGCATGCTTCCATATCCATTACAAAAATAACCATTCGAACCTATCTTCCTTGTTTTCATTCCTTGTTTTGCAAAACCGTTCAAACTTACCCAATTTATCGATCGGGCAACTATTACAACTCAAATCATTTCGATGCGAGTTCGTATCACTACATCTAGACTTTGATGTGATCTGGCTCAGGTGGTTGAGTCGAATTCACGTAGTTTCCCGATCGTAGTCGAGAAGGATCGTTCGTGTCTCAAATTTTAGAATTAGAAGTGGATGAATAGGGATGGATAAGCGGAAGGTTTTAAGAAATATAGAATTAGCAATAGGTTCGGCTATGGGTAGCAAAGATGGATGAAGGATAGAAGGCTCGGTTTGGTTAACAAGAAAGAAATTTGAAATGGGAATGGAAAACGAACTCAACGTCAGGAATGATTCAACACTAAAAAGTGTCACCCCGATTCCTATATTGTTAAGGTGAAAATAGGGATAGATGGATAGGTGAACGCCACACCAAGATTGGTGATAAGTTCAAACAAGGACGATTGACGCCACTAGCACAAACTAGATAAGTCTTTCGAAACTTATACAAGATATGAGAGGAAGCAACCTCACAAGAACAATGTTCATTAACAAATTTGGCAAAAGTCCTTACATGAAATGAGCAAACTATTTATAAGCCTAATATGCCTATTGATATTCGGCATCTATGATGTTCACACTAACTTAAATTTTGTTCACATTTGTATTTTAACATGTTCACACAAAAGCATTAAAATTCGGTTCATGCTTGGAGATGGTGCATGAATTGGCCGAACCATCATGTTGCTTCACCTGTTGCATTCATGCATACTTAGCCTTGAAGAAAAGCCATAGTTCATGAATGTGTAGCCCTTTAATAATCCTACATCTCCCTTGGCTAAATGAGGCTTGAATGTACCTTGAGTACTTAAATGGACATCTTGGATATGCATGATACATGCATGAAACGTCCCAATGCATGTTCTTCCTTAATAATGGTCCATGAATCCCCAAATACATGTACATAAAATAGCCTCCACTTGCTTGAACGTCCCCAATACATGAATTCCTTCAAATGCCATCCATTGAACATTAGTTGTGCATGCATCCTTCCATACAATGTATTAAGCCATGCATGTACTTGCATTAATGGCTCCTTCATGTATTCGGTCACTTTGTGGAACTTAACTCTTGGCCAAAAGGTTGCTTAGGGATCACCAATAGCCAGCCTACCATGCATAAATTCGTTCATGCATGAACTCTCATAATTCATGTACCTGGCCGTGCATGAATCTCATTTAATGTACTCAATAAATTCGGCTGAACCTACAAGAAACATGAACTCATTAAATCCCAATGTATATTTGGCTAAACATGTTAAGAGCATGAACTAAACATCATAAATATCATATTAAACTAAACTAAACACATTAATTAAAGACTAGCTAGTAGCATTAAGTTCGGCTAGCTCAAACTAAGTGAAAACATTTAATGAACTTATTTGAGCTAGGATTTTCGTTATTGAGCTATAACTGATACGATCTGCCTCGGGGAGAGTCGAGTCGTATGTAGATTGCCCGATCGTCTACGATAAGTTACGTTAGGTTTAGTTGAGTTGAAGGAATGGCCGAAGTAGAAAGAGGGGTAGGAACAAAAGGGGTAGGAACAAATTGGTCAGTTTTGGTATGTTTTAGGTAAGAAAGAAATGGGATCGAACAAAGAATGCAAACAAGAACCAATACCGATTTGGTATCGACCTGTTGTTTATAGGCTCTTTTAGTTCGGTTTGGGTTTGGTAAAGGAAAACCTCGACCCACTATCTAACAAGATAGGAACCTCGGTATGTTTGAATGCCACACTACGAGTAATGATAAGTTTAGAATCGACAAAGAACAACAGTTGACACAACTAGAACACTAGGAAGCCAATCGAATCTTTGAACGAAATTTGAGAAAAGTTTTGCCTCACAATTTTGGCAGCATAACATTAACAAAAGTCCAAAAAGTTTCAAAAGTCATTTACAAAGAAAAATATCAAGTATTTATAGCCTAAAGACTAGCTAGCCGAATGGACACTTTACATACTTAATAATTAAGTAAAAGTCCCATGAATGCATCTTGAAAATTCTAAAAAGACGTCCTTTGATGTTCATGACCAGATTCGGCTATGGTGGAGATGTCTTGAAGGTTCTTCATGCTTAAGGAAATGAATCATGAATGAGAGACTCCCTTGGACATTAGCTAGGTTCGGCCAACTTGAGTAATTGAGGCAATCAATTCATGTTACTTGGTGAAGAGTTGAGAATTAATTGAGGAGACTTCATGAGCCAAATTAAGTGTGAATGCCAACTCTTGAAGAGTCCATAAGTGTGAACACTTTGAATTGAAAGGCCATGCCATGTGAACATAATGTGAACGGAATTTTAAGGTTCATGGAGGGAGATGTTCGGCCACATGTATGAAGTAATGGGAAGCCTCCTTTTAGCCGAATAGTCACTTGGAAAATGAAGGAGTAGCACACCATACATGAATAGAAACATTCATGAACCTTGAACACATTGAATGTGGACATGCATGCACTTAGCCGAACATGCACCTAAGAGATTCAAGTCCCCCAACCGTCCATGCACCTTTCAACATTCATGCTTGCTTTTAATCTTCATATGTCCATTGTGTTCCTACAAGAAATGTGAACAGAATTAATTCAAGCTAATGTGAACACAAATATCAACATTAAATTCGGTTATGAAAAATTTAATTATCATCAATAAACTCTTTTAAGACATATTTAATTAAACTAATGTGAACTAAATTTAATATGTAGGAAAGTAATTAACTAATTATTGAACTTATTAAATAAAAAGTCAATAGTAGTCAAATGCTGTCATGGTGAACTCCACGAGCTGATGTTTAAGTCATGAGCTAATATGAGTTGAGGTTAAACTCTTAAGCTGAAGTTGAGCTAAGGTTTAGCTCGTGAGTTGAAAATGAGCTAGGAGAGTAAGCTTGGTTTAGCTCATGCAACTAGATTGCGCTTGAATGAGCTGGATTTGAGCTGGATGGAGCTCGTGGAGCTGGAAACGAACTGGGATTAGCTTGCCAACACATCACAGCTCGACTAGGGAGACTTGTTTGAAGAGGTTCACTGGGCGTGCTCGCATTAATAACAAGCTAATTAGTATAAAACTAAAACTTAGTTTAATTTATTGAAATAAATAATGAGCTAAAAGTAAGCTCGGTTGAGCTCAAACGAGCTAAAACGAGCTGAGTTAAGCTGGATGGAGCTCGAGGACCTGGAAATAAGCTAGGATCAGCTTCCCAACAATGCACTAGTTCTTTGGATAGTTACTTCGAGCTGATTTTGTGAGCATTGTCCCTTGTTTCAAACCAAGGTTTTGCATTAGAAGCTAAAATAGCTTCTAGAAAATGCTTAACACAAGCTTGAGTTATGGGTGCTTTTGGAAGCTTAATTGAATCTTGATATGCACTTGAGGGAGCCCCGGGTGTGCATACATCAGACTTTCCAGCTGAAGTTGAGCTAGTGGAGCTAAAATTGAGCTGACGGAAACTGAACTGAGCTAGAACGAGCTGACATGAGCTAGTGTAGAGTACTCTGAACTATCTTGAGCTGAAGATGAGCTGGTGTAAAGTACTCTGAGCTAACTTGAGTTGTAGATGAGCTGCATATACACTCTTGAGCTAGTGTCCCTTTGAGTACCTAATCCAAAAGGCATAAATACTTATCAAAGTTTATGTAGACTAAATGTAACATAGTCTAATAAGTTGTAAACAAGTGCACACTTATTTATTAACACCCAAGCAACTTAAAAAAAATACAAACACTATCAAACCAATCCCCAAGCATACATAGCATAATATGTATACATACTTAAACACATAGAATGAAATAGTATAACTGAAATATGTCACATATCAGCATGCAACACATTATAAAGCCTATGTTCAAAGGCATAAACATGATCGAATGAATCTAGAATTGTAGCACAAGTAAGGAAAAGAACTTCCCTGAATTTTTTTGCCTTAGAACAGGTAATAGGTTCCAATGGTAAGACTTCCGGATCAGTTTCCTTGATTGGCATGGATGTGCTCACATCATCCCCCCTTCTTGAAAAGGATTTGTCCTCAAATCTGCAGAATCTTCATAAAGGGTTAAATCAGAAACATTAAATGTGGCACTCACATTGTATTCTCCTGACAAGTCTAACTTGTAGGCATTGTCATTCACTTTTTCCAACACCTGAAAAGGACCATCTCCCTGTGGTAATAGCTTGGACTGCCTTTGGGCTGGAAATCGCTCCTTTCAGAAATGAACCCAAACCCAATCTCCAACATCAAAGGTGACTCACTTTCTGCCCTTGTTTGCTTACTTTTCGTATTGCTGAGTCCTTCTTTCTAGGTTCTCCTTAACCTATTGATGCAACTTTTTCACATATTCTGCTTTCACTTTATCATCTCTATTCATCACATGTTTTTGTGGCAAAGGCAACATATCTAGAGGAGTAGTAGAATTATACCCATAAATAACCTCAAAAGGTGACATCTTAGTAGCAGAATGTACAGCATGGTTATAAGCAAATTTGACATGTGGCAAACAATCTTCCCAAGTTTTTATGTTCTTTTTAATGATGAAACGAAGTAAAGTAGATAAAACTCTGTTAACAACCTCAGTTTGTCCATCAGTCTGGGGATGACAAGAAGTAGAAAACATAAGTTTTGTACCTAGTTTTCTCCAAAGAGTCCTCCAAAATGACTAAAAAACTTCACATCCCTGTCAGAAACTATTGAACTAGGTATACCATGCAAATGCACAATATCTCTAAAGAACAAGTTAGCCACATTAACAGTATCGTCAGTCTTATGACAGGCAATAAAATGTGCCATCTTCGAGAACCTGTCAACCACAACAAATATATTATCTCTACCTATCCTAGTTTGAGGCAATCCCAATACGAAGTCCATTGAAATATCAGTCTAAGGGGAATCAGGAATAGGTAAAGGTAAATACATACCATGTGGTGAAACCTTTGATTTGGCTTTCTTACATGTCACACAATGTTCACAGTACCGTTCAACGTCCCTGCGCATCTTAGGCCAAAATAGATGCTCCTTCAATGTCTGTAACATTTTGGTGACTCCAAAATGACCCATCAATCCATCTTCATGTGCCTCACGGATCAGTATATCATGCATTGAACCCTGTGGAATGCATAACCTGCTTTCTTTGAAAAGATAACCATCATGCCTGTAGAACTTTCCATCTGCACCTTTCTCATAAGCATTATACTTATCTCTAAAATCAGGATCATCAGAGAATAACTCATATATGCAAATCCAATCAAATGTGAATCAAGATAACTCAAAAGTGCATATCTATGTGATAATGCATCAGCAACTACATTATCTTTTCCCTTTTTGTATCGAATGACATAAGGAAAAGATTCTAAGAATTCAACCCATTTAGCATGTTGTTTGTTCAATTTATGCTGACCTGTGATATATCATAAAGCCTCATGGTCAGTGTGGATCGTAAACTCCTTAGGCAACAAATAATGCTGCCAAGTCTCCAAAGCCTGGATCAGTGCATACATTTCCTTGTCATAGATAGGATAATTCAACATTGTTTCTCACTGAAATATGCAACGGGTCTCTTTTTCTGTGAAAAACAACACCTATACCAACCCTAGAAGCATCACATTCAATTTCAAACAATTTATCAAAATCAGGTAATGCTAAAACATGCACTTTTGTTAAACAATCCTTAATTTTTAGAAAGGCGTCCTCTTGTTCTTTACCCCATGAGAAGACTGAATTCTTATTTATAATCCCAGTTAAGGGGCGGTAATAGAACTAAAATGGGGAACAAACTGACGGTAGAAACTAGTTAAACCATGAAATGATCTAACCTGACTAATCGATGTCGATCGTGATCATTCTTGGATCGCCTTAACCTTCTCAGGGTCGACTTCAACACCCTGTGAACTAACAATATAACCAAGAAATGTAAGTTTGTGATACGCACGCACCTCGGATGAGATTTGTGTCGTAATGTTTGCCCGATCGTAAATCAAGTAAGCTAAGGGTCGTTCGAGAAATGTTTGTTTAGAAAGAAAGAACTAGGTACAAAGTGGTTCGGTAGGATAATGGATAGTTTGATAGATATTGGGATGGAATTCGGTTAAGGGCCAAAGTAAGAACTAGCACAACATTGGTGTGCTAACCCGTTACTTATGTGACACTTGAGTCGAAAAAATGGAAGATGGATATGGGGTAGTTTATGGAGACCTTGACCCGTTATCAAGAATGATAGAAACCTCGGTATAACTTAGAACGCCACACTTTGGGATTCAAAGTGATAAGTTTGGAAACAAAGATAGATTGACACCACAAGGTTTCTTGATAAGTCAAACTATTCTTTGGAGAAAATTGAGAGTTGAAAACAAACTCACAAAGTTTATAAAATTCATAAAATGTTCATTAGCCTTCAACAAGTGAAAAACAAGCCATATTTATAGCCTAAACTATAGCTAGCCGAATAGTCATATGGCATTCAAAGGGACGGCTATCTTAAGCCTTAGGGATTTAGGAAATTTCCTAGCAATTTCTTGAACAAATTCTAGAGTCTTCTTGGCTTGGGAACCGAATGAGAAGCTACTAGAAGAGAATGATTCAGCTAGCCATTAATGGGAAGCTTTATGGACTAGTCTACATTCGGCCAAGGTGCTTGAAAGTAGCTTGAATGCTTCTTAAATGTGACACCTAGATAAGCTTGAAAGCCTTGGATTAATTGAGCATTATGGAGGACTCCACTGGCCATTCAAGTGTGAAAGGCCGGATATGTATAGTTCTTGTGTGTGAAAACATGGAACCGAACAGCCCTCAGTGTGAAAAGAACTTTCAGCAAAATGTGAACACAAAGATGCTGCTTGGGAGAGTTGGCCGGTCATTCTTGGAAAATAAATCACCACCCTTTGGCTTTTGATGTCCACGAAGGGGTGCATTTGATGGCTGCACATTCCCATGTCGTCCCATGCATGCTTCTTTAATGTTTGTTTGCTGCACATTTATTTAAACCATTAGTCAACTTAATCTTAAATTCGACTGTAACTAATTAAATTTGTCTCTAAACTAGACACATTTAAGCTATGTATTAATATAAGACATATTTAATAATTTAAATTAAAAATGTCCAGATTTAAGACACATTAATTAATTAATTAATTTAAGCATAAATTTAACTAATTAACTGACACAAATAATTAATTTATTCTATCCAAATAAATGCATCAAATAAATAAAATAGAAATTTAGCTCCATGAGCTAGCTAAGTGTTGAATTGAGCTCCCTTGAGCTAACACGAGCTAAGTCAGCTTGTAACACATTGCACAGCGAGCTACTCGAGCTAGACTCTTGATGTTCGTCCAGGCCTTCCATCCATACTCGAGCAATGTAACTTGCTACAGCTTCTTGGAACCTCTTGGCACGGGCTCGAGTGATTGGCCCCGATGGCAATTCCATGGTTTTCATGGGCGAGTTCGCATTAGTTTGTTAGTACAAAACACACATTTCTCCATATTTCCAAACAACTTTTCTTCTCGCAAAGTATGCAAAACAGCTCTCAAATGTTCTAAATGATCCTGCAAAGTCTTGCTATAAATCAAAATGTCATCAAAGTATACGACACAAAACTTTCCAATAAAAATTGCAGAACATGATTCATCAAACACATAAAAGTACTAGGTGCATTAGTTAAACCAAAAGGCATTACCAACCATTCGTACAAACCTAGCTTTATCTTGAAGGCTGTCTTCCACTCGTTGCCTTCTCTCATCCGAATCTAATGATATCCATTCTTCAAATCAATTTTAGAGAAGATAATCGCTCTGCATAACTCATCCAGCATGTGATACAATCCACCTCAGGGTGAGTAGAGTCGTATGTGAGTTTCCCAATCGTCTACGAAGAAGTATCGTTTGGTTTGTTCAAAAGATGTTTTAAGTGAATAATGGCGGAAGCTATGTAAAAAAAAGGTTCAAAGATGGGTTTATGGTTATGAAGTTTATGTAGGTTCGGTTATAGAAAAATAATAAAATATGGAAATAAAAAAATATAGTAATTGAATAACCAACAACGGATGTGAAGTGAATTGATGGTTCAATTATGATGAAACAAAAATATGGAATGGAATGGAATGAAAATGATCTCAAAAACAAACACGAACCAATATTAGAAAATATCGACCCAAATGCTTATAAGTTTTCAAGGTGGTTGGATGGAGAATAGGAGAACCTCGACTCGCTACTTAGCAAAGTAGGAACCTTGGTGTAAGGGTGAACACCACACTATTTGATAGTGATAAGTTCAAGATAAAGAAGAAGGCAGGTTGACGCCACTAGTAACCTAGATAAGCCAACGAGTTCTTCAATGAAATATGAGAGGAAGAAATCTCACAAATTTCATATAAGTTCAATAATGTTTTAAACTAAGCAAAAAGATCCCTTTACAAAGGCTAATTTCACCTATTTATAGTGCTAAAATAGGCTAGCTGAATGGTCACAAACATTCAATTTAATGTGCCAATTAAAAGCTAAAATTAAACTCAAGTCTTTTCACATTCTTGAGCCAAATAACTCCATCCTTGATTTCACTTTAATTCAGCTGAATGAAAGACTTTAAGTGCTTGAAAAATGACTCTTGAGTTAGCCCTTGGTCAGCCGAATGGTCACCATCTTCTTAATGATGTTTGAATGCTTGAAATAACCTTTGAAATGGCAAAAACGGCTGGTAGTGGAAAGGTTTCTGCCAAAATTAATTTGGATGATTAAATGCTCCTTAAACCTCCTTTAAATGATGTATAAACCTTCTTTGTAATAGCCACTTCATTTGTAACCGAAAATGACTTAAAAAGTCACTTTATTTAATTTGTATGACCTTGAATTGTAACATTATGACTTGAAAAGACTCCATAATAAACACATTAAAATGAGCTTATTAAACACATATAAACACTTATTAAACATAACACATATTAATACTTAACTTAGGTAAATGAACTATGCATCAATTATTCTAGCAACTAGTTAATTAAAGAAGCATCATTAAATAAACTTAACTCATGCATCAATAAATAATCCTAGGAACTAGATTAATTAAGAGCAACACTTATTAAAAGAACTAAGATGAGTTGACTTAAGTCCAACAACTCATTTATTAAACTAAGATGCTTAAATGCATGGTTTAAAATGCAAACTAAATGAACAAATGAGTTACTTAATGCAAGACTTAATTTAATGAAGCTGACTTAAACTAACATGGGAGTTACATAATGCATGACTTTATTAAATGCAGAACACATAATGCATGTCATAATTAAAAATATGTAGATCAATAATGCATGACATTAACTAAAGATGCATTTAATTAAATAAGACATTAAAGACTAAAGTATTGAGCTGGATCGAGCTCAAATGAGCTGAATTTGAACTGGTCAGAGCTCGTGGAGCTAGAAATGAACTGGGATCAGTTTCCCAGCAATACAAGGCTCGACTAAGAAGACTTGACTGATGGGGTTCGCTGGGCGCGCTCGCATCAGCATGTCATCGAGTCGAGGGATGGGGTGTTGATACTTTATTGTAATCTAATTCACGGCTTGACAATCAACACACATCCTCCATGTTCCATCTTTCTTCGGTACCAACAACACTGGCACAACACATGGACTTAGACTCTCTCGAATGTAACCTTTGTCCAACAACTCAGAAATTTATCGTTGAAGTTCCTTTGTGATGTGATCCGACCTGGGTAGACAAGTCAAAATTCACGTAGTTGCCCGATCGTAGTTTGAGAGAGTCGTTCGTACCTTGAATTTAGAAATAGAATGAAAAGGATAGGTTTGGATAGCAGAAGGTTTTCAAAATTATGTAAAAAGGGTAGTGATAGGTTCGGTTAAGGAAACAAGAAAGGATGTTGGATAGATGGGGAATGGAAAGACGATCTCAACGTCAGGAATGATTCAACACTAAAAAGTGTCACCCCGATTCCTATATTGTTAAGGTGAAACGATGGATAGAAGGATAGGTGAACGCCACACCAAGATTGGTGATAAGTTCAAAACAAGTCGGTTGACGCCACTAGCACAAGCTAGATAAGTCTTCGAAACTTGTACGAGATATGAGAGGAAGCAACCTCACAAGAACAAAGTTCATTAACAAATTTGGCAAAAGTCCTTTACAAATGAAATCAACAAACTATTTATACTAGTTCCTTAGGCTAACCGAATAGACTATTCATGAACTTAACTATTAAGCAATGAACCTAATTTAATACATGAATATTCTAGAAAAATGACCATTAGTGTCTTGTCCATGTTCGGCCGAATGGGAGGTGAATGGTTAGCTTCATGAATGTACATTGATGTACTTGAATGAATGGTCTTCATACATGCATGGATAGATTCGGCTAACACCTTAATGGAGCCTTGAATTCATGTTGTTTCACCATGAGTGACTTAATTAATTAGGGCTTCATGAAGAGTCAAAATTGGTGTGAACAAGGAGCTTGAACAATGTGTGAACACATGGCCAATGCATGAACCATCCAATGCATGTTCCTTCATTAATTTGATCCATGTATCTTCAAATGCATGAATGTTCATCATGAACATTCATGTGCCTCTTGATTGCCGTCCATTGAATCCTCCCATGCATGCACCTTGCATTAAAGTCCATACATGAATCTTCCAAGTTCGGCTAACCTACAAAATTAATTAACAAAAATTAAATAACACACAACTATTCATATAATTATAATTTAAATTAATAACTAAATAACTTAATAACACTAACAATAATTATAAGTCAACTTATAATAAATTCGGCTAGCTCAGATAGTCAAAAATACTTAGTGAGCTAAAATGAGCTAGGGAATTCGGCATGAGCTGTAGCAAACTTAGTTATAAGCTAGATTAAAACTTAATTTATTAAAATGAAAAAGGAATGAGCTCAATCGAGCTAAGTTCAAGCTCAAACGAGCTCAAGCGAGCTGATGTGAGCTGAATGGCGCATAGGGGAGCTGAAGAGGAGCTGAGATCGGATTGCAATATGGTGCATGGAGTCTTCAAAAAGTTGTTCTTAGCTCCTTCAACGTCAGGGAGCTGGTTATCTTCCCAAATGCGCATCACATAGGCCGATATAGCATCTTGAAGTTGCTTAGTTCAGGCTCGGGTCATGGGACCTTTTGGCAGCTCAATAGAAACTTGATGTGCATTCGAGGATGCCCCGGGTGTGCTCACATCACTTCGTCTATTCAGGGTTACTTCTATATGTTGGTCTATTCAAAATTGTAGCACTTGGAATAAAATCAATCTAGTGCTCAATGCCACAAAGAGGGGTAAGCCTTTAGGTGTTTCATCCAGAAGCACATCTTTAAATTCCTGCAAAAGAGATGAAATAGAAGCAGGCAAATCTCTAGGAATCTCAGACAATAAACAATGATCTTTAAACAACAAAATAAGCATAGATTGCTGAGAAGAAAGACATTTCCTGATTTCCTTGCTACTTGCATACACATTTATCTTCTTTTTCCCATGAACTTCCTCGATATTCTTTCGCAATCTTACTTTTGGTCTTCTTGCACTTGACTCGGGGTTAAAGGTGCTAAGGTGATCTGCTTTCCTGCATGCATAAAAGAATATCTATTCGTAAAGCCATCATGCATCGTCTTCTTGTCAAATTTCCATGGACGACCTAATAACAAATGGCTTGTAACCATCAAAATGACATCGCAGAGTACTTCATCCTTGTATTTTCCAATGGCAAATGACACTAAAACTTGCTTAGTCACTTTAATTTCTCCACTTTCATTCAGCCACTATAATTTGTAAGGATTGGGATGTTTTGTCATCTTCAAACTTAACTTTTCAACCATCACAAAACTAGCAACATTACTGCAACTACCACCATCGATAATTACAACACATACATTATCATTGACAAGGCATCTCGTGTGAAAGATGTTTTCTCATTGTTGTTCTTCCTGAATTGGTTGAGTATTTAGACTCCTTTTGACAACAAGTGCTTCACCGATGGCAAACGTCTTCACATTATCATTATCTTCTTCAACATTCACTGGAGGGGTGCCATGCTCGTCTTCCTCAGATTCAGACTCAATTTCACCACTCTCTAACATTATCATGGTCCTTTAATTAGGACATTAGCTAGCAACATGTCCTTGACCAAGGCACTTAAAGCACAGAATTTCTCTTGATCATTCTTGTGCCACCACTAGTAGTTTGCCACTCCCATTATCAGGAACGGGGGGCTTTGGTTTGCTGGATTCGCTTGGATCTTGAATCCATAGTGGCAGTTATGGTGCTTGTTTCCTGGCATTGTTAGGAGTATATAATGGATTTGAAAAAGATTTAAATGGAGTATTACCTCAAGTAGAAGCTTTTCTACGTTGTTGTCACTCAATTTTGATTGCCATATGCACCATGTCATCCAATTTGACATAATGCTACAATTCAACAATGTTAGCAATCTCAGAATTCAACCCCGCAAGAAAACGTGCCATAGTAGCCTCGCGATCCTCAACAATGTTGGCTCGCATCATGGACATTTCCATTTCCTTGTAGTAGTCTTCAACACTCCTACTCCCCTGTTTCAATGTCTGCAACTTCTGGAATAAGTCACGGTGATAATGAGAAGGAACAAATCTCCTTCGTATGATTTGCTTCATTTCATTCCACGTTCTCACTGGACCTTCACCGATGCGTCTTTGACTGATTAACAATTGATCCCACTAGATCAAAACGTAATCAGTGAAGAACCTTCTTTTGTTTCGAGTAATTGTAACACTCGAAAACATGCTCGACTTTGCTTTCCCAAGCGAGATAAGCATCAGGATCTGCTCATCCCTGAAAAGATGGAAGGCAACTTTAATGTTTGACAAATTATCATCAAGTTGCGCACGACCCCTCAGATTTTGTCTCAAAGGCTGATCAACTTCATTTTCGTCATGGTCCTCTTCATGGACATATTGGGAACCACCCCCATCTAATCTATCCATTCGAGACTGTAAAGGCTCCAATTCTTATCTTAAAAGACACTGAAGTTCACTTGTAATGGCTTGCATTTGCAAGTTTTGTGGCTGGTCATTCGGATTGCTTTCATTTGAACCTGCCATTATAAACACTAGAAACAAACAGAAAGTAATAATATATGTTAGTAAAATAATGAAAAGGACCTCACAACAACACACTCAACAAAATTCCTCACAGATCACTCCAAGGAAAGATCGCTCATTAATTGCACTCAACACTCATGTTTCACTCGGGAGAATGCTTGAATAGCTCTTTTTGTCTCCCCTTCTATTCTCATACGCTCAGTTTGCCTTTTCCACTCGATCTCTCGCAATTCAGTTCTTTAAGAAACTAACTCGATCATTCAGACTTGTTAACTATGTCAAACTTATAAGATAAACAACAAGGAAGAAAACAAAGGGTTAAAACAAAAATAGGGCTGAAAGAAGAAAAAAATGCAACAGAAAATTCACAAATTACTGTAAAGAAATGCTTACAACGATCCTATCACTGAACAAACAAGAACAAGTTGTCTCAGTTGATTTCCAAGCAATTCATGGCATAATTGAGCATCGTTCTTCATTTCCATGCACCAGCACAAGTTTCTTTTCTTTTTCTTTTTTTTTTTGAATATTCGAAACTGATTGTTTGTGTTTTTTTTTTTAACTTTTTTTTAACTTTTATTTGTTTTCTTGGTATTGTAGTGTAGAACGTGCTAAAATCCAACCTTTGCTCTAATTACCATATGATAAGGGCATTGCTCGGTGAAAACAACGTCCCTTGTAAGTTGCGGATCTAGGATTGAAGCAAACACTTCCCTGCAATCAAAAACAAGACACAATGGACATTCTAGGCTTAGAACAATCTTAGGAATAAGAAAAGAAATAGGCTTAGAACAATCTTAGGAATAAGAAAAGAAACAATGAAAAAAAATGAAAAAAAAAAGAAAAGGCTGAAATTTCTGGCAGATTTGAATCAATGTTGAAGATGAATTCTTGAAGCTTCATACACGGCTGCCTTGAACATTCAAAGATGGCAGAATTGATGTAGAATATTACTGGAAATTTAGAAAAAAAAATGAGGAACTCGAAAGAACTTGTACAATATGTTGGACGAACCCGAATCAAATCTATTCTTCGTCAACGAGCTTGGACCCTCTAGATGGCAATCTAGGAACCCAAAGTATCAAGTAAAATTGACACAACAAACACAATCTGATATGCCAAGAAAGTTCGGTGAAAAACTAAAGTTTGAGAGAAAATCTCACAAAGATTATATTTTATTCAAAATGTTTGCCTTCTTACTTTGTTTTTACATATATATATGGATAACAAGAGGTGTACGTCCAAATTTCCTTGTGTATCTGAAAATAAAGGATTTAAAATTCAAATTTTAAACTCCTAATAACTCCTAAAATGGGCGGCATTGTATGGTAGCCTTATATTTGAAATTTGAAATTTGAAATTCAAACACAAACTACTTGATCTTATCCTTGTAGTTGACACCAAGTAAGAAAAAGGAAGGGCTGCTTCAATTCAGCCAATAATGTACTCACTCATCCAAGCTGCCACGCAGATGTGTGAATGACCGGATGCCACTTGGGCTGCCACATGTGCACTGGTACTGATGTGATCCGGCCTGGGTAAATGAGTCAAATTCACGTAGTTGCCCGATCGTAGTTCGAGAGAGTCGTTCGTGCCTCAAATTTTTATAATAGTAGTAAAAGAATTAGAATAGGATAAGCAGAAGGTTTCAAGAAGGGTAAGTTTAGTATAGGTTCGGTTAAGGGTAGCAAAGATGGATGAAGGATAGAAGGCTCGATTTGGGTTAACAAGAAAGAAATTTAAAAGATGGAAATGGAAAATAAACTCAACGTCAAGAATGATTCAACACTAAGAAGTGTCACCCCGATTCGTATATTGTTAAGGTGAAAAATATGGATAGATGGATAGGTAAACGCCACACCAAGATTGGTGATAAGTTCAAAACAAGATGATTGACGCCACTAGCACAAGCCAGATAAGTCGTTCAAAACTTGTACGAGACATGAGAGGAAGCAACCTCACAAGAACAATGTTCATTAACAAATTTGGCAAAAGTCCTTTACAAATGAAATCAACAAACTATTTATACTAGTTTCTTATGCTAGCTGAATAGTCCATTCATGAACTTAACGATTAAGTAATGTACCTAATTAAGACATGAACTTTATAGAAAAATGACCAATGGTGTCCTTGTCCATGTTCGGCTGAATGGGAGGTGAGTGGATAGCTTCATGAATATGCATTGATGTACTTGGATAAATGATCTTCATACATGCACGGCTAGATTCGGCTAACTCCTTTAATGGAGCCTTGAATTCATGTTGTTTCACCATGAGTGGCTTAATTAAATAAGGCTTCATGAAGAGTCAAACTTGGTGTGAACAAGGAGCTTGAGTAGACACTTGTGTGTGAACGTCCAACCGAAGGGTCATCATGGTGTGAACACAATGTGTGAACACATGATCAATGCATGAACCGTCCAATGCATGTTCCATCATTAATTTGATCCATGAATCTTCAAATACATGAATGTCCATCATGAACATGCATGTGCCTCTTGATTGCCGTCCATTGAACCTTCCTATGCATGCACCTTGCATTAAATGCCATGAATGAATCTTCCAAATTCGGCTAACCTACAAAATTAAATAAAATAATTAAATAACACACAACTATTCATATAATTATAATTTAAAATAATAACTAAATAACTTAATAACACTAACTAAATTTGGACACAATAATTATAAGTCAACTTATCATAATAAATTCGGCTAGCTCAAATAGTCAAAAACACTTAGTGAGCTAAATTGAGCTAGGAAATTCGGCATGAGCTGTAGCAAACTTAGTTATAAGCTAGATTAAAACTTAGTTTATTGAAATTAAAAAGAAATGAGCTGAAACGAGCTAAATTTGAGCTCAAACGAGCTAAAACGAGCTCAAGTGAGCTGATGTGAGCTGAATGGCGCATGGGGGAGCTGGAGAGGAGCTGAGATCGGATTGCAAAATGGTGCATGGAGTCTTCAAGGAGTTGTTCTTAGCTCCTCCAACGTTATAGAGCTGGTTATCATCCCAAATGCGCATCACAAAGGCTGATATAGCATCTTGAAGTTGCTTGGTTTGAGCTCAGGTCATGGGGCCTTTTGGCAGCTCAATGGATTCTTGGTGTGCATTCGAGGATGCCCCGAGTGTGCTTACATCATTCCCCCCGTCTTCAACGGGACTTGTCCTCAAGTCGAGTTGCCGATTGATTTTGAAACAGGGATGCCTACTTGTTCGATCTTGGATAATCATGCTTAATTGACGCATCATGCCTTGCTGCAAAAACGTTTCATAACTTGCAATCAATTGAGAATCATTACAAAGCAGAAACTTATTCAATCGGTCATGGAAGCAAGTTTTCTTACACTTAAGACAATCACAATAGAGCAATATCAATATTCCACTTTCGTTATCAAATAAACATGTCTCATTATAACTTGAAAACTTAATGAACAAGGATTCTGAGAATATAATGTCCGTACTTCGGTTGGGCATCTCAAATTGTATTTGCAAAGCATTGAAACTTCGACAGGTATTCATGTGACATTTCAAAATCTGCATACATCCGTCATAAGCAAACAATGGAAAAGAAGGATTCATCTCATGTTTTTGTGATCTTAAACAACACAATTTGGACAGCAAGTATTCATCAAACTTAACAACTTCTCGCTTATCAAGAATCTTGTGTCCATCATCAATAACAATGATTTCTTCATCGATAACATATTCTTCATCAATCAAATTGGACAAAGATGTAATAGAAATTCCAGAAACCATACCTTTTTCAAAAATACAAGGATTAACTTTACTTTTTTCGACCATTACAAACCTTTGCTCTTCGGGAATGTATCACAACTGCATCTTATGATTTGAGTCAACTTGAAAAGATTTAAAAACAAGAAAATTTCGGTTAATCGAAACTCCTTTCTTTTCTTCACTCATATTTCTTTGTATTTCCTTTTCTCTCACTTTATTCTTATTTTTATCTCCACTCTTTTTCTTTTCTCTCTCATTTTCTTTTCTTTCTTTTTCACTTTCTTTTTCCACTCGCATTCGATCCAAAGATTGCTTTAACCATTGTTGATCCTCCACAACTTGTTTCGCTGTCAAAGGTGCCAAAGTAAAATTTCAGCCTTAATACTTGAAGGTATATTGATTTGCAAATCCATCATGCTTCACTCTTCGGTTGAATTGCCAGGGTCTCCCAAGCAGTATATGGCCCGCATGCATGGGCACCACGTCACAAAGAACCTCATCTTCATACTTTCCAATTGAAAATGGGACAAGAACTTGCTTGGTTACCTTTAACTCAACTCCATCATTAAGCCATTGTAGCTTGTATGGAGTCGGATGAACACTTGTGATGTGCGCACACCCGGGGCATCCTTGAATGCACACCAAGGATCCATTGAGCTGCCAAAAGGTCCCATGACCCGAGCTCGAACCAAGCAACTTCAAGATGCTATATCATCCTTTGTGATGTGCATTTGGGATGATAACCAGCTCCATAACATTGGAGGAGCTAAGAACAACTCCTTGAAGACTCCATGCACCATTTTGCAATCCGATCTTAGCTCCTCTCCAGCTCCCCCATGCGTCATTCAGCTCACATCAGCTCACTTGAGCTCGTTTTAGCTCGTTTGAGCTCGAACTTAGCTCGATTTAGCTCATTCCTTTTTCATTTCAATAAATTAAGTTTTAATCTAGCTTATAACTAAGTTTGTTACAGCTCATGCCGAATTCCCTAGCTCAATTTAGCTACAATTTGGAAAATGAAAAAAAAAATGTGTCAAACAAAAGAAGGGCAAACAAGAACCAATATCGATTTGGTATCGACCCGTTGTTTATAGGCTCTCTTTAGTTCGGTTTGGGTATGGTAAGGGAAACCTCGACCCACTATCTAACAAGATAGGAACCTCGGTATAAAGGGTTTTGAACGCCACACTAAAACTAGTGATAAGTCCGGTTTCGTAAAGAAAGAGGTTGACGCCACTACTAGGTAGATAAGCCAACGAAAATCTTAAACGAGACTTAGAGAAGAAGTTCTTACCAGAACAAAAATTTAGTTTTTATAAAATTTGCCAAAAGTCCTTTACAAAATAACACAAGCCAAATTTATAGTGAATACAAGGGATAGTCGAATAGGCTCTTGAGGTAGCTAAATGGTTAGCTAAAAATTCCAGAATTTCTAATGAAGCTTCCTTGAAGTTTCTTGTGCATGGAGAATGGCAAGGGGTAGCTTCTAGATGCCTTGATTTAATAGGAAAATGGAATGGATTGTTTGGGAGCTGAAAATGCAATCAATAGGTTCAGCCAAATGCTTGAATTGGATTTAATGCTGCTGCTTGGTTCATCCGAATGTACATGTGATTAAGGAGTTGTCTTGGGTAGCCAAACGATCTTCTTGAAGAGTTGCTGCATGGGTTGGCCGAATGGTCACTTAGGGAACACCAAATGATCAGCACACCATCTTTAAATCATTCATGCACCTATGCCGTCCAAGGGTAATGTACCTACAACAATTAAAGCAGAAAATTAAATCCCTTTTAGACACATTAATTCGGCAACATAAAACAAATAAATCCTGCACCATAAATTAGGCTGGATATAATTAATCTTTGTAATAGTTAAGACATATTTAATTGGTCCTATTTAATGAAGCACTTAATTTAGAACATAATTAAAACATGTCCAGATTATGACAAATTAATTATTAAAACTAAATAACTAATTTAACTAACAGCAACTTAAATGATTTATTCCAGCATAATAAACTCAATAATGAAATGAGCTGAAAAGAGATCGTTGAGCTAAGTTATGTTGAAGTTGAGCTGATTTGAGCTGATTTGAGCTGATTTGAGCTTGAAGGAGAATGCATGGGTCGCTCGGCTTGCTGGTCCAAAAGCTTTCGATAAGTCCAGCAACGGTTTCACCCCAAACTCTATCAACTAATGCTGTTGTTGCATCTTTGAATCTCTTAGCTCGAGCTCGAGTAATCGATCCTACAGGCAACTTGAGAGGATCTATATTGGCAACTGGCAGCTCGGGAGGTGTGGTCGTATCATTTCCCCTCTCTTCGAAGCGATTTGCCCCCAAATCGTCACCTATATCATAAAAAGAAAGATCAGCTAATTAAAGGTAGCACTTACATTGTACTCACCTGGGAGATCAAGTTTATAAGAATTATCATTTATTCGTTCCAAAACTTGAAACGGCCCATCTCCTCTCGGCAACAACTTCGACTTTCGCTGGGCCAGAAATCTTTCCTTTCGCATATGAACCCACACCCAATCTCCGGGTTCGTATCTCAGACTTTAATAATAAAAGTAAAATAATGGAATAGAATAGGTTTGGATAGCGGAAGGTTTTTAAAAGTTATACAATAGGGTAGTGATAGGTTCAGTTATGGAAACAAGAAAGGATGTCGGATAGATGGGGGATGGAAAAACGATCTCAACGTCAGGAATGATTCAACACTAAAAAGTGTCACCCCGATTCCTATGTTGTTAAGGTGAAACGATGGATTGAAGGATAGGTGAACGCCACACCAGAATTGGTGATAAGTTCAAAACAAGTCGGTTGACGCCACTAGCACAAGCTAGATAAGTCTTCGAAACTTGTACGAGATATGAGAGGAAGCAACCTCACAAGAACAAAGTTCATTAACAAATTTGGCAAAAGTCCTTTACAAATGAAATCAACAAACTATTTATAATAGTTTCTTAGGCTAACCGAATAGTCTATTCATGAACTTAACTATTAAGCAATGGACCTAATTTAATACATGAACATTCTAGAAAAATGACCATTAGAGTCTTTGTCCATGTTAGCCGAATGGGGAGGTGAGTGGGCAGCTTCATGTATGGGCAAGCTTTGGAAGCCAAGGGAATGGTCTAGGTTCGGCCATGGGATGCATGAAACTCTCAAAGGATGTCTCTTGGCTGAATAGGTGCTTAGGAAACTCCAAGGGTCCTCCCACATGCATTGGTGGTACATGGAACTTGGAAGGGGGCTTGAACCTAGCCGTACATGCACTTGCATTAATGACCCTCCATTCATGCATGTGTGTGGCGTCAAGGAGATGCACCTTTCATCATGCATTAACCTTCCATGTACATGAATGTATGTCCTCCAAACATTGAACCGAACCATTCATGAATCTTCCCGTTCAATGAACATTCCCGTTCATGCACCTTGCATTAAATGCCATGAATGTATCTTCCAAATTCGGCTAACCTACAAAATTAAATAACAAAAATTAAATAACTCACAACTATTCATATAATTATAAATTAAATTAATAACTAAATAACTTAATAACACTAACTAAATTTGAAACAATAATTATAAGTCAACTTATAATAAATTCGGCTAGCTCAAATAGTCAAAAACACTGAGTGAGCTAAAATGAGCTAGGGAATTCGGCATGAGCTGTAGCAAACTTAGTTATAAGCTAGATTAAAACTTAATTTATTGAAATGAAAAAGGAATGAGCTGAATTGAGCTAAGTTCGAGCTCAAATGAGCTAAAACGAGCTCAAGTGAGCTGATGTGAGCTGAATGGCGCATGGGGGAGCTGGAGGGGAGCTAAGATCGGATTGCAAAATAGTGCATGGAGTCTTCAAGAAGTTTTTCTTAGCTCCTTCAACGTCAGGGAGCTGGTTATCTTCCCAAATGCGCATCACAAAGGCCGATATAGCATCTTGAAGCTGCTTGGTTCGAGCTCGGGTCATGGGACCTTTTGGCAGCTCAATAGATACTTGATGTGCATTCGAGGATGCCCCGGGTGTGCTCACATCACTTGAAGTCGATCAAGAAAAGGTGAAAGCCATTCGAGAGTGGCCTAGATCGACCAGCAAAAGCCAAGTGTGAAGTTTCCATGGCTTGGTGAGTTTCTACCATCGGTTCATCCCAAATTTTAGCACACTGGCCGCACCTCTCACTAACGTGATTAAAAAGAATTATGCCTTCTTTTGGAGCGAGGAGCAAGAAAAATCTTTTACTTCACTTAAAGAACATTTAACTAATGCCCCATTACTCGTATTACCTGATTTTGATAAAACATTTGAAATTGAATGTGATGCCTCAGGTATCGGGATTGGTGCTGTGTTGGCCCAAGAAGGGAAGCCGTGGCGTATTTTAGTGCAAAGCTAAGTGGCGCACCATTGGATTACCCAACATACGATAAGGAAATGTACGCTTTGATTCAGGCATTAGAAAAGTGGCAACATTATTTGTGGCTGAAGGAGTTTATCATCCATTCGGACCATGAATTGCTCAAGTACATCAAAGGCCAGCACAAGCTCAACAAAAGGCACGTAAAATGGGTAGAATTTCTTGAATCCTTCCCTTATGTTATACAGTATAAAAAAGGTAAGGAAAATATTATGGCTGATGCACTATCTCGTCGATATACCTTGTTAAATCATTTGGATTCAAAATTACTTGGTTTTGCATTTTTGAAAGATTTTGATACGATCCGCCTCGGGGAGAGTCGAGTCATATGTAGATTTCCCGATCGTCTACGAGAAGTTACGTTAGATTTAGCTGAGTTAAAGGAATGGTCGAAGTAGAAAGAGGGGTATTGGTTTTAGTTCGGATTGGAATAGGTAAGAAGAATTGAGAGTTCGGATTTAGGTAAGGGGAATTGAAGAAATGGACGTAATGGTATAAAGGGTAAGAACGAAATGGTATTATGAAATGGTACGAACGGAATGGCCGGTTTAGGTACAATTTGGTAAATAAAGAAATAGGGTTGAACAAAAAGTGCAAACAAGAACCAATACCGATTTGGTATCGACCCGTTGTTTATAGGCTCTTTTAGTTCAGTTTGGGTTTGGTAAAGGAAAACCTCGACCCACTATCTAACAAGATAGGAACCTTGGTATGTTTGAACGCCACACTACGAGTAGTGATAAGTTTAGAATCGACAAAGAACACGATTGACACAACTAGAACGCTAGGAACGCCAAACGAATCTTTGAACGAAATATAAGAAAAGTTTGCCTCACAATTTCGGTAGCATAACATTAACAAAAGTTTCAAAAAGTCCCCTTTACATGGAAATTGAACAAGTATTTATAGGCCTAAAGTCTAGGTAGCCGATTGGCCTTTCATACTTACACATTAATTAAAGAAAATTCTAGAAAAATGACCCTTAATGTGCATGTCTAGATTCGGCTATGCTAATAGGAAATGAATGAATCTTCATGCTTAAGAAAACACAAAGTGAATGCATGATGTCCAATGGTCACTTGTGAGGTTCGGCCACCCTTGTTAAATGAAGCAATGTTTGGCCAAAAGTATGAATTAATTGTAGACACTCCAAGGGCCATCATGTGTGTGAAAACCGAATGTTGAAGAGTCTTCTAGTGTGAACAAGGTGAACCGAATAGTCTTGCCATGTGAGCATAGGTGTGAACAAATTAAGGAGAGTCATGGGGAAGCTAATCGGCCAAGCTATCTTCATGCATGTGTGAGTGTCCTTTGGCTGAATGGTCATCTTGAAAAATGAAGAGATAGCACACCATACATGAATAGAAACATTCATGAACCTTGAAGACATTGAATGTGGACATGCATGCACTTAGCTGAACATGCACCTAAGAGATTCAAGTCCCCCAACCGTCCATGCACCTTTCAACATTCATGCTTGCTTTTAATCTCCATATGTCCATTGTGTTCCTACAAGAAATGTGAACAAAATTAATTCAAGCTAATGTGAACACAAATATCAACATTAAATTCGGTTATGACAAATTTAATTATCATCAATAAACTCTTTTAAGACACATTTAATAAAACTAATGTGAACTAAATTTAATATGTAGGATAGTAATTAACTAATTATTGAACTTATTAAATAAAAAGTCAATAGTAGTCAAATGCAGTCATGGTGAACTCGACGAGTTGATGTTTAAGTCATGAGCTAAAATGAGCTGAGGTGCTAAAATGAGCTGAGGTTAAACTCCTAAGCTAAAGTTGAGCTAAGGTTTAGCTTATGAGTTGAAAATGAGTTAGGAGTAAGCTCGGTTTAGCTCATGCAACTAGATTACGCTTGAATGAGCTGGATTTGAGCTGGATGGAGCTCATGGAGCTGGAAATGAGTTGGGATTAGCTTGCCAACATGTCAATGCTCGGCTTGACAGACTAGTTCGATGAAGTTCGCGGGGCGTGCTCGTATCAAATTTGTATAACTCTGATATTAATTTTGGGGATGTATATAAATTGTGTGAACATGCTGCTGTTGATAAGTTTTTCAGGTTCGATGGCCTCCTTTTTCGAGAAGGTAAGCTCTGTATCCTGCAAAGTTCTGTACGAGAGTTGCTCGTACTCGAGGCACATGGTGGTGGCCTCATGGGACATTTTGGCATTGCAAAGACCTTGTTCATGCTGCAAGAACACTTCTTTTGGCCATGGATGAAACGGGATGTCGAGGAAATATGTTCGCAATGCTTGGTTTGTAAAAAGGCAAAATCTAAGGTTAACCCACATGGGCTGTACATGCCTTTGCCTATTCTCGAAGGGCCTTGGGTTGATCTTTCAATGGATTTTATCTTAGGTCTACTACGAACTCAAACCGAAAAAGATTCCATTTTTGTCTTAGTAGATCGGTTTTCAAAAATGTCACATTTTATTGCATGTTTGAAAACTGATGATGCTATTAATATTGCTAACCTCTTCTTTAAAGAAGTTGTCAGGTTGCATGGAATTCTGAAGACGATAGTGTCCGACCGCGATGCAAAATTTCTTAGCCATTTTTGGGGGACACTTTGGAGTAAGTTGGGCACGAAGCTCTTATTCTCCATGACATGTCATCCCCAAACAGATGGATAAACTGAGGTGGTGAACCGCATAATATCGACTCTATTGTGGGCCATTAACCGCAAAAATCTCAAGTTGTGGGAGGAGTGTCTACCTCACATAGAGTTTGCTTATAACTGAACCGTTCACTCTGCTACTAAATTCTCTCCATTTGAAATAGTTTACAGTTTTAACCCTTTATCTTCTCTTGACTTAATTCCATTACCTAACGACCAAATTGTTAATATAGATGCCAAGAGGAAAACGGACTATGTGAAATAATTGCATCAAAAGGTTAAAGCTAACATCGAGGCTAGGATGGAGCAATATGTGCGCAAGGCCAACAAAGGGTGAAAACAAGTCATATTTAAACCTAAAGATAGGGTGTGGGTTCATATACGAAAAGAAAAATTTTTGGCTCAGCGAAAGTCAAAGTTGTTACCGAGAGGAGATGGGCCGTTTCAAGTTTTGGAATGAATAAATGACAATCCCCATAAACTTGATCTCCCAGGTGAGTACAATGTTAGTGCTACCTTTAATGTAGTTGATCTTTCTTTCTATGATATAGGTGACAATTTGGGGGAAAATTACCTCGAAGAGAGGGGGAATGATACAGCCACACCTCTTGAGTTGCCAGTTGCCAATGTAGATCCTCTCGAGTTGCCTGTAGGACCGATTACCCGAGCCTATGCCAAGAGGTTCAAGAACGCAATCTCAACTCTAGTTGATCGAGCTTGGGCCAAATCTATCACCAGCTTACTCGAGAGTTCGTGGACCAGCTCACCGAGTCATCTTCGTAACTTATTCTAGCTTGTCCAGCTCATAACTAGCTCAGCAAGCTCAGTTCCAACTCAACAAGTTCACATCCAGCTCAATTTCAGCCCATGAGCTTGTTCTCAGCTCAACTTTAGCTCACGAGCTCAGACTTAGCTCAACTTCAGTTTACGAGCTCAGACATAGCTCAAATATACCTCACAAGCTTAAATCGTAGCTCATGAAGTTATTTATAGCTTACTATCATAGTGTTGACTTTTTACTTGAATAAGTTCATTAGTTAGTTATTATAAATTAATTACGTTGTTAAGTTCACATTCGTAATTAAATTATGTTTTATATTACATGTTTTAATTATGTAGTAACCGAATTAATGTTATTCACATTTTTGCCAAATTTAAGGTGTTCACATGGGATTTAATGAATTAATTTTTAATTCATGTAGGTGCATAGCTTGGGACGCATGGTGCATGGATGAAATAATGTTGGTGTGCTGCCCATTTGTGTTTCCCAAGTGACTATTCAGCCATGGCTCTTCAAATAACCAAGGTTCAGCCAAATGTGGAGGTACATTAAAGGTTAGATGCATGTACGGGATTATTCAATGAATGGGGAGATTCATGCACGGCTTGGTTCAATGCTTGGAGGAATGAATGTTCATGTACGGTCAGATTCAAGCTCCCTTCCAAGTTCCATGCATGACCTAATGCGAGCACGCCCAGTGAACCTCTTCGAACAAGTCTCCCTAGTCGAGCTGTGACGTGTTGGCAAGCTAATCCCAGCTCGTTTCCAGCTCCACGAGCTCCATCCAGCTCAAATCCAGCTCATTCAAGCGCAATCTAGTTGCATGAGCTAAACCGAGCTTACTCCTAGCTCATTTTCAACTCACGAGCTAAACCTTAGCTCAACTTCAGCTTAGGAGTTTAACCTCAGCTCATTTTAGCTCATGACTTAAACATCAGCTCGTGGAGTTCACCATGATTGCATTTGACTACTATTGACTTTTTATTTAATAAGTTCAATAATTAGTTAATTACTATCCTACATATTAAATTTAGTTCACATTAGTTTTATTAAATATGTCTTAAAAGAGTTTATTGATGATAATTAAATTTGTCATAACCGAATTTAATGTTGATATTTGTGTTCACATTAGCTTGAATTAATTCTATTCACATTTCTTGTAGGAACACAATGGACATATGGAGATTAAAAGCAAGCATGAATGTTGAAAGGTGCATGGACGGTTGGGGGACTTGAATCTCTTAGGTGCATGTTCTGCTAAGTGCATGCAAGTCCACATTCAATGTCTTCAAGGTTCATGAATGTTTCCATTCATGTATGGTGTGCTATCTCTTCATTTTTCAAGATGACCATTTAGCCAAAGGACACTCACACATGCATGAAGATAGCTTGGCCGATTAGCTTCCTCATGACTCTCCTTAATTCGTTCACACCTATGTTCACATGGCAAGACTATTCGGTTCACCTTGTTCACACTAGAAGACTCTTCAACATTCGATTTTCACACACATGATGGCCCTTGGAGTGTCTACAATTAATTCATACTTTTGGCCAAACATTGCTTCATTTAACAAGGTTGGTCGAACCTCACAAGTGACCATTGGACATCATGCATTCACTTTGTGTTTTCTTAAGCATGAAGATTCATTCATTTCCTATTACCATAGCCGAATCTAGACATGCACATTAAGGGTCATTTTTTCTAGAATTTTCTTTGATCAATGTGTAAGTATGAAAGGCCAATCGGCTACCTAGACTTTAGGCCTATAAATACTTGTTCAATTTCCATGTAAAGGAGACTTTTGAAGCTTTTGTTAATGTTATGTTGCCGAAATTGTGAGGCAAACTTTTCTTATATTTCGTTCAAAGATTCGTTTGGCGTTCCTAGCATTCTAGTTGTGTCTATCGTGTTCTTTGTCGATTCTGAACTTATCACTACTCATAGTGTGGCGTTCAAACATACCGAGGTTCCTATCTTGTTAGATAGTGGGTCGAGGTTTTCCTTTACCAAACTCAAACCGAACTAAAAGGGCCTATAAACAACGGGTCGATACCAAATCGGTATTGGTTCTTGTTTGCCTTCTTTGTCTGATCCCATTTCTTTCTTACCCAAAACATACCAAAACCGACCAATTTGTTCATATTCCTTTGTTCCTACCCTTTCATTCCTACCATTTTGTTCGTACCCCTCTTTCTACTTCAATCATTCCTTCAACTCAACTAATTCTAACGTAACTTCTCGTAGATGATCGGGCAATCTACATACAACTCGACTCTTCCCGAGGCGGATCGTATCATGACTGAATGAATGTGAGTGAACCAATGGTATTCCTAGGTGTCCATTCGGCCAAGAGTTGCTTCTTTAATGCTTCTTCCATCCTAAGGCCGAACCTAGACAAGCTATTAAGCTTCCAAGTCTCCACATTCATTCAAGATGCTTTGCTTGCACATGAAGCCGTCCACTGGAGTTCCTGTCAGCCGAATCTAGCCTTAGCAAATTAAACAACTTGTTCTAGATTATTCTAAGTGCTTCTTAGCCAAATTTGCTTAGCCTTTAAGTTAGCCAATTAGTCCATTCGGCTACTACATGTTAATCTATAAATAGTTTACTCTTTTCTTGTAAAAGGACTTTTGCCAAATTTATAGTCGAACTTTTGTTCTTGTGAGAATTTTCTTCTCTAAGTCTCGTTTAAGGTTTTGTTGGCTTATCTACCTAGTAGTGGCATCAACCTATTTCTTTTATGAAATTGAACTTATCACTAGCTTTAGTGTGGCGTTCAAAACACCCATACCGAGGTTCCTATCTGTCTAGATAGTGGGTCGAGTTCCATTTTGTTTCAACCATCCCATCTTAAGAACTAATAAGTCTCGAGTCAATATTTTCTAATATCGGTTCAACTTGTTGGACCAATTCTTTTCCCATTTTCATCCATTACCCAAGTACCCCAATTAACCAAATTTCATTCCTTTCCTAAACCTACCAAATTATACTAACTTCTTTCTTTCTTGAACTTAAATTTAATTACTATCCTCGAACCTAAACATTGGCATCCAAGTCTCTTTCAAAAATCAAAACTAACCGTTCCATTTTCATCGATACTTTCTCGTAGACGATCGGGCAATCTACATATGATTCAACTTAAGTCAAGGCAAACTCGTATCACTCAAAGTATTCATCTACGGAGAAGTCCTTATGAAAAAGTGAGTGTTCCGTACTCATCCATGGAGACTTATTCACGAAGATATGAACGCAACTTATATAAAGATTCCTTCACTTCTTTTTAACTAAAAGCCCGTCATTCTGATTCTTTTATGATATATCTTCTTGTAACGAAAAAACAAGACAAAAAAAGATCAAACGACAAGAGAGGCAAGAAAAGTTGATGTGAGAAAATGAGCGAATCTTAAAATAAATTGATAGAAGAAAATAAGAGTTGCGAGAAAAAAATAAAAAAGAAAAAGAGATCAAGTGTGAAAAAGAATGTAAAAAGAAAAAGAAAATTGAAAAAGAGATTGAGAAAGAAGAAAAAAAAGAGAGAATAAAAGAAATGAGTGTTCTTGAAGAAAAAGAAACGAGAGACAAAGATGCAAGAGAGTAAGAACAAGTGAGGAATGATTCTACTAACCAAATCTTGAGTTCTCCTCTTGTTTCATCTTTTTAGGTTTCTAAAGTTCCATTGGACAAGTTCCAACTACATTAACTTTCCAAGGAGAGACTATTTAAATTGATCAAGGAAGGTAAGAATGAAAGTGACATTATACCACAAGTGCCTAAAGGTAAGTTAGGTAAGGATATAATCATCTCTAAGTCTCTATCAACTTATTTGAATTATTGTGATTATATTGATGATATAGTTGATTGTCATTCTTTGGTTAATAAATTCATGTTTGTCTTAAATGTTGGCAAGGCGAGTATCTTTAATGAAAACTGCGGTATTGACGAGCATGTTGGTGAAGTAAAATCCAAACAGCCATTGCAAAACTTGGTTGTGTGCGATAGTGGATATCTAAGTATGCAATTTGATTACTTTGATTTTGGTGTTGACGTGCATTCTTTGATCTGTTGTGGAAAAATCGCATACTTAAACAAGGCTATGCACATGAGACTTGTGAAGTATGAATGCTTGGATATATGCATGCCTAAATTTCCTTTGATTCAGCATATACAAATTTTCGATGTGTGTGTTCAAGATTATCCACATACAAATCTTGACTTGTTTAATTGTGATTGTTATGTGAGATCTTTGAGTTTTTGTGCGAACTCATTTTGTATAAGCTTACCTTTTCGGATGAATTGTGAAAGCTATAATGGTTTGAATGATTATATGCTTAAGTCTTGCATGATTGAAGAGAGTGAGTTTGATGTGATCCGACTGAGGTGGTTGAGTCGAATTCACGTAGTTGCCCGATCGTAGATGAGAAGGGTTGTTGTGTTTTGGTCTTAGTAGAAGAAGTTGGATAGTTAGACTTGATGGAAGCAAATGGGGTTCAAGGGAAGCATGTTGATGAAGATAGGTTCGGTAAGGGATAACAAAGATGGATGTTTACGTGGTGGTTCGGTTTTTGGAAATAACAAAGAAGAAATAACAAAGGTGGAAATGGTTTAGTGAACTTAACGTCAGGAGCGATTCAACACTAAAAAGTGTCACCCCGGTTCCTATATTGTTAAGGTGGATAGATGGGATAGTAGGATAGGTGAACGCCACACCAAGAAATGGTGATAAGTTCAAACAAGATCAGTAGACGCCACTAGCACAACTAGATAAGTCTTTGAAACTTGTACGAGATATGAGAGGAAGCAACCTCACAGAAGCAGAGTTTCATTGACAAATTGGCAAAAGTCCCTCTTACATGAAATGAGCAAACTATTTATAAGCCTAAGATGCCTATTGATATTCAGCATATATGATGTTCACACTAACTTAAATTTTGTTCACATTTGTATTTAACATGTTCACACAAAAGCACTAAAATTCGGTTCATGCTTGGAGATGGTGCATGGATTGGCCGAACCATCATGTTGCTTCACTTGATGCATTCATCCATACTTAGCCTTGAAGAAAAACCATAGTTCATGAATGTGCAGCCCTTTAATACTCCTACATCTCCCTTGGTCGAATGAGGCTTGAATGTACCTTGAGTACTTGAATGGACATCTTGATTATGCATGATACATGCATGAAACGTCCCAATGCATGTTCTTCCTTAATTACGGTCCATGAATCTTCAAATATATGTACATAAAAAATAGCCCCCACTTGCATAAACGTCCCCAATACATGAATTCCTTCAAATGCCATCTATTGAACACTAGTTGTGCATGCATCCTTCCATACGATGTATTAAGCCATGCATGTACTTGCATTAATGGCTCCTTCATGTATTCAGTCACTTTGTGGAACTTAACTCTTCGCTAAAAGCTTGCTTAGGGATCACCAATAGCCAGCCCACCATGCATAAAATCGTTCATGCATGAACTCTCATAATCCATGTACCTGGCTGTGCATGAATCTCATTTAATGTACTCAATACATTCGGCTGAACCTACAAGAAACATGAACTCATTAAATCCCAATGTATATTTGGCTAAACTTGTTAAGAGCATGAGCTAGACATCATAAATATCATGTTAAACTAAACTAAACACATTAATTAAAGACTAGTTAGTAGCATTAAGTTCGGCTAGCTCAAACTAAGTGAAATCATTTAATGAACTTATTTGAGCTAGGATTTTCATTATTAAGCTGTAACAAGCTAATTAGTATAAAACTAAAACTTAGTTTAATTTATTGAAATAAAGAACGAGCTAAAAGTAAGCTAGGTTGAGCTCAAACGAGCTAAAACAAGCTCAAATGAGTTGAGTTGAGCTGGACAGAGCTCGAGGAGCTGGAAATGAGCTAGGTACAGCTTGCCAACAATGCACGGGTTCTTTGGATAGTTGCTTCAAGCTGTTTTTGAGAGTATTGGCCCTTGTTTCAAACCAAGGTTTAGCATTAGAAGCTAGAATAGCTTCTAGGAAATGTTTAGCAAGAGCTCGAGCTATGGGTCCTTTAGGCAGCTCGATTGATTCTTGGTTCGCACTTGTGGGATCCCCGGGCGTGCATACATCATTCCCCCCGTCTTCAAAGTGACTTGTCCTCAAGTCGAGACGTTTGTCCATTTCAAAATGTACCTTCTTACGCGGCTTTCCTAGGTCGTATGGAATGAAAGATATCACACAAACCATATTCGGTAATGGCAAATGCAAAATATTCAAATAGTAAATATAAAAATTATTCCAAAGGTCATATGGAAAAAATCTTATTCGGTTATAACATGGATACTTCTCATTGTCACACAAGTTTATTATGCCATCAATATAAACAATTAAAGAGAAGGGGGCCAAATATTGATTAGTCATGCAATCTTGCAAACAAATATTCATTCCTCGTTTCAGCCACAACATTCTAATAGGTCCAAAACAAAGGACACATTTACTTTGCTTTTGAATTTAAACATCCTCACCTTGTCATATTTGATTAAATGGACATACAGTAGCAGGATAAATAATATGGCCACTTTCCACAAAGTCATCATCAACAACACCGATTTCTTTATCTTTCAAATAAAACAGAGGTATTGTTGACTTACCTTGATTATCTTGGAAGTTACATGATGAAAGTTCGAATTTACCTCGCTTGCGCAAAACAAACCTTCGCTTCTTAGCAAGGTAATGCAGTCAGTATTTTGAACTCGAATAAACCTGAAAAGGTGAAAAATCAAAGAAGTAACTCATGCCCTTCAAAATGTAATTTCCACAAAGACAGAAGATGTCAAGGTCACCATTGTTAATGTACTTAAAAGGACATAATGAGATGCTATTCACAAGTTGTTCGCATGAATCAATTCTGGGATTAAAAACAAAATTTCCAGAATCAAAGGCTTGATTTTGACTTTGTAAACTAACCACAAGATTTATTTTCAGAAATGAAGATAAAATTCGCAATGGATGAAAAGGTACAACAAATTTATTTACAAGGGAATTATGATGCTTACCTTCTCTTGGTAACAACTTAAAGTGGCTAGCTCCAGGCTTAAACACTCGATTTTGATCACTTATCCCAAAATACAACAAGAATTTCATTTTCTCAAATAAATCACAAAAGTAGATGAAAGAAAGTTTGGGCAGACGAACATGCAAACATTCATACTTCAGAAAACTCAATCAAATAGGCAGATCAAAACATAGAAACTTCGCACAAAAATTTAAGGTTTTCTTTTGAAGGCCAAAATCAAACGAATTATTCATTGTATGCAAAAACTTTTGAACACATATGTCGAACAAAGAAATTGTGACCATACAACTTTTCAAAAGTTCAAATCCATCACAGACCAATTGAATAGGCATGTTTAAGCAAAAAGGTTTGGACATATATTCAAAGAGTTTAAGAATTCAAACACATCAAAATTTGTATGTGCAAAACTTTTGTTACACACCTCCACAATTTGTATAGGCGAAACCAACTCAACAGAAGGGTTAAACATGTCATAAGATAAACTTTTCGTGGTTCTTCTTGAAACAAGGTCATTAACATCAAGAGTTGAACAGTAACTAACCAAATCAAAATTTTGAGACCTTTCAGAAATTGAACCGTCGAAACCTTTATTAGTAGTTTATAAATCAAATGATCATGACTCGATAATCATAGAGTCCTTACCTCTCTTACCTTCGGACAAAAGTGGGCGGTTGACTTTCTAGTTTTTACCTGTCTTGTATAACCAAAATCACCGCTCGTTGGGAAGGTATTGAAGTTGGAATTGGTCACACGGATTTTCAAAAACCTGAGAAAAGATATCACAAGAAGAACTAACAAGTGGGTTAGTGGAAACAATCCTTGCTTGCTCGCTAACATCTTTTTCACTCGAATCTTTTTCTTCAAGATCACTTGCTTCTTCCACTATTTCTTTTATCTCAATCTCTTTTTCAACTCTTTCCTTTTGTAAACATTCTTTTTCTTTTTCAAAGTCTTTTTTGATTTTGTTTTCTTGTTCACTTTCTTTTCTTTGTTTTTCTCTCTTTTCTTTATTTTTTCTCTCGATTTCATTCAAGATTCTCTCATTTTCTCTCATAATCTTTTCTTGCCTCTCTTTTCTTTTGATCTCTTTTTTTTCATCTTTTTCTTTTCTCGTTTTCTTTCTACAAGAGGTTACAAAAGATTTAGGAGAATAATAATTTTGTTCAAAAGAAGAAAAATCATTTACATATGATTCACGAACAATCCTTCGTGAAGATCTCTCCGTGGATGTTTTCTTTAGAGTTCTTGAAGAGGTGTATCTTTCATCTCGTACATCTTCTTGAAAGGATTCAAAATCAAAATCGGCTTCTTTTCTTTTTGAATTCCTTGATGAAAGGAATCTTGATTGTAATCTCTTCTCGAGTAGTCATTGGATGTGTATCTCTGTGATGCTCTCGAATCCGCTTTTTGACTTGATAACATTCCTTCCCATTGGTCTCTTTTCTCCACACGGTCTAATCTCTCGTGCAATTTGTCAAACTTAATTTTCACCATTCTTTGCATTTCTTGCACCAAATATTGATATTTCGATTCGGTAAGATCTTCGCGAGACATGATTGTTATCGCTGCAAAGGAAAATTGTTAAGTAAAATAGAAATAAAATCCTCACTACAAAATCCTCACGAGTTCACTCGAAAAGAAAAATTAATGGATTTCACTCACGCTCGTGTTTTCACTCGTTTTAGGCTTTTTTAACACTTGAATGTTCTCACACTCTCTAGCCTTTTACCACTCAAACTTACTCTCGTAACCTCGTATTTCATTTCTCTTGATCGTCTTGGTGCTTTGGGGTCGGCTTTAAAATGGTTACAAGGGATAAGATGTATGGGTGTGCAGGTAGGCCGAAAGAATTTTTTTTTAATATAGTGTGGCATTTTGGGGGGTACAAAGTTGGTGAAATGAACACTTGACGATCGGATCAAATGTATAATTCAACAGAAATGAGAACTAGAACACTTCACTTTTTTTTATTTCAAATTTCTTGTCCTTTTTTTTGCTTTTTTTTTATACTTCTCCTTTTTTTTTAGTTACAAAAATGCTAAATACAATGCTTTTTTTACAAAAAAAATTGAATTTTTTTACTTTATGAACCTACTCTCGATGATGGTGTGAGCATCGGTACTTCTCATTTTACAAGCTCTGATACCAAATGTTGTGATCCAGCTCAGGTGGTTGAGTTAAATTCATGTAGTTCTTGTTTTGGTCTTAGTAGAAGAAGTTGGATAGTTAGACTTGATGGAAGCGAATGGGGTTCAAGGGAAGCATGTTGATGAAGATAGGTTCGGTAAGGGATAATAAAGATGGATGTTTACGTGGTGGTTCGGTTTTTGGAAATAACAAAGAAGAAATAACAAAGGTGGAAATGGTTTAGTGAACTTAACGTCAAGAGCGATTCAACACTAAAAAGTGTCACCCCGGTTCCTATATTGTTAAGGTGGATAGATGGGATAGTAGGATAGGTGAACGCCACACCAAGAAATGGTGATAAGTTCAAACAAGATCGGTAGACGTCACTAGCACAACTAGATAAGTCTTCGAAACTTGTACGAGATATGAGAGGAAAGAACCTCATAGAAATAGAGTTTCATTACATTCATTCAATATGTCCCTAAAAAGGGCCCTCGAGACCCTAAAATGTGCAATTAAAATGATTTGGGACTAAATCGGGAACATTAAAAATTTTCTGAATACTTAGACAAATCAAAACAATTTATTTCATCTTTCATAAATAAGTTGTCCATCTGCATCATAGTCACTAAATAAATCATAACTCGAGTTACGAAACTCAAAATCCAAATCTGTAAATTTTATCTGAAACTAGACTCATATATCTTCTTACTAAATTTTTTTTAGAATTTTTAGTCTAGCCAATTAGTACAGTTTATTAGTTAAAGTTTTCCCTGTTTTAGTGTTCAGCTACTCTGACCTCTGTTCACTACGAATTAATTTTATCCCTGTACAGAACCCAAATAACCATTCCATTTATTTCCTTTAAAAGGGACTCAATAAGAAATCTATACATATAAAGTATAACTCCTACTTATTTTTTTTACAATTTTTAGTGAATTTTTAAATTTAGAACAGGGGATTTAGAAATTACTCTGACCCTGTCTAACCAAAATTTAAATATCTCTTAATATACACTTCTTTTGCTTACTATGTTTCTTTCATATGAAAATAGACTCAATAAGCTTTAATTCTATATCTCATCCATCACCTAATCCCATTTCTACTATTCTTGGTGATTTTTCAAGATCACGTCACTGCTGCTATTCAATACTGTTTTAATACTAATTACACTTTTTCATGATTTCTTTGTATTAACTATCATTTAGGCATACATAACACCAAAACATGTTATTCATTAGCCATTTCAATAGCTAATCATTATCGAATATTTACATACCATTCTTTAGTCATATCATAAGGACATACATACAAAATGGCTAAGTCCCTATACATGCCATAAACTAGAACGTTTGTAAACGAAGATACCCATTTGGCAACTTAATAGTCGATAGTGTGAAGTGATCTCCGACGACTTGATAGGATCCGCCTCGGGGTGAGTCGAGTCGTATGCGAGTTTGCCTGATCGTCTACGAGAAAGTACTGTTCGGCTCTTTTAAAGAAGGTGTTTTTAGGTTAAATAATGCGGAAGCTAATTAAGGGATTCAAAGGTAGGGTTTAAAATATGAATACTAAAGGTTCAGTTTTAAAAGAAACAAAAGAATAAAAATAGATTGAAGGTAGTTTAATAAATGATGGTTATGGAAGATGGTGAACTTAAAAGCAAGTAAGAACCAATATTAGGAAATATTGACCCAAGTACTTATACGCTTTCAAGGTAAAAATGAAAAATGATAGAACCTCGACCCACTACTTAATAAAGTAAGAACCTCGGTATATGGGTGAACGCCACACTATTTGATAGTGATAAGTTCGGGATAGTGAAGAACAGGGTTGACGCCACTAGGCTTCCTAGATAAGCCAACGAAGTCCTCATCGAAATATGAGAGAAAGAAATCTTACAAATTCCATGAAAGTTTAACAAAGTTTCATTAAGTGAAAAGTCTTAAAACTCAGTAACCTTTACAAAGTGAATAACATCACATATTTATAGCCTAAACAAGTAGTTAGCCGAATGGTCACTCTTGGCAGCTCATTGGACTTTTAGAATCGGCTAGAACATGCTAGAATAGGCCATGGAGATTTCCTTGAAGCTTCCTCAATTGCTAATGAATAAATGAGTTCAAAATATCCTATTGAAAGGTTCGGCAGAATGCAAGCAACCAGCTGGTGGTGCTTCGTTGAACTGAACGATCATGGGAGGTATTAAAATAGCTTGGAAGACTTCAAATGTCAGCATTATTTAGCTGATTTTCTTGAGGACGAAACATGGCTGTTGGATTGCCCCATGCGTCACCTTGAAGAGAGGAAAAAGGCTGTTGCTGAATTTACTTCTCATGGCCATTGGTATGCACGAAAAGGCAGCAGCAAGGTGATGTTGGTTCAGCTCTTCCCAAGGCCGAATACATGCTTGCATTTACTTTGCTTTGTCTTTTGAAGTCCACGAAGTGTTGCCTTGAAAAACTGAACCATTAGCTCATTTATGTCATCCCCAACAATGCACCAACAACTCCTTAAATGCTGTTCAATGCATCAAGTAAACAGCAATTAATTCAGCCATGCATGCTTGCCACAAACAGCCTCTTTAATGGATGCCCCTTGCATGCTGGACAAGTCCTTAAATTCGTCCTATGCTTGCTCCAACACCTCTTTAATTCGATCAGCCATCATGTACCATAAATTCGGCTGGACAAAGTAGCAACATGCATTGAATTCGGTCAAGACATTAAACCAGCAGCTCATTAAATTCGTCCCAAGCTCCAACACTCAATGAATTCGGCTTCTTTAATGCTGATTCATTCATGTGCCTAAAACCAATTTAATGAAGCAAATTAATTCATGTTAAACACATTAAATTCGACACATTAAATCTGCAGCAAAGTTGAGACAATTTAAATTCATGGTTTTAATCACAAAACACATTAATAACATGTCTAAACGAGGACATATTTATGACCCACGTTTTAATGCTAGGACAACCATTAAATTCGGTTTAGACAAATATATAGCAGCAACTAATTAATTTGTCTTAAACTTGACATATTAAATTCATGTCCTAAACTAAGACACATTAAAAAACTTTATTTAATTATGTATTGATTTGACAAATTAAAATGAGCTAATTATTTTAAGCTAACTAAACAAACTAACTTAATTATTTCAGCAAATTAAAATGCAAGAAATTAAATAATTTTGAATCGAGCTCAATGAGCTTGCGTCAAAATGAAATTAAATTGGTAACAAGATTAATTGAGCTAGATGAAGCTCGGGGAGCTGGAAACGAGCTAGGATCAGCTTGCCAACAGTCACAGCTCGACTAGGGAGACTTGTTCGATGAAGTTCATGGGGCGTGCTCGTATCATTCCCCCCTCTTTTAGGTGACTTGTCCTCAAGTCGAGCCGTTTGTCCATGGAAGAACTTTGACTCGTGCATGGTTTTCCTCGATCAAATGGGACAAAGGATATCAAGCAAACCTGAAATTGATTCACCAATGGACAAGTTAACACATCACCATCATAAATAAGTAGTAGAAGGTTAAGACAATAAAAACCAATAGATAACCCAAATGTTGGGCAAAAGACGAATCTTATCTTACCGAATTGACTTACCAATTTTGGCAATGACAAGTGGAAAGTATTTAAATTCGGATGGTACATGTAAAATTTAGCCCAAAGGTCATATGGCAAGAATTTTATTTGTTCATAACATGGATACTTCACATTGTCGCACAATTTCGATATGTCATCAATATGATCAATTGAACAAAATGGAAACAAGGAATGATCAATCGCGTATCTTAACAAACAAGAATGAATTCCTCGTTTCAACCACAACATTCCAAATGGTTCAAAATAAAGGACATATGTGCTTGGCTTTTTTATTTGAACAAGCTCACCTTGCCTTATTTGATTAAATGGACTTGCAGTAGTAGGATGAACAATATGACCACATTCCACAAAGTCATCATCAACAACACCGATTTCTTCATCTTTCAAACAAAACAAAGATATTGTTGACTTACCTTGATTAACTTAGAAGTTGCATGATGTAAGCTCGATTTTACCTTGTTTGCGCAAAACAAACCTTCGCTCCTTAGCAAGGTAATGCAATTGATAATTTGAACTCGAACAAACTTGTAAAGGTGAAAAGTCAAAAAGACAATTCTTGCTTTTCAAAATATAAGTTCCACATGAATGGAAAATTGATGTGATCCAGCCCGGGTAGATGAGTCGAATTCATGTAGTTGCCCGATCGTAGTTCGAGAGAGTCGTTCGTGCCTCAGATTTTAGTAATAAAAGTAAAAGAATGGAATAGGATAAGCGAAAGGTTTCAAGAAGGGTAAGTTTAGTAATAGGTTCAGTTAAGGGTAGCAAAAATGGATGAAGGATAGAAGGTTCAGTTTGGGTTAACAAGAAAGAAATTTAAAAGATGGGAATGGAAAAACGAACTCAACATCAGGAATGATTCAACACTAAGAAGTGTCACCCTGATTCCTATATTGTTAAGGTGAAAAATATGGATAGATGGATAGGTGAACGCCACACCAAGATTGGCGATAAGTTCAAACAAGAACGATTGACGCCACTAGCACAAGCCAGATAAGTCGTTCGAAACTTGTACGAGATATGAGAGGAAGCAACCTCACAAGAACAATGTTCATTAACAAATTTGGCAAAAGTCCCTTACAAATGAAATCAACAAACTATTTATACTAGTTTCTTATGCTAGCCGAATAGTCCATTCATGAACTTAACAATTAAGTAATGTACCTAATTAAGACATGAAACTTTCTAGAAAAATGACCAATGGTATCCTTGTCCATGTTCGGCCGAATGGGAGGTGAGTGGGCAGCTTCATGTATGAGCAAGCTTTGGAAGCCAATGGGATTGTCTAGGTTCGGCCATGGGATGCATGAAACTCTCAAGGGGTGTCTCTTGGCCGAATAGGTGCTTAGAAAACTCCAAGGGTCCTCCCACATGCATCGGTTGTACATGGAACTTGGAAGGGGGCTTGAACCTAGCCATACATGCACTTGCATTAATTACCCTCCATTCATGCATGTGTGCCGTCCAAGGGAGATGCACCTTTCAATATGCATTAACCTTCCATGTACATGAATGTATGTCCTCCAAACATTGAACCGATCCATGCATGTATCTTTCCGTTCAATGAACATTCCTGTTCATGCACCTTGCATTAAATGCCATGAATGTATCTTCCAAATTCGGCTAACCTACATAATTAAATAACATGATTAAATAACACACAACTATTCATATAATTATGATTTAAATTAATAACTAAATAACTTAATGACACTAATTAATTATAAGTCAACTTATCATATTAAATTTAGCTAGTTCAAATAGTCAAAAACACTTAGTGAGCTAAGTTGAGCTAGGGAATTCGGCATGAGCTGTAGCAAACTTAGTTATAAGCTAGATTAAAACTTAGTTTATTAAAATGAAAAAGGAATGAGCTGAAACGAGCTAAATTCGAGCTCAAACGAGCTAAAATGAGCTCAAGTGAGCTGATGTGAGCTGAATGGCACATGGGGGAGCTGGAGAGGAGCTGAGATCGGATTGCAAAATAGTGCATGGAGTCTTCAAGGAGTTGTACTTAGCTCCTCCAACATCATGGAGCTGGTTATCTTCCCAAATGCGCAACACAAAGGCTGATATAGCATCTTGATTTTGCTTGGTTCGAGCTCAGGTCATGGAACCTTTTGGAAGCTCAATTGATTCTTGATGTGCATTCAAGGATGCCCCGGGTGTGCTCACATCATTTCCCCCATCTTCAAAGCGACTTGTCCTCAAGTCGAGCCATTTGTCCATTGGAGAACTTTGACTCGTGCATGGTTTTCCTCGATCAAATGGGATGGAAGATGTCACACAAACCTGAAAAATTCTTACCACAGCCGGTAAAAAGAAACTCAAAGGAGTCAAATTCAAATGTGTTCGGTAGTTCATTAAAAATTCATTCAATCAAACATATGCCAAAAATCTCAATTGGGCAAAGCAAGCATACGTAAATTTATCAAAGAGTTCCATTAGACCATCGTTGCAAACATGAAAACTAAGTTGGATCAAGGGATAATTGGTTTTAAATGATGGCAGGCACTTAAACACATTATTCCTCATCCAAAACATTTTAATTTCTTTAACCGAATATAGTAACTCATTTGGTCCCTTGTCTTGTTCATGCAAGGTATGCCATGGCCAAAGGTATGCTAACTCTTTCTTTCGTTTTTGAACAACATGAGGGGTGTCTCCAAATTCCAACATAATAATCACATTATTACAATGCCAAAAGGAAAAATCCATCACATCAAAGTATAAATAATTTCCAAACAACAAATCAATGGAATTTTCAACTTCAACCGAATTGAGCAAAGATGTTTGAAAATTTTCAGATGGCTTACCTTGACAAATATGAAGAGAAGACAATTGAGGATTGGGTTTACCTTTCTCGGTCAAAATGAATCTTCTCTCTTTGGATAGATAGCGTAAGACAAACCTATTACTCTGATAAATTTGAATAGGTGGTGACGCGCCATGACATGTCTTGCTCCTCGAGGGGTGGAATTCACAGAAATGAGAATAGTTAGTATTAATGAAAACTATGGACTTAAATGGAAAAAGAAAGTTATCGTGGAAGTTTGATTCAATTCCAAAAACATAGGTTGGTCTTATCTTCTTGAAATGAAACGAAAATTCCAGATGTGGCCAAGCAAGGTGATTAGTAAAAGAATCAAAATTGAAACCCAAATCATTGAATTTCACCTTCTTATCAAAAGTTCGAACATCAAGCAAACATAATTTGAATGCAAATGATGCCAAGTGCTTAATGTTTCCATAAAATGAATTCATGTAGCAAATACCAGGCTTGAACACACGAACTTGATTAGGAATTCCAACAAGCAACATATTAGAAGAAGATCTTTTAACATGGATGCCAAACAAAGAATTTTTATAATCAAACAAATCAAAACGTGAAAAACTGTTATCACACATATTCATAATTTGCACAGGATGAACCAATCCAACAGAATCAACAGAGTTGTCGTTATAAAACATGTCATAAGACGGAATCTTCGTGGCATCTTTTGAAACAACATCGTTAACATTAATATGTGAACAGTAATTAACCAAATCAAAATATGGAAGATTTTCAAAAATAAGGCCACAAAAATAACTTGCTCACTTGTTTTCTCACTCGATTCTTTTTCTTCGGAATCACTCGTTTCTTTTGTTTCAATTTTTTTTCATATTCTTTTTCACTCTCAAACTCTTTTTCATTCTCTTTTTCAATCTCATTTTCTTTTTCATTTTTCTTTTGCGTTTCAAAGGCTTTTTCAAAGGCTTTTTCAAGTTCTCTCAAGATTCACTCATTTTCTCTCTTACTTGCCTTTTGCCTCTCTTTTCTTTTTATTTCGTTTTCTTTTTCTTCTTTTGCTTTTTCTTTTCTTTTCTTTGTTTTCTCGTTACAAGAATGTCCAAAAGAATCATGAGAATAGAGATCATGTTCGAAAGGCCAAGAACTATTTGCATGTGATTCACAATCAAAACTTCGTGTAGAACACTCCTTGAATGATTTCTTTGAAGTTCGGGAAGAAGTATATCTATCTCTTCGCACATTTTCTTGGAAGAAGTCAAAATCATAGTCGCCTTCTTGTCGTCTCAAACTCCTTGATGAAAAATACTCTCGTTCGAAGTCTCTTCTTGAATAGGAGTCATAGTATGAATCTCTTTGCCTCGAAGTCAATGACGAGAAAGAATCACGATAGGAACTTTTGTTCAAGTAATATTCGGCGATATATCTCCATGGTGTTTTTGGTTCCGTTTTTCGGCTTGAAGAAACTCGATCACTTTGGTCTCATTTTTCCAATCGATCTAGCCTCACTTGCAGTTGGCCAAACTCAGAATTTGCCATTCTTCGCACTTCTTGAACCAAGTATTGGAACTCCGACTCGGTAAATTCTTCACAATACATCTTGATTACTAAAAGGAAAATATGTTAGATCAAAACAAAAATTTAAGTACCTCACCACAAACCTCACGATTTTGCTCGGAAAGAAGAAGGAAAAAGTGACACTCTCACTCGTGTTTTACACTTGATTGGCTTTTACCTCTGCTCGAATAGTCTCACACGCTCGTGCCTTTTACCTCTCAAACTTTCTCTCACAACTTCATTTTTGGACTTGCCAAGGCCTTATCGTAGGCTTAGGGGTCGGTTTCAAAATTGGGTAACAAAGGATAAAATATGAGGGGTTACGGGTTGGCTGAAAGAAAAAAAAATTTCTTAGGTTTAAGTGTGGCGATGGGTAGGAAGTGAAAGAAAAGATGAAAGAAGGACTTTCAAGATCGGGGCTGATTTACAATAGAACAAGTTTTCACTTCAAATTTTTTTTTGATTTTTTTTGATTTTTTTAAACTTTTTTTAACACTTTTTTTTTTGCTTTTTTTTATACTTCTTTTTTTTCAATTACAAAAATGCTAAATACAATGCTTTTTTTTTTACAAAAATTTTTTTGAATTTTTTTTACTTTACGAACCTACTCCCGATGATGGTGCGAATGTTGGTACTTCACGTTTTACAAGCTCTGATACCAAATGATACGATCCACCTCGGGGTGAGTCGAGTCGTATGCGAGTTTGCCCGATCGTCTATGAGAAAGTACCGTTCGGCTCTTTTAAAGAAGATGTTTTTAGGTTAAATAATGCAGAAGCTAATTAAGGGATTCAAAGGTAGGGTTTAAAATATGAATACTAAAGGTTCGGTTTTAAAAGAAACAAAAGAATAAAAATAGATTGAAGGTAGTTTAATAAATGATGGTTATGGAAGATGGTGAACTTAAAAGCAAGTAAGAACCAATATTAGGAAATATTGACCCAAGTACTTATACGCTTTCAAGGTAAAAATGAAAAATGATAGAACCTCGACCCACTACTTAACAAAGTAAGAACCTCGGTATATGGGTGAACACCACACTATTTGATAGTGATAAGTTTGGGATAGTGAAGAACAGGGTTGACGCCACTAGGCTTCCTAGATAAGCCAACGAAGTCCTCATCGAAATATGAGAGAAAGAAATCTCACAAATTCCATGAAAGTTTAACAAAGTTTCATTAAGTGAAAAGTCTTAAAATTCAGTAACCTTTACAAAGTGAATAACATCACATATTTATAGCCTAAACAAGTAGTTAGCCGAATGGTCACTCTTGGCAGCTCATTGGACTTTTAGAATCGGCTAGAACATGCTAGAATAGGCCATGGAGATTTCCTTGAAGCTTCCTCAATTGCTAATGAATAAATGAGTTCAAAATATCCTATTGAAAGGTTCGACAGAATGCAAGCAACCAGCTGGTGGTGCTTCGTTTGTAATATCCCGAATTAGGGCCTAATCGGAATAGTAGTTTCGTGACCACAAATCTGAGATAGAAATAATTATTTTATAATTATTTTGAGATTTATGATATGATTGCATAATTGTGTGAAGATTTCGTGAAGAAATTTTTGGCATAACGAGTTTAATTTAAAGTTAGGGACTAAATCGAATAAGTTGCAAAACTTCCATTCTAGAAGTTTTTAGTATGAAATTGCTTTGAAATATTAATTAGGAGGTCTTAAATAGTAATTTGACCAATTTTAAGTTCATGGAAAAAATTAGGATATGGAAGGAATTTTTGAAAGTTTAGTAAGGAGGGGCATTTTGGTCATTTGGATATTAAATGAAATAAAATGGGAAAAATAACATAAAATGGTCATCTTCTTCATATGGTTGCTGCCGAATTTTACTCTCTCCATAGCTAGGGTTTCTTCAACTTTCAAGCTTCATAGTAAGTGATTCCAAGCCCCGTTTTTAATGATTTTTACGTTTTTGAGATCTCGGTAGCTCGATTTAGCTTATGCTAGCAATAATTTAACCTAGGGTTCATATTTGGAAAAATACCCATAGGTGAAATTTGTGTATTCTGATGTTTTATAATAGAATATGGAGTTTTAAATTATGTTAGAGAACTTGTGCTACTCGGTTTTGAGTGAAAACGAGTAAAAGGACTTAATCGGCAAAAATATCTAATAGTCACAAGTACATGTTAGAGTGAGAATTTGATGTTGCCATAGAAGGGAAAAGTGATCAGCATGTTATAAAACATAAGAATAAGGAATAAAGTTTAATCCCGAGCCTAGGGGCAAAAGTGTAAATATGCAAAAGTTTAGGGGTAAAATTATAATTTTGCTAAATTTTGAATTAAGGATTAATTTGATAATGTGAGTATTAAATAAGCTAAATGTGTTATTTTAGATCAAGAAAGACGTGGAATCGACCCCAATCGAGGAAAAGAAAAGATTGTGGACTAAATTGCAAAATCTTTATATTTTGGTACCAAGGTAAGTTTATGTGTAAATAATGTAGCATAATTGTTATTTTTAAGTTATTGATGTTAATTATATGATATGCTGGTTTTTATCATGAAATATATGCTTTGTGGTTATTTTCGAATAAAATGTAAATTATGTGAGCTACTTGTTAAATATAAATTGTTACCGAGTATTGGTTTCGGTATTCTACGGAAGACGGCAAGGATATATGTTCAAGGAAAATCCCATTTGAACCTTACGAATAGATTAGGATACAAGTGACATGTCACTAGGATGGTTGAGCATCCGAACTCGTTGAGTTGAGTCCGAGTTCACTTATGGATGAGAATGTCCGAACTCGTTGAGTTGAGTCCGAGTTCGTGAGATGTAACTAGGCATCCAAACTCGTTGAGTTGAGTCTGAGTTCACTTATGGATACGAACGCCCGAGCTCGTTGAGTTGAGTCCGAGTTCACTTAGGGGCGGGTTACATGATTGCTTGATTGCATATGTGGCACTTATGTGCAAATTATCTATGTATCCGAATTATATTCCGATGTGTTCAACGGGTAAAGTTCTACTCAAATAGAGGAATACTCGAGATGAAAAGAGACGTATTGGTAAGTGTTGTGAAATGGATACTTTTGACAGGTATGTACTTAACCCTCGGGTTGAGTATTGATACAACAACGATAAGGTAATAAGATGATGAAAAATGATTATAAATGTGATATATGTTTTGGTGATACCATGCTAATGTTGTTTGGTATGATTGCTTTGTTATGTTACTTATTATTTGCATATGAACTTACTAAGCATTTATATGCTTACTCCCTCCTTCTTATTCATTGTAGTTTTGGACAAGCCAGCTCAGGAATCGGGATAGGTCAAAGGCTCGATCACACTATCTGGAGAACTTTTTGGTAAATGGCTTGTAAAATTTAAGTATGGCATGTATAGCAATATACCTATTTTGTGTAAATGATCTTATGATATGATGATGGATTGGTTGAGAAAATGCTTGATAATGATAAGTTATGGAAATGGTTAGTTTAGATTATGTTTGATGTCATGGAAGGTTAATAGGATACCTAGTTCATGAAAACTCATAAAAGGGATGAAATTTGCCATAAACAGAACATTGCAGCAACACTGACGTGAGTTTGAAAATTTACTAAAAATCATAGAAATTGAATTAGGTAATGGATTAAATATTAAATTGAATCTTATTATGTCTAGTTCCACATAAAACAAACTAAACAAGTAAATGAATTATATGTTAGAAGATATTTGAATTTTAGTGAAATAGGGCCAGAGCAATTTCTGGATTCCCTGTTCCAACTTTAAAAATTCACCATAAATTGTACAGATATAATTAGGTGTTGTATTTTATATTCTCAGAATCCTTATTGAGTCTGGTTTCAGAAGAAAAAACCTCATAGTCATATGAATTTTGTACAGAGAGAAATGTGGTTCGTAGTAAACAGAGGTCAGTCCAGTCAAGTCCTGAAACAGGGGTAACTTTAACCAATAAACTGTACTAATTGGACCAACCAAAAATTCTATAAAAAAATTAGTAAATAGGTATATGAGTCTAGATTCAAGGAAAATTTACGGATCTTGATTTCGAGTTTTGTAACTCGAGATATGATTTTTCTTGTAACTGTGATGCAAGTAGCTAGAAAGCTGTGAATGTAGAAACAAATGATCTAAAGTTCTTAAAATGTTAAATTAAGTCTAGTAACTCCTCATACTCGACTCCGACGACGGTCTCGGGAAAGGGGGCGTTACATTTAGTGGTATCAGAGCAAGTTTAGTCGGTTCTCAGACTACGTGTTGTATGTACGAATTTTGCTATACATGCCATATGTATAAATTGTGATAGTGTGACGACTTCTGACCTTTTTAAATGATTTTTTATAGTAAATAGATCCCGATCCAGCTGTGGCAGATGAAGTAGAGAGTAATGCGCCACTCCGGCTGAAGGAGCAGCAATGACTGAAAATCCACCTCCCTCTGTTGGTGGGGAGGAGGAGAAAGGGATCGGGAAGCCTTTCTCCAAATGATGAGTACATGGTACACCGAGTTCGTTAAATGCACGAACCCAAATGTACGACTCTCCCCACCTCCCCAATTCCTCAACCTGCACCCCGATGCCTCGGGGTGTGGATATGATAAAATTTCACAGAACTCAGTTGATAGAATTCGTAAACAAGGGGCCAAGAATTTAAGGAAAATATTGATGATGATGCCGAGAAAGCGAGTTCGGCTTGAAAATTCTATTTGGGTATTTGATGAATTATCTTGTACACTGAAGAATGTTTGAAATGTGCTATATCTTTGTTGAGGATTCAGCCTATAATTGGTGGAAGACTTTGATTTGGTGGTACAGAAAGAGAGAGTAACACGGGAATTCTTTCAAAAGAGTTTGGAAGAAATATATTAGTGAAAGATTTATTGATCGAAGCGTAAAGAATTTATTGAGTTGAAGCAAGGTAATATATGTGATTCTGAGAATATGAAAGAGAGTTTGTTCGATTAAGTAAGTATGCCAGAGAGTATGTTCCTACAGAGGCCAAGATGTGCCGACAATTTGAAGACGGGCTCAATGAAGACATCAAGGTATTTGTTGGAATTCTTGAATTAAAAGAAATGGTAGTATTGGTTGATCGAGCTTGCAAGGCTGAAGAACTACTTAAAGAGAAGAAAAAGGTAGAAAAGTGAGACTAGAAATTGGAAGAAAAGACCGATGAGCAGTTCATTCTCACAGTAACCCGGAAAGTCAAGAAATATGAATCCTCGTTCCCAAGTTTCAGCTGGGCAATCATATGGGAATTCTAAGAAGCAAAATGTGGGTCCTAAGTCCCAGACTATTTTAAACCAGTGTAGGGAATTCGAGATTTGTTAAAACCGATTGCCAATGGTGTGGTAGAAATCATTTTGGTCCATGCAGAGCAAATGAATGTTTTCGATGTGGTTCTCCGAGATCATTTTATTAGAGATCGCCTGAGAGAGAGTGAAAAAGAAAAATTGAGAATACAAAAACAAGTGGTGCGGATTCGAGAGGAAGATATCCAAGAAAAGTTGGGAGTGAAGCAAGCAGTAAGAATGTAGCCAGAGATGCAGCAGTTAGACCTGAAGGAAGGGCTCCGGCTAGAACTTATGCTATTAAAGCGCGCGAAGATGCTTCCTCACCTGATGTGATTACCGGTACATTTTCTCTTTATGATGTTAATGTTATTGCTTTGATTGATCCTGGTTCTACTCATTCATATGTGTGCATGAAATTAGTGTCTAGTATGAATATACTTGTTAAGAACATAGAATTTATGATTAGAGTGTCGAATCCGTTAGGCAAATGTGTGATTGTTGATAAAGTATGTAAGAAATGTCCTTTAATGATTCGGGGTCATTACTTTTCGGCCGACTTGATGTTGTTGCCGTTTGATGAGTTTGATGTTATTTTGGGTATGGATTGGTTGACATTGCATGATGCTATAATAAATTGCAAAGAAAAGGTTATAGAATTAAAGTGTGAAAATGGTGAAACTCTGCGGGTTGAATCAGATAAATCAGAGGCATTGCCTAGTGTGATTTCTTCAATGTCGGCTCAAAGATATTTGAGAAAGGGTTATGAAGCTTATTTTGCGTATGTAATTAATACAAAAGAAGTTGAAAAGAAAGTCGAATCAGTGCCGATTGTGTGTGAATTTGCGGACGTATTTCCAGAAGAATTGCTGGGTTTGCCTCCAGTCAGGGAAGTAGAATTTGGTATTGATTTGATACCGAGAACAACTCTGATTTCGATTGCTCCATATAGAATGGCACCAACAGAGTTAAAAGAGTTAAAGTTGCAGTTGTAAGAGTTGACTGATAAAGGTTTTGTGAGATCGATTTTTTCACCTTGGGGTGCTCTCGTGTTATTTGTGAAAAAGAAGGATGGTTCTATGAGGTTGTGTGTTGATTATCGGCAGTTAAACAAGGTGACAATCAAAAATAAGTATCCGTTGCCAAGAATTGATGATTTGTTTGATCAGCTAAAAGGAGCGACATGGTTTTCAAAGATTGACTTGAGATCTGGGTATTACCAACTGCGGGTAAAAGAGTCAGATGTGCCTAAAACTGCTTTTAGAACAAGGTATGGTCATTATGAATTTTTAGTTATGCCATTCGGGTTGACAAATGCTCCTGCTGTGTTTATGGATTTAATGAATCGCATATTTTGGCCATGCTTGGACAAATTTATTGTGGTGTTTATAGATGATATTTTAATTTATTCAAAAGATGAGACAGAGCATGCTGAGCATTTGAGGATAGTTTTGCAAACTTTGAGAGATAAGCAGCTGTATGCTAAGTTTAGTAAAAGTGAATTTTGGCTCCGGGAAGTTGGATTTTTGGGTCATATTGTTTCAGGTGATGGTATACGGGTTGATCCTAGTAAAATTTCAGCCATTGTTGATTGGAAACCACTGAAAAATGTAATCAAAGTTAGAAGTTTTTTGGGGCTAGCTAGGCATTATCGGCGGTTTGTAAATGGATTTTCTATAATTGCTGCTCCTATAACTAGACTACTTCGAAAGAATGTTAAATTTGAATGGACGGAAGAATGTCAACAAAGTTTTGAAGAATTGAAAAAGTTATTAACAGAGGCACCAGTGTTAGTACAGCCCGAATCAGATAAAGAATTTGTGGTGTATAGTGATGCTTCTCTAAATGGTTTGGGGTGTGTGCTCATGCAAGAAGGAAAAGTGGTGGCTTATACTTCGAGGCAGTTAAAACCTCATGAGAGGAATTATCCTACTCATGATTTGGAATTGGCTGCGGTGGTGTTTGCTTTGAAAATTTGGCGACATTATTTGTATGGTGAAAAGTGCCGGTATATACCGACCATAAAAGTCTTAAGTACTTGATGTCACAAAAAGACTTGAATTTGAGACAGCGAAGATGGTTGGAGTTATTGAAAGATTATGAGCTTGTTATTGATTATCATCCAGGAAAAGCGAATGTGGTTGCCGATGCTTTAAGCAGAAAGTTGTTGTTTGCTTTGAGAGTTATGAACACTCAGTTGAAAATGTCAGATGATGGTTCGATTCTAGCAGAGTTAAGAACAAAACTGATGTTTTTGCAAGAGATTTCTGAAGCTCAGAAAGATGATCAAGATTTGCAAGCCAAGAGAAAGCAGTGTGAAGTTGATACAGAGTCAGATTTCAAAATCGGTTCTGATGGGTGCTTAATGTTTAAAGATCAGATTTGTGTACCGAAGAATGAGGAATTGATTCAAAAGATCCTACAGGAAGCACATAGTGGTTGTTTCTCGATTCATCCGGGTAGTACGAAAATGTATAATGACTTTAAGAAAATGTATTGGTGGAATGGAATGAAAAGGGATATATCAGAGTTTGTGTCCAAATGCTTAACTTGTCAACAGGTGAAAGCTGAACACCAAGTGCCTTTGGGATTACTTCAGCCTATTATGGTTCCTGAATGGAAATGGGATCGGATTACTATGGATTTTGTTTTAGGGTTGCCATTGACTCCAGGAAAGAAAGATACCATCTGGGTAATAGTTGACAGATTAACTAAGTCGGCTCATTTTATCCTGGTACGTACAAATTATTCTCTTAACAAGTTGGCTGAACTATATGTTAGAGAAATTGTTAGACTACACGGAATACCATTGTCGATTATTTCAGATAGAGATCCAAGGTTTACCTCACGGTTTTGGCAAAAGTTGCAAGACGCTTTAGGTACGAAGTTAAATTTCAGTACTGCTTTTCATCCACAAACTGATGGGCAATCAGAGAGAGTAATTCAGATTCTTGAAGACATGCTCAGATGTTGCGTATTGGAATTTCAAGGTAGTTGGGAAAGGTATTTACCGTTAGTAGAATTTGCTTATAATAATAGTTATCAGACGAGTTTGAAGATGGCACCTTACGAAGCATTGTATGGTCGTAAGTGTCGAACGCCTTTGTATTGGACTGAACTCAAGGAAAATCAGATCTATGGAGTTGATCTAATAAAAGAAACTGAAGAAAAAGTGAAGATAATTCGAAATTGTTTAAAAGCTGCTTCAGATAGACAGAAATCTTATACAGATTTAAAATGAAAGGACATTAAATTTCAAGTTGGTGATAAAGTATTTTTAAAGGTGTCTCCGTGGAAGAAAGTTTTTAGATTTGGACGGAAGGGCAAATTAAGTCTGCATTTTATTGGGCCGTATGAAATAATTGAAAAAGTTGGACCGGTAGCATATCGACTAGCATTACCACCTGAATTAGAGAAGATTCATGATGTGTTCCACGTATCTATGTTACGCCAGTATCGTTCGGATCCTTCACATGTGGTTTCACTAACAGAAATTGAACTACAACCAGATATGACCTATAAAGAAGAACCGATTAAGATTTTAGCTCGAGAGGTCAAACAACTAAGGAATAAAAATATTGCACTTGTGAAGGTGTTGTGGCAAAAGCATGGAGTAGAAGAAGCTACATGGGAATCCGAAGAAAATATGAGAAATCAATACCCACATCTGTTTACCGGTAAGATTTTCGAAGACGAAAATCCTTAAAGGGGGGAGAGTTGTAATATCCTGAATTAGGGCCTAATCGGAATCGTGGTTTCGTGACCACAAATTCGAGATAGAAATAATTATTTTATAATTATTTTGAGGTTTATGATATGATTGTATAATTGTGTGAAGATTTCGTGAAAATTTTTTTGGCATAACGAGTTTAATTTAAAGTTAGGGACTAAATCGAATAAGTTGCAAAACTTCCATTCTAGAAGTTTTTAGTATGAAATTGCTTTGAAATATTAATTAGGAGGTCTTCATATGGTTGCTGCCGAATTTTACTCTCTCCATAGCTAGGGTTTATTCAACTTTCAAGCTTCATAGTAAGTGATTCCAAGCCCCGTTTTTAATGATTTTTACGTTTTTGAGATCCCAGTAGCTCGATTTAGCTTATGCTAGCAATAATTTAACCTAGGGTTCATATTTGGAAAAATAGCCATAGGTGAAATTTGTGTATTTTGATGTTTTATGATAGAATATGAAGTTTTAAATTATGTTAGACAACTTGTGCTACTCGGTTTTGAGTGAAAACGAGTAAAAGGACTTAATCGGCAAAAATATCTAATAGTCACAAGTACATGTTAGAGTGAGAATTTGATGTTGCCATAGAAGGGAAAAGTGATCAGCATGTTATAAAACATAAGAATAAGGAATAAAGTTTAATCCCGAGCCTAGGGGCAAAAGTGTAAATATGCAAAAGTTTAGGGGTAAAATTGTAATTTTGCTAAAATTTGAATTAAGGATTAATTTGATAATGTGAGTATTAAATAAGCTAAATGTGTTATTTTAGATCAAGAAAGACGTGGAATCGACCCCAATCGAGGAAAAGAAAAGATTGTGGACTAAATTGCAAAATCTTTATATTTTGGTACCAAGGTAAGTTCATGTGTAAATAATGTAGCATAATTGTTATTTTTAAGTTATTGATGTTAATTATATGATATGCTGATTTTTATCATGAAATATATGCTTTGTGGTTATTTTCGAATAAAATGTAAATTATGTGAGCTACTTGTTAAATATGAATTGTTACCGAGTATTGGTTTCGGTATTCTACGGAAGACGGCAAGGATATATGTTCGAGGAAAATCCCGTTTGAACCTTAGGAATAGATTAGGATACAAGTGACATGTCACTAGGATGGTTGAGCATCCGAACTCGTTGAGTTGAGTCCGAGTTCACTTATGGATGCGAATGTCCGAACTCATTGAGTTGAGTCCGAGTTCATGAGATGTAACTAGGCATCCGAACTCGTTGAGTTGAGTTCGAGTTCACTTATGGATGCGAACGCCCGAGCTCGTTGAGTTGAGTCCGAGTTCACTTAGGGGCGGGTTACATGATTGCTTGATTGCATATGTGGCACTTATGTGCAAATTATCCATGTATCCGAATTATATTCCGATGTGTTCAACGGGTAAAGTTCTACTCAAATGGAGGAATACTCGAGATGAAAAGAGACGTATCGGTAAGTGTTGTGAAATGGATACTTTGGACAGGTATGTACTTAACCCTCGGGTTGAGTATTGATACAACAACGATAAGGTAATAAGATGATGAAAAATGATTAGAAATGTGATATATATTTTGGTGATACCATGCTAATGTTGTTTGGTATGATTGCTTTGTTATGTTACTTATTATTTGCATATGAACTTACTAAGCATTTATGCTTACTCCCTCCTTCTTATTCATTGTAGTTTTGGACAAGCCAGCTCAGGAATCGGGATAGGTCAAAGGCTCGATCACACTATCTGGAGAACTTTTTGGTAAATGGCTTGTAAAATTTAAGTATGGCATGTATAGCAATATACCTATTTTGTGTAAATGATCTTATGATATGATGATGGATTGGTTGAGAAAATGCTTGATAATGATAAGTTATGGAAATGGTTAGTTTAGATTATGTTTGATGTCATGGAAGGTTAATAGGATACCTAGTTCATGAAAACTCATAAAAGGGATGAAATTTGCCATAAACAGAACATTGCAGCAACACTGATGTGAGTTTGAAAATTTACTAAAAATCATAGAAATCGAATTAGGTAATGTATTAAATATTAAATTGAATCTTATTATGTCTAGTTTCACATAAAACAAACTAAACAAGTAAAGGAATTATATGTTAGAAGATATTTGAATTTTAGTGAAATAGGGCCAGAGCAATTTCTGGATTCCCTGTTCCAACTTTAAAAATTCACCATAAATTGTACATATATAATTAGGTGTTGTATTTTATATTCTCAGAATCCTTATTGAGTCTAGTTTCAGGAGAAACAAGCTTCATAGTCATATAAATTTTTTACAGAGAGAAATGTGGTTCGTAGTAAACAGAGGTCAGTCCAATCAAGTCCTGAAACGGGGTAACTTTAACTAATAAACTGTACTAATTGGCCCAACCAAAAATTCTATAAAAAAATTAGTAAATAGGTATATGAGTCTAGATTCAGGGAAAATTTACGGATCTTGATTTCGAGTTTCGTAACTCAAGATATGATTTTTCTTGTAACTGTGATGCAAGTAGATAGAAAGCTGTGAATGTAGAAACAATTATCCAAAGTCCTTAAAATGTTAAATTAAGTCTAGTAACTCCTCATACTCGACTCCGGCGATGGTCTCGGGCAAGGGGGCGTTACATTAAGTTCCATACAAGTGCATGAACACCCCAAGGAGATGAATGCAACCTTTGGTGCACATACAAGTCACTTGAAGCCTTTCTTTATGACTAAGCATCCATGCACAAACCAAGGGGGAAGAAAGTGTGATACGACCACACCTCCCGAGCTGCCAGTTGCCAATATAGATCCTCTCGAGTTGCCTGTAGGACCGATTACCCGAGCTCGAGCTAAGAGATTCAAAGATGCAACAACAGCATTAGTTGATAGAGTTTGGGGTGAAACCGTTGCTGGACTTATCGAAAGCTTTTGGACCAGCAAGCCGAGCGACCCATGCATTCTCCTTCAAGCTCAAATCAGCTCAAATCAGCTCAACTTCAATATAACTTAGCTCAACGAGCTCTTTTCAGCTCATTTCATTATTGAGTTTATTATGCTGGAATAAATCATTTAAGTTGCTATTAGTTAAATTAGTTATTTAGTTTTAATAATTAATTTGTCATAATCTGGACATGTTTTAATTATGTTCTAAATTAAGTGCTTCATTAAATAGGGCCAATTAAATATGTCTTAACTATTACAAAGATTAATTATGTCTAGCCTAATTTATGGTGCAGGAATTATTTGTTTTATGTTGCCGAATTAATGTGTCTAAAAGGGATTTAATTTGCTGCTTTAATTGTTGTATGTACATTACCCTTGGATGGCATAGGTGCATGAATGATTTAAAGATGGTGTGCTGATCATTTGGTGTTCCCTAAGTGACCATTCGGCCAACCCATGCAGCAACTCATCAAGAAGATCGTTTGGCTACCCAAGACAAGTTAAGGCTGTTCACACCCACCCGATTATTCCTTTCACACCAAGGGCTGTTTGGTTTTGTTTGTTCATACATGTGTGGCTGTTCAAATCAGTTTGTTCACATTCTAAGGCTATTGAAGTGCTCTAGACAGCCCCTTAATCACATGTACATTCGGATGAACCAAGCAGCAGCATTAAATTAAGTTCAAGCATTTGGCTGAACCTATTGATTGCATTTCAGCTCCCAAACAATCCATTCCGTTTTTCCTACTAAATCAAGGCATCTAGAAGTTGCCCCTTGCTGTTCTCCATGCACAAGAAACTTCAAGGAAGCTTCATCAAAAATTCTGGAATTTTCAGCTAACCATTTAGCTACCTCAAGAGCCTATTCGGCTATCCCTTGTATTCACTATAAATTTGGCTTGTGTTACTTTGTAAAGGACTTTTTGGCAAATTTTATAAAAACTGAATTTTTGTTCTGGTAAGAACTTATTCTCTAAGTCTCGTTTAAGATTTTCGTTGGCTTATCTACCTAGTAGTGGCGTCAACCTCTTTCTTTACGAAACCGAACTTATCACTAGTTTTAGTGTGGCGTTCAAAACCCTTTATACCGAGTTTCCTATCTTGTTAGATAGTGGGTCGAGGTTTCCCTTACCATACCCAAACTGAACTAAAGAGAGCCTATAAACAACGGGTCGATACCAAATCGGTATTGGTTCTTGTTTGCCCTTCTTTTGTTCAACACAATTCTTCATTTTCCAAATTGTACCTAAACCGGTCATTCTGTTCGTACCATTTCATAATACCATTTCATTCTTACCTTTCATACCATTACGTCCATTTCCTCAACTTCCCTTAACTCAATCCGAATTAACCTTCCCTTCTATTTCCGACGAAGCTTTCTCGTAGACGATCGGCAATCTACAAACGACTCAACTCAAGTCGAGGCGAGCTCGTATCATTTGGTATCAGAGCTACTTAAAACGAGAAGTTTAGACGTTCAAAGCGGAGCATTCCCGAGGTAGGATCCGGAAAAAAAAGAGTATAGAAAAAAAAATTTCGTATACCAAAGTTTTCCCATTTTGATTAGTTTGTTGATGTTACTACAAAAACAAAAATCTACGCAGCCGAAAAAAAAAATCGTGTGCAGAAGTGTTTCTATTGTATTTAGTTTGTCGATATAGTGCAAAAAAAAAGTTATGCAAGTTAAAAAAATTTAAAAAAAATTCAAAAAAAATTTCGAAAAAAATTCAAACAAAAAAAAGTGTGTTTATGCAATTCGTTTGCTATTGAACGTCAAGCCTTGATTTGATATAGTTTCCCGATCCAGCTTCTGTTCTAAACCCCATATGCACGCCACACCTTCTTACCCAATTTCCTGTTCTTTCAGCCAACCTTAAACCTATACGCACCCCCATTGTTACCCTTTTTAAACCGACTCACAAACTAGAAGATCAAGCCTAGTAAATCCTTTACGAGGTTATAAGAGAAGAAAGGAGTGGAAAAAGGCACGAGTGAGTGAGCGCATTCGAGAGGAGGTAAAAGCCAAACGAGCGTAAACACGAGTGTGAGTGCCAGCCAACATTCTTTCTTTCCGAGAGATCTTGTGAGGTTTGTAGTGAGGTTACAACATGTCGCAAAGTCCGGAACGTAACATGAATGAAGGACTACCAAGACAACCCTTAAGGAACGTGGCTCCCGGAGGTGGAGGAGTTCCTGATCTTGGCCAGCAAGCACTCTTAAGGGAAATCCAACGTATGTTCCGCATCGAACTTAAGTCCATAAATGAGAGACTAGACCGAGTCGAAGAGAGGGGCGACGAGAAAGAACGCCTCAAGGCCCTAGACGTGATGGAGAATGAGCAAGGCTAGTTGAAGACGAGATGTATGACCCAAGTGATTTAGAAAGTGACCAAGGATCAAACCAAAGTGAGCGACGCCGAGGTCAGTGGAACCGGGGTCAAAGGGATCGAGGCCGAGTAGATGATGATTTGAAGAACATTAAGCTCTCCATACCGCCCTTCCAAGGCAAGTCTAATCCAGAGGTGTATTTGGAGTGGGAAAATAAAATAGAATTGGTGTTCGACTGCCATAACTACTCGGAGGCCAAGAAAGTCAAGTTGGCGGCCATCGAATTCTCCAACTATGCCATGGTGTGGTGGGACCAATTAACAACAAGTCGAAGACGAAATGGAGAGAGACCAATCTCAACATGGCAAGAGATGAAGGCGGTGATGAGAAAGAGATTTATCCCATCTTATTACTATCGGGAATTATACCAAAAGTTGCAAAACCTTACGCAAGGCCACCGGAGCACGGAGGATTATTTTAAAGAGATGGAAATAGCAATGATTCGTGCGAATGTGGAAGAAGATCGCGAGGCAACCATGGTTAGGTTCTTAGTCGGGCTAAATCGAGAGATTGCTAATGTAGTGGAGCTTCAACACTATGTCGAGGTGACTGACATGGTTCATGTTGCGATTAAGGTTGAAAAACAACTCAAGAAGAAAAGTTCTATTCGGGCCTATGTCAACCCTACAAACAACTCAAAGTGGGGACAAGGTACGAGCAAAAAGGACTTTCCTAATCGCCCGAAGGAACAAAACCACCCTGCAAAGTTTAACAAGCCCGTTGGTGAATCAAGCAAAGGCAAAGAAGTTGCCAACCCGAATCACACGAGGGACATCAAGTGCTTTAAGTGCTTGGGGCGAGGGCACATCACTAGTCAATGCCTTAACCGAAGAACGATGGTGATGAGCGCCGGCGGAGAAATCAAGTCGGAAGACGAGAAAGAAGAAGAATCCGACACCCCTGTCAGTGATGAAGAAGGCGATCTTGAATATGCCGTCGAAGGTAAAATCCTTGTAATCAAACGTAGCCTAAGTGTACAAAGCGTGGAGAATGAACAACAACGCGAGAATATCTTCCATACGCGCTGCCTTGTGCAAGGCAAGGTGTGTAGTCTTATCGTAGATGGCGGGAGTTGTACAAACGTCGCTAGTACGTTAATGGTGGAGAAACTCGGCTTGGCCACAACGAAGCACCCTTGTCCGTATAAGCTTCAATGGCTTAATGATGGTGGGGAGTTAAAGGTGACAAAACAAGTATTGGTGCCGTTTTCCATCGAAAAATACAACGATGAAGTTCTTTGCGATGTGGTTCCCATGCATGCCGGGCACCTTTTGTTAGGCCGTCCATGGCAATTTGATCGAAAGGTGGTACATGATGGCTACACCAACTGATACACCTTCAAGCATTTAGGCAAGAACATCACTTTAGCGCCTTTGACACCGAGACAAGTATACGAAGATCAAGTGAAGCTGTGTGATTCAATTGAAAAATTTAAAGAGATTGAAAAAAAAGAAAAGAGTGAAAAGGTGTGTGAAAAAGTGAGTGAAAAGAAACGAGGGAAACAAGTTGTAAAAATGAGAGAAAAGAGTAAGGGACAAGAAAAACAAAAGAGTGAGGAAAATATGAGTGCAAAAATGAGTGTTTATGCGAAAGGGAGCGACATTCGAAAATCCTTTATGTTGAGGCAGCCTATACTTGTACTCATGTACAAGGAATCATATTTGAATACTAATGAATTAGATCTTTGCTTTGCCTTTCTTCTGTTGTCTCTCTTTGCAGGAATTTGAAGATGTATTTCCGACGGTTTAAGTGGCTTACCACTTATTCGGGGAATAGAACATCAAATCGACTTCATTCCTGGCGCGTCTATACCAAACCGACCGGCTTATCGTAGTAATCCCGAGGAAACCAAAGAGCTGCAAAAACAAGTGAATGAACTCCTTGAAAAGGGATTCATCCGCGAGAGCCTTAGTCCATGCGCTGTTCCTGTTTTGTTAGTGCCGAAAAAGGATGGGACGTGGCGCATGTGCGTTGACTGTCGCACCGTGAACAAAATCACGATTAAGTATCGTCATCCAATACCGCGCCTAGATGATATGCTCGACGAACTAAGTGGTGCTCAGTTGTTCTCCAAAATCGACCTCAAAAGCGGTTACCATCAAATACGGATGCGCGAGGGAGATGAGTGGAAAACAGCATTTAAAACTAAACACGGTTTGTACGAGTGGTTGGTAATGCCATTCGGTCTTACTAACGCTCTTACTACCTTTATGCGTTTAATGAACCATGTTCTACGAGCTTTCATTGGTAAATTTTGTGTGGTTTACTTTGAAGATATTCTTGTGTATAGTAGATCCTTAGATGATCACTTGAAGCATTTACGAGCTGTTCTTGATGTGTTGCGAAAGGAAAATTTATTTGCCAATCTTAAGAAATGCACGTTTTGTTCTGACCAAGTTGTTTTTCTAGGATTTGTTGTCAGCTCGCAAGGACTTCAAGTTGACCAAGAAAAGGTGAAAGCCATCCGAGAGTGGCCTAGACCGACCAGCATAAGCCAAGTGCGAAGTTTCCATGGCTTGGCGAGTTTCTACCGTCGGTTCGTCCTAAATTTCAGCACATTGGCCGCACCTCTCACAAGCGTGATCAAAAAGAATTATGCTTTCTATTGGAGCGAGGAGCAAGAAAAATCTTTCATTTCACTTAAAGATCATTTAACTAATGCTCTATTACTCATATTACCTAATTTTGATAAACATTTGAAATTGAGTGTGATGCCTCAGGTATCAGAATTGGTGCTGTGTTGACCCAAGAAGGGAAGCCCGTGGCATATTTTAGTGAAAAGCTAAGTGGTGCACCATTGAATTATCCCACATATGATAAGGAAATGTATGCTTTGATCCGGGCATTGGAAACGTGGCAACATTATTTGTGGCCGAAGGAGTTTGTCATCCATTCGGACCATGAATCGGTCAAGCACATCAAAGGCCAACACAAGCTCAACAAAAGGCACGCAAAGTGGGTAGAATTTCTTGAATCCTTTCCTTATGTTATATGGTACAAAAAAGGTAAGGAAAATATTGTGGCCGATGCACTATCTCGTCGATATACCTTGTTAAATCATTTGGATTCAAAACTGCTTGGGTTTGCATTTTTGAAAGATTTGTATAACTCTAATGCTGATTTTGGAGATGTATATAAATTGTGTGAACATGCTGCTGTTGATAAGTTTTTCAGGTTCGATAACTTCCTTTTTCGAGAAGGTAAGCTCTGTATTCCACAAAGCTCCGTGCGAGAGTTGCTAGTACTCGAGGCACATGGTGGTGGTCTCATGGGTCATTTTGGCATTGCAAAGACCTTGGCCATGCTGCAAGAACACTTCTTTTGGCCGCGGATGAAACGGGATGTCGAGAAAATATGTTCGCGATGCTTGGTTTGTAAGAAGGCAAAATCAAAGGTTAACCCACATGGGCTGTACATGCCTTTGCCTATCCCCGAAGGGCCTTGGGTTGATCTTTCAATGGATTTTATCCTAGGTCTACCGCGAACTCGAACCGGAAAAGATTCCATTTTTGTTGTAGTAGATTGATTTTCAAAAATGTCACATTTTATTGCTTGTTCGAAAACTGATGATGCTGTTAATATTGCTAACCTTTTCTTTAAAGAAGTTGTTAGGTTGCATGGGATTCCGAAGACAATAGTGTCCGACCGTGATGCGAAATTTCTTAGCCATTTTTGGAGGACACTTTGGAGCAAGCTAGGCACGAAGCTCTTATTCTCCACGACATGTCATCCTCAAACGGATGGACAAACCGAGGTGGTGAACCGTGTAATATCCACTTTACTACGGGCCATCGTCCATAAAAATCTCAAATCGTGGGAGGAATGCCTGCCTCATATAGAGTTTGCCTATAACCGAACCGTTCACTCTGCTACGAAATTCTCTCCATTTGAAATAGTTTACGGTTTTAATCCTTTATCTCCTCTTGATTTAATTCCATTACCTAACGATCAAATTGTTAATTTAGATGCCAAGAGGAAAGCAGACTATGTGAAACAATTGCATCAAAAGGTCAAAGCTAATATCGAGGCTAGGACGGAGCAATATGTGCGCAAGGCCAACAAAGGGCGAAAACAAGTCATATTTGAACCCGGAGATTGGGTGTGGGTTCATATGCGAAAGGAAAGATTTCCGGCCCAGCGAAAGTCAAAGTTGTTGTCGAGAGGAGATGGGCTGTTTCAAGTTTTGGAACGAATAAATGATAATTCTTATAAACTTGATCTCCCAGGTGAGTACAATGTAAGTGCTACCTTTAATTAGCTGATCTTTCTTTTTATGATATAGGTGACGATTTGGGGGCAAATCGCTTCGAAGAGAGGGGGAATGATACGACCACACCTCCCGAGCTGCCAGTTGCCAATATAGATCCTCTCGAGTTGCCTGTAGGATCGATTACCCGAGCTCGAGCTAAGAGATTCAAAGACGCAACAACAGCATTAGTTGATAGAGTTTGGGGTGAAACCGTTGCTGGACTTATCGAAAGCTTTTGGACCAGCAAGCCGAGCGACCCATGCATTCTCCTTCAAGCTCAAATCAGCTCAAATCAGCTTAAATCAGCTCAAATCAGCTCAACTTCAACATAACTTAGCTCAACGAGCTCTTTTCAGCTCATTTCATTATTGAGTTTATTATGCTGGAATAAATCATTTAAGTTGCTGTTAGTTAAATTAGTTATTTAGTTTTAATAATTAATTTGTCATAATCTGGACATGTTTTAATTATGTTCTAAATTAAGTGCTTCATTAAATAGGGCCAATTAAATATGTCTTAACTATTACAAAGATTAATTATGTCTAGCCTAATTTATGGTGCAGGAATTATTTGTTTTATGTTGCCGAATTAATGTGTCTAAAAGGGATTTAATTTGCTGCTTTAATTGTTGTAGGTACATTACCCTTGGACGGCATAGGTGCATGAATGATTTAAAGATGGTGTGCTGATCATTTGGTGTTCCCTAAGTGACCATTCGGCCAACCCATGCAGCAACTCTTCAAGAAGATCGCTTGGCTACCCAAGACAAGTTAAGGCTGTTCACACCCACCCGATTATTCCTTTCACACCAAGGGCTGTTTGGTTTTGTTTGTTCATACATGTGTGGCTGTTCAAATCAGCTTGTTCACATTCTAAGGCTATTGAAGTGCTCTAGACAGCCCCTTAATCACATGTACATTCGGATGAACCAAGCAGCAGCGTTAAATTAAGTTCAAGCATTTGGCTGAACCTATTGATTGCATTTCAGCTCCCAAACAATCCATTCCATTTTTCCTACTAAATCAAGGCATCTAGAAGTTTCCCCTTGCTGTTCTCCATGCACAAGAAACTTCAAGGAAGCTTCATCAGAAATTCTAGAATTTTCAGCTAACCATTTAGCTACCTCAAGAGCCTATTCGGCTATCCCTTGTATTCACTATAAATTTGGCTTGTGTTACTTTGTAAAGGACTTTTTGGCAAATTTTATAAAAACTGAATTTTTGTTCTGGTAAGAACTTCTTCTCTAAGTCTCGTTTAAGATTTTCGTTGGCTTATCTACCTAGTAGTGGCGTCAACCTTTTTCTTTACGAAACCGAACTTATCACTAGTTTTAGTGTGGCATTCAAAACCCTTTATACCGAGGTTCCTATCTTGTTAGATAGTGGGTCGAGGTTTCCCTTACCATACCCAAACCGAACTAAAGAGAGCCTATAAACAACGGGTCGATACCAAATCGGTATTGGTTCTTGTTTGCCCTTCTTTTGTTCAATACAATTCTTCATTTTCCAAATTGTACCTAAACCGGTCATTCCATTCGTACCATTTCATAATACCATTTCATTCTTACCTTTCATACCATTACGTCCATTTCCTCAACTTCCCTTAACTCAATCCAAATTAACCTTCCCTTCTATTTTTGATGAAGCTTTCTCGTAGACGATCGGCAATCTACAAACGACTCAACCCAAGTCGAGGCGAGCTCGTATCAAAGTGTCCATTCAGCTAGTGCATGAATCTGCCGAATTTATGAACTATTTTAATACATTAGTGTGAACGTTTTATTATTGTGTGAACACCTAGATGCCGAATTTGAATGGTCATCTATGTGCCTATAAGTATTTGTTTTCTTTCATTTGTAAGGGGCTTTTGCCAAATTTGTTAATGAACATTATTCTTGTGAGGTTGCTTCCTCTCATATCTCGTACAAGTTTCGAACGACTTATCTGGCTTGTGCTAGTGGCGTCAATCGTCTTGTTTTGAACTTATCACTAATCTTGGTGTGGCGTTCACCTATCCATCTATCCATATTTTTCACCTTAACAATATAGGAATCGAGGTGACACTTCTTAGTGTTGAATCATTCCTGACGTTGAGTTCGTTTTCCATTTCCATCTTTTGAATTCTTTTTTCTTGTTAACCCAAACCGAGCCTTCTATCCTTCATCCATGTTTGCTACCCTTAACTGAACCTATACTAAACTTACCCTTCTTGAAACCTTCCACTTATCCTATTCTAATTCTTTTACTACTATTACTAAAATCTGAGGCACGGATGACTCTCTCAAGCTATGATCGGGCAACTACATGAATTCAACTCATCTACCCGGGCTGGATCACATCATTTGGTATCAGAGCTTGTAAATCGAGAGGTGTCAACATTCGTATCAAGATCGAAATAGGTTCGTAGTAAAAAAATCGAAAAAATTAAGTTGTATTTTCGTTTTATCTTTGTAAAAGTGATATGTTGAAGTTGTAAAAAAAAAGATACGAAATTATAAAAAAAAAGTGAAGTGATCAAGTTCTTCATTTGTTTATATTTTCATCCGATCGACAAAGTGTTCTTTTCATCAACTTTACACCCCATTTCCAAAACACCACACTATACCAAAAAAAAAAACTTTCTTTTAGCCTTCCCGTACACCGTAACATCTTATCCCTTGTACCCATTTTGAAGCCGACCCCCAAAGCACCTAGACGAGTCAAAAGAAACAAAATACAAGGTTACGAGAGTAAGCTTGAGTGGTAAAAGACTAGAGTGTGTGAGAACATTTGAGAGTTTGAAAAAGCCTAAAAAAACGAGTGCAAACACGAGTGGAGCGTTCATCAATATTTCTTTGCGAGTGAAATTGTGAGGTTTGTGGTGAGGTACTTAATTTTTTATTTTGTTTTGTGATCTAACATTTTCTTTTCAGCAACAAAAATCATGTCACGCGAAGAGTTCACCGAATTGGAATACCAATACTTGGTACAAGAAATGCGAAAAATGATGGAGTCCAACACTAAGAACATACATGAGAGATTAAATCATTTGGAAAAACAAGATCAAAGTGATAGAGTTTCTTCGAATCGAAAAATGGAGACAAGAACCCCACGGAGATATACCCCCAACTACTACTTGAGAAAAAGTTCCTATCGTGATTCCTTTTCGCCATCTATTTCGAGACAAAGAGATTCATACTATGACTCATATTTATCAGTGAAATCAAGAAGTGACTTCGATCGAAAGTCTTTTTCATCAAGAAATTCGAGAAGACAAGAAGCCAATTACGATTTTGATTCGTTCCAAGATGGCGATCGGAGAGAAAGACATACTCCTACTAGATCGTCAGCGAAATCTTACTCGGAGTATTCTTCATGAAGTCTTGATTGTGAATTATATGCAAATAGTTCTTCATCATTCGAACAAGATTTGTATTCTCATGATTCTTCTGTACATTCTTGTAAAGAGGAAACAAAGAAAAGGAAAGAAAAAGCAAAGGAAGAAAAAGAAAATGGAATAAAAAGAAAAGAGAGGCAAGAGGCAAGTAAGAGAGAAAATGAGCGAATCTTGAGAGAGCTTGAAAAAGCCTTTGAAAAGCAAAAAGAAAAAGAAAAATAAAATGAGATTGAAAAAGAGAATGAAAAAGAGTTTGAGAGTGAGAAAAAAGATGAAAAAGAAATTGAAACAAAAGGAACGAGTGATTCAGAAGAAAAAGAATCAAGTGAGAAAACAAGTAAGCAAGTGAGGATTATCTCTACTAACCCACATGTTTGATCTTCTTGTGATTTAACTTTTCAGGTTCCTAGAAGTTTGTGCGACCAATTCCATCTACATTACCTTCCAAACCAGAGGTGTTTTAGGTTGTTCGAAAAAGGTAAGTGCGCGAATGACAACCACCCACTTGCGATCGAAGGTAAGAAAGGTAAGGATTCTTTGTTTATCGAATCAAAGTCACTTGATTTGGCTAATTTTTGTTCACTTACTGTTGTTAACGATTTTGTTTTAAAAGGTGCCATATACAGCTTTTCTTATGACGATTACTACATTGGCAAATTTGTTGACAACATTGGATTAGTTTTCTCTAAGCGAATTTTGAATGTGTTTGATCAAAGTCTGTCACTTAAAAATTCTGATGCTTTTGACCATGCAAACTTTTTAAATTCATGTGTTAAATCTTTATGTTTCAATATGCCTGCTCAATTGATTTGTGATAAATCTGCCTGTTTGAAAAGTTGCATGTTCTCTAAAAATTCTTTGTTTGGCATTGATGTTAAAAGATCTTCACATGATATGTGCAATTGTGTTCTTCATGAACAATCTTTGAGTTTTTGTGTGAAATTTTCATGTAATGATTTGCATTCCCGATTGATACTCTTGAAGCATGAACCTTTGCATATTGGTATGCTCAGTTTTGTCAATTCATCATGTGTGTTTAAACTAGTGAAATATAATTCGTGTGGTAAGTTGATTATATCTTCCTCATTTAACATGTTTCCTGCTAAATCAAATGACCAAGTTCGTGTGTTCAAGCCTGGTATTTGCTACATGAATTCATTTTATGGAAACATTAAGCACTTTGCATCACTTGCATTCAAATTATGCTTGTTTGATGTTCTAACTTTTGATAAGAAGGTGAAATTCAATGATTTGGGTTTCAATTTCGATTCGTTTACTAATTACCTTGCTTGGCCACATCTGAAATTTTCGTTCCATTTTGAGAAGGTAAGATCGACTTATGCTTTGGGACTTGAATCAAATTTCAATAATGATTTATTTTTTTCTTTTCAGTCCATACCTCCTATTGAAACTAACCTTTTACAATTTTGTGAATGTAATCCTTTAAAAACCACGAGCTGTCATGGTGCTTCGTCACCCACCCAAGTTGATCGAGATAAAAGGTTTATTTTACATTATCTGTCCGAAGAGAGAAGATTCATCTTGTTTGAAAAAGTTAAAACCGATCATAAATTTTCTTCTCTTCAAGATCGACAAGGTAAAGTTTACGAAAATTTTCAAATACCTTTACTCTATTCTAATGTTGTTAAAAATCTTTTTGATGGTTTGATGTTTGGAAATTGTTTGTACCTTGTTGTGATTGATTGTTGTTTTTGGCCTAGTAGTGATTTGTTTGTGTTGAAAAGTGATTACACAAATTATGTTGTTAATAAGCGAAAGAGTGAGTTAGTTTCCAATTGGCCATGATACACTTTGCGTGTACACTCCCATGAATTGTTATTTTTGAATAAACATATTGAAAAGTTTTGGTTGTGGATTAACGTGTTTGAATCTTTACAAATGTTCATGACTAATTACCCCTTGATTCAGCTAAGTTCACATGTTTGTAAAGATGGCTTAACAAGACTTTTTTATAAATTTACGTATGCCTGTTTTGCACAATTAAGATTTTGGGCATATGATCAGTTGAATGCGTTTTCCTTGAATTTTGATTATCATGTGTCTCTAACTTCTTTGAGTTTCTCTTTTCCAAAAGTGGTGAGACTTTTTCAGGTTTGTGTGACATCTTCCATCCCATTTGACCGAGGAAAATCATGCATGAGTCAAAGCTCTCCCATGGACAAACGGCTTTACTTGAGGACAAGTCGCCTAAAAGAGGGGGGAATGATACGAGCACGCCCAGGGAACTTCATCGAACAAGTCTGTCAAGTCGAGCATTGACATGTTGGCAAGCTGATCCCAGCTCATTTCCAGCTCCACGAGCTCCGTCCAGCTTAAATCCAGCTTATTCGAGCTCAATCCAACTTGCCTGAGCTAAACCGAGCTCACTCCTAGCTCATATTCAGCTCACGAGCTAAACCTTAGCTCAACTTCAGCTTACGAGTTTAATCTCAGCTCAACTTTAGCTTAAGGGCTAAAGCTTAGCTCATTTTAGCTTAAACTCGGTTTTAGACTTTAATGCATTAAATAAAATCTGAACATAATTATTTAAGCATCAAATTTGACTTATATTAATATTTGTTTTAATATGTCATAGTCATTACATATTTAATTATGTTCACATTTTAGCCGATTTAATGCATGACATTAATGTGTTCACATCATGCCGAATTTATGAGTGTTCATGAGATGTCTTAATGACTTGTTTATTTCATGTAGGTACATCCCTTTGGATGGCACAATGTATGGATGAAGAAACATCTCTTTTGGGCATTCCATACTCATGAATGAAGAAGTATTAAATACTGGTGCATGTACGGCTAGATGCAATGTTTCTACAAATTCATGCATGTGTCGAATGCATGTATGGACATTAAAGGCTAGTCCATGATTGGATCAAATGCATGGGATGATAGAATGCATGAATGGCTTAAGTGCATGTATGGTGGCTGTCTCCTAACTTTCCAAGGCACTTATTCGGCCAAGAAGTAGCTGCCAACTAATTCTATGTTGACCATAGAGCTCCTTGAACATGTTCAGACTTTGAATTGACCTATAGGCTACTACACATGCATGGATGGGTTCAAGAACGTCCAAGAGAAGGAATTAACTCAATAATTCAACACATTGATTGAATTAAGTGCATGCACAAAGGGGAGAACGAATTTACTAGGTTCATGCTGCCATTTATGAACCTACATGCCATTAAAGTGTTTAATTATGAAGATACATGTTCCATACAAGTGCATGCACGTCCCAAGGAGATGAATGCAACCTTTGGTGCACATACAAGTCACTTGAAGCCTTTCTTTATGACTAAGCATTCATGCACAAACCAAGGGGGAAGAAAGTATCCATTCAGCTAGTGCATGAATCTGCCGAATTTATGAACTATTTTAATACATTAGTGTGAACATTTTTATTATCGTGTGAACACCTAGATGCCGAATTTGAATGGTCATCTATGTGCCTATAAATATTTGTTTTCTTTCATTTGTAAGGGACTTTTGCCAAATTTGTTAATGAACATTGTTCTTGTGAGGTTGCTTCCTCTCATATCTCGTACAAGTTTCGAACGACTTATCTGGCTTGTGCTAGTGGCGTCAATCATCTTGTTTTGAACTTATCACCAATCTTGGTGTGGCGTTCACCTATCCATCTATCCATATTTTTCACCTTAACAATATAGGAATCGGGGTGACACTTCTTAGTGTTGAATCATTCCTGACGTTGAGTTCGTTTTCCATTTCCATCTTTTAAATTCTTTTTTCTTGTTAACCCAAACCGAGCCTTCTATCCTTCATCCATCTTTGCTACCCTTAACTGAACCTATACTAAACTTACCCTTCTTGAAACCTTCCGCTTATCCTATTCTAATTCTTTTACTACTATTACTAAAATCCGAGGCACGAACGACTCTCTCGAGCTACGATCGGGCAACTACGTGAATTTGACTCATCTACCCGGGCCGGATCACATCACTTTCCCATCTTACTCATCGGTAACCTTACCAAAGGCTCAGAATACAAAAGGCACCTTACTTAATAGCTTGCTTACATACCTGCAACATCTCACTTAACACATGAGTACTCTTTCATAATATAGGCATATTGCCAATCATGTCATAAAGTGTCACAAGCATAACTGAAAACTCATCACTTACTTGATAATTTCAATTACATAAAATCTCAATATTAAATAAGTCTTAAATGCATACCTGTACTCTTTCTTCATGTTCTCACCTTGTCGTTTCTTTGACTTGCTCTTTGGATTACTCGGGAACCTTTTCCTTTTTGTTAACTTACCAGTGCCATGTCTTGACATGGTCTTACGTGGTATCCTTGCCTTATGAACTCACCAATGCCATGCCTTGGCATGGTCTTACATGGGACCTTCCCCTTATAGTAACTCATCAATGCCATGTCTTGACATGGTCTTACATGATTTTCTTGCCTTATAGAATTTATCAATGCCATGCCTTGGCATGGTCTTACATGATATCCTTATCTTACCAAATGCCATGTTCCAAACATGGTCTTACATGGTATCCTTGTCTTACCAAATGCCGTGTTCCAAACATGGTCTTACATGGTATCCTTATCTTAGTGCCAATGCCACATCTTGATGTGGTCTTACATGGAGTCCTTAATCAATGCCGATGCCTTGTCTTGACATGGTCTTACACGGGATCCTTGCCTTACCAATGCCATGTCTTGACATGGTCTTACATGGTATCCTTAACGGTCAATTCCTCCTTAAATGCCATGTTATGAACATGGAATTTTCCATCAATTATTCCTTAATTGTCATGGTACAACCATGGACTTTGAGATATCAATGCCTTGTCAAGTCATAGCTGAGACATACTTGCTCAAATTCTCAAGGTGAGCCGCATAACTCAATAATATCAATACTAATAACAATAATTGCATAATAATAAAATGCTACTCAACTTACATACTTACATTCTTAATCTCATCATATCATCAACTTAACTTATTCTCATCAAATTATGCTAGTCAATACTTTCTTGTTATCATACAAAGCCATAATACAAAATATGGTCTTACATATAAATTATACAAGTTCTCTTTCCAATATCGAATTATTATCGAACATTAATCATTATATTTGAAACTCAATACTAAATTATTTATGGCCAAAATATCAATTTGTCGTTCAAATATGCATAATTAAATGCTTATGAAACATATGAACTTACCTCGATACCAAAACGACCATTTTACCAACTTTCTCGATTTTTAGTTTTTCTCCCGTTCTAGGTCCAAATCTCACTTTTCGAGATCTAAAACATCATATTTCAATTATTTAATTAATGTAATATTCAAAACATTCCCTAACTCAAACTTTAGAAAAATTACAATTTTTCCCCTAAACCTTTGCAGAATTATGATTTTGCCCCTAGGCTCAAAAATTAAAATTTATCCATTTTCTTATATTTTATGACATGCTGATCATTTTTCCCTTCTATGGCAACATCAAATTCTCACTCTAACATGTACTTATGAACATTAGGTATTTTTACCGATTATGTCGTTTTACTTGTTTTCACGTAAAATCGCTTAGCAAAAGTTGTTTAACACAATTTAAAGCTTCATATCCTACCATAAAACATCAAAATAAACACATTTCACCTAAGGGTATTTTTCCAAATATGAACCCTAGCATGAATTATTGCTAGAATAAGCTTAATCAAGTTACCGGGACTCTAAAAACGTAAAGAACAATAAAAACAGGACTTGAAATCACTTACTATGGAGCTTGAAAAGCTTGGAAACCCTAACCATGGCTTCCCCCATGCTATATTCGGCCTCCATAAAGAATATAGACCAATTTTGGCTTTATTTTCCCTTTTTAATTCTTTTAATTACTAAATAACCAAGATGCCCTTAAAGGCTTTTCTTTTAAATTTGTCCTATTCTTGCCCATTTTTGTCCAAACTTAAATATAATGGTCTAATTACTAAATAAGGACCTCCAATTTAAGAAACCATTTCAATTAAATCCCCTTTATTATCTAGAACACACATTTTGCTAATTTTACAATTTAGTCCTAATTATCAAATTAGGCACTTATACATAAAATTTATTCACGAAATTTTCACACAATTATTCAATAAATGAATAAACCTTAAAAATTAATTGGAATATTATTTTTTTATTTTTTTATTTTTTTGACCTCGAATTCGTGGTTTCGCAACCACTATTCCGTTTAAGCCCTATTTTGGGATGTTACAGTTTTGGTTCGGGAAGTAAACAAAATTTGGTTGGTTGAAATGTTTTGGTAATGGGAAAAAATATGGTAGATGGTTTCCTTAAGAACAAGTTGAATCGATATTAGCAAATATCGACTCGAGACTTATTGGTTCTTAAGTTGGGATGGTTGAAAGGAAGTTGGACCTCAGCCCACTATCTAGGCAAATAGGAACCTCGGTATTGAGTTTTTTTGAACGCCACACTAAAATTAGTGATAAGTTCAGTTTTGTAAAAGAAGTCGGTTGATGCCACTACTAGGTAGATAAGCCAACAAAATCTTAAACGAGATTTAGAGAAGAAAATTCTCACAAGAAGAAAGGTTTAGCTATATTTTTGGCAAAAAGTCCTTTACACAATGCAAATGGCCGAATTTATAGGCCTTACAATGTAACACCCGTTACCCGTGTTCGATGCCGGAACAGGGTACGAGGTATTACCGGACTTAATCACTAATCATCGTATAAAAACCGATTCATAATTTCACTCTAATTTAGAATTTTTTCAAACACATTCAAGCTGTCCCTTAAAAAGAGCTTACAAGGCCCATATCATGCTTTAATTCAACCACACACATAGGCAAGCATGCACATTCATAAATTGCATCATTTAATTAATAACATAATCAAGACTCTATCTACATTAAATGACTTTATACATTAGAGACCTTCAAATAACATAAGTCAGTATTAGGCCAATTCCTAGCAACTTAGTAACAATTAAACGAGTCTCCATACATGCCAAAGACTTAAAAATACTTTAAAACCTTTACATATCGATCAATAGTTTGATAGTGTGATTTAACCTCCGGCGACCTCCAACTCGAGCTAACATCTGAGACACTATAGGAAAAAGGAAAGGAAGGGAGTAAGCATTATAGCTTAGTAAGTAAGTATGTAAATATTAATAAACAATACATTATCATACTTTAAATGAAGTCACAATATGTTCTCGGAATATTACCATCACAAACACACACATACTTTCACTATTACAATCATAAACAGGTTCAAAATAAGCTGTCTAGCAGAGTACCAGCAGCTAAATTATTTATTTCTGGAACTACAGAACTCCAAATTACAAACCGTTAATTTTTCTTGAAACTAGATTCACGTATATTCTTACCATAAAATTTCCAGAATTTTTGGTCCAGCCAATTAGTACAGTTTATTCATTGAATTTACCCCTGTTTCACTACTCAACTGTTCTGACCACTCTTCACTACGAATCAATTTTCTCCTCGTACAGAATTCAAAGAATGTTCTTGTTTATTTTATTTGAAACTAGACTAATTAAGTATTTTAAGCATATAAATTATATCCCCTAATTATTTTTTTACAATTTTTAATGATTTTTCCAAGTCAGAATAGGGGATCACGTAGTTATTCTGAACCAGTCTCTCAAAAACTTAAATATCTCATAATATAGAATTCCTTTGCTTGCTCTATTTCTGTTATATGAAAATAGACTCATTAAGCTTTAATTTGATATCTCATTTAGTCTCTCATTCAATTTCTACTATTTTTGGTAAATTTTTAAATTCGTGTCACTGCAACTGATATGATCCGGCTCGGGTAGATGAGTCGAATTCATGTAGTTGCCCGATCGTATTTCGAAAGAGTCATTCGTGCCTCAGATTTTTGTAATAGTAGTAAAAGGATTAGAATAGGATAGCGGAAGGTTTCAAGAAGGGTAAGTTTAGTATAGGTTCGGTTAAGGGTAGCAAAGATGGATGAAGGATAGAAGGCTCGGTTTTGGTTAACAAAAAAAATATAAAAGATGGAAATGGAATTCGAACTCAACGTCAGGAATGATTCAACACTAAGAAGTGTCACCCCGATTCCTATATTGTTAAGGTGAAAAATATGGATAGATGGATAGGTGAACGCCACACCAAGATTGGTGATAAGTTCAAAACAAGACGATTGACGCCACTATCACAAGCCAGATAAGTCGTTCGAAACTTGTACGAGATATGAGAGGAAGCAACCTCACAAGAACAATGTTCATTAACAAATTTGGCAAAAGTCATTTTACAATGAAATCAACAAACTATTTATACTAGTATCTTATGCTAGCGAAATAGTCCATTCATGAACTTAACAATTAAGTAATGTACCTAATTAAGACATGAAACTTTCTAGAAAAATGACCAATGGTATCCTTGTCCATGTTCGGCCGAATGGGAGGTGAGTGGATAGCTTCATGAATATGCATTGATGTACTTGGATAAATGATCTTCATACATGCATGGCTAGATTCGGCTATCTCCTTTAATGGAGCCTTGAATTCATGTTGTTTCACCATGAGTGGCTTAATTAAATAAGGCTTCATGAAGAGTCAAACTTGGTGTGAACAAGGAGCTTTGAGTAGACACTTGTGTGTGAATGACCAACCGAAGGGTCATCATGGTGTGAACACAATGTGTGAACACATGATCAATACATGAACTGTCCAATGCATGTTCCATCATTAATTTGATCCATGAATCTTCAAATACATGAATGTCCATCATGAACATGCATGTGCCTCTTGATTGCCGTCCATTGAACCTTCCTATGCATGCACCTTGCATTAAATGCCATGAATGAATCTTCCAAATTCGGCTAACCTACAAAATTAAACAACATAATTAAATAACACACAACTATTCATATAATTATAATTTAAAATAATAACTAAATAACTTAATGACACTAACTAAATTTGGACACAATAATTATAAGTCAACTTATCATAATAAATTCGGCTAGCTCAAATAGTTAAAAACACTTAGTGAGCTAAATTGAGCTAGGGAATTCGGCATGAGCTGTAGCAAACTCGATTATAAGCTAGATTAAAACTTAGTTTATTGAAATGAAAAAGGAATGAGCTGAAACAAGCTAAATTCGAGCTCAAACGAGCTAAAACGAGCTCAAGTGAGCTGATGTGAGCTGAATGGCGCATGGGGGAGCTGGAGAGGAGCTAAGATCGGATTGCAAAATGGTGCATGGAGTCTTCAAGGAGTTGTTCTTAGCTCCTCCAACGTTATGGAGCTGGTTATCATCCCAAATGTGCATCACAAAGGCTGATATAGCATCTTGAATTGGCTTGGTTCGAGCTCGGGTCATGGGACCTTTTGGAAACTAGATTGATTCTTGGTGTGCATTCGAGGATGCCCCGGGTGTGCTCACATCATTCCCCCTGCCTTCAAAGTGACTTGTCCTCAAGTCGAGCCGACGGTTAATTTTGAAACAGGGATGCCTACTTGATCGTTCTTGGATGGATGTGTATAGTTGTGGTCCCATGCCTTGCTGCAAAAACGTCTCAAGACTTGCAACCAATTGATAATAATTATAGTACACAAACTTGTTCAAATGATCAAAGAGACAAGTCATCTTAATCTTAAAACGATTGCAACAAGATAGTACCAAAAGCCCATTTTCATTATCAACTGAACATGTCTCATTACTGCCTAAAGAATTATTGAACAAAGATTTTAAAAACATAATGTCCATTGTTTGCTCGGGCAGCTCAAACTGTTCTTGCAAGGCATAGTGACTTTGACAAAAATTCATGCAACAGCTCAAAAATCGCAAACAATCATCAAAATTAACAATGTCACGCATACCAAGAGTCTTTTGTCCATCAACCAAAACAATTATATCTTCATCGTTAATGTTTTCTTCATCAATCAAGTTGGACAAAGATGTAATAGAAATTTCAGAAACCATACCTTGAGCAGGTGAACAAGGACTAGTTTTACCTTTTCCTACCATTATAAACCTTCGCTCTTCGAAAATGTATCGCAACTGCATCTTATGATTTGAGTCAACCTGAAAAGATTTAGAAACAAGAAAATTTTGGTTAATCGAAACTCCTTTCTTTTCTTCACTCATATTTCTTTGTATTTCCTTTTCTCTCACGTTATTCTTATTTTTATCACCACTCTTTTTCTTTTCTCTCTCATTTTCTTTTCTTTCTTTTTCATTTTCTTTTTCCACTCGTATTCGATCCAAAGATTGCTTTAACCATTGTTGATCCTCCACAACTTGTTTCGGTGTCAAAGGTGCCAAAGTAAAATTTCGGCCTTGATACTTGAAGGTATATTGATTTGCAAATCCATCATGCTTTACTCTTCGGTCGAATTGCCAGGGCCTCCCAAGCAGTATATGGCCCGCATGCATGGGTACCCCATCACAAAGAACTTCATCTTCATACTTTCCAATTGAAAATGGGACAAGAACTTGCTTGGTTTCCTTTAGCTCAACTCCATCATTAAGCCATTGTAGCTTGTATGGACTCGGATGAACACTTGTCGGCAAATCAAGTCTTTCAACCAGGAGGGTACTCGCAACATTTGTACAACTTCCTCCATCAATCACTACGCTACAAACCTTTCCATGGACAAAACAACAGGTATGAAAAAGGTCCTCTCGTTGCGGATCGAGTTCGGTACCTTGCGTACCTAAGCTCCTCTTAACAACAAGCATCTCACCTTTGACCGCATACTCCATTTCTTCCTCGGCATCGAAAAGGGTTTCGTTATTGTTTTCAACTTTTTCATCCTCCTCCTCCTCCGATTCAATATCGCCATTTGGTTGAATCACCATGACGCTCCGATTAGGACATTGACTCGCAATATGCCCTCTTCTAAGGCACTTGAAACATTTTATGTCTCTCGTCTGGTTTTGGGTACCTTCAACAGCCTTGCCTTTGCTATTTTCACCCGTAGGCTTGGTAGCTTTGATAGGTGCCATAGGATCTTTCGTTTGGCTTGCCGTAGCACTCTTACTAGTGCCTTGGTTCCATCGAGACACGTTGGTGGATGAATAGCCTCGGGCAGCACCTTTCTTTTTGAGTTGCTTTTCGATTTTGATGGCCATGTGGACCATATCAACTATCTCCACATAATGTTGTAGCTCCACAACATTGGCAATCTCATGGTTAAGTCTGGACAAAAATCTAGCCATAGTTGCTTCTCGATCCTCGTCCACATTCGCACAGATCATAGCAACTTCCATTTCTTTGTAATAGTCCTCGACACTCCTCATACCTTGAGAAAGATTTTGGAGCTTTTGGTAAAGCTCTCGGTGGTAGTGCGTTGGAATGAACCTTCGGTGCATGATAGCCTTCATTTCGGCCCAAGTGTTAATGGGTCGCTCGCCATTTTGCCTTCGGGTTGTCGTGAGTTGGTCCCACCAAATCATAGCATAGTCGGTAAATTCTATGGCAGCCAACTTACTTTCTTTACCTCCGAGTAGTTATGGCACTCGAAAATGAGTTCGATCTTTTTCTCCCACTCCAAATATGCTTCAGGATCTGAACGGCCTTGGAACGGGGGAATTGATAACCTAATACTTTTCAAGTCATCATCGAACCTTTCTCGCTCTTGCTGTCCACGATGACGTTGGCCTCTCCGCCGGGCACTAACATTCGAACCAGCCTCGCTTTTGGCTTCACTTGGATCAGAAACTTCATCATCTCGAACATGCCTTCGGTCACGGTCTTGAGGTGGACTTATTGGGGTCCTTGCTCGTCGACCTCTTCCCTCTACTTGATCGAGTCAGTCTTGTATCAGTTCCAACTTTCGATCAAACAACCGTTCAACTTCTCGAAGTAAGGCTTGCATGTTCAAATCTGGCACATTACGAACGGGTTGCCTTTCCTCCACATTTCATTCCATGTTGATTTTTTTCAATAATTTTTTTTAAATCCTCACCACAAATCTCACTATTCACTCGCAAAGAAAATTGATGAACACTCCACTCGTGTTTGCACTCATTTTTAGGCTTTTTCAAACTCTCAAATGCTCTCACACACTCTAGCCTTTTACCACTCAAGCTTACTCTCGTAACCTCGTATTTTGTTTCTTTTGACTCGTCTAGGTGCTTTGGGGTCGGCTTCAAAATCGGTTACAAGGGATAAGATGTATAGGTTATGGGTAGGCTAAAAGAAATTTTTTTCTTTGGTGTAGTGTGGCATTTTGGAAATGGGGGGAAAAGTTGATGAAAAGAACACTTTGTCGATCGGGTCAAAATATAAACAAAAGAAGAACTTGATCACTTCACCCTTTTTTTTCTCTTTTTTTTTATAATTTCGTATTTCTTTCTCTTCTTTTTTTTATAACTTCCAATATAGCACTTTACAATGATAAAAATGAAAATACAAATTTTTTTCACCACGAACCTATTTCGATCTTGATACGAATGTCGACGCCTCTCGATTTACAAGCTCTGATACCAAATTATGTGATCCGGCTCGGGTAGATGAGTCGAATTCACGTAGTTGCCCGATCGTAGTTCAAGAGAGTCGTTCGTGCCTTAGATTTTTGTAATAGTAGGAAAAGGATTAGAATAGGATAGCGGAAGGTTTCAAGAAGGGTAAGTTTAGTATAGGTTCGGTTAAGGGTAGCAAAGATGGATGAAGGATAGAAGGCTCGGTTTTGGTTAACAAGAAAAAAATATAAAGGATGGAAATGGAATTCGAACTCAACGTCAGGAATGATTCAACACTAAGAAGTGTCACCCCGATTCCTATATTGTTAAGGTGAAAAATATGGATAGATGGATAGGTGAACGCCACACCAAGATTGGTGATAAGTTCAAAACAAGAAGATTGATGCCACTAGCACAAGCCAGATAAGTCGTTCGAAACTTGTATGAGATATGAGAGGAAGCAACCTCACAAGAATAATGTTCATTAACAAATTTGGAAAAAGTCCTTTTACAATGAAATCAACAAACTATTTATTCTAGTATCTTATGCTAGCGGAATAGTCCATTCATGAACTTAACAATTAAGTAATATACCTAATTAAGACATGAAACTTTCTAGAAAAATAACCAATGGTATCCTTGTCCATGTTCGGCCGAATGGGAGGTGAGTGGATAGCTTCATGAATATGCATTGATGTACTTGGATAAATGATCTTCATACATGCATGGCTAGATTCGGCTAGCTCAAATAGTTAAAAACACTTAGTGAGCTAAATTGAGCTAGGGAATTCGGCATGAGCTGTAGCAAACTTAGTTATAAGCTAGATTAAAACTTAGTTTATTGAAATGAAAAAGGAATGAGCTGAAACGAGCTAAATTCGAGCTCAAACGAGCTAAAACAAGCTCAAGTGAGCTGAATGGCGCATGGGGGAGCAGGAGAGGAGCTGAGATCAGATTGCAAAATGGTGCATGGAGTCTTCAAGGAGTTGTTCTTAGCTCCTCCAACGTTATGGAGCTGGTTATCATCCCAAATGCGCATCACAAAGGTTGATATAGCATTTTGAATTGGCTTGGTTCGAGCTCGGGTCATGGGACCTTTTGGAAACTCGATTGATTCTTGGTGTGCATTCGAGGATGCCCCGGGTGTGCTCACATCAGCAACTATCCATAACAGTTTTATTGTCAAATTTTGATCTTTCACACTTCAATTGTATTCATCACTTACCCATAACAATCTTTCCAATTTCCAATCACATATCAAGCATATTGCTCATAAGTTACACACGTATATATTTACATTTATCATCACAAAGTCATACACAATTTCATTTAATCAATTTCCCAGTTGAACGCTTCGGAATAATAACAGATACATGATGGTATCGCACACAGCCCACCTTTAAAATCGAAGCTCTCTTGTACACATAGTGGCCTTCACTTAGCACCACATGTGACCTAGCTCGATTGTACACATAATTTTGGCTCTCTTTTACACATGGTGAACACTTAGTACCACCCATGTGACCTAGCCAGTTTATCTCGTAGCTCTCTTGTCTACATGGTGTCCTTCACCTGGAACCACGCATGCGACCTAGCTACATATATCCCGTAGCTCTCTTGTCTACATGGTGTACACATAGTATCACCCATGCGACCTAGCTACATCATAATGTCTCGTAACTCTCTTGTACACATGATGTGCACTCAGCACCATACATGTGACCTAGCTACATACCATCTGTATCATCCAATCTTTCCGAAGGTTCAACTGAGATTTCTCTCTCTTTCTAATACTTGATTCCATACTTCCAATAGTCAATTATGATTCAAAAATCAGCTACAATACATAAAATATGCTGAAATATAAAAACATAATAAAAATAATGTATTATTTACATACAAACTTACATACTTTCTCATTTCCATGTCGAATTAATATTGAACATTTAAATCATCACAATTATACTTACTTTCAACACCTCGGAAATCATAGTAAATATATCAATTTTACATTAAAACATGCATAAATTAATGCTTATTATACATATGAACTTACCTCGATACTAAAACGGCCATTTTACCAACTTTCCTGATTTTTTATTTTTCTCCCATTCTAGGTTCAAATCTCATTTTCCAGGATCTAAAACATCATATTTTACTTATTTAATTAATGTATTATTTAAAAAAGGCCTTAACTCAAACTTTGGAAAAATTACAATTTTGCCCCTAAACTTTTGCATATTTACACTTTTGCCCCTAGGCTCGGGAATTATACTTCATCCCTTATTATTATGTTTTATGACATGCTGATCATTTTTTCCTTCTATGGCAACATCAAATTCTCACTCTAACACATAGTTATGAACAATAATAACTTTTACCGATTAAGCCGTTTTACTCATTTTTGCTTAAAACCGCTTAGCAAAAGTTGTTTAACATAATTTTAGCCTTCATATTCTACCATAAAACATCAAAATAAACACATTTCACCTATGGGTATTTTTCCAAATATGAACCCTAGCTTAAATTATTGCTAGAATAAGCTTAATCAAGTTACCGGGATTCCAAAAACATAAAGAACTTGAAAAACGGGGCTAGAACGGACTTACTATTGAGCTTGGAAAGCTTGAAAACCCTAGCCATGGCTTCCCCCATGCTAATTTCGGCCTCCATGAAAAAGATGAGTCAATTTTGGCTTTATTTTCCCTTTTTATTTCTTTTAATTACCAAATGACTAAAATACCCTTAAGGCCTTTCTTTAAAATTTTGTCCTATTCATGCCCATTTTTGTCCAAACGAAATATAATGGTCTAATTACCATTTAAGGACCTCCTCTTTAAACCCCCATTTCAATCAAGTACCTATGAATTAGAACACATATTTTGCAACTTTTGGAATTTAGTCCTAAAAGTCCAATTAAGCACTTTATCAGTAAAATTACTTAACGATATTTTTACACAATATTTTAATCAATAAATAAACCTTAAAACTTAACCGGAATAAATTTTTTGACTTTGAATTTGTGGTTCTATAACCATCGTTCTGTTTAGGCCCTAAATCAGGCTGTTACAGTAACTTCTGCAAATAAGCCCTAATAGGCAGATTAAACATGCAATCTATAAAATTTCTTATCAATACTCTAACACATGCATCTAATCACTCGGTAAATCATAAAAATTAATCGAAATAAACTTTTCTATCTCAGATTGTGGTTTTGCAACCACTATTCCATTTAGGCCCTATTTCGAGATGTTACATACAAGTCCAGCCGAATAGGCACATTCATAGACTTATGAACTAAGTAAGATAAGCCTTGAATATTCTTGAAAATTCTAGAAAGATACCACTTAATGAGCTTGTCCATGTTAGGCTGCACCTTCTTCCAAAAAGTCACCTCTATGGCTAAGGAATGGAAGATGAATGAACAAGGTGTGAACAAGACCCTTGAAGCTAAGGCTAGATTCGGCCAAGGCTAATAAGTGACCCATAAATTGGTGATGCTTGGCCAAAAGTGTTGGAGTTAATGTGGAGAGCTCATTAGCCCTTTTTAGGTGTGAACACCAACCATTGAAAAGCCATCAAATGTGAACCAAGCTAGCCGAACGGTCCATGGAATGTGAACACAAGTTCGGCCAAGTGTGAAAGCTTTAAGGAGCACTTAATGACCACCTTGGTTTTTTGGAGAGGCATGGCCAAATAGTCACATAGGAACTCAAATGGGCAGCACACCAAAATTACTTCTTCCATGCACCTTGCATCCCAGTAATGCACCTACATGAAAAAATTCAATTCATTAAATCCCATATGAACACCTTAATTTCGGCACAAATGTGAACAAATATCCCAAGCATTAATTCAGTTATTACATAATTAAAACATGTAATATTAATAAACATAAAACATAATTAATTACTAATGTGAACTTAATTAAAACATAGTTAATTAAAGATAGATAATTAATGAACTTATTCGAGTAAAAGTCAACACTATTATAATAAGCTATAAATAACTTCATGAGCTACGATTAAGTTCGTGAGCTATAATCGAGCTAAGTCCGAGCTCGTGAACTGAAAGTGAGCTGAGTCCTAGCTCGAGAGTTGAGAACAAGCTCATGAGCTGAGGTTGAGCTAGATGTGAACTTGTTGAGCTGGAACCGAGCTTGCTGAGCTGATTGTGATCTAGATGAGCTAGGAAGAGATTACAAGGATGACTCATTGAGATAGTCCACAAACTCTCGAGTAAGCTGGTGATACATTCGGCCTAAGCTCGATCAACTAAAGTTGAAATTGCATCTTTGAACCTCTTAGCTCGGGCTCGAGTGATCGGTCCTACGGGCAACTCGAGAGGATCTACATTGGCAGCTGGCAACTCGGGAGGTGTGGCCGTATCATTCCCCCTCTCTTCAAGGTGATTTTCCCCCAAATCATCATTTACGTCATATAAAGAGAGATCAGCTACATGAAAGGTAGCACTTACATTGTACTCACCTAGGAGATCAAGTTTATATGAGTTATCATTTATTCGTTCCAAAACTTGAAACGGCCCATATCCTCTCAGTAGTAACTTTGACTTTTGCTGAGCTAAAAATCTTTTTTTTCGCATATGAACCCACACCCAATCTCCAGGTTCAAATATGACTTGTTTTCGCCCTTTGTTGGCCTTGCGCACATATTGCTCCGTTCTAGCCTCGATATTAGCTTTAACCTTTTGATGTAATTGTTTCATATAGTCCACTTTTCTCTTGGCATTTACATTAACAATTTGATTGTTGGGTAATGGAATTAAGTCAAGAAGAGATAGAGGATTAAAACCATAAACTATTTCAAATGGAGAGAATTTAGTAGCAAAGTGAATAGTTCAGTTGTAAGCAAACTCTATATGAGGCAGACACTCCTCCCATGACTTGAGATTTTTACAGATAATGGCTCGTAGTAGGGTGGATAGTATGCGGTTCACCTCCTCGGTTTGGCCATCCGTTTGGGGATGACATGTCATGGAGAATAAGAGCTTCATGCCTAACTTACTCCAAAGTGTCCCCCAAAAATGGCTAAGAAATTTTGCATCGCGGTCGGACACTATCGTCTTCAGAATTCCATGCAACCTGACAACTTCTTTAAAGAAGAGGTTAGCAATATTAACAGCATCAATGGTTTTCGAACATGCAATGAAATGAGACATTTTTGAAAACTGATCTACTACTATAAAAATAGAGTCTTTCCCGGTTCGAGTTTGTAGTAGACCTAGAATAAAATCCATTGATAGATCAACCCAAGGCCTTTCGGGAATAGACAAAGGCGCGTAAAGCCCACGTGGGTTAAGCCCACGTGGGTTAACCTTTGATTTTGCTTTCTTACAAGCCACGCATCGCAAACATATTTTCTCGACATCCCGTTTCATCCATGGCCAAAAGAAATGTTCTTGCAGCACGGACAAGGTCTTTGCAATGACAAAATGGCCCATGGGGCCACCACCATGTGCCTCGAGTACGAGCATCTCTCACACAGAACTTTGCGGGATACAAAGCTTACCTTCTCAAAAAAGGAAGCCATCGAACCTAAAAAACTTATCGATAGTAGCATGTTCACACAATTTATACACATCCCCAAAATCAGCATCAGAGATATACAAATCTTTCAAAAATGCAAAACCAAACAATTTTGAGTCCAAATGATTTAACAAAGTATAAAGACGAGATAGTGCATCGACCACAATATTTTCCTTACCTTTTTTATACCGTATAACATAAGGGAAGGATTCAAGAAATTCTACCCATTTTGCTTGGCTTTTGTTGAGCTTATGTTGGCCTTTGATGTGCTTGAGCGCTTCATGGTCCGAATGGATGACAAACTCTTTCGGCCACAAATAGTGTTGCCATGTTTCCAATGCTCAGATCAAAGCATACATTTCCTTATCATATGTTGGGTAATTCAATGGTGCACCACTTAGCTTTTCATTAAAATACGCCACGGGCTTTCCTTCTTGGGTCAACACAACACCAATCCCGATACCTGAGGCATCACATTCAATTTCAAACATTTGATCAAAATTAGGTAATACGAGTAATGGGGCATTAATTAACTAGTCTTTAAGTGAAATAAAAGATTTTTCTTGCTCCTCGCTCCAAAAAAAGGCCGAATTCTTTTTGATCATGCCAGTGAGAGGTGCGACCAATGTGCTGAAATTCAGAACAAAGCGACAGTAGAAACTCGCCAAGCCATGGAAACTTTGTACTTGGCTTATGCTGGTCAGTCCAGGTGATGTGATCCGTCCTGGGTTGATGAGTCGAATTCACGTAGTTGCCCGATCGTAGTTTGAGAGAGTTGTTCATACCTCAGATTTTTGTAATAGTAGTAAAAGAGTTTAGAATAGAATAGCGAAAGGTTTCTAGAAGGATAAGTTTAGTAATAGGTTCGGTTATGTGTAACAAAGATGAGTGATGGATAATGGTTTGGTTTGGTTAACAAGGAAGATAGTTGAAAGATGGGGGATGGAAAAACGAACTTAACGTCAGGAATGATTCAACACTAAGAAGTGTCACCCCGATTCCTATATTGTTAAGGTGAAAAGATGGATAGAAGGATAGGTGAACGCCACACCAAGATTGGTGATAAGTTCAAACAAGATCGGTAGACGCCACTAGCACAAACTAGATAAGTCTTGAAACATACGAGATATGAGAGGAAGCAACCTCACAAGAACAATGTTCATTAACAAGTTTGGCAAAAGTCCTTTACAAATGAAATCAACAAACTATTTATACTAGTTTCTTAGGCTAACCGAATAGACAATTCATGAACTTAATTATTAAGCAATGAACCTAATTTAAGACATGAATATTCTAGAAAAATGACCATTGATGTCCTTTGTCCATGTTTGGCCGAATGGGGAGGTGAGTGGGCAGCTTCATGTATGAGCAAGCTTTGGAAGCCAAGGGAATGGTCTAGGTTCGGCCATGGGATGCATGAAACTCCCAAAGGGTGTCTCTTGGCCGAATAGGTGCTTAGGAAACTCCAAGGGTGCTCCCACATGCATTGGTTGTACATGGAACTTGGAAGGGGGCTTGAACCTAGCCGTACATGCACTTGCATTAGCACCTTTCAATATGCATTAACCTTCCATGTACATGAATGTATCTCCTCCAAACATTGAACCGAACCATTCATGAATCTTCCCGTTCAATTAACATTCCCATTCATGCACCTTGCATTAAATGCCATGAATGTATCTTCCAAATTCAGCTAACCTACAAAATTAAATAACAAAATTAAATAACACACAACTATTCATATAATTATAAATTAAAATAATAACTAAATAACTTAATATCACTAACTAAATTTAGACACAATAATTATAAGTCAACTTATAATAAATTCGGCTAGCTCAAATAGTCAAAAACACTTAGTGAGCTAAAATGAGCTAGGGAATTCGGCATGAGCTGTAACAAACTTAGTTATAAGCTAGATTAAAACTTAATTTATTGAAATGAAAAAGGAATGAGCTGAAATGGGCTAAATTCGAGCTCAAACGAGCTAAAACGAGCTCAAGTGAGCTGATGTGAGCTGAATGGCGCATGGGGGAGCTGAAGAGGAGCTGAGATCGGATTGCAATATGGTGCATGGAGTCATCAAGGAGTTGTTCTTAGCTCCTTCAACGTTAGGGAGTTGGTTATCATCCCAAATGTGCGTCACAAGGGCCGATACAACATCTTGAAGTTGCTTGGTTCGAGCTCGGGTCATGGGACCTTTTGGCAGCTCAATGGATACTTGGTGTGCAGTTGAGGATGCCCCGGGTGTGCTCACATCATTCCCCCTGTCTTCAAAGTGACTTGTCCTCAAGTCGAGCCGACGATTAATTTTGAAACAGGGATGCCTACTTGATCATTCTTGGATGGATGTGTTTAGTTGACGCATCATGCCTTGCTGCAAAAATGTTTCATAACTTGCAACCAATTGAGAATCATTACAAAGCAGAAACTTATTCAAACGGTCATGGAAGCAAGTTTTCTTACACTTAAAACCATCACAATAGAACAATATCAATATCCCATGTTCACTATCAAATAAACATGTCTCATTATAACTTAAAATCTTAATGAACAAGGATTTTGAGAATATAATGTCCGTACTTCGCTTGGGCATTTCAAATTGTACTTGCGAAGTATTGGGACTTCGACAGGAATTCATTTGACATTTCAAAACCTGCATACATTCGTCATAAGCAAACAATGGAAAAGAAAAATTTATCTCATGTTTTTGTGATCTTAAACAACACAATTTGGACAGCAAGTATTCATCAAACTTAACAACTTCACGCTTATCAAGAATCTTGTGTCCATCAACCAAAACAGTTTTATTTTCATCGTTAATGTTTTCTTCATCAATCAAGTTGGGCAAAAATGTAATAGAAATTCCAGCAATCTTACCTTGTACACAAAAACAAGAAGTAACTTTACCTTTTCCGACCATTACAAACCTTCTTTCTTTGGGAATGTATCGTAACCGCATCATAGGGCTTGAGTCAACCTGAAAAGAATTAGAATGGAGAAAACTTTGGTTAATCAAAACTCTTTTCTTTTCTTCACTCATGTTTCTTTGAATTTCTTTTTCTCATTTTTTTATCACAACTCTTTTACTTAATTTCTTTTCTTTCTTTTTCATTTTCTTTTCTTTCTTTTTCATTTTCTTTTTCCACTCGCATTCGATCCAAAGATTGCTCTAACCATTGTTGATCCTCCACAACTTCTTTCAGTGTCAAAGGTGCCAAAATAAAATTTCGGCCTTGATACTTGAAAGTATATTGATTTGCAAATCCATCATGCTTCACTCTTCGGTCGAATTGCCAGGGCCTCCCAAGCAGTATATGGCCCGCATGCATGGGCACCACATCACAAAGAACTTCATCTTCATACTTTCCAATTGAAAATGGGACAAGAACTTGCTTGGTTACCTTTAACTCAACTCCATCATTAAGCCATTGTAGCTTGTATGGACTCGGATGAACACTTGTCGACAAATCAAGTCTTTCAAATAGGAGGGTACTCGCAACATTTGTACAACTTCCTCCGTCAATCACCATGCTACAAACCTTTCCGCGGACAAAACAATGGGTATGAAAAAGGTTCTCTCATTGCGGATCGAGTTCGGTACCTTGCGAACCTAAGCTCCTCTTAACAACAAGCATTTCACCTTTGACCGCGTACTCCATTTCTTCCTCGACATTGGAAAGGATTTCGTTATTGTTTTCAACTTTTTCATCCTCCTCCTCCTCCGATTCAATTTCGCCATTTGGTTGAATCACCATGATGCTCCGATTCAGACATTGACTAGCAATATGCCCTCTTCCAAGGCACTTGAAACATTTTATGTCTCTCGTCTGGTTTTGGGTACCTTCAACAGCCTTGCCTTTGCTATTTTCACCCGTAGGCTTGGTAGCTTTGATAGGTGCCATAGGATCTTTCGTTTGGCTTGCCGTAGCACTCTTACTAGTGCCTTGGTTCCATCGAGACACGTTGGTGGATGAATAGCCTCGGGCAGCACCTTTCTTTTTGAGTTGCTTTTCGATTTTGATGGCCATGTGGACCATATCAACTATCTCCACATAATGTTGTAGCTCCACAACATTGGCAATCTCATGGTTAAGTCTGGACAAAAATCTAGCCATAGTTGCTTCTCGATCCTCGTCCACATTCGCACAGATCATAGCAACTTCCATTTCTTTGTAATAGTCCTCGACACTCCTCATACCTTGAGAAAGATTTTGGAGCTTTTGGTAAAGCTCTCGGTGGTAGTGCGTTGGAATGAACCTTCGGTGCATGATAGCCTTCATTTCGGCCCAAGTGTTAATGGGTCGCTCGCCATTTCGCCTTCGGGTTGTCGTGAGTTGGTCCCACCAAATCATGGCATAGTCGGTGAATTCTATGGCAGCCAACTTAACTTTCTTTACTTTCCAAGTAGTTATGACACTCGAAAATAAGCTCGATCTTTTTCTCCCACTCCAAATATGCTTCGGGATCTGAACGACCTTGGAACGGGGGAATTGATAACCTAATGCTTTTTAAGTCATCATCATACCTTTCTCGCTCTCGTTGGCCTCGATGACGTTGGCCTCTCCACCGGGCACTAACATTCGAACCAGCCTCGCTTTCGGCTTCACTTGGATCAGAAACTTCATCATCTCGAACATGCCTTCGGTCACGGTCTCAAGGTGGACTTATTGGGGTCCTTGCTCGTCGGCCTCTTCCCTCCACTTGATCGAGTCAGTCTTGTATCGGTTCCAACTTTCGATCAAACAACCGTTCAACTTCTCGAAGTAAGGCTTGCATGTTCAAATCTGGCACATTACGAACGGGTTGCCTTTCCTCCACATTTCGTTCCATGTTGATTTTTTTTCAATAGATTTTCAAATCCTCACCACAAATCTCACTATTCACTCACAAAGAAAAATTGATGAACACTCCACTCGTGTTTACACTCGTTTTTAGGCTTTTTTTTCAAACTCTCGAATGATCTCACACACTCTAGCCTTTTACCACTCAAGCTTACTCTCGTAACCTTATATTTTATTTCTTTTGACTTGACTAGGTGCTTTGGGGTCGGCTTCAAACGGTTACAAGCGTTAAAACGTATGGTGTACGGGTAGGCTAAAAAAATAATTTTTTTTAAAATAGTGTGGCGTTTTGGAAATGGGGGGTACAAAATTGTTGAAAAGATCACTTGCTGATCGGTATAAAAGAAATAGAAAGAACTTGTTCACTTCACTTTTTTTTCTTTTTTTTTTTTATAATTTTTGTAACTCTTTTTTTTTACAACTTTCAATATATCACTTTACAATGATAAAAATGAAAATACAATTTTTTTTTCACCACGAACCTATTTTGATCTTGATACGGATGTCAGCGCCTCTCGATTTACAAGCTCTAATACCAAATGATGTGATCCGTCCTGGGTTGATGAGTCAAATTCACGTAGTTGCCCGATCGTAGTTCGAGAGAGTTGTTCGTACCTCGAATTTTTGTAATAGTAGTAAAAGAGTTTAGAATAGAATAGCGGAAGGTTTCTAGAAGGATAAGTTTAGTAATAGGTTCGGTTATGTGTAACAAAGATGAGTGATGGATAATGGTTTGGTTTGGCTAACAAGGAAGATAGTTGAAAGATGGGGGATGGAAAAATGAACTTAACGTCAGGAATGATTCAACACTAAGAAGTGTCACCCCGATTCCTATATTGTTAAGGTGAAAAGATGGATAGAAGGATAGGTGAACGCCACACCAAGATTGGTGATAAGTTCAAACAAGATCGGTAGATGCCACTAGCACAAACTAGATAAGTCTTCGAAACTTGTACGAGATATGAGAGGAAGCAACCTCACAAGAACAATGTTCATTAACAAGTTTGGCAAAAGTCCTTTACAAATGAAATCAACAAACTATTTATACTAGTTTCTTAGGGTAACCGAATAGACAATTCATGAACTTAATTATTAAGCAATGAACCTAATTTAAGACATGAATATTCTAGAAAAATGACCATTGATGTCCTTTGACCATGTTCGGCCGAATGGGGAGGTGAGTGGGCAGCTTCATGTATGAGCAAGCTTTGGAAGCCAAGGGAATGGTCTAGGTTCGGCCATGGGATGCATGAAACTCCCAAAGGGTATCTCTTGGCCGAATAGGTGCTTAGGAAACTCCAAGGGTGCTCCCACATGCATTGGTTGTACATGGAACTTGGAAGGGGGCTTGAACCTAGCCGTACATGCACTTGCATTAGCACCTTTCAATATGCATTAACCTTCCATGTACATGAATGTATGTCCTCCAAACATTGAACCGAACCATTCATGAATCTTCCCGTTCAATGAACATTCCCGTTCATGCACCTTACATTAAATGCCATTAATGTATCTTCCAAATTCGGCTAACCTACAAAATTAAATAACACACAACTATTCATATAATCATAAATTAAAATAATAACTAAATAACTTAATATCACTAACTAAATTTAGACACAATAATATAAGTCAACTTATAATAAATTTGGCTAGCTCAAATAGTCAAAAACACTTAGTGAGCTAAAATGAGCTAGGGAATTCAGCATGAGCTGTAACAAACTTAGTTATAAGCTAGATTAAAACTTAATTTATTGAAATGAAAAAGGAATGAGCTAAAACGGGCTAAATTCGAGCTCAAACGAGCTAAAACGAGCTCAAGTGAGCTGATGTGAGCTGAATGACGCATGGGGGAGCTGAAGAGGAGCTGAGATCGGATTGCAATATGGTGCATAGAGTCATCAAGGAGTTGTTCTTAGCTCCTTCAATGTTAGGGAGCTGGTTATCATCCCAAATATACGTCACAAGGGCCAATACAGCATCTTGAAGTTGCTTGGTTCGAGCTCGGGTCATGGGACCTTTTGGCAGCTCAATGGATACTTGGTGTGCAATGGAGGATGCCCCGGGTGTGCTCACATCACCAGGCCACTCTCGAATGGCTTTCACCTTTTCTTGATCGACTTTGAGTCCTTGCGAGCTGACGACAAATCCTAAGAAAACGACTTTGTTAGAACAAAATGTGCATTTCTTAAGATTTGCATATAAAGTTTCCTTCCGCAATACATCAAGAACAGCTCGTAAAATGCATCAAATGATCATCTAAGGATCTACTATAAACAAGAATGCCATCAAAATAGACCACGCAAAATTTACCAATATAAGCATGAAGAGCATGGTTCATTAAACGCATAATGGTACTAGGAGCGTTAGTAAGACCGAATGGCATTACCAACCACTCGTACAAACCATGTTTAGTTTTAAACGTTGTTTTCCACTCATCTCCCTCACGCATTCGTATTTGATGGTAACTGCTTTTGAGGTCAATTTTGGAGAACAACTGAGCACCACTTAATTCATCAAGCATATCATCAAGGTGCAGTATTGGATGATGATATTTAATTGTGATTTTGTTCATGGCACGACAGTCAACGCACATGCGGCAAGTCCCATCCTTTTTCGGCACTAATAAAACTGGAACAGTGCACGGGCTAAGGCTCTCGTGGATGAATCCCTTTTCAAGGAGTTCATTCACTTGTTTTTGTAGTTCCTTGGTCTCCTCGGGATTACTACGATAAGCCGATCGGTTCAGTATGGACACAACGGGAATGAAGTCAATTTGATGTTCTATTCCCTGAATAGGTGGTAAGCCACTCGAAACTTTGTCAGGGAATACATCTTCAAATTCCTGCAAGAGAGAGACAATAGAAGGAGGTAAAGCAGCATCTAATTCATTAGTATTCAAATATGATTCCTTGTACATGAGTACAAGTACGGGCTACCTCAACATGAAAGATTTTCGAATGTCACTCTCTTTTGCATACACACTCATTTTTGCACTCATTTTTTCTTCACTCTATTTATTTTCTTGATCTTTATTCTTTTCTCTCATTTTTACAACTTGTTTCCCTCGTTTCTTTTCACTCATTTTTTCGCACTCCTTTTCACTCTTTTCTTTCTTTTCATTCTCTTTAAATTTTTCAATTGAGTCACGCAGTTTCACTTGATCTTCGTATACTTGTTTCGGTGTCAAAGGCGCTAAAGTGATGTTCTTGCCTAAATGCTTGAAGGTGTATCAGTTGATGTAGCCATCATTCACCACTTTTCGATCAAATTGCCATGGATGGCCAAGCAAAAGGTGCCTGACATGCATGTGAACCACGTCGTAGAAAACTTTGTCATTGTATTTTTCGATGGAAAATGACACCAACACTTGTTTTGTCACCTTTAACTCTCTACCATCATTAAGCCACTGAAGCTTATATGGACAAGGGTGTTTTACCGTGGCCAAGCCAAGTTTCTCCACCATTAATGTACTAGCGACATTTGTACAAATCCCGCCATCCATAATAAGGCTACACACCTTGCCTTGCATAAGGCAACGTGTATGGAAGATGTTTTTCTCCACCATTAATGTACTAGCGACATTTGTATAACTCCCGCCATCCACAATAAGGCTACACATCTTGCATTGCATAAGGCAGCGTGTATGGAAGATGTTCTTGTGTTGTTGTTCATTCTCGCTCTTTGTAAACTTAGGCTACGTTTGATCATGAGAATTTCACCTTCAACGGCATATTCAAGTTTGCCTTTCTCTTCACTAGCAATGGTGTCAGACTCCTCATCTTTCTTGCCTTCTGACTTGATTTCACCGTTGGCTCTCAACACCATTGTACTTCGGTTAGGGCATTAACTAGCTATGTGCCCTTGTCCTAAGAACTTAAAGCACTTGATGTCCCTCGTACGATTTGGATTGGCAACTTCTTTGCCTTTGCTTGATTCATCGACGGGTTTGTTAAACTTCGTAGGATTGTTTTGATCCTTCAGGCAGTTAGGAAAGTCTCTTTTGCTCATACCTTGTCCCCACTTTGAGTTGTTTGTGGGGTTGGAATAGGTCCGAATGGAGATTTTCTTCTTGAGTTGTTTTTCTACTTTAATTGCGACATGAACCATGTCAGTCACCTCGACATAATGCTGAAGCTCCACCATGTTAGCTGATGTGAGCAAACCCGGGGCATCCTCGAATGCACACCAAGTATCCATTGAGCTGCCAAAAGGTCCCATGACCCGAGCTCGAACCAAGCAACTTCAAGATGCTATATCGGCCTTTGTGACGCGCATTTGGGATGATAACCAGCTCCCTAATGTTGAAGGAGCTAAGAACAACTCCTTGATGATTCCATACACCATATTGCAATCCGATCTCAGCTCCTCTTCAGCTTCCCCATGCGTCATTCAGCTCACATCAGCTCACTTGAGCTCGTTTTAGCTCATTTGAGCTCAAACTTAGCTCGATTCAGCTCATTCCTTTTTCATTTCAATAAATTAAGTTTTAATCTAGCTTATAACTAAGTTTGCTACAGCTCATGCCGAATTCCCTAGCTCATTTTAGCTCACTAAGTGTTTTTGACTATTTGAGCTAGTCGAATTTATTATAGGTTGACTTATAATTATTGTGTTCAAATTTAGTTAGTGATATTAAGTTATTTAGTTATTATTTTAAATTATAATTATATGAATAGTTGTGTGTTATTTAATTATGTTATTTAATTATGTAGGTTAGCCGAATCTGGAAGATACATTCATGGCATTTAATGCAAGGTGCATGAGCAGGAATGTTCATTGAAGCAGGAGGATACATGCATGGACCGGTTCAATGTTTGGAGGACATACATTCATGTACATGGAAGGTTAATGCATATTGAAAGGTGCATCTCCCTTGGACGACACACATGCATGAATGGAGGGTAATTAATGCAAGTGCATGTACGGCTAGGTTCAAGGCCCCTTCCAAGTTCCATGTACAACCGATGCATGTGGGAGGACCCTTGGAGTTTCCTAAGCACCTATTCAGCCAAGAGACACCCTTTGGGAGTTTCATGCATCCCATGGCCGAACCTAGACCATTCCCTTGGCTTCCAAAGCTTGCTCATACATGAAGCTGCCCACTCACCTCCCCATTCGGCCGAACATGGACAAAGGACTTCAATGGTCATTTTTCTAGAATATTCATGTCTTAAATTAAGTTCATTGCTTAATAGTTAAGTTCATGAATCGTCTATTCGGTTAGCCTAAGAAACTAGTATAAATAGTTTGTTGATTTCATTTGTAAAGGACTTTTGCCAAATTTTTTAATGAACATTTTTCTTGTGAGGTTGCTTCCTCTCATATCTCGTACAAGTTTCGAAGAATTATCTAGCTTGTGCTAGTGGCGTCAACCGACTTGTTTTGAACTTATCGCCAATCTTGGTGTGGCGTTCACCTATCCTTCTATCCATCTTTTCACCTTAACAATATAGGAATCGGGGTGACACTTTTTAGTGTTGAATCATTCCTGACGTTGAGATCATTTTTCCATCCCCCATCTATTCAACATACTTTCTTGTTTCCTTAGCCGAACCTATCACTACCCTTTTGCTTAACTTTTGAAAACCTTCCGCTATCCAAACCTATCCATTTCATTTCTATTTCTAAAATCTGAGGTACGAATGACTCTCTCGAACTACGATCGGGCAACTACGTGTATTCGACTCGTCTACCCGGGCCGGATCACATCATTAGCAATCTCTCAATTTAGCCCGTCTAGGAATCGAGCCATGGTTGTCTCGTGGTCCTCTTCCACGTCTGCACGAATCATTGCAATTTCCATTTCTTTGAAATAATCCTCCACGCTTCGATGGCCTTGCGTAAGGTTTTGCAACTTTTGGTATAATTCCTGATGGTAATAAGATGGGATAAATCTCTTTCTCATCACAACTTTCATCTCGGGCCATGTAGAAATTGACCTCTCTCCGTTACGTCTTTGATTTGTTGTTAGTTAGTCCCACCGTAGTCGGAGAATTTGATTGCCGTCAACTTGACTTTCTTGGCCTCCGAGTAGTTGTGGTAGTTGAACACCAACTCGATTTTCTTTTCCCACTCCAAGTAGGCCTCCAGATCGAACTTGCCTTGGAAGGGTGGTATGGAGAGCTTAATATTCTTCAAATTGTCATCGACTCAGCCTCTATCCCTTTGACACCTGTTCTGTTGACCTCGACGATGCTCACTTTGATTTGATCCTTGGTTGCTTTCTAAGTCACTTGGGTCATACAAGTCATCTTTGGGCTGCCTTACTTGACCTCTTTCACGTGTAGGGCCTTGAAGCATCCTTTCTCATTGCCCCCTCTCTTTGAATCGATCTATTCTTTCATTTATGGACTCGAGTTCATTGCAAAACATCCGTTGGATTTCCCTTAGGAGGGATTGCTGGCCTAAGTCAGGGACTCCTCCGCCTACAGGAGCCACGTTCTTTACAGGTTGTCTTGGTAATCCCTCGTTTATGTTATGTTTTGGACTTCGCGACACGTTGTAACCTCACCACAATCCTCACAAGATCTCTCAGAAAGAAAAGAATGATGGCACTCGCACTCATGTGTACGCTCGTTTGGCTTTTACCTCCACTCGATTGCGCTCACTCACTTATGCCTTTTTCCACTCCTTTCTTCTCTTATAACCTCATAAAGGATTTACTAAGGCTTGATCTCTAGTTTTGATGTGAGCACACCCGGGGCATCCTCGAATGCACACCAAGAATTAATCGAGCTTCCAAAAGGCCCCATGACTCGAGCTCAAACCAAGCAAATTCAAGATGCTATATCAGCCTTTGTGTTGCGCATTTGGGATGATAACAAGGTCCATGACGTTGGAGGAGCTAAGGACAACTCCTTGAAGACTCCATGCACCATTTTGCAATCCGATCTCAGCTCCTCTCCAGCTCCCCCATGCGTCATTCAGCTCACATCAGCTTACTTGAGCTCGTTTTAGCTCGTTTGAGCTTGATTTTAGCTCGTTTTAGCTCATTCCTTTTTCATTTCAATAAACTAAGTTTTAATCTAGCTTATAACTAAGTTTGCTACAGCTCATGCCGAATTCCCTAGCTCAACTTAGCTCGCTAAGTGTTTTTGACTATTTGAGCTAGCTGAATTTAATATGATAAGTTGACTTATAATTATTATGTCCAAATTTAGTTAGTGTCATTAAGTTATTTAGTTATTATTTTAAATCATACTTATATGAATAGTTGTGTGTTATTTAATCAAGTTATTTAATTATGTAGGTTAGCCTAATTTGAAAGATACATTCATGGCATTTAATGCAAGGTGCATGAACGGGAATGTTCATTGAACGGGAAGATTCATGCATGGATCGGTTCAATGTTTGGAGGACATACATTCATGTACATGGAAGGTTAATGCATAATGAAAGGTGCATCTCCCTTGGACGACACACATTCATGAATGGAGGATAATTAATGTAAGTGCATGTACGGCTAGGTTCAAGCCTCCTTCCAAGTTCCATGTACAACCGATGCATGTGGGAGGACCCTTGGAGTTTTCTAAGCACCTATTCAGCCAAGAGACACCTCTTGGGAGTTTCATGCATCCCATGGCCGAACCTAGACAATCCCATTGGCTTCCAAGGCTTCACATTCATCCAAGTGTTTATGCTCATACATGAAGCTGCCCAATACACTTCCATCAGCCGAATCAAGACCTAGTCAATTAATGTGTTCATTCTAGAATATTCTAGCTAGTTCATGACTGAATTTGCTTAGCCTTTAAGCTAGCTAATTTGTCCATTCGGTTACTACATGATTGCCTTTAAATAGTTTGTTGATTTCATTGTAAAAGGACTTTTGCCAAATTTGTTAATGAACATTGTTCTTGTGAGGTTGCTTCCTCTCACATCTCGTACAAGTTTCGAACGACTTATCTAGCTTGTGCTAGTGTCGTCAATCATTCTTGTTTGAACTTATCACCAATCTTGGTGTGGCATTCACCTATCCATCTATCCATATTTTTCACCTTAACAATATAGGAATCGGGGTGACACTTCTTAGTGTTGAATCATTCTTGACGTTGAGTTCATTTTTCCATTCCCATCTTTTAAATTTCTTTCTTGTTAACCCAAACTGAGCCTTCTATCATTCATCCATCTTTGCTACCCTTAACCAAACCTATTACTAAACTTACCCTTCTTGAAACCTTCCGCTTATCTTATTCCATTCTTTTACTTTTATTACTAAAATTCGAGGCACGAACAATTCTCTCGACTACGATCGGGCAACTAAGTGAATTCGACTCAGCTACCCGGGCCGGATCACATCAAGTTTGGGATTCGATTTCAAAAAAAGGTAAACAATGGATATACGTACAGGTTTAGGGTTGGCTGAAAGAACTAGGATTAGGTAGAAAGTGTGGCAATTATATGGATAGGAATATTAGAAAAGAAGGTTGATCTGAAACTATATTGACTCAAGGGCTTCGAAGTTCAAATAATAAATAAATTGTATAAACCTCTTTTTTTTTCAATTTTGAATTTTTTTAACTACAAAATAATAATTTCAATGTAATACTTGAATTTCAAAAAATAACCTTTTTTACTCTTTTTTTACGAACCTACTCCGGGGTCGCTCTGAACTTCTGAACTGTTCATTTTGGGTAGCTCTACCAAATGAAATGTGCTCACCTTAGTTTAATTTGAGTCGTATGTAAGATGCCCGATCGTCTACAAAAAAGTGTCATTGGAAGTTGAAGGAAGAAAGTAATTTTGGTTTAGGAAGATTTGGATGTCTAAGTTTGGGTTTAAAAATGGTTAAGAAGCTTAGGTTCAAGAAGGAGAAGAGTTAGGATATTTGGTTCAATGTGGTTCGTTCTAGTGTATGAATAGGTTTAATAAAGATAGTAGTTTTGTTTTGGTTCGGCAAGTAAACAAAAATTGGTTGGTCGAAATGTTTTGGTAATGGGAAGAAATATGGTAATTGGTTGCCTTAAGAACAAGTTGAACCAATATTAGCAAATATCGACCTGAGACTTATTGGTTCTTAAGTTCGGAAGGTTGAAAGGAAGTTGGACCTCGACCCACTATCTAGGCAGATAGAAACCTTGGTATTGAGTTTTTTTTGAACGCCACACTAAAATTAGTGATAAGTTCAGTTTCGTAAAAGAAATCAATTGATTCCACTACTAGGTAGATAAGCCAACGAAATCTTAAATGAGATTTAGAGAAGAAAATTCTCACAAGAAGAAAGGTTCGGCTATATTTTTGGCAAAAATACCTTTACACAATGCAAATGGCCAAATTTATAGGCGTTACAAGTCCAGCCGAATAGGCACATTCATAAATTTATGAACTAAGTAAGATAAGCCTTGAATTTTCTTGAAAATTCTAGAAAGATACCACTTAATGAGCTTGTCCATGTTCGGCTGCACCTTCTTCCAAAAAGTCACCTTCATGGCTAAGGAATGGAAGATGAATGAACAAGGTGTGAACAAGACCCTTAGAGCTAAGGCTAGATTTAGCCAAGGCTAATAAGTGAGCCATAAATTGTGATGCTTGGCCAAAAGTGTTGGAGTTAATGTGGAAAGCTCATTAGCCCTTTTTAGGTGTGAACATCAACCATTGAAAAGCTATCAAATATGAACCAAGCTAGCTGAATGGTCCATGGAATGTGAACACAAGTTCGGCCAAGTGTGAAAGCTTTAAGGAGCACTTAATGACCACCTTGGTTATTTGGAGAGGCATGGCCGAATAGTCACATTGGGAACTCAAATGGGCAACACACCAAAATTACTTCTTCCATGCACCTTGTATCCCAGTAATGCACCTACATGAAAAAAATCAATTCATTAAATCTCATATGAACACCTTAATTTTGGCACAAATGTGAACAAATATCCCGAGCATTAATTCAGTTATTACATAATTAAAACATGTAATATTAATAAACATAAAACATAATTAATTACTAATGTGAACTTAATTAAAACATAGTTGATTAAAGATAGCTAATTAATGAACTTATTCAAGTAAAAGTCAACACTACTATAATAAGTTATAAATAACTTCATGAGCTACGATTAAGTTCGTGAGCTATAATCAAGCTAAGTCTGAGCTCGTGAGCTGGAAGTGAGCTGAGTCCGAGCTCGAGAGCTAAGAACAAGCTCATGAACTGAGGTTGAGCTAGATGTGAACTTGTTGAACTGGAACCAAGCTTGCTGAGCTAATTGTGAGCTGGACGAGCTAGGAAGAGATTACAAGGATGACTCGTTGAGCTAGTCCACGAACTCTCAAGTAAGCTGGTGATAGATTCAGCCCAAGCTCGATCAACTAAAGCTAAAATCGCATCTTTGAACCTCTTGGCTCAAGCTTGGGTGATCGATCCTACGGGCAACTCGAGAGGATCTACATTGGCAGCTGGCAACTCGTGATGCAAGCGCGCCCGGCGAACCTCTTCGAACAAGTCTCCCTAGTCGAGCTGTGACATGTTGGCAAGCTGATCCCAGCTCGTTTCCAGCTCCACGAGCTCCATCCAACTCAAATCCAGCTCATTCAAGTGCAATCTAGTTGCCTGAGCTAAACCGAGCTTACTTCTAGCTCATTTTCAACTCACGAGCTAAACCTTAGCTCAATTTTAGCTCAAGGGCTAAAGCTTAGCTCATTTTAGCTCAAACCCAGATTTTGACTTTAATGGATTAAATAAAATTCGAATATATTTATTTAAGTATTAAATTTGTTTTATATTAATATCTGTTATCAATATGTCATAGATATCACATATCTTAAATGTGTTCACATTGTGCTGAATTTATGTGTGTTCACATGATGTCTTATGAATTATTTTATTTCTTGTAGGTGCAGTGCTCATGGACGACGCAATGAATGCTTGAAGAAACATCTCTTTTGGACATCCCACATGCATGAATGAACAACATTTAATTAGGTGCATGCATGACCAGATTCAAGGTGTTTACAAGTTCATGTATTTGTCAAATACATGAATGCACAAAATACATGAATGTTTGGGTTCAAATGCACATTCGGTTACATGAATGATGAAGAATCATGCATGAATGTATCTATAAGATCCAATCCCTTTGGACGGCACACATTCATGCATGGAAGGAAATTAATGCAAGTTCGTGTAGGGCTTGGTGCAATGTATGAAGAGGTGCATGTAGAATTGAGGTTCAATGGACGACATTTAAGAGAGTACATCTATTGGAGATGTTCATGCAAGTAGGGGCTATTTAATGTTCATGTTTTGAAGGTTCATGGACCGAATTTATGGAGGAACATACATTGGGACGTTTCATGCATGATCCATGCATTTTCAAGCTAACCATTCAAGTATTCAAGGTGCATTAAAGCTTCATTCGGCCAAGGGGGATGATGGAACATCAAAGGGCTGCACATTCATGGATTTTCATGATTTTTCTTCTAGAATTATCTAGGTGTTTATGGCAGAATTTCTTAGCTTCTAAGCTTGTCCATTCGGCTACTTTTATTTAGGCTATAAATATATGTTATTTCATTTGTAAGAGGTTAGACTTTTCACTTAATGAAACTTTGTTAAACTTTCATGGAATTTGTGAGATTTCTTTCTCTCATATTTCGATGAGGACTTCGTTGGCTTATCTAGGAAGCTTAGTGGCGTCAACCCTGTTCTTCACTATCCCGAACTTATCACTATCAAATAGTGTGGCGTTCACCCATAAACTGAGGTTCCTACTTTGTTAAGTAGTGGGTCGACGTTCTATCATTTTCATTTTCACCTTGAAAGCGTATAAGTACTTGGGTCAATATTTCCTAATATTGGTTCTTACTTGCTTTTAAGTTCACCATCTTCCATAACCATCATTTATTAAACTACCTTCAATCTATTTTCATTCTTTTGTTTCTTTTAAACCGAACCTTTATATTTTATATTTTAAACCCTACCTTTGAACTCCTTAAATAGCTTTCGCATTATTTAACCTAAAAACATCTTCTTTAAAAGAGTCGAAAGATACTTTCTCGTAGAAGATCAGGCAAACTCGCATACGACTCGACTCACCCCGAGGTAGATCGTATCATTTGGTATCAGAGCTAGTAAAAAAAGAAGTTCGTGCGATGAAATCATCCCAAGATAGTCCAAGTGTACTTGAGTAAGTAAAAAAAAAAGAGTATAGAAAAAAATTTGTATACCGAAGTTTTTTCATTTTGATTAGTTTGTTTTTGTTACTATAAAAACAAAAACCTACGTAGCCGAAGAAAAAAAATTGCGTACAAAAGTGTTCCTATTGTATTTAGTTTGCTGATATAGTACAAAAAAAAAGTTATACAAGTTAAAAAAATCTGAAAATATATATATATGAAGTGAAAACTTGTTCTATTGTAAGTTAGTCCCGATCTTGAAGTCATTCTTCCATTTTTTTTTCTTTCTACCATAACCCATCGCCACACCAAAACTTTTCCTTCCTTGTTAGCCTACCCTTAACCCCCTCATCTTTATCCTTTGTTAAACTGATGTGAACCGGCCTGGGTAGATGAGTCGAATTCACGTAGTTGCCTGATCGTAGTTTGAGAGAGTCGTTCGTGCCTCGGATTTTTGTAATAGTAGTAAAAGAATTAGAATAGGATAGCAGAAGGTTTCAAGAAGGGCAAGTTTAGTATAGGTTCAGTTAAGGGTAGCAAAGATGGATGAAGGATGGAAGGCTCGGTTTGGGTTAACAAGAAAAAAATTTAAAAGTTGGAAATAGAAAACGAACTCAACGTCAGGAATGATTCAACACTAAGAAGTGTCACCCTGATTCCTATATTGTTAAGGTGAAAAATATGGATAGATGGATAGGTGAACGCCACACCAAGATTCGTGATAAGTTTAAAACAAGACGATTGACGCCACTAGCACAAGCCAGATAAGTCGTTCGAAACTTGTACGAGATATGAGAGGAAGCAACCTCACAAGAACAATGTTCATTAACAAATTTGGCAGAAGTCCTTTACAAATGAAAGAAAACAAATATTTATAGGCACATAGATGACCATTCAAATTCGGCATCTAGGTGTTCACAGAATAATAAAAACGTTCACACTAATGTATTAAAATAGTTCATAAATTCGGCAGATTCATGCACTAGTTGAATGGACACTTCCTTCCCCCAAGTGTGTGCATGAATGCTTATGATGTGATCCGACCTGGGTAGATGAGTCGAATTCACGTAGTTGCCCGATCGTAGTTCAAGAGAGTCGTTCGTGCCTCAGATTTTAGTAATAAAAGTAAAATAATGGAATAGAATAAGCGGAAGGTTTCAAGAAGGGTAAGTTTAGTAATAGGTTCGGTTATGTGTAGCAAAGATGGGTGATGGATAAATGGTTCGGTTTGGTTAACAAGAAGGAAAGTTGAAAGATGGGGGATGGAAAAATGAACTCAACGTCAGGAATGATTCAACACTAAGAAGTGTCACCCCGATTCCTATATTGTTAAGGTGAAAAATATGGATAGATGGATAGGTGAACGCCACACCAAGATTGGTGATAAGTTCAAAACAAGCCGATTGACGCCACTAGCACAAGCCAGATAAGTCGTTCGAAACTTGTACAAGATATGAGAGGAAGCAACCTCACAAGAACAATGTTCATTAACAAATTTGGCAAAAGTCCTTTACAAATGAAATCAACAAACTATTTATACTAGTTTCTTAGGCTAACCGAATAGTCTATTCATGAACTTAACTATTAAGCAATGAACCTAAGTTAATACATGAACATTCTAGAAAAATGACCATTAGTGTCCTTGTCCATGTTCGGCCGAATGGGAGGTGAGTGGTTAGCTTCATGAATATACATTGATGTACTTGAATGAATGATCTTCATACATGCATGGCTAGATTCGGCTAACACCTTAATGGAGCCTTGAATTCATGTTGTTTCACCATGAGTGGCTTAATTAATTAGGGCTTTATGAAGAGTCAAAATTGGTGTGAACAAGGAGCTTGAGTAGACACTTGAGTGTGAACGTCCAACCGAAGGGTCATCATGGTGTGAACACAATGTGTGAACACATGGTCAATGTATGAACCGTCCAATACATGTTCCTTCATTTATTTGATCCATGAATCTTCAAATGCATGAATGTTCATCATGAACATTCATGTGCCTCTTGATTGTCGTCCATTGAACCCTCCCATGCATGCACCTGGCATTAAAGTCCATACATGAATCTTCCAAATTCGGCTAACCTACAAAATTAAATAACAAAATTAAATAACACATAACTATTCATATAATTATAAATTAAATTAATAACTAATAACTTAATAACACTAACTAAATTTGAACCAATAATTATAAGTCAACTTATAATAAATTCGGCTAGCTCAAATAGTCAAAAACACTTAGTGAGCTAAAATGAGCTAGGGAATTCGGCATGAGCTGTAGCAAACTTAGTTATAAGCTAGATTAAAACTTAATTTATTGAAATGAAAAAGGAATGAGCTGAATCGAGCTAATTTCGAGCTCAAACGAGCTAAAACGAGCTCAAGTGAGCTGATGTGAGTTGAATGGCGCATGGGGGAGCTGGAGAGGAGCTGAGATCGGATTGCAATATGGTGCATGGAGTCATCAAGGAGTTGTTCTTAGCTCCTTCAACATTAGGGAGCTGGTTATCATCCCAAATGCGCGTCACAAAGGCCGATATAGCATCTTGAAGTTGCTTGGTTCGAGCTCGGGTCATGGGACCTTTTGGTAGCTAAATAGATACTTGGTGTGCATTCGAGGATGCTCCGGGTGTGCTCACATCAGCTTAGTCATAAAGAAAGGCTTCAAGTGACTTGTATGTGCACCAAAGGTTGTATTCATCTCCTTGGGACATTCATGCACTTGTATGGAACATGTGTCTTCATAATTAAACACTTTAATGGCATGTAGGTTCATAAATGGCAGCATGAACCTAGTAAATTCGTTCACCCCTTTGTGCATGCACTTAATTCAATCAATGTGTTGAATTATTAAGTTAATTCCTTCCTTTGGACGTTCTTGAACCCATCCATGCATGTGTAGTAGCTTATAGGTCAATTCAAAGTGTGAACATGTTCAAGGAGCTCTATGGTCAACATAGAATTAGTTGGCAGCTACTTCTTGGCCCTTTTGTTTCTTTTGTTTCTTTTAAAACCGAACCTTTATATTTCATATTTTAAACCCTACCTTTGAACCCCTTAAATAGCTTTCGCATTATTTAACTTAAAAACATCTTCTTTAAAAGAGTCGAACGATACTTTCTCTTAGACGATCGGGCAAACTCGTATACGACTCGACTCACCCCGAGGCAGATCGTATCAACTCGGGAGGTGTGGCCGTATCACTTGAGTTTAATTTTAGTTTTAACTAGCACATTAAGATGTGACTATTCAACTAGTTTTTCTATACCTATAAATATGTGTAACCAACCATTTTGAAGGACAGCTTAGACATTTTTAATGAAACTCTGCTCATTTGGTGAGAAATACTTTTCTTTGATTTTGTTCAAAGACTTGTTGGCTTATCTACAAAGCTAGTGGCGTCATCTGATGTGGTCTGACTTGGGTGATTAAGTCAAATTCACATAGTTGCTCGATCATAGACAAGAAGAGTCATTCATGTCTTGGTCTTGGAAGTAAAAGTTAGATGGATAGGTTCAAATAAGCAGAAGGGTTTCAAAAGATAAGTAAAAGGGAAATGATAGGTTCGGCTAAGGAAACAAAAAGAATGTTGAATGGACGGTTCGGTATGGAAACAATAAGAAGGAGATAATGTAAGGTGGGGATGGAATAGGGAACTTAACGTCAGGAGCGATTCAACACTAGAAAGTGTCACCCCAGTTCCTATATTGTTAAGGTGAAAAGGAATAGGTGAACGCCACACCAAAAATGGTGATAAGTTCAAACAAGATCGGTAGACGCCACTAGTACAAACTAGATAAGTCTTCAAAACTTGTGCGAGATAACCTCACAAGAACTATGTTCATTCAATAATTTGGCAAAAGTCCTTTTATAAAGAAATGAGTAAACTATTTATAGTTTAACATGTAGTAGTCGAATGGACAAATTGACTAACTTAGAAGCTAAGCAATTCGGCAAAGAAGAGACTAGAATGATATAGAACAAAGTCATTAATTTGCTAAGTCTTGGTTCAGCTGATGGGAACTCCAATGGGCAGCTTCATGGTTAAGCAAAAATGGCTTGGATGAATGTGAAGACTTGGGAGCTCATTGGACTTGTCTAGATTCGGCCATGGAATGAATGAAGCATGCATGAAGTGTCTGATGTGAGCACACCCGGGGTGTCCTTGAATGCACACCAAGAATCAATTGAGCTTCCAAAAGGTCCCATGACTGGAGCTCGAACCAAGCAAAATCAAGATGCTATATCAGCCTTTGTGTTGCGCATTTGGGAAGATAACCAGCTCCATGACGTTGGAGGAGCTAAGGACAACTCCTTGAAGACTCCATGCACTATTTTGCAATCCGATCTCAGCTCCTCTCCAGCTTCCCCATGCGCCATTCAGCTCACATCAGCTCACTTGAGCTCGTTTTAGCTCGTTTGAGCTCGAATTTAGCTCGTTTCAGCTCATTCTTTTTTCATTTTAATAAACTAAGTTTTAATCTAGCTTATAACTAAGTTTGCTACAGCTCATGCCGAATTCCCTAGCTCAACTTAGCTCACTAAGTGTTTTTGACTATTTGAGCTAGCTGAATTTAATATGATAAGTTGACTTATAATTTAGTTAGTGTCATTAAGTTATTTAGTTATTATTTTAAATCATACTTATATGAATAGTTGTGTGATATTTAATCATGTTATTTAATTATGTAGGTTAGCCGAATTTGGAAGATACATTCATGGGATTTAATGCAAGGTGCATGAACGGGAATGTTCATTGAACGGGAAGATTCATGCATGGATCGATTCAATGTTTGGGGGACATACATTCATGTACATGGAAGGTTAATGCATATTGAAAGGTGCATCTCCCTTGGACGGCACACATGCATGAATGGAGGATAATTAATGCAAGTGCATGTACGGCTAGGTTCAAGCCTCCTTCCAAGTTCCATGTACAATCGATGCATGTGGGAGGACCCTTGGAGTTTTCTAAGCACCTATTCGGCCAAGAGTGATGTGATCCAGCCCGGGTAGATGAGTCAAATTCATGTAGTTGCCCAATCTAGTTCGAGAGAGTCGTTCGTGCCTCGGATTTTAGTAATAAAAGTAAAAGAATGGAATAGGATAAGCGGAAGGTTTCAAGAAGGGCAAGTTTAGTAATAGGTTCGATTAAGGGTAGCAAAGATGGATGAAGGATAGAAGGTTCAGTTTGGATTAACAAGAAAGAAATTTAAAAGATGGGAATGGAAAAACAAACTCAACGTCAGGAATGATTCAACACTAAGTGTCACCCCGATTCCTATATTGTTAAGGTGAAAATATGGATAGATGGATAGGTGAACGCCACACCAAGATTGGTGATAAGTTCAAAACAAGACGATTGACGCCACTAGCACAAGCCAGATAAGTCATTCGAAACTTGTACGAGATATGAGAGGAAGCAACCTCACAAGAACAATGTTATTAACAAATTTGGCAAAAGTCCTTTACAAATGAAAGAAAACAAATATTTATAGGCACATAGATGACCATTCAAATTCGGCATCTAGGTGTTCACACAATAATAAAAACGTTCACACTAATGTATTAAAATAGTTCATAAATTCGACAGATTCATGCACTAGCTGAATGGACACTTTCTTCGACCTTGGTTTGTGCATGAATGCTTAGTCATAAAGAAAGGCTTCAAGTGACTTGTATGTGCACCAAAAGGTTGCATTCATCTCCTTGGGACGTTCATGCACTTGTATGGAACATGTATCTTCATAATTAAACACTTTAATGGCATGTAGGTTCATAAATGGCAGCATGAACCTAGTAAATTCGTTCTCCCCTTTGTGCATGCACTTAGTTCAATCAATGTGTTGAATTATTGAGTTAATTCCTTCCCTTGGACGTTCTTGAACCCATCTATGCATGTCTAGTAGCCTATAGGTCAATTCAAAGTGTGAACATGTTCAAGGAGCTCTATGGTCAACATAGAATTAGTTGGCAGCTACTTCTTGGCCGAATAAGTGCCTTGGAAAGTTAGGAGACAGCCACCATACATGCACTTAAGCCATTCATGCATTCTATCATCCCATGCATTTAATCCATTCATGGAGTAGCCTTTAATGTCCATACATGCATTCGACACATGCATGAATTTGTAGAAACATTGCATCTAGCCGTACATGCACCAGCATTTAATACTTCTTCATTCATGAGTGTGGAATGCCCAAAAAAGATGTTTCTTCATCCATACATTGTGCCGTCCTTGATCATTGTGTCTACAAAAAAATAAAATCAAATTATGAGACATCATGTGAACACATTAATGTCATGCATTAAATCGGCTAAAATGTGAACATAATTAAAATATGTAATGACTGTGACATATTAAAACAAATATTAATATAAGTCAAATTTGATGCTTAAATAATTATGTTCAGATTTTATTTAATGCATTAAAGTCTAAAACCGGTTTTGAGCTAAAATGAGCTAAGCTTTAGCCCTTAATCTAAAGTTGAGCTAAGATTAAACTCCTAAGCTGAAGTTGAGCTAAGGTTTAGCTCGTGAGCTGAATATGAGCTAGGAGTGATTCGGTTTAGCTCAGGCAAGTTGAATTGAGCTCGAATAAGCTGGATTTGAGCTGGACGGAGCTCGTGGAGCTGGAAACGAGCTGGGATTAGCTTGCCAACATGTCAATGCTCGGCTTGACAGACTTGTTCGATGAAGTTCGCGGGGCGTGCTCATATCAAAGAGACACCCCTTGAGAGTTTCATGCATCCCATGGCCGAACCTAGACAATCCCATTGGCTTCCAAAGCTTGCTCATACATGAAGCTGCCCACTTACCTCCCATTCAGCCGAACATGGACAAGAACACCATTGGACATTTTTCTAGAAGATTCATGCTTTAATTAGGTACATTACTTAATTGTTAAGTTCATGAATGGACTATTCGGCTAGCATAAGATACTAGTATAAATAGTTGGTTATTTTCAATTGTAAGGGACTTTTGCCAAATTTGTTAATGAACATTGTTCTTGTGAGGTTGCTTCCTCTCATATCTCGTACAAGTTTCGAACGACTTATCTGGCTTGTGCTAGTGGCGTCAATCGTCTTGTTTTGAACTTATCACCAATCTTGGTGTGGCGTTCACCTATCCATCTATCCATATTTTTCACCTTAACAATATAGGAATCGGGGTGACACTACTTAGTGTTGAATCATTCCTGACGTTGAGTTCGATTTCCATTTCCATCTTTTATATCTTTTTCTTTTTAACCAAAATCGAGCCTACTATCCTTCATCCATCTTTGCTACCCTTAACCGAACCTATACTAAACTCACCCTTCTTGAAAACTTTCGCTATCCTATTCTAAATTCTTTTACTACTATTACAAAAATCCGAGGTACGAACGACTCTCTCGAACTACGATCGGGCAACTACGTGAATTCGACTCATCTACCCGGGCCGGAGCACATCAGTGTCTCTTGGCCGAATAGGCACCTAGGAAAGTCATTTGATCAGCCAACAATTCATGTATCAAGTTATGGATGCATTCTCCCATTCGATGTAACTTGCTGTCCATACATCTTCTCTTGGACTTCATTCATGAATTGACTTTTGGAAATTGATGATGTAGCTACCCCTTGGCCGAATAAGTGCTTAGGAACATCAATGGTTCTTCCACATACATTCGGTCATGCATGAATTTAGAAGGGCGCTTGAACCTAGCCGTACATGAACATGCAATAAATGCCCTTCATACATGCATGTGTGCCGTCCAAAGGAAATGTATCTTTATAATCTAATGCATGAAATTAACCTTCCATATACATGAACAAAATTCCCTCCAAACATTGAACTAAGCTATGCATGAATCTTCTCATTCATTGAACAAACCCGTACACACACCTAGACTTTAATGTATCTCCACATTCGACTGAACTTACAAAGAAATAAACACATAATTAAATAAAATATAAATATTCATATAATCATAATTTTAAACAGCAACTAGACAACTTAAATGACACTAACTAAATTCAGACACATTAATTAAAATTCAACTAGCATATTAAATTCAGCTAGCTCAAATAATCAAAAACACTTAATAAACTAATTTGAGCTAGGGAAATTGGCATGAGCTGTAGCAAATTAAGTTAAAACAAAGCTAAAAATTAGTTTATTGAAATGGGACAAGAAACAAACTAGAAAGAAGCTAAAACGATCTGAAACAAGCTCAAGTGAGCTGGAGAAGAGCTGAAGTCAGTTTGCAAAAGAGTGCATTGAGTCCTTAAAGGGGGATCCACAGCTTCTCCAAAGTCTAGGGCCTTGTTCTCTTCCCAAATGCGCATCGCTAAAGCTGATAAAGCTTCTTGAAGTTGCTTGGTACGAGCTCGAGTCATGGGACCTTTTGGAGGCTCGATAGGATCTTGATATGCACTTAAGGATGCCCTGGGCGTGCATACATCATCAACCTATTCTTTGCCTTTCCCAAACTTATTTGATATGAACTCGCCTCAGGATGATTCGAGTCGTAATGTTGCCCAATTGTGAATTTGAGTAAGAGTTGAACGTTTCAAAACAAACAAGGTTTAAACAAATAAAAGGCTTGAAGAAAGAAAGGAAAAATGTTCTAAAACAAACAACAAAGAAAAGACCTCGACCCACTATCAAGAATGATAGGAACCTTGGTATATGATGAACCTTGACCCACTATCAAGGATGATAGGAACCTCGGTATAAATGAACGCCACACTTTGAAAGTGATAAGTTCAATAACAGGGAAAGGATAGACGCCACAAGCTAAGCTTGATAAGTCAAATCAATTTCGTAAGAACAAGGAGAATTAGATAACTCACAATTTAAATATTTCATATATATTCAGCAAAAGTCCATTTACAAAGGCTGATTTCACCTATTTATAGTGCTAGAATAGGCTAGTCGAATGGTCACAAACATTCAACTTAATGTGTCAATTAAAAGCTGAAATTAAACTCAAGTCTTTTCACATTCTTGAGCCAAATAACTCCATCATTGAATTCACTTCAATTCAGCCGAATGAATGACTTTAAATTGCTTGAAAAATGACTCTTGAGTTAGCCCTTGGTCAGCCGAATGGACACCAACTCATAACCAGGTTCTTAATTGGTGTTTGAATGCTTGAAATGACCTTTTGAAGTGGCAAAAATGGCTGGTAGTGGAAAAGGTTACTGCTAAAATTAATTTGGATGATATAATGCTCCTTAAACCTCCTTTAAATGATGTATAACCCTTCTTATAACAGCCCCCTTGCTTTATAACCGAAAATGACTTGAAAAGCCACTTTATTTAATTTGTAACAGCCTTTAATTGTAACGGTTATGACTTGAAAAGACTCCTGCAATAAACACATCAAAATGAGCTTATTAAACACATGTAAACACTTATTAATCATAACACACATTAATACTTAACTTAGGTAAATGAACTATGCATCAATTATTCCAGCAACTAGTTAATTAAAGAAGCATCATTAAATAAACTTAACTCATGCATCAATAAATAATCCTAGGAACTAGATTAATTAAATGAATTTCAACAAAAACACTTAACTAATTAAACTAAGATGAGTTGAATAAAGTCCAGTAACTCATTTATTAACGTAAGATGCTTAAATGCATGGTTTGAAATGCAAACTAAATGAACAAATGATGATACGAGCACGCCCCGTGAACTTCATCGAACAAGTCTGTAACGCCCCCACGCCCGAGGCCGTCGCCGGAGTCGAGTATGAGGTGTTACTAAACTTAATTTAACATTTTTAGAACTTTGAATTATTTATTTATACATTCACAGCTTTCAAGCTACTTGCGTCATAGTCACAAGAAAAATCATATCTCGAGTTACGAAACTCGAAATCAAGATCCATAAATTTTCCCTGAATCTAGACTCATATACCCATCTACTAATTTTTTTCTAGAATTTTTGGTTGGGCTAATTAGTACAGTTTATTAGTTAAAGTTACACCTGTTATAGGACTTGACTGGACTGACCTCTGTTTACTACGAACAACATTTGTCTCTGTAAAAAAATTCATATGATTATGAGGTTTGTTTCTACTAAAACTAGACTCAATAGGAATTCTTAGAATATAAAATACACCACCTAATTATATCTGTACAATTTATGGTGAATTTTTAAAGTTGAAACAGGGGATCCAGAAACTGCTCTGACCCTGTTTCACTAAAATTCAGATATCTTCTAACATATAATTTCTTTACCTGTTTCATTTGTTTCATGTGAAACTAGACATAATAAGCTTCAATTTGATATTTAATCCATCACCAAATTCAATTTCTATGATTTTTAGTAAATTTTCAAACTCACATCAGTGTTGCTGCAATATTCTGTTTATGGCAAATTTTATCCCTTTTTATGAGTTTTCATGAATTAGATAACTTATTAATTTTCCATAACATCAAACATAATCTAAACTAACCATTTCCATAAATTATCATTATCAAGCATTTCCTCAACCATTCCATCACCATATCATAAGATCATTTACACAAAATAGGTATATTGCTATACATGCCATACTTAAATTTACAAGCCATTTACCGAAAAGTTCTTAGGATAGTGTGGTGATCCTTCGACCTATCCCGACTCCTGAGCTGGCTTGTCCAAAACTACAATGAGTAAGAAGGAGGGAGTAAGCATAAATGCTTAGTAAGTTCATATGCAAATAATAAGTAACATAACAAAGCAATCATACCAAACAACATTAGCATGGTATCACCAAAACATAAATCTCATTTCTAATCATCATTCATCATTTTACTATCTTATCATTATTGTATCAATACTCAACCCGAGGGTTAAGTACATACCTGTCCGAAGTATCCATTTCACATCACTTACCAATACGTCTCTTTTCATCTCGAGTATTCCTCCATTTGAGTAAAACTTTACCCGTTGAACACATCAGAATATAATTCGGATACATGGATAACTTGCACGTAAGTGCCACATATTTAATCAAGCAATCATGTAACCCGCCCATAAGCGAACTCGGACTCAACTCAACGAGCTCGGCCGTTCGCATCCATAAGTGAACTCGGACTCAACTCAACGAGCTCGGATGCCTAGTTACATCTCACGAACTCAGACTCAACTCAACGAGTTCGGACATTCGCATCCATAAGTGAACTCAGACTCAACTCAACGAGTTCGGATGCTCAACCATCCTAGTGACATGTCACTTGTATCCTAATCTATTCCTAAGGTTCAAACGGGATTTTCCTCGAATACATATCCTTGCCGTCTTCCGTAGAATGCCGAAATCAATACTCGGTAATAATTATATTTAGCAAGTAGCACACATGATTTGCATTTTGTTTAAAAATAACCACAAAGCATATATTTCATGATAAAAATCAGCATATCACATAATTGACATCAATGACTTAAAAATAACAATTATGCTACATTATTTACACATGAACTTACCTTGGTACCAAAATACAAAGATTTTGCAATTTAGTCCACAATCTTTTCTTTTCCTCGATTGGGGTCGATTCCACATCTTTCTTGATCTAAAATAACACATTTAGCTTATTTAATACTCACATTATCAAATTAATCCTTAATTCAAATTTTGGCAAAATTACAATTTTACCCCTAAACTTTTGCATATTTACACTTTTGCCCCTAGGCTCGGGATTAAACTTTATTCCTTATTCTTATGTTTTATAACATGCTGATCACTTTTATCTTCTATGCCAACATCAAATTCTCACTCTAACATGTACTTGTGACTATTAGGTATTTTTACCGATTAAGCCCTTTTACTCGTTTTTGCTTAAAATCGAGTAGTACAAGTTGTCTAACATAATTTAAAACCTCATATTCTATCATAAAACATCAAAATACACAAATTTCACCTATGGGTATTTTTCCAAATATAAACCCTAGGTTAAATTATTGCTAACATAAGCTTAATCGAGTTATCGGGATCTCAAAAACGTAAAAATCATTAAAAACGGGGCTTAGAATCTCTTACTATGAAGCTTGAAAGTTGAAGAAACCCTAGCTATGGTGAGATAGAGCATTCGGCAGCAACTAAATGGGGAAGATGACTATTTTGTGTCATTTTTCCCATTTTATTTCATTAATTATCCAAATGACCAAAATGCCCTTATTACCTTTCTTTGAAAATTTTCATATACAAGCCCATTTTTGTCCAAAATTTTAGAAATTGGTCAAATTGCTATTTAAGACCTCCTAATTAATATTTCAAAGCAATTTCATACTAAAAACTTCTAGAATGCAAGTTTTGCAACTTTTTCGATTTAGTCCCTAACTTCAAATTAAGCATTTTATGCATAAAATTTCTTCACAAAATTTTCACACAATCATGCAATCATATCATAAACCTCAAAATAATTATAAAATAATTATTTCTATCTCAGATTTGTGGTCACGAAACCACTATTCCGATTAGGCCCTAATTCAGGATATTACAACTCTCCCCCCTTTAAGGATTTTCGTCCTAAAAAATCTTACCGGTAAACAGATGTGGGTATTGATTTCTCATAGTTTCTTCAGATTCCCATGTAGCTTCTTCTACTCCATGCCTTTGCCACAACACCTTCACAAGTGCAATATTTTTATTCCTTAGTTGTTTGACCTCTCGAGCTAAAACCTTAATCGGTTCTTCTTCGTAGGTCATATCTGGTTGTAGTTCAATTTCTGTCGGTGAAACCACATGTGAAGGATCCGAACGATACCGACGTAACATAGATACGTGGAACACATCATGAATCTTCTCTAATTCAGGTGGTAAAGCTAGCCGATATGCTACCGGTCTAACTTTTTCAATTATTTCATATGGCCCAATAAAACGCAGACTTAATTTGCCCTTCCGTCCAAATCTGAGGACTTTTTTCCACGGAGACACCTTTAAAAATACTTTATCACCAACTTGAAATTCAATATCTTTTCGTTTCAAATCTGCATAAGATTTCTGTCTATCTGAAGCAGCTTTCAAACAATTTCGAATTACCTTCACTTTTTCTTCAGTTTCTTTTATTAGATCAACTCCATAAATCTGATTTTCCTTGAGTTCAGTCCAATACAAAGGCGTTCGACACTTACGACCATACAATGCTTCATAAGGTGCCATTTTCAAGCTCGTCTGGTAACTATTATTGTAAGCAAATTCTACCAATGGTAAATATTTTTCCCAACTTCCTTGAAATTCCAATACACAACATCTGAGCATATCTTCAAGAATCTGAATTACTCGCTCTGATTGTCCATCAGTTTGTGGATGAAAAGCAGTACTGAAATTTAACTTTGTACCTAACGCATCTTGCAACTTTTGCCAAAACCGCGAGGTAAACCTTGGATCTCTATCTGAAATAATCGACAATGGTATTCCATGTAGTCTAACAATTTCTCTAACATACAGTTCAGCCAACTTGTTAAGAGAATAATCCGTACGTACCGGGATAAAATGAGCTGACTTAGTTAATCTGTCAACTATTACCCAGATTGCATCTTTCTTTCCCGGAGTCAATGGCAATCCTGATACAAAATCCATAGTAATCCGATCCCATTTCCATTCAGGAACCATAATAGGCTGAAGTAATCCCGAAGGCACTTGGTGTTCAGCTTTCACCTGTTGACAAATTAAGCATTTGGACACAAACTCTGATATATCTCTTTTCATTCCATTCCACCAATACATTTTCTTCAAGTCATTATACATTTTCGTACTACTCGGATGAATCGAGAAACAACCACTATGTGCTTCCTATAGGATCTTTTGAATCAATTCCTCATTCTTCGGTACACAAATCCGATCTTTAAACATTAAGCACCCATCGAATCGATTCTCAAATCGACTCTGTATCAACTTCACACTGCTTTCTTTTGGCTTGCAAATCTTGATCATCTTTCTGAGCTTCAGAGATCTCTTGTAAAAATATCGGTTTTGCTCTTAACTCTGCTAGAATCGAACCATCATCTAACATTTTCAACTGAGTGTTCATAACTCTCAAAGCAAACAACAACTTTCTGCTCAAAGCATCAGCAACCACATTCGCTTTTCCCGGATGATAATTAATAACAAGCTCGTAATCTTTTAATAACTCCAACCATCTTCGCTGTCTTAAATTCAAGTCTTTTTGTGACATCAAGTACTTAAGACTTTTGTGGTTGGTATATACCCGGCACTTTTCACCATACAAATAATGTCGCCAAATTTTCAAAGCAAACACCACCGCAGCCAATTCCAAATCATGAGTAGGATAATTTCTTTCATGAGGTTTTAACTGCCTCAAAGCATAAGCCACCACTTTTCCTTCTTGCATGAGCACACACCCCAAACCATTTAGAGAAGCATCACTATACACCACAAATTCTTTACCTGATTCGGGCTGTACTAACACTGGTGCCTCTGTTAATAACTTTTTCAATTCTTCAAAACTCTGTTGACATTCTTCTGTCCATTCAAATTTAACATCCTTTCGGAGTAGTCTAGTTATAGGAGCAGCAATTATAGAAAATCTATTTACAAACCGTCGATAATACCCAGCTAGCCCCAAGAAACTTCTAACTTCAGGTACATTTTTCGGTGGTTTCCAATCAACAATGGCTGAAATTTTACTAGGATCAACCCGTATACCATCACCTGAAACAATATGACCCAAAAATCCAACTTCCCGGAGCCAAAATTCACTTTTACTAAACTTAGCATACAGCTGCTTATCTCTTAAAGTTTGCAAAACTATCCTCAAATGCTCAGCATGCTCTGTCTCATCTTTTGAATAAATTAAAATATCATCTATAAACACCACAACAAATTTGTCCAAGTATGGTCGGAATATGCGATTCATTAAATCCATAAAAACAGCAGGAGCATTTGTCAACCCGAATGGCATAACTAAAAATTCATAATGACCGTACCTTGTTCTAAAAGTAGTTTTAGGCACATCCGACTCTTTTACCCGCAGTTGGTAATACCCAGATCTCAAGTCAATCTTTGAAAACCATGTCGCTCCTTTTAGCTGATCAAACAAATCATCAATTCTTGGCAACAGATACTTATTTTTGATTGTCACCTTGTTTAATCGCCGATAATCAACACGTAACCTCATAGAACCATCCTTCTTTTTCACAAATAACCCGGGAGCACCCCAAGGTGAAAAACTCGGTCTCACAAAGCCTTTATCACCAACTCTTGCAATCTGCGACTTTAATTCCTTCAACTCTGTTGGTGCCATTCTATACTGAGCAATCGAAATCGGAGTCTGTTCCGGTGATTAAATCAATACCAAATTCTACTTTCCTAATCGAGGCAAACCCAGCAGTTCTTCCGAAATACGTCCGCAAATTCACACACACAACCTAAGATCGATTCAACTTTCTTTTCAACTTATTTTGTATTAATTACATACGCCAAATAAGCTTCATAACCCTTTCTCAGATATCTTTGAGCCGACATTGAAGAAATCACACTAAGCAATGCCTCTGATTTATCTGATTCAACCCGCAGAATTTCACCACTTTCACACTTTAATTCTATAACCTTTTCTTTGCAATTTATTTTAGCATCATGCAATGTTAACCAATCCATACCCAAAATAACATCAAACTCATCAAACAGCAACAACATCAAGTCGACCGGAAAGTAATGATCCCGAATCATCAAAGGACATTTCTTACATACTTTATCAACAATCACACATTTGCCTAACGGATTCGACACTCTAATCATAAATTCTGTGTTCTCAACAGGTATATTCATATCAGACACCAATTTCATGCACACATATGAATGAGTAGAACCGGGATCAATCAAAGCAATAACATTAACATTATAGAGAGAAAATGTACCGGTAATCACATCAGGTGAGGAAGCATCTTCGCGCGCTTTAATAGCATAAGTCCTAGCTGGAGCCCTTCCTTCAGGTCTAATTGGTGCATCCCTGGCTACATTCTTACTGCTTGCTTCGCTCTCAGCTTTTCTTGGATATCTTCCTCTCGAATCCGCCCCACTTGTTTTTGTATTCTAAAATTTTTCTTTTTCAACTCTCTCTGGGCAATCTCTAATAAAATGATCTGGAGAACCACATCGAAAACATTCATTTGCTCTGCACGGACCAAAATGATTCCTACCACATCGCTGGCACTCAAGTTTAACAAATCTCGAATTCCCTACACTGGTTGCCAAGTAGTCTGGGACTTAGGACCCACATTTTGCTTCTTATAATTCCCATATGATTGCCCGGTGAAGTTTGGGAACGAGGATTCATATTTCTTGATTTTCCAGTTCTTTGTGAGAATGAAGCGCTCATCGGTCTTTTCTTCCAGTTTCTAGTCTCGATCCGCTTTTTCTTCTCTTTAAGTAGTTCTTCACCTTGCAAGCTCGATCAACCAATACTACCATTTCTTTTAATTCAAGAATTCCAACAAATACCTTGATGTCTTCGTTGAGTCCGTCTTCAAATCGTCGGCACATCTTGGCCTCTGAGGAACATACTCTCGCATACTTACTTAATCGAACAAACTCTCTTTCATATTTTGTAACCGTCATATTACCTTGCTTCACTCAAGAAATTCTTACGCTTTCGATCAATAAATCTTTCACTAATATATTTCTTCCGAAACTCTTCTTGAAAGAATTCCTGTGTTATTTTCTCTTTCGGTACCACCGAAATCAAAGTCTTCCACCAATTATAATTTGAATCCCTCAACAAAGATATAGCGCATTTCAAACATTCTTCAGTGTACAAGATAATTCATCAAATACCGGATAGAATTTTTCAAGCCGAACTCGCTTTCTCGGCATCATTATCAATATTTGCCTTAAATTCTTCAGCCCCTTGCTTGCGGATTCTCATCAACTGGATTTCTATGAAATTTCATCAGATCCATACCTTGAGGCATCGGGGTATAGGTTGAGGAATTGGGGAGGTGGGGAGGTTGTACATTTGGGTTCGTCATTGAACGAACTCGAGTGTACCATGCACTCATCATTTGGAGAAAGGCTTCCCGACCCCTTTCTCCTCCTCCCGACCAATGATAGGAGGTGGATTTTTAGTCGGTACTGTTCCTTCAAATGAGTGGCGCATTACTCTCTACTTCATCGCCACACCTGGATCAAGATCCATTTACTATAAAAAAATCATTTAAAAAGGTCAGAAGTCGTCACACTATCACAATTTATACATATGGCATGTATAGCAAAATCTGTACATACAACACGTAGTCTGAGAATCGACTAAACCTGCTCTGATACCACTAAACGTAACGCCCCCATGCCCGAGACTGTCGCCGGAGTCGAGTATGAGGTGTTACTAAACTTAATTTAACATTTTTAGAACTTTGAATTATTTATTTCTACATTCACAGCTTTTAAGCTACTTGCGTCACAGTCACAAGAAAAATCATATCTCGAGTTACGAAACTCAAAATCAAGATCTGTAAATTTTTCCTAAATCTAGACTCATATACCCATCTACTAATTTTTTTTCTAGAATTTTTGGTTAGGCTAATTAGTACAGTTTATTAGTTAAAGTTACCCCTGTTACAGGACTTGACTGGACTGACCTCTATTTACTACGAACAACATTTCTCTCTGTAAAAAAATTCATATGACTATGAGGTTTGTTTCTACTAAAACTAGACTCAATAAGAATTCTGAGAATATAAAATACACCACCTAATTATATCTGTACAATTTATGGTGAATTTTTAAAGTTGAAACAGGGGATCCAGAAACTGCTCTGACCCTGTTTCACTAAAATTCATATATCTTCTAACATATAATTCCTTTACCTGTTTCATTTGTTTCATGTGAAACTAGACATAATAAGCTATTAGGTATTTTTACTGATTAAGCCCTTTTACTCGTTTTTGCTTAAAATCGAGTAGTACAAGTTGTCTAACATAATTTAAAATCTCATATTCTATCATAAAATATCAAAATACACAAATTTCACCTATGGGTATTTTTCCAAATATAAACCCTAGGTTAAATTATTGCTAACATAAGCTTAATCGAGTTATTGGGATCTCAAAAACGTAAAAATCATTAAAAACAGGGCTTAGAATCACTTACTATGAAGCTTGAAAGTTGAAGAAACCCTAGCTATGGTGAGATAGAGCATTCGGCAGCAACTAAATGGGGAAGATGACTATTTTGTGTCATTTTTCCCATTTTATTTCATTAATTATCCAAATGACCAAAATGCCCTTATTACCTTTCTTTGAAAATTTTCATATACAAGCCCATTTTTGTCCAAAATTTTAAAAATTGGTCAAATTGCTATTTAAGACCTCCTAATTAATATTTCAAAGCAATTTCATACTAAAAACTTCTAGAATACAAGTTTTGCAACTTTTTCGATTTAGTCCCTAACTTCAAATTAAGCATTTTATGCATAAAATTTCTTCACAAAATTTTCACACAATCATGCAATCATATCATAAACCTCAAAATAATTATAAAATAATTATTTCTATATCAGATTTGTGGTCACAAAACCACTATTCCGATTAGGCCCTAATTCGGGATATTACAAAGTCTGTCAAGCCGAGCATTGACATGTTGGCAAGCTAATCCCAGCTCGTTTCTAGCTCCACGAGCTCCATCCAGCTCAAATCCAGCTCATTCAAGCGCAATCTAGTTGCATGAGCTAAACCGAGCTTACTCCTAGCTCATTTTCAACTCACGAGCTAAACCTTAGCTCAACTTCAGCTTAGGAGTTTAACCTCAGCTCATTTTAGCTAATGACTTAAACATCAGCTCGTGGAATTCACCATGACTGCATTTGACTACTATTGACTTTTTATTTAATAAGTTCAATAATTAGTTAATTACTTTCCTACATATTAAATTTAGTTCACATTAGTTTAATTAAATATGTCTTAAAAGAGTTTATTGATGATAATTAAATTTGTCATAACCGAATTTAATGTTGATATTTGTGTTCACATTAGCTTGAATTAATTCTGTTCACATTTCTTGTAGGAACACAATGGACATATGGAGATTAAAAGCAAGCATGAATGTTGAAAGGTGCATGGATGGTTGGGGGACTTGAATCTCTTAGGTGCATGTTCGGCTAAGTGCATGCATGTCCACATTCAATGTGTTCAAGGTTCATGAATGTTTCCATTCATGTATGGTGTGCTACTCCTTCATTTTCCAAGTGACTATTCGGCTAAAAGGAGGTTTCCCATTACTTCATACATGTGGCCGAATATCTTCCTCCATGAACCTTAAAATTTCGTTCACATTAAGTTCACATGGCATGGCCTTTCAATTCAAAGTGTTCACACTTATGGACTCTTCAAGAGTTGGCATTCACACTTCATTTGGCTCATGAAGTCTCCTCAATTAATTCCCACCTCTTCATCAAGGGAGTCTCTCATTCATGATTCATTTCCTTAAGCATGAAGAACCTTCAAGACATCTCCACCATAGTCGAATCTGGTCATGAACATCAAAGGACGTCTTTCTAGAATTTTCAAGATGCATTCATGAGACTTTTACTTAATTATTATGTAAAGTGTCCATTCGGCTAGCTAGTCTTTAGGCTATAAATACTTGTTATTTTTCTTTGTAAAGGGACTTTTGAGACTTTTGTTAATGTTATGCTACCGAAATTGTGAGGCAAACTTTTCTTATATTTCGTTCAAAGATTTGTTTGGCGTTCTTAGCATTCTAGTTGTGTCAATCGTGTTCTTTGTCGATTCTGAACTTATCACTACTCGTAGTGTGACGTTCAAACATACCGAGGTTCCTATCTTGTTAGATAGTGGGTCGAGGTTTTCCTTTACCAAACCCAAACTGAACTAAAAGAGCCTATAAACAACGGGTCGATACCAAATCGGTATTGGTTCTTGTTTGCCTTCTTTGTTCGATCCCATTTCTTTCTTACCCAAAACATACCAAAACCGACCAATTTGTTCATATTCCTTTGTTCCTACCCTTTCATTCCTGCCATTCCGTTCATACCCCTCTTTCTACTTCGGCCATTCCTTCAACTCAACTAAATCTAATGTAACTTCTCGTAGACAATCGGGCACTCGGCATACGACTCGACTCTCCCCGAGGTAGTTCGTATCAAATGAGTACTTAATGCAAGACTTAATTTAATGATGCAGGCTTAAACTAACATGGTCGTTACATAATGCATGTCATTATTTATGATGCATACTTAACTAGCATGGAAGTTACATAATGCATAACTTTATTAAATGTAGAACACACAAAGTGCAAGTCTAAAATTAAAAATATGCAAACTTATTAAATTTAAAAAAATCCTTAAAACATTGGCCCAATAATCAATCAGGCCTATGAGATGTTTCATCTTGCACTTGGGCCCTTCAAGTTTAGGCCAATTCTGAGGTCGGCGAGTTGTGTCAAAACATGATGCGACTGAATTCGCATCATTATCACTTTTGCAAGTGTGGCATTCAAACCCTATACCGAGATTCCTATCTTTTTTGATAGTAGGTCGAGGTCTTAACTGAATATACAAACCTTTTCAAAAGTATATAAGTATTGGGTCGACACTAATTAGTGTTGGTTCTTGCATGCTTCTTGAGCCATTTCTTCCTATTCTTTTACCATATCCAAAACATAATCAATTTTTACCACTTATTTGATAACCAAATATTTTTCTTTTTCTAATTAGCCATTTTATTTTTGATCCTTTAATCCCAGTTGAGCCTATTTCATTGATTTAGTTAGATATCCATCTAATTAAATCATACTATCTCGTAGACAATCGGGCAACATAAATACGACTCGACTCATCTTTCAAGGTGGATCATATCATTTAGTATCAGAGTCATTAAAATGAGAAGTATAGACCTTCGAAGACAAACTTGGATTAGTACTTGAATAACCAAAGTAAGTTCGAAAAAAATTGAAAAAACACTGAAAAAAAGAAAAAAATTTGAGTTGAAAATTTGTATTTATTCTTGTATTCCCCGATCAAGAAAATTCTCATTCTCAACCATTTCTACCCATTCCACACCACACTTAAACCCCTTTTCATTAAATTCCATTGTTTCCCATTTTGTGACTGACCCTAAGCCTACGATTAAGCCTTGGCAAGTCTGCTTACGAAGTCATGAGAAAAGGAGTGGAAAAAGGCACGAGAGCATGAGCACAATCGAGTGGAGGTAAAAGCCAACATATGAGTGCAAACACGAGCATAAGTGCTATCAATTTCTTTCTTTTCGAGTGAACGTAAGGTTTGTTGTGAGGTTTCAATTATTATCTTTTTTCAGTTTTGATTTGTTTTATTTTCTTTGTTGTCACAAAATCCTGAACAAAATATGGAGGAGCGACAAGATCAACAACCTATTAGAAATGTTTCAGACCTTAATCTTCAAGCTATGCTTCGAGAGGTGGAGCGACTCTTTGACCGGAAGCTTGATCCTATACAAAAAAGGTTGGATTTAGTTGAAGAAAGAGTATTATGGAGAAGGACACCTCAAAGTCCCCCTAAAAAATGTGGCCGATAATAATTTAACGAAGATGATCAGTCAGATCCTAATAAGGCCGAGAGTGACCAAGGGTCCAATGTGAGTGTTCAATGGAGGGAACAACAGAATCGTGGCCAAAGAGATCAGAGATGAGAAGATGATGATCTCAAGAATATAAAGCTGTCAATACGTCTCTTTTAAGGAAAATTTGACCCGGAGGTGTACCTAGAGTGGGAAAAAAGATTGAATTAGTATTTGAATGCCACAACTATTTTGAGAGTAAGAAGGTCAAACTAGCTGCAATCGAGTTTTTTGATTACGCGATGATCTGGTGGGATCAATTCATCACTAGTCGAAGGCGTAATGGAGAAAGGCCTATTTGATGTGATTCGGCCCGAGTAGACGAGTCGAATTCACGTAGTTGCCCGATCGTAGTTTGAGAGAGTCGTTCGTGCCTCGGATTTTAATAATAAAAATAAAATAATGAAATAGATTAAGCGGAAGGTTTCTAGAAAGATAAGTTTAGTAATAGGTTCGGTTATGTGTAACAAAGATGAGTGATGGATAATGGTTCGGTTCGGTTTGGTCAACGTCAGGAATGATTCAACACTAAGAAGTGTCACCCCGATTCCTATATTGTTAAGGTGAAAAGATGGATAGAAGGATAGGTGAACGCCACACCAAGAATGGTGATAAGTTCGACAAGATCGGTAGACGCCACTAGCACAAACTAGATAAGTCTTCAAAACTTGTACGAGATATGAGAGGAAGCAACCTCACAAGAACAAATGTTTATTAACAAATTTGGCAAAAGTCCTTTACAAATGAAATCAACAAACTATTTATACTAGTTTCTTATGCTAGCTGAATAGACTATTCATGAACTTAATGATTAAGTAATGAACCTAATTAAGACATGAACCTTCTAGAAAAATGACCAATGGTGTCCTTGTCCATGTTTGGCCGAATGGGAGGTGAGTGGGCAGCTTCATGTATGAGCAAGCTTTGGAAGCCAAGGGGATTGTCTAGGTTCGGCCATGGGATGCATGAAACTCCCAAAGGGTGTCTCTTGGCCGAATAGGTGCTTAGGAAACTCCAAGGGTCCTCCCACATGCATCGGTTGTACATGGAACTTGGAAGGGGGCTTGAACCTAGTCGTACATGCACTTGCATTAATTACCCTCCATTCATGCATGTGTGCCGTCCAAGGGAGATGCACCTTTCCATATGCATTAACCTTCCATGTACATGAATGTATGTCCTCCAAACATTGAACCGAACCATGCATGAATCTTCCCGTTCAATGAACATTCCCGTTCATGCACCTTGCATTAAATGCCATGAATGTATCTTCCAAATTCGGCTAACCTACAAAATTAAATAACACACAACTATTCATATAATTATAAATTAAAGTAATAACTAAATAACTTAATAACACTAACTAAATTTGGACACAATAATTATAAGTCAACCTATAATAAATTCGGCTAGCTCAAATAGTCAAGGACACCTAGTGAGCTAAATTGAGCTAGGGAATTCGGTATGAGCTGTAACAAACTTAGTTATAAGCTAGATTAAAACTTAATTTATTGAAATGAAAAAGGAATGAGCTGGATCGAGCTAAGTTCAAGCTCAAACGATCTAAAACGAGCTCAAGTGAGCTGATATAAACTGAATGGCGCATGGGGGAGCTGGAGGAGCTGAGATCAGATTGCAAAATAGTGCATGGAGTCTTCAAGGAGTTTTCTTTAGCTCCTCCAACGTCATGGAGCTGGTTATCTTCCCAAATGCGCAACACAAAGGCTGATATAGCATCTTGATTTTGCTTGGTTCGAGCTCGGGTCATGGGACCTTTTGGAAGCTCGATTGATTCTTGGTGTGCATTCGAGGACGCCCCGGGTGTGCTCACATCATTCCCTCCATCTTCAAAGCGACTTGTCCTCAAGTCGAGCCATTTGTCCATGGGAGAACTTTGACTCGTGCATGGTTTTCCTCGATCAAATGGGATGGAAGATGTCACATAAACTTGAAAAATTCTTACCACAGCCGGTAAAAAGAAACTCAAAGGATTCAAATTCAAATGTGTTTGACAGTTCATTAAAAATTCATTCAATCGAACATATGCCAAAAATCTCAATTGGACAAAGCAAGCATACGTAAATTTATCAAAGAGTTTTGTTAGACCATCGTTGCAAACATGAAAACTAAGTTGGATCAAGGGATAATTGGTTGTAAATGGTGGCAGGCACTTAAACACATTATTCCTCATCCAAAACATTTTAATTTCTTTAATCAAATATAGCAACTCATTTGGTCCCTTGTCTTGTTCATGCAAGGTATGCCATGGCAAAAGGTATGCTAACTCTTTCTTTCGTTTTTGAACAACATGAGGGGTGTCTCCAAATTCTAGCATAATAATCACATTATTACAATGCCAAAAGGAAAAATCCATCATATCAAAGTATAAATAATTTCCAAACAACAAATCAATGGAATTTTCAACTTCAACCAAATTGAGCAAAGATGTTTGAAAATTTCCAGATGACTTACCTTGACGAATATGAAGAGAAGACAATTGAGGATTGGGTTTACCTTTCTCGGTCAAAATGAATCTTCTCTCTTTGGATAGATAGCGTAAGACAAACCTATTACTCCGATAAATTTGAATAGGTGGTGACGCACCATGACATGTCTTGCTCCTCGAGGGGTGGTATTCACAAAAATGAGAATGGTTAGTATTAACGAAAACTATGGACTTAAATGGAAAAGGGAAGTTACCATGGAAATTTGATTCAATTCCAAAAACATAGGTTGGTTTTACCTTCTCGAAATGAAACGAAAATTCCAGATGTGGCCAAGTAAGGTGATTAGTAAACGAATCAAAATTGAAAACCAAATCATTGAATTTCACCTTCTTATCAAAAGTTTGAACATCAAGCAAACATAATTTGAATGCAAATGATGCCAAGTGCTTAATGTTTCCATAAAATGATTTCATGTAGAAAATACCAGGCTTGAACACACGAACTTGATTAGGAATTCCAACGAGCAACATATTAGAAGAAGATATAATCAACTCACCACACGAATTATATTTCACTAGTTTAAACACACATGTTGAATTGACATAACCGAGCATACCAATATGCAAAGGTTCATGCTTCAAGAGTATCAATCGGAAATGCAAATCACTACATGGAAATTTCACACAAAAACTCAAAGATTGTTCATGAAGAACACAATTGCACATATCATGTGAAGATCTTTTAACATGGATGCCAAACAAAGAATTTTTATAATCAAACAAATTAAAACATGAAAAACTGTTATCACAAACATTCATAATTTGCACAGGATGAACCCATCCAATAGAATCAACAAAGTTGTCGTTATAAAACATGTCATAAGACGGAATCTTCATGGCATCTTTTGAAACAACATCGTTAACATTAATATGTGAACAGTAATTAACCAAAACAAGCGACTTTGATTCGATAAACAAAGAATCCTTACCTTCCTTACCTTCGATCGCAAGTGGGTGGTTGTCATTCGCGAACTCACCTTTTTCGAACAACCTAAAACACCTCTCATTTGGAAGGTAATGTAGATGGAATGGGTCACACAAACTTCTAGGAACCTGGAAAGTTAAATCACAAAAAGATCGAACATGTGGGTTAGTAGAAATAATCCTCACTTGCTCACTTGTTTTCCCACTCGATTTTTTTTCTTCTGAATCACTCGTTTCTTTTGTTTCAATTTCTTTTTCATCTTTTTTCTCACTCTCGATCTCTTTCTCTTTTTCACTTTCTTTTTCAATTTCATTTTTCTTTTTCCTCTCATTTTCTTTTCTTTCACACTCATTTTCTTTTGTTTCTTTTGTTTCTTTTCTCGGTTTCATTCAAAATTCTCTCATTTTCTCTCATAATATTTTCTTGTCTCTCTCTTCTTTTTATTTCTTTTTCTCGCTTCCTTTCTCTACAAAATGAAGATAAAACAAAAGAATCAAAATGAGATGAGTTTTGTTGGGTATGAATGGAATGATTTACATAGGATTCCCGTTCACTCCTTCGTAAGGACTCCTTTGCAGATGATTTCTTTGAGGCATATGTCGAATAACTTATACTTTCTTGTTCGTCATCTTGAAACATCTCAGACCCAAAGTTTGCTACTTTTTGTCTTGGATTCCTTGAGGAATAGGATTCACGATAAGAATCTCTTCTCGAACATTCATTGGATGTTCGTCTCCTTGGCACTCTCATTTCTGCCCTTTACTTGGAATAATTTGCTCTCGTTGGGTTTTGGCTCGATGATCAAATTTTTCTTGGATCGGCTCAATTCTTTGGTCGAGCATGCACTCCATCTCTTTCAACAAATACTGAAATTCAAATTCTGAAAATTCTTCTTGCAACATGATTTAGAAAAAAAAATGATTAAAATAGAACCAAATGATTAAATCCTCACCACAAACCTCACTAGTTCACTCGCAAAGAAATATTGATGAACACTCCACTCGTGTTTGCACTCGTTTTTAGGCTTTTTTTCAAACTCTCAAATGTTCTCACACACTCTAGCCTTTTACCACTCAAGCTTACTCTCGTAACCTCACTTTTTGTTTCTTTTGACTCGTCTATGGGTGCTTTGGGGTCGGCTTCAAAAATGGTTACAAAGGATAAAATGTATAGGTTATGGGTAGGCTAAAAGAAATTTTTTTTGGTATAGTGTTTGGGAAATGGGGTGCAAAGTTGATGAAAAGAATACTTTGTCGATCGGGTCAAAATATAAACAAAAGAAGAACTTGATCACTTCACCTCTTTTTTTTTTTAATAATTTTCGTATATATTTTTTTTACAACTTTCAATATAGCGCTTTACAATAATAAAAATGAAAATACAATTTTTTTGTTCGAATATATTTTTTTTGAATTTTTTCACCACGAACCTATTTTGATCTTGATACGGACGTCGGCGCCTCTCGATTTATAAGCTCTGATACCAAATGATGTGATCCAGCCCGGGTAGACGAGTCAAATTCACGTAGTTGCCCGATCGTAGTTCGAGAGAGTCATTCGTGCCTCGAATTTTAATAATAAAAGTAAAATAATGGAATAGAATAAGTGGAAGGTTTCAAGAAGGGTAAGTTTAGTAATAGGCTCGGTTATGTGTAGCAAAGATGGGTGATGGATAAATGGCTTGGTTGGGTTAACAAGAAGGAAAGTTGAAAGATGGGGAATGGAAAAAATAAACTCAACGTCAGGAATGATTCAACACTAAAAAGTGTCACCCCGATTCCTATATTGTTAAGGTGAAAGGATGGATAGAAGGATAGGTGAACGCCACACCAAGATTGGTGATAAGTTCAAACAAGATCGGTAGACGCCACTAGCACAAGCCAGATAAGCCTTCAAAACTTGTACGAGATATGAGAGGAAGCAACCTCACAAAAACAATGTTCATTAACAAATTTGGCAAAAGTCCTTTACAAATGAAATCAACAAACTATTTATACTAGTTTCTTATGCTAGCCGAATAGACTATTCATGAACTTAATGATTAAGTAATGAACCTAATTAAGACATGAACCTTCTAGAAAAATGACCAATGGTGTCCTTGTCCATGTTCAGCCGAATGGAAGGTGAGTGGGCAGCTTCATGTATGAGCAAGCTTTGGAAGCCAAGGGGATTGTCTAGGTTCAGCCATGGGATGCATGAAACTCCCAAAGGGTGTCTCTTGGCCGAATAAGTGCTTAGGAAACTCCAAGGGTCCTCCCACATGCATCGGTTGTACATGGAACTTGGAAGGGGGCTTGAACCTAGCCGTACATGCACTTGCATTAATTACCCTCCATTCATGCATGTGTGCCGTCCAAGGGAGATGCACCTTTCCATATGCATTAACCTTCCATGTACATGAATGTATGTCCTCCAAACATTGAACCGAACCATGCATGAATCTTCCCGTTCAATGAACATTCTCGTTCATGCACCTTGCATTAAATGCCATGAATGTATCTTCCAAATTTGGCTAACCTACAAAATTAAATAACACACAACTATTCATATAATTATAAATTAAAATAATAACTAAATAACTTAATAACACTAAATAAATTTGGACACAATAATTATAAGTCAACCTATAATAAATTCAGCTAGCTCAAATAGTCAAAAACACCTAGTGAGCTAAATTGAGCTAGGGAATTCAGTATGAGTTGTAACAAACTTAGTTATAAGCTAGATTAAAACTTAATTTATTTAAATGAAAAAGGAATGAGCTGAATCGAGCTAAGTTCGAGCTCAAACAAACTAAAACGAGCTCAAGTGAGCTAATGTGAGCTGAATGGCGGATAGGGGAGCTGGAGAGGAGCTGAGATCGGATTGCAAAATAGTGCATGGAGTCTTCAAGTAGTTGTCCTTAGCTCCTCCAACATTATGGAGCTGGTTATCATCCCAAATGCGCATCACAAAGGCTGATATAGCATCTTGAAGTTGCTTGGTTCGAGCTCGGGTCATGGGACCTTTTGGCAGCTCAATGGATCCTTGGTGTGCATTCAAGGATGCCCCGGGTGTGCTCACATCATTCCCCCTATCTTCAAAGCGACTTGTCCTCAAGTCGAGCCATTTGTCCATGGGAGAACTTTGACTTGTGCATGGTTTTCCTCGATCAAATGGGATGGAAGATTTCACACAAACCTGAAAAAGTCTTACCACAACCGGTAAAAGGAAACTCAAAGGAGTCAAATTCAAATGTGTTCGATAGTTCATTAAAAATTCATTCAATCGAACATATGCCAAAAATTTCAATTGGACAAAGCAAGCATACGTAAACTTATCAAAGAGTTCCGTTAGACCATCGTTGCAAACATGAAAACTAAATTGGATCAAGGGATAATTGGTTGTAAATGATGGCAGGCACTTAAACACATTATTCCTCATCCAAAACATTTTAATTTCTTTAACCGAATATAGCAACTCATTTGGTCCCTTGTCTTGTTCATGCAAGGTATACCATGGCCAAAGGTATGCTAACTCTTTCTTTCGTTTTTGAACAACATGAGGGGTGTCTCCAAATTCCAGCATAATAATCACATTATTACAATGCCAAAAGGAAAAATCCATCACATCAAAGTATAAATAATTTTCAAACAACAAATCAATGGAATTTTCAACTTCAACCGAATTGAGCAAAGATGTTTGAAAATTTTCAGATGACTTACCTTGACGAATATGAAGAGAAGACAATTGAGGATTGGGTTTACCTTTCTCGATCAAAATGAATCTTCTCTCTTTGGATAGATAACGTAAGACAAACCTATTACTCCAATAAATTTGAATAGGTGGTGACGCACCATGACATGTCTTGCTCCTCGAGGGGTTGAATTAACAAAAATGAGAATGGTTAGTATTAACGAAAACTATGGACTTAAATGGAAAAGGAAAGTTACCATGGAGATTTGATTCAATTCCAAAAACATAGGTTGGTCTTACCTTCTCAAAATGGAACGAAAATTTTAGATGTGGCCAAGCAAAGTGATTAGTAAACGAATCAAAATTGAAACCCAAATCATTGAATTTCACCTTCTTATCAAAAGTTCGAACATCAAGCAAACATAATTTGAATGCAAATGATGCAAAGTGCTTAATGTTTCCATAAAATGAATTCATGTAGTAAATACCAGGCTTGAACACACGAACTTGATTAGGAATTCCAACGAGCAACATATTAGAAGAAGATATAATCAACTCACCACACGAATTATATTTCACTAGTTTAAACACACATGTTGAATTGACAAAATCGAGCATACCAATAAGCAAAGGTTCATGCTTCAAGAGTATCAATCGGGAATGTAAATCACTACATGGAAATTTCATACAAAAACTCAAAGATTGTTCATGAAGAACACAATTGCACATATCATGTGAAGATCTTTTAACATGGATGCCAAATAAAGAATTTTTATACAAATCAAAACGTGAAAAACTGTTACCACACACATTCCAACAGAATCAACAGAATTGTCGTTATAAAACATGTCATAAGACAGAATCTTCATGGCATCTTTTGAAACAACATTGTTAACATTAATATGTGAACAGTAATTAACCAAATCAAAAGATGGAAGATTTTCAAAAATAAGGCCATAAAAATCTTTATGAGCAACTTTGTATTCAAACGGCCTTGAATCAATAAATAAGGAATCCTTACCTTTCTTACCTTCAATTGCAAGTGGGTGGTTGTCATTCGCGAACTCACCTTTTTTGAACAACCTAAAACACCTCTTGTTTGGAAGGTAATGTAGATGGAATTGGTCGCACAAACTTCTAGGAACCTGAAAAGTTAAATCACAAGAAGATCGAACAGGTGGGTTAGTAGAAATAATCCTCACTTGCTCACTTGTTTTCTCACTCAATTCTTTTTCTTCTGAATCACTCGTTCCTTTTGTTTCAATTTCTTTTTCATCTTTTTTCTCAGTCTCGATCTCTTTTTCTTTGTCACTTTCTTTTTCAATTTCAATTTTCTTTTTCCTCTCATTTTCTTTTCTTTCACCCTCATTTTCTTTTGTTTCTTTTTTTCTTTTCTCGATTTCATTCAAAATTCTCTCATTTTCTCTCATAATATTTTCTTGTCTCTCTCTTCTTTTTATTTCTTTTTCTCGCTTCCTTTCTCTACAAAATGAAGATAAAACAAAAGAATCAAAATGAGATGAGTTTTGTTGGGTATGAATGGAATGATTTACATAGGATTCCCGTTCACTCCTTCGTAAGGACTCCTTTGCAGATGATTTCTTTGAGGCATATGTCGAATAACTTATACTTTCTTGTTCGTCATCTTGAAAGATCTCAGACTCAAAGTTTGCTACTTTTTGTCTTGGATTCCTTGAGGAATAGGATTCACGATAAGAATTTCTTCTCGAACATTTTGGATGTTCGTCTCCTTGGCACTCTCATTTCTGCCCTTTCACTTGGACTAATTTGCTCTCGTTGGGTTCTGGCTCGATGATCTAATTTTTCTTGGATCGGCTCAATTCTTCGGTCGAGCATGCACTCCATCTCTTTCAACAAATACTGAAATTCAAATTCTGAAAATTCTTTCAACAAATAGAACCAAATGATTAAATCCTCACCACAAACCTCACTATTTCACTCGGAAAGAAAATAATGGATGAACACTCCACTCGTGTTTGCACTAGTTTTTTTAGGCTTTTTTCAAACTCTCGAATGATCTCACACACTCTAGCCTTTTACCACTCAAGCTTACTCTCGTAACCTCGTATTTTGTTTCTTTTGACTTGTCTTGGTGCTTTGGGGTCGGCTTCAAAATCGGTTACAAGGGATAAGATGTATAGGTTATGGGTAGGCTAAAAGAATTTTTTTTCTTTGGTGTAGTGTGGCGTTTGGAAATGGGGTGCAAAGTTGATGGAAAGAACACTTTGTCGATCGGATCAAAATATAAACAAAAGAAGAACTTGATCACTTCACTTTTTTTTAATCTCGTATCTCTTTTATTTTTTTTACAACTTTCAATATAGCACTTTACAATGATAAAAACAAAAATAAAATTTTTTTTTGAATTTTTTCACCATGAACCTATTTTGATCTTGATACGGACGTCGGCGCCTCTCGATTTACAAGCTCTGATACCAAATGATATGATCTGGCCCGAGTAGATGAGTCAAATTCACGTAGTTGCCCGATCGTAGTTCGAGAGAGTCGTTCGTGCCTCGAATTTTAATAATAAAAGTAAAATAATGGAATAGAATAAGCGGAAGGTTTCAAGAAGGGTAAGTTTAGTAATAGGTTCGGTTATGTGTAGCAAAGATGGGTGATGGATAAATGGCTTGGTTGGGTTAACAAGAAGGAAAGTTGAAAGATGGGGAATGGAAAAAATGAACTCAACGTCAGGAATGATTCAACACTAAAAAGTGTCACCCCGATTCCTATATTGTTAAGGTGAAAGGATGGATAGAAGGATAGGTGAACGCCACACCAAGATTGGTGATAAGTTCAAACAAGATCGGTAGACACCACTAGCACAAGCCAGATAAGCCTTCGAAACTTGTACGAGATATGATAGGAAGCAACCTCACAAGAACAATGTTCATTAACAAATTTGGCAAAAGTCCTTTACAAATGAAATCAACAAACTATTTATACTAGTTTCTTATGCTAGCCGAATAGACTATTCATGAACTTAATGATTAAGTAATGAACCTAATTAAGACATGAACCTTCTAGAAAAATGACCAATGGTGTCCTTGTCCATGTTCGGCCGAATGGGAGGTGAGTGGGCAGCTTCATGTATGAGCAAGCTTTGGAAGCCAAGGGGATTGTCTAGGTTCGACCATGGGATGCATGAAACTCTCAAGGGGTGTCTCTTGGATGAATAGGTGCTTAGAAAACTCCAAGGGTCCTCCTACATGCATCGATTGTACATGGAACTTGGAAGGGGGCTTGAACCTAGCCGTACATGCACTTGCATTAATTACCCTCCATTCATGCATGTGTGCCGTCCAAGGGAGATGCACCTTTCAATATGCATTAACCTTCCATGTACATGAATGTATGTCCTCCAAACATTGAACCGAACCATGCATGAATCTTCCCGTTCAATGAACATTCTCGTTCATGCACCTTGCATTAAATGCCATGAATGTATCTTCCAAATTTGGCTAACCTACAAAATTAAATAACACACAACTATTCATATAATTATAAATTAAAATAATAACTTAATAACTTAATAACACTAAATAAATTTGGACACAATAATTATAAGTCAACCTATAATAAATTCGGCTAGCTCAAATAGTCAAAAACACCTAGTGAGCTAAATTGAGCTAGGGAATTCGGTATGAGCTGTAACAAACTTAGTTATAAGCTAGATTAAAACGTAATTTATTGAAATGAAAAAGGAATGAGCTGAATTGAGCTAAGTTCAAGCTCAAACAAGCTAAAACGAGCTCAAGTGAGCTGATGTGAGCTGAATGGCGGATAGGGGAGCTGGAGAGGAGCTGAGATCGGATTGCAAAATAGTGCATGGAGTCTTCAAGGAGTTGTCCTTAGCTCCTCCAACGTTATGGAGCTGGTTATCATCCCAAATGCGCATCACAAAGGCTGATATAGCATCTTGAAGTTGCTTGGTTCGAGCTCGGGTCATGGGACCTTTTGGCAGCTCAATGGATCCTTGGTGTGCATTCGAGAATGCCCCGGGTGTGCTCACATCAGTGGTTCATGATGACTATACTAATAGATATACCTTCAAGCATTGTGGCAAGAATGTGACACTTACACCATTAACCCTGAAGCAAGTATACGAGGACCAACTCAAACTCAAAAAATCTCTGGGACAAATGCAAGAAAAAGAAAAGAAAAATGAGAGAATTAGAGGTAAAATTTCAAAAGAGAGTGAAGAGGAAGCAAGAAAAGAAAAAAAATGGAGAAGAAAAAGAAAGTGGGAAAATAAGTGTGTTTGCGAGAGCGAGTGATGTTCAGAAAGCTTTAACTTTGAGGCAACCTATATTTGTAATTATGTACAAAGAAATTTTGCTAAACACTAACAAGTTACCCTATGATCTACCTTCTTCTATGTTGTCTCTTTTACAAGAATTCGAGGATGTTTTCCCGGAAGAAGTGTCGAGTGGATTGCCTCCCATTCAAGGCATCAAGCACCAAATCGATCTAGTATTGGAGCTACACTTCCTAATCGGCCTGCTTATCGTAGTAACTCGGAAAAAACCAAGAAATTGCAAAAACAAGTTGCTGAACTTATGGATAAGGGTTACATCCGAGAGCGTCTCAATCCTTGTGCGATGCCGGTTCTAGTTGTGCCTAAAAAGGATGGATCATGGCGAATGTGTGTTGACTGCCATGCTATTAACAAGATCATCGTCAAATATAGACATCCAATTCCTCGTCTCGATGATATGCTCGACGAGTTAAGTGGTGCCAAGATATTCACGAAGATCAATCTTAGGAGTGGCACCATCAAATCTATATGCGAGAAGGTGATGAATGGAAGACTATTTTCAAGACCAAACATGGTTTGTACAAATGGTTGGTAATGCCATTCGGTCTTACGAACACACCTAGTACTTTTATGCGATTAATGAACCATGTGTTGCGTGCTTATATTGGAAAATTTTGTGTAGTTTATTTTTTTGATATCTTGATATATAGGAAGTCATTGGAAGAGCATGTTCAACATTTGCAAGAGGTGGTAGAAATGTTGCGACAAGAGGTACTCTATGCAAACCATAAAAAGTGTTTGTTTTGTACTAACAAAGTTGTGTTCTTAGGTTTTGTGGTGATTTCCAAAGGGTTGGAAGTTGATCAAGAGAAAGTTCGAATGATCCAAGAATGGCCGCGCCCAACTAGCATTAGCCAAATCTGAAGCTTTCATGGGTTGGCTAGTTTTTATCAACATTTTGTACCTAACTTTAGTACAATTGTTGCGCCATTGACAAGTGTTATTAAGAAAAATTCAGCATTTTATTGGACAAATGAGCAAGAAAATTCATTTAATAAAATTAAACAATGCCTTGTCCAACCACCTTTATTAGCACTTCCTGATTTTACTAAAACCTTTCAAATCGAATGTGATGCTTTAGGTGTAGGAATTGGAGCTGTGTTAACCCAAGATGGAAGACCGGTGCCTTATTTTGGTGAGAAGATAAGTGGGGCTATTCTCAATTATCTCGTGTATGATAAGGAAATGTATGCCTTAATTTGATCTCTCAAGATGTGGCAGCATTACTTGTGGTAGAAGGAGTTCGTGATTCACTCCGATCATGACGCCTTAAAGCACATTAAAGGTCAGCATAAGTTAAACAAGCGTCATGCAAAGTGGATTGAATATCTTGAATCCTTTCCATATGTCATCAAGTATAAGAAAGGTAAAGAAAACGTAGTAGTTGATGCCCTATCAAGGAGGTACACTTTATTGTCTTATCTTGATTCTAAGCTACTTGGGTTTTCTTATTTGAAAGAATTGTACGTTAATGATAATGACTTTGGTAATATCTTTGCTGCTTGTGAGAATGGATCTTTTGAGAAATTCTATAGGTATGAGGGCTTCCTTTTTAAGGAAGGCAAGTTATGCATACCACAAGGTTCGATTCGAGAATTGCTTATGCAAGAGGCGCATAGTGGATGCCTCATGGGACACTTTGGTATAAGTAAGACACCATCAACTCTACAAGAACATTTTTTTGGCTGCGAATGTGAAGAGATGTTGCACGTGTCTATGAGCATTGCGTGATTTGCAAACGAGCTAAGTCCAAAATTCAACCTCATGGATTGTATATGCCGCTGCACATACCTGAATTCCCTTGGACGGATGTATCTATGGACTTTGTCCTTGGATTACCAAAAACAAAAATGGGCAAAGACTCTATATATGTGGTAGCTGATAGATTTTAAAAAATTTCTCATTTTATTACATGTGCCAAGACTGATGATGCTGTTCATGTAGCTAATCTCTTCTTTAGGGAAGTTGTTCATTTACATGGAATTCAAAGAACAATCGTGTTCGACCACAATACAAAGTTTTTGAGCCACTTTTGGAGATCATTGTAAGGAAAGCTCGAAACAAAGCTATTATTTTTGACCACTTTTCATCCTCAAATGGATGGACAAATGGAGGTGGTAAATTGAGTATTGACTACTTTGTTGCATGTCATCGTCCGTAAAAATCTAAAGTCATAGGAAGAATGTTTACCTCACATCAAATTTGCTTACAATCACTCTGTCCATTTTGCTACTAAGTTTTCTCCCTTTGAAGTAGTTTATGGCTTTAATCCATTAACTCCCCTTGATTTATTGTCATTGCCTAACAATCATTTTATGCATGTAGATGCTAAAAAAAGGCTGAATATGTTAAGGAGCTCCATCAAAAAGTGCGAGCTAATATTGAAGCCCAAACTAAGAGTTAAGTTCAAAGGGTGAACAAAGGAAGAAAATGGGTTATCTTTGAACTCGGTGATTGGGTCTAGATTCATATGAGAAAAGAACAGCTTCTAACTTAACGAAGATCTAAGTTGTTACGACGAGGAGATAGTCCATTCCAAGTTATTGAACAAATCAATGAAAATTCATATCGACTTGACTTACCGAGTGAGTATAACATTAGTGCAAGCTTTAATGTTGCTGATTTGTCTCCTTTGGATGCAAGTTCTGACTTGAGGACAAGTCACTTTCAAGAGGGGGAATGATATGACCTTAGCTCGGGATGTAATGTGATCTGGCTCAGGTGATGGAGTCAAATTCAAAAAGTGCCTGATCGTCTTCGAGAAGAGTCATTCGCAAGAGGGCCTTGATTATAGATATAGGCTTAATAGGCTTGATAGAAGAAAATGGGGTTCAAAAGGGGTAAGTGTATGGTGATAGGTTCAACTAATAAGGAACAAGGTTGGGTGATGGGCAGATGGCTTGGTTTGGAAATAACAAGAAAGTAAAAGGAATATGGAGATGGAATATCAAACTTAAACGTCAGGAATGATTCAACACTAAAAAGTGTCACCCTGATTCCTATATTGTTTAAGGTAAAAAAGATGGATGGTAGAAGGATAGTTGAACGCCACACCAATGCTTGGTGATAAGTTTAGAAACAAGTTTGGGTTGACGCCACTAGCAAGCTAGATAAGTCACTCGAGACTTGTACGAAACTGGAGAGGAAATTAACCTCACAAGAAAAATGTTCATTCAATAATTTGGCAAAAGTCCCTCATACATGAAAATGAGCAAACTATTTATAAGCCTAAGATGCCTATTGATATTCGACATCTATGATGTTCACACTAACTTAAATTCTATTCACATTTTTATTTAACATGTTCACACAAAAGCATTAAAATTCGGTTCATGCTTGAGGTTGGTGCATGAATTGGCCGAACCATCATGTTGTTTCACTTGATGTATTCATGCATACTTACCCTTGCAAAATAGCCATAATGCCATGAATGTGCAGCCCTTTAATACTCCTACATCTCCCTTGGTCGAATGAGGCTTTAATGTGCCTTGAATTCTTAAATTGATTGTAAGAAATTCATCTCCCTTGTGGCCAACGTCCATGTACTTTAATAAATGGCAGAATAATCATGCATGGGAGAAGAATGGTTTGTTCTAGATGTTGGTTGATACTTGCACGAATTTTCCCAAGCATTTATCTTCCAATCATCCATAAATACAGTCCATGAATCTTTAAATACATGTTCAATCAGCAGCTTCCTCTTGCATGAACATCCCAAATGCATGTGTCTCTTTGAATGCCATCCATTGAGCCTTAAAATGCATGCACCTTGCATTAACTCCTCTCATACATTCTGCTGGACCTAAACACACATTAAACACACTAAATCAAACATGAATTCGGCTGAACCTTAATAAAACATCATCTAGACATATTGATTAATGTATTAAATAAATTCAAACACATTTAATTATGGACTAGCTAGTATATTAAATTCGGCTAGCTCAAATCAAGTGACAAATAATTAATGAACTAAATTGAGCTAGGATATTAGGTCATGAGAGGTAACAGATTAAATAAAAGAAAACTAATACTTAGTTTATTATAATGATAAGAGAAATGAGCTGAAACTAAGCTAGGTTGAGCTCAAATGAGCTTAAATGAGCTCAAGTGAACTGATTCGAGCTGAATAGAGCTCAGGGAGCTGAAGATGAGGTAAAAATCAGCTTGCAATAAGGTGCAAGGAGTCTTTAATGAGCTGGAATAGACTTCATCAATGCGTTCGAGCTTTGTTTCACTCCAAATTCTTGTTATTAAAGCCGAGGTAGCTTCTTTAAAGAGCTTAGCTAGAGCTTGGGTAATAGGGCCTTGGGGTAGCTTAAGGAGCTCCTTGCTCGAGCTTGGTGAGCTCTGGGGCGTGCTTACATTTAGTTGCCACAAGGGCCTATTACTAGGTCACAAGCTAAGAAATTTAAATACACATTGGCAAGCTGATACGAACTCACCTCGAAATGATTCGAGTCATAATGTTGCCCAATCGTGAATTTGAGTAAGAGTTGAACGTTTCAAAACAAACAAGGTTTAAACAAATAAAAGGCTTGAAGAAAGAAGGGAAAAAGGTTTTAAAACAAACAACAAAGAAAAGACCTCGACCCACTATCAAGAATGATAGGAACCTTGGTATATGATGAACCTCGACCCACTATCAAGGATGATAGGAACCTCGGTATAAATGAACCTTGACCCACTATCAAGGATGATAGGAACCTAAGTATAAATGAACGCCACACTTTAAAAATGATAAGTTCAATAACAAGGAAAGGATAGACGCCACAAGCTAAACTTGATAAGTCAAATCAATTCCGTAAGAACAAGGAGAATTGGATAACTCACAATTCAAATATTTCATATATATTCAGCAAAAGTCCATTTACAAAGGCTGATTTCACCTATTTATAGTGCTAGAATAGGCTAGCCGAATGGTCACAAACATTCAACTTAATGTGCCAATTAAAAGCTAAAATTAAACTCAAGTCTTTTCACATTCTTGAACCAAATAACTCCATCCTTGAATTCACTTCAATTCAGTTGAATGAATGACTTTAATTGCTTGAAAAAATGACTCTTGAGTTAGCCCTTGGTCAGCCGAATGGACACCAACTTCTTAACCAGCTTTTTAATGGTGTTTGAATGCTTGAAATAACCTTTGAAATGGCAAAAATGACTGGTAGTGGAAAAGGTTGCTGCCGAAATTAAATAGGATGATATAATGCTCCTTAAACCTCCTTTAAATGATGCATAACCCTTCTTATAACAGCCCCCTTGCTTTGTAACCAAAAATGACTTGAAAAGCCACTTTATTTAATTTGTAACAGCCTTTAATTGTAACGGTTATGACTTGAAAAGACTCCTGCAATAAACACATCAAACTGAGCTTATTAAACACATGTAAACACTTATTAATCATAACACACATTAATACTTAACTTAGGTAAATGAACTATGCATCAATTATTCCAGCAACTAATTAATTAAAGAAGCATCATTAAATAAACTTAACTCATGCATCAATGAATAATCCTAGGAACTAGATTAATTAAGAGCAACTCTTATTAAATGAATTTCAACAAAAATACTTAATTAATTAAACTAAGATGAGTTGAATAAAGTCCAGTAACTCATTTATTAACATAAGATGCTTAAATGTATTGTTTGAAATGCAAACTAAATAAACAAATGAGTACTTAATGCAAGACTTAATTTAATGATGCAGACTTAAACTAACATGGTAATTACATAATGCATGTCATTATTTATGATGCATGCTTAACTAGCATGGAAGTTACATAATGCATAACTTTATTAAATGTAGAACAAACAAAGTGCAAGTCTAAAATTAAAAATATGCAAACTTATTAATTTAAATAAAACTAAATTAAAAAAATTCTTAAAACATTGGCCCAATAATCAATCAGGCCTATGAGATGTTTCATCTTGCACTTGGGCCCTTCAAGTTTAGGCCAATTCTGAGGTTGGTGAGTTGTGTCGAAACATGATGCATCTAGATTCACATCATACTCTCCCTCCTGAAGACTATTTGTCCCTAAAATCGAGCCATTTTCTCAAAAAAAAATCTCAGGATCACAAATTAGCCCTCCCTCTTTAAGAGGGTACCACCTCACATTGTCACCTACAAAAGAATAAAACAAATTATTGACACAATAAAGGTTAAACCAGGAGAAACTTTTCGAGATTTTATTCACAGCTTGACACAAGAAAATATTGTCATCGTCATAAAGACAACGAGTAATAAAATGATGAATCAAGAATGAACAATTCCTTTTCGAAGTCTTAGGGCATACTCGAGCACTTGATCGATTGCCAAATTCAAAATAATTGATAAGTTTTACCTTTGCAAGTTGGAGATCCAAATTCGGTAATAGGGCATTCATATAAATAAAACACTCATACATCACAAATTTTATGTGCACAGCCTTGTTTAAACATGTGGTTTTTCCATAGATCAAAGGATACACATCAACGACACAAACTTTGTTAGTAATATTCTCATCATCTTCAAACCAGCCATTACTAATCAAAAAAGAAAAATAAACCCCATCAAGGTACGGATGCATTTCAAAAACCAAAACATTAACAATGTTTCCATCAACAATCAAAGGGGGTGGTTGAGTCTTAAAAGATTTAGAGAACTCACCTTATTTTCCCACATGAATGGATGAATGTGGATCGGTTTGAACAGTACCTTTTTCAATCAACATAAACCTCCTCTCTTCGGAGAGATAGTAAAGTCGTAGCTCTTTACTCGAACTAACCTGAAATGTAGGAGAAATACAAGGACAACTCACGCTTCTCAAAGTGTCACCATCACAAAAAGTAAAGGGGTTAGTGACACCATAGATGTTGAACTTTAATGGACATGCTGAATCGATGCCAGGATAAAAAATATGAGTTGGCCTTACCTTTTTGAGATGACACAAGAAATTGATGGACAGCCAAATAAAATGATCGAGGAACGATTTTATATTGTATTCAAAATTTTTAAATTTCGTTCCCTTAATCAAAAGCCAAGCATCAATCAAACAAAATTTGGTCGCACAAAATTTGGAATACTTGATTTTTCCACACATCGAACCAAAATAGCAAATTCCAGATTTAAACACATAAGTTTGTTCACTTGCTGGAAAATGCAACAAAGGTTTCATGCATTTCATGATTTCAAACATGCTGATCCACAAGAATTTGTGCATATACGAAAACAAACAATCAAAATTCCTTACATTCAATAGGACAAATGGGCACAAATTTAAAGATTTTGCACAATGCAGTAGTTGATTCACATAATCACTACAATCAAACAACTTAAATGTCTTTCGTGAAAAACCATTACCATGTAAGATGATATTATGTGCTTGCTAGTTTAATCGGACATCATCAACAAGTTTTTCACCACAAAACAAGTCAAGAGAACACCACTTCATACTTCAACTTAGAATGAACTTATCAACCACAAACAAAGAATAAGGGTTAATTAAATCAAAATGAGGGGATCTTTTATGAATTAAGCCATCAAAAATTTTACCGACAACTTTCAAACCTATTTGTCGTGGCTTAATTTCTAAAGATTCCTTATCTTTGAACACTTGCGGTTGGATTTTATCTTAAACCTTTCCTTTTCTGATCATACAAAAGCATCTCTCATTGGGAAGGTATTGAATTTGAAGTTTGTCACATGGATTGTTAGGAACCTGAAAAGAAGGAGTAAGACAAGAAGAACTCACAGATTGGTTAGTGGAAACAACACTCTCTTTTTTCTTGCTCTCTATCAACTTTTTCTTTTGTTTCTTTTTCTTCAAGAAAAATTATTTCTTCCACACTTTGTTTTTGCTCACTCTCTGATGTATGCACGCTCGGGGCTCCCACAAGTGCAAATCAAGATCCTATTGAGCTTCCAAAAGGCCCCATGACTCGAGCACATACCAAGCGACTTCAAGAAGCTTTAACAGCTTTGTTGACCCAAATTTAGGATGAAAAAAAGCCCCTTGACATTGGATAAGCTCTGGACAACTCTTTGAAGACTCATTGCACTCTTGTGCAAACTGACTTCAGCTTTCCTCCAGCTACCCGAGCTTAATTCAGCTCCAATCAGCTCACTTGAGCTTGCTTCAGCTCGTTTGAGCTCGATTTAGCTTCTTTCCAGCTCATTTCTATTTCCATTTCAATAAACTAAGTTTTAGCTTTATTTTAATTCAATTTGCTATAGCTCATGCCGAATTCCCTAGCTCAAATCAGCTCATTGATAGTTTGTGTTTATTTGAGCTAGCCGAAATTAATAAGCTAGTTAATTTTAATTTAATGTGCTCGAAATTAGTTGGTTGTTATTTAGGTTGGTTAGTTGCTGTTTAATTATGTTTAAATGATATAATTAAATGTGTCCATGTCTTTGTAGGTTCAGCCGAATATGGAGATACATTAAAGGCTAGGTGCATGTACGGGCTTGTTCAATGAATGAGAAGATTCATGCACGGCTTAGTTCAATGCTTGGAGGGAATTATGTTCATGTACATGGATGGTAAATTACATGCATTTGGATTAATGAAGATACTTCTCTTTTGGACGGCAGACATGCATGTATGAAGGGTATTTATTGCATGTTCATGTACGGCCAGATTCAAGCTTCTTTCTAGTTCCATGCATGACTGAATGTATGTGGATGAACTTTTGGTGATCCTAATGATGTGAGCACACCCGGGGCATCCTCGAATGCACACCAAGTATCCATTGAGCTGCCAAAAGGTCCCATGACCCGAGCTCGAACCAAGCAACTTCAAGATGCTATATCGGCCTTTGTGACACGCATTTGGGATGATAACCAGCTCCCTAACGTTGAAGGAGCTAAGAACAACTCCTTGATGACTCCATGCACCATATTGCAATCCGATCTCAGCTCCTCTCTAGCTCCCCCATGCGCCATTCAGCTCACATCAGCTCATTTGAGCTCGTTTTAGCTCGTTTGAGCTCAAACTTAGCTCGATTCAGCTCATTCCTTTTTCATTTCAATAAATTAAGTTTTAATCTAGCTTATAACTAAGTTTGCTACAGCTCATGCCAAATTCCCTAGCTCATTTTAGCTCACTAAGTGTTTTTGACTATTTGAGCTAGCCGAATTTATTATAAGTTGACTTATAAGTATTGTGTTCAAATTTAGTTATTGTTATTAAGTAATTTAGTTATTATTTTAATTTATAATTATATGAATAGTTGTGTGTTATTTAATTTTGTTATTTAATTTTGTAGGTTAGCCGAATTTGGAAGATTCATGTATGGACTTTAATGCAAGGTGCATGCATAGGAAGGTTCAATGGACGACAATCAAGAGGCACATGAATGTTCATGATGAACATTCATGTATTTGAAGATTCATTGGACGGCTCATGCATTGATCATGTGTTCACACATTGTGTTCACACCATGATGACCCTTCGGTTGGACGTTCACACCCAAGTGTCTACTCAATCTCCATGTTCACACTTTGAATTGACCTATAGGCTACTACACATGCATGGATGGGTTCAAGAACATCCAAGGGAAGGAATTAACTCAATAATTCAACACATTGATTGAATTAAGTGCATGCACAAAGGGGAGAACGAATTTACTAGGTTCATGCTGCCATTTATGAACCTACATGCCATTAAAGTGTTTAATTATGAAGATACATGTTCCATACAAGTGCATGAACGTCCCAAGGAGATGAATGCAACCTTTTGGTGCACATACAAGTCACTTCAAGCCTTTCTTTATGACTAAGCATTCATGCACAAACCAAGGGGGAAGAAAGTGTCCATTCAGCTAGTGCATGAATCTGCCGAATTTATGAACTATTTTAATACATTAGTGTGAACGTTTTTATTATTGTGTGAACACCTAGATGCCTAATTTGAATGGTCATCTATGTGCCTATAAATATTTGTTTTCTTTCATTTGTAAAGGACTTTTGCCAAACTTGTTAATGAACTTTGTTCTTGTGAGGTTGCTTCCTCTCATATCTCGCAAGTTTGAAGACTTATCTAGCTTGTGCTAGTGGCGTCAACCGACTTGTTTCGAACTTATCACCAATTTTGGTGTGGCGTTCACCTATCCTTCTATCCATCTTTTCACCTTAACAATATAGGAATCGGGGTGACACTTTTTAGTGTTGAATCATTCCTGACGTTGAGATCGTTTTTCCATCCCCCATCTATCCAACATCCTTTCTTGTTTTCCTTAGCCGAACCTATCACTACACTTTTGCATAACTTTTGAAAACCTTCCGTTATCCAAACCTATCCATTCACTTTTATTTTTAAAACCCGAGGTACGAACGACTCTCTCGAACTACGATCGGGCGACTAAGTGAATTCGACTCGACTACCTGGGCCGAATCACATCACCTAAGCACCTATTCAGCCAAGAGACACTTCTTAAAAGCTCCATTCATTCCATGGTCAAATCTAGGCAAGTCCAATGAGCTCTCAAGTCTTCACATTCATCCAAGACACTTTGCTTACTCATGAAGCTGTCCAATGAAGTTCCCATCAGCCGAATCTAGCCTTAGCAAATTAAATAACTTGTTCTAGATTATTCTAGTTGCTTCCTAGCTTAATTGCTTAGCTTCTAAGTTAGTAAATTTTTCCATTCGGCTACTACATGCTAGACTATAAATATTTTATTACCAATTTGTTAATGAAACTCTATTTCTGTGAGGTTACTTCCTTTCATATCTCGTATAAGTTTCAAAAGACTTATCTAGTTGTGCTAGCAGCGTCTACCGATCTTGTTTGAACTTATCACCATTCTTGGTGTGGCGTTCACCTATCCTTCTATTCCATTTATCCACCTTAACAATATAAGAACCGGGTTGACACTTTCTAGTGTTGAATCGCTCCTAATGTTAAGTTCAATAATCCATTTCCACTTTTTGTTATTTCTTCTTTGTTATCTCCAAAACTCGAACCACCTCTTTAACATCCATCTTTGTTATCCTTAGCTTCTATCATCACCACCTTGCTCCTCTTGAACCCCTTTCACTTCCCTCAAGCCTATCCATCCAACTTCTTCTACCAAGACCAAAACGCAAACAACTCTTCTCGTCTACGATCGAGTAACTACGTGAATTTAACTTAATCACCCGAGCCGAATCACATCACTCTCTTTTTCTACTTTACTTTCTTACACACACTCTTTTTCTTTTTCGATTCCTTTTTCTTTTTCTTTTTTGACTTCTTTTTCTCTTCTCTCGATTTCTTTTAGAATCCGCTCGCTTTCTCTCATGATCATCTTTTGCCTCTCTTTTCTTTTCTTTTTTCTTTTTCTTTCATTTTTTCTTTACAACTTGAAGATAATACAAGTGAATCAGCATGATAAGTATTTTGTTTGAAAGATGAGAAATCATTTAGATAGAGTTCACGATCAATTCTTCGTGAATGAGTCTTTGTGGATGCATACGAAGAGTTACTTGGGCTCCCTCATTCGTTATCTCGAAAGGCCTTAGACTCAAAGCTTTCTTTCTTTTTACTCAAATTTCTTGTCAAATAGGTATCACAATAGAAATCTCTTCTGGAGTAGTCATTGGATATGTGTTTCCGTGATGTTCTTAAATCTGTTTTCTGACTTCGTGAATTTTGCTTCCATTGAGCTCTTGCTCGATGGTCTAGCTATTCTTGGATAGGCTTGATTTTTTGATCGAGCATGCACTCCATCTCTTTCAACAAATATTGTAATTTAAAAGCTGAAAACTCTTCTCGAGACATGATTAATAGATGAAAAGAAAAGTGAATAAAATAAAATAGAAATGAATACCTCACCACAAACCTCACTAGTCACTCACAAGAAAATTTGAATGGCACTCACACTCGTGTTTGCACTTGAGATTGACTTTTTCAACACTCTAATGCTCTCACAACACTCGTACCTTTTACCACTCACTTCGCTTCTCTAAGTTCTTAAGAAATTACTTGAACTTCAAAGCTGTTGTTGTGGGTTGGCTTACAAACTTGATGTTCGGGTTACAAAGGATAATATTGTAGGATAATGGGTAGGCTAGAAACAAAGGAAATGAAAAAAATAAAAATTAAGTGTGGTTGAATGGTAAGAAGATTGATTAGGTGTCTTTAAGTAGCAAATGGATAAATCAAAACAAAGCACTTGAACTTTTTTTTGAGTTTTTTTGAATTTTTTAATGTAAAATATTATATCGGGATGCCAAACACGTCGATTCTCACTCCAAATTCGTTAGCTCTGATCCAATTTGATAAGAACTCGCCTCGAAATAATTTGAGTTGTAATGTTACCCAATCATGAATTTGAGTAAGAGTTGAACGTTTCAAAACAAATAAGGTTTAAACAAACAAAAGGCTTGAAGAAAGAAGGGAAAAGGTTTTAAAACAAATAGCAAAGAAAAGACCTCGACCCACTATCAAGAATGATAGGAACCTTGGTATATGATGAACCTCGACCCACTATCAAGGATGATAGAAACCTCGGTATAAATGAACCTCGACCCACTATCAAGGATGATAAGAACCTTGGTATAAATGAACGCCACACTTTGAAAGTGATAAGTTCAATAATAAGGAAATGATAGACGCCACAAGCTAAGCTTGATAAGTCAAATCAATTTCGTAAGAACAAGGAGAATTGGATAACTCACAATTCAAATATTTCATATATATTCAGCAAAAGTCCCTTTACAAAGGCTGATTTCACCTATTTATAGTGCTAGAATAGGCTAGCCGAATGGTCACAAACATTCAACTTAATGTGCCAATTAAAAGCTGAAATTAAACTCAAGTCTTTTCACATTCTTGAACCAAATAACTCCATCCTTGAATTCACTTCAATTTAGCTGAATGAATGACTTTAATTGCTTGAAAAATGGCTCTTGAGTTAGCCCTTGGTCAGCCGAATGGACAGCAACTTCTTAACTGCTTCTTAATGGTGTTTGAATGCTTGAAATAACCTTTAAAATGGCAAAAAACGGCTGGTAGTGGAAAAGGTTGCCACCGAAATTAAATTGGATGATATAATGCTCCTTAAACCTCCTTTAAATGATGTATAAACCTTCTTTGTAACAGCCCCCTTGCTTTGTAACCAAAAATGACTTGGAAAGCCACTTTATTTAATTTGTAACAGCCTTTAATTGTAACGGTTATGACTTGAAAATACTCCTTCAATAAACACATTAAAATAAGCTTATTAAACACATGTAAACACTTATTAATCATAACACACATTAATACTTAACTTAGGTAAATGAACTATGCATCAATTATTCCAGCAACTAGTTAATTAAAGAAGCATCATTAAATAAACTTAACTCATGCATCAATAAATAATCCTAGTTAATTAAGAGCAACACTTTTTTAATGTAGTTCAAGAAAAACACTTAATTAATTAAACTAAGATGAGTTGAATAAAGTCCAATAACTCATTTATTAACGTAAGATGCTTAAATGCATGGTTTGAAATGAAAACTAAATGAACAAATGAGTACTTAATGCAAGACTTAATTTAATGATGCAGACTTAAAGTAACATGGTTGATACGACCACACCTCCTGAGCTGCCAGTTGCCAATATAGATCCTCTCGAGTTGCCTGTAGGACCGATTACCCGAGCTCGAGCAAAGAGATTCAAAGATGCAACAACAGCATTAGTTGATAGAGTTTGGGGTGAAACCGTTGCTGGACTTATCGAAAGCTTTTGGATCAGCAAGCCGAGCGACCCATGCATTCTCCTTCAAGTTCAAATTAGCTCAAATCAGCTCAACGTCAACATAACTTAGCTCAACGAGCTCTTTTTAGCTCATTTCATTATTGAGTTTATTATGCTGGAATAAATCATTTAAGTTGCTGTTAGTTAAATTAGTTATTTAGTTTTAATAATTAATTGTCATAATCTGGACATGTTTTAATTATATTCTAAATTAAGTGCTTAATTAAATAGGACCAATTAAATATGTCTTAACTATTACAAAGATTAATTATGTCCAACCTAATTTATGGTGCATGATTTATTTGTTTTATGTTGCCGAATTAATGTGTCTAGAAAGGATTTAATTTGCTGAATTAATTTTTGTAGGTACATTACCCCTTGGATGGCATAGGTGTATGGATGATTTAAAGATGGTGTGCTGATCCTTTGGTGTTCCCTAAGTGACCATTCGGCCAACCCTTGCAACTCTTCAAGAAGATCGATTGGCTACCCAAGGCAAATTAAGGCTGTTCACACCCACCCGATTATTCCTTTCACAACAAGGGCTGTTCGGTTTTGTTTGTTCACACATGTGTGGCTGTTCAAATCAGTTTGTTCACATTCTAAGACTATTGAAGTGCTCTAGACAGCTCCTTAATCACATGAACATTCGGCTGAACCAAGCAGTAGCATTAAATCAAATTCAAGCATTTGGCTGAACCTATTGATTGCATTTCAGCTCCCAAACAACCCATTCAATTTTCCTATTAAATCAAGGCATCTAGAAGCTGTCATTTGCTGTTCTCCATGCACAAGAAACTTCAAGGAAGCTTCATCAGAAATTCTGGAATTTTTAGCTAACCATTTAGCTACCTCAAGAGCCTATTCGGCTATCCCTTGTATTCACTATAAATTTGTCTTGTGTTACTTTGTAAAGGACTTTTGGCAAATTTTATAAAAACTGAATTTTTGTTCTTGTAACTTCTTCTCTAAGTCTCATTTAAGATTTTCGTTGGCTTATCTACCTAGTAGTGGTGTCAACCTTTTTCTTTATGAAACCGAACTTATCACTAGTTTTAGTGTGGCGTTCAAAACCCTTAATTCCGAGGTTCCTATCTTGTTAGATAGTGGGTCGAGGTTTCCCTTTACCATACCCAAACTGAACTAAAGAGAGCCTATAAATAACGGGTCGATATCAAATCGATATTGGTTCTTGTTTGCACTTCTTTTTGTTTGACCCCATCTCTTCATTTACCAAATTGTACCTAAACCGGCCATTCCGTTCGTACCATTTCATAATACCATTTCATTCTTACCCTTCATACCATTAGGTCCATTTCCTCAACTTCCCTTATCTCAATCCGAATTAACCATCCTTTCTATTTTCGACGAAGCTTTCTCGAAGACGATCGGCAATCTACATACGACTCAACTCAAGTCGAGGCGAGCTCGTATCATTTGGTATCAGAGCTACTAAAACGAGAAGCTTATACGTTCGAAGCGGAGCATTCCCGAGGTAGGATCCAAAAAAAAAGAGTATAGAAAAAAATATTTTCGTATACCGAAGTTTTCCCATTTTGATTAGTTTGTTGCTGTTACTATAAAAATAAAAATCTACGCAGCCGAAGAAAAAAAATCGCGTACAGAAGTGTTTCTATTGTATTTAGTTAGTCAATATAGTACAAAAAAAAAGTTATACAAGTTAAAAAAAATTCAAAAAAAAATTTGAAAAAAAATGTTTTATGCAATTTGTTTGCTATTTGAACGTCAAGCCTTGATTTGATATAGTTTCCCGATCCAGCTTCTGTTCTAAACCCCATATGCATGCCACACTTTTTTACCCAATTTCCTGTTCTTTCAGCCAACCTTAAACCTATACGCATCCCTATTGTTACCCTTTTTAAATCGACTCACAAACTAGAAGATCAAGCCTAGTAAATCCTTTACAAGGTTATAAGAGAAGAAAGGAGTGGAAAAAGGCACGAGTGAGTGAGTGCATTTGAGAGGAGGTAAAAGCCAAACGAGCATAAACACGAGTGTGAGTGCCAACATTCTTTCTTTCTGAGAGATCTTGTGAGGTTTGTAGTGAGGTTACAACATGTCGCGAAGTCCGGAACGTAACATGAATGAAGGACTACCAAGACAACCTTTAAGGAACGTGGCTTCCGGAGGCGGACGAGTTCCTGATCTAGGCCAGCAAGCACTCCTAAGGGAAATCTAACGTATGTTCCACAACGAACTCGAGTCCATAAATGAGAGACTAGACCGAGTCGAAGAGAGGGGGCGACGAGAAAGAATGCCTCAAGGCCCTAGACGTGACAGAAGACGAGCAAGGCCGGTTGAAGACGAGATGTATGACCCAAGTGATTTAGAAAGTGACCAAGGTTCAAACCAAAGTGAGCGACGTCGAGGTCAGCGGAACCGGGGTCAAAGGGATCGAGGCCGAGTAGATGATGATTTGAAGAACATTAAGCTCTCCAAACCGCCCTTCCAAGGCAAGTCTGATCTGGAGGTGTATTTGGAGTGGGAAAAGAAAATAGAATTGGTGTTCGACTGCCATAACTACTCGGAGGCCAAGAAAGTCAAGTTGGCGGCCATCGAATTCTCAGACTATGCCATGGTGTGGTGGGACCAATTAACAACAAGTCGAAGACGAAATGGAGAGAGACCAATCTCAACATGGCAAGAGATGAAGGCAGTGATGAGAAAGAGATTTATCCCGTCTTATTACCATCGGAAATTATACCAAAAGTTGCAAAACCTTACGCAAGGCCACCGGAGCGTGAAGGATTATTTTAAAGAGATGGAAATAGCAATGATTTGTTCGAATGTGGAAGAAGATCGCGAGGCAACCATGGCTAGGTTCTTAGCCAGGCTAAATCGAGAGATTGCTAACGTCGTGGAGCTTCAACACTATGTCGAGGTGACCGACATGGTTCATGTTGCGATTAAAGTTGAAAAACAACTTAAGAAGAAAAGCTCTGTTCGGGCCTATGCCAACCCTGCAAACAACTCAAAGTGGGGACAAGGTACGAGCAAGAAGGACTTCCCTAATCGCCCGAAGGAACAAAACCATCCTGCAAAGTTTAATAAGCCCGTTGGTGAATCAAGCAAAGGCAAAGAAGTTGCCAATCCAAATCACACGAGGGACATCAAGTGCTTTAAGTGCTTGGGGTGAGGGCACATCGCTAGTCAATGCCCTAACCGAAGAACGATGGTAATGAGCGCCGGCAGAGAAATTGAGTCGGAAGACGAGAAAGAAGAAGAATCTGACACCCCTGTTAGTGATGAAGAAGGCGATCTTGAATATGCCGTCGAAGGTGAAATCCTTGTAATCAAACGTAGCCTAAGTGTACAAAGCGCGGAGAATGAACAACAACACGAGAATATCTTCCATACGCCCTGCCTTGTGCAAGGCAAGGTGTGTAGCCTTATTGTGGATGGCGAGAGTTGTACAAACGTCGCTAGTACCTTAATGGTGGAGAAACTCGACTTGGCCACAACGAAGCACCCTTGTCCGTATAAGCTTTAATGGCTTAATGGTGGGGAGTTGAAGGTGACAAAACAAGTATTGGTGCCGTTTTCCATCGAAAAATACAATGATGAAGTTCTTTGCGACGTGGTTCCCATGCATGCCGGGCACCTTTTGTTAGGTCGTCCATGGCAATTTGATCGAAAGGTGGTACATGATGGCTACACCAACCGATACACCTTCAAGCATTTAGGCAAGAACATCACTTTAGCGCCTTTGACACCGAGACAAGTATACAAAGATCAAGTGAAGCTGCGTGATTCAATTGAAAATTTTAAAGAGATTGAAAAAAAAGAAAAGAGTGAAAAGGTGTGTGAAAAAGTGAGTAAAAAGAAACGAGGGAAGCAAGTTGTAAAAATGAGAGAAAAGAATAAGGAACAAGAAAAACAAAGGAGTGAAGAAAAAATGAGTGCAAAAATGAGTGTTTATGCGAAAGGGAGCGACATTCGAAAATCCTTTATGTTGAGGCAGCCTATACTTGTACTCATGTACAAGGAATCATATTTGAATACTAATGAATTAGATGCTGCTTTGCCTTCTTTTGTTGTCTCTCTTTTACAGGAATTCGAAGATGTATTTCCCGACAAAGTTCCGAGTGTCTTACCACCTATTCGGGGAATAGAACATCAAATCGACTTCATTCCTGGCGCGTCTATACCAAACTGACCGGCTTATCGTAGTAATCCCGAGGAAACCAAGGAGCTGCAAAAACAAGTGAATGAATTCCTTGAAAAGGGATTCATCCGTGAGAGCCTTAGTCCATGCGCTGTTCCTGTTTTGTTAGTGCCGAAAAAGGATGGGACGTGGCACATGTGCGTTGACTGTCGCGTCATGAACAAAATCACAATTAAGTATCGTCATCCAATACCGTGCCTAGATGATATGCTCGATGAACTAAGTGGTGCTCAGTTCTCCAAAATCGACCTCAAAAGTGGTTACCATCAAATACGAATACGCGAGGGAGATGAGTGGAAAAAAATATTTAAAACTAAACACGGTTTGTACGAGTGGTTGGTAATGCCATTCGGTCTTACTAACGCTCCTAGTACCTTTATGCGTTTAATGAACCATGTTCTACGAGCTTTCATTGGTAAATTTTTGTCTGGTTTACTTTGACGATATTCTTGTTTATAATAGATCCTTAGATGATCACTTGAAGCATTTACAAGCTGTTCTTGATGTGTTGCGAAAGGAAACTTTATATGCCAATCTTAAGAAGTGCACGTTTTGTTCTGACCAAGTTGTTTTCCTAGGATTTGTTGTCAGCTCGCAAGGACTTCAAGTTGACCAAGAAAAGGTGAAAGACATCCGAGAGTGGCCTAGACTGACCAGCATAAGCCAAGTGCGAAGTTTCTATGGCTTGGCGAGTTTCTACCGTCGGTTCGTCCCAAATTTCAACACATTGGCCGCACCTCTCACGAGTGTGATCAAAAAGAATTCTGCTTTCTATTGGAGCGAGGAGCAAGAAAAATCTTTCATTTCACTTAAAGATCATTTAACTAATGCTCCATTACTCATATTACCTAATTTTGATAAAACATTTGAAATTGAGTGTGATGCCTCAGGTATCGAGAATGGTGCTGTGTTGACCCAAGAAGGGAAGCCCGTGGCATATTTTAGTGAAAAGCTAAGTGGCGCACCATTGAATTATCCCACATACGATAAGGAAATGTATGCTTTGATCTGGGCATTGGAAACGTGGCAACATTATTTGTGGCTGAAGGAGTTTGTCATCCATTCGAACCATGAATCGCTCAAGCACATCAAAGGCCAACACAAGCTCAACAAAAGGCACGCAAAGTGGGTAGAATTTCTTGAATCCTTTCCTTATGTTATACGGTACAAAAAAGGTAAGGAAAATATTGTGGCCGATGCACTATCTTGTCGATATACCTTGTTAAATCATTTGGATTCAAAACTATTTGGGTTTGCATTTTTGAAAGATTTGTATAACTCTGATGCTGATTTTGGGGATGTATATAAATTGTGTGAACATGCTGCTGTTGATAAGTTTTTCAGGTTCGATGGCTTCCTTTTTCGAGAAGGTAAGCTATGTATTCCACAAAGCTCCGTGCGAGAGTTGCTAGTACTCGAGGCACATGGTGGTGGTCTCATGGGCCATTTTTGCATTGCAAAGACCTTGGCCATGATGCAAGAACATTTCTTTTGGCCACAGATGAAACGGGATGTCGAGAAAATATGTTCACGATGCTTGGTTTGTAAGAAGGAAAAATCAAAGGTTAACCCACATGGGCTGTACATGCCTTTGCCTATTCCCGAAGGGCCTTGGGTTGATCTTTAAATGGATTTTATCTTAGGTCTACCGCGAACTCAAACCGGAAAAGATTATATTTTTGTTGCAGTAGATCGATTTTCAAAAATGTCACATTTTATTGCTTGTTCGAAAACTGATGATGCTGTTAATATTGCTAACCTTTTCTTTAAAGTTGTCAGGTTGCATGGAATTCCGAAGACGATAGTGTCCGATCGTGATGCAAAATTTCTTAGCCATTTTTGGAGGACACTTTGGAGCAAGCTAGGCACGAAGCTCTTATTTTCCACGACATGTCATCCTCAAACGGATGGACAAACCGAGGTGGTGAACCGTGTAATATCCACTCTACTATAGGCCATCGTCCGCCAAAATCTCAAATCGTGGGAGGATTGCCTGCCTCATATAGAGTTTGCTTATAACCGAACTGTTCATTCTGCTACTAAATTCTCTCCATTTGAAATAGTTTACGGTTTTAATCCTTTATCTCCTCTTGATTTAATTCCATTACCTAACGATCAAATTGTTAATGTAGATGCCAAGATTTAAAGCGGACTATGTGAAACAATTGCATCAAAAGGTCAAAGCTAATATCGAGGCTAGGACGGAGCAATATGTGCGCAAGGCCAACAAAGGGCGAAAACAAGTCATATTTGAACCCGGAGATTGGGTGTGGGTTCATATGCGAAAGGAAAGATTTCCGGCCCAGCGAAAGTCGAAGTTGTTGCCGAGAGGAGATGGGCCGTTTCAAGTTTTGGAACGAATAAATGATAATTCTTATAAACTTGATCTCCCAAGTAAGTACAATGTAAGTGCTACCTTTAATGTAGCTGATCTTTCTTTTTATGATATAGGTGACGATTTGGGGGCAAATCGCTTCGAAGAGAGGGGGAATGATACGACCACACCTCCCAAGCTGCCAGTTGCCAATATAGATCCTCTCGAGTTGCCTGTAGGACCGATTACCCGAGCTCGAGCAAAGAGATTCAAAGACGCAACAACAGCATTAGTTGATAGAGTTTGGGGTGAAACCGTTGCTGGACTTATCGAAAGCTTTTGGATCAGCAAGCCGAGCGACCCATACATTCTCCTTCAAGCTCAAATTAGCTCAACTCAGCTCAACATCAACATAACTTAGCTCAACGAGCTCTTTTTAGCTCATTTCATTATTGAGTTTATTATGCTGGAATAAATCATTTAAGTTGCTGTTGGTTAAATTAGTTATTTAGTTTTAATAATTAATTGTCATAATCTGGACATGTTTTAATTATGTTCTAAATTAAGTGCTTAATTAAATAGGACCAATTAAATATGTCTTAACTATTACAAAGATTAATTATGTCCAGCCTAATTTATGGTGCATGATTTATTTGTTTTATGTTGCCGAATTAATGTGTCTAGAAGGGATTTAATTTGCTGAATTAATTTTTGTAGGTACATTACCCCTTGGACGGCATAGGTGCATGGATGATTTAAAGATGGTGTGCTGATCATTTGGTGTTCCCTAAGTGACCCTTTGGCCAACCCTTGCAACTCTTCAAGAAGATCGATTGGCTACCCAAGGCAAATTAAGGCTGTTCACACCCACCCGATTATTCCTTTCACACCAAGGGCTGTTCGGTTTTGTTTGTTCACACATGTGTGGCTGTTCAAATCAGTTTGTTCACATTCTAAGACTATTGAAGTGCTCTAGACAGCTCCTTAATCACATGAACATTCGGTTGAATCAAGCAGCAGCATTAAATCAAATTCAAGCATTTGGCTGAACCTATTGATTGCATTTCAGCTCCCAAACAACCCATTCAATTTTCCTATTAAATCAAGGCATCTAGAAGCTACCATTTGCCGTTCTCCATGCACAAGAAACTTCAAGGAAGCTTCATCAGAAATTCTGGAATTTTTAGCTAACCATTTAGCTACCTCAAGAGCCTATTCGGCTATCCCTTGTATTCACTATAAATTTGGCTTGTGTTACTTTGTAAAGGACTTTTGGCAAATTTTATAAAAACCGAATTTTCGTTCTTGTAAGAACTTCTTCTCTAAGTCTCGTTTAAGATTTTTCGTTGGCTTATCTACCTAGTAGTGGCGTCAACCTTTTTCTTTTGAAACCAGACTTATCACTAGTTTTAGTGTGGCGTTCAAAACCCTTTATATCGAGGTTCTATCTTGTTAGATAGTGGGTCGAGGTTTCCCTTTACCATACCCATCACCGAACTAAAGAGAGCCTATAAACAACGGTCGATACAAATCGGTATTGGTTCTTGTTTGCACTTCTTTTGTTCGACCCCATCTCTTCATTTACCAAATTGTACTTAAATCGGCCATTCCGTTCGTACCATTTCATAATACCATTTCATTCTTACCCTTCATACCATTACGTCCATTTCCTCAACTTCCCTTATCTCAATCCGAATTAACCATCCCTTCTATTTCTGATGAAGCTTTCTCGAAGACGATCAGCAATCTACATACGACTCAACCCAAGTCGAGGCGAGCTCGTATCAATGGTAGTTACATAATGTGATATGAGCTCACCTCGACTTGAGTTGAGTCGTTTGTAGATTGCCGATCGTCTACGAGAAAGCTTCGTCAGAAATTGAAGGGAAGGTTAATTCGGATTGAGTTAAGGGAAGTTGAGGAAATGGACGTAATGGTATGAAAGGTAAGAATGAAATGGTATTATGAAATGGTACGAACGGAATGACCGGTTTAGGTACAATTTGGAAAATGAAGAAATGTGTCGAACAAAAGAAGGGCAAACAAGAACCAATACCGATTTGGTATCGACCCGTTGTTTATAGGCTCTCTTTAGTTCAGTTTGGGTATGGTAAGGGAAACCTCGACCCACTATCTAACAAGATAGGAACCTCGGTATAAAGGGTTTTGAACGCCACACTAAAACTAGTGATAAGTTTGGTTTCGTAAAGAAAGAGGTTGACGCCACTACTAGGTAGATAAGCCAACGAAAATCTTAAACGAGACTTAGAGAAGAAGTTCTTACCAGAATAAAAATTCAGTTTTTATAAAATTTGCCAAAAAGTCCTTTACAAAGTAACACAAGCCAAATTTATAGTGAATACAAGGGATAGCCGAATAGGCTCTTGAGGTAGCTAAATGGTTAGCTGAAAATTCCAGAATTTCTAATGAAGCTTCCTTGAAGTTTCTTGTGCATGGAGAACGGCAAGGGGCAGCTTCTAGATGCCTTGATTTAATAGGAAAACGGAATGGTTTGTTTGGGAGCTGAAAATGCAATCAATAGGTTCAGCCAAATGCTTGAATTTGATTTAATGCTGCTGCTTGGTTCATCCGAATGTACATATGATTAAGGAGTTGTCTTGGGTAGCCAAACGATCTTCTTGAAGAGTTGCTGCATGGGTTGGCCGAATGGTCACTTAGGGAACACCAAATGATCAGCACACCATCTTTAAATCATTCATGCACCTATGCCGTCCAAGGGTAATGTACCTACAACAATTAAAGCAGCAAATTAAATCCCTTTTAGACACATTAATTCGACAACATAAAACAAATAAATTCTGCACTATAAATTAGGCTGGACATAATTAATCTTTGTAATAGTTAAGACATATTTAATTGGTCCTATTTAATGAAGCACTTAATTTAGAACATAATTAAAACATGTCCAGATTATGACAAATTAATTATTAAAACTAAATAACTAATTTAACTAACAGCAACTTAAATGATTTATTCCAGCATAATAAACTCAATAATGAAATGAGCTGAAAAGAGCTTGTTGAGCTAAGTTATGTTGAAGTTGAGCTGATTTGAGCTGATATGAGCTTGAAGGAGAATGCATGGGTCGCTCGGCTTGCTGGTCCAAAAGCTTTCGATAAGTCCAGCAACGGTTTCACCCCAAACTCTATCAACTAATGCTGTTGTTGCGTCTTTGAATCTCTTTGCTCGAGCTCAGGTAATCGGTCCTACAGGCAACTCAAGGGGATCTATATTTGCAATTGGCAGCTCGGAAGGTGTGGTCGTATCATAATGCATGTCATTATTTATGATGCATACTTAACTAGCATGGAAGTTACATAATGCATAACTTTATTAAATGTAGAACACACAAAGTTCAAGACTAAAATTAAAAATATGCAAACTTATTAATTTAAATAAAACTATATTAAAAAAATCTTAAAAAATTGGCCCAATAATCAATCAGGCCTATGAGATGTTTCATCTTGCACTTGGGCCCTTCAAGTTTAGGCCAATTCTGAGGTCGGTGAGTTGTGCCGAAACATGATGCGACCAGATTCGCATCACAAGCTACGCGAAATGAGTTTGGGAAGAATAGGAAGTCAAACCCATTAATCATGCATGGACGAACCCTATAGGCATTAGTTGCAATTTATTGCAAGTAGAATTTTAATTTTAATAAACTCATCTTAGTTTATTTATTTGAGTTTTTATTGAATTCATTTAATAAGATGCTTATTTAATTAATCTAGTTACTAGGATAATTTTTTGAAGTATGAGTTCAAGTTTATTTAATTCTACTTCTTTTAATTAAACTAGTTGCTACATTAATTGATGCCTTAGTTTCTAGTTCATTTATTGAAGTCAAGTATTTAATGTGATTGAGTTTAATTAGTGATTAATTATGTTTAATAAAGTTCATTTTAATGTGTTTATTGTAGGTGTCCCTTCATGATACGAGCTCGCCTCGACTTGAGTTGAGTCGTATGTAGATTGCCCGATCGTCTTCGAGAAAGCTTCGTCGAAAATAGAAGGGATAGTTAATTCAGATTTAGATAAGGGAAGTTGAAGAAATGGACATAATGGTATGAAGGGTAAGAACGAAATGGTATTATGAAATGGTACGAACGGAATGGCCGGTTTAGGTACAATTTGGTAAATGAAGAAATGGGGTTGAACAAAAAAAAGTGCAAACAAGAACCAATATCGATTTGGTATCGACTCGTTGTTTATAGACTCTCTTTAGTTCAGTTTGGGTTTGGTAAAGGGAAACCTCGACCCACTATCTAACAAGATAGGAACCTCAGTATAAAGGGTTTTGAACGCCACACTAAAACTAGTGGTAAGTTTGGTTTCGTAAAGAAAGAGGTTGACGCCACTACTAGGTAGATAAGCCAACGAAAATCTTAAACGAGACTTAGAGAAGAAGTTCTTACAAGAACAAAAATTTGATTTTATAAAATTTGGCCAAAAAAGTCCTTGACAAAGTAACACAAGCCAAATTTATAGTGAATATAAGGGATAGTCGAATAGGCTCTTGAGGTAGCTAAATGGTTAGCCGAAAATTCCAGAATTTCTGATGAAGCTTCCTTGAAGTTTCTTGTGCATGGAGAATGGCAAGGGGCAGCTTCTAGATGCCTTGATTTAATAGGAAAATTGAATGGGTTGTTTGGGAGCTGAAATGCAATCAATAGGTTCAGCCAAATGCTTGAATTTGATTTAATGCTGCTGCTTGGTTCAGCCGAATGTTCATGTGATTAAGGAGCTGTCTAGAGCACTTCAATAGTCTTAGAATGTGAACAAACTGATTTGAACAGCCACACATGTGTGAACAAACAAAACCGAACAGCCCTTGGTGTGAAAGGAATAATCGGTTGGGTGTGAACAGCCTTAATTTGTCTTGGGTAGCCAATCGATCTTCTTGAAGAGTTGCAAGGGTTGGCCGAATGGTCACTTAGGGAACACCAAAAGATCAGCACACCATCTTTAAATCATCCATGCACCTATGCCGTCCAAGGGGTAATGTACCTACAACAATTAATTCAGCAAATTAAATCCCTTTTAGACACATTAATTCGGCAACATAAAACAAATAAATCCTGCACCATAAATTAGGCTGGACATAATTAATCTTTGTAATAGTTAAGACATATTTAATTGGTCCTATTTAATGAAGCACTTAATTTAGAACATAATTAAAACATGTCCAGATCATGACAAATTAATTATTAAAACTAAATAACTAATTTAACTAACAGCAACTTAAATGATTTATTCCAGCATAATAAACTCAATAATGAAATGAGCTGAAAAGAGCTCGTTGAGCTAAGTTATGTTGACGTTGAGCTGATTTGAGCTGATTTGAGCTTTTGAAGGAGAATGTATGGGTCGCTCGGCTTGCTGATCCAAAAGCTTTCGATAAGTCCAGCAACGGTTTCACCCCAAACTCTATCAATTAATGCTGTTGTTGCATCTTTGAATCTCTTTGCTCGAGCTCGGGTAATCAGTCCTACAGGCAACTCGAGAGGATCTATATTGGCAACTGGCAACTCGGGAGGTGTGGTCGTATCATTCCCCCTCTCTTCGAAGCGATTTGCCCCCAAATCATCACCTATATCATAAAAAGAAAGATCAGCTACATTAAAGGTAGCACTTACATTGTACTCACTTGGGAGATCAAGTTTATAAGAATTATCATTTATTCGTTCCAAAACTTGAAACGGCCCATCTCCTCTCGGCAGCAACTTCGACTTTCGCTGGGCCAGAAATCTTTCCTTTCGTATATGAACCCACACCCAATCTCCGGGTTCAAATATGACTTGTTTTCGCCCTTTGTTGGCCTTGTGCACATATTGCTCCGTCCTAGCCTCGATATTAGCTTTGACCTTTTGATGCAATTGTTTCACATAGTCCGCTTTCTTCTTGGCATCTACATTAACAATTTGGTCGTTAGGTAATGGAATTAAATCAAGAGGAGATAAAGGATTAAAATCGTAAACTATTTCAAATAGAGAGAATTTAGTAGCAGAGTGAACGGTTCGGTTATAAGCAAACTCTGTATGACGCAGGCATTCCTCCTACGATTTGAGATTTTTACGGATGATGGGCTGTAGTAGAGTGGATATTACATGATTCACCACCTCAATTTGTCCATCCGTTTGAGGATGACATGTCGTGGAGAATAAGAGCTTCGTGCCTAGCTTGCTCCAAAGTGTCCTCCAAAAATGGCTAAGAAATTTTGCATCATGGTCGGACACTATCGTCTTCGGAATTCCATGCAACCTTACAACTTCTTTAAAGAAAAGGTTAGCAATATTAATAGCATCATCAGTTTTCAAACAAGCAATAAAATGTGACATTTTTGAAAATTGATCTACTACAACAAAAATGGAATCTTTCCCAGTTCGAGTTCGCGGTAGACCTAAGATAAAATCCATTGAAAGATCAACCCAAGGCCCTTTGGGAATAGGCAAAGGCATGTACAGCCCATGTGGGTTAACCTTTGATTTTGCCTTCTTACAAACCAAGCATTGCGAACATATTTTCTCGACATCCCGTTTCATTTGTGGCCAAAAGAAGTGTTCTTGCAGCATGGCCAAGGTCTTTGCAATGCCAAAATGGCCCATGAGACCACCACCATGTGCCTCGAGTACTAGCAACTCTCGCACGGAGCTTTGTGGAATACAGAGCTTACCTTCTCGAAAAAGGAAGCCATCGAACCTGAAAAACTTATCAACAGCAGCATGTTCACACAATTTATATACATCCCCAAAATCAGCATCAGAGTTATACAAATCTTTCAAAAATGCAAAACCAAGCAGTTTTGAATCCAAATGATTTAACAAGGTATATCGACGAGATAGTGCATCGGCCACAATATTTTCCTTACCTTTTTTGTACCGTATAACATAAGGAAAGGATTCAAGAAATTCTACCCACTTTGCATGCCTTTTGTTGAGCTTGTGTTGGCCTTTGATGTGCTTGAGTGATTCATGGTCCGAATGGATGACAAACTCCTTCGGCCACAAATAATGTTGCCACGTTTCCAATGCCCAGATCAAAGCGTACATTTCCTTATCGTATGTGGGATAATTCAATGGTGTGCCACTTAGCTTTTCACTAAAATACGCCACGGGCTTCCCTTCTTGGGTCAACACAGCACCAATCCCGATACCTGAGGCATCACACTCAATTTCAAATGTTTTATCAAAATTAGGTAATATGAGTAATGGAGCATTAGTTAAATGATCTTTAAGTAAAATGAAAGATTTTTCTTGCTCTTCGCTCCAATAGAAAGCAGGATTCTTTTTGATCACGCTCGTGAGAGGTGCGGCCAATGTGCTAAAATTTGGGACAAACCGACGATAGAAACTCGCTAAGCCACGAAAACTTTGCACTTGGTTTATGCTGGTCGGTCTAGGCCACTCTCGGATGGCTTTCACCTTTTCTTGGTCAACTTGAAGTCCTTGCGAGCTGACAAAAAATCCTAGGAAAACAACTTGGTCAGAACAAAATGTGCATTTCTTAAGATTGGCATATAAAGTTTCCTTTCGCAACACATCAAGAACAGCTCGTAAATGCTTCAAGTGATCATCTAAGGATCTACTATAAACAAGAATATCATCAAAGTAAACCACACAAAATTTACCAATGAAAGCTCGTAGAACATGGTTCATTAAATGCATAAAGGTACTAGGAGCGTTAGTAAGACCGAATGGCATTACCAACCACTCGTACAAACTGTGTTTAGTTTTAAATGCTGTTTTCCACTCATCTCCCTCGTGCATCCGTATTTGATGGTAACCGCTTTTGAGGTCAATTTTGGAGAACAACTGAGCACCACTTAGTTCGTCGAGCATATCATCTAGGCGCGGTATTGGATGACGATACTTAATCGTGCTTTTGTTCACGGCGCGATAGTCAACGCACATGCGCCACGTCCCATCCTTTTTCGGCACCAACAAAATAGGAACAATGCATGGACTAAGGCTCTCACGGATGAATCCCTTTTCAAGGAGTTCATTCACTTGTTTTTGCAGCTCCTTGGTCTCCTCGGGATTACTATGATAAGCCGGTCGGTTTGGTATAGACACACCAAGAATGAAGTCGATTTGATGTTCTATTCCCTGAATAGGTGGTAAGCCACTCGGAACTTCGTCCAGAAATACATCTTCGAATTCCTGCAAAAGAGAGACAACAGAAGAAGGTAAAGCAGCATCTAATTCATTAGTATTCAAATATGATTCCTTGTACATGAGTACAAGTATAGGCTGCCTCAACATAAAGGATTTTTGAATGTCACTCCCTTTCGCATAAACACTCATTTTTGCACTCATTTTTTCTTCACTCTTTTGTTTTTCTTGTTCCTTATTCTTTTCTCTCATTTTTACAACTTGCTTCCCTCATTTCTTTTCACTCACTTTTTCACACACCTTTTCACTCTTTTCTTTTTTTTCAATCTCTTTAAAATTTTCAATTAAATCATGTAGCTTCACTTGATCTTCGTATACTTGTCTCGGTGTCAAAGGCGCTAAAGTGATGTTCTTGCCTAAATGCTTGAAGGTGTATCGGTTGGTGTAGCTATCATGTACCACCTTTCGATCAAATTGCCATGGACTGCCTAACAAAAGGTGCCCGGCATGCATGGGAACCACGTCGCAAAGAACTTCATCGTTGCATTTTTCGATGGAAAACGGCACCAATACTTGTTTTGTCACCTTCAACTCCCCACCATCATTAAGCCATTGAAGCTTATACGGACAAGGGTGCTTCGTTGTGGCCAAGCCGAGTTTCTCCACCATTAATGTACTAGCGACATTTGTACAACTCTCGCCATCCACAATAAGGCTACACACCTTGCCTTGCACAAGGCAGCGCGTATGGAAGATATTCTCGCATTGTTGTTCATTCTCCGCGCTTTGTACACTTAGGCTACATTTGATTACAAGGATTTCACCTTCGATGGCATATTCAAGATCACCTTCTTCATCACTGACAGGGGTGTCAGATTCTTCTTCTTTCTCATTTTCTGACTCGATTTCTCTGCCGGCGCTCATCACCATCGTTCTTCGGTTAGGGCATTGACTAGCGATGTGCCCTCGCCCCAAGCACTTAAAGCACTTGATGTCCCTCGTGTGATTTGGATTGGCAACTTCTTTGCCTTTGCTTGATTCACCAACGGGCTTATTAAACTTTGCAGGATGGTTTTGTTCCTTCGGGCGATTAGGGAAGTCCTTCTTGCTCGTACCTTGTCCCCACTTTGAGTTGTTTGTAGGGTTGGCATAGGCCCGAACAGAGCTTTTCTTCTTGAGTTGTTTTTCAACTTTAATCGCTACATGAACCATGTCGGTCACCTCGACATAGTGTTGAAGCTCCACCACGTTAGCAATCTCTCGATTTAGCCCGGCTAAGAACCTAGCCATGGTTGCCTCGTGATCTTCTTCCACATTCGCACGAATCATTGCTATTTCCATCTCTTTAAAATAATCCTCCACGGTCCGATGGCCTTGCGTAAGGTTTTGCAACTTTTGGTATAATTCCCGATGGTAATAAGACGGGATAAATCTCTTTCTCATCACCGCCTTCATCTCTTGCCATGTTGAGATTGGTCTCTCTCCATTTCATCTTCGACTTGTTGTTAATTGGTCCCACCACACCATGGCGTAGTCAGAGAATTCGATGGCCGCCAACTTGACTTTCTTGGCCTTCGAGTAGTTATGGCAGTCGAACACCAATTCTATTTTCTTTTCCCACTCCAAATACACCTCTGGATCAGACTTGCCTTGAAAGGGTGGTATGGAGAGCTTAATGTTCTTCAAATCATCATCTACTCGGCCTTGATCCCTTTGACCCCGGTTTCGCTGACCTCAGCGTCGCTCACTTTGGTTTGAACCTTGGTCACATTCTAAATCACTTGGGTCATACATCTCGTCTTCAACTGGCCTTGCTCGTCCTCTATCACGTCTAGGGCCTTGAGGTGTTCTTTCTTGTCGCCCCCTCTCTTCGACTCAGTCTAGTCTCTCATTTATGGACTCGAGTTCGTTGCAAAACATACATTGGATTTCCCTTAAGAGTGCTTGCTAGCCTAGATCAGGGACTCCTCCGCCTCCGGAAGCCACGTTCCTTAAAGGTTGTCTTGGTAGTCCTTCATTCATGTTACGTTCCGGACTTCGCGACATGTTGTAGCCTCACTACAAACCTCACAAGATCTCTCAGAAAGAAAGAATGTTGGCACTCACACTTGTGTTTACGCTCGTTTGGCTTTTACCTTCTCTCGAATGCGCTCACTCAGTCGTGCCTTTTTCCACTTCTTTCTTCTCTTATAACCTCGTAAAGGATTTAGTAGGCTTGATCTTCTAGTTTGTGAGTTGGTTTAAAAAGGGTAATAATAGGGATGCGTATAGGTTTAAGATTGGCTGAAAGAATAGGAAATTGGGTAAGAAAGTGTGGCATGCATATGGGGTTTATAATAGAAGTTGGATTGGGAAACTATATCAAATCAAGGCTTGACATTCAAATAGCAAACAAATTGCATAAAACACTTTTTTTTCAAATTTTTTTTGAATTTTTTTTAACTTGTATAACTTTTTTTTTGTACTATATCGACTAACTAAATACAATAGAAACACTTCTGTACGTGATTTTTTTCAGCTGCGTAGATTTTTGTTTTTGTAGTAACAGCAACAAACTAATCAAAACGGGAAAACTTCGGTATACGAAAATATTTTTTTCTATACTTTTTTTTGGATCCTACCTCAGGAATGCTCCGCTTTGAATGTCTAAGCTTCTCGTTTTAGTAGCTCTGATACCAAATGATACGAGCTCACCTCGACTTGAGTTGAGTCATATGTAGATTGCCCGATCATCTTCGAGAAAGCTTCGTCGAAAATAGTAAGGATAGTTAATTCAGATTTAGATAAGGGAAGTTGAAGAAATGGACATAATGGTATGAAGGGTAAGAACGAAATGGTATTATGAAATGGTACGAACGGAATGGCCGGTTTAGGTACAATTTGGTAAATGAAGAAATGGGGTTGAACAAAAAAAAGTGCAAACAAGAACCAATACCGATTTGGTATCGACCCGTTGTTTATAGACTCTCTTTAGTTCAGTTTGGGTTTGGTAAAGGAAAACCTCGACCCACTATCTAACAAGATAGGAACCTCGGTATAAAGGGTTTTGAATGCCACACTAAAACTAGTGATAAGTTTGGTTTCGTAAAGAAAGAGGTTGACGCCACTACTAGGTAGATAAGCCAACGAAAATCTTAAACGAGACTTAGAGAAGAAGTTCTTACAAGAACAAAAATTTAATTTTATAAAATTTGGCCAAAAAAGTCCTTGACAAAGTAACACAAGCCAAATTTATAGTGAATACAAGGCATAGCCGAGGCTCTTGAGGTAGCTAAATGGTTAGCCGAAAATTCCAGAATTTCTGATCAAGCTTCCTTGAAGTTTCTTGTGCATGGAGAATGACAAGGTGCAGCTTCTAGATGCCTTGATTTAATAGGAAAATTGAATGGGTTGTTTGGGAGCTGAAATGCAATCAATAGGTTCAGCCAAATGCTTGAATTTGATTTAATGCTGCTGGTTGGTTCAACCGAATGTTCATGTGATTAAGGAGCTGTCTAGAGCACTTCAATAGTCTTAGAATGTGAACAAACTGATTTGAACAGCCACACATGTGTGAACAAACAAAACCGAACAGCCCTTGGTGTGAAAGGAATAATCGGGTGGGTGTGAACAGCCTTAATTTGTCTTGGGTAGCCAATCAATCTTCTTGAAGAGTTGCAAGGGTTGGCCGAATGGTCACTTAGGGAACACCAAAAGATCAGCACACCATCTTTAAATCATCCATGCACCTATGCCGTCCAAGGGGTAATGTACCTACAACAATTAAATCAGCAAATTAAATCCTTTTATTTAATCCTGCACCATAAATTAGGCTGGACATAATTAATCTTTGTAATAGTTAAGACATATTTAATTGGTCCTATTTATTTAAGCACTTAATTTAGAACATAACTAAAACATGTCCAGATGACAAGTTAATTATTAAAACTAAATAACTAATTTAACTAAGAGCAACTTAAATGATTTATTCCAGCATAATAAACTCAATAATGAAATGAGCTGAAAAGAGCTCGTTGAGCTAAGTTATGTTGACGTTGAGCTAATTTGAGCTGATTTGAGCTTAAAGGAGAATGCATGGGTTGCTCGGCTTGCTGATCCAAAAGCTTTCGATAAGTCCAGCAACGGTTTCATCCCAAACTCTATCAACTAATGTTGTTGTTGCGTCTTTGAATCTCTTTGCTCGAGCTCGGGTAATCGGTCCTACAGGCAACTCAAGAGGATCTATATTAGCAGCTGGCAACTCGGGAGGTGTGGTTGTATCACTTCATCTTTCAACCGTTACATTTCAAGGCTATTACAACTTAATGGAAGTGACTTTTCAAGTGTTTTTTTTTTGGTTACAAAGGAAGGAGCTGTTAGAAGGGAGGTTTCATACATCAATTAAGGAGTTTTAAGGAGCATTTTAACACCCGTTTAAATTCGGCAGCAATCCCTTCACCTACCAGCTGATTTTGTTCTTTCAAATATTAAAACAAGCATTCAAAGCACCATTAAGTAGCTGGTGTCTTTTCGGCTAGCCAAGGAACATCTCAAGAGACATTTTTCATGCAATTAAGGATATTTATTCATCTGAATTAAGGTGAATTCAAGGATGGAGATAATTGTTACAAGAATGCCAAGAGACATGAGTTTAATTTCAGTTTTAACTAGCACATTAAGATGTGACTATTCAGCTAGTTTTTCTATACTTATAAATATGTGTAACCGGCCATTTTGAAGGACATCTTGGACATTTTTAATGAAACTCTACTCATTTGGTGAGAAATAATTTTCTCTGATTTTGTTCAAAGACTTGTTGGCTTATCTACAAAGCTAGTGGCGACAACCCGTTCTTTGCCTTTCCCGAGCTTATCACTTTTACAAGTGTGGAATTCAAACCCTATACCAAGGTTCCTATCTTTCTTCAGCTTACTCCAGCTTCTTCGAGCTCAATTCCTTTTTTTTTCACTTGAGCTTCTTTGAACTTATCACTTGAGCTTACTCCAGCTTCTTCAAGCTCAATTCCTTTTTTTTTCAGCTCATTTCCTTTATCATTCAAATAAATTCAATATCAATTTTAATTTATTTAATTTGGTGCAGCTTAAATAATTTTTGTGTGTTTGTGATTAAAATCTGGACATCATAAATATCTTTTCATTATGTTTTAATTTAAGCTTAAATGTGTCTTATTTAGTGCGTAATTTTAATGTGTTAGGTTTTCAACAAAATTAATAGATGCTGCTATTTAATTTGTCCAGCCGATTACATGCTTTTAATTTGTCTAAGCTACAGCTGAATTTATGTTGTGTCTTAATTTATTGTTTGTGTTTAATATGCCTTAGTTATTGCTTGTTTTAATGTGTCCTAGCTGAATGCATGATTTTAATGTGTCTTGGGTTGCTGAAATTAATGTGTCTTAAGTTTGATTTATTGTTGAATTTATTTGGTACAGGTGCATGCTTGGGACGGCATAAATAGGAGCTGATGGTTTAGCTCTTCCAAGCACCTCATTGTGCATAGCAACAGCCAAAGTAAGCTGCTGGTTGCTGTCTCCTAAGCAACCCCATCGTGTATTGCAAGGATCACCAAAGCTTTCACACTTGTTTAATTCAACTGAAGGTTCTTTTCGCACCTCGAGACTACTCGATTTTGATGATTCACACTTAAAGGGCTATTCAATATTGGCTGTTCACATTGGTGACTTTCCAACGCCATGAGCTGTCATTATGGGCTCCCAACTATTTGGTTCTCCAAGGCAACCTATTATAACTTGTTCACACTCCTTGGCCGATCATATTCAACTTGATTTAGCTGATCACTTAATTCCAAATAAATCAAGCTACTTTGGAAACTCCAAAGGGATGTATGGAAGAGCTCAAAAGAGCATTTAGCTCAATTAAGTTGATGAGAGGCATCTAGAAGTAGCCTTTGACGTTCTCCATGCACAAGAAACTACAAGGAAACTTTCTAAGGAATTCTAGAATTTTTAGCTAACCATTTAGCTACCTTAAGAGCCTATTCAGCTATTCCTTGAATATCTATAAATAGTTTGCTTATTTCAGCTTGTAAAAGACTTTTGCCAAATTATTGAATGAAACTTTGTTTCTGTGAGGTTAACTTCCTCTCCAATTTCGTATGAGTCTCGAGTGACTTATCTAGCTCGCTAGTGGCGTCAACCAGAATTTGTTTCTGAACTTATCACCAATGATACGATCTGCCTTGGAATGAGTCGAGTCGCATGTGAGATATCCGATCATCTACGAAGAAGTATCATTCGATTTGTTCAAAAGGATGTTTTTAAGTAACTAATGCGGAAGCTATTCATGGGGTTCAAAGTTAGGGTTTAAAAATATGAATATTAAAGGTTTGATTTAAAGGAAATAAAAGAATGGAAAAATGTAACACCCCTTTACCCGAGATTGTTGCCGGTGTCGAGCACGAGGCATTAACAGACTTAAATTATCACTTAAATAATTTAAAACAATTTATTTTACCTTTCATAATAAACTACCCATCTGCATCACAATCGCTAAAAAATTCATATCTCAAGTTAAGAAACTCGAAATCCAAATCCATAAATTTCTCCTGAAACTAAACTCATATATCTATTTACTAATTTTTTTCTAGAATTTTTGGTCGGGCCAATTAGTATAGTTTATTAGTTAAATTTCCCCTATTTAAGTGTTTGACTACTCTGACCTCTGTTCACTACGAATCACTTTTCTCTCTGTACAAAATTCAGATGACTATACCGTTTGTTTCTCTTAAAAGTAGACTCAATAAAAATCTGTACATATAAATTATGACTCCTAATTATGTTTTTAAAATTTATAATGAATTTCTAAAGTTAGAATAGGGAATTCAGAAATCGCTCTAACCCTGTTCCACCAAAACTCAAATATCTCATGAAATACAATTTGTTTACCTATTTTGTTTCTTCCATATGAAAATAGACTTAGAAAGAACAAGATGTTTCTTTTGTCCCTTCCAGGCGATCAGAAAATAAAGAAATAGTTAATATATTCAAGATAATTACATATTTACAAAATACCGTCTCAATTCATCCTATTTCATTATATCCAGGATGTGATATGGTTTCGAAGGATGAACTGGGCAGTTCCAATAAGATTTCATTCTTGAAAAAAAATCCATTTTTTGATTTATTTCATCTATTCCATGACCAGAACAGGAGGGGATACACGTTACACCATGATTTTGAATCAGAAGATTCACTTCATATTTTACTCACCATCTAATTTTGTTTCTATTATTTTTAGTTATTTTTCAAACTCACATCATTGCTGCTGTATGATACTATTTAATAGTAAATTTCATCTTTTTATGAATTTCCATAGATTAGATAGCACATTAAGCATACATAACACCAACTATGATCTTTGATTAGCCATTCCAATGGCTAATCTTTACCAAGCATTTCCTTTCCACTCAATAGCCATATCATAAGATTATATACACAAAATGATTATACTGCTATACATGCCATATTTCAAAGTATACAAGCCACTATACTAAAATAGTCCTCGGATAGTGTGAACGAGCCTCTGACAGTTCCCGACTTCCAAGCTGGCTTGTCAAAACTACAAAGAATGGAAAGGACGGAGTAAGCATAAATGCTTAGTAAGTTCACATGCAAATAGCAAGTAACATAATCATGTAATTAAATACAAAACATCACTTGCACAAATATCATCAAGACATACATGTTACACTTGCATTTACTATCTTACCACAATTTCATCATACCAAGTTATCAACCCGAGGGTTTAAGCACACACCTGTCAAATTTCTTATTCACCACACTTACCAACATGTCACCTTCATTTTAGGTATTCTCCTTATTCACTTAAAATTCACCCATTGAACACATTAGAATATGATTCGAATACATGGGTTACATGCACATAAGTGCCATACCCGCAGCTAGACAAACTCAATAGCCTGCGAAAATTATGTTGTATCATATAATCTGCCCATAAGTGAACTCGAACTCAACTCAATGAGTTTAGATATTCCATAAGTGAACTCGAACTCAACTCAACGAGTTCGGAACTCAAATATCCTAGTGACATATCACTTGTATTCTAATCTATTCCCAAGGTTCAAATGGTATTTTCCTTGATTACAAATCTTTTCCATCTTCCACAGAATATCAAAACAGATACTCGGTAGCAATTTATATTTATCAAGTAGCACACAGAATTTGAATATTACTCAATAATAACCACAAAGCATAATATTTCATAATAATAATCATCAAATCATATAAATATCATTAAATTACTTAAAATGACAATTATGTTACTATATTTACACATGAACTTACCTCGGTACCAAAATAAAGAAATTTTGCAATTTAGTCCACAATCTTTTCCTTTTCCCAATCAAGGTCGATTCCACATCTTTCTTGATTTAAAATAACACATTTACCTGATTTAATACTCACATTTATCAAAATAGTCCTTAACTCTGACTTTGGGAAAGTTATGATTTTGCCCCTAAACTTTTGCATATTTACACTTTTACCCCAAAGCTCAGAAATTAAAATTTTTCCAAAGTTCTTATGTTTTATGACATGCTGATCATTTTTCCCTTCTATGGAAACATCAAATCCTCACTCTAACATGTAGTTATGAACATTAGGTATTTTTACCGATTATGTCGTTTTACTCGTTTTCACATAAAATCGCTTAGTAAAAGTTGTTTAACACAATTTCAAGCTTCATAATCTACTGTAGACCTAATTTTTAGCTCAGACCCATATATATTCAAAGATAAAACATAAAACGGCCCAAAATACAAGTCAAGTTACAAATAGCCCAACAATAGGCCCAATTTCGAAAGCCCTAGGGTTTTCATATGTTTCGGGCCGTAGCAGTGGCCGCCAGCAGCCTCCAGCACTATGCACAATCACCGACTCGCGCATGGCTCGCCCCACGTCCATGCGCTTCGCTCCCATGTCTCCATGACCTGCAATATGAGCAAAAATAGCTAGAAACCGCTTGTATTTTGGACTATAAAGCCTCTGAATTTTGAGTGTAAAAGGGTGGTTTTTTTCCTCCCTCAGAGAAAGAGAATACAGACTGAATACAAAATATATACAAAAATCAGCAGAGAGCAACCAAAATAGTATATTTCAAAGGTGATTATTACTGCAATTTATTCTGTTTTACCTTTTTCCCCTTTCCCATTCGGATCCATAACACGAATTAAAGATAGGAGAGAAAGAGAGGAAGTTCACCAGAGTCACACTAGGCACGCACTGTCGATAGGCCTTCGCTGGCCGCGAATGGAAGGCCTGGGCACTGGCCTTTCGACTGAAGAGTGAAGGGAGAGCGAGGGAGATGGGAGAGCATAAGGCATTTAGGGTTTTTTTAAAATAAAAATAAAAAACAAAAGTCAGAATATTTGTTTTTTTTTTCAAAGCAAAAATCGTAAAAACATGTTTTAATAAAATGAAACAGCATTTTGGGAAGTGTAGAGTCAGTATGTGACTCGGTCCACACGCATTTGCCCTTTGGATGGGGGATTTTCACTTTTAGTCCCCTTCCTTCGCGTCCACTTCTAAATTGGCCCAATTCACATTTCATTGTCTTTTAAAATTTTCCCTGAAATTTGCATACTGTTTCAACTTGGCCCGCGCCTGGGTGCTGTGTTTAGGAGTTTGGATCTTTTTCGTTTTTGGTCCCTGTGCATTCGCGCGTATTGCACTTTGATCCCTATTTTAATTTCCATGGTTTGTTTTATTTATAAAGTATCCCTTTTATTTTAATTTTATTTTAATTGAGTTTTTTTTTTGCATAATTCATTTCTTTTATTCGCATAGTTTTTCATATATTCATATATACATTTTAAATCGCTTTGACAGTTTTACATTTTTTTTAAAAAAACATTATTTTTAGCATTTTTTATATATCTCATTTTGTATGTTATTACATTTAAATATTCTTATACATATGTTATTATGCACATAATTTATGATAAAATTAGCTCTATTCTATGTACACTATTGTTTTCATATTATTTTATGTAAATATTCTTTCTTAAATTTATCATATATATTGTTTTTTAAATTTATTTATATATAATTTGGTTCTCTCTTAGGGATCTTATTTTTTTTATTTTTTTATATTTTAAATACTTTAGTATCTTTGTATATATATATATATATTTTTTTTTCCTTTCCCATGTTCATATATGTGTCATTAGTCAAATTAATTTGTTTTACTTGTTATTATGTTATATATTATTTATTTCGCATTTCTTCCCACATATTATATAAATTAGTAATTGTTTATATATTATTATGTATAATTTGTGGTAGAATTAGCCTTGTTTTGTGTATATTGTTTATATTAAGTTTTTTTTCATTCCATGTGTATTATTAATTTAGATCGACATTTTTTCTATACTCATTATTTATTTTATGTCATTTATGCATTATTATTTCATATATTATTTTTTTTCATGGGTTGTTTCAAATCTTCATGTGAATTACTTACTTCAAGATTTTCATATATAGTTGTTTGTTTGTATGTCGTCGGTTCCAAGTTGCATTTCTTGTATATCATTTATTTGTTTATTTATTTTTAAAGCTTGTGCATGTTATTTATGCTTGGTATTTCATTCAAATTTGCTTTTAATTTATTAGCCTTTGAATATAAATGTCGGCATTGGTGTAACTTTGATTTTTCTATGATATTGCATCAGGATTCAAATTTCAATGTTTGTTGGTCGTCTCATTTTTATTCTAAGCAAGTCAGGTGAAGGCGTGTTGAACCGATTTTGCGATTGTTTATTTGAAAACCTCCCAAAACAAAGGCGATGTTTGATGTTTTGGAAATTCAGAAAATCGTACCCTAACGTGCTGAGTTTTGATTTTCTGATTGCCCAAAACAATCAAACATCCCTTTAAAAATTTCATCTGTTGTTTTAAAATGTCAAAACAATGCAATGTTTTGTGTTTGAAAATTCGAGGAATCGTGCCCTAACGTGCTGGGTTTCGATTTATCGTTGAACCAAATAACTGAATACCCTTTTAAAAATTCGTTGTGTTTTGTGGAAATTATGAGGTGATCTCAGTTTTTGGAGGTTTAAGGTATTGTGTCCTAACGTGCTGGATGTGGTATTTTATTTCTTTGGAGCTAGTGAACCTAAAAATCCAATTCGAATTGTTCATACTTTTAAAGGAATCATATTTTAAATTTCTTCTAAATTTTCAACGATAGGACATTCGATAATCAATTGGTACCAATTTTGGGCATTACAAGGGTGCTAATCCTTCCTCATGCGTAACCAACTTCTGAACCCTTTTTTCTCAATTTTTGTAGACCTAAAATTATTATTTTAATAAATCAATTGTTTTATTAAAATGATCAACCTCAAAGGTGATCTGATTACACCTCAAAAAAGGTCGGTGGTGACTCCATACCTCGTTTTTAAAGTCGATCCCATTTTTTCAAACTTTTTAAAAATGGTTTCGACAGCTTGGCGACTCCACCGGGGACAATAAGAGAGTCAAGCCATAAAATTGATTATTTTCTGTCCTTTTGTCAAAAATTTAAAAGTTTGGTTTTTTTTAAACATACATTCCTTTAATTGCATGTCATGGGTTTTATGGTCTTTGTCATTTTACTCGTGTTTTGCATTATTTTTTTATATATCCCTTCGCATCATCTTGCATGATCGTTGTGGTTGCACCTTTTAAGTGGGAGTGAGAAACTATGCTTTCGTGAGGTTTTCACCTCCGCATAGGCTAGTGGACCGCTTTCGGGATACATCCGTACCTATGTCTTCGTGAGGTTTTCACCTCCGCATGGTCATAGGTTAATGTATTCCCCCTGAACTGAACTCGATTCGCATGAGCCTATAATGGGTGAGGGTTGAGGAATCTGCTGGTTCAGTTACCATTTTCTTAGAACCGAGCCACATATAGTGAACTCTAGGAGCTCGCCCTAGGTAGAGCTATGTTGAACTCTAGTGATTACCCAGTTAGGTGTTTAATTATTTTTTATTTGCTTAAATTTTTATTTTTCGATACTAACTTGTTGTGTTTTGTTGTGATTATGTTTTGCATGTCATTTCATATTAAAGAGGTTCGATTTCTGTTCGGTTGCTAAATTAGAAAGCTTGTTATGGAGAGCGAATTCCTTGATAAAGTAGAGGATAATGCAGCTGTCCGTATGTGGTCAGAGAAGATGCAACTTGAGAAAGGGGATAGCCTAGTTGGTGGGTATACATCGGGGTTGTCGGGCTTCACTCGTATCAATGTGACCCAAAACGAGTTCCAGGAAATGAGAGATATATGGGCTCGTTGGGATGATGAGACCAAGCAGCTATTCTATCAAAGTTATCGTGACTTACCCTACCTGCTCGATATCAAGGTAGACAAGTACTTGTTTCGGGCTATAGCTCAGTTTTGGGACCCGGCGTATAGTTGTTTCACCTTCGGGAAGGTGGACTTAGTGCCTACTGTGGAAGAGCATATAGCTTTTCTTCATTGTCCAAAGGTTCAAGTTGACAAAGTTTATTCCAAGGCTACTAGTGCCCCAGCTTTTGTAAAGAAGTTAATGAGTATCACTGGGATGAGTGAACAATGGGTTATAGCTCAAATTCAGCAAAAGGGTAATGGTAGGTGCATTCTTTAGGTAAGTTTGAGGGACCTGTTCGTAGCACATCCAGATACAAAGAGGAAAGTTAACGTATTCGCCTTGAGTATCTATGGTTTGGTGATTTTCCCTAAGGCTTTAAGACATATAGATGAAGCAGTTGCTGATTTCTTTGATCGACGTGATAAAGGGGTCACACAGGTGCCAGCAATTCTTGTTGAGACATTCAGATCCTTGAGTGCGTGTCGGAGGGCAAGTGAAGGTAGATTTATAGGGTGTGCACAGTTATTGTTGGCTTGGTTCCACAGCCATTTCTGGAAGGTGGATAAGGTTTCCTATTGGGTTTTTTCTGAGAGTTACTCCCCGTTAAAGGAGATAGTAGCCATGTCTAGGAGAGTTGACATATCAGAAGAAAATTGGATCGCGTTCCTCTGAAATCTTCAGGAAGAGGATGTTGAGCGGAGAGCTCCTTGGTTTGTTCCTGATGAGATCCTCTATTAGTGTGGGAGTTTTGATTGGTTACCCCTACTTGGAATTTGGGGAGCTACTGGATATGCTCCTTTACTCATTTTAAGATAGTACAGGTCAAGGTAGTTTATACCGATGACACATAGATTAGCCCAGAGTGAGTTCACGTATAAGGAGAAGAATTATAAGAAGAAGGTTCAAGAGATTTTTGATGCTTGGAAACAGACGCGTCGGATGAAGAGATTGGTTGTTGGATCAATGACAACTCCTGAATACAAGGGGTGGTTGAGTAAAAGAGTTAATGATAATATCCCCGAGCCGAGTTTGAAAGATGTTCATACCATGGAAGAATATTTGCAAGTAATCCCCTCCGAGCTTGAAATCGTAAAACGGGACTTCGAAGAGAGAAATGCAGAGTTAGGGAAAAAGACAGAACAGTTGGAGGAAGAAAAGATGCATTTGAGTTTGGATGTCGATGTTCTAAAACTCGAGGCTGAGAAGTTGAGAAAAGGGAAAAGGAAGGTTGAGAAAGACTTAGATAGTTTGAAGACCGATTACAAGAAGCTGCATATGTCGATGAGAACTGCTGGACTGGGAAAGACGTCAGAGCAGTGGCGACAAGAAGTTCAAGGGAAAAGGCTAGAGCAGATCAGTGGGAGAAGAGGTTCCATGATGCTCGAGCATGTGAAAGTGCCTTAAAGAATAATTTGGTTGAAGGCCAATGTGAGAAAGAGATGTTGTTAGCTCGGGTAGCGGAGCTAGAAAAGGCCCTGCATCAGCATCGTAGTCGTAACTCTGATATTAAATTAAGAGCCAGCCTGTGTAAGATTTGAAAGGGAAGGTAGAAGAGCTCAAACTGTACTAAAAAACTGTGAGCTTCGAATTGAATTACTTGAGTCGAACAATGAGCAGTGGAAGTGATACGAGCACGCCCCGCGAACTTCATCGAACAAGTCTGTCAAGCCGAGCATTGACATGTTGGCAAGCTGATCCCAGCTCGTTTCCAGCTCCATGAGCTTCGTCCAGCTCAAATCTAGCTTATTCGAGCTCAATCCATATTGCCTGAGCTAAACTGAGCTCACTCCTAGCTCATTTTCAACTCACGAGCTAAATCTTAGCTCAACTTCAGCTTAGGAGTTTAGCCTCAGCTCAACTTTAGCTCACGAGCTAAAGCTTAGCACATTTTAGTTTAAACTCGGTTTTGTCTTTAATGCATTAAATAAAAATTTGCACATATTTATTTAAGCATTAAACTTGTCTTATATTAATATTTGTTATTAATATGTCATAGTCATTATATAAATTGATTATGTTCACATAGCCGAATTAATGCATGACATTAATGTGTTCACATCATGCCGAATTTATGAGTGTTCATGAGATGTCTTAATGACTTGTTTATTTCATGTAGGTACATCCCTTTGGAAGGCACATGCATGTAAGGAATTGGTGCAAGGTGCATGCATAGAAAGGTTCAATGGACGGCAATCAAGAGGCATATGCATATTCATGATGGTCATTCATGTATTTGAAGATTCATGGATCAAATTAATGATGGAACATGCATTGGACGGTTCATGTATTGATCATGTGTTCACACTTTGTGTTCACACCATGATGACCATTCGGTTGGACGTTCACACACAAGAGTCTACTCAAGCTCCTTGTTCACACCAAGTTTGACCCTTCATGAAGCCTCATTTAATTAAGCCACTCATGGTGAAACAACATGAATTAAAGGCTCCATTAAAGGAGTTAGCCGAATCTAGCCATGCATGCATGAAGAACATTTATCCAAATACATCAATGCATATTCATGAAGCTATCTACTCACCTCCCATTCGGCCGAACATGGACAAGAACACCATTGGACATTTTTCTAGAAGTTTAATGTTTTAATTAGGTACATTAATTAATTGTTAAGTTCATGAATGGACTATTCGGCTAGCATAAGATACTAGTATAAATAGTTGGTTATTTTCAATTGTAAGGGACTTTTGCCAAATTTGTTAATGAACATTGTTCTTGTGAGGTTGCTTCCTCTCATATCTCGTACAAGTTTCGAACGACTTATCTGGCTTGTGCTAGTGGCGTCAATCATTCTTGTTTGAACTTATCACCAATGTTGGTGTGGCGTTCACCTATCCATCTATCCATATTTTTCACCTTAACAATATAGGAATCGGGGTGACACTTCTTAGTGTTGAATCATTCCTGATGTTGAGTTCGTTTTTCCATTCCCATATTTTAAATTTCTTTCTTGTTAACCCAAACCGAGCCTTCTATCCTTCATCCATCTTTGCTACCCTTAACCGAACCTATTACTAAACTTACCCTTCTTGAAACCTTCCGCTTATCCTATTCCATTCTTTTACTTTTATTACTAAAATCTGAGGCGCAAACGACTCTTTCAAACTATGATTGGGCAACTACGTGAATTCGACTCATCTACCCGGGCTGGATCACATCAGGAAGGAATAGCTCTGCCGATCGCAGGACCAGGTCAGGGATAGAGATCATATTATGGGTGAAGCCATGGCTTAGATTCGAGAAGTGGCTAATCATTTACAGCCTTAGCAGTTCAGGCTGATGTGCTAAGTGTGAAGTATGAGTTAGAGTCCGATCGGGGTCATGAGCTAGCTTGCCTTCTTAAGAAATTTAAAACTTTGAGCATTAGGGCTAAGCTGTATATGTGATCTATTTTATGTAAAGGATTTTATTTTTTAATAAAGTTTTTTAAATGGAATTTAATTAGAATTGACGTCTCTTTAGTTTTGCATTCATTTTATACATTTGCATTTCATCGCATCATGTGTATTAAATTTCACAAAAGAATCCTGATTAAAAAATTGTATTATAGTTACCCTGGAACATCAATATTACACACAGAAAAAGACCAAAGCTATGGATCAAAGGTTGAAAAAATTGGAGCAAATGCAGAAAGAAATGCAGGAACAGATGCAAGTGCAAATGCAAGAGCAATTAGCTAAGATCCAGCAAGATATGAAAGATCAAATGCTGGAATCTCAGAGGAGTATGATGAGCGAATTGACTCAGCTACTAGTTGGAAAGCCAAAAAAGGGGAAGAGTCCCATGGTCAATGCTGAGGATGATAGCGGGATTCCTGCTTACCCTTCAGGTTTCACCCTAACAAACACTCTAGTGCCTCCGCAAAAGGTGTCTGTCAGTATCAAACCCCAATATCAGACTGGTACTTCGGAACCGATAAATTTCCCCACGGGCTCTTATTCTAACCCCGAAGACAATCGTGCAAATCTTACAGTCCTTGACTTCGATGAGGTCGCGGAAGTAGGAAAGGTAGGAGCAGAATTTCCAAAGTGACTAGAAGACCGATACAAGTGGTTGGAGGAAAAATTTAGGGCGTTGGAAAGCGCTGATTATCATTGCGGAATGGATGCCAAGGAGTTGAGCCTGGTCCCAGATCTGGTACTCCCTCCGAAGTTTAAAATGCCAGAATTTGAAAAATATAACGGAACCAGTTGCCCTGAGGCTCATATCACGATGTTTTGTTAGAGAATGACTGGGCATGTCAATAATGATCAGTTATTGATCCACTGTTTCCAAGACAGTTTGACTGGGGCTGCAACTAAATGGTACAATAAGTTGAATCGTAGCCAAGTTAAATCGTGGAAAGACTTAGCACAGGTCTTTATGAAACAATATGGCCATGTGACTGACATAGCGCCTGATAGGATCACATTACAGAACATGGAGAAAAAGTCGAACGAAAGTTTCAGGCAATATGCTCAGAAATGGAGAGAAGTTGCTACACAAGTCCAACCCCCACTGTTGGAAAAGGAAACAACCATGCTTTTCATTAATACCTTGAAGGCACCTTTTATTAATCATATGTTGGGAAGCATAACTAAGAGTTTTGCGGATATAGTTATGTCTGGTGAAATGATTGAGAATGCAATAAGGTGTGAAAAGATAGAGGCAGGGAAAAGTACCAGGAGGTCAGCCCCGAAAAAGAAAGAAAATGAAGTCAGCAATGTGAATATGGGTTATGCAAAACCAATCATGGTAAATCAACCGAAAGTGGTAGCCACGGGCCAGCAAGCTTCGCCAAGGCAGGAGCCCAATACAAAATAGAACACGGAGAAGCCCCAGTTTACTCCCATTCCAGTAACGTATCGGGAGATGTACAAAAGTTTGTTTGATGCACACGTCATATCTCCTTTCTACTTAAAACCATTGCAACCCCCGTACCCTAAGTGGTATGATGCAAGTGCTCAATGTGAATATCATGCTGGAATTGCGGGACACTCGATAGAGAACTGCACCTCTTTTAAGAGAGTAGTCGAAAGGCTCATCAACATGCGTGTTGTGAAATTCGATGATGCACCTGGTGTAGGAAATCCGTTACCCAATCATACTGATAAAGGGGTAAACGCTGTAGTTGAGAATATGGGGAGGAGAATTAAGTTGGATGTGGCAGAAGTGAGAACCACGATGAGGGAGGTTTTGAAGAAGATGGTAGAGAAAGGTTTAATCATGCAAGACTGTGGGAGTAAATCCCAAGAAGCAGGGAACTATTGTGAGTTCCATGGAGAGGAGGACCATGAGATAGAAACATGTAATGAATTTAGAGCCCTGGTACAGGCTCTAATGGACAACAAAGAATTGGAGTTCTTTGAGTTTACTGAGAAGGAAGATGTATGCACCTCGGAGGAGGTGTTGATAGAGAAGGTTCCTGAGGTCAATCACCCAGTGGTGATCATTTCGCGACCAAAAATTAATGAAGTTGGAGCAAAAATTACACCAAGAGTTATAACCCAAAGACTCGCGGCTTTTCCATATAAGGATAACAAAAGGGTGCCTTGGAATTACAATTGTAATGTGACATATCCAGAGAAGGAGAGTCCGGTCAGCACACCAAGTACAAAGGTCAAGCCTGGAAAAGGGAAGTCCGTGATGATTGAACAAGGGAAAGAGAGGACAAAACCACTGGTTAATGAACCAGTAACTGAAGATGAAGCTAAATAATTTTTGAAGTTCCTAAAACACAGTGAGTATAGTGTTGTGGAATAGTTGCACAAGCAACCAACACGTACAACAATACTAGCTCTGTTCCAAAACTCGAAGGTTCACCGAAATGCGTTGATGAAGTTGTGAACGAGGCCTATGTCGTTGAAGATATTTCAGTGAACAAGCTAGACCGCCTTGTCAATAACATAAGTGCCGATAACTTCATCTCCTTCAATGATGATGAAATACCACCAGGGGGCATGGGATCCACCAAGGCTTTGCACATCACCACTCGCTGCAAAGGGTATACACTGCCGGGGGTATTAATTGATAATGGGTCAGCGCTGAATGTTTTGCCCTTGTCCACATTAAATAGGTTACCAATAGACAGCTCTCATATGAAGACATGCTAGAGCATAGTGAGGGCATTTGATGGCACTGAGAGGAAAGTGATGGGAAGAATTGAGGTACCTTTGCTGATCAGACCAAACATATACGAGGTAGATTTCCTTGTGATGGATATTACGCCTTCTTATAATTGCTTGTTGGGGAGGCCTTGGATTCACTCAGTAGGGGCAGTACCGTCATTGTTGCACCAAAAGTTAAAGCTGGTGATGGAGGGCCGCTTGATAACGATAAATGCTGAGGAGGACATTATTGCATCCATTATTAGTAGTGCACCGTATATAGAAAATGATGATGAAGCAATTGAGTGTGCCTTTTGGTCATTGGAGTTCGTAAATGCAACTTTCATCAGTAAAGGCAGCAGGGTCCCAATGCCAAGAATATCTGAGGCTACGAAGATGAGCTTACAATTAACAGTGGGAAAGGGAACAGTGCCTGGAAGAGAACTTGGAAAGTATCTTCATGGACGAGTTAAGGTGCCGATTTTGGCTGATAAACATGATCGCTTTGGCTTAGGGTATAGGCCAGATGCAAAGCAGAAAAGAAAGGAGATGGAAAGGAGGCAGAGGAGATGAAGAGCATGACTGAATGGGGCAGAAGTCGAGTGGAAATTAATGACTTTTCCCCATATATCTTATACATTTGTGCTAGGTGGAGTTATTTATCCTGAATTGAAGATGAAGAAAGAGGGAACAACTGAAGACACAATGGAAAATTTGAATATCAATGTCATATCTGAAGAGAAAGTGATGAAACGTGACTTAGCAAGCATTTGCCCTTATGATCCTGGAAGTGTTCTAAACAACTGGACTACGGAGGAAGTTCTTGTAGTTTTTAGTGCTAATACAGAGTAATGTTTAAAACACAATTGTTGTTTTAAGGCCTAGAAGCAATAAGAATCTTTTTTGAAATAGGCTCATGTTTAAAACATTTATTTCAATATAAATACACTTTCATATCTTATTCTAAGCAAATATTCTTTTATCTTGAGCAAATTTTCTTTTCTTGCATTTCATTTATAATCATACTATACAAATAAAGCTATACTTAGGTTCATTTGTTTGTTGGATATTCTTTCGTGCCTACAATAGGTCTCTAGATATCAATGGCTTGAGTGACACTGTTACGAACCCAGAGTTCCTTTTTAAGCGAGACGTGTGTCTGGAGGGATCTCAGAATTTTAAAGATGATGAAGACTGTAGCTTACCTTTATATTGGTTAAGGATGGTAAAACAGGAAGAGAAACAAATTCTACCCCATAAAGAGACAATCGAGAGTGTGACCTTTGAAGAGGGGAAAGAGGTGAACATTGGAACTTGCATAACTGAGGAAACAAGACGGGACCTCATTGATTTACTGTAAGAGTTCAAAGATATCTTCACGTGGTCATATCAAGACATGTCTGGGCTAAGAGCTGATATTGTGGTGCATCGTGTCCCCATAAAAGAAGAGTGCAAGCCTGTTCAACAGAAGCTTCGAAGGATGAGACTCGATGTTGTAGTAAAAATAAGAGAAGAGGTCAAGAAGCAATTTGATGCCGAGTTCTTGCAAGTTGTTAATTATTCAGAATGGGTAGCTAACGTCGTGCCTGTCCCTAAGAAAGATGGAAGGATGAGGATGTGTGTAGATTACAGGGACTTAAACAAGGCCAGCCCAAAGGAGAACTTCCCCCTACCTCACGTCGACACTTTGGTGGATAATACGGCAGGTTATTCACTATTCGCTTTCATGGATGGTTTCTCTGGGTACAATCAGATAAAGATGCATCCTGAAGACATGGAAAAAACCACATTCATAACTTTGTGGGAACTTTTTGTTATAAAGTGATGCCATTTGGATTGAAGAATGTAGGAGCAACATATCAAAGAGCCATGGTAACCCTGTTTCACGACATGATGCACAAGGAAATTGAGGTTTACGTTGATGATATGATTGCAAAATCCCGAACAGAAAAAGAGCACATACAAGTTTTGAGGGAATTGTTCATGAGGCTGAGAAGGTTTCAGCTAAAGCTCAATCCAACAAAGTGCACTTTTGGGGCTAGGTCAGGAAAGCTGCTCGGTTTCATTGTCAGTGAGAAGGGAATTGAGGTCAACCCTGACAAAGTCAAGGCTATACAAAAATTTCCTCCTGATGTGAGCACACCCGAGGCATCCTCGGATGCACATCAAGTTTCTATTGAGCTGCCAAAAGGTCCCATGACCCGAGCCTGAACTAAGCAACTTCAAGATGCTATATCGGCCTATGTGATGCGCATTTGGGAAGATAACCAGCTCCCTGACGTTGAAGGAGCTAAGAACAACTTTTTGAAGACTCCATGCACCATATTGCAATCCAATCTCAGCTCCTCTTTAGCTCCCCTATGCGCCATTCAGCTCACATCAGCTCGCTTGAGCTCGTTTTAGCTCGTTTGAGCTCGAACTTAGCTCGATTCAGCTCATTCCTTTTTCATTTTAATAAGTTAAGTTTTAATCTAGCTTATAACTAAGTTTGCTACGGCTCATGCCGAATTCCCTAGCTCATTTTAGCTCACTAAGTATTTTTGACTATTTGAGCTAGCCGAGTTTATTATAAGTTGATTATAATTATTGTTAGTGTTATTAAGTTATTTAGTTATTAATTTAAATTATAATTATATGAATAGTTGTGTGTTATTTAATTTTTATTAATTAATTTTGTAGGTTAGCCGAACTTGGAAGATTCATGTATGGACTTTAATGCAAGGTGCATGCATGGGAGGATTCAATGGACGGCAATCAAGAGGCACATGAATGTTCATGATGAACATTCATGCATTTGAAGATACATGGATCAAATTAATGAAGGAACATGCATTGGACGGTTCATGCATTGGCCATGTGTTCACACATTGTGTTCACACCATGATGACCCTTTGGTTGGCTGTTCACACTCAAGTGTCTACTCAAGCTCCTTGTTCACACCAATTTTGACTCTTCATGAAGCCCTAATTAATTAAGTCACTCATGGTGAAACAACATGAATTCAAGGCTCCATTAAGGTGTTAGCCGAATCTAGCCATGCATGTATGAAGACCATTCATTCAAGTACATCAATGTACATTCATGAAGCTAACCATTCACCTCCCATTCGGCCGAACATGGACAAGACACTAATGGTCATTTTTCTAGAATATTCATGTATTAAATTAGGTTCATTGCTTAATAGTTAAGTTCATGAATAGTCTATTCGGTTAGCCTAAGGAACTAGTATAAATAGTTTGTTGATTTCATTTGTAAAGGACTTTTTTGCCAAATTTGTTAATGAACTTTGTTCTTGTGAGGTTGCTTCCTCTCATATCTCGTACAAGTTTCGAAGACTTATCTAGCTTGTGCTAGTGGCGTCAACCGACTTGTTTTGAACTTATCACCAATCTTGGTGTGGCGTTCACCTATCCTTCTATCCATTTTCCTTAACAATATAGGAATCGGGGTGACACTTTTTTGTGTTGAATCATTCCTGACGTTGAGTTCGTTTTTCCATCCCCTATCTTTCAACTTTCTTTCTTGTTAACCAAATCGAAACATTTATCCATCACCCATCTTTGTTGCATATAACCAAACCTATCACTAAATCTACCCTACTTAAAACCTTCCGCTTAAATTAAATACATTATTTTACTTTTATTATTAAAGTCCGAGATACGAACGACTCTCTCGAACGATGATCGGGCAATTACGTGAATTTGACTCGACTACCCAGGCTGGATCACATCACCTCCACCGTGCACTCAGACGGAAGTTCGAGGGTTTTTGGGAAGACTAAATTACATTACCCTGTTCATCTCGCAGCTAACGGAGAAATGTGACCCCATATTTCACCTTCTCAAGAAACACAACCCAGACGTGTGGGATGATGAGTGCCACAAAACCTTTGACAAGGTTAAACAGTATTTGTCTAATCCCTTAGTGCTAATGCCACCTACCCCTGGTAAGCCGTTGATATTGTATTTGCAAGTATTTGACAATTCAATGAGATGTGTGCTCGGTCAACGTGATGAGATAAGAAAGAAAGAAAAGGCGATATACTACCTCAGTAAGAAATTCACTGAGTGTGAAATGAGATACTTGTCAATTGAGAAATTATGTTGTGCCTTGGTTTGGACTACTCAGAGATTGAGGCAGTACATGTTATACCATACGACTTGGTTAATCTTAAAATTAGACCCTTTAAAGTACATGATGGAGTTAGCTACTTTGAGTGGAAGGATGGCCCGATGGCAAATTCTGCTTTCCGAATTCGACATAGTTTATGTGAACCAGAAGGCTATGAAAGGGAGTGCAATAGTAGATTTTCTTGCCAGCAGAGCTTTAGAAGATTATGAGCCTTTGAATTTTGATTTTCCTAACGAAGATCTAATGTATGTGGCAACTATCAAAGAAGACATTCTGAAAGATCACCCTTGGAAACTGAATTTTGATGGGGCATAAAATGCCATTGGTAATGGAATTGGGGCAGTCCTGATATCCCCAAGTGGAGATCACTATCCATTAACTTGCAAATTGGATTTTGATTGCACGTACAATATGGCAGAGTATGTGATACGATCCGCCTTGGGGAGAGTCGAGTCGTATGCTGAGTGCCCGATCGTCTACGAGAAGTTACGTTAGATTTAGTTGAGTTGAAGGAATGGCCGAAGTAGAAAGAGGGATACGAACAGAATGGTAGGAATGAAAGGGTAGGAACAAAGGAATATGAACAAATTGGTCGATTTTGGTATGTTTTGGGTAAGAAAGAAATGGGATCAAACAAAGAAGGAAAACAAGAACCAATACCGATTTGGTATTGACCCGTTGTTTGTAGGCTCTTTTAGTTTGAGTTAGGTTTGGTAAAGGAAAACCTCGACCCACTATCTAACAAGATAGGAACCTCGGTATGTTTGAATGCCACACTACGAGTAGTGATAAATTCAGAATCGATAAAGAACACGATTGACACAACTAGAACGCTAGGAACACCAAACGAATCTTTGAACGAAATATAAGAAAAGTTTGCCTCACAATTTTGACAGGATAACATTAACAAAAGTTTCAAAAGTCCCCTTACATGGAAAGATAACAAGTATTTATAGGCCTAAAGTTTAGGTAGCCGATTGCCCTTTCATACTTACACATTAATTAAAGAAAATTCTAGAAAAATGACCCTTAATGTGCATGTCTAGATTCAGCTATGGTAATAGGAAATGAATGAATCTTCATGCTTAAGAAAACACAAAGTGAATGCATGATGTCCAATGGTCACTTGTGAGGTTCGGTCAACCTTGTTAAACGAAGCAATGTTTCGGCCAAAAAGCATGAATTAATTGTGGACACTCCAAGGGCCATCATGTGTGTGAAAACCGAATGTTAAAGAGTCTTCTAGTGTGAACAAGGTGAACCAAATAGTCTTGCCATGTGAACATAGGTGTGAACGAATTAAGGAGAGTCATGGGGAAGCTAATCGGCCAAGCTATCTTCATGCATGTGTGAGTGTCCTTTGGCCGAATGGTCATCTTGAAAAATGAAGAGATAGCACACCATACATGAATGGAAACATTCATGAACCTTGAACACATTGAATGTGGACATGCATGCACTTAGCCAAACATGCACCTAAGAGATTCAAGTCCCCCAACTGTCCATGCACCTTTCAATCATTCATGCTTGCTTTTAATCTCCATATGTCCATTGTGTTCCTACAAGAAATGTGAACAAAATTAATTCAAGCTAATGTGAACACAAATATCAACATTAAATTTGGTTATGACAAATTTAATTATCATCAATAAACTCTTTTAAGACACATTTAATAAAACTAATGTGAACTAAATTTAATATGTAGGATAGTAATTAACTAATTATTGAACTTATTAAATAAAAAGTCAATAGTAGTCAAATGCAGTCATGGTAAACTCCACGAGCTGATGTTTAAGTCATGAGCTAAAATGAGCTGAGGTTAAACTCCTAAGCTGAAGTTGAGCTTCATGAGTTGAAAATGAGCTAGGAGTAAGCTCGGTTTAGCTCATGCAACTAGATTGCGCTTGAATGAGCTGGATTTGAGCTGGATGGAGCTCGTGGAGTTGGAAACGAGCTGGGATTAGCTTGCCAACATGTCAATGCTCAGCTTGACAGACTTGTTCGATGAAGTTCGCGGGGCGTGCTCCTATCAGTATGAAGCATGTATTATAGGAATCTGTGCATCCATCGAGCATAAAATCAAGGTGTTAGAGGTGTATGGGGATTCTGCTCTGGTGATTTATCAGCTCAAAGGTGAATGGGAGACAAAAGATCCCAAGTTTATCAACTACCGAGAGCTAGTTCTAGATTTAATTAAGGTGTTTGATGATATCACTTTTCATTATCTCCCACGGGATGAAAATCAGATGGCAGACGCATTGGCTACGCTAGCTTTTTTTATCAGAGTAAATAAACAGGAAGATATGAAGCCAATTCAGATGAGTATTTGTGAGGCTCAGCTGATGTGATTCGGCTCGGGTGATTGAGTCGAATTAACGTAGTTGTCCGATCATAGACGAGAGAGTCATTCGTGCCTCGAATTTTAGAAATAGAAGTGAATGGATAGGTTTGGATAAGCGGAAGGTTTCAAAGAAGTGTAGGGTTAGTAATAGGTTCGGCTAAGGGTAGCAAAAATGGATGTTGGATAGATGGCTTGGTTCGGTGATAACAAGAAAGAAATTCAAAAGATGGGGATGGAAAATGAACTTAACGTCAGGAATGATTCAACACTAAAAAGTGTCACCCCGGTTCCTATATTGTTAAGGTTGAAAGATGGAATAAAAGATAGGTGAACGCCACACCAAGATTGGTGATAAGTTCAAAAAAGGTCGATTGACGCCACTAACACAAACTAGATAAGTCTTTCGAAACTTATACGAGATATGAGAGGAAGCAACCTCACAAGAACAATGTTCATTCAATAATTTGGCAAAAGTCCTTTTACAATGAAATGAGCAAACTATTTATAAGCTATCATGTAGTAACCGAATGGACAAACTAGCTAGCTTAAAGACTAAGCAAATTCGGTCATGAACTAGCTAGAATGTTCTAGAATGAAAACATTAATTAACTAGTCTTGATTCGGCTGATGGGAATGTGTTTGGACAGCTTCATGTATGAGCTTTAATCACTTGAATGAATGTGCACCTTTGGGAGCTCAACGAGTTGTCTAGGTTCGGCCAAGGTGTGCATGAAACTTCCAAGAGGTGTCTCTTGGCCGAATAGGTGCTTAGAAAACTCCAAGGGTCCTCCGACATTCATCGGCTGTACATGGAACTTGGAAGGAGGCTTGAACCTAGCCGTACATGCACTTGCATTAATTGTCCTCCATGCATGCATGTGTACCATCCAAGGAAGATGTATCTTTCAATATTCATTAACCCTCCATGTACATGAATGTAAGGCTTCCAAACATTGAACCGTACCATGCATGTATCTTCCCATTCAATGAACATTCTCATACATGCACCTTGTCTTGAATGAACCTCAACATTCGCTAACCTACATAATTAAATAACATAATTAAATAAAATAATTATTCATATAATCATAATTAAGAATATTAACTAAACAACTTAATGACACTAACTAAATTTAGACATATTAATTATAAGTCAACTATCAAATTAAATTCGGCTAGCTCAAATAGTCAAAAACACTTTATGAGCTAAGTTGAGCTAGGGAATTCGACATGAGCTGTAGCAAACTTAATTAAGAATAAAGTTTAAACTTAGTTTATTGTAATGTAAAAGAAATGAGCTAAAATGAGCTAAATTCAAGCTCAAATGAGCTAAAACAAGCTCAAGTGAGCTGATTGGAGCTGAATGGAGCATGGGGAGCTGGAGAGGAGCTGAGATCGGATTGCAAAAGAATGCATTGAGTCTTCAAGGAGTTGTCCTTAGCTCCTCCAACGTCATGGTCCTTGTTATCATCCCAAATGCGCAACACCAAGGCTATTAAGGCGTCTTGAATTTGCTTGGTTCGAGCTCGAGTCATGGGGCCTTTTGGAAGCTCGATTGAATTATGAATTGCATTCGAGGTTGCCCCGGGCGTGCTTACATCATTCCCCCCATCTTCAAAGTGACTTGTCCTCAAGTCGAGTCGCTGGTTGATTTTGAAACAAGGATGCCTACTTGTTCGATCTTGTATAAATATGTTTAATTGCTGCATCATGCCTTGCTGTAAAAACATCTTAGAACTTGCAATCAATTTGGAATCAATATAGAGCACAAACTGATTCAAATAGTCATTGAAACAAGTCATCTTACACTTAAGACATTCACAACAAGACAGTGGCAATATCTCATTTTCACTATCAAATAGACATGTTTCATTACAACTCAAAAATTTAACGAACAAGGGGTTTAAGAACATAATGTCTGTAATTTGCTTGGGCATCTCGAATTGTATTCGCAAAGCATAGTGACTTCGACAGGAATTCATGCAACAGTTCAAAAATTACAAATGTCTGTCATCAACAAACAATGGAAAAGATAGATTTAATTCATGTTTTTGTTTACTTGAACAACACAATTTGGACAGCAAATATCCATCAAACTCAACAATGTCACTCGTACCAAGAATCTTTTGTCCATCAACCAAAACAGTTATATCTTCATTGTTATTGTTTTCTTCATCAATCAAATTGGACAAAGATGTAATAGAAATTCCAGAAACCATACCTTGAGCAGGTAAACAAGGATTAGTTTTACCTTTTTCTACCATTACAAACCTTCTCTCCTCGGAAAGGTATTAAAGCCAAAGCCCTTCACATGATCCTTGAGAAACCTGAAATGAAGAATAAACACAAAAACAATTCTCACTTTTCAAAGTGTCTCCTTCACAAAAATGATAGATGATAGTGTCTCCATGGTTGGTGAACTCGAAGGGACATGCGGAAATGATATTCACCAATTGAGCATATGAATCTATACCAGGATCAAAAGCATGAGTTGATCTTACCTTTTCAAGATGAAACAAGAATTTCATGTACAGCCACGTAAAATAAACAAGGAATGATTTTAAGTTATAATCAAAATCTTTAAATTTCGTTTCCTTAGTCATAGTCCAAGCATCAAGAAAACATAAATTATTTGCACAAAATTTAGGATGCATGAGTTCCCTACATATTGAACCAAAATAACAAATTCCAGGTTTGAACACACGAGTTTGGTCACTCGATTCAACATGCAACAAGAATTTCTTGATTTCCAATGTCCCACTCATGCTAATCAAAGAAGTTGGGATCAAGCAATCATTCCAATAATCATTAAACTCAAGTCTCACTTGATCAAACCTACACAAGCATGCAAAATTTACACAACAAGGTAGCAACATTGCGCCACCATCACAAACAATCGGACTAGGGGTTTTACATGGAAACTTTTTAACACACAAATTCAAAAATTGTTTGTGCTGATTTATACTTACTTCACCAACAAGCTCGTCAACACCACAATTTTCATGAGTAATGCTTTCCTTGCCATCATTTACAATAAACACATCTCCATTAATCAAAGAATGGCAGTTGGCCATATCATCAATATAATCACAAACATTCAAATAGGTCGGTGGAGACTGAAACGCTTTATAACACTTACCTTCCTTACCTTATGGCATGGGTGGACTAGGATTACCTTTACCAACCAATGTGAACCGTCTCTCCTTTGGGAGGTAATGTAGATGGAACTTATTAATCAATTCTTCAGAAACCTGAAAAGAAGAAGCAATACAAGGAGAACTTGTAGTTTGGTTAGTTGAAACACTTCTCGCTTTTTCTTGCTCTCGTTCTTCATTTTCACTCGCTTCTTTTTTGAACTCACTTTCTCTTTTAAAAACACTCATTTCTTGATCATTTTTCTTTCTTTCTTCATACTCACTCTCTTTTTCAATTTTCTTTTTCTTCTTACATTCTTTTTCACTCTCGATCTCGATCTTAATCTCTTTTTCCTTCTCTTTTTCTTTTTCACTTTCTTTTTCAATTTCATTTTTCTTTTTCTTATTCTCTTTGTGCTTTCTTTCACACTCTTTTTCTTTTGTTTCTTTTTTTCTTTCAAATTCTTTCTCACTTACTTTTTCAATTTTATTACTAGAGGAAGAATACAAGAAGGAATTAGAATGAGAGACTTTTCATTGAGAATGAGAAGAGGGGTCTTCATACAAACGACAATAATCTCTTCGAGATTGATTCTTCATGGATGGATAACTTGGTGTACACGGCGATCTACTTGGACCTTCTCGTTCATCACCGTAATAGGCTTCAAACTCGAAACTTGTTTGATTTCATTTCGAACTCCTTGATGAAAAAGAATCACGAGATAGGTCTTTTACAAAATAGTCATTGGATGATTATTTTCTTGATCGTCTTGAATCTGCCCCTCGACTTGATGAACTTTGCTCTCGTTGGGTTCTTGCTCGATGATCTCCCTTTTCTTGGATAGGCTTAATTTTTCGTTCGAGCATGCACTCCATCTCTTTCAACAAATACTAAAATTAAAATTTTGAAAATTCTTCTCGTAACATGATTTAAAAAAATGATTAAAATAGAAAGATGAAATCCTCGCCACAAACCTCACTATTTCACTCAGAAAGAAAATAATGGATGAGCACTCCACTCCTATTTTCACTTGATGTGATCCGGCCCGGGTAGACGAGTCGAATTCACGTAGTTGCCCAATCGTAATTCGAGAGAGTCGTTCGTACCTCGGATTTTAGAAATAGAAGTGAATGGATAGGTTCGGATAGCGGAAGGTTTTCAAAAGTTATGCAAAAGGGTAGTGATATGTTCGGCTAAGGAAACAAGAAAGGATGTTGGATAGATGGGGGATGGAAAAATGATCTCAACGTCAGGAATGATTCAACACTAAAAAGTGTCACCCCGATTCCTATATTGTTAAGGTGAAAAGATGGATAGAAGGATAGGTGAACGCCACACCAAGAGTGGTGATAAGTTCAAAACAAGTCGGTTGACACCACTAGCACAAGCTAGATAAGTCTTCGAAACTTGTACGAGATATGAGAGGAAGCAACCTCACAAGAACAAAAGTTCAATAACAAATTTGGCAAAAGTCCCTTACAAATGAAATCAACAAACTATTTATACTAGTTTCTTATGCTAGCCGAATAGTCCATTCATGAACTTAACAATTAAGTAATGTACCTAATTAAGACATGAAACTTTCTATAAAAATGACCAATGGTATCCTTGTCCATGTTCGGCCGATTGGGAGGTGAGTGGGCAGCTTCATGTATGAGCAAGCTTTGGAAGCCAATGGGATTGTCTAGGTTCAGCCATGGGATGCATGAAACTCTCAAGGGGTGTCTCTTGGCCGAATAGGTGCTTAGAAAACTCCAAGGGTCCTCCTACATGCATCGGTTGTACATGGAACTTGGAAGGGGGCTTGAACCTAGCTGTACATGCACTTGCATTAATTACCCTCCATTCATGCATGTGTGCCGTCCAAGGGAGATGCACCTTTCAATATGCATTAACCTTCCATGTACATGAATGTATGTCCTCCAAACATTGAACCGAACCATGCATGAATCTTCCCGTTCAATGAACATTCCCGTTCATGCACCTTGCATTAAATGCCATGAATGTATCTTCCAAATTTGGCTAACCTACAAAATTAAATAACAAAATTAAATAACACACAACTATTCATATAATTATAAATTAAAATAATAACTAAATAACTTAATAACACTAACTAAACTTGGACACAATAATTATAAGTCAACCTATAATAAATTCGGCTAGCTCAAATAGTCAAAAACACCTAGTGAGCTAAATTGAGCTAGGGAATTCGGCATGAGCTGTAACAAACTTAGTTATAAGCTAGATTAAAACTTAATTTATTAAAATGAAAAAGGAATGAGCTGAATCGAGCTAAGTTCAAGCTCAAACGAGCTAAAATAAGCTCAAGTGAGCTGATGCGAGCTGAATGGCGCATGGGGGAGATGGAGAGGAGCTGAGATCGGATTGTAAAATGGTGCATGGAGTCTTCAAGGAGTTGTTCTTAGCTCCTCCAACGTTATGGAGCTGGTTATCATCCCAAATGTGCAACACAAAGGCTGATATAGCATCTTGAATTTGCTTGGTTTGAGCTCGGGTCATGGGGCCTTTTGGAAGCTCGATTGATTCTAGGTGTGCATTCGAGGATGCCCTGGGTGTGCTCACATCATCACTCATTTAGGCTTTTCAACTCTCGAATGCTCTCACAACCTCTAGCCTTTTACCACTCAAGCTTAATCTCGTAACCTCGTAGTTTGTTTCTTTTGACTCGTCTTGGTGCTTTGGGGTCGGCTTCAAAATTGGTTACAAGGGATAAGATGTTACGGTGTACGGGTAGGCTAAAAGAAAGTTTTTGGTATAGTGTGGCGTTTTGGGAATAGGGGGTACAAAGTTTGATAAAAATATTATTTTGAAGATTGAAACAATGATATCAACAACAGAGAAGAAATTTGAACATGATGTGATTCGGCCCGGGTAGATGAGTCAAATTTACGTAGTTGCACGATTGTAGTTCGAGAGAGCCGTTCATGCCTCAGATTGTTGTAATAGTAGTAAAAGAATTAGAATAGGATAGCAGAAGGTTTCAAGAAGGGTAAGTTTAGTATAGGTTCGGTTAAGGGTAGCAAAGATAGATGAAGGATAGAAGGCTCAGTTTTGGTTAACAAGAAAAAAGATATAAAAGATGGAAATGGAAATCGAACTCAACGTCAGGAATGATTCAACACTAAGAAGTGCCACCCCGATTCCTATATTGTTAAGGTGAAAAATATGGATATGTGAACGCCACACCAAGATTGGTGATAAGTTCAAAACAAGATGATTGACGCCACTAGCACAAGCCAGATAAGTCGTTCGAAACTTGTATGAGATATGAGAGGAAGCAACCTCACAAGAACAATGTTCATTAACAAATTTGGCAAAAGTCCTTTTACAATGAAATGAGCAAACTATTTATAAGCTATCATGTAGTAACCGAATGGACAAACTAGCTAGCTTAAAGACTAAGCAAATTCGGTCATGAGTTAGCTAGAATGTTCTAGAATAAAAACATTAATTGACTAGGTCTTTATTCAGCTGATGGAAGTGTATTGGGCAGCTTCATGTATGAGCATAAACACTTGGATGAATGTGAAGCTTTGGAAGCCAAAGGGATTGTCTAGGTTCGGCCATGGGATGCATGTAGCTTCCAAAAGGTGTCTCTTGGCCGAATAGGTGCTTAGAAATTCCAAAAGTCCTCCCACATACATTCGGCTATACATGGAACTTGGAAGGGAGCTTGAATTTGGACATACATGAACTTGCATTAAATGCCATGCATACATGCATGTATGCCATCCAAGGGAGATGCACCTTTCAATATGCATTAACTTTCCATGTACATGAATGTATGTCCTCCAAACATTGAACCAATCCATGCATGTATCTTCCCATTCAATGAACATTCCCGTTCATGCACCTTGTCATGAATGAATCTTCCACATTCGGCTAACCTACATAATTAAATAAAATAATTAAATAACACACAACTATTCATATAATTATAATTTAAAATAGTAACTAAACAATTTAATGACACTAACTAAATTTGGACATAATAATTATAAGTCAACTATAATATTAAATTCGGCTAGCTCAAATAGTCAAAAACACTTAGTGAGCTAAGTTGAGCTAGGGAATTCGGCATGAGCTATAGCAAACTTAGTTAAAAGCTAAATTAAAACTTAGTTTATTGAAATGAAAAAGGAATGAGCTGAAACGAGCTAAAATCAAGCTCAAACGAGCTAAAATAAGCTCAAGCGAGCTGATGTGAGCTGAATGGCACATGGGGAGCTGGAGAGAAGCTGAGATCGAATTGTAAAATGGTGCATGGAGTCTTCAAGGAGTTGTCCTTAGCTCCTCCAACGTCATGGACCTTGTTATCATCCCAAATGTGCAACACAAAGGCTGATACATCATCTTGAATTTGCTTGGTTTGAGCTCGAGTCATGGGGCCTTTTGGAAGCTCGATTGATTCTTGGTGTGCATTTGAGGATGCCCCGGGTGTGCTCACATCATTCCCCCCGTCTTCAAAGCGACTTGTCCTCAAGTCGAGCCATTTGTCCATGGGAGAACTTTGACTCGTGCATGGTTTTCCTCGGTTAAATGGGATGGAAGATGTCACACAAACTTGAAAAATTCTTACCACAGTCGGTAAAAAGAAACTCAAAAGAGTCAGATTCAAATGTGTTCGATAGTTCATAAAAAATTCATTCAATCGAACTTATGCCAAAAATTTCAATTGGACAAAGCAAGCATACGTAAATTTATCGAAGAGTCTCGTTAGACCATCATTGCAAACATGAAAACTAAGTTGGATCAAGGGATAATTGGTTGTAAATGATGGCAGGCACTTAAACACATTATTCCTCATCCAAAACATTTTAATTTCTTTAATCGAATATAGCAACTCATTTGGTCCCTTGTCTTGTTCTTGCAAGGTATGCTAACTCTTTCTTTCATTTTTGAACAACATGAGGAGTGTCTCCAAATTCCAACATAATAATCACATCATTACAATGTCAAAAGGAAAAATCCATCACATCAAAGTACAAATAATTTCCAAACAACAAATCAATGGAATTTTCAACTTCAATCGAATTGAGCAAAGATATTTGAAAATTTTCAGATGACTTACCTTGACGAATATGAAGAAAAGACAATTGAGGATTGGGTTAACCTTTCTCAGTCAAAATGAATCTTCTCTCTTTGGATAGATAACGTAAGACAAACCTATTACTCTGATAACTTTGAATAGGTGGTGACGCACCATGACATGTCTTGCTCCTCGAGGGGTGGAATTCACAAAAATGAGAATGGCTAGTATTAACGAAAACTATGGACTTAAATGGAAGAGGGAAATTACCATGAAGATTTGATTCAATTCCAAAAACATAGGTTTGTTTTACCTTCTCGAAATGAAACAAAAATTCCAGATGTGGCCAAGCAAGGTGATTAGTAAACGAATCAAAATTAAAACCCAAATCATTGAATTTCACCTTCTTATCAAAAGTTCGAACATCAAGCAAACATAATTTGAATGCAAATATGCAAAGTGCTTAATGTTTCCATAAAATGAATTCATGTAGCAAATACCAGGCTTGAACACACGAACTTGATTAGGAATTCCAACAAGCAACATATTAGAAGAAGATATAATCAACTCACCACACGAATTATATTTCATTAGTTTAAACACACATGTTGAATTGACAAAACCGAGCATACCAATATGAAAAGGTTCATGTTTCAAGAGTATCAATTGGGAATGCAAATCATTACATAGAAATTTCGGACAAAAACTCAAATATTGTTCATGAAGAACACAATTGCACATATCATGTGAAGATCTTTTAACATGGATGCCAAACAAAGAATTTTTATAATCAAACAAATCAAAATGTGAAAAACTATTATCACACACATTCATAATTTGCACAGGATGAACCAATCCAACAGAATCAACAGATTTGTCGTTATAAAACATGTCATAAGACGGAATCTTCATGGCACCTTTTGAAACAACATCGTTAACATTAATATGTGAACAGTAATTAACCAAATCGAGTGACTTTGATTCGATAAACAAAGAATCCTTACCTTCCTTACCTTCAATCGCAAGTGGGTGGTTGTCATTTGCGAACTCATCTTTTTCGAACAACCTAAAACTCCTCTCGTTTGGAAGGTAATGTAGATGGAATTGGTCACACAAACTTCTAGGAACCTAAAAAGTTAAATCACAAAAAGATCGAACATGTGGCTTAGTAGAAATAATCCTCACTTGCTCACTTATTTTCCCACTCGATTCTTTTTTCTTCTGAATCACTCGTTTCTTTTATTTCAATTTCTTTCTCTTTAATCTCTTTTTCAATTTCTTTTTCAACTTCTTTTTCTCTCTCAAATTTCTTTTCATTCTCTTTTTCAATCTCATTTTCTTTTTCATTTTCTTTTTGCTTTTCAAAGGCTTTTTCAAGTTCTCTCAAGATTTGCTCATTTTCTCTCTTACTTGCCTCTTGCCTCTCTTTTCTTTTTATTTCGTTTTCTTTTTCTTCCTTTGCTTTTTCTTTTTTTTTTCTTTGTTTTCTCTTTACAAGAATGTACAAAAGAAAGATGAGAATACAAATCTTGTTCGAAAGATGAAGAACTATTTGCATATGATTCACAATCAAGACTTTGTGAAGAATACTCCGAGTAAGATTTCGTTGACGATCTAGTAGGAGTATGTCTTTCTCTCCGATCGCCATCTTGGAACAAATCAAAATCGTAATCGGCTTCTTGTCTTCTCAAATTTCTTGATGAAAAGGACTTTCGATCCAAGTCACTTCTCAAATTCACTGATGAATATGAGTCATAGTATGAGTCTCTTTGTCTCGAAGTAGATGGCGAAAAGGAATTACGATAGGAACTTTTTCTCAAGTAGTAGTCAGGGGTATATCTCCGTGGGGTTCTTGTCTCCATTTTTTGACTAGAAGAAACTCTATCACTTTGATCTTGTTTTTCCAAATGATTTAATCTCTCGTGTATGTTCTTAGTGTTGGACTCCATCATTTTTCGCATTTCTTATACCAAGTATTGGTATTCCAATTCGGTGAACTCTTCGCGTGACATGATTTTTGTTACTGAAAAGAAAATGTTAGATCACAACACAAAATAAAAAAAAAATCAAGTACCTCACCACAAATCTCACTATTTCACTCGCAAAGAAATATTGATGAACACTCCACTCGTGTTTGCACTCATTTTTAGGCTTTTTCAAACTATCAAATGTTCTCACACACTCTAGCCTTTTACCACTCAAGCTTACTCTCGTAACCTCGTATTTTGTTTCTTTTGACTCGTCTAGATGCCTTGGGGTCGACTTCAAAATGGTTATAAGGGATAAGATTTATAGGTGTACGGGTAGGCTAAAAGAATTTTTTTTTTTGGTATAGTGTGGCGTTTGGAAATGGGGGGTATAAAGTTGATGAAAAGAACACATGTTGATCGGAACAAAATAATAGAAAGAACTTGTTCACTTTACTTTTTTTTTTTTATAATTTTGTATCTTTTTTTTACAACTTTCAATATAGCACTTTTACAATGATAAAAACGAAAATAAAACTTAAAATTTTTTTATTTTTTTTGAATTTTTTCACTACGAACCTAGTTTAATCTTGATACGAACGTCGGTGCCTCTCGATTTACAAGCTCTGATACCAAATAATGTGATTTGGCCCGGGTAGATAAGTCGAATTCACATAGTTGCCCGATTGTAGTTCGAGAGAGTCGTTCGTGCCTCAAATTTTTGTAATAGTAGTAAAAGAATTAGAGTAGGATAACGGAAGGTTTCAAGAAGGGTAAGTTTAGTATAGGTTCGGTTAAGGGTAGCAAAGATGGATGAAGGATAGAAGGCTCAGTTTTGGTTAACAAGAAAAAAGATATAAAAGATGGAAATCAAAATCGAACTCAACGTCAGGAATGATTCAACACTAAGAAGTGTCACCCCGATTCCTATATTGTTAAGGTGAAAAATATGAATAGGTGAACGCCACACCAAGATTGGTGATAAGTTCAAAACAAGATGATTGACGCCACTAGCACAAGCCAGATAAGTCGTTCGAAACTTGTATGAGAAATGAGAGGAAGCAACCTCACAAGAACAATGTTCATTAACAAATTTGGCAAAAGTCCTTTTACAATGAAATGAGCAAACTATTTATAAGCTATCATGTAGTAACCGAATGGACAAACTAGCTAGCTTAAAGACTAAGCAAATTCGGTCATGAATTAGCTAGAATGTTCTAGAACAAAAACATTAATTGACTAGGTCTTGATTCAGCTGATGGAAGTGTATTGGGCAGCTTCATGTATGAGCATAAAAACTTGGATGAATGTGAAGCTTTGGAAGCCAAAGGGATTGTCTAGGTTCGGCCATTGGATGCATGTAGCTTCCAAAAGGTGTCTCTTGGCCGAATAGGTGCTTAGAAATTCCAAAAGTCCTCCCACATACATTCGGCTATACATGGAACTTGGAAGGGAGCTTGAATTTGGGCATACATGAACTTGCATTAAATGCCATGCATACATGCAAGTGTGCCGTCCAAGGGAGATGCACCTTTCAATATGCATTAACTTTCCATGTACATGAATGTATGTCCTCCAAACATTGAACCGATCCATGCATGTATCTTCCCGTGCAATGAACATTCCCGTTCATGCACCTTGTCCTGAATGAATCTTCCACATTCGGCTAACCTACATAATTAAATAAAATAATTAAATAACACACAACTATTCATATAATTATAATTTAAAATAGTAACTAAACAACTTAATGACACTAACTAAATTTGGACATAATAATTATAAGTCAACTATCATATTAAATTCGGCTAGCTCAAATAGTCAAAAACACTTAGTGAGCTAAGTTGAGCTAGGGAGTTCGGCATGAGCTGTAGCAAACTTAGTTAAAAGCTAAATTAAAACTGAGTTTATTGAAATGAAAAAGGAATGAGTTGAAATGAGCTAAAATCAATCTCAAACGAGCTAAAATGAGCTCAAGCGAGCTGATGTGAGCTGAATGGCGCATGGGGGAGCTGGAGAGGAGCTGAGATCGGATTGTAAAATGGTGCATGGAGTCTTCAAGGAGTTGTCCTTAGCTCCTCCTACGTCATGGACCTTGTTATCATCCCAAATGTGCAACACAAAGGCTGATACGACATCTTGAATTTGCTTGGTTCGAGCTCGAGTCATGGGGCCTTTTGGAAGCTCGATTGATTCTTGGTGTGCATTCGAGGATGCCCCAGGTGTGCTCACATCATTCCCCCATCTTCAAAGCGACTTGTCCTCAAGTCGAGCCATTTGTCCATGGGAGAACTTTGACTCGTGCATGGTTTTCCTCGGTCAAATGGGATGGAAGATGTCACACAAACCTGAAAAATTCTTACCACAGCCAGTAAAAAGAAACTCAAAGGAGTCAGATTCAAATGTGTTCGATAGTTCATAAAAAATTCATTCAATCGAACATATGCCAAAAATTTCAATTGGACAAAGCAAGCATACGTAAATTTATCGAAGAGTCTCGTTAGACCATCGTTGCAAACATGAAAACTAAGTTGGATCAAGGGATAATTGGTTGTAAATGATGGCAGGCACTTAAACGCATTATTCCTCATCCAAAACATTTTAATTTCTTTAATCGAATATAGCAACTCATTTGGTCCCTTGTCTTGTTCTTGCAAGGTATGCTAACTCTTTCTTTCATTTTTGAACAACATGAGGAGTGTCTCCAAATTCCAACATAATAATCACATCATTACAATGTCAAAAGGAAAAATCCATCACATCAAAGTATAAATAATTTCCAAACAACAAATCAATGGAATTTTCAACTTCAATCGAATTGAGCAAAGATATTTGAAAATTTTCAGATGACTTACCTTGACGAATATGAAGAAAAGACAATTGAGGATTGGGTTAACCTTTCTCGGTCAAAATGAATCTTCTCTCTTTGGATAGATAACGTAAGACAAACCTATTACTCCGATAAATTTGAATAGGTGGTGACGCACCATGACATGTCTTGCTCCTCGAGGGGTGGAATTCACAAAAATGAGAATGGTTAGTATTAACGAAAACTATGGACTTAAATGGAAAAGGGAAATTACCATGGAGATTTGATTCAAGTCCTTTTACAATGAAATGAGCAAACTATTTATAAGCTATCATGTAGTAACCGAATGGACAAACTAGCTAGCTTAAAGACTAAGCAAATTCAGTCATGAATTAGCTAGAATGTTCTAGAATAAAAACATTAATTGACTAGGTCTTGATTCAGCTGATGGAAGTGTATTGGGCAGCTTCATGTATGAGCATAAACACTTGGATGAATGTGAAGCTTTGGAAGCCAAAGGGATTGTCTAGGTTCGGCCATTGGATGCATGTAGCTTCCAAAAGGTGTCTCTTGGCCGAATAGGTGCTTAGAAATTCCAAAAGTCCTCCCACATACATTCGGCTATACATGGAACTTGGAAGGGAGCTTGAATTTGGACATACATGAACTTGCATTAAATGTCATGCATACATGCATGTGTGCCGTCCAAGGGAGATGCACCTTTCAATATGCATTAACTTTCCATGTACATGAATGTATGTCCTCCAAACATTGAACCGATCCATGCATGTATCTTCCCGTTCAATGAACATTCCCGTTCATGCACCTTGTCCTGAATGAATCTTCCACATTCGGCTAACCTACATAATTAAATAAAATAATTAAATAACACACAACTATTCATATAATTATAATTTAAAATAGTAACTAAACAACTTAATGACACTAACTAAATTTGGACATAATAATTATAAATCAACTATCATATTAAATTCGGCTAGCTCAAATAGTTAAAAACACTTAGTGAGCTAAGTTGAGCTAGGGAATTCGGCATGAGCTGTAGCAAACTTAGTTAAAAGCTAAATTAAAACTTAGTTTATTGAAATGAAAAATGAATGAGCTGAAACGAGCTAAAATCAAGCTCAAACGAGCTAAAACGAGCTCAAGCGAGCTGATGTGAGCTGAATGGCGCATGGGGAGCTGGAGAGGAGCTAAGATCGGATTGTAAAATGGTGCATGGAGTCTTCAAGGAGTTGTCCTTAGCTCCTCCAACGTCATGGACCTTGTTATCATCCCAAATGCACAACACAAAGGCTGATACAGCATCTTGAATTTGCTTGGTTTGAGCTCGAGTCATGGGGCCTTTTGGAAGCTCGATTGATTCTTGGTGTGCATTCGAGGATGCCCCAGGTGTGCTCACATCAGAACACTTCACTTCTTTTTCTTTTTTTTTTAATTTTGTTTTTTTTAACTTCAATATAGCACTTTTACAATGATAAACGAAAATACAACTTGAACTTCTTTTTTAATTCATATTTTTTTTGTTTACAACGAACCTATTTCGATCTTGATACGAATGTCGGTGCCTCTCATTTTATAAGCTCTGATACCAAATGATGTGATTCAGCTTGGGTGATTGAGTTGAATTCACATAGTTGCCCGATTGTAGACGAGAGAGTCGTTCGTGCCTCAAATTTTAGAAATAGAAGTGAATGGATAGGTTTGGATAAGTGGAAGGTTTCAAAGAAGTGTAGGGTTAGTAATAGGTTCAGCTAAGGGTAGCAAAGATGGATGTTGGATAGATGGCTTGGTTCGGTGATAACAAGAAAGAAATTTGAAAGATGGGGATGGAAAACGAACTTAACATCAGGAATGATTCAACACTAAAAAGTGTCACCCCGATTCCTATATTGTTAAAGTGGAAAGATGGAATAAAAGATAGGTGAACGCCACACCAAGATTGGTGATATGTTCAAACAAGGTCGATTGACACCACTAGCACAAACTAGATAAGTCTTTCGAAACTTGTACGAGATATGAGAGGAAGAAACCTCACAAGAACAATGTTCATTCAATAATTTGGCAAAAGTCCTTTTACAATGAAATGAGCAAACTATTTATAAGCTATCATGTAGTAACTGAATGGAGAAACTAGCTAGCTTAAAGACTAAGCAAATTCGGTCATGAACTAGCTAGAATGTTCTAGAATGAAAACATTAATTAACTAGTCTTGATTCGGCTGATGGGAATGTGTTTGGATAGCTTCATGTATGAGCTTTAATCACTTGAATGAATGTGCACCTTTGGGAGCTCAACGGGTTGTCTAGGTTCGGCCAAGGTGTGCATGAAACTTCCAAGAGGTGTCTCTTAGCCGAATAGGTGCTTAGAAAACTCCAAGGGTCCTCCCACATGCATCGACTGTACATGGAACTTGGAAGGAGGTGATGCGAGCACGCCCAGCGAACCTCTTCAAACAAGTCTCCCTAGTCGAGCTGTGACGTGTTGGCAAGCTAATCCCAGCTCGTTTCCAGCTCCACAAGCTCTATCCAGCTCAAATCCAGCTCATTCAAGCCCAATCTAGTTGCATGAGCTAAACCGAGCTTACTCTCCTAGCTCATTTTCAACTCACGAGCTAAACCTTAGCTCAACTTCAGCTTAGGAGTTTAACCTCAGCTCATTTTAGCTCATGACTTAAACATCAGCTCGTGGAGTTCACCATGACTGCATTTGACTACTATTGACTTTTTATTTAATAAGTTCAAAGACTTTTGAAATTTTTGTTAATGTTATGCTGCCGAAATTGTAAGGCAAACTTTTATTATATTTCGTTCAAAGATTCGTTTGGCATTCCTAGCATTCTAGTTGTGTCAATCGTGTTCTTTGTCGATTTTGAACTTATCACTACTCGTAGTGTAGTGTTCAAACATACCGAGGTTCCTATCTTGTTAGATAGTGGGTCGAGGTTTTCCTTTACAAAACCCAAACTGAACTAAAAGAGCCTATAAACAACGGGTCGATACCAAATCGGTATTGGTTCTTGTTTTCCTTCTTTGTTCGATCCCATTTCTTTCTTACCCAAAACATACCAAAATCGTCCAATTTGTTCATATTCCTTTGTTCCTACCCTTTCGTTCCTACCATTCTATTCGTACCCCTTTTTCTACTTCGGCCATTCCTTCAACTCAACTAAACCTAATGTAACTTCTCATAGACGATCGGGCAATCTACATACGACTCGACTCTCCTCGAGGCAGATTGTATCAGGAGGCTTGAACCTAGCCGTACATGCACTTGCATTAATTGTCCTCCATGCATGCATATGTACCATCCAAGGAAGATGTATCTTTCAATATTCATTAACCCTCCATGTACATGAATGTAAGGCTTCCAAACATTGAACCGTACCATGCATGTATCTTCCCGTTCAATGAACATTCTCATACATGCACCTTGTCTTGAATGAACCTCCACATTCGGCTAACCTACATAATTAAATAACATAATTAAATAAAATAATTATTCATATAATCATAATTAAGAATATTAACTAAACAACTTAATGACACTAACTAAATTTAGACATATTAATTATAAGTCAACTATCAAATTAAATTCGGCTAGCTCAAATAGTCAAAAACACTTTATGAGCTAAGTTGAGCTAGGGAATTCGGCATGAGCTGTAACAAACTTAATTAAGAATAAATTTTAAACTTAGTTTATTGTAATATAAAAGAAATGAGCTGAAACGAGCTAAATTCAAGCTCAAGTGAGCTGATTGGAGCTGAATGGCACATGGGGAGCTGGAGAGGAGCTGAGATCGGATTGCAAAAGAATGCATTGAGTCTTCAAGGAGTTGTCCTTAGCTCCTCCAACGTCATGGTCCTTGTTATCATCCCAAATGTGCAACACCAAGGCTATTAAGGCGTCTTGAATTTGCTTGGTTCGAGCTCGAGTCATGGGGCCTTTTGGAAGCTCGATTGAATTATGAATTGCATTCGAGGTGCCCCGGGTGTGCTTACATCACTAGCTCATTGCTGCAATATCGACGAGGAAGAGGAGAGAGATGTTTGTCCTTGGTATCATGATATTCTATGATATGTGAAGAATCATGAATACCCTGATCAGGCAACGAAAAATGATAAGAGAACGTTGAGGAGGTTGGCCAGTGATTATGTTTTAGACGGAGAGATACTGTATAAAAAGAGGAAAGATCAGGTGCTGCTAAGATGTGTTGACGCTATTGAAGCTAGAAAAATACTAGAAGAAGTCCATGAAGGTGCCTACGGGACACATGCCAATGGGTTCACAATGGCCAGGCAAATCATAAAATTCGGGTACTACTGGTCTATGATGGAAGGAGATTGCATCGGTTACGCCAAGAAATGCCATAAGTGCCAGGTTTATGGAGACAAGATTCATGTGCCTCATTCACCTCTTCATGTTATGACGTCTCCATGGCCTTTCTTAATGTGGGGCATGGACGTCATCGGGCCAATCTCACCAAAGGCTTCTAACGGACATCGATTCATTTTTATGGTCATCGATTACTTCACCAAGTGGGTAGAGGCTGCTTCATATGCCAATATCACAAAGTCGACAGTCAGCAAGTTCTTGAAGAAGGAGATCATATGTCAATATGACATGCCAGAAAGGATCATATCTGACAGCACGCTGAATTTGAATAATAGTATGATAGTAAAGGTCTGCAGGCAATTTAGAATTAAGCACCAAAACTCATCACCATATCACTCAAAAATGAATGGTGCAGTTGAGGCAGCTAATAAAAATATCAAGAAGATTGTAGGGAAAATGACTGAGTCCTAAAAGGATTGGCATGAAAAGTTACCATTTGCACTTTATGTCTATCGAACATCTGTTAGAACTTCTATCAGGGCAACACCTTACTCATCTGTTAGAACATCTGTTAGAAATGTCGACCCACAACGCTTCAGGGATGGGCAGTGGCGTGTATAAGCCATGGGGTTGAACCTTCGATTTAGCTTGCTTACATGCTATACACCTCTCACAAACCCGCTCAATGTCCTTTCGCATCCGTGGCCAATAGAAGTGTTTGTGGAGAGTGGCAAGCGTTTTTGATACGACCACACCTCCCGAGTTGCCAGTTACCAATGTAGATCCTCTCGAGTTGCCTGTAGGACCGATTACCTGAGCTCGAGCAAAGAGATTCAAAGATGCAACAACAGCATTAGTTGATAGAGTTTGGGGTGAAACCGTTGCTGGACTTATCGAAAGCTTTTGGACCAGCAAGCCGAGTGACCCATGCATTCTCCTTCAAGCTCAAATCAGCTCAAATCAGCTCAATTTCAACATAACTTAGCTCAACGAGCTCTTTTCAGCTCATTTCATTATTGAGTTTATTATGCTGGAATAAATCATTTAAGTTGCTGTTAGTTAAATTAGTTATTTAGTTTTAATAATTAATTTGTCATAATCTGGACATGTTTTAATTATGTTCTAAATTAAGTGCTTAATTAAATAGGACCAATTAAATATGTCTTAACTATTACAAAGATTAATTATGTCCAGCCTAATTTATGGTGCAGGATTTATTTGTTTTATGTTGCCGAATTAATGTGTCTAAAAGGGATTTAATTTGCTGCTTTAATTGTTGTAGGTACATTACCCCTTGGACGGCATAGGTGCATGGATGATTTAGAGATGGTGTGCTGATCTTTTGGTGTTCCCTAAGTGTCCATTCGGCCAACCCTTGCAACTCTTCAAGAAGATCGATCGGCTACCCAAGACAAATTAAGGCTATTCACACCCACCCAATTATTCCTTTCACACCAAGGGCTGTTCGGACATGCGTGGCTGTTCAAATCAGTTTGTTCACATTCTAAGACTATTGAAGTGCTCTAGACAGCTCCTTAATCACATGAACATTCGGCTGAACCAAGCAGCAACATTAAATCAAATTCAAGCATTTGGCTGAACCTATTGATTGCATTTCAGCTCCCAAACAACCCATTCTGTTTTCCTATTAAATCAAGGCATCTAGAAGCTGCCCCTTGCCGTTCTCCATGCACAAGAAACTTCAAGGAAGCTTCATCAGAAATTCTGGAATTTTCAGCTAACCATTTAGCTACCTCAAGAGCCTATTCGGCTATCCCTTGTATTCACTATAAATTTGGCTTGTGTTACTTTGTAAAGGACTTTTGGCAAATTTTATAAAAACTGAATTTTTTGTTCTTGTAAGAACTTCTTCTCTAAGTCTCGAACTTATCACTAGTTTTAGTGTGGCGTTCAAAACCCTGTATACCGAGGTTCCTATCTTGTTAGATAGTGGGTCGAGGTTTCCCTTTACCAAACCCAAACCGAACTAAAAAGAGTCTTTAAACAACGGGTCGATACCAAATCGATATTGGTTCTTGTTTGTACTTTTTTTTGTTCAACCCCATTTCTTCATTTACCAAATTGTACCTAAATCGGCCATTTCGTTCGTACCATTTCATAATACCATTTCGTTCTTACCCTTCATACCATTATGTCCATTTCTTCAACTTCCCTTATCTAAATCTGAATTAACTATCCCTTCTATTTTCGATGAAGCTTTCTCGAAGACTATCGGGTAATCTACATACGACTCAACTCAAGTCGAGGTGAGCTCGTATCAGTTTTATTGACTCCAAAATGGCCCATAAGCCCGCCACTATGTGCCTCGTGCACTAGTAAGTCTCGAACAGATCCGCAGGGAATGCATAATTTACCTTCCTTGAAAAGGAAGCCCTCGTACCTATAAAAAGTGTCAAAAACACCGTTTTCGCAAGTAACATAGATCTCACCAAAATCAGAGTCATTAGCATAAGAATCTTTTAATAAAGCAAAACCTAGAATTTTGGAATCCAAATATGATAACAAGGTATACCTTCTCGAGAGCGCATCAGCCACTATATCATCTTTACCTTCCTTGTGCCTGATGACATATGGGAACGACTCGAGATATTCAACCCACTTCGCGTGGCGGTGGTTCAATTTATGTTGGCCTTTGATATGCTTCAAGGATTCATGATCGGAGTGTATGACGAATTCCTTTGGCCACAAATAATGTTGCCACGTCTCAAGTGCCCGTATGAGTGCATACATCTCTTTGTCATACACCGGATAGTTGAGTATGGCTCCACTAAGTTTCTCGCTAAAGTAAGCCATAGGTCGACCCTCTTGTGTCAAAACAGCGCCAATTCCAACACCTGAGGCATCGCACTCGATCTCGAAAGTCTTCGCAAAGTCTGGAAGAACAAGTAAAGGAGTGTTAGTTAAGCAAACTTTAATTTTATTAAATAAAGTTTCTTGTTCATCACTCCAACGGAAAGAGGAATTCTTTTTGATGACGCTCGTAAGAGGAGCAGCGATAGTGCTAAAGTTTGGTATGAAGCGTCGGTAAAAACTCGCAAGTCCATGAAAACTCCTAACTTGAGTGACACTCGTAGGTCTTGGCCAATCTTGAATGGCCTTAATCTTCTCTTGATCTACCTCGAGACCATTCGCGCTAACCACAAAACCTAGAAAGACAACTTTATCAGAACAAAATGAACATTTTTTTAGGTTAGATGTCTCTTTTCGCAAAACTTCTAAAATAGATTTCAGATGTCTTACATGCTCGTCAATGGATTTGCTATAGATCAATATATCGTCAAAATATACAACACAAAACTTACCGATAAAGGACCTTAATACGTAATTCATTAACCTCATAAACGTGCTAGGCGCATTGGTAAGACCAAAAGGCATAACCAACCACTCGTATAACCCGTATTTGGTCTTGAACGCAGTTTTCCATTCATCGCCCTCTCGCATTTAGATTTGGTGGTAGCCGCTTTTCAAGTCGATTTTTGAGAAAACCATGGCTCCACTAAGTTCGTCTAATCTAAGCGAGGGATGGGATGACCATATTTGATTGTAATTTTATTGACGGCTCGGCAATCAATGCACATCCGCCATGTCACGTCTTTCTTCGGCACCAACAGAACAGGAATGATGTGAGCACACCCGGGGCATCCTCGAATGCACACCAAGAATCCATTGAGCTGCCAAAAGGCCCCCTGACTCGAGCTCGAACCAAGCAACTTCAAGATGCTATATTAGCCTTTGTGTTGCACATTTGGGATGATAACAAGGTCCATGACGTTGGAGGAGCTAAGGACAACTCCTTGAAGACTCCATGCACCATTTTGCAATCCGATCTTAGCTCCTCTTCAGCTCCCCTATGCGCCATTCAGCTCACATCAGCTCATCTGAGCTCGTTTTAGCTCGTTTAAGCTTGAATTTAGCTCGTTTCAGCTCATTCCTTTTTCATTTCAATAAACTAAGTTTTAATCTAGCTTATAACTAAGTATGCTACAGCTCATGCCGAATTCCCTAGCTCAATTTAGCTCACTAAGTGTTTTTGACTATTTGAGCTAACCGAATTTATTATGATAAGTTGACTTATAATTATTGTGTCCAAATTTAGTTAGTGTCATTAAGTTATTTAGTTATTATTTTAAATTATAATTATATGAATAGTTGTGTGTTATTTAATTATGTTATTTAATTTTGTAGGTTAGCCGAATTTGGAAGATTCATTCATGACATTTAATGCAAGGTGCATGCATAGGAAGGTTCAATGGACGGCAATGAAGAGGCACATGCATGTTCATGATGGACATTCATGTATTTGAAGATTCATGGATCAAATTAATGATGGAACATGCATTGGACGGTTCATGTATTGATCATGTGTTCACATATTGTGTTCACACCATGATGACCCTTCGGTTGGATGTTCACACACAAGTGTCTACTCAAGCTCCTTGTTCACACCAAGTTTGACTCTTCATGAAGCCTTATTTAATTAAGCCACTCATGGTGAAACAACATGAATTCAAGGCTCCATTAAAGGAGTTAGCCGAATCTAGCCATGCATGTATGAAGATCATTTATCCAAGTACATCAATGCATATTCATGAAGCTATCCACTCACCTCCCATTCGGCCGAACATGGACAAGGACACCATTGGTCATTTTTCTAGAAAGTTCATGTCTTAATTAGGTACATTACTTAATCGTTAAGTTCATGAATGGACTATTCGGCTAGCATAAGAAACTAGTATAAATAGTTTGTTGATTTCATTTGTAAAGGACTTTTGCCAAATTTGTTAATGAACATTGTTCTTGTGAGGTTGCTTCCTCTCATATCTCGTACAAGTTTCGAAGACTTATCTAGCTTGTGCTAGTGGCGTCAACCGACTTGTTTTGAACTTATCACCATCCTTGGTATGGTGTTCACCTATCCTTCTATACATCGTTTCACCTTAACAATATAGGAATCGGGGTGATACTTCTTAGTGTTAAATCATTCCTAACGTTGAGTTCGATTTCTATTTCCATCTTTTATATATTTTTTCTTGTTAACCAAAACCGAGCCTTCTATCCTTCATCCATCTTTGCTACCCTTAACCGAACCTATACTAAACTTACCCTTCTTGAAACCTTCCGCTATCCTATTCTAATTCTTTTACTACTATTATAAAAATTCAAGGCACGAACGACTCTCTCGAACTACGAGCTGGATCACATCATTTGGTATCAGAGCTTGTAAATCGAGAGGCACCGACGTTCGTATCAAGATCGAAATAGGTTCATGGTGAAAAAAATTTGAAAAAAAATATTCGAACAAAAAAAATTGTATTTCCATTTTTATCATCAAAAAGTGATATGTTGAAGTTGTAAAAAAAAAAGAAATACGAAATTATAAAAAAAAAGTAAACTGATCAAGTTCTTCCTTTGTTTATATTTTGATCCGATCGACAAAGTGTTCTTTTCATCAAAATTTTAACCCCCCCATTTCCAAAACCACCACACTACACCAAAGAAAAATCTTTTCTTTTTAGCCTACCCATAGCCTATACATCTTAACCCTTGTAACCGATTTTGAAGCTGACCCTAAAGCACCAAGACGAGTCAAGAGAAACAAAATACGAGGTTACGAGAGTAAGCTTAAGTGGTAAAAGGCTAGAGTGTGTGAGAACATTTGAGAGTTTGAAAAAGCCTAAAAACGAGTGCAAACACGAGTGGAGTGTTCATCAATATTTCTTTACGAGTGAAATAGTGAGATTTGTGGTGAGGTACTTGATTTTTTTAATTTTGTTTTGTGATCTAACATTTTCTTTTCAGCAACAAAAATCATGTCATGCGAAGAGTTCACCGAATTAGAATACCAATACTTGGTACAAGAAATGCGAAAAATGATGGAGTCCAACACTAAGAATATACACGAGAGATTAAATCATTTGGAAAAACAAGATCAAAGTGATAGAGTTTCTTCGAGTCGAAAAATGGAGACAAGAACCCCACGGAGATATACCCCCGACTACTACTTGAGAAAAAGTTCCTATCGTGATTCCTTTTCACCATCTACTTCGAGACAAAGAGATTCATACTATGACTCATATTCATCAGTGAATTCGAGAAGTGAATTCATGTAATATCCCGAATTAGGGCCTAATCGGAATAGTGGTTTCGTGACCACAAATCCGAAATAGAAATAATTATTTTATAATTATTTTGAGGTTTATGATATGATTGCATGATTGTGTGAAAAGTTTGTGAAGAAATTCTATGCATAAAATGCTTAATTTGAAGTTAGGGGCTAAATCGAATAAGTTGCAAAACTTGCATTCTAGAAGTTTTTAGTATGAAATTGCTTTGAAATATTAATTAGGAGGTCTTAAATAGCAATTTGACCAATTTCTAAAATTTTGGACAAAAATGGGCTTGTACATGAAAATTTTCAAAGAAAGGCATTAAGGGCATTTTGGTCATTTGGATAATTAATGAAATAAAATGGGAAAAATGACACAAAATAGTCATCTTCCCCATTAGTTGCTGCCGAATGCTCTATGTCTCCATAGCTAGGGTTTCTTCAACTTTCAAGCTTCATAGTAAGTGATTCCAAGTCCCGTTTTTAATGATTTTTATGTTTTTGAGAACCCGATAACTCGATAAAGCTTATGTTAGCAATAATTTAACCTAGGGTTTATATTTGGAAAAATACCCATAGGTAAAATTTGTGTATTTTGATGTTTTATGATAGAATATGATGTTTTAAATTATGTTAGACAACTTATACTACTCGATTTTAAGCAAAAACGAGTAAAAGGGCTTAATCGGTAAAAATACCTAATAGTCACAAGTACATGTTAGAGTGAGAATTTGATGTTGCCATAGAAGGGAAAAGTGATCAGCATGTTGTAAAACATAAGAATAAGGAATAAAGTTTAATCCTGAGCCTAGGGGCAAAAATGTAAATTTGCCAAAATTTGAATTAAGGATTAATTTGATAATGTGAGTATTAAATAAGCTAAATGTGTTATTTTAGATCAAGAAAGACGTGAAAACGACCCCAATCGAGGAAAAGAAAATATTGTGGATTAAATTGCAAAACCTTTGTATTTTGGTACCAAGGTAAGTTCATGTGTAAATAATGTAGCATAATTGTTATTTTAAGTCATTGATTCAATTATGTGATATGCTGATTTTTTTTATTATGAAATAAATGCTTTGTGGTTATTTTCGAATAAAATATAAATTGTTACCGAGTATTGGTTACGGCATTTTACGGAAGACGTCAAGGATATGTGTTCAAGGAAAATCCCGTTTGAACCTTAGGAATAGATTAGGATACAAGTGACATGTCACTAGGATGGTTGAGCATCCGAGCTCGTTGAGTTGAGTCCGAGTTCACTTATGGATGCGAATGTTCGAACTCGTTGAGTTGAGTCCGAGTTCGTGAGATGTAACTAGGCATCCGAGCTCGTTGAGTTGAGTCCGAGTTCATTATGGATACGAATGCCCGAGCTTGTTGAGTTGAGTCCGAGTTCGCTTATGGGCGGGTTACATGGTAGCTTGGCTACATATGTGGCACTTATGTGCAAACTTCCTACGTATCCGAATTATATTCCGATGAGTTCAACGGGTAAAGTTCTACTCAAATGAAGGAATACTTGAGATGAAAAGAGACGTATTGGTAAGTGATGTGAAATGGATACTTCGGACAGGTATGTACTTAACCCTCGGGTTGAGTATTGATACAATAACGATAAGGTAGTAAAATGATAAAAGATGATTAGAAATGAGATTTATGTTTTGGTGATACCATGCTAATGTTGTTTGGTATGATTGCTTTGTTATGTTACTTATTATTTGCATATGAACTTACTAAGCATTTATGCTTACTCCCTCTTTCTTACTCATTGTAGTTTTGGACAAGCCAGCTCAGGAGTCGGGATTGGTCGGAGGATCAGTCACACTATCCGGAAGAACTTTTCGGTAAAATGGCTTGTAAATTTAAGTATGGCATGTATAGCAAAATACTTATTTTGTGTAAACGATCTTATGGTATGGTGATGAAATGGTTGAGGAAGTGCTTGATAATGATAAATTATGGAAATGGATAGTTTAGAATATGTTTGATGTTATGGAAAGTTAATAAGTTACCTAGTTCATGAAAATTTATAAAAAGGATGAAATTTGCCATAAACAGAATATTACAGCAACACTGACGTGAGTTTGAAAATTTACTAAAAATCATAGAAATTGAATTTGGTGATGCATTAAATATCAAATTGAAGATTATTATGTCTAGTTTCACATGAAACAAACTAAACTGGTAAAAGAATTATATGTTAGAAGATATTTGTATTTTAGTGAAACAGGGTCAGAGCAGTTTCTGAATTCCCTGTTCCAACTTTATAAATTCACCATAAATTGTACAGATATAATTAGGTGGCTTATTTTATATCCTCAGAATCCTTATTGAGTATAGTTTCAGGATAAATAAACCTCATATTCATATGAATTTTATACAGAGAGAAAAGTGATTCGTAGTTAACAGAGGTCAGACTAGTCAAGCCCTGAAACAGGGGTAACTTTAACTAATAAATTGTACTAATTGGCCCAACCAAAAATTCTTAAAAAAAATTAGTAGATAGGCATATAAGTCTAGAAATGAAGGAAAATTTACGGATCTTGATTTTGAGTTTCGAAACTCGAGATATGATTTTTCTTGTGACTGTAACGCAAGTAGCTAAAAAGCTATGAATGTAGAAACAAATAATCTAAAGTTCTTAAAATGATAAATTAAGTTTAGTAACACCTCATACTTGACTCCGGTGATGGTCTCGGGCGTGGGGTGTTACATTTAGTGGTATCAGAGCAGGTTTAGTCGGTTCTCGGACTACGTGTTGTATGTACGGATTTTGCTATACATGCCATATGTATAAATTGTGATAGTGTGACGACTTCTGACCTTTTTCAATGATTTTTTTTTATAGTAAATGGATTCTGATCCAGCTGTGGCAGATGAAGTAGAGAGTAATCGCATGACTCGCTGAAGGAGCAAAGGCCGACTGAAAATCCACCTCCTACTATTGGTCGGGAGGAGGAGGAGAAAGGGTCGGGAAGCCTTTCTCCAAATGATGAGTGCATGGTACACTCGAGTTCATTTCACGAACCCAAATGTACAACCTCCACCTCCCCCAATTCCTCAACCTGTACCCCAGATGCCTCAAGGTATGGATCTGATGAAATTTCATAGAAATCCAGTTGACAGAATCCGCAAGCAAGGGGCCGGAGAATTTAAAGCAAATATTGATGATGATGCCGAGAAAGCAGAGTTTTGGCTTGAAAATTCTATTCGGGTATTTGATGAATTATCTTGTACACCTGAAGAATGTTTGAAATGCGCTATATCTTTGTTGAGGGATTCAGCCTACAATTGGTGGAAGACTTTGATTTCGGTGGTACCGAAAGAGAGAGTAACATGGGAATTCTTTCAAGAAGAGTTTCGGAAGAAATATATTAGTGAAAGATTTATGGATCAGAAGCGTAAAGAATTTCTTGAACTGAAGCAAGGTAATATGACGGTTACAGAATATGAAAGAGAGTTTGTTCGATTAAGTAAATATGCCAGAGAGTATGTTCCTACAGAGGCCAAGATGTGCCGACGATTTGAAGACGGGCTCAATGAAGACATCAAAGTATTTGTTGGAATTCTTGAATTAAAAGAAATGGTAGTATTGGTTGATCGAGCTTGTAAGGCTGAAGAATTACTTAAAGAGAAGAAAAAGGCAGAGATCGAGACTAGAAGTGAAAGAAAAGACCGATGAGCGGTTCATTCTCACAAAGAACTGGAAAGTCAAGAAATATGAATCCTCGTTCTCAAACTTCATTTGGGCAATCATATGGAAACTATAAGAAGCAAAATGTGGGTCCTAAGTCCCGGACTACTTCATTTTGGTCCGTCTGAGCAAATGAATGTTTTTCGATGTGGTTCTCTGGATCATTTTATTAGAGATCGCCTGAGAGAGCTGAAAAAGAAAAATTTCAGAATACAAAAACAAGTGGGGCGGATTCGAGAGGAAGATATCTAAGAAAAGCTGGGAGCGAAGCAAGCAAAGAAGAATGTAGCTGAGAGATGCACCGATTAGACAGGAAGGAAGGGCTCCAGCTAGAACTTATGCTATTAAAGCACGCGAAGATGCTTCCTCACTTTGATGTGATTACCGGTACATTTTCTCTCTATAATGTTAATGTTATTGCTTTGATTGATCCGGTTCTACTCATTCATATGTGTGCATGAAATTGGTGTTTAGTATGAATATACCGTTGAGAACACAGAATTTATGATTAGAGTGTCGAATCCGTTAGGCAAATGTGTGATTGTTGATAAAGTATGTAAGAAATGTCCTTTAAAGATTCAGGATCATTACTTTCCGGCAGACTTGATGTTGTTGCCGTTTGATGAGTTTGATGTTATTTTGGGCATAGATTGGTTGACACTGCATGATGCTAAAATAAATTGCAAAGAAAAAGTTATAGAATTAAAGTGTGAAAATGGTGAAACACTGCGGGTTGAATCAGATAAATCAGAGGCATTGCCTAGTGTGATTTCTTCAATGTCGGCTCAAAGATATTTAAGAAAGGGTTATGAAGCTTATTTGGCGTATGTAATTAATACAAAAGAAGTTGAAAAGAAAGTTGAATCAGTGCCGGTTGTGTGTGAATTTGCGGACGTATTTCCAGAAGAATTGCGGGGTTTGCCTCCAGTTAGGGAAGTAGAATTTGGTATTGATTTGATCTCGGGAACAACTCCGATTTCGATTGCTCCATACTGTAATGGCACCAGCAGAGTTGAAGGAATTAAAGTCGCAGATTGCAAGAGTTGGTGATAAAGGCTTTGTGAGACCGAGTTTTTCACCTTGGGGTGCTCCGTGTTATTTGTGAAAAAGAAGGATGGTTCTATGAGATTGTGTGTTGATTATCGGCAGTTAAACAAGGTGACAATCAAAAATAAGTATCCATTGCCAAGAATTGATGATTTGTTTGATCATCTAAAAGGAGCGACATGGTTTTCAAAGATTGATTTGAGATCTGGATATTATCAATTGCGGGTAAAAGAGTCGGATGTGCCTAAAATTGCTTTTAGAACAAGGTACGGTCATTATGAATTTTTAGTTATGCCATTTGGGTTGACAAATGCTCCAGCTCAAATCCAGCTTATTCGAGCTCAATCCAACTTGCCTGAGCTAAACCGAGCTCACTCCTAGCTCATATTCAGCTCACAAGCTAAACCTTAGCTCAACTTCAGCTTAGGAGTTTAATCTCAGCTCAACTTTAGCTTAAGGGCTAAAGCTTAGCTCATTTTAGCTCAAACCCAATTTTAGACTTTAATGCATTAAATAAAATCTAAACATAATTATTTAAGCATCAAATTTGACTTATATTAATATTTGTTTTAATATGTCATAGTTATTACATATTTTAATTATGTTCACATCATGCCGAATTTATGAGTGTTCATGAGATGTCTTAATGACTTGTTTATTTCATGTAGGTACATCCCTTTGGACGGCACAATGTATGGATGAAGAAACATCTCTTTTGGGCATTCCACACTCATGAATGAAGAAGTATTAAATGCTGGTGCATGTGTCTGACTAGATGCAATGTTTCTACAAATTCATGCATGTGTCGAATGCATGTATGGACATTAAAGGCTAGTCCATGAATGGATCAAATGCATGGGATGATAGAATGCATGAATGGCTTAAATGCATGTATGGTGGCTGTCTCCTAACTTTCCAAGGCACTTATTCGGCCAAGAAGTAGCTACCAACTAATTCTATGTTGACCATAGAGCTCCTTGAACATGTTCACACTTTGAATTGACCTATAGGCTACTACACATGCATGGATGGGTTCAAGAACGTCCAAGGGAAGGAATTAACTCAATAATTCAACACATTGATTGAATTAAGAGCATGCACAAAGGGGAGAACGAATTTACTAGGTTCATGCTGCCATTTATGAACCTGCATGCCATTAAAGTGTTTAATTATGAAGATACATGTTCCATACAAGTGCATGAACGTCCCAAGGAGATGAATGCAACCTTTTGGTGCACATACAAGTCACTTGAAGCCTTACTTCATGGCTAGGCATTCATGCACAACCCAAGGGGGAAGAAAGTGTCCATTCAGCTAGTGCATGAATCTGCTGAATTTATGAACTATTTTAATACATTAGTGTGAACGTTTTTATTATTGTGTGAACACCTAGATGCCAAATTTGAATGGTCATCTATGTGCCTATAAATATTTGTTTTCTTTCATTTGTAAAGGACTTTTTGCCAAAATTTTTATCGAATTTAATCTTGTGAGAATTTTCTTCTCTAAACTTTGTTTGAGACTTTGTTGACTTATCTACCTAGTAGTGGCGTCAACCTTGTTCTTCTTTGAACTTATCTACCAAGGTTCCTACTTTGCTAAGTAGCGGGTCGAGGTTCTATCATTTTCATTTTCACCTTAAAAGCGTATAAGTACTTGGGTCAATATTTCCTAATATTGGTTCTTACTTGCTTTTAAGTTCACCATCTTCCATAACCATCATTTATTAAACTACCTTCAATCTATTTTTATTCTTTTGCTTCTTTTAAAATCGAACCTTCATATTTCATATTTTAAACCCTACCTTTGAACCCCTTAAATAGCTTCCGCATTATTTAACCTAAAAACATCTTCTTTAAAAGAGCCAAATGATACTTTCTCGTAGACAATCGGGCAAACTCGCATACGACTCAACTCACCCCGAGGCGAATCGTATCATTTGGTATCATAGCCTGTAAAACGAGAGGTGCCGACGTTCGTATCAAGACTGAAATAGGTTCGTAGTAAAAAAAAGTATAAAAAATTTCGTATACCAAAGTTCTCTCATTTTGTTTAGTTTGTTGTTGCTGCTACAAAAACAAAAAAAAATCTATGCAGCCGAAAAAAAATTCGTGTACAAAAGTGCTTCCATTGTATTTAGTTTACTGTTATAGTTAAAAAAAGTTTTACAAGTTAAAAAAAAATTTGACAAAAAAAATTCGAAAAAAAAGTGTGAAAGATTAATTTCTTTTGTGATCATTTGTATTCCCAGTCAGTTTCATTCATCTTCTACCATTCACTTCCTATCCCATCGCCACACTTAAACCCGAGAAATTTTTTTTCTTTTCTTTCAGCTAACCCGTAACCCCTCATATGTTATCCTTTGTAAAAACCATTTGAAACCGATCCACAATACTAGAGATCAAGTCATACTAAGTCTGTTACAAGGTTATAAGAGGAGAAAGGAGTGAAAAAAGGCACGAGCGAGTGAGATCATTCGAGTGGAGGTAAAAGCCAAACGAGTGTAAACACGAGCAGGAGTGACACCTTTTCCTTCTTCTTTCTGAGCGAAATTGTGAGGTTTGTGGTGAGGTACTTAATTTTTTTTTATTTTGTGTTGTGATCTAACATTTTCTTTTCAGCAACAAAAAATCATGTCACGCGAAGAGTTCACCGAATCGGAATACCAATACTTGGTACAAGAAATGTGAAAATTGATGGGGTCCAACACTAAGAACATACACGAGAGATTAAATCATTTGGAAAAACAAGATCAAAGTGATAGAGTTTTTTCGAGTCGAAAAATGGAGACAAGAACCCCACGGAGATATACCCCCGACTACTACTTGAGAAAAAGTTCCTATCGTGATTCCTTTTCGCCATCTACTTCGAGACAAAGAGATTCATACTATGACTCAAATTCATCAGCGAATTCGAGAAGTGACTTCGATCGAAAGTCCTTTTCATCAAGAAATTCGAGAAGACAAGAAGCCGATTACGATTTTGATTTGTTCCAAGATGGCGTTCGGAGAGAAAGACATACTCCTACTAGATCGTCAACGAAATCTTACTCGGAGTATTCTTCACGAAATTTTGATTATGAATCATATGCAAATAGTTCTTCATCTTTCGAACAAGATTTTTGTTCTCATCATTCTTTTGTACATTCTTGTAAAGAGAAAACAAAGAAAATAAAATAAAAAGCAAAAGAAGAAAAAGAAAACGAAATAAAAAGAAAAGAGAGGCAAAAGGCAAGTAAGAGAGAAAATGAGCGAATTTTGAGAGAACTTGAAAAAGCCTTTGAAAAAGCCTTTGAAACGCAAAAAGAAAAAGAAAAAGAAAAAGAAAATGAGATTGAAAAAGAGAATGAAAAAGAGTTTGAAAGTGAAAAAGAAGATGAAAAAGAAATTGAAAATAAAGGAACGAGTGATTCAGAAGAAAAAGAATTGAGTGAGAAAACAAGTGAGCAAGTGAGGATTATTTCTACTAACCCACATGTTCGATCTTCTTGTGAATTAACTTTTCAGGTTCCTAGAAGTTTGTGTGACCAATTCCACCTACATTACCTTCCAAATGAGAGGTGTTTTAGGTTGTTCGAAAAAGGTGAGTTCGCGAATGATAACCACCCACTTGCGATCGAAGGTAAGGAAGGTAAGGATTCTTTGTTTATCGAATCAAAGTCACTTGATTTGGCTAATTTTTGTTCACTTACTGTTGTTAACGATTTTGTTTTAAAAGGTGCCATATACAGCTTTTCTTATGACAATTACTACATTGGCAAATTTGTTGACAACATTGGATTAGTTTTCTCTAAGCGAATTTTGAATGTGTTTGATCAAAGTCTGTCACTTAAAAATTCTGATGTGTTTGACCATGAAAACTTTTTGAATTCATGTGTTAAATCTTTATGTTTAAATATGCCTGCTCAATTGATTTATGATAAATCTGCCTGTTTAAAAAGTTGCATGTTCTCTAAAAATTCTTTGTTTGGCATCCATGTTAAAAGATCTTCACATGATATGTGCAATTGTGTTCTTCATGAACAATCTTTGAGTTTTTGTGCGAAATTTCCATGTAGTGATTTGCATTCCCGATTGATACTCTTGAAGCATGAACCTTTGCATATTGGTATGCTCGGTTTTGTCAATTCAACATGTGTGTTTAAACTAGTGAAATATAATTCGTGTGGTGAGTTGATTATATCTTCTTCTAATATGTTGCTTGTTGGAATTCCTAATCAAGTTCGTGTGTTCAAGCCTGGTATTTGCTACATGAATTCATTTTATGGAAACATTAAGCACTTGGCATCATTTGCATACAAATTATGTTTGCTTGATGTTCGAACTTTTGATAAGAAGGTGAAATTCAATGATTTGGGTTTCAATTTTGATTTGTTTACTAATCACCTTGCTTGGCCACATTTGGAATTTTTGTTTCATTTCGAGAAGGTAAGACCAACCAATGTTTTTGGAATTGAATCAAATTTCCATGGTAACTTTCCTTTTCCATTTAAGTCCATAGTTTTCGTTAATACTAACCTTTTACATTTTTGTGAATGTAATCCTTTAAAAAGCACAAGCTGTCATGATGCTTCGTCACCCACCCAAGTTGATCGAGATAAAAGGTTTGTTTTACATTATCTCTCCGAAGAGAGAAGATTCATCTTGTTTGAAAAAGGTGAAACCGATCATAAATTTTCTTCTCTTCAAGATCGACAAGGTAAAGTTTACGAAAATTTTCAAATACCTTTACTCTATTCGAATGTTGTTGAAAATCTTTTTGATAGTTTGATGTTTGGAAATTGTTTGTACCTTGTTGTGATTGATTGTTGTCTTTGGCCTAGTAGTGATCCGTTTGTGTTGAAAAGTGATTACACAAATCATGCTGTTAATAAGCGAAAGAGCGAGTTAGTTTCCAATTGGCCATGGTACACTTTGCGTGTACATTCCCATGAATTGTTATTTTTGAATAAACATATTGAAAATTTTTGGTTGTGGATTAACGTGTTTGAATCTTTACTGACTAATTACCCCTTGATTCAGCTAAGTTCACATGTTTGTAAAGATGGTGATACGAACCGCCTTGGGAAGAGTCGAGTCGTATGTAGATTGTCCGATCATCTACGAGAAGTTACGTTAGAATTAGTTGAGTTGAAGGAATGATTGTAGTAGAAAGAGGGGTACGAATGGAATGGTAGGAATGAAAGGGTAGGAACAAAGGAATATGAACAAATTGGTTGGTTTTGGTATGTTTTGGGTAAGAAAGAAATGGGATCGAATAAAGAAGGCAAGCAAGAACCAATATCGATTTGGTATCGACCCGTTGTTTATAGGCTCTTTTAATTCGGTTTGGGTTTGGTAAAGGAAAACCTCGACCCAATATCTAACAAGATAGGAACCTCGGTATGTTTGAATGCCACACTACGAGTAGTGATAAGTTCAGAATCGACAAAAAACACGGTTGACACAACTAGAACGCTAGGAACGCCAAACAAATCTTTGAACGAAACATAAGAAAAGTTTGTCTCACAATTTCGACAGCATAACATTAACAAAAGTTTCAAAAGTTCCTTTACATGGAAATTGAACAAGTATTTATAGGCCTAAAGTCTAGGTAGCCGATTGGCCTTTCATACTTACACATTAATTAAAGAAAATTCTAGAAAAATGACCCTTAATTTGCATGTCTAGATTCGGCTATGGTAATAGGAAATGAATGAATCTTCATGCTTAAGAAAACACAAAGTGAATGTATGATGTCCAATGGTCACTTGTGAGGTTCAGTCAACCTTGTTAAATGAAGCAATGTTTGGCCAAAAAGCATGAATTAATTGTGGACACTCCAAGGGCCATCATGTGTGTGAAAACCGAATGTTGAAGAGTCTTCTAGTGTGAACAAGGTGAACCGAATAGTCTTGCCATGTGAACATAGGTGTGAACAAATTAAGGAGAGTCATGGGGAAGCTATCTTCATGCATGTGTGAGTGTCCTTTGGCCAAATGGTCATCTTGAAAAATGAAGAGATAGCACACCATACATGAATGAAAACATTCATGAACCTTGAAGACATTGAATGTGGACATGCATGCACTTAGCCGAACATGCACCTAAGAGATTCAAGTCCCCCAACCGTCCATGCACCTTTTAACATTCATGCTTGCTTTTAATCTCCATATGTCCATTGTGTTCCTACAAGAAATATGAATAGAATTAATCCAAACTAATGTGAACACCAATATCAACATTAAATTCGGTTATGACAAATTTAATTATCATCAATAAACACTTTTAAGACATATTTTAATAAAACTAATATGAACTAAATTTAATATGTGGTTTATTAATTAACTAATTAATGAACTTATTAAATAAAAATTTAATAGTAGTCAAATGAAGTCAGAGTAGTCTTCATGAGCTAGAATTCAACTCATGAGCTAAAACCGAGCTGGGCTTGGACTCATGAGCTGGTAGTGAGCTGGACCCGAGCTGGAGAAACTAGAAGTGAGCTGATTCCAAGCTAGTGAGCTGGCTTTGAGTTGAATGGAAACTTGCTTGAGCTGGTGGTGAGCTCGATGAGCTGAATTTGAGCTAGACAGAGCCCATGGAGTTGGAAACGAGCTGGGATCAGCTTGCCAACATATCAATGCTCGGCTTGACAGACTTGTTCGATGAAGCTCGCGGGGCGTGCTCGTATCAGATGGCTTAACAAGACTTTTTGATAAATTTACGTATGCCTGTTTTGCACAATTAAGATTTTGGGCATATGATCAGTTGAATGCGTTTTCCTTGAATTTTGATTATCATGTGTCTCTAACTTCTTTGAGTTTCTCTTTTCCAAAAGTGGTGAGACTTTTTCAGGTTTGTGTGATATCTTCCATCCTATTTGACTGAGGAAAACCATGCATGAGTCAAAGCTTTCCCATGGACAAACGACTCGACTTAAAGACAAGTCACCTAAAAGAGAGGGTGATGATACAAGCACGCCCCGCGAACTTTATCGAACAAGTCTGTCAAGCCGAGCATTGACATGTTGGCAAGTTGATCCCAGCTCGTTTCCAGCTCCACGAGCTAAACCTTAGCTCAACTTTAGCTTAGGAGTTTAATCTCAGCTCAACTTTAGCTTAAGGGCTAAAGCTTAGCTCATTTTAGCTCAAACCCGATTTTAGACTTTAATGCACTAAATAAAATCTGAACATAATTATTTAAGCATCAAATTTGACTTATATTAATATTTGTTTTAATATGTCATAGTTATTACATACTTTAATTATGTTCACATTTTAGCTGATTTAATGCATGACATTAATGTGTTCACATCATGCCGAATTTATGAGTGTTCATGAGATGTCTTAATGACTTGTTTATTTCATGTAGGTACATCCCTTTGGACGACACAATGTATGGATGAAGAAACATCTCTTTTGGGCATTCCACACTCATGAATGAAGAAGTATTAAATGCTGGTGCATGTACGGCTAGATGCAATGTTTCTACAAATTCATGCATGTGTCGAATGCATGTATGGACATTAAAGGCTAGTCCATGAATGGATCAAATGCATGGGATGATAGAATGCATGAATGGCTTAAATGCATGTATGGTGGCTGTCTCCTAACTTTCCAAGGCACTTATTCGGCCAAGAAGTAGCTGCCAACTAATTCTATGTTGACCATAGAGCTCCTTGAACATGTTCACACTTTGAACTGACCTATAGGCTACTACACATGCATGGATGGGTTCAAGAACGTCCAAGGGAAGGAATTAACTCAATAATTCAACACATTTATTGAATTAAGAGCATGCACAAAGGGGAGAACGAATTTACTAGGTTCATGCTGCCATTTATGAACCTACATGCCATTAAAGTGTTTAATTATGAAGATACATGTTCCATACAAGTGCATGAACGTCCCAAGGAGATGAATGCAACCTTTTGGTGCACATACAAGTCACTTGAAGCCTTACTTCATGGCTAGGCATTCATGCACAACCCAAGGGGGAAGAAAGTGTCCATTCAGGTAGTGCATGAATCTGCCGAATTTATGAACTATTTTAATACATTAGTGTGAACGTTTTTATTATTGTGTGAACACCTAGATGCCGATTATAAATATTTGTTTTCTTTCATTTGTAAAGGACTTTTTGCCAAAATTTTTATCGAATTTAATCTTATGAGAATTTTCTTCTCTAAACTTTGTTTGAGACTTTGTTGACTTATCTACCTAGTAGTGGTGTCAACCTTGTTCTTCTTTGAACTTATCACTCAACCGAGTGTGGCGTTCACCCTTATACCGAGGTTCCTACTTTGCTAAGTAGCGGGTCGAGGTTCTATCATTTTCATTTTCACCTTGAAAGCGTATAAGTACTTGGGTCAATATTTCCTAATATTGGTTCTTACTTGCTTTTATGTTCACCATCTTCCATAACCATCATTTATTAAACTACCTTCAATCTATTTTCATTCTTTTGCTTCTTTTAAAACCGAACCTTCATATTTCATATTTTAAACCCTACCTTTGAACCCCTTAAATAGCTTCCGCATTATTTAACCTAAAAACATCTTCTTTAAAAGAGCTGAGCGATACTTTCTCGTAGACAATCGGGCAAACTCGCATACGACTCGACTCACCCCGAGGCAGATCGTATCAGGTATTGGTTCTTGTTTGCCTTCTTTGTTCGATCCCATTTCTCTCTTACCCAAAACATACCAAATTCGACCAATTTGTTCATATTCCTTTGTCCCTACCCTTTCGTTCCTACCATTTCGTTCGTACCCCTCTTTCTACTTCAGTCATTCCTTCAACTCAACTAAATCTAACGTAACTTCTCGTAGATGATCGGGCACTCAGCATACGACTCGACTCTCCCTGAGGCAGTTCGTATCACCCTTGTTTCAAACCAAGGTTTTGTGTTAGAAGCTAAAACTGCTTCTAGGAAATGGTTATATTGCAATCGGCTTCTTAGAACTTCAAGTAGCTTGAGGAGCTCATTTTCAGAGCTCAATGAGCTCCGAGGCGTGCTCGTATCAACCAATCATTGGTGTGGAATTCAACTATCTTCCTACCGTCCATTTTTACCACCTTAAACAGTATAGGAATTGGGGTGACATTTTTTAGTGTTGAATTGCTCCTGAATTTTAAGTTCAATTTCCATTTCCATCTCCTTCCGTTATTTAACTTCATATTCTAAACCGAGCCATCCACATATCTTTTATCTTTGTTTCTTTTTAGCCAAACCTACCATTATATACCTAGTGATGCGAACCTGGTCGCGTCATGTTATAATTCAACTCGACAACATCGAGCATGGCCTAAGCTCGAGGGGTCTAAGTGCAAAATGAGGCCTAATCTCAGCTTGTTCAGCTCAATTTTGCTCATCTCTAGCTCAATGAGTTCGTGTGCTCATTCAACGAGCTTGATTCAGCTTAAATAAGCTCGTTTGAGCTCATCTTTAAATTCTAATTCTTGCGTTTTATTAAGCTGGAATAAATTAGTTAATTCATTTTAATTAAGTTAGTTAATTAGTTAAGGTTTAATAAATTTGTTCAAATCTGGAAAATTTTAATTTAGTATATTAAATATGTCTCATATTAAAATATGTTTAATATGTCTAGCTTAGGACTTAATTTTAATGTGTCTAATTTAGAACAATTTAATTAGCTGCTGATTTAATTTGTCCAGCCCATATTGAATTTGTCCTAGTCGAATTAATGATGTCTTGTTTTAATTAAATGCTACTAGTTTTAAGATGTATTAAACTCCATTAATTTGTTGATTTTAATTGTGTAGCTGCATACATTGGATGGCATTTACATGGGTTGATGGTTTAGTTTTTCCAAACACCTTTTTGTGTACAGCAAAGGACACATGAAGAACTGTAATATCCCGAATTAGGGCCTAATCGGAATAGTGGTTTTGTGACCACAAATTCAAGATAGAAATAATTATTTTATAATTATTTTGAGATTTATGATATGATTGCATGATTGTGTGAAAATTTTCAAAGAAAGGTATTAAGGGTATTTTGGTCATTTGGTAATTAAAATTAATTAAAAGGGAAATTAAGGCCAAAATGTGTTCATCTTCTTCAAGCCTTGGCCGAACCTTACCTCTCTCCATAGCTAGGGTTTCTTCAACTTCCAAGCTTCATAGTAAGTATCACGCCTCGATTTTTGGGCCTAGAAGTATTGGGCCTTGAGCCTGGGTTCGGGTAGGGGACGGCCCGAATAAATGGAATGATTTAATTATTATTATTTAGTATGTTTAGTTAGTAATTAAATAAATTACGAAGGGTTTATAGTGTGGGAAAAGTCCTAGGCTCGACCCAGGGCTCTGGCAAAAATTTGAGCATTTTTTTTATTCTTAAAGGGATCTCGGCAGTAGGCCTTATAAGTGGTTTGGGATGGGTTTGGACACAAATGAAGTGCCTGGCCCAGTGGCTAGGGGCGCTAGGCAGCAGGAAGGGAGGATGGGGTTTGAGGCACGGCGCGCGTAACGTTTGGGTTTTTTTTAGTAATCAGGTGGCGTAAAGATAGGCCTTAAAGGAAGTTGCGAATGAAGTTTGACACAAAGAGCGCCCTTGGCACAGTGGCAGCAGCACGCTAAGGAGACCTAGTGGTCGCGAGTTCGAATGTAAGGTACAGCGAAAGTTGTGGAAGGCGAAATTCTCCTTTATTTTTAAGCGGACCGGAGCTTCAGCAGGTAAGGCTTATAATTAATTGTGACCCTATATTATTAAAGAGAGAAGTGTAGTGCAGTGGCCAGCAGCACGAGCGAAGGCACAAGGGCAGATGGAGGTCTGGGGTTCGAGCCTCACCTCGCGCACGGAAGGTTGGGTTTTTACTGCATGCGTGGGGAAGGAGTTGGGGTCTGATCAGGACTCTCTTGGCAGCATGCTGAAGCGGTGCAAGGAGTGGATAAGGATGCTGCTAATCGGTGGAAGGAGTTTGAGTGAAATTCAAACTTTGCTACGGGCTAAATTCAAGGGATTTGAATTAAAGGGAGTGGTGTACCGAAAGTAGGACCTTGGAGTTGCATATTCAGCTAGGAGAGTTTGTGTAGTAAATTAGCATTTTTAGTTTGTAGGGGGTGTACCGATTGTTTGGTTGCCGAATAGGTGTAGGTTCTTTAGGGGTTGAATTCTGTTGGTTGCTTTCATTCTTTTATTTTTCCATTTTACCTAAAGCCGAATTCTTTCTTCTTCTTTTCCCTCTTTCTTTTTCTCATCTCTTCCTTCCTTGATTTCCTTCAAAGCTGAATCTCTACTGTTAACTCCTCTCTTCTATTTTCTTTTCTCTTCCTCTCCTCTTCATCCATATCTCTCACATCTTGTTAGCCAAATTTCTTTGTGGCTGAATCCTCTATTCTTTCATTAGAAGCCGAAACCTTTATAAGTCATAGTGATTCAGGAATTAATATCTAGTTCTATTCTCTACTCGCATTTTAAGATTGGATTCACTGTGGATCTGAGATTAGGGAAGTGTTGGAAACGCTCTTGACAAGTACATCATTGGTGGTAAGTACTCAGAATCTTATTTTCATTCTTTATTTCGGGATTTAAAGAAAAGTCAAAAACCTCTATATGAAAAGGGTGCCTGTCGACTAAACTAAAAGGGTTTAGTGGTGTTATTTGATTTGTTTTGCTCTAGTGTGGATTAAAGGCTATTGATCGAGGGCTTGGATAATTGGAACGACTAGATTTAGATCTAGTCCATATTCCGCCAAAGGTAAGAACTTTAGTGCCTAAGGTGTTAATGGCCGATTATTGGTAAGGGGATTTGTATATAAGTTGTTATGGATTCATAGTTTAACGTGTTAGTAACTAATTGTAGGCAACTCATGTGTGGATCTCGCCAATGTATCATTACAGAACAGGTGTGTAAACGACACCCACTTATAGTCTAGATCGACAAAAGTCGAAAAGTCGAAATGCCGAAGAGCCGGCATTTTGTGAACTTGCGAGCATGCGAACGCTCGTGAGATAGTTTGTTTGTTAATCCTAGTAATGTCAAGCGGTAAGATTGCAGAGTGCACAATTTCATGCACTTCGGTATATTTGGGTTTAATGGGCCAAAATCGAGTTAATGGGCCCGTTGGCCCAATTCAGTAAAAATGCTCGGTAAGTGTTTCTGTTAATACGTTAATGGTTGTAATATGCATGAAAACCCTAAAATAGTAAATTTACTAGAATACCCCTAAGTATGAAAATTACCATTATACCCTTTGGGTTAATTCTGTTTGAAACGCATGATATTCTGTTTTTATATGCTATATGTCATGACATGCATATCTGTTGCATGGGATTTGGGATCTATTGATGGAGGAAGCGTTCTGGTGGCTATGCCATAAATATCTGTTTCTGGTGGCTATGCCACAAATATCTGTTCTGGTGGCTCTGCCACAATATCTGTATCTGGTGACTTTGTCACAATATCTATTCTGGTAGCCGTGCTGCAAATTCTATGGTGTGTAGCGGATGGATGGGTCGAGTTATCTCCCCACATGGTGTAAGGTTGGTACAGGGGTGTATACGAATGGATATGGGTTAGGTTTCTGCATACATGCATAATATATGTTCTGTTACTGTAATGGGCTTAAGGGCCACATTGATTTCGAATAGAGTGAGGCCCGTTAATTTATTTCGATAGGGCTTAGCCCGAAGAAAGCTTGAACCGATTTAAGCTCTAGTTGGGTTTACTTTACACACTCGAGTTTTGAAACTCACCCCTTAATTTCATCCATGCAGAAATCCCCAACCATAGTGGACTTGGAGTCGTGAGGGATTTGGAGTGGCCACATGTTCTGCAAATTCACTTTTCTTCATGTGTTTTGATCAGCACTTACTTACTTTAATTGTTTTGGGTTTTAAGTTGTAACAAGGCCGCTTTATTTATTTTTAATTGTTCTTAGTATGTTTTGTTAGCTTGGATGTGATATTATTTTGATTGTTTGAAATTGAATAGCTCTAGGGCGTGTTTTAAAAAGGTTACTTGATTTCAAAATATCGCGTTAACAAAGCAAAGCTTTTGCAATGAAAACATTTTCAAAATTAACAACCTTTTCAAATGGTTTTAAATGAATTGGTTTTCCCTGAACAATCACTCAGTTAAAGTATGGCAATGGTTGTGTGCATGTCTAGGATTGGATCCGTGGAGAGCTGGGTACTTAAGCAGTCTAATTGACTCACCTCCTCTTTTTCGGCATCCTACCCGGTGCATGACTTCCATTCACTTTAATCTATAACGAGGATATTCTTTAACCACTAAGAAAGACTTTAGATAAAACGTGACTTTTCTAGTAACGCTACAATGTGACACGCCGGATTCGGTCATAATGTCTGGGCCAGGTTTGGGGTGTTACAGTAAGTGATTTCAAGCCCCGTTTTTAATAATTTTTTATGTTTTTGGAATCCCGGTAGCTCAATTTAGCTTATGCTAGCAATAATTCAACTTAGGGTTCATATTTAGAAAAATACCCATATGTGAAATTTGTGTATTTTGGTGTTTTATGATAGAATATGAGGTTTTAAATTATGCTAGACAACTTGTGCTACTCAGTTTTAAGTGAAAACGAGTAAAAGGGCTTAATCGGTAAAAATACCTAATATTCATAAGTACATGTTAGAGTGTGAATTTGATGTTGCTATAGAAGGGAAAATGATCAACATGTCATAAAACATAAGAAAATAGGATGAGGTTTAATTTACTAGCCTTGGGGCAAAAGTGTAAATATGTGTAAGTTTAGGGGCAAAATGGTAATTTTGTCAAAGTTCATACTAAGGGCTGTTTTGATAAATGTATGTATTAAATAAATTAATTTGGTATTATAGATCAAGAGAAACAAGATTCAAGTCGTGATCGAGGGAAAAACAAAGTTTACGAGGAATAGGCTCGATTGCTAATATTTTGTATCGAGGTAAGTTATTGTGTAAATAAGGTAACATAATTTTTATTTTAAGTGATTTAATGTTATTTATATGATATGATACTTATTATCATGAAATATTATGCTTTGTGAATTATTATTTGGTAATATGCAAATTATGTGAACAACTTGATAAGTATGAGATGCTAGTAAGTATCGGTTTCTACATTTCGAAGAAGGCGATCAAAATGTGTAATTGAGAAGAATCTCATTTGAACCTTGGGAATAGATTAGGGTACAAGTGACATGTCACTAGGATGGTTGAGTTCCGAACTCGTTGAGTTGAGTCCGAGTTCGTGAGATGTAACTAGGCATTCGAGCTCATTGAGTTGAGTCTGAGATCATTTATGGATGCGAACGCCCGAGCTCGTTGAGTTGAGTCTGAGTTCATTTATGGGCCGGTTACATGGTAGCTTGTTTAGCTATGAGTATAGCACTTACGTGCACACTATCTGCGTATCTGAAATTATATTCCGATGTGTTCAACGGGAGAATCCTAAGAGAATAGGGAGAGTACTTAAAATGAAAGTGATTCACGATGAATGTGTTGAAGAAGTGAAAATGGACAGGTATGAGTTTAATCCTTGGTTGAGAATTTGGTAAGACAAAATTGTGGTAAGTAAGTATTCTTATGACATGAGTGTCTTAATGATGTTTACGTTGGATTGCATGATCATGTTACTTGTTATTTGCATGTGAACTTACTAAGCATTTATGCTTACTCCCTCCTTTTCATTCATTGTAGTTTTGATAAGCCGGCTTGAGAATCGGGATAGGTCGAAGGCTCGCTCACACTATCCGAAGACCTAAATTGGTAAAATGGCTTGTATATTTTGAGTGTGGCATGTATAGCACTATACTCACTTTGTGTAAATAATCTTATGATATGATTATGGTTTGGTAAGAAAAGGTTTGGAAATAATTAGCCATTGGAATGACCAATCTAGATCATATTTGATGTCATGTATGTTTAATGTGTTACTTAGTCCATGGAAAACCATAAAATGGTGAAATTGGTTATAAAATAGAATCACACAGCAGCAGTGACGTGAATTGGAAAAATCACTAAAAATAGTAGAAATATAATTATATGATGAATAAAATATGTAATTTATGACTAATGAATCTATTTTCATATGGAAGAAATAAAATAGGTAAAAAAGTTGTATTTTATAAAATATTTAAATTTTTGTGAAACAGGACCAGAGCAATTTCTGAATCCCCTGTTATGACTTTGGAAATTCACCAAAAATTGTATAAAAATAATTAGAAGTTATTATTTATATGTACATATTAATTATTGAGTTTAGTTTTAAAATTTAGAAACGGCATAGTCTTTTGAGTTCTGTAAAAAGAGAAAAGGGGTTCATAGTGAACAGAGGTCAAAGCAGTTGAATGCGGAAATAGGGAAAAATTTAAATAATAAACTATACTAATTGGCTTGACCAAAAATTCTAGAAAAAAATTGGTAGATAGATATATGAGTCTAGTTTCAAGAAAAATTTACGGATCTTAATTTTGAGTTTTGGAACTCGAGATATAAATTTTTAAGTGACTGTGATGCAGTTAGTCAGCTTGTCTGGAATTTCTAAAATAAATTATTTGAGTTGTTTAATTAATGAATTAAGCCCGTTAACACCTCGTGCTCGACTCCAGAAATGGTCTCGAGTACGGGGCATTACATTTGGTGGTATCAGAGTAGGTTTAGTCAGTTTTCGGACTAATGTGTTGTATGTACGAGTTTTGCTATACATGCCATGCCCTATATATATTGTGATAGTGTGACGACTTCTAACCTTTTAAATGATTTTTTTTATAGTAAATGGATCATGATTCAGCTGTGGCTGATGATGTAGAGAGTAAGGAACCAGCTCCAGCTGAAGGGGCGGTGCCGACTGAAAATCAACCTCCTACTGTTGGTCAAGGAGGAGGAGAAAGGGCTCGGGAAGCCTTTCTCCAAATGATGAATGCTTGGTATACAGAGTTTGTTCGTACGAACCCGAATGCACAACCTCCCCCACCTCCCTCGATTCCTCAACCTGTACCCCCCGATGCCTCAAGGTATGGATCTGATGAAATTTCACAGAACTCCAGTTGACAGAATCCGCAAGTAAGGGGCCAAAGAATTCAGGGCAAATGTTGATGATGATGCCGAGAAAGCAGAGTTTTGGCTTTAGAATTCTATTCGAGTATTTGATGAATTGTCTTGTTCACCTGAGGAATGCTTGAAATGTGCTATATCATTGTTGAGGGATTCAACCTATCATTGGTGAAAGACATTGATTTCAGTGGTGCCAAAAGAGAAAGTGACTTGGGAGTTTTTTCAAGAAAAATTTCGGAAGAAATACATCAGTGAAAGATTTGTTGATCAGAAGCGTAAAGAGCTTCTTGAGTTGAAGCAGGGCAACATGACAGTTACTGAATACGAAAGGGAGTTCGTCAAGTTGAGTAAGTATGCTAGAGAGAGAATATGTTCCTACAGAGGCTAAAATGTGAAGATGATTTGAAGACAGGCTCAATAAAGACATCAAAGTATTTGTTGGGATTCTTGAATTAAAAGAAATGGTAGTACTTGTTGATTGAGCTTGCAAGACTAAAGAACTACTTAAAGAGAAGAAAAAAGTAGAGGCTGAGACTAGAAGTTGGAAGAAAAGATCGACGAGCAGTTCATTCTCACAGCAATCTAGAAAATCTAGAAATATGAATCCTCGTTTTTAGGTTTCGGCCGGACAATCATATGGAAATTCTAAAAAATGAAATGTGGGTCTTAAATCTCAGACTACTTCCGTGGCTAGTGTGGGGAATTCGAGATTTGTTAAGCCCGAGTGCCAGCGGTGTGGTAGAAATCATTTTGGCCCATGTAGAGTGAATGAATGTTTTCAGTGTAGTTCTCTAGATCATTTTATTAGAGACTACCCAAAGAGAGTTGGGAAAGAAAAATTTCAGAGTGTAAAAGCTAGTGGTGCAGACTCGAGGGGAAGATATTCAAGAAAAGCTAGAAATGAAGCAAGCAACAAGAATGTAGTCAAAGATTCAGCAGCTAAACATGAAGCAAGGGCTCCCGCTAGAACTTATGCCATAAAGGCACGTGAAGATGCTTCATCACCCGACGTGATTACTGGTATATTTTCTCTGTATGATGTTAATGTTACTACTTTGATTGATCCCGGTTCTACTCATTCATATGTGTGCATGAAATTGGTGTCTAGTATGAATATACTTGTTGAGTACACAGAATTTATGATCAGAGTGTCGAAGCCATTTGGCAAATGTGTGATAGTTGATAAAGCATGCAAGAAATGTCCTTTAATGATTCGGGGTCATTACTTTCCGGCCGACTTGATGTTGTTGCCGTTTGATAAATTTGATGTTATTTTGGGTATGGATTGGTTGACATTGCATGATGCTATAGTGAATCACAAAGAAAAGGTTATAGAATTAAAGTGTGAAAGTGGTAAAATTCTGCGGGTTGAATCAGGCAAATCAGAGGCATTATCTAGTGTAATTTCTTCGATGTCAGCTCAAAGATATTTGAGGAAGGGTTATGAAGCTTATTTGGCGTATGTACTTAATACAAAAGAAATTGAAAAGAAAATTGAATCAGTGCCGATTGTGTGTGAGTTCGTGAATGTATTTCCAGAAGAGTTGTTGGGTTTGCCTCTAGTCAGGGAAGTAGAATTTGGTATTGAGTTGATACCGAGAACAACTCCGATCTCGATTGCTCCGTATAGAATGGCACTAGTAGAGTTGAAAGAATTAAAGTCGCAGTTGCAAGAGTTGACTGACAAAGGCTTTGTGAGACCGAGTTTTTCACCTTGGGGTGCTCCCATTTATTTTGTGAAAAAGAAGGATGGTTCTATGAGATTGTGTGTTGACTATCGGCAATTAAACAAGGTGACAATCAAGAACACTTATCCGTTGCCGAGAATTGATGATTTGTTTGATTAACTGAAAGGAGCGACATGGTTTTCAAAGATTGACTTGAGATCTGGGTACTACCAGTTGCGAGTAAAAGAGTCGGATGTGCCTAAAACTGCTTTTAGAACAAGGTACGGTCATTATGAATTTTTAGTTATGCTATTCGAGTTAACAAATGCTCCTGCTGTGTTTATGGATTTGATGAATCGCATATTTCGGCCATACTTGGACAAATTTTTTGTGATATTTATAGATGACATCTTAATTTATTCGAAAGATGAGACAGCGCATGCCGAGCACTTGAAGATAGTTTTGCAAACTTTGAGAAATAAGCAGTTATATGCCAAGTTTAGTAAAAGTAAATTTTGGCTTCGGGAAGTTGGATTTTTGGGTCATATTGTTTCAGGTGATGGTATACGGGTTGATCCTAGTAAAATTTTGACTATTGTTGATTGGAAACCACCGAAAAATGTAATCGAGTTTAGAAGTTTCTTGGGGCTAGCTAGGTATTATCGGCGGTTTGTAAATGGATTTTCTATAATTGCTGCTCTTATGACTAGACTACTTCGAAAGGATGTTAAATTTGAGTAGACGGAAGAATGCCAATAGAGTTTTGAAGAATTGAAAAAGTTATTAACTAAAGCACCAGTGTTAGTACAACCAGAATCAGGTAAAGAATTTGTGGTGTATAGTGATGCTTCTCGAAATGGCTTAGGATGTGTACTTATGCAAGAAGGAAAAGTGGCGGCTTATGCTTCGAGGCAGTTAAAATCTCACGAAAGAAATTATCTGACTCATGATTTGGAATTGGCTGCTATAGTATTTGCTTTGAAGATTTGGCGACATTATCTGTATGGTGAAAAATGCCAAGTATATACTGACCACAAAAGTCTTAAGTACTTGCTGTCACAAAAAGACTTGAATTTGAGACAGCGAAGATGGTTGGAGTTATTGAAAGATTACGAGCTTGTTATTGACTACCATCCGAGCAAAGCGAATGTGGTTGCCAATGCTTTGAGCAGAAAGTTGCTACTTGCTTTGAGAGCTATGAAAACTTAGTTAAAGGTATCAGATGATGGTTCGATTTTAGCAGAGTTAAGAGCAAGATCGATGTTTTTACAAGAGATTTGTGAAGCTCAGAAAAGCGATGAAGATTTGCAAGCCAAAAGAAAACAATGTGAGGTTGATACAAGGTCGATTTGTAATCGCCTCGATGGTTGCTTGATGTTTAAAAACTGGATTTGTGTACCAGAAAAATGATGAGTTGATTCAAAAGATTTTGCATGAAGCACATAATGGTTGTTTGGCGGTTCACCAGCAAGATTTAAAATGTATAATGACTTGAAGAAAATGTATTGGTGGAATGGAATGAAAAGAGATATCTCCAAGTTTGTATCAAAGTGCTTAATTTGTCAACAAGTGAAAGCTGAACACCAAGTACCTTCGGGACTACTCCAGCCTATCATGGTTCCTGAATGAAAATGGGGTCGGATTACTATGGATTTTGTATCAGGGTTGCCGTTAACTTCGGGGAAGAAAGATGCCATCTGGGTAATAGTTGACAGACTGACTAATTTGGCTCATTTTATTCCGGTACGTACGGATTATTCTCTTAATAAGTTGGCCGAATTGTATATCAGTGAGATTGTTAGACTTCACTAAATACCTTTGTCAATCATTTTGGATAGAAATCCGAGATTTACTTCGTGGTTTTGGCAAAATTTGCAAGAGGCATTAGGTACGAAGTTAAATTTTAGCACTGTCTTTCCATCCACAAACTGATGGACAATCAGAGAGAGTGATTCAGATTCTTGAAGATATGCTCAGATGTTGTATATTGGAATTTCAAGGTAGTTGGGAAAGATACTTACTGTTGGTAGAATTTGCTTATAATAATAGTTATCAAACGAGTTTGAAGATGGCACCTTATGAAGTATTGTATGGTCATAAATGTCGGACGCCATTGTATTGGACTGAACTCAAGGAAAATCAGATTTATGGAGTTGATCTAATAAAAGAAATCGAAGAAAAAGTGAAAGTGATTCGAGATTTTTTGAAAGCTGCTTCGGATAGACAGAAATCTTATGCGGATTTGAAACAAAAGGAAATCGAGTTTTAAGTTGGTGATAAGGTATTTTTAAAAGTGTCTCCATGGAAGAAAGTTCTTAGATTTGGACGGAAGGGCAAGTTAAGTCCGCATTTTATTGGACCGTATGAAATAATTGAAAAAGTTGGACCAGTAGCTTATCGGTTAGCATTGCCATCTGAATTACAGAAGATGCATGATGTGTTCCACGTATCTATGCTACGTCAGTATCGTTCAGACCCTTCACATATAATTTCACCGACAGAAATCGAGCTACGACCAGATATGACTTACGAAGAAGAATCGATTAAGATTTTAGCTCGAGAGGTCAAGCAACTAAGAAATAAAAGTGTCACTCTCATGAAAGTATTGTGGCAAAAGCACGGGGTAGAAGAGACTACATGGGAACCTGAGGAAACTATGAGAAATTAGTAACCACACATGTTTACCGGTAAGATTTTCGAGGACAAAAATCCTTAAAGGGGGGAGAGTTGTAATATCTCGAATTAGGGCCTAATCGAAATAGTGGTTTCATGACCACAAATTCGAGATAGAAATAATTATTTTATAATTATTTTGAGGTTTATGATATGATTGCATGATTGTGTGAAAATTTCGTGACGAAATTCTATGCATAAAGTGCTTAAATTGAAAATAGGGACTAAATCGAATAATTTGCAAAACTTACATTCTAGAAGTTTTTAGTATGAAATTACTTTGGAATATTAATGAGGAGGTCTTAAATAGCAATTTGACCAATTTCTAAAATTTTGGACAAAAATAGGCTTGTACATGAAAATTTTCAAAGAAAGGTATTAAGGGTATTTTGGTCATTTGGTAATTAAAATTAATTAAAAGGGAAATTAAGGCCAAAATGTGTTCATCTTCTTCAAGCCTTGGTCGAACCTTACCTCTCTCCATAGCTAGGGTTTCTTCAACTTCCAAGCTTCATAGTAAGTGATTTCAAGCCCCGTTTTTAATGATTTTTATGTTTTTGGAATCTTGGTAGCTCGATTTAGCTTATGCTAGCAATAATTCAACCTAGGGTTCATATTTGGAAAAATACTCATAGGTGAAATTTGTGTATTTTGGTATTTTATGATAGAATATGAGATTTTAAATTATGCTAGACAACTTGTGCTACTCGGTTTTAAGTGAAAACAAGTAAAAGTGCTTAATCGGTAAAAATACCTAATATTCATAAGTACATGTTAGAGTGTGAATTTGATGTTACTATAGAAGGGAAAAATGATCAGTATGTCATAAAACATAAGAAAATAGGATGAGGTTTAATTTACGAGCCTTGGGGCAAAAGTGTAAATATGTGAAAGTTTAGGAGCAAAATGGTAATTTTGCCAAAGTTCGTACTAAGGGCTGTTTTGATGAATGTATGTATTAAATAAATTAATTTGGTATTATAGATCAAGAGAAACGAGATTCAAGTCGTGATCGAGGGAAAAACAAAGTTTACGAGGAATAGGCTTGGTTGCTAATATTTTGTATCGAGGTAAGTTCATGTGTAAATAAGGTAACATAATTTTATTTTAAGTGATTTAATATTATTTATATGATATGATACTTATTATCATGAAATATTATGCTTTGTGAATTATTATTTGGTAATATGCAAATTATGTGAACAACTTGATAAGTATGAGATGCTAGCAAGTATCGGTTTCTACATTTCAAAGAAGGCGATCAAAATGTGTAATTGAGAAGAATCCCGTTTGAACCTTGGGAATAGATTAGGGTACAAGTGACATGTCACTAGGATGGTTGAGTTTCGAACTCGTTGAGTTGAGATCGAGTTTGTTTATGGATGCGAACGCCCGAGCTCCTTGAGTTGAGTCCGAGTTCGTTTATGGGCGAGTTACATGGTAGCTTGACTACATAAATTTCAAAAGCTATTGAGCTTGTTTAGCTATGAGTATAGCACTTACGTGCACACTATCTGCATATCTGAAATTATATTTCGATGTGTTCAACGGGAGAATCCTAAGAGAATAGGGAGAGTACTTAAAACGAAAGTGATTCACGATGAATGTGTTGAAGAAGTATTCCTAAGAGAATAGGGAGAGTACTTAAAATGGACAGGTATGAGTTTAATCCTTGGTTGAGAATTTGGTAAGACAAAATTGTGGTAAGATAGTAAGTATTCCTATGACATGAGTGTCTTAATGATGTTTATGTTGGATTGCATGATCATGTTACTTGTTATTTGCATGTGAACTTACTAAGCATTTATGCTTACTCCCTCCTTTTCATTCATTGTAGTTTTGATAAGCCGGCTTGAGAATCGGGATAGGTCGAAGGCTCGCTCACACTATCCGAAGACCTAAATTGGTAAAATGGCTTTTATATTTTGAGTGTGGCATGTATAGCACTATACTCACTTTGTGTAAATAATCTTATGATATGATTATGGTTTGGTAAGAAAAGGTTTGGAAATGATTAGCCATTGGAATGGCCAATCTAGATCATATTTGATGTCATGTATGTTTAATGTGTTACTTAGTCCATGGAAAACCATAAAATGGTGAAATTGGTTATAAAATAGAATCACACAGCAACAGTGACGTGAATTGGAAAAATCACTAAAAATAGTAGAAATAGAATTAGATGATGAATAAAATATGCAATTTATGCCTAATGAATCTATTTTCATGTGGAAGAAACAAAATAGGTAAAAGAGTTTTATTTTATCATAATATTTAAATTTTTGTGAAACAGGGCTAGAGCAATTTCTGAATCCCCTATTCTGACTTTCGAAATTCACCAAAAATTGTACAAATATATTTAGAAGCTATTATTTATATGTACAGATTTCTTATTGAGTCTAGTTTTAAGAGATAGAAACGGCATAGTCTTTTGAGTTCTGTACAAAGAGAAAAGTGGTTCGTAGTGAACAGAGGTCAAAGCAGTCGAATGCGGAAATAGGGTAAAATTTAACTAATAAACTGTACTAATTGGCTCAACCAAAAATTCTAGAAAAAAATTAGTAGATAGATATATGAGTCTAGTTTCAAGGAAAATTTACAGATCTTAATTTCAAGTTTTGGAACTCGAGATATGAATTTTTAAGCTACTGTGACGCAGTTAGCCAGCTTGTCTGGAATTTCAAAAATAAATTGTTTGAGTTGTTTAATTAATGAATTAAGCCCGTTAACACCTCGTGCTCAACTCTGGCGATGGTCTCCGGTATGGGGGCATTACAAGAACTGTTGTTTTCTTCTTCCCAAAGCTGACCATTTAGCTCTCCAAGCATCTTTGAAAGCTTTCACATTGTTGGAAAAATTCTGTTCACATGGATGACCATTCGATTTGGTGCTTTCACACTCAAGCGGCTGTACATATTTGGTTTTCACACCTAATGACCTTTGCAATACTCAAGCTGCCATTAAAGCTTTCAAAACCATCCAGCTGATCAAGGCAGCTCGTTAAAAGGTTGTTCACACCCTTGGACGAATTTAATCAGTTTGTTTCAGCTCTATTATTGCTCCAATTTATTAAGCTGACTTCGGAAACACCATGGGACGTTTTATGATGTATGCACACCCGGGGCTCCCACAAGTGCGAACCAAGAATCAATCGAGCTACCTAAAGGACCCATATCGAGCTCTTGCTAAACATTTCCTAGAAGCTGTTCTAGCTTCTAATGCAAAACCTTGGTTTGAAACAAGGGCCAATACTCTCAAAATCAGCTCGAAAGAACTCGTGCATTGTTGGCAAGCTGATCCTAGCTCATTTCAAGCTCCTCGAGCTCCGTCCAGCTCAACTCAGCTCATTCGAGCTTGTTTTAGCTCGTTTTAGCTCAATCGAGCTTACTTTTAGCTCATTCTTTATTTCAATAAATTAAACTAAGTTTTAGTTTTATACTAATTAGTTTGCTATAGCTCAATAACGAAAATCCTAGCTCAAATAAGTTCATTAAATGTTTTCACTTAGTTTGAGCTAGCCGAACTTAATGTTGCTAGTTAGTTTCAATTAAATGTGTTTAGTTTAGTTTAACATGATATTTATGATGTCTAGTTTATGCTCTTAACATGTTCAGCCGAATATACATTGGGATTTAATGAGTTCATGTTTTTTGTAGGTTCAGCCGAATGTATTGAGTACATTAAATGAGATTCATGCACGGCCAGGTACATGAATTATGAGAGTTCATGCATGAACGATTTTATGCATGGTGGGCGATACGAGCACGCCCCGCAAACTTTATCAAACAAGTCTGTCAAGCTGAGCATTGACATGTTGGCAAGCTGATCCCAGCTCGTTTCCAGCTCCACGAGCTCTGTCCAGCTCAAACCCAGCTTATTCAAGCTTAATCCAACTTGCCTAAGCTAAACTGAGCTCACTCCTAGCTCATATTCAGCTCACGAGCTAAACCTTAGCTCAACTTCAGCTTAGGAGTTTAATCTCAGCTCAAGTTTAGCTTAAGGGCTAAAGCTTAGCTCATTTTAGCTCAAACCCGATTTTAGACTTTAATGCATTAAATAAAATCTGAACATAATTATTTAAGCATCAAATTTGACTTATATTAATATTTGTTTTAATATGTCATAGTTATTACATATTTTAATTATGTTCACATTTTAGCCGATTTAATGCATGACATTAATGTGTTCACATGATGTCTCATAATTTGATTTTATTTTTTTTGTAGATACAATGATCAAGGACGGCACAATGTATGGATGAAGAAACATCTCTTTTGGGCATTCCACACTCATGAATGAAGAAGTATTAAATACTGGTGCATGTACGGCTAGATGAAAGGTTTCTACAAATTTATGCATGTGTCGAATGCATGTATGGACATTAAAGGCTAGTCCATGAATGGATCAAATGCATGGGATGATAGAATGCATGAATGGCTTAAATGCATGTATGGTGGCTGTCTCCTAACTTTCCAAGGCACTTATTCGACCAAGAAGTAGCTGTTAACTAATTCTATGTTGACCATATAGCTCCTTGAACATGTTCACACTTTGAATTGACCTATAAGCTACTACACGTGCATGGATGGGTTCAAGAACGTCCAAAGGAAGGAATTAACTCAATAATTCAACACATTGATTGAATTAAGTGCATGCACAAAGGGGTGAACGAATTTACTAGGTTCATGCTGCCATTTATGAACCTACATGCCTTTAAAGTGTTTAATTATGAAGATACATGTTCCATACAAGTGCATGAACGTCCCAAGGAGATGAATGCAACCTTTGGTGCACATACAAGTCACTTGAAGCCTTTCTTTAAGACTAAGCATTCATGCACACACTTGGGGGGGAAGGAAGTGTCCATTCAACTAGTGCATGAATCTGCCGAATTTATGAACTATTCTAATACATTAGTGTGAACGTTTTTATTATTGTGTGAACACCTAGATGCCGAATTTGAATGGTCATCTATGTACCTATAAATATTTGTTTTCTTTCATTTGTAAGGACTTTTTGCCAAAATTTTTATTGAATTTAATCTTGTGAGAATTTTCTTCTCTAAACTTTGTTTGAGACTTTGTTGACTTATCTACTTAGTAGTGGCGTCAACCTTGTTCTTCCTTGAACTTATCACTCAACCGAGTGTGGCGTTCACCCTTATACCGAGGTTCCTACTTTGCTAAGTAGCGGGTCGAGGTTTATCACTTTCATCCTCCACCTTGAAAGCCTATAAGCATTTGGATCGATATTTTCTAATATTGGTTCGTGCTTGCTTTTAAGAACCCTTTCTTCCATATCCATCATTAAACCATTATACATAGCTTCCGTCCTAATTTTCCTATCAACTTCATTCCAAAAGCCAATTGAACGATACTTTCTCGTAGACGATCGGGCAACTCAGCATACGACTCGACTCTTCCTGAGGCGGATCGCATCATTTGGTATCAGAGCTACTAAAATGAGAAGTACGTGCAATGAAATCATCCCCGAGCTAGTCCAAGTGTACGCAAGTAAGTAGGATCCAAAAAAAAAGTATAGAATTTTTTTCGTATACCGAAGTTTTCTCATTTTGATTAGTTTATTGCTGTTGCTATAAAAACAAAATTCTACGCAGCTGAAGAAAAAAAAAGTGTACAAAGGTGTTCCTATTGTATTTAGTTTGCTGATTTAGTACAAAAAAAGTTATACAAGTTAAAAAAAATCTAAAAAAAAAGTGTTTATGCAATTCAATTGTTATTTGATCATCAAGCTTTGATTTGATATAGTTCCCGATCCATCTGTTGTTCTAATCTCATACACGCCACACTTTTAACCCAATTCCCTTTTCTTTCAGCCAACCCGTAACCCCTCATTTGTTATCCTTTGTAAAACCATTTGAAACTGATCCACAATACTAGAGATCAAGTCATACTAAGTTTGTTACAAGGTTACGAGAGGAAGATTGAGAGGCACGAGCGAGTGAGAACATTCGAGTAGAGGTAAAAGCCAAACGAGTGTAAACACGAGCGAGAGTGACACCTTTTCCTTCTTCTTTCCGAGTGAAATTGTAAGGTTTGTGGTGAGTTACTTAATTTTTTTATTTTGTTTTGTGATCTAACATTTTCTTTTCAACAACAAAAATCATGTCATGCGAAGAGTTCACCGAATCGGAATACCAATACTTGGTACAAGAAATGCAAAGAATGGTGAAGTCCAAATTCAATAAATTGCATGAGGGATTAGATCGATTGGAACAAAGAGATCCACGAGAATGAGTTACATCAAGTTGAAACATAGAGTCGAGAACCCCACGAAGATATACACCCAATTATTACTTGAGAAAAGAGTTCCATTATGATTCCTATTCAACATTGACTTCAAGACCAAGAGATTACTATCGAGATTCTTTTTTGTCAAGGAATTCGAGAAGTCAAGAAGTCGACTATGATTCTTACTCCGTTCGAGAAGACGTCCAAAATGAAATCCGAAGAGATAGATATACCTCTTCTCGAATTTCAAAGAAATCATTCAAGGAGTGTTCTACACAAAGTTTTTCACATGCAAATAGTTCTTGGCCTTTCGAACATGATCTCTATTCTCATGATTCTTTTGTACATTCTTGTAAAGAGAAAACAAAGAAAAGAAAAGAAAAAGCAAAGGAAGAAAAAGAAAACGAAATAAAAAGAAAAGAGAGGCAAGAGGCAAGTAAGAGAGAAAATGAGCGAATCTTGAGAGAACTTGAAAAAGTCTTTGAAAAGAAAAAAGAAAATGAAAAAGAAAATGAGATTGAAAAAGAGAATGAAAAGAAATTTGAGAGTGAAAAAGAAGTTGAAAAAGAAATTGAAAAAGAGATTAAAGATAAAGAAATTGAAACAAAAGAAACGAGTGATTCAGAAGAAAAAGAATCGAGTGAGAAAATAAGTGAGCAAGTGAGGATTATTTCTACTAACCCACCTGTTCGATCTTCTTGTGATTTAACTTTTCAGGTTCCTAAAAGTTTGTGCGACCAATTCCATCTACATTACCTTCCAAACGAGAGTTGTTTTAGGTTGTTCGAAAAAGGTAAGTTCACAAATGACAGCCACCCACTTGCAATTGAAGGTAAGAAAGGTAAGGATTCCTTATTTATTGATTCAAGGCCGTTTGAATACAAAGTTGCTCATATAGATTTTTATGGCCTTATTTTTGAAAATCTTCCATCTTTTGATTTGGTTAATTACTGTTCACATATTAATGTTAACGATGTTGTTTCAAAAGATGCCATGAGGATTCCATCTTATGACATGTTTTATAACGACAATTCTGTTGATTCTGTTAGATTGGTTCATCATGTGCAAATTGTGAATGTGTGTGATAAAAGTTTTTCACGTTTTGATTTGTTTGATTATAAAAATTCTTTGAATTCATCTTTCTGTTTAAACGTGCTTATTCAAATGATTTGTGATGGATTTGAATTTCTGAAAGGTCGCATGATCACACAACTTCTTTGCTCGATATATGCGTTAAAAGATTTTTGCATAAAATAATTGATCTGTTTGACTTTGTTCTTCAAGATAAATCTCTGAAATTTTGTGTGAGATTTCCATGCTTTGATCTAACTTTTCGAGTAGAAATTACGATGCAAGATTGTTCGAGTATTTGCATGTTTAAGTTTCCTTTGATGTACTTGCATGACAACGTGTTGCATCGTTTCTTTGGTGATAAAATGAATATGCTTGGTTGTGCCAATTTTTCAAGCCTAATTGAACGAGTGAAATTTGAATCATGCGATGAGTTGATTATATTTTCCTCATTTAACATGTTACCTGCTAAATCAAATGACCAAGTTTGTGTGTTCAAGCCTGGTATTTGCTACATGAATTAATTTTATGGGAACATTAAGCACTTTGCATCATTTCCATTCAAATTATGTTTGCTTGATGTTCAAACTTTTGATAAGAAGGTGAAATTCAATGATTTGGGTTTTAATTTTGATTCGTTTACTAATTACCTTGCTTGGCCACATCTGAAATTTTCGTTCCATTTTGAGAAGGTAAGATCGACTTATGCTTTGGGACTTGAATCAAATTTCAACGATGATTTATTTTTTTTCTTTTCAGTCCATACCTCCTATTGAAACTAACCTTTTACATTTTTGTGAATGTAACCCTTTAAAAAGCACGAGCTGTCATGGTGCTTCGTCACCCACCCAAGTTGATCGAGATAAAATGTTTGTTTTACATTATCTGTCCTAAGAGAGAAGATTCATCTTGTTTGAAAAAGGTAAAACCGATCATAAATTTTCTTCTCTTCAAGATCGACAAGGTAAAGTTTACGAAAATTTTCAAATACCTTTACTCTATTCGAATGTTGTTGAAAATCTTTTTGATAGTTTGATGTTTGGAAATTGTTTGTACCTTGTTGTGATTGATTGTTGTCTTTGGCCTAGTAGTGATCCATTTGTGTTGAAAAGTGATTACACAAATCATGTTGTTAATAAGCAAAAGAGTGAGTTAGTTTCCGATTGGCCATGGTACACTTTGCGTGTACATTCCCATGAATTGTTATTTTTGAATAAAAATATTGAAAAGTTTTGGTTGTGGATTAACGTGTTTGAATCTTTACAAATGTTCATGACTAATTACCCCTTGATTCAACTAAGTTCACATGTTTGTAGAGATGGCTTCACAAGACTTTTTGATAAATTTACGTATGCCTGTTTTGCACAATTAAGATTCTGGGCATATGATCAGTTGAATGCATTTTCCTTGAATTTTGATTATCATGTGTCTTTAACTTCTTTGAGTTTCTCTTTTCCAAAAGTGGTGAGACTTTTTTAGGTTTGTGTGACATCTTCCATCCCATTTGACCGAGGAAAACCATGCATGAGTCAAAGCTCTCCCATGGACAAATGGCTCGACTTGAGGACAAGTCGCCTAAAAGAGGGGGGATGATACGAGCACGCCCCGCGAACTTTATCAAACAAGTCTATCAAGCCGAGCATTGACATGTTGGCAAGCTGATCCCAGCTCGTTTCCAGCTCCACGAGCTCCGTCCAGCTCAAATCCAACTTATTCGAGCTCAATCCAACTTGCCTGAGCTAAACCAAGCTCACTCCTAGCTCATATTCAGCTCACGAGCTAAACCTTAGCTCAACTTTAGCTTAGGAGTTTAATCTCAGCTCAACTTTAGCTTAAGGGCTAAAGCTTAGCTCATTTTAGCTCAAACCCGATTTTAGACTTTAATGCATTAAATAAAATCTGAACATAATTATTTAAGCATCAAATTTGACTTATATTAATATTTGTTTTAATATGTCATAGTTATTACATATTTTAATTATGTTCACATTTTAGCCGATTTAATGCATGACATTAATGTGTTCACATGATGTCTCATAATTTGATTTTATTTTTTTTATAGATACAATGATCAAGGACGGCACAATGTATGGATGAAGAAACATCTCTTTTGGGCATTCCACACTCATGAATGAAGAAGTATTAAATGCTGGTGCATGTACGGCTAGATGCAAGGTTTCTACAAATTCATGCATGTGTCGAATGCATGTATGGACATTAAAGGCTAGTCCATGAATGGATCAGATGCATGGGATGATAGAATGCATGAATGGCTTAAATGCATGTATGGTGGCTATCTCCTAACTTTCCAAGGCACTTATTCGACCAAGAAGTAGCTGCTAACTAATTCTATGTTGACCATAGAGCTCCTTGAACATGTTCACACTTTGAATTGACCTATAAGCTACTACACATGCATGGATGGGTTCAAGAACGTCCAAAGGAAGGAATTAACTCAATAATTCAACACATTGATTGAATTAAGTGCATGCACAAAGGGGTGAACGAATTTACTAGGTTCATGCTGCCATTTATGAACCTACATGCCTTTAAAATGTTTAATTATGAAGATACATGTTCCATACAAGTGCATGAACGTCCCAAGGAGATGAATGCAACCTTTGGTGCACATACAAGTCACTTGAAGCCTTTCTTTAAGACTAAGCATTCATGCACACACTTGGGGGGGAAGGAAGTGTCCATTCAACTAGTGCATGAATCTGCCGAATTTATGAACTATTTTAATACATAAGTGTGAACGTTTTTATTATTGTGTGAACACCTAGATGTCGAATTTGAATGGTCATCTATGTGCCTATAAATATTTGTTTTCTTTCATTTGTAAGGACTTTTTGCCAAAATTTTTATTGAATTTAATCTTGTGAGAATTTTCTTCTCTAAACTTTGTTTGAGACTTTGTTGACTTATCTACCTAGTAGTGGCGTCAACCTTGTTCTTCCTTGAACTTATCACTCAACCGAGTGTGGCGTTCACCCTTATACCGAGGTTCCTACTTTGCTAAGTAGCGGGTCAAGGTTTATCACTTTCATCCTCCACCTTGAAAGCCTATAAGCATTTGGGTCGATATTTTCTAATATTGGTTCGTGCTTGCTTTTAAGAACCCTTTCTTCCATATCCATCATTAAACCATTATACATAGCTTCCGTCCTAATTTTCCTATCAACTTCATTCCAAAAGCCATTGAATGATACTTTCTCATAGACGATCAGGCAACTCAGCATATGACTCGACTCTTCTCGAGGCGGATCGCATCAGTGGGCTGGCTATTGGTGATCCCTAAGCAACCTTTTGGCCAAGAGTTAAGTTCCACAAAGTGACCGAATACATGAAGGAGCCATTAATGCAAGTACATGCATGGCTTAATACATCGTATGGAAGGATGCATGCACAACTAGAGTTCAATGGATGGCATTTGAAGGAATTCATGTATTGGGGACGTTCATGCAAGTAGGGGCTATTTTATGTACATGTATTTGAAGATTCATGGACCGTAATTAAGGAAGAACATGCATTTGGGACGTTCCATGCATGTATCATGCATATCCAAGATGTCCATTCAAGTACTCAAGGTACATTCAAGCCTCATTTGGCCAAGGGAGATGTAGGAGTATTAAAGGGCTGCACATTCATGAACTATGGCTTTTCTTCAAGGCTAAGTATGCATGAATGCATCAGGTGAAGCAACATGATGGTTCGGCCAATTCATGCACCATCTCCAAGCATGAACCGAATTTTAATACTTTCGTGTGAACATGTTAAATACAAATGTGAACAGAATTTAAGTTAGTGTGAACATCATAGATGCCGAATATCAATAGGCATCTTAGGCTTATAAATAGTTTGCTCATTTCATGTAAAAAAGGACTTTTGCCAATTTGTTAATGAAACTTTATTTCTGTGAGGTTGCTTCCTCTCATATCTCGTATAAGTTTCGAAGACTTATCTAGTTGTGCTAGTGATGTCTACCTGATGTGAGCACTCCCGGGGCATCCTCGAATGCTCACCAAGAATCCATTGAGCTGCCAAAAGGCCCCATGACTCAAGCTCGAACCAAGCAACTTCAAGATGCTATATCGGCCTTTGTGATGCGCATTTGGGATGATAACCAGCTCCATGACGTTGGAGGAGCTAAGGACAACTCCTTGAAGACTCCATGAACTATTTTGCAATCCGATCTCAGCTCCTCTCCAGCTCCCCTATCCGCCATTCAGCTCACATCAGCTCACTTGAGCTCGTTTTAGCTCGTTTGAGCTCGAACTTAGCTCGATACAGCTCATTCCTTTTTCATTTCAATAAATTAAGTTTTAATCTAGCTTATAATTAAGTTTGTTACAGCTCATGCCAAATTCCCTAGCTCAATTTAGCTCACTAGGTGTTTTTGACTATTTGAGCTAGCCGAATTTATTATAGGTTGACTTATAATTATTGTGTCCAAATTTAGTTAGTGTTATTAAGTTATTATTTTAATTTATAATTATATGAATAGTTGTGTGTTATTTAATTTTGTTATTTAAATTTGTAGGTTAGCCGAATTTGGAAGATACATTCATGGCATTTAATGCAAGGTGCATGAACGGGAATGTTCATTGAACGGGAAGATTCATGCATGGTTCGGTTCAATGTTTGGAGGACATACATTCATGTACATGGAAGGTTAATGCATATTGAAAGGTGCATCTCCCTTGGCCGACACACATGCATGAATGGAGGGTAATTAATGCAAGTGCATGTACGGCTAGGTTCAAGCCCCCTTCCAAGTTCCATGTACAACCGATGCATGTAGAAGGACCCTTGGAGTTTTCTAAGCACCTATTCGGCCAAGAGACACCCCTTGAGAGTTTCATGCATCCCATGGCCGAACCTAGACAATCCCATTAGCTTCCAAAGCTTGCTCATACATGAAGCTGCCCACTCACCTCCCATTCGGCCGAACATGGACAAGGATGCCATTGGTCATTTTTCTAGAAGGTTCATGTCTTAATTAGGTTCATTACTTAATCATTAAGTTCATGAATAGTCTATTCGGCTAGCATAAGAAACTAGTATAAATAGTTTGTTGATTTCATTTGTAAAAGACTTTTGCCAAATTTGTTAATGAACATTGTTCTTGTGAGGTTGCTTCCTCTCATATCTCGTACAAGTTTCGAAGACTTATCTAGTTTGTGCTAGTGGCGACTACCGATCTTGTTTGAACTTATCACCAATCTTGGTGTGGCGTTCACCTATCCTTCTATCCATCTTTTCACCTTAACAATATAGGAATCGGGGTGACACCTTTTAGTGTTGAATCATTCCTGACGTTGAGTTCGTTTTTCCATCCCCCATCTTTCAACTTTCTTCCTTGTTAACCAAACCGAACCATTATTCATCACCCATCTTTGCTACACATAATTGAACCTATTACTAAATTTATCCATCTAGAACCTTCCGCTTAATCTATTCCATTATTTTATTTCTATTACAAAAATTTGAGGTACGAACGACTCTCTCGAACTACGATCAGGCAACTACGTGAATTTGACTCATCAACCCGGGCCGAATCACATCATCTGGTATCAAAGCTTGTAAATCGAGAGGCACCGACGTCTGTATCAAGATCGAAATAGGTTCGTTGTGAAAAAAATATTCGAAAAAAATTTAAGTTGTATTTTCGTTTTTTTATCACTGTAAAAGTGCTATATTGAAAGTTGTAAAAAAAAAAGAAGAGAAATTCGAAATTAAAAAAAAAGTGAAGTGATCAAAAGTTCGATTCTTCCGATAGTCTTATATTTTTTTCATCAAAATTTTAACCTAACCCCATTTCCAAAACGCCACACTATACCAGAAACTTTTTTTTTTTAGCCTACCCGTACACCATACGTTTTAACCCTTGTAACCGTTTGAAGCCAACCCCAAAGCACCTAGACAAGTCAAAAGAAACAAAATACGAGGTTACGAGAGTAAGTTTGAGTGGTAAAAGGCTAGAGTGTGTGAGAACATTCGAGAGTTTGAAAAAAGCCTAAAAATAAGTGCAAACACGAGTGGAGTGTTCTTTTATATTTCTTTGTGAGTGAAATAGTGAGATTTGTGGTAAGGTACTTAATTTTTTATTTTGTGTTGTGATCTAAAATTTTCTTTTCAGCAACAAAAATCATGTCACGCGAAGAGTTCACCGAATCGGAATACCAATACTTGGTACAAGAAATGCGAAAAATGATGGAGTCCAACACTAAGAACATACACGAGAGATTAAATCATTTGGAAAAACAAGATCAAAGTGATAGAGTTTCTTAGAGTCAAAAAATGGAGACAAGAACCCCACGGAGATATACCCCCGACTACTACTTGAAAAAAAGTTCCTATCGTGATTCCTTTTCGCCATCTACTTCGAGACAAAGAGATTCATACTATGACTCATATTCATCAGCGAATTCGAGAAGTGACTTCGATCGAAAGTCCTTTTCATCAAGAAATTCAAGAAGACGAGAAGCCGATTACGATTTTGATTCGTTCCAAGATGGCGTTCGGAGAGAAAGACATACTCCTACTAGATCGCCAACGAAATCTTACTCGGAGTATTCTTCACGAAGTTTTGATTGTGAATCATATGCAAATAGTTCTTCATCTTTCGAACAAGATTTGTATTCTCATCGTTATTTTGTACATTCTTGTAAAGAGAAAACAAAGAAAAGAAAAGAAAAAGCAAAAGAAGAAAAAGAAAACGAAATAAAAAGAAAAGAGAGGCAAAAGGCAAGTAAGAGAGAAAATGAGCAAATCTTGAGAGAACTTGAAAAAGCCTTTGAAAAAGCCTTTGAAATGCAAAAACAAAATGAAAAAGAAAATGAGATTGAAAAAGAGAATGAAAAAGAGTTTGAGAGTGAAAAAGAAGATGAAAAAGAAATTGAAACAAAAGGAACGAGTGATTCAGAAGAAAAAGAATCGAGTGAGAAAATAAGTGAGCAAGTGAGGATTATCTCTACTAACCCACATGTTCAATCTTCTTGTGATTTAACTTTTCAGGTTCCTAGAGGTTTGTGCGACCAATTCCATCTACATTACCTTCCAAATTAGAGGTGTTTTAGGTTGTTCGAAAAAGGTAAGTTCACGAATGACAACCACCCACTTGCAATCGAAGGTAAGGAAGGTAAGGATTCTTTGTTTATCGAATCAAAGTCACTTGATTTGGGTGATTTTTGTTCACTTACTATTGTTAACGATTCTATTTTAAAAGGTGCCATATACAGCTTTTCTTATAACGATTACTACATTGGCAAATTTGTTGACAACATTGGATTAGTTTTCTCTAAGCGAATTTTGAATGTGTTTGATCAAAGTCTGTCACTTAAAAATTCTGATGTGTTTGACCATGCAAGCTTTTTGAATTCATGTGTTAAATCTTTATGTTTAAATATGCCTGCTCAATTGATTTGTGATAAATCTGCCTGTTTGAAAAGTTGCATGTTCTCTAAAAATTCTTTGTTTGGCATCCATGTTAAAAGACCTTCACATGATATGTGCAATTGTGTTCTTCATGAACAATCTTTGAGTTTTTGTGCGAAATTTCCATGTAGTGATTTGCATTCCTGATTGATACTCTTGAAGCATGAACCTTTGCATATTGGTATGCTCGGTTATGTCAATTCAACATGTGTTTTTAAACTAGTGAAATATAATTCGTGTGGTGAGTTGATTATATCTTCTTCTAATATATTGCTCGTCGGAATTCCTAATCAAGTTCGTGTGTTCAAGCCTGGTATTTGCTACATGAATTCATTTTATGGAAACATTAAGCACTTTGCATCATTTGCATTCAAATTATGTTTGCTTGATGTTCAAACTTTTGATAAGAAGGTGAAATTCAATGATTTGGGTTTCAATTTTGATTCGTTTACTAATCACCTTGCTTGGCCACATCTGAAATTTTCGTTCCATTTTGAGAAGGTAAGACCAACCTATGTTTTTGGAATTGAATCAAATCTCCATGGTAACTTTCTTTTTCCATTTAAGTCCATAGTTTTCGTTAATACTAACCATTCTCATTTTTTTGAATTCCACCCCTCGAGGAGCAAGACATGTCATGGTGCGTCACCACCTATTCAAATTTATCGGAGTAATAGGTTTGTCTTACGCTATCTAACCAAAGAGAGAAGATTCATTTTGACCGAGAAAGGTAAACCCAATCCTCAATTGTCTTCTCTTCATATTCGTCAAGGTAAGTCATCTGAAAATTTTCAAACATCTTTGCTCAATTCGGTTGAAGTTGAAAATTCCATTGATTTGTTGTTTGGAAATTATTTATACTTTGATGTGATGGATTTTTCCTTTTGGCATTGTAATAATGTGATTATTATGCTGGAATTTGGAGACACCCCTCATGTTGTTCAAAAACGAAAGAAAGAGTTAGCATACCTTTGGCCATGGCATACCTTGCATGAACAAGACAAGGGACCAAATGAGTTGCTATATTCGGTTAAAGAAATTAAAATGTTTTGGATGAGGAATAATGTGTTTAAGTGCCTGCCATCATTTACAACCAATTATCCCTTGATCCAACTTAGTTTTCATGTTTGCAACGATGGTCTTACGAAACTCTTTGATAAATTTACGTATGCTTGCTTTGTCCAATTGAGATTTTTGGCATATGTTCGATTGAATGAATTTTTAATGAACTATCAAACACATTTGAATTTGACTCCTTTGAGTTTCTTTTTACCGGTTGTGGTAAGACTTTTTCAGGTTTGTGTGACATCTTCCATCCCATTTGATTGAGGAAAACCATGCACGAGTCAAAGTTCTCCCATGGACAAATGGCTCGACTTGAGGACAAGTCGCTTTGAAGACGGGGGAATGATGTGAGCACCCCCGGGGCATCCTCGAATGCTCACCAAGAATCCATTGAGCTGCCAAAAGGCCCCATGACTCGAGCTCAAACCAAGCAACTTCAAGATGCTATTTCGGCCTTTGTGATGCGCATTTGGGATGATAACCAGCTCCATGACGTTGGAGGAGCTAAGGACAACTCCTTGAAGACTCCATGAACTATTTTGCAATCCGATCTCAGCTCCTCTCCAGCTCCCCTATCCGCCATTCAGCTCACATCAGCTCACTTGAGCTCGTTTTAGCTCGTTTGAGCTCGAACTTAGCTCGATACAGCTCATTCCTTTTTCATTTCAATAAATTAAGTTTTAATCTAGCTTATAATTAAGTTTGTTACAGCTCATGCCAAATTCCCTAGCTCAATTTAGCTCACTAGGTGTTTTTGACTATTTGAGCTAGCCGAATTTATTATAGGTTGACTTATAATTATTGTGTCCAAATTTAGTTAGTGTTATTAAGTTATTTAGTTATTATTTTAATTTATAATTATATGAATAGTTGTGTGTTATTTAATTTTGTTATTTAATTTTGTAGGTTAGCTAAATTTGGAAGATACATTCATGGCATTTAATGCAAGGTGCATGAACGGGAATGTTCATTGAACGGGAAGATTCATGCATGGTTCAGTTCAATGTTTGGAGGACATACATTCATGTACATGGAAGGTTAATGCATATTGAAAGGTGCATCTCCCTTGGACGGCACACATGCATGAATGGAGGGTAATTAATACAAGTGCATGTACGGCTAGGTTCAAGCCCCCTTCCAAGTTCCATGTACAACCGATGCATGTAGGAGGACCCTTGGAGTTTTCTAAACACCTATTCGGCCAAGAGACACCCCTTGAGAGTTTCATGCATCCCATGGCCGAACCTAGACAATCCCATTGGCTTCCAAAGCTTGCTCATACATGAAGTTGCCCACTCACCTCCCATTCGGCCGAACATGGACAAGGATGCCATTGGTCATTTTTCTAGAAGGTTCATGTCTTAATTAGGTTCATTACTTAATCATTAAGTTCATGAATAGTCTATTCGGCTAGCATAAGAAACTAGTATAAATAGTTTGTTGATTTCATTTGTAAAGGACTTTTGCCAAATTTGTTAATGAACATTGTTCTTGTGAGGTTGCTTCCTCTCATATCTCGTACAAGTTTCGAAGACTTATCTAGTTTATGCTAGTGGCGTCTACCGGTCTTGTTTGAACTTATCACCAATCTTGGTGTGGCGTTCACCTATCCTTCTATCCATCTTTTCACCTTAACAATATAGGAATCGGGGTGACACTTTTTAGTGTTGAATCATTCCTGACGTTGAGTTTGTTTTTCCATCCCCCATCTTTCAACTTTCTTCCTTGTTAACCAAATCGAACCATTATTCATCACCCATCTTTGCTACACATAACCGAACCTATTACTAAATTTATCCATCTAGAACCTTCCGCTTAATCTATTCCATTATTTTATTTCTATTACAAAAATTCGAGGTACGAACGACTCTCTCGAATTACAATCGAGCAACTACGTGAATTTGACTCATCAACCCGGGCCGGATCACATCACTACCGATCTTGTTTGAACTTATCACCATTCTTGGTGTGGCGTTCACCTATCCTACTATCCCATTTATCCACCTTAACAATATATGAACTGGGGTGACACTTTTTAGTGTTGAATCGCTCCTGTCGTTAAGTTCATTAAACCATTTCCACCTTTTTGTTATTTCTTCCTTGTTATTTCCAAAATCGAACCACCACTTTAACATCCATCTTTGTTATCCCTAACCGAATCTATCTTCATCAACTTGCTTCCCTTGAGCCCCATTCGCTTCCATCAAGCCTATCAATCCAATTTTTCTGCTAAGACCAAAACGCGAACAACCCTTCTCGTCTACGATCGGGCAACTACGTGAATTCGACTCAACCACCCAAGTCGGATCACATCATTTTGAAGCTTCATGGCACCTTTTTGAAATATTCTGGAAATTTCCAGCTCATTAAAAGCTGAAATCAAATGGCCAATCAGCTCGCCAAGTGCCTATTCGACTAGCTATGTTTTTTTACTATAAATATGTGTTAACTTCATTTTTGTAAAGGTTACTCAACTTTTGAACCTTTTTGTCAAATTGATGAATTATCATATTTCTTGTGAGAATTTCAATTCTCTTTATTCACTTTAGGATTGATCTGACTTATCGGGATTTCGTCTCGTGGCATCTATCTTTCCTTTGTTTTATCCCGAACTTATCACCTCTGATGTGGCGTTCGAATTATATCTTTGGTTCCTAACTCTGTAACACCCCAAATCTTCAGTAATTTAATTTGCATGTTTTGTTGTACGTGGCTTGCTTACTTTGTTGGTTAAGGGGGTTCTAAGAGGTGTGAGAAGTCCTAGGTTCAAACCTAGGCTTTAGCAAAATTTTGGCTTTTTATTGTATAACCTTTGTTTACTGCTTGTGGTGATATGAGCACGCCCCGCGAACTTCATCGAACAAGTCTGTCAAGTCGAGCATTGAAATATTGGCAAGCTGATCCCAGCTCGTTTCCAGCTCCACGAGCTTCGTCCAGCTCAAATTCAGCTCATCGAGCTCACCACCAGCTCAAGCAAGTTTCCATTCAACTCAAAACCAGCTCACTAGCTTGGAATCAGCTCACTTTTAGTTTCCCCAACTAGGGTCCAAGCTCACTACCAGCTCATGAGTCCAAGCCCAGCTTGGTTTTAGCTCATGAGTTGAATTCTAGCTTATGAAGACTACTCTGACTTCATTTGACTACTATTAAACTTTTATTTAATAAGTTCATTAATTAGTTAATTAATAAACCACATATTAAATTTAGTTCATATTAGTTTTATTAAAATATGTCTTAAAAATGTTTATTGATGATAATTAAATTTGTCATAACTGAATTTAATGTTGATATTTGTGTTCACATTAGTTTGAATTAATTCTGTTCACATTTCTTGTAGGAACACAATGGACGTATGGAGATTAAAAGCAAGCATGAATGTTGAAAGGTGCATGGACGATTGGGGGACTTGAATCTCTTAGGTGCATGTTCGGCTAAGTGCATGCATGTCCACATTCAATGTCTTTAAGGTTCATGAATGTTTCCATTCATGTATGGTGTGCTATCTCTTCATTTTTCAAGATGACCATTCGGCCAAAGGACACTCACACATGCATGAAGATAGCTTGGCCGATTAGTGATACGAGCACGGCCCACGAACTTCATCGAACAAGTCTGTCAAGCTGAGCATTGACATGTTGGCAAGTTGATCCCAGCTTGTTTCCAGCTCCACGAGCTCCGTCCAGCTCAAATCCAGTTATTCGAGGTCAATCCAACTTGCTTGAGCTAAACCGAGCTCACTACTAGCTCATATTCAGCTCACGAGCTAAACCTTACCTCAATTTCAGCTTAGGAGTTTAATCTCAGCTCAACTTTAGCTTAAGGGCTAAAGCTTAGCTCATTTTAGCTCAAAACCGATTTTAGATTTTAATGCATTAAATAAAATCTGAACATAATTATTGAAGCATCAAATTTGACTTATATTAATATTTATTTTAATATGTCACAGTCATTACATATTTTAATTATGTTCACATTTTAGCCGATTTAATGCATGACATTAATGTGTTCACATGATGTCTCATAATTTGATTTTATTTTTTTTGTAGATACAATGATCAAGGACGGCGCAATGTATGGATGAAGAAACATCTCTTTTGGGCATTCCACACTCATGAATGAAGAAGTATTAAATGCTGGTGCATGTACGGCTAGATGCAATGTTTCTACAAATTCATGCATGTGTCGAATGCATGTATGGACATTAAAGGCTAGTCCATGAATGGATCAAATGCATGGGATGATAGAATGCATGAATGGCTAAAGTGCATGTATGGTGGCTGTCTCCTAACTTTCCAAGGCACTTATTCGGCCAAGAAGTAGCTGCCAACTAATTCTATGTTGACCATAGAGCTCCCTGAACATGTTCACACATTGAATTGACCTATAGGCTACTACACATGCATGGATGGGTTCATGAACGTCCAAGGGAAGGAATTAACTCAATAATTCAACACATTGATTGAATTAAGTGCATGCACAAAGGGGAGAACGAATTTACTAGGTTCATGCTGCCATTTATGAACCTACATGCCATTAAAGTGTTTAATTATGAAGATACATGATCCATACAAGTGCATGAACGTCCCAAGGAGATGAATGCAACCTTTTGGTGCACATACAAGTCACTTGAAGCCTTACTTCATGGCTAGGCATTCATGCACAAACCAAGGGGGAAGAAAGTGTCCATTCAGCTAGTGCATGAATCTGCCGAATTCATGAACTATTTTAATACATTAGTGTGAACGTTTTTATTATTGTGTGAACACCTAGATGCCGAATTTGAATGGTCATATCTATGTGCCTATAAATATTTTTTTCTTTCATTTGTAAGGGACTTTTTGCCAAAATTTTTATTGAATTTAATCTTGTGAGAATTTTCTTCTCTAAACTTTGTTTGAGACTTTGTTGACTTATCTACCTAGTAGTGGCGTCAACCTTGTTCTTCCTTGAACTTATCACTCAACCGAGTGTGGCGTTCACCCTTATACCGAGGTTCCTACTTTGCTAAGTAGCGGGTCGAGGTTTATCACTTTCATCCTCCACCTTGAAAGCCTATAAGCATTTGGGTCAATATTTTCTAATATTGGTTCGTGCTTGCTTTTAAGAACCCTTTCTTCCATATCCATCATTAAACCATTATACATAGCTTCCGTCCTAATTTTCCTATCAACTTCATTCCAAAAGCCAATTGAACGATACTTTCTCGTAGACGATCGGGCAATTCAGCATACGACTCGACTCTTCCCGAGGCAGATCGTATCAATTAGCTTCCCCATGACTCTTCTTAATTCGTTCACACCTATGTTCACATGGCAAGACTATTCGGTTCACCCTGTTCACACTAGAAGACTCTTCAACATTCAGTTTTCACACACATGATGGCCCTTGGAGTGTCTACAATTAATTCATACTTTTGGCCAAACATTGCTTCATTTAACAAGGTTGGCCGAACCTCACAAGTGACCATTGGACATCATGCATTCACTTTGTGTTTTCTTAAGCATGAAGATTCATTCATTTCCTATTACCATAGCTGAATCTAGACATGCACATTAAGGGTCATTTTTTCTAGAATTTTCTTTAATTAATGTGTAAGTATGAAAGGCCAATCGGCTACCTAGACTTTAGGCCTATAAATACTTGTTCAATTTCCATGTAAAGGGGACTTTTGAAAACTTTTGTTAATGTTATGCTACCGAAATTGTGAGGCAAACTTTTCTTATATTTTGTTCAAAGATTCGTTTGGCGTTCCTAGCGTTCTAGTTATGTCAATCGTGTTCTTTGTCGATTCTGAACTTATCATTACTTGTAGTGTGGCGTTCAAACATACCGAGGTTCCTATCTTGTTAGATAGTGGGTCGAGGTTTTCCTTTACCAAACCCAAACCGAACTAAAAGAGCCTATAAACAACGGGTCGATACCAAATCGATATTGGTTCTTGTTTGCATTCTTTGTTCGATCCCATTTCTTTCTTACCCAAAACATACCAAAACCGACCAATTTGTTCATATTCCTTTATCCCTACCCCTTTTGTTCCTACCATTCCATTCGTACCCCTCTTTCTACTTCAGCCATTCCTTCAACTCAACTAAACCTAAAGTAACTTCTCCTAGACGATCGGGCAATCTACATACAACTCGACTCTTCCCGAGGCGGATCGGATCATGTGGACCCTTAAATTATTGGGAGCGTTGCAAGACATGAAGGGCTTACTAGTCAGGTGGCTTGTGGCGTGTGGTATGTGCCTAGGGGTCTTGAGTTTGAGCTACCCTTGGCACAAGAGAATAATATTTTGCTGCTCTTGCAAGGTAGGTTGTAGAGTCTAGCTGAAACTCTAAAAGTGGAGTGGTTATGTGAGAGTGGATAGCCAAATTTGAGGAGAGAATGATGGGAGTGGGTGAGGGAGTTATCGATTTAACTTAGTGAAGAGGGAAAATAAGAGAGAATCGAGGAAGTGGGGAGTTGTGGTAGTAGTGGTGCCGAAGGATGACTCTCCTAAACCATTCAGTTATTTGGCAATTGGGTGTCGAAATTTGCTTTTGGGGATTTGTACTCTCAATTTAATAGTTATGACTCTTCTTCGATTTTCTTCTCCTTTCTTTTTTGTTATCCATCGGTGTTGTTGTTTATTGCTAGCCAAATACCACTTGTGTCTTTTGTGCATTCTTTTTCATATCAGTTTTGTTGAACGACTCTTCTGTTGTGTAAGTTGCTAGTTTGGTTCTTCTCCCTCTCCCTCACTTCCTTTCGGTATTATTGTACCTTAGTCCAACCTCCATCTTCTTCTTCTCTTTCTGTTGGCCTCCAGTGTTTGCTTTCACTATCATTTTAACTGGATATATATCAGCATCTTCTTCTCCTCTTCTCTATTCACAGCTCACTTTCTCTCTTTATCTCTCTCTCTTTCTCAACTCTTTCTTCCTTCTTTGGTGGTTGGCCAAATATCAACTGGTAAGTTGTTTTGCTCTTTCGGTTTTCCTTTTTTTCTCTTAATACTAACCCTCTGTCTTTAAACGACTTTGGTATTTTTTAGGGGTATTAGTTCACGAGGGGTAAATAAGTGCGCAAGTGTTACAGAAGTGATCAGAACCTTTCGATTGTCTCTCGTTTGAAGGTAACATTTTCGTTGTGGTTGTTTTAGACTGGGGTATTTGGTTTGAAATCCTAACTATTGGCCGAATGCCCTTGCCTCTATTATTGATCATCTGTTACTGATCATATATAAGTAAACATGATTAATAAAGATCGGTTATTATGCAGAATTCATCAAGGAGTTTGTATCCAGCCTTCGTCAAATGGTTCATACAAAGCTAATTTCACTTTCGTAATCAAGGCAAGTTTTGGGTATTATTTCTGGTTAGGGAGTAGGAAAAGGTGATTAACTCTAGTATCGAATGACTAATGGAACATCATGATTGAATGTAGGTTTGGGAAGCGATCGGGTTGGTCACACGTTTCTCAATAGATGTGTAATCACACTGCCCCAACTATTATTCGGTAAAAGCCAAAAAATTATTATCCTCAGTGCCACACGAGCAAACGCACGTTCGTGAGGTCATCCATAATGCATAAACGTGAATACGTGACTGTGGAGACCACCACGAGTGATCTCGTGGGAAAGGATCATTTTGGGCCACATTGGGCTGAGATGTCTTGTGTGGGCCCCACACGGGCATACCGCACAGATGTGCGGAGATAATCGGGCCGACTGTATACTTGCATGGTCATGGCCATTATTTGGGCTACACGAGCATGTATGATACGAGCACGCCCCGCGAACTTCATCGAACAAGTCTGTCAAGCAGAACATTGACATGTTGGCAAGCTGATCCTAGCTCGTTTCTAGCTCCACGAGCTCCGTCCAGCTCAAATCCAGCTTATTCAAGCTCAATCCATATTGTCTGAGCTAAATCGAGCTCACTCCTAGCTCATTTTCAACTCACGAGCTAAACCTTAGCTCAACTTCAACTTAGGAGTTTAGCCTCAGCTCAACTTTAGCTCACGAGCTAAAGCTTAGCTCATTTTAGTTTAAACTCGGTTTTGTCTTTAATGCATTAAATAAAAATTTGCACATATTTATTTAAGCATTAAACTTGTCTTATATTAATATTTGTTATTAATATGTCATAGTCATTATATAAATTGATTATGTTCACATAGCCGAATTAATGCATGACATTAATGTGTTCACATCATGCCGAATTTATGAGTGTTCATGAGATGTCTTAATGACTTGTTTATTTCATGTAGGTACATCCCTTTGGACGGCACATGCATGTAAGGAATTAGTGCAAGGTACATGCATAGAAAGGTTCAATGGACGACAATCAAGAGGCATATGCATGTTCATGATGGTCATTCATGTATTTGAAGATTCATGGATCAAATTAATGATGGAACATGCATTGGACGGTTCATGTATTGATCATGTGTTCACACTTTGTGTTCACACCATGATGACCATTCGGTTGGACGTTCACACACAAGAGTCTACTCAAGCTCCTTGTTCACACCAAGTTTGATCCTTCATGAAGCCTCATTTAACTAAGCCACTCATGGTGAAACAACATGAATTAAAGGCTCCATTAAAGGAGTTAGCCGAATCTAGCCATGCATGCATGAAGAACATTTATCCAAGTACATCAATGCATATTCATGAAGTTTTCCACTCACCTCCCATTCGACCGAACATGGATAAGAACACCATTGGACATTTTTTCTAGAAGTTTCATGTTTTAATTAGGTACATTAATTAATTGTTAAGTTCATGAATGGACTATTCGGCTAGCATAAGATACTAGCATATGATACTTTTTCCAATTTTTTATTGAATTTAATCTTGTGAGAATTTTCTTCTCTAAACTTTTTTTGAGACTTTATTGACTTATCTACCTAGTAGTGGTGTGAACCTTGTTTCTTTCAAGCCTATACCAAGGTTCCTATCTTCATAGATAGTGGGTCGCGGTTTTATCGTTTTTACCATCCACCTTAAGAAACTATAAGTTTTGGGTAATCACTTTTTAGTGTCGGTGATGTGAGCACACCCAGGGCATCCTCGAATGCACACCAAGAATCCATTGAGCTGCCAAAAGGTCCCATGACTCGAGCTTGAACCAAGCAACTTCAAGATGCTATATCAGCCTTTGTGATGCGCATTTGGGATGATAACCAGCTCCATAACATTGGAAGAGCTAAGAACAACTCCTTGATGACTCCATGCACCATTTTGCAATCCGATCTCAGCTCCTCTTTAGCTCCCCCATGCGCCATTCAGCTCACATCAGCTCACTTGAGCTCATTTTAACTCGTTTGAGCTCAAATTTAGCTCGTTTCAGCTCATTCCTTTTTCATTTCAATAAACTAAGTTTTAATCTAGCTTATAACTAAGTTTGCTACAGCTCATGCTGAATTCCCTAGCTCAATTTAGCTCACTAAATATTTTTGACTATTTGAGCTAGCCGAATTTATTATGATAAGTTGACTTATAATTATTGTGTTCAAATTTAGTTAGTGTTATTAAGTTATTTAGTTATTATTTTAATTTATAATTATATGAATAGTTGTGTATTATTTAATTTTGTTATTTAATTTTGTAGGTTAGCCGAATTTGGAAGTTACATTCATGGCATTTAATGCAAGGTGCATGAATGGGAATGTTCATTGAACGGGAAGATTCATGCATGGTTCGGTTCAATGTTTGGAAGACATACATTCATGTACATGGAAGGTTAATGCATATTGAAAGGTGCATCTCCCTTGGACGGCACACATGCATGAATGGAGGGTCATTAATGCAAGTGCATGTACGGCTAGGGTCATTCATGTACATTTTAGGTTAGTTCGAGTAAAGAGCTACGACTTTACTATCTCTCCGAAGAGAGGAGATTTATGTTGATTGAAAAAGGTACTGTTCAAACCAATCCACATTCATCCATTCATGTGGGAAAACAAGGTGAGTTCTCTGAAACTTATAAGACTCAACCACCCCCTTTGATCATTGATGGAAACATTGTTGATGTTTTGGTTTTTGAAACGCATTCGTACCTTGATGAGGTTTATTATTCTTTTTTGATTAGTAATGGATGGTTTGAAAATGATGAGAACCTTACTAACAAAGGTTGTGTCATTGATGTGCATTCTTTGATCCATGGAAAAAACACATGTTTAAACAAGGCTGTGCACATAAAACTTGTGATGTATGAGTGTTTTATTTATATGCATGCTGATGCGAGCATGCCCAGCGAACTTTATCGAACAAGTCTCCCTAGTTGAGCAGTGACATGTTGGCAAGCTAATCCCAGCTCGTTTCCAGCTCCACGAGCTCCATCCGGCTCAAATCCAACTCATTCAAGTGCAATCTAGTTGCATGAGCTAAACCGAGCTTACTCTCCTATCTCATTTTCAACTCACGAGCTAAACATTAGCTCAACTTCAGCTTAGGAGTTTAACCTCAGCTCAACTTTAGCTCAAGGGCTTAAGCTTAGCTCATTTTTAGCTCATGACTTAAACATCAGCTCGTGGAGTTCACCATGACTGCATTTGACTACTATTGACTTTTTATTTAATAAGTTCAATAATTAGTTAATTACTTTCCTACATATTAAATTTAATTCACATTAGTTTAATTAAATATGTCTTAAAAAAAGTTTATTGATGATAATTAAATTTGTCATAACCGAATTTAATGTTGATATTTGTGTTCCCATTAGCTTGAATTAATTTTGTTCACATTTCTTGTAGGAACACAATGGACATATTGATGTGAGCACACCCGGGGCATCCTCGAATGCACACCAAGAATCAATCGAGCTTCCAAAAGGCCCCATGACCCGAGCTCAAACCAAGCAAATTCAAGATACGATATCAGCCTTTGTGTTACGCATTTGGGATGATAACCAGGTCCATGACGTTGGAGGCGCTAAGGACAACTCCTTGAAGACTCCATGCACCATTTTGCAATCCGATCTCAGTTCCTCTCTAGCTCCCCATGTACCATTCAGCTCCCATCAGCTCACTTGAGCTTGATTTAGCTCGTTTGAGCTTGAATTTAGCTCGTTTCAGCTCATTCCTTTTTCATTTCAAAAAACTAAGTTTTAATTTAGCTTTTAACTAAGTTTGCTACAGCTCATACCGAATTCCCTAGCTCAACTTAGCTCACTAAGTGTTTTTGACTATTTGAGCTAGCCGAATTTAATATGATAGTTGACTTATAATTATTATGTCCAAATTTAGTTAGTGTCATTAAGTTGTTTAGTTACTATCTTAAATTATAATTATATGAATAGTTGTGTGTTATTTAATTATTTTATCTAATTATGTAGGTTAGCCGAATGTGGAAGATTCATTCATGATAAGGTGCATGTACGGGAATGTTCATTGAACGGGAAGATTCATGCATGGTTCGGTTCAATGTTTGGAGGACCTATATTCATGTACATGAAGGATTAATTGCATGCAATGGATATTGAAGAATACATCTCCCTTGGACGGCATACATGCATGTATGCAAGGCATTTAATGCAAGTTCATGTATGGCCAAATTCAAGCTCCCTTCTAAGTTCCATGTATAGCCGAATGTATGTGGGAGGACTTTTGGAATTTCTAAGCACCTATTCGGCCAAGAGACACCTTGTGGAAGCTACATGCATTCCATGGCCGAACCTAGACAATCCTTTTGGCTTCTAAAGCTTCACATTCATCCAAGTGTTTATGCTCATACATGAAGCTGCCCAATACACTTCCATTAGCCGAATCAAGACCTAGTCAATTAATGTTTGTATTCTAGAACATTCTAGCTAATTCATGACCGAATTTACTTAGTCTTTAAGCTAGCTAGTTTGTCCATTCGGTTACTACATGATAGCTTATAAATAGTTTGCTCATTTCATTGTAAAGGGACTTTTGCCAAATTTGTTAATGAACATTATTCTTTTGAGGTTGCTTCCTCTCATATCTCGTACAAGTTTCGAACGACTTATCTGGCTTGTGCTAGTGGCGTCAATCGTCTTGTTTTGAACTTATCACCAATCTTGGTGTGGCGTTCACCTATCCATCTATTTATATTTTTCACCTTAACAGTATAGGAATCAGGGTGACACTTTGATACGAGCTCGCCTCGACTTGAGTTGAGTCGTTTGTAGATTGCCGATCGTCTACGAGAAAGCTTCGTCGAAAATAGAAGGGAAGGTTAATTCGGATTGAGTTAAAGGAAGTTGAGGAAATGGACGTAATGGTATGAAAGGTAAGAATGAAATAGTATTATGAAATGGTACGAATGGAATGACCGGTTTAGGCACAATTTGGAAAATGAAGAAAAAAAAGTGTAGAACAAAAGAAGTGCAAACAAGAACCAATACCGATTTGGTATCGACCCGTTGTTTATAGGCTCTCTTTAGTTCGGTTTGGGTATGGTAAGGGAAACCTCGACCCACTATCTAACAAGATAGGAACCTCGGTATAAAGGGTTTTGAACGCCACACTACACTAGTGATAAGTTCGGTTTCATAAAGAAAGAGGTTGACGCCACTACTAGGTAGATAAGCCAACGAAAATCTTAAACGAGACTTAGAGAAGAAGTTCTTACCAGAACAAAAATTTGGTTTTTATAAAAATTACCAAAAGTCCTTTACAAAGTAACACAAGCCAAATTTATAGTGAATACAAGGGATAGCCGAATAGGCTCTTGAGGTAGCTAAATGGTTAGCTGAAAATTCCAAAATTTCTAATGAAGCTTCCTTGAAGTTTCTTGTGCATGGAGAACCCATCAGCTCACTTGAGCTTGATCCAGCTCGTTTGAGCTTGAATTTAGCTCGTTTCAGCTCATTCCTTTTTCATTTCAATAAACTAAGTTTTAATTTAGCTTTTAACTAAGTTTGCTACAGCTCATGCCGAATTCCCTAGCTCAACTTAGCTCACTAAGTGTTTTTAACTATTTGAGCTAGCCGAATTTAATATGATAGTTGACTTATAATTATTACGTCCAAATTTAGTTAGTGTCATTAAGTTGTTTAGTTACTATCTTAAATTATAATTATATGAATAGTTGTGTGTTATTTAATTATTTTATCTAATTATGTAGGTTAGCCGAATGTGAAAGATTCATTCATGATAAGGTGCATGTACGGGAATGTTCATTGAACGGGAAGATTCATGCATAGTTCGGTTCAATGTTTGGAGGACCTATATTCATGTACATGGAGGATTAATTGCATGCAATGGATATTGAAGAATACATCTCCCTTGGACGGCAGACATGCATGTATGCAAGGCATTTAATGCAAGTTCATGTATGGCCAAATTCAAGCTCCCTTCTAAGTTCCATGTATAGCCGAATGTATGTGGGAGGACTTTTGGAATTTCTAAGCACCTATTTGGCCAAGAGACACCTTTTGGAAGCTACATGCATTCCATGGTCGAACCTAGACAATCCCTTTGGCTTCTAAAGCTTCACATTCATCCAAGTGTTTATGCTCATACATGAAGCTGCCCAATACACTTCCATCAGCCGAATCAAGACCTAGTCAATTAATGTTTTTATTCTAGAACATTCTAGCTAATTCATGACCGAATTTACTTAGTCTTTAAGCTAGCTAGTTTGTCCATTCGGTTACTACATGATAGCTTATAAATAGTTTGCTCATTTCATTGTAAAGGGACTTTTTCCAAATTTGTTAATGAACATTATTCTTTTGAGGTTGCTTCCTCTCATATCTCGTACAAGTTTCGAACGACTTATCTGGCTTGTGCTAGTGGCGTCAATCGTCTTGTTTTGAACTTATCACCAATCTTGGTGTGGCGTTCACCTATCCATCTATCTATATTTTTCACCTTAACAATATAGGAATCAGGGTGACACTTCTTAGTGTTGAATCATTCTTGACGTTGAGTTCGTTTTCCATTTCCATCTTTTAAATTTTTTTCTTGTTAACCCAAACCGAGCCTTCCATCCTTCATCCATCTTTGCTACCCTTAACCGAACCTATACTAAACTTACCCTTCTTGAAACCTTCCGCTATCCTATTTGATACGAGTACGCCCCGTGAACTTCATCGAACAAGTCTGTCAAGCCGAGCATTAACATGTTGGCAAGCTGATCCCAGCTCGTTTCCAGCTCCACGAGCTCCGTCCAGCTCAAATCCAGCTTATTCAAGCTCAATACAACTTGCCTAAGCTAAACTGAGCTCACTCCTAGCTCATATTCAGCTCACGAGCTAAACCTTAGCTCAACTTCAGCTTAGGAGTTTAGCCTCAGCTCAACTTTAGCTCACGAGCTAAAGCTTAGCTCATTTTAGTTTAAACTCGGTTTTGTCTTTAATACATTAAATAAAAATTTGCACATATTCATTTAAGCATTAAACTTGTCTTATATTAATATTTGTTATTAATATGTCATTGTCATTATATAAATTGATTATGTTCACATAGCTGAATTAATGCATGACATTAATGTGTTCACATCATGCTGACTTTATGAGTGTTCATGAGATGTCTTAATGACTTGCTTATTTCATGTAGGTACATCCCTTTGGATGGTACAATGTATGGATGAAGAAACATCTCTTTTGGGCATTCCACACTCATGAATGAAGAAGTATTAAATGCTGGTGCATGTACGGCTAGATACAATGTTTCTACAAATTCATGCATGTATGGACATTAAAGGCTAGTCCATGAATGGATCAAATGCATGGGATGATAGAATGCATGAATGGCTTAAGTGCATATATGGTGGTTGTCTCCTAACTTTTCAAGGCACTTATTCGGCCAAGAAGTAACTACTAACTAATTCTATGTTGACCATAGAGCTCCTTGAACATGTTCACACTTTGAATTGACCTATAGGCTACTACACATGCATGGATGGGTTCAAGAACGTCCAAGGGAAGGAATTAACTCAATAATTCAACACATTGATTGAATTAAGTGCATGCACAAAGGGGAGAACGAATTTACTAGGTTCATGCTGCCATTTATGAACCTACATGCCATTAAAGTGTTTAATTATGAAGATACATGTTCCATACAAGTGCATGAACGTTCCAAGGAGATGAATGCAACCTTTTGGTGCACATGCAAGTCACTTGAAGCCTTTCTTTATGACTAAGCATTCATGCACAAACCAAGGGGAAGAAAGTGTCAATTCAGCTAGTGCATGAATCTGCCGAATTTATAAACTATTTTAATACATTAGTGTGAACGTTTTTATTATTGTGTGAACACCTAGATGCCGAATTTGAATGGTCATCTATGTGCCTATAAATATTTGTTTTCTTTCATTTGTAAAGGACTTTTGCCAAATTTGTTAATGAACATTGTTCTTGTGAGGTTGCTGATGTGATCCGGCCCGGGTAGACGAGTCGAATTCACGTAGTTGCCCGATCATAGTTCGAGAGAGTCATTCGTACCTCGGATTTTAGAAATAGAAGTGAATGGATAGATTTAGATAGCGGAAGGTTTTCAAAAGTTATGCAAAAGGGTAGTGATAGGTTCGGCTAAGGAAAACAAGAAAGGATGTTGGATAGATAGCTCGGTTTGGTTAACAAGAAGGAAAGTTGAAAGATAGGGAATGGAAAAATGAACTCAACGTCAGGAATGATTCAACACTAAAAAGTGTCACCCCGATTCCTATATTGTTAAGGTGAAAAGATGGATAGAAGGATAGGGTGATAAGTTCAAACAAGATCGGTAGACGCCACTAGCACAAACTAGATAAGTCTTTGAAACTTGTACGAGATATGAGAGGAAGCAACCTCACAAGAACAATGTTCATTAACAAGTTTGGCAAAAGTCCTTTACAAATGAAATCAACAAGCTATTTATACTAGTTTCTTAGGGTAACCGAATAGACAATTCATGAACTTAACTATTAAGCAATGAACCTAATTTAAGACATGAATATTCTAGAAAAATGACCATTGATGTCCTTTGTCCATGTTCGGCTGAATGGGGAGGTGAGTGGGCAGCTTCATGTATGAGCAAGCTTTGGAAGCCAAGGGAATGGTCTAGGTTCGGCCATGGGATGCATGAAACTCCCAAAGGGTGTCTCTTGGCCGAATAGGTGCTTAGGAAACTCCAAGGGTCCTCCCACATGCATTGGTTGTACATGGAACTTGGAAGGGGCCTTGAACCTAGCCGTACATGCACTTGCATTAATGACCCTCCATTCATGCATGTGTGCCGGCCCAAGGAGATGCACCTTCAATATGCATTAACCTTCCATGTACATGAATGTATGTCCTCCAAACATTGAACTGAACCATTCATGAATCTTCCTGTTCAATGAACATTCTGTTCATGCACCTTGCATTAAATGCCATGAATGTATCTTCCAAATTCGGCTAACCTACAAAATTAAATAACAAAATTAAATAACACACAACTATTCATATAATTATAAATTAAATTAATAACTAAATAACTTAATAACACTAACTAAATTTGAACACAATAATTATAAGTCAACTTATAATAAATTCGGCTAGCTCAAATAGTCAAAAACACTTAGTGAGCTAAAATGAGCTAGGGAATTCGGCATGAGCTGTAGCAAACTTAGTTATAAGCTAAATTAAAACTTAATTTATTGAAATGAAAAAGGAATGAGCTGAATCAAGCTAAGTTCGAGCTCAAACGAGCTCAAACGAGCTGATGTGAGCTGAATGGCGCATGGGGGAGTTGAAGAGGAGCTGAGATCGGATTGCAATATGGTGCATGGAGTCATCAAGGAGTTGTTCTTAGCTCCTTCAACGTTAGGGAGCTGGTTATCTTCCCAAATGCGCGTCACAAAGGCCGATATAGCATTTTGAAGTTGCTTGGTTCGGGCTCGGGTCATGGGACCTTTTGGCAGCTCAAGAGATACTTGGTGTGCATTCGAGGATGCCCGGGTGTGCTCACATCATTCCCCCCGTCTTCAAAGCGACTTGTCCTCAAGTCGGGCCATTTGCTTGCGAAAAAGCGTTCGTCGTCACTAGGCCCTTGGTTGTCGAATGGGGTAGAATGGCTCACAATAACCTGAAAGTCACACAAGACTCGAAAAGACAAAATATTAGTCACATGTCCTTCTTCTTTTTGGATAGGCCATTTCAAAGTTTCAACAACAAAATAAAGAAGAAGTTTAAGGAAACACCGAATTAAGAACTTACAATCTCGCTCCAGCTTCTTAAGCCAAACTTGGACAAATAAACCAATGCGGGGATCAAAAGTAAAAGTGGATCTTACCTTGTTCTTTGTTGAAAACAAACTAGATCCATGAAGCATTCGTGACTCAAAATTTTGAACAAAAAAAGTCCACGACTCAAATTCTATGAACAACGATATAAAACCAAAACTTTTATTTAACATTTGCAACTTTTCACAAATCCACAACTTTATGTTTAGATTTAAAGACAACATTAAATAAGCACAAATGGTTTACACATCCATTCACACGAAATTCAAAAGGCTTGATTTCAAGTAATATTGATCCAGAGTAACAAAACTTTCGACGGTTAGAATCTCGAAAATAAAAAATCCTTGAATCAAGTCCGTTAATCATCAATAAAGAATAAAAACCACCGGGATCAAAAACGAAGTTTTTGCTTACCATTTCACATTGACTTGAATATTTATTGGCTGTCAACATGGTAGGAACATGAAACAAACTAAAGTTATGAGTATGCAAATGATGTTCGAATCCCTTAGACCATAGCATTAAACAACCATCATCAAAATCAAATGAACTAGGCATTTTACAAGTCAACGTTTTATCACACAAATGAATCAAAGGAAAATTAGACATGCAAGTTTTTAAAAATTCATATGTTTCAAATATCGTCCACGCCTTTTCTCCACAATCAAGCAAACACAAAGATTTATATAGCTCATTATCTTGCATAACCAAACCTTGCGATTGCCGATTAATGATTACTCCACCAACATAATCATCAACAACACATACTTTATGAGCAACGTTTTTGTTATCAACACTTGAAACAATCAAATCATTACTAATCAAAAACGAATAATCAACCATGTCATGGTACAAGTGCTTTTCAAAACCCAAAACATTAATAAAGTTTCCGTCAACAATCGAATGAGGCTGATGTGTTTTAAAAACTTCAAAACTCATACCTTGCTTACCTTTTGGCAAAGGCGAACGAGGATCGTTAAGAATGTTACCTCTTTCAATCAACGTAAACCTTTTCTCCTCGGACAGTTATTGAAGTAGAAATTCTTTGCTCGGATCTTCAAAAACCTGAAAAGGAACAGCACGAGGAAATCTCACATGTAGGTTAGTAGGAACACTCCTCACTTTTTCTTGCTCTCTTGCATCTCTTTTTCTCATTTCTTTTTCATCGACAACACTCGTTTCTTGCTCAATATCTTTTCTCTCTTCAGACTCAATTTCTTTTTCAATTTTCTTTTTCTTCTCACATTCTTTTTCAATTTCATTTTTCTTTTTCCTCTCATTTTCTTTTCTTTCACACTCATTTTCTTTTGTTTCTTTTTTTCTTTTCTCGGTTTCATTCAAAATTCTCTCATTTTCTCTCATAATATTTTCTTGTCTCTCTCTTCTTTTTATTTCTTTTTCTCGCTTCCTTTCTCTACAAAATGAAGATAAAACAAAAGAATCAAAATGAGATGAGTTTTGTTGGGTATGAATGGAATGATTTACGTAGGATTCCCGTTCACTCCTTCGTAAGGACTCCTTTGCAGATGATTTCTTTGAGGCATATGTTGAATAACTTATACTTTCTTTTTTGTCATCTTGAAAGTCTCAGACTCAAAGTTTACTTCTTTTTGTCTAGGATTCCTCGAGGAATAGGATTCACGATAAGAATCTCTTCTCGAACATTCATTGGATGTTCGTCTCCTTGGCACTCTCATTTCTGTCCTTTCACTTGGACTAATTTGCTCTCGTTGGGTTCTGGCTCGATGATCTAATTTTTCTTGGATCGGCTCAATTCTTCGGTCGAGCATGCACTCCATCTCTTTCAACAAATACTGAAATTCAAATTTTGAAAATTCTTCTTGCAACATGATTTAGAAAAAAATGATTAAAATAGAACCAAATGATTAAATCCTCACCACAAACCTCACTAGTTCACTCGCAAAGAAATATTGATGAACACTCCACTCGTGTTTGCACTCGTTTTTTTAGGCTTTTTTCAGACTCTCGAATGATCTCACACACTCTAGCCTTTTACCACTCAAGCTTACTCTCGTAACCTCGTATTTGGTTTCTTTTGACTTGACTAGGTGCTTTAGGGTCGGCTTCAAACGGTTACAAGGGTTAAAACGTATGGTGTATGGGTAGGCTAAAAGAAAAAAAATTTTTAAAGTAATGTGGCGTTTTGGGGGGTTAAAATTGATGAAAAGAATATAAGACGATCGGAAGAAATATAAAACAATAAAATTGAAATTTTGATCACTTCACCTTTTTTTTTTAATTTCGTATCTCTTTTTTTTTCTTCTTTTTTTTTTAACTTCCAATATAGCCTTTACAATGATAAAAACGAAAATACAAATTTTTTTTTTCAAATTTTTTTCACCACCAACCTATTTCGATCTTGATACGGACGTCAGCGCCTCTCGATTTACAAGCTCTAATACCAAATAATGTGATCCGGCCAGGGTAGACAAGTTGAATTCACATAGTTGCCCGATCGTAGTTCGAGAGAGTCGTTCGTACCTCGAATTTTAGAAATAGAAGTGAATGGATAGGTTTAGATAGCGGAAGGTTTTCAAAAGTTATGCAAAAGGGTAGTGATAGGTTCGGCTAAGGAAAACAAGAAAGGATGTTGGATAGATGGCTCGGTTTAGTTAACAAGAAGGAAAGTTGAAAGATAGGGAATGGAAAAATGAACTCAACTTCAGGAATGATTCAACACTAAAAAGTGTCACCCCGATTCCTATATTGTTAAGGTGAAAAGATGGATAGAAGGATAGGTGAACGCCACACCAAGATTGGTGATAAGTTCAAACAAGATCGGTAGACACCACTAGCACAAACTAGATAAGTCTTCGAAACTTGTACGAGATATGAGAGGAAGCAACCTCACAAGAACAATGTTCATTAACAAGTTTGGCAAAAGTCCTTTACAAATGAAATCAACAAGCTATTTATACTAGTTTCTTAGGGTAACCGAATAGACAATTCATGAACTTAACTATTAAGCAATGAACCTACTTTAAGACATGAATATTCTAGAAAAATGACCATTGATGTCCTTTGTCCATGTTCGGCCGAATGGGGAGGTGAGTGGGCAGCTTCATGTATGAGCAAGCTTTGGAAGCCAAGGGAATGGTCTAGGTTCGGCCATGGGATGCATGAAACTCCCAAAGGGTGTCTCTTGGCTGAATAGGTGCTTAGGAAACTCCAAGGGTCCTCCCACATGCATTGGTTGTACATGGAACTTGGAAGGGGCCTTGAACCTAGCCGTACATGCACTTGCATTAATGACCCTCCATTCATGCATGTGTGCCGTCCAAGGGAGATGCACCCTTCAATATGCATTAACCTTCCATGTACATGAATGTATGTCCTCCAAACATTGAACCAAACCATTCATGAATCTTCCTGTTCAATGAACATTCTGCTCATGCACCTTGCATTAAATGCCATGAATGTATCTTCCAAATTCGGCTAACCTACAAAATTAAATAACAAAATTAAATAACACACAACTATTCATATAATTATAAATTAAATTAATAACTAAATAACTTAATAACACTAACTAAATTTGAACACAATAATTATAAGTCAACTTATAATAAATTCGGCTAGCTCAAATAGTCAAAAACACTTAGTGAGCTAAAATGAGCTAGGGAATTCGGCATGAGCTGTAGCAAACTTAGTTATAAGCTAAATTAAAACTTAATTTATTGAAATGAAAAAGGAATGAGCTGAATCGAGCTAAGTTTGAGCTCAAACGAGCTAAAACGAGCTCAAGTGAGCTGATGTGAGCTGAATGGTGCATGGGGGAGCTAAAGAGGAGCTGAGATCGGATTGCAATATGGTGCATGGAGTCATCAAGGAGTTGTTCTTAGCTCCTTCAATGTTAGGGAGCTGGTTATCTTTCCAAATGCGCGTCACAAAGGCCGATATAGCATCTTGAAGTTGCTTGGTTTGGGCTCAGGTCATGGGACCTTTTGGCAGCTCAAGAGATACTTGGTGTGCATTCGAGGATGCCCCGGGTGTGCTCACATCAGTTGCTTCCTCTCATATCTCGTACAAGTTTCGAACGACTTATCTGGCTTGTGCTAGTGGCGTCAATCGTTCTTGTTTGAACTTATCACAAATCCTGGTGTGGCGTTCACCTATCCATCTATCCATATTTTTCACCTTAACAATATAGGAATTAGGGTGACACTTCTTAGTGTTGAATCATTCCTGACGTTGAGTTCGATTTCCATTTCCATCTTTTATATCTTTTTTTTCTTGTTATCCAAAACCGAGCCTTCTATCCGTCATCCATCTTTGCTACCCTTAACCGAACCTATACTAAACTTACCCTTCTTGAAACCTTCCGCTATCCTATTTTAATTCTTTTACTATTATTACAAAAATCCGAGGCACGAACGACTCTCTCGAACTACGATCGGGCAACTACGTGAATTTGACTCATCTACCCGGGCCTGATCACATCACATATGGAGATTAAAAGCAAGCATGAATGTTGAAAGGCGCATGGACAGTTGGGGGACTTGAATCTCTTAAGTGCATTTTCGGCTAAGTGCATGCATGTCCACATTCAATGTGTTCAAGGTTCATGAATGTTTCCATTCATGTATGGTGTGCTACTCCTTCATTTTTCAAGTGACTATTCAGCTAAAAGGAGGCTTCCCATTACTTCATACATGTGGCCGAACATCTCCCTCCATGAACCTTAAAATTCCGTTCACATTATGTTCACATGGCATGGCCTTTCAATTCAAAGTGTTCACACCTATGGACTCTTCAAGAGTTGGCATTCACACTTAATTTGGCTCATGAAGTCTCCTCAATTAATTCCCAACTCTTCACCAAGTAACATGAATTGATTGCCTCAATTACTTAAGTTGGCCGAACCTAGCTAATGTCCAAGGGAGTCTCTCATTCATGATTCATTTCCTTAAGCATGAAGAACATTCAAGACATCTCCACCATAGCCGAATCTGGTCATGAACATCAAAGGACGTCTTTCTAGAATTTTCAAGATGCATTCATGAGACTTTTACTTAATTATTAACTATGTAAAGTGTCCATTCGACTAGCTAGTCTTTAGGCTATAAATACCTATTATTTTTCTTTGTAGAGGAACTTTTGAAACTTTTGTTAATGTTATGCTGCCGAAATTGTGAGGCAAACTTTTCTTATATTTCGTTCAAAGATTCGTTTGGCATTCCTAGCGTTCTAGTTGTGTCAATCGTGTTCTTTGTCGATTCTGAACTTATCACTACTCATAGTGTGGCGTTCAAACATACCGAGGTTCCTATCTTGTTAGATAGTGGGTCGAGGTTTTCCTTTACCAAACCCAAACCGAACTAAAAGAGCCTATAAATAACGGGTCGATACCAAATCGGTATTGGTTCTTGTTTGCACTTTTTGTTCAACCCTATTTCTTCATTTACCAAATTGTACCTAAACCGACCATTCCGTTCGTACCATTTCATAATACCATTTCGTTCTTACCCTTCATACCATTACGTCCATTTCTTCAACTTCCCTTATCTAAATCCAAACTTTCCAATTCTTCTTACCTATTCCAATCCAAACCAAAACCAATACCCCTCTTTCTACTTCGGCCATCCCTTCAACTCAACTAAATCTAACGTAACTTCTTGTAGACGATCGGGCAATCTACATACGACTCGACTCTCCCCGAGGCAGATCGTATCACATGCCTTATTACCGAATTTGGATATCCAACTTGCAAAGGTAAAACTTGTCAATTATTTTGAATTCAGCAATCGATCAAGTGCTCAAGTATGCACCAAGACTTCGAAAAGGAATTGTTCATTCTTGATTCATCATTTTATTACTCCTTGTCTTTATGACGATGACAATATTTTCTTGTGTCAAGCTGTGAATAAAATCTCGAAAAGTTCCTCCTGGTTTAACCTTCATTGTATCACTAACTTGTTTTATTCTTTTGTAGGTGACAATGTGAGGTGGAACCCTCTTAAAGAGGGAGGGATGATTTGTGATCCTGAGAAATTTTTTTCAAGTAAATGGCCCAATTTGAGGACAAATCGTCTTCAAGAGGGGGGAATGATGCGATCCCAGTTGCATCATGTTTCGGTACATCTTGACGACATCGAGATTGGCCTAAACTCAAGGGGCCCAAATGCAAAATGAGACCTTTAAATTCATTTATGCTGTTGGAATAAGGACTTGATTTATTTTAGTTACTTTAGTCTTTAATTATGTCTTGTTTATTAATTACATATTTTAATTATGACATGCATTATGTGTTCTGCATTTAATAAAGTCATGCATTATGTGACTCCCATGTTAGTTTAAGTTAGCTTCATTAAATTAAATCTTGCATTAAGTAACTCATTTGTTCATTTAGCTTGCATTTTATACCATGCATTTAAGCATCTTAGTTTAATAAATGAGTTACTGATCATTAATTCAACTCATCTTAGCTTAATTAATTGAGTTTTTTATGAACTTGATTTAATAAGCGTTGCTCTTAATTATTCTAGTTCCTAGGAATATTTATTGATGCATGAGTTAAAGTTCATTTAATAATGCTTCTCTTAATTAAACTAGTTGTTGAAATAAATGATGCATAAGTGTTAGTTCATTTATTTAAGTTAGTTGTTAATTTGTTTTAAGCTTAATAATTGAATAAATGTGTAGGTTGCATGTGTTAATTGCAGGTGACTTTCCAGCTCACATCCATTACATTTAAAGGCTGTTATGCATTCAATAAGGTGACTTTTCAAGAGATTTTGGTTACAAAAGAGGGGGCTGTTACAAAGAGGTTTTATACATCATTAAGAAGTTATTTTATCAATTAAAGGAGAGCATTATTCTTCTTTAAATTGGGAAGCATCTTTGTTTCATCTTCCATAACCGTTTGCTTCATGAGTAATCACTACATGCATTCAATTCTCCATCGAAGAAGCTGGTGACTATTTAGCTAACCAAAGGACACTTCAAGAGTCACTTTTTAAGCATTCAAGGTCAATTATGTAGCTAAATTGAAGTGAATTAAATGGTGGAGTTATTTAGTTCAAGAATTCCAAGAGACTTGAGCTTTATTTCAGCTTTTAAGATGTGACCATTCAGCTAGCCTTTTCCTAGTCTCATAAATATGTGTGTAATCAGCCTTTTGAAGGGAGAACTTTTTGGTCATTTTGTTAATGTTATGCTGCCAAATTTGTGAGGCAAACTTTTCTCTATTTTCGTTCAAGGATTCATTGGCTACCTAGTGTTCTAGTTGTGTCATCCACTTTCTATGTCAAAAACCAAACTTATCACTACTCGTAGTGAGGCGTTCAAACATACCAAGGTTCCTACTTTGCTAAGTAGCGGGTCAAGGTTTTCATATTCTCCATCCGACCACCTTAAAAACTTATAAACATTTGGGTCAATATTTGATGTGATCCGGCCCGAGTAAATGAGTCAAATTCACGTAGTTGCCCGATCGTAGTTCAAGAGAGTTGTTCGTGCCTCGAATTTTTGTAATAGTAGTAAAAGAATTAGAATAGGATAGCGGAAGGTTTCAAGAAGGGTAAGTTTAGTATAGGTTCGGTTAAGGGTAGCAAAGATGGATGAAGGATAGAAGGCTCGGCTTGGGTTAACAAGAAATAAATTTAAAAGATGGGAATCGAGAAACGAACTCAACGTCAGGAATGATTCAACACTAAGAAGTGTCACCCCGATTCCTATATTGTTAAGGTGAAAAATATGGGTAGAAGGATAGGTGAACGCCACACCAAGATTGGTGATAAGTTCAAAACAAGACGATTGACGCCACTAGCACAAGTCAGATAAGTCGTTCGAAACTTGTACAAGATATGAGAGGAAGCAACCTCACAAGAACAATGTTCATTAACAAATTTGGCAAAAAAGTCCTTTTACAATGAAATCAACAAACTATTTATACTAGTATCTTATGCTAGCCGAATAGTCCATTCATGAACTTAACAATTAAGTAATGTACCTAATTAAGACATGAAACTTTCTAGAAAAATGACCAATGGTATCCTTGTCCATATTCGGCCGAATGGGAGGTGAGTGGATAGCTTCATGAATATGCATTGATGTACTTGGATAAATGATCTTCATACATGCGTGGCTAGATTCGGCTAACTCCTTTAATGGAGCCTTGAATTCATGTTGTTTCACCATGAGTGGCTTAATTAAATAAGGCTTCATGAAGAGTCAAACTTGGTGTGAACAAGGAGCTTGAGTAGACACTTGTGTGTGAACGTCCAACCGAAGGGTCATCATGGTGTGAACACAATGTGTGAACACATGATCAATACATGAACTGTCCAATGCATGTTCCATCATTAATTTGATCCATGAATCTTCAAATACATGAATGTCCATCATGAACATGCATGTGCCTCTTGATTGCCGTCCATTGAACCTTCCTATGCATGCACCTTGCATTAAATGCCATGAATGAATCTTCCAAATTCGGCTAACCTACAAAATTAAATAACATAATTAAATAACACACAACTATTCATATAATTATAATTTAAAATAATAACTAAATAACTTAATGACACTAACTAAATTTGGACACAATAATTATAAGTCAACTTATCATAATAAATTCGGCTAGCTCAAATAGTCAAAAACACTTAGTGAGCTAAATTGAGCTAGGGAATTTGGCATGAGCTGTAGCAAACTTAGTTATAAGCTAGATTAAAACTTAGTTTATTGAAATGAAAAAGGTATGAGCTGAAACGAGCTAAATTCGAGCTAAAACGAGCTCAAGTGAGCTGATGTGAGCTGAATGGCGCATGGGGGAGCTGGAGAGGAGCTGAGATCGGATTGCAAAATGGTGCATGGAGTCTTCAAGGAGTTGTCCTTAGCTCCTCCAACGTCATGGACCTTGTTATCATCCCAAATGCGCAACACAAAGGCTGATATAGCATCTTGAAGTTGCTTGGTTCGAGCTCGAGTCATGGGGCCTTTTGGCAGCTCAATGGATTCTTGGTGTGCATTCGAGGATGCCCCGGGTGTGCTCACATCAATATTTTCTAATATTGGTTCGTGTTTGTTTTTGAGATTATTTTTCATTCCATTCCATTCCATCCTTTCGTTTCATCATAATCGAACCATCAATTCACTTCACATTCATTGTTTGTTATCCAATTACTATATTTATCTCCATCTTTTTTTCTATAACCGAACTTACAAAAACTTCATAACCATAAATCCATCTTTGAACCCTTTTTACATAGCTTCCGCCATTATTCACTTAAAACATCCTTTGAACAAACCGAATGATACTTCTTCGTAGACGATCGGGCAAACTTACATACGACTCGACTTACCCCGAGGCAGATCGTATCAGCATAGCTCTCAGTCCTTGCTTCTATGTTGGCCCAAACCTTTTGATGCAACTCCTTGACAAAGTTGGCCTTTTTCCTAGCATCAGAATGAATTAACTGATCATTAGGCAAAGGATTTAAATCCAAAGGAGTTAATGGATTAAAACCGTAAACTATTTCAAAGGGTGAATATTTGGTCACTGAATGAATGGATCGGTTATAAGCGAACTTGATATGGGGAAAACAATCCTCCCACGACTTTAAGTTCTTCCGGATGATTGCTCGAAGTAGTGTAGATAGTACGCGACTGACCACCTCCATTTGACCATCCGTTTGAGGGTGGCAAGTTGTTGAGAACAGCAACTTGGTTTCAATTTTAGCCCACAACGATCACCACGGTCGGATACTATGGTTTGCGGAATGCCATGTAACTGAATAATGTCCCTAAAGAAAAGATTTGCAATATGAACAGCATCGTCAGTTTTTTGTACAAGCCATGAAGTGAGACATTTTTGAAAAGCGATCAACAACTACAAAGATAGAGTCCTTCCCCATTTTTGTCTTAGGCAACCCAAGGACAAAGTCCATGGATATGTCCATCCAAGTGATACGCACTCGCCTCGGATGAGATTCGTGACGTAAGAATTTGCCCGATCATAAATCGAGTAAGTTAGGGTGTTTCAAAGGGTGATGGAAAAGAAAGAGATTTTGGCTTAAATGGGTTAACAATGGATTGGAAAGTTTAAGGAATGGAACTTGGGAATTCAGTTAATGATACACACTCGCCTCGGATGAGATTCGTGATGTAAGAATTTGCCCGATCGTAAATCGAGTAAGTTAAGGTGTTTCAAAAGGTGATGGAAAAGAAATAGATTTTGGCTCAAATGGGTTAACAATGGATTGGAAAGTTTAAGGAATGGAACTTGGGAATTTGGTTAAGGTTCAAGCAAGAACTAACACAATATGAGTGTGTTAACCCGTTACTTATACGAACACTTAATTCAAAAATGATGGTATGGAAATAAGGTTGGATATTGGTGTATGACCTCGACCCACTATCAAAGTTGATAGGAACCTCGGTATATCTTAGAACACCACACTTTGGAAACAAAGTGATAAGTTCTGAAACAAAGATAGAATGATGCCACAAGGATTCTTGATAAGTCAAACTAGTCTTTGGAGAAGATTGAGAGTTGAAAACAAACTCACAAAGTTGATAAAATTCATAAAATGTTCATTAGCCTCTAAAGTAAAAAAATGAGCACATATTTATAGCCTAAGCTAGGAGTAGATGATATGAACCGCCTCGGGAAGAGTCGAGTCGTATGTAGATTGCCCGATCGTCTACTAGAAGTTACGTTAGAATTAGTTGAGTTGAAGGAATGATTGCAGTAGAAAGAGGGGTACGAATGGAATGGTAGGAATGAATGGGTAGGAACAAAGGAATATGAACAAATTGGTCGGTTTTGGTATGTTTTGGGTAAGAAAGAATTGGGATCGAAAAAAGAAGGCAAACAAGAACCAATACCGATTTGGTATCGACCCGTTGTTTATAGGCTCTTTTAGTTCGGTTTGGGTTTGGTAAAGGAAAACCTCGACCCACTATCTAACAAGATAGGAACCTCGGTATGTTTGAACGCCACACTATGAGTAGTGATAAGTTCGGAATCGACAAAGAACACGGTTGACACAACTAGAACGTTAGGAAAGCCAAACGAATCTTTGAACGAAATATAAGAAAAGTTTGCCTCACAATTTCGGCAACATAACATTAACAAAAGTTTCAAAAGTTCCTTTACATGGAAATTGAACAAGTATTTATAGGCCTAAAGTCTAGGTAGCCGATTGGCCTTTCATACTTACGCATTAATTAAAGAAAATTCTAGAAAAATGACCCTTAATGTGCATGTCTAGATTCGGCTATGGTAATAGGAAATGAATGAATCTTCATGCTTAAGAAAACACAAAGTGAATGCATGATGTCCAATGGTCACTTGTGATGTAACGCCCCCACGCCCGAGACCGTCGCCGGAGTCGAGTATGAGGTGTTACTAAACTTAATTTAACATTTTAAGAACTTTGGATCATTTCTTTCTACATTCACAGCTTTCCAGCTACTTGCATTATAGTTACAAGAAAAATCATATCTCGAGTTACGAAACTCAAAATCAAGATCCGTAAATTTTCCCTGAATCTAGACTCATATACCTATTTACTAATTTTTTTATAGAATTTTTGGTTGGGCCAATTAGTACAGTTTATTAGTTAAAGTTACCCCTGTTTCAGGACTTGACTGGACTGACCTCTGTTTACTACGAACCACATTTCTCTCTGTAAAAAATTCATATGAATATGAGGTTTGTTTATTTTGAAACTATACTCAATAAGGATTCTTAGAATATAAAATAAACCACCTAACTATATCTGTAAAATTTATGGTGAATTTATAAAGTTGGAACAGGGGATCCAGAAATCACTCTGGCCCTGTTTCACTAAAATTCAAATATCTTCTAACATATAATTCCTTTACCTGTTTCGTTTGTTTTATGTGAAACTAGACATATTAAGCTTCAATTTAATATTTAATTCATCACCAAATTCGATTTCTACGATTTTTAGTAAATTTTCAAACTCACATCAGTGTTGCTGCAATGTTCTATTTATGGCAAATTTCATCCTTTTTATGAGTTTTCATGAACTAGATAACCTATTAACCTTCCATAACATTAAACATAATCTAAAATAACCATTTCCATAACTTATCATTATCAAGCATTTTCTCAACCATTCCATCACCATATCATAAGATCATTTACACAAAATAGGTATATTGCTATACATGCCATACTTAAATTTTACAAGCCATTTACCAAAAAGTCTTCCAGATAGTGTGACTGAGCCTTTGACCTATCCCGACTCCTGAGCTGGCTTGTCCAAAACTGCAATGAGTAAGAAGAAGGGAGTAAGCATAAATGCTTAGTAAGTTCATAAGCAAATAATAAGTAACATAACAAACAATCATACCAATCAACATTAGTATGGTATCACCAAAACATATATCACATTTCTAATCATTTTTCATCATCTTATTACCTTATCGTTGTTGTATCAATACTCAACCCGAGGGTTAAATATATACCTGTCCAAAGTATCCATTTCACATCACTTACCAATACGTCTCTTTTCATCTCGAGTATTCCTCCATTTGAGTAAAACTTTACCTGTTGAACACATCGGAATATAATTCGGATACATGGAAAGTTTGCACATAAGTGCCACATATGTAGCCAAGCTACTATGTAACCCGCCCATAAGCGAACTCGGACTCAACTCAATGAGCTCGGGCGTTCGCATCCATAAGTGAACTCGGACTCAACTCAACGAGTTCGGATGCTTAACCATCCTAGTGACATGTCACTTGTATCCTAATCTATTCCTAAGGTTCAAACAGGATTTTCCTCGAACACATATCCTTACTGTCTTCCGTAGAATACTGAAACCAATACTCGGTAATAATTTATATTTAACAAGTAGCTCACATAATTTGCATTTTATTCGAAAATAACCACAAAGCATATATTTCATGATAAAAATCAGCATATCATATAATTAACATCAATAACTTAAAAATAACAATTATGCTACATTATTTACACATGAACTTACCTTGGTACCAAAATACAAAGATTTTGCAATTTAGTCCACAATCTTTTCTTTTCCTCGATTGGGGTCGATTCCACGTCTTTCTTGATCTAAAATAACACATTTAGCTTATTTAATACTCACATTATCAAATTAATCCTTAATTCAAAATTGGGCAAAATTACAATTTTACCCCTAAACTTTTGCATATTTACACTTTTGCCCCTAGGCTCGGGATTAAACTTTATTCCTTATTCTTATGTTTTATAACATGTTGATCACTTTTCTCTTCTATGGCAACATCAAATTCTCACTCTAACATGTACTTGTGACTATTAGGTATTTTTACCGATTAAGCCCTTTTACTCGTTTTTGCTTAAAATCGAGTAGTACAAGTTATCTAACATAATTTAAAACCTCATATTATATCATAAAACACCAAAATACACAAATTTCACCTATGGGTATTTTTCCAAATATAAACCCTAGGTTAAGTTATTGCTAGCATAAGCTTTATCGAAAGTTAATGGATCTCAAAAACGTAAAAATCATTAAAAACGGGGCTTAGAATCACTTACTATGAAGCTTGAAAGTTGAAGAAACCCTAGCTATGGTGAGAGCAAAATTCAGCAGCAACTAAATGAAGAAGATGACCATTTTGTGTTATTTTTCCCATTTTATTTCATTTAATATCCAAATGACCAAAATGCCCCTCCTTACTAAACTTTCAAAAGTTCCTTCCATGTCCTAATTTTGCCCATGAACTTAAAATTGGTAAAATTTCTATTTAAGACCTCCTAATTAATATTTCAAAGCAATTTCATACTAAAAACTTCTAGAATGCAAGTTTTGCAACTTATTCGATTTAGTCCCTAACTTTAAATTAAACTTGTTATGCCAAAAATTTCTTCACGAAATCTTCACACAATTATGCAATCATATCATAAACCTCAAAATAATTATAAAATAATTATTTCTATCTCTGATTTGTGGTCACGAAACCACTATTCCGATTAGGCCCTAATTCAGGATATTACAACTCTCCCCCTTTAAGGATTTTCGTCCTCGAAAATCTTACCGGTAAACAGATGTGGGTATTGATTTCTCATATTTTCTTTGGATTCCCATGTAGCTTCTTCTACTCCATGCTTTTGCCACAACACCTTCACAAGTGCGATATTTTTATTCCTTAGTTGTTTGACCTCTCGAGCTAAAATCTTAATCGGTTCTTCTTCATAGGTCATGTCTGGTTGTAGTTCAATTTCTATCGGTGAAACTACATGTGAAGGATCCGAACGATACCGGCGTAACATAGATACGTGGAACACATCATGAATCTTCTCTAATTCAGGTGGTAATGCTAACCGATATGCTACCGGTCCAACTTTTTCAATTACTTCATACGGCCCGATAAAACGCGGACTTAATTTGCCCTTCCGTCCAAATCTAAGAACTTTCTTCCATGGTGATACGACCACACCTCCCGAGCTGCCAGTTGCCAATATAGATCCTCTCGAGTTGCCTGTAGGACCGATTACCCGAGCTCGAGCTAAGAGATTCAAACACGCAACAACAGCATTAGTTGATAGAGTTTGGGGTGAAACCGTTGCTGGACTTATCGAAAGCTTTTGGACCAGCAAGCCGAGCGACCCATGCATTCTCCTTCAAGCTCAAATCAGCTCAAATCAGCTCAAATTCAACATAACTTAGCTCAACGAGCTCTTTTCAGCTCATTTCATTATTGAGTTTATTATGCTGGAATAAATCATTTAAGTTGCTGTTAGTTAAATTAGTTATTTAGTTTTAATAATTAATTTGTCATAATCTGGACATGTTTTAATTATGTTCTAAATTAAGTGCTTCATTAAATAGGACCAATTAAATATGTCTTAACTATTACAAAGATTAATTATGTCTAGCCTAATTTATGGTGCAGGAATTATTTGTTTTATGTTGCCGAATTAATGTGTCTAAAAGGGATTTAATTTGCTGCTTTAATTGTTGTAGGTACATTACCCTTGGACGGCATAGGTGCATGAATGATTTAAAGATGGTGTGCTGATCATTTGGTGTTCCCTAAGTGACCATTCGGCCAACCCATGCAGCAACTCTTCAAGAAGATCGTTTGGCTACCCAAGACAAGTTAAGGCTGTTCACACCCACCCGATTATTCCTTTCACACCAAGGGCTGTTTGGTTTTGTTTGTTCATATATGTGTGGCTGTTCAAATCAGTTTGTTCACATTCTAAGGCTATTGAAGTGCTCTAGACAGCCCCTTAATCACATGTACATTCAGATGAACCAAGCAGCAGCATTAAATTAAGTTCAAGCATTTGGCTGAACCTATTGATTGCATTTCAGCTCCCAAACAATCCATTCCGTTTTTCCTACTAAATCAAGGCATCTAGAAGTTGCCCCTTGCTGTTCTCCATGCACAAGAAACTTCAAGGAAGCTTCATCAGAAATTCTGGAATTTTCAGCTAACTATTTAGCTACCTCAAGAGCCTATTCGGCTATCCCTTGTATTCACTATAAATTTGGCTTGTGTTACTTTGTAAAGGACTTTTTGGCAAATTTTATAAAAACCGAATTTTTGTTCTGGTAAGAACTTCTTCTCTAAGTCTCGTTTAAGATTTTCGTTGGCTTATCTACCTAGTAGTGGCGTCAACCTCTTTCTTTACGAAACCAAACTTATCACTAGTTTTAGTGTGGCATTCAAAACCCTTTATACCGAGGTTCCTATCTTGTTAGATAGTGGGTCGAGGTTTCCCTTACCATACCCAAATCGAACTAAAGAGAGCCTATAAACAACGGGTCGATACCAAATCGGTATTGGTTCTTGTTTGCACTTCTTTTTGTTCGACCCATTTCTTCGTTTTCCAAATTGTACCTAAACCGGTCATTCCGTTCGTACCATTTCATAATACCATTTCATTTTTACCTTTCATACCATTACGTCCATTTCCTCAACTTCCCTTAACTCAATCTGAATTAACCATCCCTTCTTTTTCTGACGAAGCTTTCTCGAAGACGATCGGCAATTTACATACGACTCAACTCAAGTCGAGGCGAGCTCGTATCACATGGAGACACCTTTAAAAATACTTTATCACCAACTTGAAATTCAATGTCCTTTCGTTTTAAATCTACATAAGATTTCTGTCTATTTGAAGCAGCTTTCAAACAATCTCGAATTACCTCCACTTTTTCTTCGGTTTCTTTTATTAGATCAACTCCATAGATCTGATTTTCCTTGAGTTCAGTCCAATACAATGGCGCTCGACATTTACGACCATACAATGCTTCATAAGGTGCCATTTTCAAACTCGTCTGATAACTATTATTGTAAGCAAATTCTACCAACGGTAAATATTTTTCCCAACTTCCTTGAAATTCCAATACACAACATCTGAGCATATCTTCAAGAATCTGAATTATTCTCTCTGATTGCCCATCAGTTTGTGGATGAAAAGTAGTACTGAAATTTAACTTCGTACCTAACGTGTCTGCAACTTTTGCCAAAACCGCGAGGTAAACTTGGATCTCTATCTGAAATAATCGACAATGGTATTCCATGTAGTCTAACAATTTCTCTAACATATAGTTCAGCTAACTTGTTAAGAGAATAATCCGTATGTACTGGGATAAAATGATCCGACTTAGTTAATCTGTCAACTATTACCCAGATGGCATCTTTCTTTCTTGGAGTCAATGGCAATCCTGATACAAAATCCATAGTAATCCGATCCCATTTCCATTCAGGAACCATAATAGGCTGAAGTAATCCCGAAGGCACTTGGTGTTCAGCTTTCACCTGTTGAAAAATTAAGCATTTGGACACAAACTCTAATATATCCTTTTTCATTCCATTCCACCAATACATTTTCTTCAAGTCATTATACATTTTCGTACTACCCGGATGAATTGAGAAACAACCACTATGTGCTTCTTGTAGGATCTTTTGAATCAATTCCTCATTCTTCAGTACACAAATCCGATCTTTAAACATTAAGCACCCATCAGAACCGATTCTGAAATCTGACTCTGTATCAACTTCACACTGTTTTCTCTTGGCTTGCAAATCTTGATCATCTTTCTGAGCTTCAGAAATCTCTTGTAAAAACATCGATTTTACTCTTAACTCTACTAGAATCGAACCATTATCTGACATTTTCAGCTGAGTGTTCATAATTCTCAAAGCAAACAACAACTTTCTGCTTAAAGCATCGGCAACCACATTCGCTTTTCCCGGATGATAATTAATAACAAGCTCGTAATCTTTCAATAACTCCAACCATCTTCGCTGTCTCAAATTCAAGTCTTTTTATGACATCAAGTACTTAAGACTTTTGTGGTCGGTATATACCCGGCACTTTTCACCATACAAATAATGTCGCCAAATTTTCAAAGCAAACACCACCACAGCCAATTCCAAATCGTGAGTTTCATGAGGTTTTAACTGTCTCGAAGCATAAGCCACCACTTTTCCTTCTTGCATGAGTACACATCCCAAACTGTTTAGAGAAGCATCACTATACACCACAAATTCTTTACCTGATTCGGGCTGTACTAACACTGGTGCCTCTGTTAATAACTTTTTCAATTTTTCAAAACTCTGTTGACATTCTTCCGTCCATTCAAATTTAACATCCTTTCGGAGTAGTCTAGTTATAGGAGCAGCAATTATAGAAAATCCATTTACAAACCGCTGATAATACCCAGCTAGCCCCAAGAAACTTCTAACTTTGGTTACATTTTTCGGTGGTTTCCAATCAACAATGGCTGAAATTTTACTAGGATCAACCCGTATACCATCACCTGAAACAATAAATTAAAATATCCTCAATTGTTCAGCATGCTCTGTCTCATCTTTTGAATAAATTAAAATATCATCTATAAACACCACAACAAATTTGTCTAAGTATGGCCGAAATATGCGATTCATTAAATCCATAATTACAGCAGGAGCATTTGTCAACCCGAATGGCATAACTAAACATTCATAATGACCGTACCTTATTCTAAAAGTAGTTTTAGGCACATTCGACTCTTTTACTCGCAGCTGGTAATACCCAGATCTCAAGTCAATCGTTGAAAACCATGTCGCTCCTTTTAGCTGATCAAACAAATCATTAATTCTTGGCAACGGATACTTGTTTTTGATTGTCACCTTGTTTAACTGCCGATAATCAACACACAACCTCATAGAACCATCCTTCTTTTTCACAAATAACACGGGAGCACCCCAAGGTGAAAAACTCGATCTCACAAAACCTTTATCAGTCAACTCTTGCAACTGCGACTTTAACTCTTTTAACTCTGTTGGTGCCATTCTATATGGAGCAATCGAAATCGGAGTTGATCCCAGTATCAAATCAATACCAAATTCTACTTCCACGATCGAGGCAAACTCGGCAATTCTTTCCGAAATACGTCCGCAAATTCACACACAACAAGATCGATTCAACTTTCTTTTCAACTTCTTTTGTATTAATTACATACGCCAAATAAGCTTCATAACCCTTTCTCAGATATCTTTGAGCCGACATTGAAGAAATCACACTAGGCAATGCCTCTGATTTATCTGATTCAACCCGCAGAGTTTCACCATTTTCACACTTCAATTCTATAACCTTTTCTTTGCAATTTATTATAGCATCATGCAATGTCAACCAATCCATACCCAAAATAACATCAAACTCATCAAACGGCAACAACATCAAGTCGGCCGGAAAGTAATGACCCCGAATCATTAAAGGACATTTCTTACATACTTTATCAACAATCACACATTTGCCTAACGGATTTGACACTCTAATCATAAATTCTGTGTTCTCAATAGGTATATTCATGCTAGACACCAATTTCATGCACACATATGAATGAGTAGAACCGGGATCAATCAAAGCAATAACATTAACATTATAGAGAGAAAATGTACCAGTAATCACATCAGGTGAGGAAGCATCTTCGTGTGCTTTAATAGCATAAGTTCTAGCCGGAGCCCTTCCTTCAGGTCTAACTGCTGCATCTCTGGTTACATTCTTACTGCTTGCTTCACTCCCAGCTTTTCTTGGATATCTTCCTCTCGAATCCGCACCACTTGTTTTTGTATTCTGAAATTTTTCTTTTTCAGCTCTCTCTGGGCAGTCTCTAAGGAAATGATCTGGAGAACCACATCGAAAATATTCATTTGCTCTGCACGGACCAAAATGATTTCTACCACAACGCTGACACTCGGGTTTAACAAATCTCGAGTTCCCTACACTGGCTGCCGAAGTAGTCTGGGACTTAGGACCCATATTTTGCTTCTTATAATTCCCATATGATTGCCCAGCTGAAACTTTTGAACGAGGATTCATATTTCTTGACTTTCCAGGTTGCTGTGAGAATGAACTGCTCATCGGTCTTTTCTTCCAATTTCTAGTCTCAGCCTCTACCTTTTTCTTCTCTTTAAGTAGTTCTTCAGCCTTGCAAGCTCGATCAACCAGTACTACCATTTCTTTTAATTTAAGAATCCCAACAAATACCTTGATGTCTTCGTTGAGCCCGTCTTCAAATCGTCGACACATCTTGGCCTCTGTAGGAACATACTCTCTGGCATACTTACTTAATCGAACAAACTCTCTTTCATATTCTGTAACTATCATATTACCTTGCTTCAGCTTAAGAAATTCTTTACGCTTCTGATCAATAAATCTTTCACTAATATATTTCTTCCAAACTCTTCTTGAAAGAATTCCTGTGTTACTCTCTTTCGGTACCACCGAAGTCAAAGTCTTCCACCAATTATAGGCTGAATCCCTCAACAAAGATATAACGCATTTCAAACATTCTTCAGGTGTACAAGATAATTCATCAAATACCCGGATAGAATTTTCAAGCCGTAACTCGCTTTCTCGGCATCATCATCAATATTTGCCTTAAATTCTTCTACCCTTGTTTACGAATTCTATCAACTGGAGTTCTGTGAAATTTTATCATATCCACACCTCGAGGCATCGGGGTACAGTTGAGGAATTGGGGAGGTGGGGAGGTCGTACATTTGGGTTCGCATTGAACGAACTCGGTGTACCATGCACTCATCATTTGGAGAAAGGCTTCGATCCCTTTCTCCTCCTCCCCGACCAACATAGGAGGTGGATTTTCATCGGTGCTACTCCTTCAGCCGAGCTGGCGCATTACTCTCTACTTCATCCGCCACACTGGATCGGGACCATTTACTATAAAAAAATCATTTAAAAAGGTCAGAAGTCGTCACACTATCACAATTTATACATATGGCATGTATAGCAAAATCCGTACATACAACACGTAGTCCGAGAACCAACTAAACCTGCTCTGATATCACTAAATGTAACGCCCCCACGCCCGAGACCATCGCTGGAGTCGAGTATGAGGTGCTACTAAACTTAATTTAACATTTTAAGAACTTTGGATCATTTCTTTCTACATTCACAGCTTTCCAGCTACTTGCATCATAGTTACAAGAAAAATCATATCTCAAGTTACGAAACTCGAAATCAAGATCTGTAAATTTTTTCTGAATCTAGACTCATATACCTATTTACTAATTTTTTTATAGAATTTTTCGTTGGGCCAATTAGTATAGTTTATTAGTTAAAGTTACCCCTATTTCAGGACTTGACTGGACTGACCTCTATTTACTACGAACCACATTTCTCTCTGTACAAAATTCGTATGACTATGAGGTTTATTTCTCTTGAAACTATACTCAATAAGGATTCTGAGAATATAAAATACACCACCTAAATATATCTGTACAATTTATGGTGAATTTATAAAGATGGAACAGGGGATCCAGAAATCGCTCTGGCCCTGTTTCACTAAAATTCAAATATCTTCTAACATATAATTCCTTCACCTATTTTGTTTGTTTTATGTGAAACTAAACATATTAAGCTTCAATTTCATATTTAATGCATCACCAAATTCAATTTCTACGATTTTTAGTAAATTTTCAAACTCACATCAGTGTTGCTACAATGTTCTATTTATGGCAAATTTCATCCTTTTTATGAGTTTTCATGAACTAGAGAACCTATTAACCTTCCATAACATTAAACATAATATAAACTAACCATTTCCATAACTTATCATTATCAAGCATTTTCTCAACCATTCCATCACCATATCATAAGATCATTTACACAAAATAGGTATATTGCTATACATGCCATACTTAAATTTTACAAGCCATTTACCAAAAAATCTTCCAGATAGTGTGACTGAGCCTTTGACCTATCCCGACTCCTGAGCTAGCTTGTCCAAAACTACAATGAGTAAGAAGGAGGGAGTAAGCATAAATGCTTAGTAAGTTCATATGTAAATAATAAGTAACATAACAAACAATCATACCAATCAACATTAGCATGGTATCACCAAAACATATATCACATTTCTAATCATTTTCATCATCTTATTACCTTATCATTGTTGTATCAATACTCAACCCGAGGGTTAAATATATACCTGTCCAAAGTATCCATTTCACATCACTTACCAATACGTCTCTTTTCATCTCGAGTATTCCTCCATTTGAGTAAAACTTTACCAGTTGAACACATCGGAATATAATTCGGATACATGGAAAGTTTGTACATAAGTGCCACATATGTAGCCAAGCTACTATGTAACCCGCCCATAAGCGAACTCGGACTCAACTCAATGAGCTCAGGCGTTCGCATCCATAAGTGAACTCAGACTCAACTCAACGAGTTCGGATGCTTAACCATCCTAGTGACATGTCACTTGTATCCTAATCTATTCCTAAGGTTCAAATGGGATTTTTCTCGAACACATATCCTTGCTGTCTTCCGTAGAATACCGAAACCAATACTCGGTAACAATTTATATTTAACAAGTAGCTCACATATTTTGCATTTTATTCGAAAATAACCACAAAGCATATATTTCATGATAAAAATCAGCACATCATATAATTAACATCAATAACTTAAAAATAACAATTATGCTACATTATTTACACATGAACTTACCTTGGTACCAAAATACAAAGATTTTGCAATTTAGTCCACAATCTTTTCTTTTCCTCGATTGGGGTCGATTACACGTCTTTCTTGATCTAAAATAACACATTTAGCTTATTTAATACTCACATTATCAAATTAATCCTTAATTCAAATTTGGGGAAAATTATAATTTTATCCCTAAACTTTTGCATATTTACACTTTTGCCCCTAGGCTCGGGATTAAACTTTATTCCTTATTCTTATGTTTTATAACATACTGATCACTTTTCTCTTCTATGGCAACATCAAATTCTCACTCTAACATGTACTTTGTGACTATTAGGTATTTTTACCGATTAAGCCCTTTTACTCGTTTTTGCTTAAAATCGAGTAGTACAAGTTGTCTAACATAATTTAAAACCTCATATTCTATCATAAAACACCAAAATACACAAATTTCACCTATGGGTATTTTTCCAAATATAAACCCTAGGTTAAGTTATTGCTAGCATAAGCTTTATCGAGTTACCGGGATCTCAAAAACGTAAAAACCATTAAAAGCAGGGCTTAGAATCACTTACTATGAAGCTTGAAAGTTGAAGAAACCCTAGATATGGTGAGAGCAAAATTCGGCAGCAACTAAATGAAGAAGATGACCATTTTGTGTTATTTTTCTCATTTTAGTTCATTTAATATCCAAATGACCAAAATGCCCCTCCTTACTAAACTTTCAAAAATTCCTTCCATGTCCTAATTTTTCTCATGAACTTAAAATTGGTAAAATTGCTATTTAAGACCTCCTAATTAATATTTCAAAGCAATTTCATACTAAAAACTTCTAGAATACAAGTTTTACAACTTATTCGATTTAGTCCCCAACTTTAAATTAAACTCGTTATGCCAAAAATTTCTTCACGAAATCTTCACACAATTATGCAATCATATTATAAACCTCAAAATAATTATAAAATAATGATTTCTATCTCAAATTTGTGGTCACGAAACCACTATTCTGATTAGGCCCTAATTCGGGATATTACATGTGAGGTTCGGTCAACCTTGTTAAATGAAGCAATGTTTGGCCAAAAAGCATGAATTAATTATGGACACTCCAAGGGCCATTATGTATGTGAAAACCGAATGTTGAAGAGTCTTCTAGTGTGAACAAGGTGAACTGAATAGTCTGGCCATGTGAACATAGGTGTGAACGAATTAAGGAGAGTCATGGGGAAGCTAATCGACCAAGCTATCTTCATGCATGTGTGAGTGTCCTTTGGCCGAATGGTCATCTTAAAAAATGAAGAGATAGCACACCATACATGAATGGAAACATTCATGAACCTTGAAGACATTGAATGTGGACATGCATGCACTTAGCCGAACATGCACCTAAGAGATTCAAGCCCCCAACTGTCCATGCACCTTTCAACATTCATGCTTACTTTTAATCTCCATATGTCCATTGTGTTCCTACAAGAAATATGAACAGAATTAATCCAAACTAATGTGAACACAAATATCAACATTAAATTCAGTTATGACAAATTTAATTATCATCAATAAACACTTTTAAGACATATTTTAATAAAACTAATATGAACTAAATTTAATATGTGGTTTATTAATTAACTAATTAATGAACTTATTAAATAAAAATTTAATAGTAGTCAAATGAAGTCAGAGTAGTCTTCATGAGCTAAAACCGAGCTGGGCTTGGACTCATGAGCTGGTAGTGAGCTGGACCCGAGCTGGGGAAACTAGAAGTGAGCTGATTCCAAGCGTGAGCTGGTTTTGAGTTGAATGAAAACTTGCTTGAGCTGGTGGTGAGCTCGATGAGCTGAATTTGAGCTGGACGGAGCCCGTGGAGCTGGAAACGAGCTGGGATCAGCTTGCCAATATATCAATGCTCGGCTTGACAGACTTGTTCGATGAAGTTCGTGGGGCGTGCTCGTATCAGTAGCCGAATGGACTCAAAAGCTAGCTGAATGGTCACTTAATTTAGCCTTTAAATGTGCTGAAAATTCCAGAACGTTTCAAAAAAATTCTAGGATGTTTCTCCAGCCTTGAGGACAAATTTGGATAGCTTCTAGGTGTCTCCATGCAGCTAAAAACCTTTACATTGAATGCGAACTGATCAGCCTTCTTGGGGGCGACAATGGCAACTATTTAATGTGCCAACTCAGCTGATTAATGAGTTGCTTTCTTAGGCTGGAAGGGTTCAACGTTGGTCACTTTTAAATCAGCTCAGAATGAGCTGGAAAATGCTGGAGTTTCCTCATAAGCTAAAGGAATAAATGAACTCAATATGCCTTTTGGAAAATTCGTCTGAATGAATGCATGCTACTGGTGATGCTTCAGTGAGCTGAACGGTCATGAGAGCTCTTAATTTCAACTTGAGAGACTTCAATGGTCAGCATTATTCAGCTAATTTTCTTAAGGAAGAAACATGGCTGTTGGAGTACCCCATGCGTCACCTTGAACAGAGGAAAAGGGCTGCTGCTGAATTTAATCCTCATGGCCATTGGTGTGCACGAAAAGGCAGCAGCAAAGTGATGTTGATTTAGCTCTTCCCTAGGCCAAAACATGCTTGCATTTACTGCAAAAAAAAAGCAGCAATTAAAAGGTTAAGACACATTAATTCGGCAGCAATTAATTGAACAAGACACATTAAATTCGGCTGGACAAGTTTAAAGACAAATTAAATATTCGGCTGGACATAAATTAATTCAACAGCAATTTAATTTGTCCTAAACAAGACATCTAAAAATTGTCTCAAGCTAGACATATTTAAAGGATGTCCTAATTTAAACTCATTTAATTTGTAAAAATTAAATTGTCCAGATTTTAATTAAATAAGCAAACTGAAACTAACTAATTTAACTAATTAGACTTTATTCCAGCAATTAAATGCATAAAAATAAATCGAATCAGCTTAATGAGATTGCTTAAGGTGTCATGAACTCCTTGGAGCTAGTACGAGCTAAATCAACATGAACAACGTTGCAAATGGAGCTACTTGGGCTGGTCACTTGATGTTCAGCCATACCTTCCATCCAAATTCGAGCAATGTAACTTGCTACGGCTTCTTGGAACCTCTTGGCACGGGCTCGAGTAATTGGCCCCGATGGCAATTCCATAGTCTTCATGGGCGAGCTCGCATCATCCTCCCCCTTTTCAAGGAAATTCGTCCCCGAATCATTACCTACATCAAAGGGAGAAAGGTTAGCAACATTAAAGCTAGCACTCACACCATACTCACCGGGTAAATCGAGTTTGTAGGCATTGTCGTTGATTTGCTCCACTACTTGGAATGGTCCATCACCCCTTGGTAGAAGTTTTGATTTCCTTTGCTCGGGAAATCTTTCTTTGCGCATGTGGATCCAAACCTAGTCACTAGGTTTGAATACGACTCGTTTGTGTCCCTTGTTCACTCCTTGAACATATTGTTCGGTTCTTCTTTTGATATTATCTTTGACATTCTTATGAAGCTTTTTAACAAAATCGGCCTTCTTTTTGCCATCTACATGCACTAGCTCATTAGCAGGCATAGGAACCAAATCAAGGGGAGTAATAGGGTTAAAACCATATACACCTCGAAAGGAGAATGTTTGGTTGCTAAATGAACAGTTCAGTTGTAAGCAAACTGATGTGATCCAACTCGGGTGATTGAGTCAAATTCACGTAGTTGCCCGATTGTAGACGAGAAGGGTCGTTCACGTTTTGGTCTTGGTAGAAGAAGTTGGATGCATAGGCTTGATGGAAGAGAATGGGGTTTAAGGGAAGCAAGATGGTGTAGATAGGTTCGGCTAAGGATAAAAAAGATAGATGTTAAAGAGGTGGTTCAATTTTGGAGATAACAAAGAAGAAATAATAAAAGGTGGAAATGGATTAGTGAACTTAACGTCAGCAGCGATTCAACACTAGAAAGTGTCACCCCGGTTCCTATATTGTTAAGGTAGATAAATGGAATAGAAGGATAGGTGGACGCCACACCAAGAATAGTGATAAGTTCAAACAAGATCGGTAGATGCCACTAGCACAACTAGATAAGTCTTCGAAACTTGTACGAGATAAGAGAGGAAGCAACCTCACAGAAATAGAGTTTCATTAATAAATTGGCAAAAGTCCTTTTACAAAGAAATAAGTAAACTATTTATAGTCTAGCATGTGTAGCCGAATGGACAAATTGACTAACTTAAAAGCTAATCAAATTCGGCTAGGAAGAAACTAGAATAATCTAGAACAAGTCATTAATTTGCTAAGTCTAGATTCAGCTGATTGGAACTTCATTGGACAGCTTCATGAGTAAGCAAAGTGACTTGGATGAATGTGAAGACTTGGGAGCTCAATAGTTTGCCTAAGTTCAGCCATGGAATGAACGGAGCATTCAAGAAGTGTCTCTTGGCCAAATAGACACCTAGGGGAAGTCTTGTGGCTATTAAACAATTCATGTATTTCACCCACATACATTCGATCATGCATGGAACTTGAAAGGAGACTTGAATCTGGCCGTTCATGAACTTTCATTAATTACTCTCCATTCATGCATGTGTGCCGTCCAAAGGGAATGTATCTTCATAATCCAATGCATGTAATTAACCTTCTATGTACATGAACATAATTCCTTGCGAGCATTGAACCGAACCGTGCATGAATCTTTTTATGCATTGAACTAGCCTGTACATGCACCTAGCCTTAAATGCACCTCCACATTCAGCTAACCTACAAAAGAATTAAACACATAATTATTTAAAATATATATATTCATTTTAAACATAATTAAATAGAAATTAGACAACTTAAATGACACTAACTAAATTGGACACATTTAATTGAAACTAACTAGCAACATTAAGTTCAGCTAGCTCAAACTAAGTGAAAACATTTAATGAACTTATTTGAGCTAGGATTTTCATTATTGAGCTGTAGCAAACTAATTAGTATAAAACTAAAACTTAGTTTAATTTATTGAAATAAAGAACGAGCTAAAAGTAAGCTCAGTTGAGCTCAAACGAGCTTAAATGAGCTGAGTTGAGCTAGACGGAGCTCGAGAAGCTGGAAATGAGCTAGGATCAGCTTGCCAACAATGCACGGGTTCTTTGGATAGTTGCTTCAAGCTAATTTTGTGAGCATTGGCCCTTGTTTTGAACCAAGGTTTTGCATTAGAAGTTAAAATAGCTTCTAGGAAATGTTTAGCATGAGCTCGAGTTATGGGTCCTTTAGGCAGCTCGATTGAATCTTGGTTCGCACTTGTGGGAGCCCCGGGCATGCTGATACGATTTGTCTTAGGGTGAGTAGTCGTATGTGAGTTTGCTCGATTGTCTACGAAGAAGTATCATTCGGTTTGTTCAAAGGATGTTTTAAGTGAATAATGGCGGAAGCTATGTAAAAAGGGGTTCAAAGATGGGTTTATGGTTATGAAGTTTATGTAGGTTCGGTTATAGAAAAATAATAAAAGATGGAAATAAATATAGTAATTAGATAACCAACGGATGTGAAGTGAATTGATGGTTTGATTATGATGAACAAAAAGATGGAATGGAATGGAATGAAAATGATCTAAAAAACAAACACAAACCAATATTAGAAAATATCGACACAAATGCTTATAAGTTTTCAAGGTGGTTGGATGGAGAATAGGAGAAACTTGACCCGCTACTTAGCAAAGTAGGGACCTTGGTATAAGGGTGAATGCCACACTATTTGATAGTGATAAGTTCGGGATAAAGAAGAAGGCAGGTTGATGCCACTAGTAACCTAGATAAGCCAACGAGTTCTTCAACGAAATATGAGAGGAAGAAATCTCATAAATTTCATATAAGTTCAATAATGTTTTAAACTAAGCAAAAAGATCCCTTTACAAAGGCTGATTTTACCTATTTATAGTGCTAAAATAGGCTATCTAAATGGTCACAAACATTCAACTTATTGTGCCAATTAAAAGCTAAAATTAAACTCAAGTCTTTTCACATTCTTGAGCTAAATAACTCCATCCTTGAATTCACTTTAATTCAGCTGAACGAATGACTTTAAGTGCTTGAAAAATGACTCTTGAGTTAGCCCTTGGTCAGCCGAATGGACACCATCTTCTTAATCAGCTTCTTAATGATGTTTGAATGCTTGAAAAAAACCTTTGAAATGGCAAAAATGGCTGGTAGTGGAAAGGTTGCTACCAAAATTAATTTGGATGATTAAATACTCCTTAAACCTCCTTTAAATGATGTATAAACTTTCTTTATAATAGCCCTTTTGATTTGTAACCAAAAATAACTTGGAAAGCCTCTTTATTTAATTTGTAACAGCCTTTATTTGTAACTATTATAACTTAAAAAGACTCCTACAATAAACACAATAAAATAAGCTTATTAAACACATGTTGATGTGATTCAGCTCGGGTAGTTGAGTCGAATTCACATAATTGCCCGATCGTAGACGAGAAGGGTTGTTCGTGCCTTGGTCTCAGAGATAGAATTAAAAGAATAGGTTTGAATTAGCGGAAGGTTTTCAAAAGTTATGCAAAAGGGTAGTGATAGGTTCGGCTAAGAAAACAAGAAAGGATGTTGAAGGAATGGTTCGATTTTGAAACAATAAGAAGAAGATAATGCAAAGGTGGGGATGGAATAGTGAACTTAACATCAGGAATGATTCAACACTAAAAAGTGTCACCCCGGTTCCTATATTGTTAAGGTGGAAAGATGGAATAAAAGATAGGTGAACGCCACACCAAGAATGGTGATAAGTTCAAACAAGGTCGATTGACGCCACTAGCACAAACTAGATAAGTCTTTCGAAACTTGTACGAGATATGAGAGGAAACAATCTCACAAGAACAATGTTCATTCAATAATTTGGCAAAAGTGAACTAGAATCGTGGTGAACGTTACCGTTTTCAACCAACATGAAACTTCTCTTCTTGGGAAGGTATTGAAGTCGAAGCTTATTACATGATCCTTGATAAACCTGAAATGAAAGATAAACACAAAGATAATTTGCGCTTTTCAAAGTACAATTGTGATGCCTACCTTTACTTGGCAATATCTTAAGAGAACATGCTCCGGGTTTGAACACATGATTTTGATCACCACTTTCAGAATGTAGCACAAATTTATTTGGCACCAATACGTCATACACGTTAGGCAACCATAATCTAAGCACACTCATACTCAAATAATTAGGCCTCTTATATTTCATGTGAACAAACTTGCACAGACGTATGCGTGTCGCACAACTTGGAGAATATTCAATAATGTCACAAGCAAACATATTAGGCGTTTGATGTCTCAACTTTTTAGTACACGAAATCAAATGTTGTTTGGGCAAAATTATTCTTTTTTCAACAATAAATTTTCCAATGCCATTCTCATCAACAGAAAAATTTTCCAAACCATGATTCAAAATGAAATCTTCAATAATTGGAAAGCAACATTTGGATGAATCAAGATGAGAAGTTCTTTTATTAACTAAGTCTTCGATGAACTTACCACTATTGCGCAAGTGAGATGGTTGAGACTCGATTAACATAGAACCCTTACCTAGCTCACCTTTAAGCGTTGGGAAACTAGGGTCATCTATGATCTTACCTTCCTCGAACATTCGAAATCTTCTCACATCAGAAAGATAATAACGTTGTAGCTGGCCAATGGAATCATGAGAAACCTGAGAAGAAACATTGCAAAGAGAACTTATAGAATGGTTAGCTAAAATACTCCTGGCCTTTTCTTGCTCACTTTCATCATTTTCACTCGTTTCTTTTTTTAACTCACTTTCTTTTTTAATTTCGCTTTCCTTTTTCTCATTCTCTTTTTTCTTTCTTTCACACTCTTTTTCTTTCATTTCTTTTTTTCTCTCAAATTCTTTCTCACATGTCTTTTCGATGTTATTACAAGAGGGAGATAACTTAAAAGAATCAAAATGGGAAACCTCTTGTTGGGGAAGATATGAAGGATCCATATATGAAATATGGTCTTCTTTTCCAGATTGGATCTTCATGGATGAATATCTTTGCGCATACGAAGAATTAATTGGATCTTCTCGTTCATCTCCATAATAGACTTCATTCTCAAAGTTTGCTTGGCTTCGTCTTGAATTCTTTGTTGAGTAGGAATCATGGTATACATCTCTTTGGAAATGACTTTCCATGGAAGAATACTTAGACGAAACACGTTCACTTCTTTATGATATTTTCTCCGTAGATGAATACTTTAAAGTGCTCGAATAAAAAATTCTACCTTCTCGTTCGTAGTTTTGATAGGTTTCAACTTTGGGGGTTGCTTCATACTGTCTCGACTTTCTTAATGAGTAAGAATCTCGGTATGAGTCTCTCTTCGAATGATCATCGAATGCATGTCTCCGTGATGATCTTGTCTCCGTCTTTTGATTTGCAGATCTTCGATTTGTTTGGGCCCTTTCTTTGATACGTTCCAAATGTTCTCGTATTGGTTTTAATGTCTTTGGAGCATTTGACCCACCTCGGGAATAAATTCCTGATATGTTGGGTTGAATAGATTATTACCATCATCAATAATACTTTTAGTATCTCGAAACATGGTGTTTGACTCACACAAACCTCACACTTCTCTCAAAAAGAAAAAAAATCGCACACGTTTGGCTTCTTTTGCACTCGAATAGTCTCACCACACACTCGTGCCTTTTTCTACTCTATTCATTTCTCTCGATTCATGATGGACTACTTAGGCTTAACGGTCTCGTCGGTGTAGAGTCGGCTTACAAAAATGATAATCGGTTCGGGTTGGAATTGATGTTGCGACAAGGGTGGGCTAGAAGCAAAAATAAAAGGTGAAGGTGTGGCCATTTGGATAGATGGTGATAGTAGCAAAAAAAAATAATGATCGAGATTTACAAAAGATGAATTTCAGAACTATCAACAGAACTTTTTTTTTAATTTCGAAATTTTTTTCTTTTTTTTCACTATTTCTGAATTTTTTTTTTTTACTCTTCAAATTAATATATTCTCTTTTTTTTTCACGACTTTTTTTCAAATTTTTTTTTAAAGATACGATATTGAAACTTTCAAAAACATCGATACTTACCTCAATTTAACCAGCTCTGATACCAAATGATACGAACTCACCTCGGGATGATTTGAGTCATAATAGTTGCCCGATCGATAAATTGGGTAAGTTTAAACAGTTTGCAAAATTAGGGATGAAAACAAGGAAGATAGGTTCGAATGGTTAGTTTTGTAATAGATGTGAAAGTGAGTGGATGGTTTGATTTCAAGAAGGCTGAAAGAGAAATGGATAAATGGCTATCAAAGGGATCAAATAAAGGTTAAAGGAAACTTGGTGATAGGTGGATGAAAATCGGCTAAGGTTAAGATTGAACTAATGTTATAGGAAAAGTTGACCCGAATCTTAGATGACACTTAGGATGAGAAGTTAATGGAAATATGGATGAAGAAATTGATAGAAAACCTCGACCCGCTATCAAGGATGATAGGAACCTCGGTATAATTTGAACTCCACACCAACAAAGGTGATAAGTTCAAAATAACAAGGAAAGATAGATGCCACGAGATGAAATCCTGATAAGTCAAATCAGTCCTAAAGTGAATAAAGAGAATTGAATTCTTACTAGAACAATTAAGTTCATATAACTAGCAAAGTCTAAAAATGTCTAACCTTTACAACATCTAAAAACAAGTATTTATAGCTAAAGACTAAGGCTAGCCGAATGGACAATTGGCAGCCAAATGGACATAATTTCAACCTTTAAATGAGCTGAAAAAATCTTGTAATATTCAGCCAAAGAGGGTGCATGATATTAAATATATTGCTTTGACCAGCTGGATAGGCTTGGGCAGCTTAAATGCTCCTTGAGGACGCCAATGGTCAATAGATATAGAAGCTGAATGTGAGCAACTGAATGGGATTAATTATAATCAGCCATGTCCCTGATTATTCCCGAAAAAGCACCTAGAGAAACTTAAACAGCAGCTGGCCTTTTAATTCAGCTTGGAACATTTTCAGCCACCTTTTGACCGAACGGCCATTTGGGAACACCAACCAGCAAGCATTAATCACGTTTCATGCTCTTAGGCTGTTCATGCACCAGCAGCTCTTTAATGCATTAATCACGTTTCAGGCTCCTATGCACCAGCAGCTCTTTCATGTTGTTCCATGCACCAGCAACTCAATTAATGTGCCGTCCATGCCTTGTTCACTAATTAATTTGGCTGTAGCAAGAAGCACATTAAATTTGGCATGCTTGCTTCTTTAATGTCAAAAATAGCTGCACATTTAAACCAAAATTAATCAGCTTTGAACATATTAAATTGGCAGCAAATTATTTAACCCACATTCGGCTGGACAAGAAATAAATGTGTCCTAAACTAAGACAAGTTAAATGGCTGTACTAAAATAGATTAAAACATGTTCCAATTCAGACATATTAATTTCGGCTGGAACATATTAAAACCAATTATTAAGCTAAACATAATTATGAGCTAAGCAAATTAACTAATTTAACTAACACATTTAAACATAATTAAAATGTCCAGATTTTAATTTATTAAAAATAACACAACCTAATTATTGAGCTGATTTAATTTAATTTAACTAGACTCTGATGTGATCCGGCCCGGGTAGACGAGTCGAATTCATGTAATTGCCCGATCGTAGTTCGAGAGAGTCATTCGTGCCTCGGACTTTAATAATAAAAGTAAAATAATGTATTAAGTTAAGCGGAAGGCTTCAAGTAGGGTAGATTTAGTAATAGGTTCAGTTATATGCAACAAAGATGGGTGATGGATAAATGGTTCAGTTTGGTTAACAAGAAAGAAAGTTGAAAGATGGGGGATGGAAAAACGATCTCAACGTCAGGAATGATTCAACACTAAGAAGTGTCACCCCGATTCCTATATTGTTAAGGTGAAAGGATGGATAGAAGGATAGGTGAACGCCACACCAAGATTGGTGATAAGTTCAACAAGATCGGTAGACGCCACTAGCACAAACTAGATAAGTCTTCGAAACTTGTACGAGATATGAGAGGAAGCAACCTTACAAAAACAAAAGTTCATTAACAAATTTGGCAAAAGTCCTTTACAAATGAAATCAACAAACTATTTATACTAGTTTCTTATGCTAGCCTAATAGACTATTCATGAACTTAATGATTAAGTAATGAACCTAATTAAGACATGAACCTTCTAGAAAAATGACCAATGGTGTCCTTGTCCATGTTCAGCCGAATGGGAGGTGAGTGGGCAGCTTCATGTATGAGCAAGCTTTGGAAGCCAAGGGGATTGTCTAGGTTCGGCCATGGGATGCATGAAACTCCCAAAGGGTGTCTCTTGGCCGAATAGGTGCTTAGGAAACTCCAAGGGTCCTCCCACATGCATCGGTTGTACATGGAACTTGGAAGGGGGCTTGAACCTAGCCGTACATGCACTTGCATTAATTACCCTCCATTCATGCATGTGTGCCGTCCAAGGGAGATGCACCTTTCCATATGCATTAACCTTCCATGTACATGAATGTATGTCCTCCAAACATTGAACCAAACCATGCATGAATCTTCCCGTTCAATGAACATTCCCGTTCATGCACCTTGCATTAAATGCCATGAATGTATCTTCCAAATTCGGCTAACCTACAAAATTAAATAACAAAATTAAATAACACACAACTATTCATATAATTATAAATTAAAATAATAACTAAATAACATAATAACACTAAATAAATTTGGACACAATAATTATAAGTCAATCTATAATAAATTCGGCTAGCTCAAATAGTCAAAAACACCTAGTGAGCTAAATTGAGCTAGGAAATTCGGTATGAGCTGTAACAAACTTAGTTATAAGCTAGATTAAAGCTTAATTTATTGAAATGAAAAAGGAATGAGCTGAATCGAGCTAAGTTCAAGCTCAAACGAGCTAAAACGAGCTCAAGTGAGCTGATGTGAGCTGAATGGCGGATAGGGGAGCTAGAGAGGAGCTGAGATCAGATTGCAAAATAGTGCATGGAGTCTTCAAGGAGTTGTCCTTAGCTCCTCCAACGTCATGGAGCTGGTTATCATCCCAAATGCGCATCACAAAGGCCGATATAGCATCTTGAATTTGCTTGGTTTGAGCTCGAGTCATGGGACCTTTTGGAAGCTCAATTGATTCTTGGTGTGCATTCGAGGATGCCCCGGGTGTGCTCACATCAGACTCAATTAATTATTCCAGCAACTAATAAAATGCTTAAATTAGCCTGAGCTAGGCTTGAGCTCTTTGAGCTAAGTTTAGGCTGAATTAATCTCATGGAAAGAACAAATGATGTGTTGTGATCCGGCCCGGGTAGATGAGTCGAATTCACGTAGTTGCCCGATCGTAGTTCGAGAGAGTCATTCGTGCCTCGAATTTTAATAATAATAGTAAAATAATGGAATAGAGTAAGCGGAAGGTTTCAAGAAGGGTAAGTTTAATAATAGGTTCGGTCAAGGGTAGCAAAGATGGATAAAGGATAGTAGGCTCGGTTTTGGTTAACAAGAAAAAGATATAAAATATGGAAATGGAAATCGAACGCAACGTCAGGAATGATTCAACACTAAGTAGTGTCACCCCGATTCCTATATTGTTAAGGTGAAAAATATGGATAGATGGATAGGTGAACGCCACACCAAGATTGGTGATAAGTTCAACAAGATCGGTAGACGCCACTAGCACAAACTAGATAAGTCTTCGAAACTTGTACGAGATATGAGAGGAAGCAACCTCACAAGAACAAAAGTTCATTAACAAATTTGGCAAAAGTCCTTTACAAATGAAATCAACAAACTATTTATACTAGTTTCTTATGCTAGCCTAATAGACTATTCATGAACTTAATGATTAAGTAATGAACCTAATTAAGACATGAACCTTCTAGAAAAATGACCAATGGTGTCCTTGTCCATGTTCAGCTGAATGGGAGGTGAGTGGGCAGCTTCATGTATGAGCAAGCTTTGGAAGCCAAGGGGATTGTCTAGGTTCGGCCATGGGATGCATGAAACTCCCAAAGGGTGTCTCTTGGCCGAATAGGTGCTTAGGAAACTCCAAGGGTCCTCCCACATGCATCGGTTGTACATGGAACTTGGAAGGGGGCTTGAACCTAGCCGTACATGCACTTGCATTAATTACCCTCCATTCATGCATGTGTGCCGTCCAAGGGAGATGCACCTTTCCATATGCATTAACCTTCCATGTACATGAATGTATGTCCTCCAAACATTGAACCGAACCATGCATGAATCTTCCCGTTCAATGAACATTCCCGTTCATGCACCTTGCATTAAATGCCATGAATGTATCTTCCAAATTCGGCTAACCTACAAAATTAAATAACAAAATTAAATAACACACAACTATTCATATAATTATAAATTAAAATAATAACTAAATAACTTAATAACACTAAATAAATTTGGACACAATAATTATAAGTCAACCTATAATAAATTCGGCTAGCTCAAATAGTCAAAAACACCTAGTGAGCTAAATTGAGCTAGGGAATTCAGTATGAGCTGTAACAAACTTAGTTATAAGCTAGATTAAAGCTTAATTTATTGAAATGAAAAAGGAATGAGCTGAATTGAGCTAAGTTCGAGCTCAAACGAGCTAAAACGAGCTCAAGTGAGCTGATGTGAGCTGAATGGCGGATAGGGGAGCTAGAGAGGAGCTGAGATCGGATTGTAAAATAGTGCATGGAGTCTTCAAGGAGTTGTCCTTAGCTCCTCCAACGTCATGGAGCTGGTTATCATCCCAAATGCGCATCACAAAGGCCGATATAGCATCTTGAATTTGGTTGGTTTGAGCTCGAGTCATGGGACCTTTTGGAAGCTCAATTGATTCTTGGTGTGCATTCAAGGATGCCCCGGGTGTGCTCACATCAGACTCAATTAATTATTCCAGCAACTAATAAAATGCTTAAATTAGCCTGAGCTAGGCTTGAGCTCTTTGAGCTAAGTTTAGGCTGAATTAATCTCATGGAAAGAACAAACGATGTATTGTGATCCGGCCTGGGTAGATGAGTCGAATTCACGTAGTTGCCCGATCGTAGTTCGAGAGAGTCGTTCGTGCCTCGAATTTTAATAATAATAGTAAAATAATGGAATAGAGTAAGCGAAAAGTTTCAAGAAGGGTAAGTTTAATAATAGGTTCGGTCAAGGGTAGCAAAGATGGATAAAAGATAGTAGGCTCGGTTTTGGTTAACAAGAAAAAGATATAAAATATGGAAATGGAAATCGAACGCAACGTCAGGAATGATTCAACACTAAGTAGTGTCACCCCGATTCCTATATTGTTAAGGTGAAAAATATGGATAGATGGATAGGTGAACGCCACACCAAGATTGGTGATAAGTTCAAAACAAGATGATTGACGCCACTAGCACAAGCCAGATAAGTCGTTCGAAACTTGTACGAGATATGAGAGGAAGCAACCTCACAAGAACAATGTTCATTAACAAATTTGGCAGAAGTCCTTTACAAATGAAATCAACAAACTATTTATACTAGTTTCTTATGCTAACCGAATAGACTATTCATGAACTTAACGATTAAGTAATGAACCTAATTTAAGACATGAACATTCTAGAAAAAATGACCAATGGTGTCCTTGTCCATGTTCGACCGAATGGGAGGTGAGTGGGCAGCTTCATGTATGGGCAAACTTTGGAAGCCAAGGGGATTGTCTAGGTTTGGCCATGGGATGCATGAAACTCCCAAAAGGGTGTCTTTTGGCCGAATAGGTGCTTAGGAAACTCCAAGGGTCCTCCCACATGCATCGGTTGTACATGGAACTTGGAAGGGGCTTGAACCTAGCCGTACATGCACTTGCATTAATTACCCTCCATTCATGCATGTGTGCCGTCCAAGGGAGATGCACCTTTCAATATGCATTAACCTTCCATGTACATGAATGTATGTCCTCCAAACATTGAACCGAACCATGCATGAATCTTCCCGTTCAATGAACATTCCCATTCATGCACCTTGCATTAAATGCCATGAATGTATCTTCCAAATTCGGCTAACCTACAAAATTAAATAACAAAATTAAATAACACACAACTATTCATATAATTATAAATTAAAATAATAACTAAATAACTTAATAACACTAACTAAATTTGGACACAATAATTATAAGTCAACTTATAATAAATTCGGCTAGCTCAAATAGTCAAAAACACTTAGTGAGCTAAATTGAGCTAGGGAATTCGGCATGAGCTGTAGCAAACTTAGTTATAAGCTAGATTAAAACTTAGTTTATTTAAATGAAAAAGGAATGAGCTGAGTCGAGCTAAGTTCGAGCTCAAACGGGCTAAAACGAGCTCAAGTGAGCTGATGTGAGCTGAATGGCGGATAGGGGAGCTGGAGAGGAGCTGAGATCGGATTGCAAAATAGTGCATGGAGTCTTCAAGGAGTTGTTCTTAGCTCCTCCAACGTTATGGAGCTGGTTATCATTCCAAATGCGCATCACAAAGGCCGATATAGCATCTTGAAGTTGCTTGGTTCGAGCTCGAGTCATGGGGCCTTTTGGCAGCTCAATGGATTCTTGGTGTGCATTCGAGGATGCCCCGCGTGTGCTCACATCATGATGCTCATTGAGCTGGAAATGAGCTGATTTGAGCTCGTTGATCTGAAATCAAATTCATCTTGCTCTTTGGCCCCTCGAGCTTAGGCCATGCTCGATGTTGCCGAGTTGATTTGTAACATGACACGGCTAGGTTCGCATCACATGTAAACACTTATTAAACATAACAAACATTAATACTTAAGTAAATGAACTATAACATATGCATCAATTATTCCAGCAACTAGTTTAATTAAAGAAGCAACTATTAAATAAAGTTCAACAAAAACTAAATTAATTAAACTAAGATGAGTTGAATTAATGTCCAGTAACTCATTTATTAAACTAAGATGCTTAAATGCATGGTTTAAAATGCAAACTAAATGAACAAATGAATTACTTAATGCATGACTTAATTAAATGCAGAACACATAATGCAAGTCATAATTAAAATATGAAGATCAATAATGCATGACATTAACTAAAGATGCATTTAATTAAACAAAACATAATTAAAGACTAAAGTAACTAAAATAAATAAATCAAGTCCTTAACTAATTAACTAACTTAGTTAAAATGAATTAACTAATTTATTCTAGCTTAATAAAAAGCAAGAATTAAAATTTAAAGATGAGCTCAAATGAGCTTATTTGAGCTGAATTAGCTCGTTGAATGAACACACAAACTCATAGAGCTAGATCAAACTCAAATGAGCTGAATTTGAGCTGGACGGAGCTCGTGGAGCTGGAAACAAACTGGGATCAGCTTGCCAGCAATGCAAGGCTCGACTAAGGAGACTTAACTGATGGGGTTCGCTGGGTGCGCTTGCATCACGTGCATACATCACAAACTCCACATGAGGTAGGCATTCTTCCCATAACTTTAAATTCTTTCAAAGGATGGCTCAAAGCAAAGTCGATAGTACTCGGTTAACCACTTTAGTTTGGCCATCCGTTTGAGGGTGACATGTTTTCGAAAACAGCAAATTTGTTCCTAACTTACCCCACAACGTTCTCCAAAAATCACTTAGGAACTTGGTGTCACGATCAGAAACGATGGTGCGAGGTATTCCGTGCAACCTGACAACTTCCTTGAAAAAAAAATTAGCAACGTTAGTAGCATCATCAGTTTTATTACAAGGAATGAAATGTGCCATTTTCGAAAAATGATCCACAACAACAAATATTGCATCCTTCTCTCTTTTGGTTCTAGGTAGGCCTAGAACAAAGTCCATCGAAATATCGACCCACGGTGCATCTAGTATAGGCAACGGGGTGTACAAACCATGGGGCTTGATGCGTGATTTCACTTTCTTATAGATGATGCATCATTCGCATTTCCTTATGACATCACGCTTCATTTTAGGCCAATAGAAGTGTTCATGCAATATTGCTAGAGTCTTCACAATTCCAAAATGACCCATAAGTCCACCACTATGGGCTTCATTGACAAGCACCTCCCGGGTAGATCCTTGAGGTATACACATCTTACCTTAACGAAAAAGGTAGCCTTCATGCTGAAAATACTTGTCAATCACACCATGCAAACAACTCTTATAGATTTCACCAAAATTGGCATCAAATTGATACAAATCTTTCATAAATTCAAAACCAAGCAACTTAGAGTCCATTAAGTTGACAAGTGCATACCTTCATGATAGGGCATCGGCAACAAAGTTTTCCTTACCTTTCTTATACTTTATCATGTACGAAAATGACTCTAAGTATTCTACCCACTTCGCATGGTGTTTATTGAGCTTCGTTTGACCCTTGAGGTGTTTTAAGGCCTCGTGGTCTGAGTGATTACAAATTCCTTTGGCCATAGATAGTGTTGCCACGTCTTTAAGGCTCGAATCAGCACATACAACTCCTTGTCATACATTGGATAGTTCAATGTGGCCCCATTCAAATTTTCACTAAAGTACACTATGGGATAGTGCTAATGCCGATTTGATGTGATCCGACCTGGGTAGATGAGTCGAATTCACGTAGTTGCCCAATCGTAGTTCGAGAGAGTCGTTCGTGCCTCGGATTTTAGTAATAAAAGTAAAAGAATGGAATAGGATAAGCGCAAGGTTTCAAGAAGGGTAAGTTTAGTAATAGGTTCGGTTAAGGGTAGCAAAGCTAGATGAAGGATAGAAGGCTCAGTTTAGGTTAACAAGAAAGAAATTTAAAAGATGGGAATGGAAAAATAAACTCAACGTCAGGAATGATTCAACACTAAGAAGTGTCACCTCGCTTCCTATATTGTTAAGGTGAAAAATATGGATAGATGGATAGGTGAACGCCACACCAAGATTGGTGATAAGTTCAAACAAGATGATTGACACCACTAGCACAAGCCAGATAAGTCGTTCGAAACTTGTACGAGATATGAGAGGAAGTAACCTCACAAGAATAATGTTCATTAACAAATTTGGCAAAAAGTCCCTTACAAATGAAATCAACAAACTATTTATACTAGTTTCTTATGCTAGCCGAATAGACCATTCATTAAGACATGAACTTTCTAGAAAAATGACCTATGGTGTCCTTGTCCATGTTCGGCCGAATGGGAGGTGAGTGGATAGCTTCATGAATATGCATTGATGTACTTGGATGAATGATCTTCATACATGCATGGCTAGATTCGGCTAACTCCTTTAATGGAGCCTTGAATTCATTTTGTTTCACCATGAGTGGCTTAATTAAATAAGGCTTCATGAAGAGTCAAACTTGGTGTGAACAAGGAGCTTGAGTAGACACTTGTGTGTGAATGTCCAACTGAAGGGTCATCATGGTGTGAACACAATGTGTGAACACATGATCAATACATGAACCGTCCAATGCATGTTCCATCATTAATTTGATCCATGAATCTTCAAATACATGAATGTCCATCATGAACATGCATGTGCCTCTTGATTGCCGTCCATTGAACCTTCCCATGCATGCACCTTGCATTAAAGTCCATACATGAATCTTCCAAATTCGGCTAACCTACAAAATAACATAATTAAATAACACACAACTATTCATATAATTATAATTTAAAGTAATAACTAAATAACTTAATAACACTAACTAAATTTGGACAAAATAATTATAAGTCAACTTATCATAATAAATTCGGCTAGCTCAAATAGTCAAAAACACTTAGTGAGCTAAGTTGAGCTAGGGAATTCGGCATGAGCTGTAGCAAACTTAATTTAAAGCAAAGTTAAAACTTAATTTATTGAAATGAAAAAGGAATGAGCTGAAATGAGCTAAATTCTACTCAAACGAGCTAAAATGAGCTCAAGTGAGCTGATGTGAGCTGAATGGCGCATGGGGGAGCTGGAGAGGAGCTGAGATCGAATTGCAAAATGGTGCATGGAGTCTTCAAGGAGTTGTCCTTAGCTCCTCCAACATCATGGAACTTGTTATCATCCCAAATGCACAACACAAAGGCTGATATAACATCTTGAATTTGCTTGGTTCGAGCTCGAGTCATGGGGCCTTTTGGAAGCTCGATTGATTCTTGGTGTGCATTCGAGGATGCCCCGAGTGTGCTCACATCACGATTCCTGAAGCATCACATTCAATCTCTAATGTCTTGTTAAAATTAGGTAATGATATTAATGGGGCATTAGTAAGACATTCCTTAATTTTAACAAAGGCTTTTTCTTGATCATCAGTCCAAACAAAGGGTGAGTTTTTCTTAATTATACCTGTCAAGGGGGCGGCTAAAGAGCTAAAATTAGACACAAACCTTCGATAAAAACTTGCCAGCCCATGAAAACTTCTTACTTGGCTGATGTTTGTTGGTCGCGTCCACTCGTTGATCGCTTTGACTTTTTCTTGATCAACTTGCAAGCCATGAGCACTTACCACGAAACCTAAAAATACAACCTCGTTAGTGCAAAACAAACATTTCTTTAAGTTGGCATAAAGTACCTCTTTTCGTAGCACTTCCAACACCGTACGCAGATGCTGAACATGTTCTTCCAATAATTTACTATAAATCAAAATATCATCAAAATACACAACACAAAATTTTCTAATAAATGCACGCAAAACATGATTCATCAAACGCATGAAAGTACTAGGGGCATTTGTCAGGCCGAATGGTATTACCAACCATTCGTACAAATCGTATTTCATCTTGAATGCAGTTTTCCACTCATCGCCCTCCCGCATTTGGATTTGATGGTAGTCGCTCTTTAGATCAATCTTTGAAAAGATTTGGGCTCCGTTAAGTTCATCGAGCATGTCATCTAAGTGGGGAATAGGGTGTCGATATTTAACAGTTATTTTGTTGATGGCACAACAATCAATGCACATTTTCCATGAACCATCCTTTTTAGGCACTAGAAACACTGGCACCGCACACGGACTTAAGCTTTCGCGAATGTAGCCTTTTCCATTAAATTGGCTACTTTGCCTTTGCAGCTCCTTTGTTTCCTTAGGGTTACTCTGATAGGTCGGTCTATTTGGAATAGATGCTCTCGGCACAAAGTCGATTTGGTGTTCAATGCCTCGAATGGGAGGCAACCCGTTTGGCACTTTCTCGGGGAACACGTCTCTAAACTCCTGCAACAAAGAAACAATAGGAGAAGGCAATGATTTTTCTATCTCGTTAGTTTCCTACAAGCACTCTTTGTACATAAGTACAAGAATGGGTTGCTTTGCCAACAATAACTTTTGAGTCTCTCGCTTTCTTGCAAAAACACTCATTTTTTTCATTCTCATTCTCATTTTCTTTTTCTTTTTCCACTCATGTTTTTAACTCGCTTTTCTCACTTTTTCCACTCTTTTTCTTTTCATTCTTTTTATTTTGCTATTTTTCTTTTTCTCTTTCAATGGATTGCCTCAATTTGATTTGATCTTCATTTACTTGCTTTGGTGTGAGAGGGGCTAGTGTGACATTCCTTTCAAGATGCTTGAATGAATAACGATTCGTGTAACCATCATGGACTACTCGACGGTCAAACTGCCAAGGATGACCCAATAGAAGGTGTCTCGCATGCATCGGCACAACATCGCATATCACCTCGTCTTGATATTTTCCAATGGAAAACGCCACCTTTGCTTACTTAGTAACTTTGAGTTCTCCTCCGTCGTTTAGCCACTGCAACTTATAAGGATTCAGATGCTTCATCGTGGCCAAGCCAAGTCTTTCAACAAGCATGGTGCTCGCGACATTGGTGCAACTACCTCCATCGATTATCACGCTGCACACCTTACCTTGAACGTGACAACGAGTGTGAAAAATATTTTCTCGTTGTTGTTCTTCCTCGACACCTTGAATATTCAAACCTTTTTTACAACGAGTATCTCTCCCTCGACCGGCATCTCAATTTCATCATCTTTTTTGAGGGTATTTCAGGTTCATTCTCTTTCTTATCTTCGAACTCGATCTCACCATTTGGCCGCACCACCATCACTCGATGATTGGGACATTGGCTAGCAATGTGTCCCCTCCCTTGGCACTTAAAACACTTGATATTGCGAGAACAGTTGGAAGTAGGCTCGTTCTTGTTCTTGCTAGTTTCACCACTTGTTTGGTTGGGTTTGGTAGCAATGAAAGGCTCCTTAGGACGATTAGGAACTTTATTCGTCCCTTGACTCCATTTATTGGCAGAAGATGATGGATAGGATCGGTTGGCTCCCTTCTGCTTCAATTGCTTCTCGACCTTTATTGCCATATGAACTATGTCCGTTACTTCAACATAGTGTTGAAGTTCCATGATCAACATCGTCTGTTACTTCAACATAGTGTTGAAGTTCCACGATATTGGCAATATCATAGTTCAAGCCAGCTAGGAACCTCGCCATCATTGCTTCACGATCTTCATCCATGTCGGCTCATATCATGGCAACCTCCATTTCCTTGTAATAATCTTTGACACTACGGTTGCCTTGAGTGAGATTTTGCAGCCGTTGATACAATTCCCTATGATAGTATGAGAGAACGAATCTCTTCCTCATGACAGCCTTCATTTCGGTCCACGTCAAGATAGGTCTGTCACCATTCCTCCTTTGGCTAGTCACGAGCTGATCCCACCAGATGATTGTGTATTTCGAGAATTCTATTACTGCAAGTTTCACCTTTTTGATCTTTGAGTAATTATGACACTCGAAGACTAAATTGACTTTCTTTTCCCACTCCAGATATGCCTCAGGATCATTCTTACCTTGGAATGGCGGTATGGATATTGATGTGATCTGGCTCGGGTAGTTGAGTCAAATTCACATAATTACCCGATCGTAAACGAGAAGGGTCATTTGTGCCTCGGTCTCAGAGATAGAATTGAAAGAATAGGTTTGAATTAGCGAAAGGTTTTCAAAAGTTATGCAAAAGGGTAGTGATAGGTTCGGCTAAGGAAACAAGAAAGGATGTTGAAGGAATGGTTCAATTTTGAAATAATAAGAAGGAGATAATGCAAAGGTGGGGATGGAATAGTGAACTTAACGTCAGGAGTGATTCAACACTAAAAAGTGACACCCCGATTCCTATATTGTTAAGGTGGAAAGATGGAATAAAAGATAGGTGAACGCCACACCAAGAATGGTGATAAGTTCAAACAAGGTCAATTGATGCCACTATGATACGATTCACCTTGGGGAGAGTCGAGTCGTATGTAGATTACCCGATCGTCTACGAGAAGTTACGTTAGATTTAGTTGAGTTGAAGGAATGGCCGAAGTAGAAAGAGGGGTATTGGTTTTGGTTCGGATTGGAATAGGTAAGAAGAATTGAAAGTTTGAATTTAGGTAAGGGGAATTGAAGAAATGGGCGTAATGGTATGAAGGGTAAGAACGAAATGGTATTATGAAATGGTATGAACGGAATGGCCGGTTTAGGTACAATTTGGTAAATGAAGAAATAGGGTTGAACAAAAAGTGCAAACAAGAACCAATACCGATTTGGTATCGACCATTTGTTTATAGGCTCTTTTAGTTTGGTTTGGGTTTGGTAAAGGAAAACCTCGACCCACTATCTAACAAGATAGGAACCTCGGTATGTTTGAACGCCACACTACGAGTAGTGATAAGTTCAGAATCGACAAAGAACATGATTGACACAACTAGAACGCTAGGAATGCCAAACGAATCTTTGAACAAAATATAAGAAAAGTTTGCCTCACAATTTTGGCAGCATAACATTAACAAAATCTTAAGAATTAAGCAAATTCGGCTATGAATAGACTACAATGTTCTAGAACAAAACCATAAGTCTTCCATGTCTAAGTGCAGCCCTTGGAACGCCACAAGTCAGCTTCTTAATGAAAGGAATTTCGGCTGAATGTATTTGGAATGCATGAGGAGTTGATTGGACATGTCTAGGTTTAGCCATGAGCTTAATGGAGTCATTCAATTTGCAATGCTTGGGTGAATAGGTGTGAGTATTAATGGAGCAGTTTGAAAGCCTTTAAAGGTGTGAACATCATGGTTGAATGGTCTCTTGAGTGTGAATGCACCAAATCGAATGGACAACAAGTGTGAAAGGAAGCTTGGCTAGTGTGAAAGCCTTGATGGACACCTTGGGAAGATATTCGGCCAACTTGGGAAATTAAAGATGCAACTCTTCCTTGGCCGAATAGTTACTTAGAGAAACTAAATAACCAGCCACCATGCATGTAACAAGACATGCATGAATCCTCTAAGCCTTGAATCTGGTCGTGCATGTATCCTCCCATCCATTGAACCAAACCGTGCATGCACCTACATGAATGAAAAAAAAAACAATTTATTAAATCCCATATGAACACCTTAAATTCAACACAAATGTGAACAAACATTCCAAACATTAATTTCGACTATTACATAATTAAAATATGTAATATAAAACATGACTTAAATAACAATTTAACTAATTAGGAAAAATTAAATTAAAATTAAACAGCTTATTTATTCAGCTGGCTCAAACTAAATAAAAAAACATTTAATGAACTTATTTGAGCTAAGATTTTCGAAATTTAGCTGTAGCAAACTAATTAATATAAAACTAAAACTTAGTTTAATTTATTGAAATGAAGAACGAGCTGAAAGTAAGCTCGGTTGAGCTCAAATGAGCTGAAATGAGCTGGAAGGAGCTCGTGGAGCTGGAAACGAGTTAGGATCAGCTTGCCAACATGTCACAGCTCGACTAGGGAGACTTGTTCGAAGAGGTTCACGGGGCGTGCTCGTATCACACTAGCACCAACTAGATAAGTCTTTCGAAACTTGTACGAGATATGAGAGGAAACAACCTCACAAGAACAATGTTCATTCAATAATTTGGCAAAAGTCCTTTTACAATGAAATGAGCAAACTATTTATAAGCTATCATGTAGTAACCGAATGGACAAACTAGCTAGCTTAAAGACTAAGCAAATTTGGTCATGAACTAGCTAGAATGTTCTAGAATGAAAACATTAATTAACTAGTCTTGATTCGGCTGATGGGGATGTGTTTGGACAGCTTCATGTATGAGCTTTAATTACTTGAATGAATGTTAGCCTTTGGAAGCTCAATAGGTTGTCTAGGTTCGGCCATGGAGTGCATGAAGCTTCCAAGAGGTGTCTCTTGGCCGAATAGGTGCATAGAAACTCCAAGGGTCCTTCCACATGCATTCGACTGTACATGGAACTTGGAAGGAGGCTTGAATCTAGTCGTGCATGAATTTGCATTAATTGTCCTCATTCATGCATGTGTGCCATCCAAGGGAGATGTATTCTTCAATATCCATTGCATGCAATTATTCCCCCATGTACATGAATATAGGTCCTCCAAACATTGAACCAAACCATGCATGAATCTTCCCGTTCAATGAACATCCCCGTACATGCACCTTGCCATGAATGAATCTCCACATTCGGCTGAACCTACATAATTTAAATAACATAATTAAATAAAATAATTATTCATATAATCATAATTAAAAAGATATTAACTAAACAACTTAATGACACTACTAATTTCAGACATATTAATTATAAGTCAACTATCATATTAAATTCGGCTAGCTCAAATAGTCAAAAACACTTAGTGAGCTAAGTTGAGCTAGGGAATTTGACATGAGCTGTAGAAAACTTAATTAAGAACAAAGTTTAATCTTATTTTATTGTAATGTAAAAGAAATAAGCTGAAACGAGCTAAATTCAAGCTCAAACGAGCTAAATCGAGCTCAAGTGAGCTTATTGGAGCTGAATGGCGCATGGGGAACTGGAGAGGAGCTGAGATCAGATTGGAAAAGAATGCATTGAGTCTTCAAGGAGTTGTCCTTAGCTCCTCCAACATAATGGTACTTGTTATCATCCCAAAGGCGCAACACCAAGGCTATTAAGGCTTCTTGAATTTGTTTGGTTGTCATGGGGCCTTTTGGAAGCTCGATTGAAGTATGAATTATATCCGATGATGCCCCGGGCATGCTTACATCAGATATTTTAATGTTTTGGAAGTTGTCATCGAAATGATCTCTTTCTTGATGACCTCGATTTCTCACACTCCGAACAGATGAATGGTCACTCTCTTGGTCACTTGATTCATAAAGCTCCTCTCGATTTCAATTAGGACGCCCACGCCCTTGCCTTGCTTCCTCGGGGGTTCTTTCTCGTTGTCCTTATGCCTTCACTTGATAGAGTCGGTCCTCAATGGGTTCGAGCTTATGGTCGAAAAGCCTTTCCATTTCTCGTATTAAGGCTTGTAGGTTCAAATTTGGTACTCCTCCACCCACAACATTGCGAATGGGCCACAAGCCTCCTCCCTCCATTTGATTTCTCTCAGGACTTCTAGACATGGGAATTTAAGCACACAACAAAAGAACTCACATGTCACTCAAAACAAAAAAAAAAAAAGAATCACTCAATTTTGGCTTTTATCCCTCTCAGATGGTCTCACCACTCTCTTTCCTTTTTACCACTCGATTTTCGTCTCTCGAAATTCTCCGCAAACTATGTAGACAAATCAAAGAAAACCTTTAGGGTCAATTTACAAATTTGATGTGGTTAGGTGAGGAACAATGTAAGGTTAAGGGTAGGCTAAAGAAAAGAGGAATATCGATTTAGTGTGGCGTTGGTGTGTATGAAGGTAGTATAGAATTTTGAGGATCGGGAATACCAGAGAGAATTAAATACAATTTCCAATCACTTTTTTTTCTTTTCTTTCTTTTCTTTTTTTTGAATTTTTTTAACTATAAAATGATACGTTCAATGCAATACTTGAATTTCATGAAATAACTTTTTTTTGAATTTTTTTCAACTTCGACTATTTTTTAACTACAATACAATCTCGGGGTTCAAAATGTCAATACTTACCTCGATTTTAACTAGCTCTGATACCAACTTGATACAAACTCACCTCAGATGAGATTTGTGACGTAAGAATTTGCCCGATCGTAAATTGAGTAAGTTAGGGTGTTTTAAAGGGTGATGGAAAAGAAAGAGATTTTGGCTCAAATGGGTTAACAATGGATTGGAAAGTTTAAGAATGGAACTTGGGAATTCAGTTAAGGTTCAAGCAAGAACTAACACAATATGAGTGTGTTAACCCGTTACTTATACGAACACTTAATTCAAAAACGATGGTATGGGAATAAGGTTGGATATTGGTGTAGGACCTCGACCCACTATCAAATTTGATAGGAACCTCGGTATATCTTAGAATGCCACACTTTGGAAATAAAGTGATAAGTTCGAAAATAAAGATAGAATGACGCCACAAGGATTCTTGATAAGTCAAACTAGTCTTTGGAGAAGATTGAGAGTTGAAAACAAACTCACAAAGTTGAAAAAATTCATAAAATGTTCATTAACCTCTAAAGTAAAAAAATGAGCACATATTTATAGCCTAAGCTAGGAGTAGCTGAATGGACTCAAAAGCTAGCTGAATGGTCACTTTATTCAGCCTTTAAATGTACTGAAAATTCTAGAACGTTTCAAAAAAATTCTAGGATGTTTCTCTAGCCTTGAGGACGAATTTGGACAGCTTCTAGGTGTCTCCATGCAGCTAAAAACCTTTACATTAAATGCGAACTGATCAGCCTTCTTGGGGGCGACAATGGCAACTATTTAATGTGCCAACTTAGCTGATTAATGAGCTATTTTCTTAGGCTGGAAGGGTTCAATGTTGGTCACTTTTAAATCAGCTCAAAATGAGCTGGAAAATGCTGGAAAGTGCCAAGGAAGTTGAAGTTTCCTCATAAGCAGAAGGAATAAATGAACTCAATATGCCTTTTGGGAAAATTCAGCTGAATGAATGCATGCTGCTGGTGATGCTTCGGTGAGCTGAACAGTCATGAGAGCTCTTAATTTCAACTTGGGATACTTCAATGGTCAGCATTATTCAGCTGATTTTCTTAAGGAAGAAACATGGCTGTTGGAGTGCCCCATGCGTCACCTTAAAGAGAGGAAAAGGGCTGCTGCTGAATTTAATCCTCATGGCCATTGGTGTGCACGAAAAGGCAGTAGCAAAGTGATGTTGATTCAGCTCTTCCCTAGGCTGAAACATGCTTGCATTTACTGTAAAAATAAAACAGCAATTAAAAGGTTAAGACACATTAATTCGGCAGCAATTAATTGAAGAAGACAAATTAAATTCGGCTGGACATAAATTAATTCAACAGCAATTTAATTTGTCCTAAACAAGACATATTTAAAAACTATCTCAAGCTAGACATATTTAAAAGATGTCCTAATTTAAACTCATTTAATTTGTAAAAATTAAATTGTCCAGATTTTAATTAAATAAGCAAACTGAAATTAACTAATTTAACTAATTAGACTTTATTCCAGCAATTAAATGCCTAAAAATAAATCGAATCAGTTGAATGAGATTGCTTAAGGCGTCATGAACTCCTTGGAGCTGGTACGAGCTAAATCAACATGAACAATGTTGCAAATGGAGCTACTTGGGCTGATCACTTGATGTTCGGCCATGCCTTCCATCCAAACTCGAGCAATGTAACTTGCTACAGCTTCTTGGAACCTCTTGGCACGAGCTTGAGTAATTGGCCCTGATGGCAATTCCATAGTCTTCATGGGCGAGCTCGCATCACCAAAGGCCTTCAGGACTAGGTAGCGGTGTGTAAAGGCCGTGTGGTTGAATCTTGGACTTGGCCTTTTTGCACGTTACACAACATTCATAAACTCGTTCAACATCCTTCCTCATTTTAGGCCAGTAGAAATGTTCTTGGAGTGTTGATAGAGTTTTGCTGATTCCAAAATAGCCCATAAGGCCCCTGTTGTGCACCTCGTGCACAAGTAATTCCCGGATGGAGCTTTGGGGAATGCACATCTTTTCCTTCCTTGAAAAGAAAGTCCTCGAACCTATAAAACTTTTCAACAGAGGAACACTCGCAAAGTAGCAAAGATTTCACCAAAATCTTCGTCATTGGCATACAAATCTTTTAAGTAAGAAAATCCAAGCAATTTAGATTCAAGAGACGATAATAGAGCATACCTTCTCGAAAGTACATCAGCCACAATATTTTCTTTACCTTTCTTATATTTGATGACGTATGGAAATGACTTGAGATATTTGACCCACTTCACATGGCGTTTGTTTAACTTATGCTTGCCCTTGATGTGTTTCAATGCTTTATGATCAGAATGAATCACGAACTCTTTTGGCCATAGGTAGTGTTGCCACGTTTCGAGAGTTTGAATGAGTGCATACATTTCTTTGTCGTAAATGAGGTAATTAAGTGCAGCCCCATTTAACTTCTCGTTGAAGTATGCTACAGGTCTTCCATCTTGAGTTAACATGGCCTCGAACACCTGATGCATCACATTTAATCTCAAAAGTTTTAGCAAAATCAGGTAAGGCTAATAAAGGGGCATTAGTAAGACAATGTTTAATTTCATTGAAAGATTTCTCTTGCTCGTCAGTCCAAAAGAAGGTCGAATTCTTCTTAATCATGCTCGTTAGAGGCGCGACAATAGTGCTAAAGTTAGGCACAAATCTTTGATAAAAGCTTGCCAAACCATGGAAGCTTTGAACTTGGCTGATGCTCGTAAGTCTCGGCCACTCTTGAATAGCCTTGATCTTTTCTTGGTCCACTTCCAAGCCCTTCGAGCTAACTACAAAACCTAGAAAAATGACTTGGTCAGAAACCTAGAAAAATGACTTGGTCAGAACAAAAAGTACATTTCTTGAGGTTAGCATAAAGAGTTTCTTTTCGTAAAACTTCCAAAACAGATTTAAGATGAATAACATGGTCTTCCAATGACTTACTTATATATGAGAATGTCATCAAAATACACAACACAAAACTTACCAATGAAGGATCTTAAGACATAATTCATAAGTCTCATGAAAGTGCTAGGAGCGTTGGTTAGGCCAAACGGCATGACCAACCACTCATACAAATCGTGTTTTGTTTTGAAGGTCGTCTTCCATTCGTCGCCATCGCGCATGCAAATCTGGTGGTATCCACTTTTCAGATTAATTTTCAAAAATAACTTGGTACCACTCAATTCATCTAGCATATCGTCTAAGTGAGGTATCAGATGCCGATACTGTAACAGCCCAATTTAGACCCTAAACGAAACGGTGGTTTTGCGACCATGAATTCGAGTCAAAAAAATATTTTAAAATTATTTTTTGTGTTTATTCTGTGTGAATTTATGTCTGTGAAAATTTTGTGATTTAATTTTGTCGTTTAGGTGTCCGATTAAATAAAAGGACTTAATCGCGTAAAGTGAAAATTTGGAGGTTATTTCTAAAAGAGGCTAATTTGCACTTGGCTTTTAAAATAGAAGCCTTTAATAGGTAAATAGCCCAATATCAAGTGAAGTGGACGGTAATGGGCATGTATATATGATTTTATAATTTATTAACTAAGGTTAAAAATGTAAAACATGAATATAAGCTAAAAGAAAAAGAAAGAACAAAAGGCTAGGATTCAGCCAATTTGAAGCTCTGATGTGATCCGGCCCAGGTAGTCGAGTCGAAGTCACGTAGTTGCCCGATCATAGTTCGAGAGAGTCGTTCGTACCTCGGGTTTTAGAAATAAAAGTGAATGGATAGGTTTGGATAGCGGAAGGTTTTCAAAAGTTATGCAAAAGTGTAGTGATGGGTTCGGCTAAGGGAAACAAGAAAGGATGTTGGATAGATGGGGGATGGAAAAAAACGATCTCAACGTCAGGAATGATTCAACACTAAAAAGTGTCACCCCGATTCCTATATTGTTAAGGTGAAAAGATGGATAGAAGGATAGGTGAACGCCACACCAAGGTTGGTGATAAGTTCAAAACAAGTCGGTTGACGCCACTAGCACAAGCTAGATAAGTCTTTGAAACTTGTACGAGATATGAGAGGAAGCAACCTCACAAGAACAATGTTCATTAACAAGTTTGGCCAAAAGTCCTTTATAAATGAAATAAACAAACTATTTATACTAGTTTCTTAGGCTAACTGAATAGTCTATTCATGAACTTAACTATTAAGCAATGAACCTAATTTAATACATGAACATTCTAGAAAGATGACCATTAGTGTCCTTTGTCCATGTTCGGCCGAATGGGGAGGTGAGTGGGCAGCTTCATGTATGAGCAAGCTTTGGAAGCCAAGGGAATGGTCTAGGTTCGGCCATGGGATGCATGAAATTCCCAAAGGATGTCTCTTGGCCGAATAGGTGCTTAGGAAACTCCAAGGGTCCTCCCACATGCATTGGTTGTACATGGAACTTGGAAGGGGGCTTGAACCTAGCCGTACATGCACTTGCATTAATTACCCCCCATTCATGCATGTGTGTCGTCCAAGGGAGATGCACCTTTCAATATGCATTAACCTTCCATGTACATGAATGTATGTCCTCCAAACATTGAACCGAACCATTCATGAATCTTCCCGTTCAATGAATATTCCCGTTCATGCACCTGGCATTAAATGCCATGAATGTATCTTCCAAATTCGGCTAACCTACAAAATTAAATAAAAAATTAAATAACACACAACTATTCATATAATTATAAATTAAAATAATAACTAAATAACTTAATAACACTAACTAAATTTGAACACAATAATTATAAGTCAACTTATAATAAATTCGGCTAGCTCAAATAGTCAAAAACACTTAGTGAGCTAAAATGAGCTAGGGAATTCGGCATGAGCTGTAGCAAACTTAGTTATAAGCTAGATAAAAACTTAATTTATTGAAATGAAAAAGGAATGAGCTGAATCGAGCTCAAACGAGCTCAAGTGAGCTGATGTGAGCTGAATGGCGCATGGGGGAGCTGAAGAGGAGCTGAGATCAGATTGCAATATGGTGCATGGAGTCATCAAGGAGTTGTTCTTAGCTCCTTCAATGTTAGGGAGCTGGTTATCATCCCAAATGCGTGTCACAAAGGCCGATATAGCATCTTGAAGTAGCTTGGTTCGAGCTCGGGTCATGGGACCTTTTGGTAGCTCAATGGATACTTGGTGTGCATTCGAGGATGCCCCGGGTGTGCTCACATCAAGCTCAATTAATGATATGAGCACGCCCCGCAAACCTCTTTGAACAAGTCTCCCTAGTCGAGCTGTGACATGTTGGCAAGCTGATCCCAGCTCGTTTCTAGCTCCACGAGCTCCTTCCAGCTCAATTCAGCTTATTTCAGCACATTTGAGCTCAACCAAGCTTACTTTTAGCTCATTCTTCATTTCAATAAATTAAACTAAGTTTTAGTTTTATATTAATTAGTTTGCTGCAGCTCAATTTTGAAAATCTTAGCTCAAATAAGTTCATTAAATGTTTTTTTTATTTAGTTTGAGCTAGCTGAATTAATAAGCTGTTTAATTTTAATTTAATTTGTCCTAATTAGTTAAATTGTTATTTAAGTCATGTTTTATATTACATATTTTAATTATGTAATAGCCAAAATTAATGTTTGGAATGTTTGTTCACATTTGTGCCGAATTTAAGGTGTTCATATGGGATTTAATGAATTGTTTTTTTTTCATTCATGTAGGTGCATGCACGGTTTGGTTCAATGGATGGGAGGATACATGCACGACCAGATTCAAGTCTTAGAGGATTCACACATGTCTTGTTACATGCATGGTGGTTGGTTATTTAGTTTCTCTAAGCAACTATTCAGCCAAGGAAGAGTTGCATCTTTAATTTCCCAAGTTGGCCGAATATCTTCCCAAGGTGTCCATCAAGGCGTTCACACTAGCCAAGCTTCCTTTCACACTTGTTATCCATTCGGTTTGGTGCAATTCACACTCAAGAGACCACTCAACCATGATGTTCACACCTTTAAAGGCTTTCAAACTGCTCCATTAATACTCACACCTATTCAGCCAAGCATTGCAAATTGAATGACTCCATTAAGCTCATGGCCAAACCTAAACATGTCCAATCAACTCCTCATGCATTCCAAATACATTCAGCAGAAATTCCTTCATTAAGAAGCTGACTTGTGGCGTTCCAAGGGCTGCACTTAGACATGGAAGACTTATGGTTTTGTTTTAGAACATTCTAGTCTATTCATAGCCAAATTTGCTTAATTCTTAAGATAGTGTTTTGGCCATTCGGCTACCTAGGCTTTAGGCCTATAAATACTTGTTATTTTTCCATGTAAAGGGGACTTTTGAAGATTTTGTTAATGTTATGCTGCCGAAATTGTGAGGCAAACTTTTCTTATATTTCGTTCAAAGATTCATTTGGCGTTCCTAGCGTTCTAGTTGTGTCAATCGTGTTCTTTATCGATACCGAACTTATCGCTACTCGTAGTGTGGCGTTCAAACATACTGAGGTTTCTATCTTGTTAGATAGTGGGTCGAGGTTTTCCTTCTACCAAACTTAAACTGAACCAAAAAGCGCATATAAACAACGGGTCGATACCAAATCGGTATTGGTTCTTGTTTGCATTCTTTGTTCGATCCCATTTCTTTCTTACCCAAAACATACCAAAACAGACCAATTTGTTCATATTCCTTTGTTCCTACCCTTTCATTCCTACCATTCTGTTCGTACCCCTCTTTCTACTTCAATTCATTCCTTCAACTCAACTAATTCTAACGTAACTTCTCGTAGACGATCGAGCAATCTATATACGACTCGACTCTCCCCGAGGCGGTCGTATCAATTAAGGTATGAGTTTAGCTCAGTTTTTGATAATTTCTATGTTTTTGAGATCGTTGCTTAGTAATCTTCAAGACCCATGCTTTAATTTTTTTATTTTGATGAATATTTTGAGTTGTGCCATTATTGATAGCTTGTGATTTTTGTTGTTTGATGATGAAAAATGGAAGATATGTTTTAGATTAACATGTTTTGTATTGGATTTTTTGATGATTTTGAGTAATTAGGACTTAATTGCAAAAATAATAATTTGGGGGACTAAAATGTGAAATAAATTGAATATATGGGCTTGTTTAAGAGTGGGTAAAATTCGGCCCAACATAGGTATAGGGAAATTTTACATATTTTGTGTTTTGTATAATAGGGACTAAATTGTAAAAATTGTAAATGTCAGGGGTAAATGGTAATTTGCCTATTTATGTGTTTTTTAGACTAAATTGAATGAAAATATGTTTGAATGAGCTTAATTTGAATATGTTTAGATCAAGAACCAAAGAAATTGAATTTGGACCGGGAAAAAATGAAAGTTGTCGACTAGCAGACTCGTCCTGTTTTACGACGTCTGAGGTAAGTTTATAAGCAAATAGACGTGTTTATTTGTAATTAAATGTTATATTTATATGCTGATATGAAATATTAGAATTTAAATATGCTATGGCCGAACATGAGTAAATTTGGCTATTACACTTTCGAGTTCGATTCGATTGAAATACGATATTCGAAAGCCCCGTATGAACCTTAAGAATAGCTAGGATACATATGTCATGACATAGGATTCCGATATATGTGTACGAGTAAGACCGTGGCATCGATTTGTGATTCCAATATGTGTTTACGAGTAAGACCCTGTCTGGGATAGTGGCATCGATATGTGGCTACATGTAAGACCACGTCTGGGACGTTGGCATTGTATGATTTATGTGATTATTCGAGTGTCCTATTCAATTCGAAATGGTTCATCGGGCAAAGGTAAACTGTGTATGGATTGTGTAATTCAAGCTAAATGGCCAGGTATGAATTAACTTGATATCTACTTAAAATAAGGTAAGAAAGTACTATGGATATGTGTTGTAAACTATGTACAATGCAAATGAAGAATTCATGGGTATTTGGTATGTGTATTTGGCTTGTGAATGAATAATTTGTGTAACATTGAAATGTTACTTAATATGTGTATATAAGATTTGTATATTCGGCCACTTAGGTATTAATTATACATGAGATGTCATTTGATGATTCTTAAGTTGCATAAAAGAGTAAATGGATGTGTGGTTATGACTATTTGGTTTGAAAGTTGTTTTATATTGTTTTAAATGATTATAAATGTATTCAACTTAAGTGGATAATAATGTTAATGCATTTCGTTTAGTTAATATGAGTCAATTATGATATTGAGCTGTTTATTTGCTTATGACTTACTAAGCTGTGGTAGCTTACTCTGTGTATTATGTTACTCTGTGATACGATCCGCCTCGGGGTGAGTCGAGTCGTATGCGAGTTTGCCCAATCGTCTATGAGAAAGTATCATTCGGCTCTTTTAAAGAAGATGTTTTTAGGTTAAATAATGCGAAAGCTATTTAAGGGGTTCAAAGGTAGGGTTTAAAAGATGAAATATATAAAGGTTCGGTTTTAAAAGAAGCAAAAGAATGAAAATAGATTGAAGGTAGTTTAATAAATAATGGTTATGGAAGATGGTGAACTTAAAAGCAAGTAAGAACCAATATTAGGATATATTGACCCAAGTACTTATAGGCTTTCAAGGTGGAGGATGAAAGTGATAAACCTCGACCCGCTACTTAGCAAAGTAGGAACCTCGGTATAAGGGTGAACGCCACACTCGGTTGAGTGATAAGTTCAAAGGAAGAACAAGGTTGATACGCACGCACCTCGGATGAGATTTGTGTCGTAATGTTTGCCCGATCGTAAATCGAGTAAGCTAAGGGTCGTTCGAGAAATGTTTGTTTAGAAGGAAAGAACTAGGTACAAAGTGGTTCGGTAGGATAATGGATAGTTTGGTAGATATTGGGATGGAATTCGGTTAAGGGCCAAAGTAAGAACTAGCACAACGTTGGTGTGCTAACCCGTTACTTATGTGACACTTGAGTCGAAAAAAATGGAAGACTGATATGGGGTAGTTTATGGAGACCTTGACCCGCTATCAAGAATGATAGGAACCTCGGTATAACTTAGAACGCCACACTTTGGGATTCAAAGTGATAAGTTCGGAAACAAAGATAGAATGACGCCACAAGGTTTCTTGATAAGTCAAACTAGTCTTTGGAGAAAATTGAGAGTTGAAAACAAACTCACAAAGTTTATAAAATTCATAAAATGTTCATTAGTCTTTAACAAGTGAAAAACAAGCCATATTTATAGCCTAAACTATAGCTAGCCGAATAGTCATATGGCATTCAAAGGGACCGCTATCTTAAGCCTTAAGGATTTAGGAAATTTCCTAGCAATTTCTTAGACAAATTCTAGAGTCTTCTTGGCTTGGGAACCGAATGAGAAGCTACTAGAAGAGAATGATTCAGCTAGCCATTAATGGGAAGCTTTATGGACTAGTCCACATTCGGCCAAGGTGCTTGAAAGTAGCTTGAATGCTTCTTAAATGTGACACCTAGATAAGCTTGAAAGCCTTGGATTAATTGAGCATTAGGGAGGACTCCAATGGCCATTCAAGTGTGAAAGGCCGGATATGTATAGTCCTTGTGTGTGAAAACATGGAACCGAACAGCCTTTAGTGTGAAAAAGAACTTTCAGCAAAATGTGAACACAAAGATGCTGCTTGGGAGAGTTGGCCGGTCATTCTTGGAAAATAAATCACCACCCTTTGGCTTTTGATGTCCCACGAAGGGTGCATTTGATGGCTGCACATTCCCATGTCGTCCCATGCATGCTCCTTTAATGCTTGTGTGCTGCACATTTATTTAAACCATTAGTCAACTTAATCTTAAATTCAGCTGTAACTAATTAAATTTGTCTCTAAACTAGACACATTAAATTGATGTCCTAAACTAGACACATTTAAGCTATGTATTAATATAAGACATATTTAATAATTTAAATTAAAAATGTCCAGATTTAAGACACATTAATTAATTAATTAATTTAAGCATAAATTTAACTAATTAATTGACACAAATAATTAATTTATTCTAGCCAAATAAATGCATCAAATAAATAAAATGGAAATTTAGCTCCATGAGCTAGCTAAGTGTCGAATTGAGCTCCCTTGAGCTAACACGAGCTAAGTCAGCTTGTAACACATTGCACAACGAGCTACTCAAGCTAGACTCTTGATGTTCGGCCAAGCCTTCCATCCATACTCGAGCAATGTAACTTGCTACAGCTTCTTGGAACCTCTTGGCACGAGCTCGAGTGATTGGCCCCGATGGCAATTCCATGGTTTTCATGGGCGAGTTCGCATCAGCGAACTTCATCGAACAAGTCTGTCAAGCTGAGCATTGACATGTTGGCAAGCTAATCCCAGCTTGTTTCCAGCTCCACGAGCTCCGTCCAGCTCAAATCCAGCTTATTTGAGCTCAATCCAACTTGCCTAAGCTAAACTGAGCTCACTCCTAGCTCATATTCAGCTCACGAGCTAAACCATCATTGCATTAATGCCGCATGTATGAATTGTAGTTGTATTATGTTTATTTTTGTTACCTGTGAACGAAATGCCCAAATAAACAAATGATATGAAATGTTCAAACTAAGAGTTGTATTAGTTTATGATTTAAAACTTAGTCAATTTTTTAGACTAATTTACGTGATTATATAAATGCTTTATATAATTGATCGAAATTGTGTTTTATTCTGTAATGCCTTACAATCCTATTACAGTGACAGATACGGGTTAGAGGTGTTATAGCTACTTGATAGTAATCTTATTCACAGCTCGGCAATCCATGCACATTCACCATGTTCCATCTTTTTTCGGCACCAACAAGACAGGAATAGCACAAGGACTAAGACTCTCATGAATGTAGTTGATGTAAGCATGCACGGGCATCCTCGAATGCAAATCATAATTTAATCGAGCTTCCAAAAGGCCCCATGACTCGAGCTCAAACCAAGCAATTTCAAGACACTTTATCAGCTTTTGTGTTGCACATTTGGGATGATAACAAGGTCCATGATGTTGGAGGAGCTAAGACAACTCCTTGAAGACTCAATGCATTCTTTTGCAATCCGATCTCAGCTCCTCTCCAGCTCCCCATGCGCCATTCAACTCCCATCAGCTCACTTGAGCTCGTTTTAGCTTGTTTGAGCTTAAATTTAGCTCGTTTCAGCTCATTTCTTTTCTATTTCAATAAACTAAGTTTTAAATATGTTTTTAATTAAGTTTGCTACAGCTCATGCCGAATCCCCTAGCTCAACTTAGCTCACTAAGTGTTTTTGACTATTTGAGCTAGCCGAATTTAATTTGATAGTTGACTTATAATTAATATGTCTAAATTTAGTTAGTGTCATTAAGTTGTTTAGTTAATATTCTTAATTATGATTATATGAATAATTATTTTATTTAATTATGTTATTTAACTATGTAGGTTAGCCGAATGTGGAGGTTCATTCAAGACAAGGTGCATGTATGAGAATGTTCATTGAACGGGAAGATACATGCATGGTTCGGTTCAATGTTTGGAAGCCTTACATTCATGTACATGGAGGGTTAATGAATATTGAAAGATACATCTTCCTTGGACGGTACACATGGATACATGGAGGACAATTAATGCAAGTGCATGTACGGTTAGGTTCAAGCCTCCTTCCAAGTTCCATGTACAGTCGATGCATGTGGGAGGACCCTTGGAGTTTTCTAAGCACCTTTCGGCCAAGAGACACCTATTGGAAGTTTCATGCACCCCATGGCTGAACCTAGACAACCCATTGAGCTCCCAAAGGTTCACATTCATTCAAGTGATTAAAGCTCATACATGAAGCTATCCAAACACATCCCCATCAGCCGAATCAAGACTAGTTAATTAATGTTTTCATTCTAGAACATTCTAGTTAGTTCATGATCGAATTTGCTTAGTCTTTAAGCTAGCTAGTTTGTCCATTCGGCTACTACATGATAGCCTATAAATAGTTTGCTCATTTCATTGTAAAAGGAATTTTGCCAAATTATTGAATAAACATTGTTCTTGTGAGGTTGCTTCCTCTCATATCTCGTACAAGTTTTGAAAGACTTATCTAGTTTGTGCTAGCGGCGTCAATCGACCTTGTTTGAACTTATCATCATTCTTGGTGTGGCGTTCACCTATCCTACTATCCCATCTATCCACCTTAACAATATAGCAACTGGGGTGACACTTTTTAGTGTTGAATCATTCTTGACGTTAAGTTCGTTTTCCATCCCCATCCTTTGAGTTTCTTTTTTGTTATCACCAAATCGAACCACCATGTAAACATCCACCTTTGCTACCCTTAGTCGAACCTATTACTAAACTTACCCTTCTTTGAAACCTTTCGCTTATCCTATTCTATTCATTACTTCTAATACTAAAATTCGAGGCACGAATGACTCTCTCGACTACGATTGGGCAACTACGTGAATTTGACTCAACCACCCGAGCTGGATCACATCATTTGGTATCAGAGCTTGTAAAATGAGAGGCGACAATGTTCGTATCAAGATCGAAATAGGTTCGTGGTGAAAAAAATCAAAAAAATTTCAAGTTGTATTTTTTGTTTCTCTCTATTGTAATAGTGCTATCTTGAAGAAATAAAAAAAAAGAAGAAAAAATATATACGAAATTCAAAAAGAAAAAGAAAAAGTGAAGTGATCAAGTTCAAATTCTATTGTTTATATCTTATTCCGATCATCTCGTCCTCCATTCCCAAATCGCCACACGACATTTAAAAAAAAACTTTCTTTTAGCCTACCCGTACACCATAACATCTTATCCCTTGTAACCGATTTTGAAGCCGACCCCAAAGTACCAAGACGAGTCAAAAAAACAAACTACAAGGTTACGAGAGTAAGTGTGAGTGGTAAAAGGCTAGAGAGTGTGAGAACATTTGAGTGTTGAAAAAGCCTAAAACGAGTGAAAACACAAGCGTGAGTGAAATCCATTATTTTTTTCTTTTCGAGTGAACTCGTGAGGATTTTGTAGTGAGGATTTTATTTCTATTTTACTTAACAATTTTCCTTTGCAGCGATAACAAACATGTCTCGCGAAGATTTTACCGAATCAGAATATCAATATTTGGTGCAAGAAATGCGAAGAATGGTGAAAACTAAGTTTCAAAAATTGCACGAGAGATTAGACCGTGTGGAGAAAAGAGACCAATGGGAATGAATGTCATCAAGTCGAAAAACGGATTCAAGAACATCATGGAGATACACATCCAACAACTACTCGAGAATAGACTCCGATTGAGATTCCTTTTCATTAAGAAATTCGAGACGAAGAGAAGTCGATTTTGATTTTGAATCCTTCCGAGAAGACGTGCGAGATGAAAGATACACCTCTTCAAGAACTCTAAAGAAAACATCCACGGAGAGATCTTCACAAAGGATTGTTCGTGAATCATATGTAAATGATTTTTCTTCTTTTGAACAAAATGATTATTCTCCTAACTCTTTTGTGTCCTCTTGTAAAAAGAAAATGAGAAAAGAAAAAGATGAAAAAAAAGATATCAAAAGAAAAGAAAGGCAAGAAAAGATTATGAGAGAAAATGAGAGAATCTTGAATGAAATTGAAAAAAGAAACAAAGAAATGAAAGAAAAAGAGGAAGAGAGGAAATGAAATGAGATTGAAAAAAGTGAAAAAGAAAAAGAAATTTATCAAGAAAAGAAAATTGAAAAAGAGTGTGAGTATGAAGAAAGAAAGAAAATGATCAAGAAATGATTGTTTTTAAAAAAATAAAGTGAGTTCGAAAAAGAAGCGAGTGAAAATGAAGAACGAGAGCAAGAAAAAGCGAGGAGTGTTTCAACTAACCAAACTACAAGTTCTCCTTGTATTGCTTCTTCTTTTCAGGTTTCTGCAGAATTGATTAATAAGTTCCATCTACATTACCTTCCAAAGGAGAGACGGTTCACATTGGTTGGTAAAGGTAATCCTAGTCCACCCATGCCACAAGGTAAGGAAGGTAAGTGTTATAAAGCGTTTGAGTCTCATTTATCCTATTTGAATGTTGTTGAACAAACCACCGAAGATATAATTTTTGAAAGAGCTCATCATCTTGATTTGTTCAAGGGTCACTTTTTAATTTTTGAAGGAAGTCATCATTTGACTAATTTTTCTATTATAGAGTATGGTAGTGGCAAGCTTGTTAAAGAAAGATTAATTCAGCACAAGCCACATCTGATCTCATGCAATAAAAAGTTGATACATAAAATGTCTAATATGCCTGCTTGTGATGTTATTGAATGTCTTTTAAGTTGCGCATGTTTGTGCCAGTCTGTTCTCATGAGATCTAAGAGATTCTATTGTTTGAGTATATGTGTGCTTAATTTCCTTTGGCCTAGCATGAGTGATTTATTGGTGACAACGAATTTTATGCTATGTTTTGGAACGGGTGAACAAAATCATGTGTTCAAACCCAGAGCATGTTTTCTTAAGTTGATGCCATGTAAGGGTGAGCATTGTGATTGTATGTTGAATAAATATGTTGTCCTTTTCTGTGTGCTCCAAATTTTATCCTTTCGTTCGAAGGTAAATCACGTGAATGTAGTTGACTTGCAAAGTCAAAATCATGTTCTTGATTCTGGAATTTATTTAAAATTGTGGTTTAAAAGATTTGAGCATGTCTTGTTTAATAATGACTTCGAATTACTCCATGATCTTTCTATGATTTTAAATTGTTTCTTGTTATTGATCAAGGGATTTGAGACATGGTGATGTGAGCACACCCGGGGCATCCTCGAATGCACATCAAGTTTCTATTGAGCTGCTAAAAGGTCCCATGACCCGAGCCCGAACTAAGCAACTTTAAGATGCTATATCGGCCTATGTGATGTGCATTTGGGAAGATAACCAGCTCCCTGACATTGAAGGAGCTAAGAACAACTTTTTGAAGACTCCATGCACCATATTGCAATCCGATCTCAGCTCCTCTTCAGCTCCCCTATGCGCCATTCAGCTCACATTAGCTCGCTTGAGCTCGTTTTAGCTCGTTTGAGCTCGAACTTAGCTTGATTCAGCTCATTCCTTTTTCATTTTAATAAATTAAGTTTTAATCTAGCTTATAACTAAGTTTGCTACAGCTCATGCCGAATTCCCTAGCTCATTTTAGCTCACTAAGTATTTTTGACTATTTGAGCTAGCCGAATTTATTATAAGTTGACTTATAATTATTGTTAGTGTTATTAAGTTATTTTATTAATTTAAATTATAATTATATGAATAGTTGTGTGTTATTTAATTTTTGTTAATTAATTTTGTAGGTTAGCCGAACTTGGAAGATTCATGTATGGACTTTAATGCAAGGTGCATGCATGGGAGGATTCAATGGACAGCAATCAAGAGGCACATGAATGTTCATGATGAACATTCATGCATTTGAAGATACATGGATCAAATTAATGAAGGAACATGCATTGGACGGTTCATGCATTGGCCATGTGTTCACACCATGATGACCCTTCGGTTGGCTGTTCACACTCAAGTGTCTACTCAAGCTCCTTATTCACACCAATTTTGACTCTTCATGAAGCCCTAATTAATTAAGTCACTCATGGTGAAAGAACATGAATTCAAGGCTCCATTAAGGTGTTAGCCGAATCTAGCCATGCATGTATGAAGACCATTCATTCAAGTACATCAATGTACATTCATGAAGCTAACCATTCACCTCCCATTCGGCCGAACATGGACAAGACACTAATGGTCATTTTTCTAGAATATTCATGTATTAAATTAGGTTCATTGCTTAATAGTTAAGTTCATGAATAGTCTATTCGGTTAGCCTAAGGAACTAGTATAAATAGTTTGTTGATTTCATTTGTAAAGGACTTTTGCCAAATTTGTTAATGAACTTTGTTCTTGTGAGGTTGCTTCCTCTCATATCTCGTACAAGTTTCGAAGACTTATCTAGCTTGTGTTAGCGGCGTCAACCGACTTGTTTTGAACTTATCACCAATCTTGGTGTGGCGTTCACCTATCCTTCTATCCATTGTTTCACCTTAACAATATAGGAATCGGGGTGACACTTTTTAGTGTTGAATCATTCCTGACGTTGAGATTGTTTTTCCATCCCCCATCTATCCAACATCCTTTCTTGTTTCCTTAGCCGAACCTATCACTACCCTTTTGCTTAACTATTGAAACCCTTCCGCTATCCAAACCTACCCATTTCATTTCTATTTCTAAAATCTGAGGTACGAATGACTCTCTCAAACTACGATCGGGTAACTACGTGACTTCGACTCGACTACTCGGGCCGGATCACATCACATGGTTTTCTACTGTCCAAAGTTTTAATTTTCAAATACTTCATGATTTTGGTATTTCACCATTGAAGAAATTCTTGATTCACCACGAAAAGGTAAGGCCCATCTTTGTTTTTGAATCGTGGAAATTAAAGTTAAATGATTGTGATTATATTTCTAATATGATTATTTGCCCTTCTTTGATCAATGTTGATTCTTTTGTATTCGATAAAGGCAAGGGGAGTTTCTTTAATAAAAATTGTTGCATTGACCAATGTGTGGATGAAGTAAGATTAAATCGTCACAAACCCATCTTGAGCCTGTATGATAAAAGGTTTACATGTAAAATGCCTAGTTTGTTTGATTCTGATAGTGATGTGTTATTTTTGCTTTGTTTCGTAAATCCTGCATGTTTATGTAAGTCATCGAGTGAGACTTGGGTTATATGATTACTTGATCTCATCTTCTTTGTTTAGAATGAGAAAGATCAATCCATACCAACTTTGTGAAGATAAGTTTGAGTGCGAACTGTGCCTAATTGATGTTTGGCACTTAGTTAAGAAAACGACACTTGTGCAAGCCAATTTCAAATTGCTTCCTCAGCTTTCATTTTTGCCGAGCTTGAAGGTCCCTTTTGACAAGGTAAGACCTATTTATACACTTGAATTCGGCAATGGTTTACTTGCTCTAGTTTGGATTAAGGATTTGGCGCGGTTCTATAAGTTCATAATTCGATATTCCCGTAATTATTTTCTTTATTATGACAATGTTACTTTGAAATGGCTCACTCTTAAAAGATGGAGGTTTGTGACTAATATTTTTGATGTGAGCACACCCGGGGCATCCTCGAATGCACACCAAGTATCTATTGAGCTGCCAAAAGGTCCCATGACCCGAGCCCGAACCAAGCAACTTCAAGATGCTATATCGGCCTTTGTGACGCGCATTTGGGAAGATAACCAGCTCCCTAACGTTGAAGGAGCTAAGAACAACTCCTTGATGACTCCATGCACCATATTGTAATCCGATCTCAGCTCCTCTTCAGCTCCCCCATGCGCCATTCAGCTCACATTAGCTCACTTGAGCTCGTTTTAGCTCGTTTGAGCTCGAACTTAGCTCGATTCAGCTCATTCCTTTTTCATTTCAATAAATTAAGTTTTAATCTAGCTTATAACTAAGTTTGCTACAGCTCATGCCGAATTCCCTAGCTCATTTTAGCTCACTAAGTGTTTTTGACTATTTGAGCTAGCCGAATTTATTATAAGTTGACTTATAATTATTGGTTCAAATTTAGTTAGTGTTATTAAGTTATTTAGTTATTAATTTAATTTATAATTATATGAATAGTTGTGTGTTATTTAATTTTGTTATTTAATTTTGTAGGTTAGCCAAATTTGGAAGATTCATGTATGGAATTTAATGCAAGGTGCATGCATGGGAGGGTTCAATGGACGGCAATCAAGAGGCACATGAATGTTCATGATGAACATTCATGCATTTGAAGATTCATGGATCAAATTAATGAAGGAACATGTATTGGACGGTTCATGCATTGACCATGTGTTCACACATTGTGTTCACACCATGATGACCCTTCGGTTGGACGTTCACACTCAAGTGTCTACTCAAGCTCCTTGTTCACACCAATTTTGACTCTTCATAAAGCCCTAATTAATTAAGCCACTCATGGTGAAACAACATGAATTCAAGGCTCCATTAAGGTATTAGCTGAATCTAGCCATGCATGTATGAAGATCATTCATTCAAGTACATCAATGTATATTCATGAAGCTAACCACTCACCTCCCATTCAGCCGAACATGGACAAGGACACTAATGGTCATTTTTCTAGAATGTTCATGTATTAAATTAGGTTCATTGCTTAATAGTTAAGTTCATGAATAGACTATTCGGTTAGCCTAAGAAACTAGTATAAATAGTTTGTTGATTTCATTTGTAAAGGACTTTTGCCAAATTTGTTAATGAACATTGTTCTTGTGAGGTTGCTTCCTCTCATATCTCATACAAGTTTCGAAGACTTATCTAGTTTGTGCTAGTGGCGTCTACCGATCTTGTTGAACTTATCACCATTCTTGGTGTGGCGTTCACCTATCCTTCTATCCATCTTTTCACCTTAACAATATAGGAATCGGGGTGACACTACTTAGTGTTGAATCATTCCTAATGTTGAGCTTGATTTCCATTTCCATCTTTTATATCTTTTTTTCTTGTTAACCAAAATCGAGCCTACTATTCTTCATCCACCTTTGCTACCCTTAATCGAACCTATACTAAACTTACCCTTCTTGAAAACTTTCGCTATCCTATTCTAATTTCTTTTACTACTATTACAAAAATCTGAGGTACGAACGACTCTCTCGAACTACGATCGGGCAACTACGTGAATTCAACTCATCTACCTGGGCCGGATCACATCAATTTTGTCTTTTTGATTCTTGTGCGACTTTCAGGTTATTGTGAGCCATTCTACCCATTCGACAACCAAAGGCCTAATGACGACGAACGCTTTTTCACAAGCAAATGGCCCGACTTGAAGAGAAGTCGCTTTGAAGATGGGGGAATGATGTAAGCATGCCCGGGGCATCCTCGAATGCAAATCATAATTTAATCAAGCTTCCAAAAGGCCACATGACTCGAGCTCGAACCCAGCAATTTCAAGACACTTTATCAGCTTTGGTGTTGCACATTTTGGATGATAACAAGGTCCATGACGTTGGAGGAGCTAAGGAAAACTCCTTGAAGACTCAATGCATTCTTTTGCAATTCGATCTCAGCTCCCCATGCGCCATTCAGCTCCCATCAGCTCACTTGAGCTTGTTTTAGCTCGTTTGAGCTTGAATTTAGCTCGTTTCAGCTCATCTCTTTTCTATTTCAATAAACTAAGTTTTAACTTTGTTTTTAATTAAGTTTGCTACAGATCATGTCGAATCCCCTAGCTCAACTTAGCTCACTAAGTGTTTTTGACTATTTGAGCTAGCCGAATTTAATTTGATAGTTGACTTATAATTAATATGTCTAAATTTAGTTAGTGTCATTAAGTTGTTTAGTTAATATTCTTAATTATGATTATATGAACAATTATTTTATTTAATTATGTTATTTAATTATGTAGGTTAGCCGAATGTGGAGGTTCATTCAAGACAAGGTGCATTTATGAGAATGTTCATTGAATGGGAAGATACATGCATAGTTCGGTTCAATGTTTGGAAGCCTTACATTCATGTACATGGAGGGTTAATGAATATTGAAAGATACATCTTCCTTGGACGGTACACATGCATGCATGGAGGACAATTAATGCAAGTGCATGCACGGCTAAGTTCAAGCCTCCTTCCAAGTTCCATGTACAGCCAATGCATGTGGGAGGACCCTTGGAGTTTTCTAATCACCTTTTCGGCCAAGAGACATGATGCGATCCGGCTCGAGTAGTTGAGTCGAATTCACTTAGTTGCCTGATCGTAGTCGAGGGAATTGTTCGTGCCTCAAATTTTAAAATTAGAAGTGGATGAATAGGGATGGATAAGCAGAAGGTTTCAAGAAATATAGAATTAGCAATAGGTTCGGCTATGGGTAGCAAAGATGGATGAAGGATAGAAGGCTCGGTTTGGTTAACAAGAAAGAAATTTGAATTGGGAATGGAAAACGAACTCAACGTCAAGAATGATTCAACACTAAAAAGTGTCACCCCGATTCCTATATTGTTAAGGTGAAAATATGGATAGATGGATAGGTGAACGCCAGACCAAGATTGGTGATAAGTTCAAACAAGGACGATTGACGCCACTAGCACAAGCTAGATAAGTCTTTCGAAACTTGTATGAGATATGAGAGGAAGCAAATGATGTGATCCGGCTCGGGTGATTGAGTCAAATTCACGTAGTTGCCCGATCGTAGTTCGAGAGAGTCGTTCGTGCCTCAGATTTTAATAATAAAAGTAAAATAATGGAATAGAATAAGCGAAAGGTTTCAAGAAGGGTAAGTTTAGGAATATGTTCGGTTATGTGTAGCAAAGATGGGTGATGGATAAATGGCTCAGTTGGGTTAACAAGAAGGAAAGTTGAAAGATGGGGAATGGAAAAAACGAACTCAACGTCAGGAATGATTCAACACTAAAAAGTGTCACCCCGATTCCTATATTGTTAAGGTGAAAAGATGGATAGAAGGATAGGTGAACGCCACACCAAGATTGGTGATAAGTTCAAACAAGATCGGTAGATGTCACTAGCACAAGCCAGATAAGCCTTCGAAACTTGTACGAGATATGAGAGGAAGCAACCTCACAAAAATAATGTTCATTAACAAATTTGGCAAAAGTCCTTTGTCTCGAAGTAGATGGCGAAAAGGAATCACGATAGGAACTTCTTTTCAAGTAGTAGTTGGGGGTATATCTCCGTGGGGTTCTTGTCTCCATTTTTCGACTCGAAGAAACTCTATCACTTTGATCTTGTTTTTCCAAATGATTTAATCTCTTGTGTATGTTCCTAGTGTTGGACTCCATCATTTTTCGCATTTCTTGTACCAAGTATTGGTATTGCGATTCGGTGAACTCTTCGCGTAACATGATTTTTGTTGTTCAAAAGAAAATGTTAGATCACAAAACAAAATAAAAAATTAAGTACCTCACCACAAACCTGACAATTTCACTCGCAGAGAAATATTGATGAACACTCCACTCGTGTTTGCACTTGTTTTTAGGCTTTTTCAAACTCTCGAATGATCTCACACACTCTAGCCTTTTACCACTCAAGCTTACTCTCGTAACCTCGTATTTTGTTTCTTTTGACTCGTCTTGGTGCTTTGGGGTCGGCTTCAAAATGGTTACAAGGGATAAAATGTATAGGTTATGGGTAGGCTAAAAGAAATTTTTTTTGGTATAGTGTGGCGTTTGGAAATGGGGTTGGGTTAAAATTTTGATGAAAGAAAAAATATAAGACTATCGGAAGAATCGAACTTTTGAGCACTTCACTTTTTTTTTTAATTTCGAATTTCTCTTTTTTTTTTACAACTTTCAATATAGCACTTTTATAATGAAAAAAAACGAAAATACAACTTAAAATTTTTTTTGAATATTTTTTTCAAAATTTTTTTCACCACGAACCTATTTCGATCTTGATACGAACGTCGGTGCCTCTCGATTTACAAGCTCTGATACCAAATGATGTGATCCGGCTTGGGTGATTGAGTCAAATTCACGTAGTTGCCCGATCGTAGTTCGAGAGAGTCGTTCGTGCCTCGGATTTTAATAATAAAAGTAAAATAATGGAATAGAATAAGCGGAAGGTTTCAAGAAGGGTAAGTTTAGGAATAGGTTCGGTTATGTGTAGCAAAGATGGGTGATGGATAAATAGCTCGGTTGGGTTAACAAGAAGGAAAGTTGAAAGATGGGGAATGGAAAAACAAACTCAACGTCAGGAATGATTCAACACTAAAAAGTGTCACCCCGATTCCTATATTGTTAAGGTGAAAAGATGGATAGAAGGATAGGTGAACGCCATACCAAGATTGGTGATAAGTTCAAACAAGATCGGTAGATGCCACTAGCACAAGCCAGATAAGCCTTCGAAACTTGTACGAGATATGAGAGGAAGCAACCTCACAAAAATAATGTTCATTAACAAATTTGGCAAAAGTCCTTTACAAATGAAATCAACAAACTATTTATACTAGTTTCTTATGCTAGCCGAATAGACTATTCATGAACTTAATGATTAAGTAATGAACCTAATTAAGACATGAACCTTCTAGAAAAATGACCAATGGTGTCCTTGTCCATGTTCGGCCGAATGGGAGGTGAGTAGGCAGCTTCATGTATGAGCAAGCTTTGGAAGCCAAGGGGATTGTCTAGGTTCGGCCATGGGATGCATGAAACTCCCAAAGGGTGTCTCTTGGCCGAATAGGTGCTTAGGAAACTCCAAGGGTCCTCCCACATGCATCGGTTGTACATGGAACTTGGAAGGGGGCTTGAACCTAGCCGTACATGCACTTGCATTAATTACCCTCCATTCATGCATGTGTGCCGTCCAAGGGAGATGCACCTTTCAATATGCATTAGCCTTCCATGTAAATGAATGTATGTCCTCCAAACATTGAACCGAACCATGCATGAATCTTCCCGTTCAATGAACATTCCCGTTCATGCACCTTGCATTAAATGCCATGAATGTATCTTCCAAATTTGGCTAACCTACAAAATTAAATAACACACAACTATTCATATAATTATAAATTAAAATAATAACTAAATAACTTAATAACACTAACTAAATTTGGACACAATAATTATAAGTCAACCTATAATAAATTCGGATAGCTCAAATAGTCAAAAACACCAGTGAGCTAAATTGAGCTAGGGAATTCGGCATGAGCTGTAACAAACTTAGTTATAAGCTAGATTAAAACTTAATTTATTGAAATGAAAAAGGAATGAGCTGAATCGAGCTAAGTTCGAGCTCAAACGAGCTAAAACGAGCTCAAGTGAGCTGATGTGAGCTGAATGGCGGATAGGGGAGCTGAAGAGGAGCTAAGATCGGATTGCAAAATAGTGCATGGAGTCTTCAAAGAGTTTTCCTTAGCTCCTCCAACATCATGGAGCTGGTTATCATCCCAAATGCGCATCACAAAGGCCGATATAGCATCTTGAAGTTGCTTGGTTCGAGCTCGAGTCATGGGGCCTTTTGGCAGCTCGATTGATTCTTGGTGTGCATTCGAGGATGCCCCGAGTGTGCTCACATCAGCAACCTCACAAGAACAATGTTCATTAAGAAATTTGGCAAAAAGTCCTTTTACAATGAGATAAACAAACTATTTATAGGCAATCATGTAGTAACCGAATGGACAAACTAGCTAGGTTAAAGACTAAGCAAATTCGGTCATGAATTAACTAGAATGTTCTAGAATGAAAACATTAATTAACTAGTCTTGATTCGGCTGATGGGAATGTGTTTAGATAGCTTCATGTATGAGCTTTAATCACTTGAATGAATGTGCACCTTTGGGAGCTCAACAGTTGTCTAGGTTCGGCCAAGGTGTTCATGAAACTTCCAAGAGGTGTCTCTTGGCCGAATAGGTGCTTAGAAAACTCCAAGGGTCCTCCCACATGCATCGGCTGTACATGGAACTTGGAAGGAGGCTTGAACCTAGCCGTACATGCACTTGTATTAATTGTCCTCCATGCATGCATGTGTACCGTCCAAGGAAGATGTATCTTCAATATTCATTAACCCTCCATGTACATGAATGTAAGGCTTCCAAACATTGAACCAAACCATGCATGTATCTTCTCGTTCAATGAACATACTCATGCATGCACCTTATCTTGAATGAACCTCCACATTCGGCTAACCTACATAATTAAATAACATAATTAAATAAAATAATTATTCATATAATCATAATTAAGAACATTAACTAAACAACTTAATGACACTAACTAAATTTAGACATATTAATTATAAGTCAACTATTAAAATCGGCTAGCTCAAATAGTCAGAAACACTTAGTGAGCTAAGTTGAGCTAGAGGATTCAGCATGAGCTGTAGCAAACTTTGTTAAAAACAAAGTTGAAACTTAGTTTATTGAAATGAAGAAGAAATGAGCTGAAACAAGCTAAATTCGAGCTCAAGCGAGCTAAATCAAGCTCAAGTGAGCTGATTGGAGCTGAATGGCGCATGGGGAGCTGGAGAGGAGCTGAGATCGGATTGCAAAAGAATGCATTGAGTCTTCAAGGAGTTGTCCTTAGCTCCTCCAACGTCATGGTACTTGTTATCATCCCAAATGCGCAACACCAAGGCTATTAAGGCATCTTAAATTTTCTTGTTTCGAGCTCGAGTCATAGGGCCTTTTGGAAGCTCAATTGAATTATGAATTGCATTCGAGGATGCCCTGGGCGTGCTTACATCAAGACACCTATTGGAAGTTTCATGCACCCCATGGCCAAACCTAGACAACCCATTGAGCTCCCAAAGGTTCACATTCATTCAAGTGATTAAAGCTCATACATGAAGCTATCCAAACACATCCCCATCAGCCGAATCAAGACTAGTTAATTAATGTTTTCATTCTAGAACATTCTAGTTAGTTCATGATCGAATTTGCTTAGTCTTTAAGCTAGCTAGTTTGTCCATTCGGCTACTACATATAGCTAAAGAATAATAAGAAAAAAAGATAGAATTGAACAACCGTACAGGCATTTTTGGTGCATTGCATACGGCTTTACAATGGAATTCTCTTTTTTCTTTCATCGAAAAAAGAAAAAGAGAAAATATAGAGAGCGTCTATTAGACCCAGATCACTAAATAATCCAATTACCACCCTTCTTTTTTTTTCTTTTTTTCCGGAAAAGTTCAAAAATACTATGATGGCTCCGTTGCTTTATATATTTATTTCGTCTGTGATTCAGCAATCCCAAAGTTTCTTTTTTTTCAAAAAAAAGAAAGAAAGAAATAGTCTTTTTTTTCGTACTCTTTTATTTTATAACATAAATATTGTTATAAATATTTTTAATAGCCTATAAATAGTTTGCTCATTTCATTGTAAAAGGACTATTGCCAAATTATTGAATGAACATTGTTCTTGTGAGGTTGCTTCCTCTCATATCTCGTACAAGTTTCGAAAGACTTATCTAGTTTGTGCTAGTGGCGTCAATCGACCTTGTTTGAACTTATCACCATTCTTGGTGTGGTGTTCACCTATCCTACTATCCCATCTATCCACCTTAACAATATAGGAACCGGGCTGACACTTTTTAGTGTTGAATCATTCCTGACGTTAAGTTCGTTTGCCATCCCCATCCTTTGAGTTTCTTTCTTGTTATCACCAAACTGAACCACCACGTAAACATCCACCTTTGCTACCCCTAGCCGAACCTATTACTAAACTTACCCTTCTTTGAAACCTTTCACTTATCCTATTCTATTCATTACTTCTAATACTAAAATTCGAGGCACGAACGAATCTCTCGACTATGATCGGGCAACTACGTGAATTTGACTCAACCACCCGAGCTAGATCACATCAGTAGCCCTTCTCCATCAACTCGTTGATTTGTTATTGGAGTTCCTTAGTCTCTTCGAGATTCGATCTATACACTGGTCGATTCAGAATAATAGCTTCGGGCACGAAGTTAATTTGATGCCCGATTCCGCGAAGGGGTGGCAATCCACTCGGAGTTTCTTCCGGGAAGACATCTTGAAAATCCTACAAAAGAGACATAATAGAAGGGGGCCATTTTTTGGGTAACTCGTTAGTAGAAAATAAGTTTTCATTGTACATGAGCACAATGAGTGATTTTCTCAAAGTCAATGCCTTCCACACATCACTCGCTTTTACAAGTACATTCATTTTTTCACAATCTTTTTCTTTTTCTTCTTTCTCTTTTCTTGTCTTTTTTTTCTCATTTTCTTTTATCATTTTTCCTCTCTTTTTCTCATTTTTCTTTTCTTTTGTATTTTCATTCTTTTCTTTCTCTCTTATTTGATCTACTAAAATTTTCAACTTCTTTTGATCTTCGTAGACTTGCTTCAGAGTCAACGTTGCTAGTGTCACATTTTTTCCCTTATGCTTGAACATATACCTATTGGTATGCCCGTCATGGAGAACTAGCCTATCAAACTGCCACGGGCGTCCAAGCAACAGATGACCCACGTGCATGGGAACAACATCTCAAAGTACCTTATCTGCATATTTTCCAATGGTAAAAGGATATGAGTACTTGCTTTGTCACCTTTAGTTCGCTGCCATCATTGAGCCATTGAAGTTTATATGGGCTCGAGTGCTTGGTGGTCGGCAAGCCAAGTTTCTCCACCATAAGAGTGCTCGCCACGTTTGTGCAACTCCCACCATCGATGATGACGCTACAGATCTTCCCTTAGACTTGGCACCGGGTATGGAAGATGTTTCCTCTTTGTTGCTCGTTTTCCATACTTTGGAGACTAAGACTCCGTTTAACCACAAGAAGCTCTCTGTGTACAGCATGTTCTACTACTTCCTCCTCGTCAGATGTCGGTTCGGACTCATTTTCAACCTCATCTTCTGACTCAATCTCGCCATTTGCACGTATCACCATAGTGCTCTGATTTGGGTACTGGCTCACGATATGGCCCCTCCTGAGGCATTTGAAGCACTTGATGCCCCTCAAATGATTAGCGAAACTCTCGACTGCCTTTGTAACGCCCCCTTACCCGAGGCCGTCACCGGAGTCGAGTATGAGGAGTTACTAGACTTAATTTAACATTTTGAGAACTTTAGATCATTTATTTCTACATTCATAGCTTTCTAGCTACTTGCATCATAGTCACAAGAAAAATCATATCTCGAGTTACGAAACTCGAAATCAAGATCCGTAAATTTTCCCTGAATCTAGACTCATATACCTATGTACTAATTTTTTTCCAGAATTTTTGGTTGGGCCAATTAGTACATTTTATTAGTTAAAGTTACCCCATTTCAGGACTTGACTGGTCTGACCTCTGTTTACTACGAACCATATTTCTCTCTGTACAAAATTCATATGACTATGAGGTTTGTTTCTCCTGAAACTAGACTCAATAAGGGTTCTTAGAATATAAAATAAAACACCTAATATCTTCTAACATATATTTTCTTTACCTGTTTAGTTTGTTTTATGTGAAACTAGACATAATAAGCTTCAATTTAATATTTAATCCATCACCTAATTTGATTTCTATGAATTTTAGTAAATTTTCAAACTCACGTCGTTGTTCTTTGCAATGTTCTGTTTATGGCAAATTTCATCCCTTTTATGAGTTTTCATGAACTAGGTATCCTATTAACCTTCCATGACATCAAACATAATCTAAACTAACCATTTCTATGGCTTATCATTATCAAACATTTTCTCAACCAATCCATCTCCATATTATAAGATCATTTACACCAGATAGGTATATTGCTATACATGCCATACTTAAATTTACAAGCCATTTACCAAAAAGTCCTTCAGATAGTGTGATCGAGCCTTCGACCTATCCCGACTCCTGAGCTGGTTTATCCAAAACTACAATGAATAAGAAGGAGGGAGTAAGCATAAATGCTTAGTAAGTTCATATGCAAATAATAAGTAACATAACAAAGCAATCATACCAACCAACATTAGCATGGTATCACCAAAACATATATCACATTTCTAATCATTTTTTATCATCTTATTACCTTATCGTTGTTGTATCAATACTCAATCCGAGGGTTAAGTACATACCTGTCCAAAGTATCCATTTCACAACACTTACCAATACGTCTCTTTTCATCTCGAGTATTCCACCATTTGAGTAGAACTTTACCCGTTGAACACATCGAAATATAATTCGGATACATGGGAAGTTTGCACATAAGTGCCACATATGTAGCCAAGCTACCATGTAACCCGCCCATAAGTGAACTCGGACTCAACTCAACGAGCTCGGGCGTTCGCATCCATAAGTGAACTCAGACTCAACTCAATGAGCTCGGATGCCTAGTTACATCTCACGAATTCGGACTCAACTCAACGAGCTCGGATGCCTAGTTACATCTCACGAACTTGGACTCAACTCAACGAGTTCGGACATTCGCATCCATAAGTGAACTCAGACTCAACTCAACGAGTTCGGATGCTCAACCATCCTAGTGACATGTCACTTGTATCCTAATCTATTCCTAAGGTTCAACCGGGATTTTCCTCGAACATATATCCCTTAGTCTTAGTAGAATGCCGAAACCAATACTCGGTAACAATTTATATTTAACAAGTAGCTCACATAATTTACATTTTATTCGAAAATAACCATAAAGCATATATTTCATGATAAAAATCAACATATCATATAATTAACATCAATAACTTAAAAATAACAATTATGCTACATTATTTACACATGAACTTACCTTGGTACAAAAATACAAAGATTTTGCAATTTAGTCCACAATCTTTTCTTTTCCTCGATTGGGGTCGATTCCACATCTTTCTTGATCTAAAATAACACATTTAGCTTATTTAATACTCACATTATCAAATTAATCCTTAATTCAAATTTTGGCAAAATTACAATTTTACCCCTAAACTTTTGCATATTTACACTTTTGCCCCTAGGCTCCGGATTAAACTTTATTCCTTATTCTTATATTTTATAACCTGCTGATCACTTTTCTCTTCTATGGAAACATCAAATTCTCACTCTAACGTATACTTATGACTATTAGGTATTTTTACCGATTAAGCCCTTTTACTCATTTTTGTTTAAAATCGAGTAGTACAAGTTGTCTAACATAATTTAAAACCTCATGTTCTATCATAAAACATCAAAATACACAAATTTCACCTATGGGTATTTTTCCAAATATAAACCCTAGGTTAAATTATTGCTAGCATAAGTTTTATCGAGTTACCGGGATCTCAAAAACGTAAAAATCATTAAAAATGGGGCTTGGAATCACTTACGATGAAGCTTGAAAGTTGAAGAAACCCTAGCTATGGAGAGAGTAAAATTTGGCAGCAACCATATGAAGAAGATGACCATTTTGTGTTATTTTTCCCATTTTATTTCATTTAATATCCAAATGACCAAAATGCCCCTCCTTACTAAACTTTCAAAAATTCCTTCCATGTCCTAATTTTTCCCATGAACTTAAAATTGGTAAAATTGCTATTTAAGACCTCCTAATTAATATTTCAAAGCAATTTCATACTAAAAACTTCTAGAATGCAAGTTTTGCAACTTATTCGATTTAGTCCCTAATTTTAAATTAAACTCGTTATGCCAAAAATTTCTTCACGAAATCTTCACACAATTATGCAATCATATCATAAACCTCAAAATAATTATAAAATAATTATTTCTATCTCAAATTTGTGGTCACGGAACCACTATTCCGATTAGGCCCTAATTCGGGATATTACAACTCTCCCCCCTTTAAGGATTTTCGTCCTCGAAAATCTTACCGGTAAACAGATGTGGGTATTGATTTCTCATAGTTTCTTCAGATTCCCATGTAGCTTCTTCTACTCCATGCTTTTGCCACAACACTTTCACAAGTGCAATATTTTTATTCCTTAGTTGTTTGACCTCTCGAGCTAAAATCTTAATCGGTTCTTCTTCATAGGTCATATCTGGTTGTAGTTCAATTTCTATCGGTGAAACTACATGTGAAGGATCCGAATGATAACGACGTAACATAGATACGTGGAACACATCATGAATCTTCTCTAATTCAGGTGGTAATGCTAGCCGATATGCTACCAGTCCAACTTTTTCAATTATTTCATACGGCCCGATAAAACGCGGACTTAATTTTCCCTTCTGTCCAAATCTGAGAACTTTCTTCCATGGAGACACCTTTAAAAATACTTTATCACCAACTTGAAATTCAATGTCTTTTCGTATTAAATCTGCATAAGATTTCTGTCTATCTGAAGTAGCTTTTAAACAATCTCGAATTACCTTCACTTTTTCTTCAGTTTCTTTTATTAGATCAACTCCATAAATCTGATTTTCCTTGAGTTCAGTCCAATACAAAGGCGTTCGACACTTACAACCATACAATGCTTCATAAGGTGCCATTTTCAAGCTCATTTGATAACTATTATTGTAAGCAAATTCTACCAACGGTAAATATCTTTCCCAACTTCCTTGAAATTCCAATACACAACATCTGAGCATATCTTCAAGAATCTGAATTATTCTCTCTGATTGCCCATCAGTTTGTGGATGAAAAGCAGTACTGAAATTTAACTTTGTACCTAACGCATCTTGCAACTTTTTCCAAAACCGCGAGGTAAACCTTGGATCTCTATCTGAAATAATCGACAATGGTATTCCATGTAGTCTAACAATTTCTCTAACATACAGTTCAGCCAACTTGTTAAGAGAATAATCTGTACGTACCGGAATAAAATGAGCCGACTTAGTTAATCTGTCAACTATTACCCAGACGACATCTTTCTTTCCTGGAGTCAATGGCAACCCTAAAACAAAATCCATAGTAATCCGATCCCATTTCCATTCAGGAACCATAATAGGCTTAAGTAATCCCGAAGGCACTTGGTGTTCAACTTTCATCTGTTGACAAGTTAAGCATTTGGACACAAACTCTGATATATCCCTTTTCATTCCATTCCACCAATACATTTTCTTCAAGTCATTATACATTTTGGTACTACCCGGATGAATTGAGAAACAACCACTATGTGCTTCCTGTAGGATCTTTTGAATCAATTCCTCATTCTTCGGTACACAAATCTGATCTTTAAACATTAAGCACCCATCAGAACCGATTCTGAAATCTAACTCTGTATCAACTTCACACTGCTTTCTCTTGGCTTGCAAATCTTGATCATCTTTCTGAGCTTCAGAAATCTCTTGTAAAAACATCAGTTTTATTCTTAACTCTGCTAGAATCGAACCATCATCTGACATTTTCAACTGAGTGTTCATAACTCTCAAAGCAAACAACAACTTTCTGCTTAAAGCATCGGCAACTACATTCACTTTTCCCGGATGATAATCAATAACAAGCTCGTAATCTTTCAATAACTCCAACCATCTTCACTGTCTCAAATTCAAGTCTTTTTGTGACATCAAGTACTTAAGACTTTTGTGGTCGGTATATACCCGGCACTTTTCACCATACAAATAATGTCGCCAAATTTTCAAAGCAAACACCACCGCAGTCAATTCCAAATTGTGAGTAGAATAATTCCTCTCATGAGGTTTTAACTGCCTCGAAGCATAAGCCACCACTTTTCCTTCTTCCATGAGCACACACCCCAAACCATTTAGAGAAGCATCACTATACACCACAAATTCTTTACGATTGAAATTTGTACTAACACTGGTGCCTCTATTAATAACTTTTTCAATTCTTCAAAACTCTGTTGACATTCTTCCGTCCATTCAAATTTAACATTCTTTCGGAGTAGTCTAGTTATAGGAGCAGCAATTATAGAAAATCTATTTACAAACTGCCGATAATACCCAGCTAGCCCCAAGAAACTTCTAACTTCAGTTACATTTTTCGGTGATTTCCAATCAACAATGGCTGAAATTTTACTAGGATCAACCCGTATACCATCACCTGAAATAATATGACCCAAAAATCCAACTTCCCGGAGCCAAAATTCACTTTTACTAAACTTAGCATACAGCTGCTTATCTCTCAAAGTTTGCAAAACTATCCTCAAATGCTCAGCATGCTCTGTCTCATCTTTTGAATAAATTAAAATATCATCTATAAACACCACAACAAATTTGTCTAAGTATGGTGAAATATGCGATTCATTAAATCCATAAACACAATGAGGAGCATTTGTCAACCCGAATGGCATAACTAAAAATTCATAATGACCATACCTTGTTCTAAAAGCAGTTTTAGGCACATCCGACTCTTTTACCCGCAGTTGGTAATACCCAGATCTCAAGTCAATCTTTGAAAGCCATGTCGCTCCTTTTAGCTGATCAAACAAATCATCAATTCTTGGCAACGGATACTTGTTCTTGATTGTCACCTTGTTTAACTGCCGATAATCAACACACAACCTCATAGAACCATCATTCTTTTTCACAAATAACACGGGAGCACCCCAAGGTGAAAAACTCAGTCTCACAAAGCCTTTATCAGTCAACTCTTGCAATTGCGACTTTAATTCTTTCAACTCTGCTGGTGCCATTCTATACGGAGCAATCGAAATCGGAGTTGTTTTCGGTATCAAATCAATACCAAATTCTACTTCCCTGACTGGAGGCAAACCCGGCAATTCTTCTGGAAATACGTCCGCAAATTCACACACAACCGGCACTAATTCAACTTTCTTTTCAACTTTCTTTTCAACTTCTTTTGTATTAATTACATACGCCAAATAAGCTTCATAACCCTTTCTCAAATATCTTTGAGCCGACATTGAAGAAATCACACTAGGCAATGCCTCTGATTTATCTGATTCAACCCGTAGAGTTTTACCATTTTCACACTTTAATTCTATAACCTTTTCTTTGCAATTTATTATAGCATCATGCAATGTCAACCAATCCATATCCAAAATAACATCAAACTCATCAAACGGAAACAACATCAAGTTAGCCGGAAAGTAATGACCCTGAATCATTAAAGGACATTTCTTGCATACTTTATCAACTATCACACATTTGCCTAACGGATTCGACACTCTAATCATAAATTCTATGTTCTCAACAGGTATATTCATACTAGACATCAATTTCATGCACACATATGAATGAGTAGAACCAGGATCAATCAAAGCAATAACATTAACATTATAGAGAGAAAATGTACCGGTAATCACATCGGGTGAGGAAGCATCTTCACGTGCTTTAATAGCATAAGTTCTAGCCGGAGCCCTTCCTTCATGTCTAACTGCTGCATCTCTGACTACATTCTTACTGCTTGCTTCACTCCCAGCTTTTCTTGGATATCTTCCTCTCGAATCCGCACCACTTGTTTTTGTATTCTGAAATTTTTCTTTTTCAGCTCTCTCTGGGCAGTCTCTAATAAAATGATCCGGAGAACCACATCGAAAACATCCATTTGCTCTGCACGAACCAAAATGATTTCTACCACACCGCTGGCACTCGGGTTTAACAAATCTCGAATTTCCTACACTGGCTGCTGAAATAGTCTGGGACTTAGGACCATATTTTGCTTCTTATAATTCCCATATGATTGCCCAGCTGAAACTTGGGAACGAGGATTCATATTTCTTGACTTTTCGGGTTGCTGTGAGAATGAACTTCTCGTCGGTCTTTTCTTCCAATTTCTAGTCTTAGCCTCTACCTTTTTCTTCTCTTTAAGTAGTTCTTCAGCCTTGCAAGCTCGATCAACCAGTACTACCATTTCTTTTAATTCAAGAATTCCAACAAATACCTTGATGTCTTCGTTGAGCCCGTCTTCAAATCGTCGGCACATCTTGGCCTCTGCAGGAACATACTCTCTGGCATACTTACTTAATCGAACAAACTCTCTTTCATATTCTGTAACTATCATATTACCTTGCTTCAGCTCAAGAAATTCTTTACGCTTTTGATCAATAAATCTTTCACTAATATATTTCTTTCGAAACTCTTCTTGAAAGAATTCCCAGGTTACTCTCTCTTTCGGTACCACCAAAATCAAAGTCTTCCACCAATTATAGGCTGAATCCCTCAACAAAGATATAGCGCATTTCAAACATTCTTCAGGTGTACAAGATAATTCATCATATACCTGGATAGAATTTTCAACCCAGAACTCTGCCGGCATCATCATCAATATTTGCCTTAAATTCTTCGGCCCCTTGTTTACGAATTCTGTCTACTGGAGTTCTGTGAAATTTTATCATATCCACACCCTGAGGCATCGAGTGCAGGTTGTTGAATTGGGGAGGAGGGGGGAGGTCGTACATTTGGGTTCGCATCTGAACGAACTCGAGTGTACCATGTACTCATCATTTGGAGAAAGGCTTCTCGATCCCTTTCTCCTCTGCTGACCAACGAGAAGAGGTGGATTTTTAGTCGGTGTTGCTCCTTGTAGGAGTGGCGCATTACTCTGTACTTCATCTGCCACGGCTGGATCGGGATCCATTTACTATAAAAAAATCATTTAAAAAGGTTAGAAGTCGTCACACTATCACAATTTATACATATGGCATGTATAGCAAAATTTGTACATACAACACGTAGTCTGAGAACCGACTAAACCTGCTCTAATACCACTAAATATAATGCCCCCTTACTCGAGACCGTCGTCAGAGTCGAGTATGAGGAGTTACTAGACTTAATTTAACATTTTGAGAACTTTGGATCATTTGTTTCTACATTCACAGCTTTTTAGCTACTTGCGTCACAGTTACAAGAAAAATCATATCTCGAGTTACGAAACTAGAAATCAAGATCCGTAAATTTTTCCTGAATCTAGACTCATATACCTATTTATAATTTTTTTCCAGAATTTTTGGTTAGGCCAATTAGTACAGTTTATTAGTTAAATTACCCCTATTTCAAGACTTGACTGGTCTGACCTCTGTTTACTACAAACCACATTTCTCTCTGTAAAAAATTCATATGACTATGAGGTTTGTTTCTCCCAAAATTAGACTCAATAAGGATTCTGAGAATATAAAATACAACACCTAATTATATCTGTACAATTTATGGTGAATTCCGAAAGTTGGAACAGGGGATCTAGAAATCACTCTGGCCCTATTTCACTAAATTTCAAATATCTTCTAACATATATTTCCTTTACCTTTTTAGTTTGTTTTATGTGAAACTAGACATAATAAGCTTCAATTTAATATTTAATCCATCACCTAATTCGATTTCTATGATTTTTAGTAAATTTTCAAACTCACGTCAGTGTTGCTGCAATGTTCTGTTTATGACAAATTTCATCCCTTTTATGAGTTTTCATGAACTAGGTATCCTATTAACCTTCCATGACATCAAACATAATCTAAACTAACCATTTCCATGGCTTATCATTATCAAACATTTTCTCAACCAATCTATCTCCATATTATAAGATCATTTACACCAAATAGGTATATTGCTATACATGCCATACTTAAATTTACAAGCCATTTACCAAAAAGTCCTTCAGATAGTGTGATCGTGCCTTCGACCTATCCCGACTCCTGAGCTGGCTTATCCAAAACTACAATGAATAAGGAGGGAGTAAGTATAAATGCTTAGTAAGTTCATATGCAAATAATAAGTAACATAACAAAGCAATCATACCAACCAACATTAGCATGGTATCACCAAAACATATATCACATTTCTAATCATTTTTTATCATCTTATTACCTTATCGTTGTTGTATCAATACTCAACCCGAGGGTTAAGTACATACCTGTCCAAAGTATCCATTGCACAACACTTACCAATACGTCTCTTTTCATCTCGAGTATTCCACCATTTGAGTAGAACTTTACCCGTTGAACACATCAGAATATAATTCAGATACATGGGAAGTTTGCACATAAGTGCCACATATGTAGCCAAGCTACCATGTAACCCGCCCATAAGCGAACTCGGACTCAACTCAACGAGCTCGGGCGTTCGCATCCATAAGTGAACTTGGACTCAACTCAACGAGCTCGGATGCCTAGTTACATCTCACGAACTCGGACTCAACTCAACGAGCTCGGATGCCTAGTTCTCATGAACTCGAACTCAACTCAACGAGTTCGGACATTCGCATCCATAAGTGAACTCAGACTCAACTCAACGAGTTCGGATGCTCAACCATCCTAGTGACATGTCACTTGTATCCTAATCTATTCCTAAGGTTCAAACAGGATTTTTCTCGAACACATATCCTTGCCGTCTTCCGTAGAATGCCGAAACCAATACTCGGTAACAATTTATATTTAACAAGTAACTCACATAATTTACATTTTATTCGAAAATAACCACAAAGCATATATTTCATGATAAAAATTAGCATATCATATAATTAACATCAATAACTTAAAAATAACAATTATGCTACATTATTTACACATGAACTTACCTTGGTACCAAAATACAAAGATTTTGCAATTTAGTCCACAATCTTTTCTTTTCCTCGATTGGGGTCGATTCCACGTCTTTCTTGATCTAAAATAACACATTTAGCTTATTTAATACTCACATTATCAAATTAATCCTTAATTCAAATTTTTGCAAAATGACAATTTTTCCCCTAAACTTTTGCATATTTACACTTTTGCCCCTAGGCTCCGGATTAAACTTTATTCCTTATTCTTATGTTTTATAACCTGCTGATCACTTTTCTCTTCTATGGCAACATCAAATTCTCGCTCTAACATATACTTATGACTATTAGGTATTTTTACCGATTAAGCCCTTTTACTCATTTTTGCTTAAAATCGAGTAGTACAAGTTGTCTAACATAATTTAAAACCTCATATTCTATCATAAAACATCAAAATACACAAATTTCACCTATGGGTATTTTTCCAAATATAAACCCTAGGTTAAATTATTGCTAGCATAAGCTTTATCGAGTTATCGGGATCTCAAAAACGTAAAAATCATTAAAAACGGGGCTTGGAATCACTTACTATGAAGCTTGAAAGTTGAAGAAACCCTAGCTATGGAGAGAGTAAAATTTGGCAGCAACCATATGAAGAAGATGACCATTTTGTGTTATTTTTCCCATTTTATTTCATTTAATATCCAAATGACCAAAATGCCCCTCCTTACTAAACTTTCAAAAATTCCTTCCATGTTCTAATTTTGCCCGTGAACTTAAAATTGGTAAAATTGCTATTTAAGACCTCCTAATTAATATTTCAAAGCAATTTCATACTAAAAACTTCTAGAATGCAAGTTTTGCAACTTATTCGATTTAGTCCCTAATTTTAAATTAAACTCGTTATGCCAAAAATTTCTTCACGAAATCTTCATACAATTATGCAATCATATCATAAACCTCAAAATAATTATAAAATAATTATTTCTATCTCAAATTTGTGGTCACGAAACCACTATTTCGATTAGGCCCTAATTCGGGATATTACAGCCTTGCCTTTGCTAGATTCAGCCAAAGGCTTGGTTGATTTTGGTGGATCGTCTCTCTTTAGCACGGTTTGTTGGAGTGCTTTTGCCAACGCCTTGGCTTCACTTTGATGTATTCGCAGTGGAGTAGCCTCAAACAGTGCCTTTTCGCTTTAATTGCTTTTCTACTTTGATAGCCATGTGCACCATGTCCACCACCTCGACGTAGTGTTGCAACTCCATGATATTAGCTATGTCTCAATTGAGATTGACTAGAAAACGTGTCATTGTCACCTCGCGATCTTCTTCCACATCCGCGTGAATCATTGAGATTTCCATCTCTTTGTAGTAATCTTCAACACTCCTCGATCCTTGAGTGAGATTTTGGAGTTTTTGATGAAGCTCTCGATGGTAGTAAGATGGAATAAATCGTCGTCGCATCACCTCCTTCATTTCGGCCCAAGTGCGAATCGGGGGTTCTCCGTTCCTTCTACAGCTTGCAGTTAATTGGTCCCACCATATCATCGCGTAGTTAGAGAATTCAATCGCTGTCAACTTGACCTTTTTGGTCTCAGAATAATTATGGCCCTCGAACACCAATTCTATTTTTTTCTCCCACTCGAGATAAGCCTCTGGGTTCGATTTGCCTTGAAATGGCAGAATAGACATCTTGACATTCTTTAAGTCATTGTCCACTCGTCCACGCGCCCTTTGGCCTCGGTGATGTTGAACTCTCCTCTGGTCACTTATATTATAGCCTTGATCACTTTCGGGCTCACTCAGCTAAAAAATCTCATTGTCTTATTCTCGTTGACGGCCTTAATTTCTCAGAGTACTTGGAGGAGTCCTCTCTCGTCTGCCTCTACCTTCCATGAGATTAAGCCTTTCTTGAATCGACTCCAATTTTCTATCGAACAAACGTTCAACCTCGAGTAGTAAGGCTTGTAAATTTAAGTCCTGCACGTTCTGAACTGGTTGTCTTTCCTCCACATTGTGTTCCATGCTTAAGAAATATTTTTAGAATCCTCACCACAAAATGTCACGATTCACTCGAAAAGAAAGAGATCGGGGCACTCACACTCGTGTTTGCACTCTTTTCAACTTTTACCTCCTCTCGAATGTGCTCACACTCGTGCCTTTTTCCACTCGTTCTTTTCTTGTGATTTTGTAGTAAGACTCGTTGATGCTTTATCGATGTCTTGGGGTCGGTTTCAAATAGTTTGCAATGGTAATGATGAGGAGGGGTAAAAAGGTGGGTTGAAAGAAAAATTGGGGTTTGAATGTGGCGTATAGGGTAGATAATGTAAGAAAAAGAAGACCTTTGCTGATCGGGAATACAAGAGAGAAATAAATACAACTTTCAATTACTTTCTTTTTTTTTAATTTTGATTTTTTTTTCAACTTCGAATTTTTTTTAAACTACAAAATGATAATTTCAATGTAATACTTGAAACTCACGAAATAACTTTTTTTTATTCTCTTTTTTTTACAAACCTATTACGGGGTCACTCTGAATATCTAAACTTCTCATTTTGGGTAGCTCTGATACCAAATGATATGAGCTAATTCGAGTGCGCCTAGCGAACCCCGTCAGTCAAGTCTCCTTAGTTGAGCCTTGCATTGCTAGCAAGCTAATCCCAGTTCGTTTCCAGCTCCACGAGCTCCGTCTAGTTCAAATTTAGCTCATTTGAGTTCGATCCAGCTCAATGAGTTCGTGTGCTCATTCAACGAGCTAATTCAGCTCAAATAAGCTTGTTTAAGCTCACCTTTAAATTTTAATTCTTGCATTTTATTAAGCTAGAATAAATTAGTTAATTCATTTTAACTAAGTTAGTTAATTAGTTAAGGACTTGATTTATTTATTTTAGTTACTTTAGTCTTTAATTATGTTTTGTTTAATTAAATGCATCTTTAGTTAATGTCATGCACTATTGATCTTCATATTTTAATTATGACTTGCATTATGTGTTCTGCATTTAATTAAGTCATGCATTAAGTAATTCATTTGTTCATTTAGTTTGCATTTTAAACCATGCATTTAAGCATCTTAGTTTAATAAATGAGTTGCTGGACATTAATTCAACTCATCTTAGTTTAATTAATTGAGTTTTTGTTGAACTTTATTTAATAGTTGCTTCTTTAATTAAACTAGTTGCTGGAATAATTGATGCATATGTTATAGTTCATTTACTTAAGTTAAGTATTAATGTTTGTTGTGTTTAATAAGTATTTACATGTTTTTAATAAACTTATTTTATTGTGTTTATTGCAGGAGTCTTTTCAAGTCATAACAGTTACAAATAAAGGCTGTTACAAATTAAATAAAGAGGCTTTCCAAGTTATTTTCAGTTACAAAGCAAAAGGGCTATTATAAAGAAGGTTTATACATCATTTAAAGGAGGTTTAAGGAGCATTTAATCATCCAAATTAATTTTGGCAGCAACCTTTCCACTACCAGCCGTTTTTGCCATTTCAAAGGTTTTTTTCAAGCATTCAAACATCATTAAGAAGCTGATAAAGAAGATGGTGTCCATTCGGCTGACCAAGGGCTAACTCAAGAGTCATTCTTCAAGCACTTAAAGTCATTCATTTAGCTGAATTAAAGTGAATTCAAGGATGGAGTTATTTGGCTCAAGAATGTGAAAAGACTTGAGTTTAATTTTAGATTTTAATTGGGACAATAAGTTGAATATTTGTGACCATTCAGATAGCCTATTTTAGGACTATAAATAGGTGAAATTAGCCTTTATAAAGGGATCTTTTTGCTTAGTTTAAAACATTATTGAACTTATATGAAATTTGTGAGATTTCTTCCTCTCATATTTCGTTGAAGAACTCGTTGGCTTATCTAGGTTACTAGTGGCATCAACCTGCCTTCTTCTTTATCCCGAACTTATCACTATCAAATAGTGTGGCGCTCACCCTTATACCAAGGTTCCTACTTTGCTAAGTAGCGGATCGAGGTTCTCCTATTCTCCATCCAACCACCTTGAAAACTTATAAGCATTTAGGTCGATATTTTCTAATATTGGTTCGTGTTTATTTTTTAGATCATTTTCATTCCATTCCATCTTTTCATTTCATCATAATCGAACCATCAATTCACTTCACATTCGTTGTTGTTTATCCAATTAATATATTTATTTCCATCTTTTATTATTTTTCTATAATCTAACCTACATAAACTTCATAACCATAAACCCATCTTTGAACCCTTTTTACATAGCTTCCACCATTATTCACTTAAAACATCCTTTGAACAAACTGAGCGATACTTCTTCGTAGATGATCGGGCAAACTTGCATACGACTCGACCCACCTTGAGGCGGATCATATCATGAACACTTGAGCCGAATCACATCATTTGGTATCAAAGCTTGTAAAATGAGGAGTGACGACGTTCGTATCAAGTCTGTAGTAGGTTCATTATAAAAAAAAGTTTCAAATTAAAAAGAAATTCTATCAAGTTGTATTCATGTTATTTATTATATTTAGCATTATATTTGAATTAAAAAAAATTGAATATAAAAAAGTGTGAAGTATTGAATTTTTTTTTTAATTTGTTGTTCATATCTTTTGTTTCTGATCTCCAATTGTGTGTTCTACCATCTTTGCCACACTAAAATTGAAATTTTCTTTGTTTTAGCCTACCCAACACTCCTTACATTACAACTGATACGAGCACGCCCCGCGAACTTTATCGAACAAGTCTCCCTAGTCAAGCTGTGACTATTGGCAAGCTGATCCTAGCTCGTTTCCAGCTCCTCGAGCTTCATCTAGCTCAATTCAGCTTGTTACCAATTTAATTTCATTTTGACGCAAGCTCATTGAGCTCGATTCGAAATTATTTAATTTCTTGCATTTTAATTTGCTGAAATAATTAAGTTAGTTTATTTAGTTAGCTTAAAATAATTAGCTCATTTTAATTTGTCAAATCAATACATAATTAAATAAAGTTTTTTAATGTGTCTTAGTTTTAGGACATGAATTTAATATGTCAAGTTTAAGACAAATTAATTAGTTGCTGCTATTTATTTGTCTAAACCGAATTTAATGGTTGTCCTAGCATTAAAACGTGGGTCATAAATATGTCCTTGTTTAGACATGTTATTAATGTGTTTTGTGATTAAAACCATGAATTTAAATTGTCTCAACTTTGCTGCAGGTTTAATGTGTCGAATTTAATGTGTTTAACATGAATTAATTTGCTTCATTAAATTGGTTTTAGGCACATGAATGAATCAGCATTAAAGAAGCCGAATTCATTGAGTGTTGGAGCTTGGGACGAATTTAATGAGCTACTGGTTTAATGTCTTGACCGAATTCAATGCATGTTGCTACTTTGTCCAGCCGAATTTATGGTATATGATGGCTGACCGAATTAAAGAGGTGTTGGAGCAAGCATAGGACGAATTTAAGGACTTGTCCAGCATGCAAGGGGCGTCCATTAAAGAGGCTGTTTGTGGCAAGCATGCATGGCTGAATTAATTGCTGTTTACTTGATGCATTAAACAACATTTAAGGAGTTGTTGGTGCATTGTTAGGGACGACATAAATGAGCTAATGGTTTAGTTTTTCAAGGCAACACTTTGTGGACTTCAAAAGACAAAGCAAAGTAAATGCAAGCATGTATTCAGCCTTGGGAAGAGCTGAACCAACATCACCTTGCTACTGCCTTTTCGTGCATACCAATGGCCATGAGAAGTAAATTCAGCAGCAGCCTTTTTCCTCTCTTCAAGGTGACGCATGGGGCACTCCAACAGCCATGTTTCGTCCTCAAGAAAATTAGCTGAATAATGCTGACATTTGAAGTCTTCCAAGCTATTTTAATACCTCCTATGACCGTTCAGTTCAACGAAGCACCACAGCTGGTTGCTTGCATTCTGTCAGACCTTTCAATAGAATATTTTGAACTCATTTGTTCATTAGCAATTGAGGAAGCTTCAAGGAAATCTCCATGGCCTATTCTAGCATGTTCTAGCCGATTCTAAAAGTCCAATGAGCTGCCAAGAGTGACCATTCGGCTAACTACTTGTTTAGGCTATAAATATGTGATGTTATTCATTTTATAAAGGTTACTGAATTTTAAGACTTTTCACTTAATGAAACTTTGTTAAACTTTCATGGAATTTGTGAGATTTCTTTCTCTCATATTTCGATGAGGACTTCGTTGGCTTATCTAGGAAGCCTAGTGGTGTCAACCCTGTTCTTCACTATCCCGAACTTATCACTATCAAATAGTGTGGCGTTCACCCATATACCGAGGTTCTTACTTTGTTAAGTAGTGGGTCGAGGTTCTATCATTTTTTCATTTTTACCTTGAAAGCGTATAAGTACTTGGGTCAATATTTCCTAATATTGGTTCTTACTTGCTTTTAAGTTCACCATCTTCCATAACCATCATTTATTAAACTACCTTCAATCTATTTTTATTCTTTTGTTTCTTTTAAAATCGAACCTTTAGTATTCATATTTTAAACCCTACCTTTGAATCCCTTAATTAGCTTTCGCATTATTTAACCTAAAAACATCTTCTTTAAAAGAGTCAAACAGTACTTTCTCGTAGATGATCGGGCAAACTTGCATACGACTCGACTCACCCGAGGCGGATCGTAACAACAACCCTTGAAACCCCTTGAAACTGACCCTCTAAGCGTCAAATAAGTCCAAAAAGACAAAATATGAAACCATGAGAGGGAGTTCGAGTGGTAAAAGGCATGAGTGTGTATGAGAGCATTCGAGAGGAGAAAAAAGCCTTAAAATGAGTGCAAATACAAGTGTAAGAGAAATTCCTTTATTCTCTTTACGAGTGAAATAGTGAGGTTTTGTGGTGAGTTATTAAATTTCTATGTCTAGAAGTCCTAAAAGGAATATGGCAGAAAGACAACCTGTGCAGAATGTGCCAAATTTAAACTTACAAGCCTTACTTCTTGAAGTTGAACGGTTGTTTGATTGAAAATTGGAATCGATACAAGAACGACTCAATCAAGTGAAAGGAAGAGGTCGACGAGCAAGGACCCCCGTAAGCCCACCTAGAGGTCAAGGGTAAAGGCAAGTTCAAGACGATGAATTATCCAAAACAAGTGAGGCTGGGAGTGATCAAGGCTCCAATGTGAGTGACCGAAGGAGAGGCCAATGTCACTGTAGCCAACGAGACTGTGAGAGATATGATAATGATCTCAAAAGTATCAAGTTGACCATCCCATCATCCAAGGTCGTTCGGATCTGGAAGCCTATCTAGAGTGGGAAAAGAAAATTGAGCTCATATTTGAATGCCATAACTACTCCATGGCCAAGAAAGTTAAGTTGGTTGTGATTGAATTTTGAGACTATGCTATGATTATTTGACTTCCAATGTATCCAAGTGGAGGCAACGTAAAAGGAAAAATTCCTCGGCGAGCCAAATAAAAGAACCCATGGTGCCAGGAAAGTCAACCAAGCCTGTGGCTAAAACTAGCAAAGGAAAGGCCGTGGAAGGTGCCAAAATTAGTCAAGAGACATAAAATGCTTCAAGTGTCTCAGAAGAGGTCACATTGCAAGGCAATGCCCAAATTAGAATGCAATGGTGATCGACCCAATGGAGACATCAAGTCAGAGGAAGAGGAAGAAGAAAAGCATGAAAATAATGCCAAAAATCCCTCTGATGATGGAAAAGAGTTAGAATATGCGGTTGAAGGTGAGACGCTCGTGGTTAAGAGGAGTCTTAGTGATGTGAGCACACCCGGGGCATCCTCGAATGTACACCAAGAATCAATCGAGCTTCCAAAAGGCCCCATGACTCGAGCTCACACCAAGCAAATTCAAGATGCTATATCAGCCTTTGTGTTGCGCATTTGGGATGATAACAAGGTCCATGACGTTGGAGGAGCTAAGGACAATTCCTTGAAGACTCCATGCACCATTTTGCAATCTGATCTCAGCTCCTCTCCAGCTCCCCATGCGCCATTCAGCTCACATCAGCTCACTTGAGCTTGTTTTAGCTCGTTTGAGCTTGAATTTAGCTCATTTCAGCTCATTCCTTTTTCATTTCAATAAACTAAGTTTTAATCTAGCTTATAACTAAGTTTGCTACAGCTCATGCCGAATTCTCTAGCTCAACTTAGCTCACTAAGTGTTTTTGACTATTTGAGCTAGCCGAATTTAATATGATAGTTGACTTATAATTATTATGTCCAAATTTAGTTAGTGTCATTAAGTTATTTAGTTATTATTTTAAATTATAATTATATGAATAGTTGTGTGTTATTTAATCATGTTATTTAATTATGTAGGTTAGCCGAATTTGGAAGATACACTCATGGCATTTAATGCAAGGTGCATGTATAGGAAGGTTCAATGGACGGCAATCAAGAGGCATATGCATGTTCATGATGGTCATTCATGTATTTGAAGATTCATGAATCAAATTAAAGATGGAACATGCATTGGACGGTTCATGTATTGATCATGTGTTCACACTTTGTGTTCACACCATGATGACCATTCAGTTGGACGTTCACACACAAGTGTCTACTCAAGCTCCTTGTTCACACCAAGTTTGACTCTTCATGAAGCCTTATTTAATTAAGCCACTCATGGTGAAACAACATGAATTCAAGGCTCCATTAAAGGAGTTAGCCGAATCTAGCCATGCATGTATGAAGATCATTTATCCAAGTACATCAATGCATATTCATGAAGCTATCCACTCACCTCCCATTCGGCCAAACATGGACAAGAACACCATTGGACATTTTTTCTAGAAAGTTTCATGTCTTAATTAGGTACATTACTTAATTGTTAAGTTCATGAATGGACTATTCGGCTAGCATAAGATACTAGTATAAATAGTTTGTTGATTTCATTGTAAGAGGACTTTTGCCAAATTTGATAATGAACATTGTTCTTGTGAGGTTACTTCCTCTCGTATCTTGTACAAGTTTCGAAAGACTTATCTGGCTTGTGCTAGTGGCGTCAATCATCTTGTTTTGAACTTATCACCAATCTTGGTGTGGCGTTCACCTATCCATCTATCCATATTTTTTTCACCTTAACTTATAAGAATTGGGGTGACACTTCTTAGTGTTGAATCATTCCTGACGTTGAGTTTGTTTTCCATTTCCATCTTTTAAATCTTTTTTTCTTGTTAACCCAAATCGACCCTTCTATCTTTCATCCATCTTTGCTACCCTTCTACCTTCCGCTTATCCTATTCCATTCTTTTACTATTATTACTAAAATTCAAGGCACGAACAACTCTCTCGAACTATGATCGGGCAACTACGTGAATTTGACTCATCTACCCGGGCCAGATCACATCATTTGGTATCAGAGCTTGTAAATCGAGAGGCAACAATGTTCGTATCAAGATCGAACTAGGTTCGTTGTGAAAAAAATTTGAAAAAAAATAATAATAAGTTGTGTTTTCGTTTTTATCATTTTAAAAGTGATATATTGAAAGTTGTAAAAAAAAGATACGAACAAGTTCTTTCTATTATTTTGTTCCGATCAACAAGTGTTCTTTTCATCAACTTTGTACCCCCCATTTCCAAAACGCCACACTACATCAAAGAAAAATTTTCTTTTAGCTTACCCATAACCTATACATCTTATCCCTTGTAACCGATTTTGAAGCTGACTCCAAAGCACCTAGACGAGTCAAAAGAAACAAAATACGAGGTTACAAGAGTAAGTTTGAGTGGTAAAAGGCTAGAGTGTGTGAGAACATTTGAGAGTTTGAAAAAGCCTAAAAACGAGGGCAAACATGAGTGGAGTGTTCATTAATATTTCTTTGCGAGTGAAATAGTGAGATTTGTGGTGAGGTACTTGATTTTTTTTATTTTTTGTTGTGATCTAAGATTTTCTTTTCAGCAACAAAAATCATGTCACGCGAAGAGTTCACCGAATCGAAATACCAATACTTGGTACAAGAAATGCAAAAAATGATGGAGTCCAACACTAAGAACATACACGAGAGATTAAATCATTTGGAAAAACAAGATCAAAGTGATAGAGTTTCTTCGAGTCAAAAAATGGAGACAAGAACCCCACGGAGATATACCCTCGACTACTACTTGAGAAAAAGTTTCTATCGTGATTCCTTTTCGCCATCTACTTCGAGACAAAGAGATTCATACTATGACTCATATTCATCAGCGAATTTGAGAAGTGACTTCGATTAAAAGTCCTTTTCATCAAGAAATTCGAGAAGACAAGAAGCCAATTACGATTTTGATTCGTTCCAAGATGGCATTTGGAGAGAAAGACATACTCCTACTAGATCACTAACGAAATCTTACTCAGAGTATTCTTCACGAAGTTTTGATTGTGAATCATATGTAAATAGTTCTTCATCTTTCGAGCAAGATTTGTATTCTCATCGTTCTTTTGTACATTCTTGTAAAGAGAAAACAAAGAAAAGAAAAGAAAAAGCAAAGGAAGAAAAAGAAAACGAAATAAAAAGAAAAGAGAGGCAAAAGGCAAGTAAGAGAGAAAATGAGCGAATCTTGAGAGAACTTGAAAAAGCCTTTGAAAAAGCCTTTGAAACGCAAAAGAAAAATGAAAAAGAAAATGAGATTGAAAAAGAGAATGAAAAAGAGTTTGAGAGTGAAAAATAAGATGAAAAAGAAATTGAAACAAAAGAAACGAGTGATTCAGAAGAAAAAGAATCGAGTGAGAAAACAAGTGAGCAAGTGAGGATTATTTCTACTAATCCACATGTTCGATCTTCTTGTGAATTAACTTTTCAGGTTCCTAGAGGTTTGTGCGACCAATTCCATCTACATTACCTTCCAAACGAGAGGTGTTTTAGGTTGTTCGAAAAAGGTAAGTTCACAAATGACAACCACCCACTTGCGATCGAAGGTAAGGAAGGTAAGGATTCTTTGTTTATCGAATCAAAGTCACTTGATTTGGCTAATTTTTGTTCACTTATTGTTGTTAATGATTCTGTTTTAAAAGGTGCCATATACAGCTTTTCTTATGACGATTACTACATTGGCAAATTTGTTGACAACATTGGATTAGTTTTCTCTAAGCAAATTTTGAATGTGTTTGATCAAAGTCTGTCACTTAAAAATTCTGATGTGTTTGACCATGTAAACTTTTTGAATTCATGTGTTAAATCTTTATGTTTAAATATGCCTGCTCAATTGATTTGTGATAAATCTACCTATTTGAAAAGTTGCATATTCTCTAAAAATTCTTTATTTGGCATCCATGTTAAAAGACCTTCACATGATATGTGCAATTGTGTTCTTCAAGAACAATCTTTGAGTTTTTATACGAAATTTCCATGTAGTGATTTGCATTCCCGATTGATACTCTTGAAGCATGAACCTTTGCATATATAATTCGTGTGGTGAGTTGATTATATCTTCTTCTAATATGTTGCTCGTTGGAATTCTTAATCAAGTTCGTGTGTTCAAGCCTGGTATTTGCTACATGAAATCATTTTATGGAAACATTAAGCACTTGGCATCATTTTGCATTCAAATTATGTTTGCTTAATGTTCGAACTTTTGATAAGAAGGTGAAATTCAATGATTTGGGTTTCAATTTTGATTCGTTTACTAATCACCTTGCTTGGCCACATCTGGAATTTTCGTTTTATTTCGAGAAGTTTTGTGAATTCCACCCCTAGAGGAGTAAGACATGTCATGGTGCATCACCACCTATTCAAATTTATCGGAGTAATAGGTTTGTCTTACGTTATCTATCCAAGGAGAGAAGATTCATTTTGACCGAGAAAGGTAAACCCAATCCTCAATTGTCTTCTCTTCATATTCGTCAAGGTAAGTCATCTGAAAATTTTCAAATATCTTTGCTCAATTCGGTTGAAGTTGAAAATTCCATTGATTTGTTGTTTGAAAATTATTTATACTTTGATGTGATGGATTTTTCCTTTTGGCATTGTTATAATGTGATTATTATGCTGGAATTTGAAGACACCCCTCATGTTGTTCAAAAACGAAAGAAAGAGTTAGCATACCTTTGGCCATGGCATACCTTGCATGAACAAGACAAGGGACCAAATGAGTTGCTATATTTGATTAAAGAAATTAAATTTTTTTGCATGAGGAATAATGTGTTTAAGTGCCTGCCATCATTTACAACCAATTATCCCTTGATCCAACTTAGTTTTCCTGTTTGCAACGATGGTCTAACAAGACTCTTCGATAAATTTACGTATGCTTGCTTTGTCCAATTGAGATTTTTGGCATATGTTTGATTGAATGAATTTTTAATGAACTATCGAACACATTTGAATTTGACTCCTTTGAGTTTCTTTACCTAGAAATTGTGGTAAGAATTTTTCAGGTTTGTGTGACATCTTCCATCCCATTTGATTGAGGAAAACCATGCACGAGTCAAAGTTCTCCCATGGACAAATGGCTCGACTTGAGGACAAGTCACTTTGAAGACGGGGGGAATGATGTGAGCACACCTGGGGCATCCTCGAATGCACACCAAGAATCAATCGAGCTTCCAAAAGGCCCCATGACTCGAGCTCGCACCAAGCAAATTCAAGATGCTATATCAGCCTTTGTGTTGCACATTTGGGATGATAACAAGGTCCATGACGTTGGAGGAGCTAAGGACAATTCCTTGAAGACTCCATGCACCATTTTGCAATCCGATCTCAGCTCCTCTCCAGCTCCCCATGCGCCATTCAGCTCACATCAGCTCACTTGAGCTCATTTTAGCTCGTTTGAGCTCAAATTTAGCTCGTTTCAGCTCATTCATTTTTCATTTCAATAAACTAAGTTTTAATCTAGCTTATAACTAAGTTTGCTACAGCTCATGCCGAATTCCCTAGCTCAACTTAGCTCACTAAGTGCTTTTGACTATTTGAGCTAGCCGAATTTAATATGATAGTTGACTTATAATTATTGATACAATCCGCCTCGGAAGAGTTGAGTCGTAATAGTGTGCCCGATCATCGACAAGAAGTTACGTTAGGTTTAATTGAAAGGTCGGATAAGAGAAAGAAGACCAAGAAAGAAGTTTAAAGAAGATGGAAGGATTAAATTGGGTTTGGAAGTTGGTTTATTGAATTAGTACGGAAAGGAAAGAGGGATATTGGTTTTGGTTTGGACTGGAATAGGGAAGAAGAATTGAAAGTTCGGATTTAGGTAAGTGAAATTTAAGAAATGGACGTAATGGTATGAAGGGTAAGAATGAAATGGTATTATGAAATGGTACGAACGGAATGGTCGGTTTAGGTACAATTTGGTAAGTGAAGAAATGGGGTTGAACAAAAAGTCCAAACAAGAACCAATACCGATTTGGTATCGACCCGTTGTTTATAGGCTCTCTTTAGTTCGATTTGGGTTTGGTAAAGGGAAACCTTGACCCACTATCTAACAAGATAGGAACCTTGGTATGTTTGAACGCCACACTACGAGTAGTGATAAGTTCGGTTTCGACAAAGAACAACGGTTGACACAACTAGAACACTAGGAAGCCAATCGAATCTTTGAACGAAATTTGAGAAAAGTTTTGTCTCACAATTTTGGCAGCATAACATTAACAAAGTCCAAAAAAGTTCTTTCACAAAGAAAAATAACAAGTATTTATAGCCTAAAGACTAGCTAGCCGAATGGACACTTTACATACTTAATAATTAAGTAAAGTCTCATGAATGCATCTTGAAAATTCTAGAAAGAAGTCTTTTGATGTTCATGACCAGATTCGGCTATGGGGAGATGTCTTGAAGGTTCTTCATGCTTAAGGAAATGAATAATGAATGAGAGTCTCCCTTGGACATTAGCTAGGTTCAGCCAACTTGAGTAATTGAAGCAATTAATTCATGTTACTTGGTGAAGAGTTGGGAATTAATTGAGGGGACTTCATGAGCCAAATTAAGTGTGAATGCCAACTCCTGAAGAGTCCATAGGTGTGAACACTTGGAATTGAAAGGCCATGCCATGTGAACATAATGTGAACGGAATTTTAAGGTTCATGGAGGGAGATGTTCGGCCACATGTATGAAGTAATGGAAAGCCTCCTTTTAGCCGAATAGTCACTTGGAAAATGAAGGAGTAGCACACCATACATGAATGGAAACATTCATGAACCTTGAACACATTGAATGTGGCCATACATGCACTTAGCCGAACATGCACCTAGGAGATTCAAAGCTCTTAACCGTCCATGCACCTCCAAGAAAGACATGTTGCTTCATGCTCCATATGTCCATTGAGTTTCTACAAGAAAATGTGAACAGAATTAATTCAAGCTAATGTGAACACAATGTAAACATTAAATTCGTTATGACAAATTAATTAACAACTATAAACACTTTTAAGACATATTTAATAAAACTAATATGAACTAAATTTAATATGTGGTTTATTAATTAACTAATTAATGAACTTATTAAATAAAAATTTAATAGTAGTCAAATGAAGTCAAAGTAGTCTTCATGAGCTAAAATTCAACTCATGAGCTAAAACCGAGCTGGGCTTGGACTCATGAGCTGGTAGTGAGCTGGACCTGAGCTAGGGAACTGAGCTAGGGAACTGAAAATGAGCTGATTCCAAGCTAGTGAGCTGGTTTTGAGTTGAATGGAAACTTGCTTGAGCTGGTGGTGAGCTCGATGAACTGAGCTGGACTTGCAGGTAATTGCAAGGTGAGTTCAAGGAGCTAGAATCAACTTTCTCAGAGTATCCTATTAGCGTTTCATTCCAAAGTTGAGCTACAAAAGCTGTGATAGACTCCTTAAACTTCTTGGCTTGAGCTCGAGTAACAGGACCTTGCGGTAGCACCATAGAATCCTTGCTCGAGCTAGCTGAACAATGGGGCACGATCGCATCATTCCCCCCTCTTCAAAACGACTTGTCCTCAAGTCAAAATCTGCATCAAAAGGGGTTAAATCTGACACATTAAAAGTAGTGCTAACATTATAATCTCCTGGCAAGTCAATTTTATAAGAATTTTCATTTATTCGCTCTAAAACTTGAAAAGGACCGTCTCCGCGAGGCAGTAGTTTAGATTTTCGTTGGGTCCGAAAATGTTCCTTGCGCATATAAATCCAAACCAAATCTTCGGGTTCAAAAACTACTCGTTTTCGGCCTTTGTTCGCATTACGCACATAGGACTCAGTCCTAGCCTCGATATTGGCCCGCACCTTGCTATGTAAATCCTTGACAAAATCTTCCTTTTTCTTCGTATCTGCATGGACAAACTGATCAGTAGGTAAAGGCAATAAATCTAAAGGAGTCAAGGGATTAAAACCGTAAACAATTTCAAATGGGGAGAATTTAGTCGCAGAATGGACAGAACGAATATACGCAAACTCAATATGGGGTAGACAATCCTCCCACGTCTTCAAATTCTTCCGAACGATGGCCGGAAGCAAAGTAGATAGAACTCTATCTACAACTTCCATTTGGCCATCGGTTTGGGGGTGGCAGGTGGTCGAAAATAGAAGTTTGGTCCCTAATTTACCCCACAAAGTCCTCCAAAAGTGACTTAAAAATTTTGCATCTCGGTCTGACACGATCGTTCGAGGAATGCCATGTAGTCTAACGATATCCCTAAAAAACAAGTTCGCAACATGAACGGCATCGTCAGTCTTAGTACAGGCAATAAAATGAGACATTTTTGAAAATTTATCAACAACAACAAAAATAGAATCCTTCCCTGTTTTTGTGCATGGAAGTCTGAGAATAAAGTCCATGGAGATGTCAATCCACGGTGCTTCAGGGATGGGCAATGGTGTGTACAAGCCATGGGGTTGAACCTTTGATTTAGCCTTTTTGCAGGCTATACACCTTTCACAAACTTGCTCCACGTCTTTTCGCATCCGCGGCCAATAAAAATGTTCATGGAGAGTGGCAAGCGTCTTATTGACTCCGAAGTGTCCCATAAGCCCGCCACTATTGATACGAGCTCGCCTCGACTTGAGTTGAGTCATATGTAAATTGCCGATCGTCTTCGAGAAAGCTTCGTCAGAAAAAGAAGGGATGGTTACTTCGGATTGAGTTAAGGGAAGTTGAGGAAATGGACGTAATGGTATGAAAGGTAAAAATTAAAATGGTATTATGAAATGGTACGAACGGATTGACCGGTTTAGGTACAATTTGGAAAAACGAAGAAATGGGTCGAACAAAAAGAAGTGCAAACAAGAACCAATACCGATTTGGTATCGACCCGTTGTTTATAGGCTCTCTTTAGTTCGGTTTGGGTATGGTAAGGGAAACCTCGACCCACTATCTAACAAGATAGGATCCTCGATATAAAGGGTTTTGAACGCCACACTAAAACTAGTGATAAGTTCGGTTTCGTAAAGAAAGAGGTTGACGCCACTACTAGGTAGATAAGCCAACGAAAATCTTAAACGAGACTTAGAGAAGAAGTTCTTACCAGAACAAAAATTCGGTTTTTATAAAATTTGCCAAAAAGTCCTTTACAAAGTAACACAAGCCAAATTTATAGTGAATACAAGGGATAGCCGAATAGGCTCTTGAGGTAGCTAAATGGTTAGCTGAAAATTCCAGAATTTCTGATAAAGCTTCCTTGAAGATTCTTGTGCATGGAGAACAACAAGGGGCAACTTCTAGATGCCTTGATTTAATAGGAAAAACGGAATGGATTGGTTGGGAGCTGAAATGCAATCAATAGGTTCAGCCAAATGCTTGAACTTAATTTAATGCTGCTGCTTGGTTCATCCAAATGTACATGTGATTAAGGGGCTGTCTAAAGCACTTCAATAGCCTTAGAATGTGAACAAACTGATTTGAAAAGCCACACATATGTGAACAAACAAAACCGAACAGCCCTTGGTGTGAAAGGAATAATCGGGTGGGTGTGAACAGCCTTAACTTGTCTTGGGCAGCCAAACGATCTACTTGAAGAGTTGCTGCATGGGTTGGCCGAATGGTCACTTAGGGAACACCAATGATCAGCACACCATCTTTAAATCATCCATGCACCTATGTCGTCCAAAGGGTAATGTACCTACAACAATTAAAGCAGCAATTTAAATCTCTTTTAGACACATTAATTTGGCAACATAAAACAAATAATTCCTGCACCATAAATTAGGCTAGACATAATTAATCTTTGTAATAGTTAAGACATATTTAATTGGTCCTATTTAATGAAGCACTTAATTTAGAACATAATTAAAACATGTCCAGATTATGACAAATTAATTATTAAAACTAAATAACTAATTTAACTAACAGCAACTTAAATGATTTATTCCAGCATAATAAACTCAATAATGAAATGAGCTGAAAAGAGCTCGTTGAGCTAAGTTATGTTGAAGTTGAGCTGATTTGAGCTGATTTGAGTTGATTTGAGCTGATTTGAGCTTGAAGGAGAATGCATGGGTCGCTCGGCTTGCTGGTCCAAAAGCTTTCGATAAGTCCAGCAACAGTTTCACCCCAAAGTCTATCAACTAATGCTGTTGTTGCGTCTTTGAATCTCTTTGCTCGAGCTAGGGTAATCGGTCCTACAGGCAACTCGAGAGGATCTATATTGGCAACTGGCAGCTCGGGAGGTGTGGTCGTATCACTTAGTGTGCACACCCTCGTCGAGCAGCAAGTATTCATCAATCATCATAAAATCACACATGCAATGTAGTGCAATGCAACCCACCCTAATAATCCATCCGCTACACTTCAGCTCCATCTCTCGGTACACTTCATGTTGGGATATAAATATTGACCCACCCAACCAATACACTTCAATAGTAGCCCGGCTGCGAAACTACCTTCATTGTAGCAAGCTGCTAATCATATAATGGGCTTAAAAAGCCTTCGGTGGATCCACGGTCGTCAAGCAACCATGCGATCCTCATATACTTCCTCCGTTCCAAAATTCCTAACCGATATGCAACCTAAGCAGAATATCATATGTATGCATGTCACATCCATAAAACTTACATTCAACGCTTAGGGGTATTTTGGTCATTTTTACCTTTAGGGACATTTGGGTAGTTTTCCCTTTCTTTACGGTTTTCACTTACCTTGGCCCGTTAACAAATCCCGTGAGCTTTGATGAACAAATACTATGCACCAAGTAGGATTCCAAAGAAGAGGATGTGAGTCATTAAGACCGCTTAAGTACCAAGCTCTCCCTAGATCCAATCCTAGACATCCATATACCCGTTGCCACACCTTAACCCTTTGACTTGTTCACGGTCACAATAAATTAATTAAGTTTTATGTAGTCATCATATACTAGGCCCAAAACCCCTTTACAAAGCCCAGTCAAATTCACATACTTGCATATGGCCCACTAGGCCCAATCACATTCAATGGCCCATTAGGCCCAATCACATTCATATGGCCCATTAGGCCCAAATCACCTATATATGGCCCATTAGGCCCAAATCACATTATACACATGCTCACATATGAATTTCTATCACATAGCATCAATTATCAATTTTTGCCTATTATGGGCCCAACAACCCGTCAGGCCCATCAAGCCTATTCTGGCTCGGTTGGCTAATTCACAGCCTAAGTCATGGAATCACCCATGGGGCCTCAGACAACCTATCAGTTTCCTCCTCACGAGTGTTCGCGCACTCGCAAGACTACCGTAGCTGAACTTTCAGCTTTTCAGTATTTCAACTTTTCGGCATTTTAGCTTTTGCCAATTCATTGTGTGTGTGCAGTGTATGTACACACCTGGTAAGCAAGCGTGTTGTGATTCCCTTAGTCACCAACCTACAAACGATATCACCCTTCAATTAATTACATGCTTAATACATATCTTTACTAAAACTGAAACCTCACCTTAACCTTACCTTGCGCAATAAGTATAACAGCCCCTTCTTAAATCACTAACCACGATCAACTCCTAGATCTGCACCAGTCTTAACTATTAAAACCAGAATAATTGGTGACTCGTATCCAACACAAGTCCCCTTACCTTAACTATGAACATTCGGCCACTTTAGCCAATGGAAGAGGAATACTTACCAAAATCGCAAATAGCGAAGGAGCAATTTCGGTAGAGAGCTAAGATCTGAGATCCGATACTAATTCCCTACCAGAGTTGATTAGAAAGAGTGAGGGAGGGAAGTACTCAGTATTAACAATACTAGCCAAAAAAGAGATAAGGTACTTACACCAAAAGATTAATCGACCCAAGGGAGATTGGGTTTTTCAGCTTTCAAACTAATATGGTGAATATGGTTTATTTGGCATAAATTAAAGAAGAAGAGTAGCAGAAGGAATCGGCTAACCCAAAGGGTAAATCAAAAGAGATCTGAGGAGAGAAAGAATGGAAAAAGAATCAGCTAGCAAAGATGGAAAAGCCAATCGACACTAAAGAAAAAAAATGAAAAATTTGGCATTAGCCTAGGATCCCAAACTCAGCACATATTTATAGCCTCTAGCCAAATTGCCTGACCCTCAATTCCCAATTCATCTCCATCACTTCCCCTTTCTCATCTCCTCGCTTTTCTCCCTGATAACCCCCCAATCTATTCCCTAAATTTTCTCTTCTGAACACTCCTCTTGGAATCCATCTTCACGCCACTTCCAATCTTTTAGAAGGCCAAAATTAAACTTTAAAAAATACTAAGCTAAGATTCGAACCTCGGATCCCCTTGCTAACCACTAACCCCACCTCCTTACACCCTAAGTGGCGTCACTTAGCCACTCCACCATAGGGCTTCTTGATGTCATTTTCCCCTATTTTTGTTTAAAAGCCCAAATACTCCCAACCCTGGTTCTTTTAATAATTAAATTAAAATTCCTCCACCACAAAACTCGAACCCAGAACTTCTCCAACATACCTAGACACTCCAAATTCCTTAAACCCTTATAGCCAACATGTCATTTGTCATTTTCTTGCTCACTTAAAAATATTTTTATGAGACCCAACGCCCAAAGCCCAATTCATCTAGGCCCAAAATTTGAGGTGTTACAATAGCTTTGTTGACTCGAATTTGGGATGAAACAAAGCCCCTTAACGTTGGAGATGCTATGGACAACTCTTTGAAGACTCATTGCACTCTTTTGCAAACCAACTTCAGCTCTCCTCCAGCTACCCGAGCTCAATTCAGCTCCAATCAGCTCACTTGAGCTTGCTTTAGCTTGTTTGAGCTTGATTTAGCTTCTTTCCAGCTCATTTCTATTTCCACTCCAATAAACTAAGTTTTAACTTTATTTTAATTCAATTTGCTACAGCTCATGCTGAATTCCCTAGCTCAAATCAGTTCATTGATAGTTTGTGTTTATTTGAGCTAGCCGAAATTAATAAGCTAGTTAATTTTAATTTAATGTGCCCGAAATTAGTTGGTTGTTATTTAGGTTGGTTAGTTTCTGTTTAATTATGTTTAAATGATATAATTAAATGTGTCCATGTCTTTGTAGGTTCAGCCAAATATGGAGATACATTAAAGGCTAGGTGCATGTACGGGTTTGTTCAATGAATGAGAAGATTCATGCACGGCTTAGTTCAATGCTTGGAGGGAATTATGTTCATGTACATGGATGGTAAATTACATGCATTTGGATTAATGAAGATACTTCTCCTTTGGACGGCACACATGCATGTATGAAGGGTATTTACTGCATGTTCATGTACGGCCAGATTCAAGCTCCTTTCTAGTTCCATGCATGACTGAATGTATGTGGATGAAAATTTTGGTGATCCTAAGCACCTATTCGGCCAAGAGACACTTCTTGAAAGATCCATTCATTCCATGACCGAATCTAGGCAAGTCCAATGAGCTCCCAGGTCTTTACATTCATCCGAGACACTTTGCTTACTCATGAAGTTGTCCAATGAAGTTTTCATCAGCTGAATCTAGCCTTAGAAAATTACACAACTTGTTCTAGATTATTCTAGTTGATTCCTAGTTGAATTGCTTAGCTTCTAAGTGATACGAGCTCGCCTCGACTTGAGTTGAGTCGTATGTAGATTGCCCGATCGTCTTCTAGAAAGCTTCATCAAAAATAGAAGGGATAGTTAATTTAGATTGAAGTTAAGTTGGTTATGTAAGTTGGGTTCAAGGATGGATAAGTAATCTTAGGTTTGGGTAAGGAAAGGAAATTAGGATATTGGTAATTTTGGTTTTAGTTCAAAAAAAAAGGGAATGAAATATGGAAATGGTGGTCTTAAGAACAAGCTGAACTGATATTAGCCAATACCGACCCGAAACTTATGAGTTCTTAAGAAGGGATGGTTGAATTGAAATAGACCTCGACCCATTCTATCTGTCTTAGAAAATTACACAACTTGTTCTAGATTATTCTAGTTGATTCCTAGTTGAATTACTTAGCTTCTAAGTGATACGAGCTCGCCTCGACTTGAGTTGAGTCGTATGTAGATTGCCCGATCGTCTTCTAGAAAGCTTCATCAGAAATAGAAGGGATAGTTAATTCAGATTGAAGTTAAGTTGGTTATGTAAGTTGGGTTCAAGGATGGATAAGTAATCTTAGGTTTGGGTAAGGAAAGGAAATTAGGATATTGGTAATTTTGGTTTTAGTTCAAAAAAAAAAGGGAATGAAATATGGAAATGGTGGTCTTAAGAACAAGCTGAACCGATATTAGCCAATACCGACCCGAAACTTATGAGTTCTTAAGAAGGGATGGTTGAATTGAAATAGACCTCGACCCACTATCTAGACAGATAGGAACCTCAGTATAAAGGGTTTTTGAACGCCACACTAAAACTAGTGATAAGTTCAATTTCGTAAAGAAAGAGGTTGACGCCACTACTAGGTAGATAAGCCAACGAAAATCTTAAACAAGACTTAGAGAAGAAGTTCTTACAAGAACAAAAATTTGGTTCTATAAAATTTGGCCAAAAGTCTAGGTAGCCGATTGGCCTTTCATACATTAATTAAAGAAAATTCTAGAAAAATGACCCTTAATGTGCATGTCTAGATTCGGCTATGGTAATAGGAAATGAATGAATCTTCATGCTTAAGAAAACACAAAGTAAATGCATGATGTCCAATGGTCACTTGTGAGGTTCGGTCAACCTTGTTAAATGAAGCAACGTTTGGCAAAAAAGCATGAATTAATTGTGGACACTCCAAGGGCCATCATGTGTGGGAAAACCGAATGTTGAAGAGTCTTCTAGTGTGAACAAGGTGAACCAAATAGTCTTGCCATGTGAACATAGGTGTGAACGAATTAAGGAGAGTCATGGGGAAGCTAATCGGCCAAGCTATCTTCATGCATGTGTGAGTGTCCTTTGGCTGAATGGTCATCTTGAAAAATGAAGAGATAGCACACCATACATGAATGGAAACATTCATGAACCTTGAAGACATTGAATGTGGACATGCATGCACTTAGCCGAACATGCACCTAAGAGATTCAAGTCCCCCAACCGTCCATGCACCTTTCAACATTCATGCTTGCTTTTAATCTCCATATGTCCATTGTGTTCCTATAAGAAATGTGAACAGAATTAATCCAAACTAATGTGAACACAAATATCAACATTAAATTCGATTATGACAAATTTAATTATCATCAATAAACACTTTTAAGACATATTTTAATAAAACTAATATGAACTAAATTTAATATGTGGTTTATTAATTAACTAATTAATGAACTTATTAAATAAAAATTTAATAGTAGTCAAATGAAGTCAGAGTAGTCTTCATGAGCTAGAATTCAACTCATGAGCTAAAATCGAGCTGGGCTTGGACTCATGAGCTGGTAGTGAGCTGGACCTGAGATGGGGAAACTGGAAGTGAGCTGATTCCAAGCTAGTGAGCTGGTTTTGAGTCGAATGGAAACTTGCTTGAGCTGGTGGTGAGCTCGATGAGCTGAATTTGAGCTGGACGGAGCCCGTGGAGCTGGAAACGAGCTGGGATCAGCTTGCCAACATGTCAATGCTCGGCTTGACAGACTTGTTCGATGAAGTTTGCGGGGCGTGCTCGTATCATTCCCCCCCTCTTTTAGGCTACTTGTCCTCAAGTCGAGCCATTTGTCCATGGGAGGACTTTGACTCGTGCATGGTTTTCCTTGATCAAATGGGACAAAGGATATCAAGCAAACCTGAAATTGATTCACCAATGGACAAGTTAACACATCACCATCATAAATTAGTAGAGGGTTAAGACAATAAAAACCAATAGATAACCCGAATGCTGAGCAAAAGACGAATCTTATCTTACCGAAGTGACTTACCAATTTTGGCAATACAAATGGAAAGTATTTAAATTCGGATGGTACATGTAAAATTTAGCCCAAAGGTCATATGGCAAGAATTTTATTTGTTCATAACATGGATACTTCACATTGTCGCACAATTTTGATATGTCATCAATATGATCAATTGAACAAAATGAAAACAAGGAATGATCAATCGCGCATCTTAACAAACAAGAATGAATTCCTCGTTTCAACCACATCATTCCAAATGGTTCAAAACAAAGGACATATTCGCTTGGCTTTTTTATTTGAACAAGCTCACCTTGCCTTATTCGATTAAGTGGACTTGCAGTAGTGAGATGAACAATATGACCACATTCCACAAAGTCATCATCAACAACACCGATTTCTTCTTCTTTCAAACAAAATAAAGATATTGTTGACTTACCTTGATTAACTTGGAAGTTACATGATGTTAGTTTGATTTTACCTCGTTTGCACAAAACAAACCTTCGCTCCTTAGCAAGGTAATGCAATCGATAATTTGAACTTGAACAAACCTGTAAAGGTGAAAAGTCAAAAAGACAATTCTTGCTTTTCAAAATATAAGTTCCACATGAATGGAAAATGTTAAGGTCACCACGAAAAATGTACTTAAAAGGACAAGATAAAATGTTATTCACAGATGGAACATCTGATTCAATTCTGGGATTAAAAATAAAATTTTCAGAATCAAAAACTTGGTTTTGATTTTGTAATCCAGCCACATGCTTTATTTCCAAAAATAAAGATAATACTCGAAGAAGATGGGTAGGTAAAACAAAGTTACTTACAACAAGATCACAATGCTTACCTTTTCTTGGAAACAACTCAAAATGGCTTACTCCCGGCTTAAAGACTCGATTTTGATCACTTATCCCAAATTGTAACAAAAATTTCATTTTCGCAGATAAGTCGCAAAAGTGAATCAAAGAGACTTTAAACTGACAAATACACAAGCATTCATGCTTCACAAATCCTAGTCGAACAAGCAGTCCGAAACATGGAAATTTCGCATAGAAATTCAAAGATTTCTCTTGAATGACAAAATCAAACGGATTATTCTTTCTATGTGAAAACCTTTGAACACATATGTTGAACACAGAAGCTGTGTACATGTGACCTTTCAGAAATTCAAATCCATCACAAATCATTTGAATAGGCACATTTAAACAGAAAGATGAATTCAAAGAATTTATATAGCCATACTGATGTGATCCGACCCGGGTAGATGAGTTGAATTCACGTAGTTGCCCGATCGTTGTTCGAGAGAGTCATTCGTACCTCAAATTTTTGTAATAGAAATAAAATAATAGAATAGATTAAGCGGAAGGTTTCAAGTAGGGTAGATTTAGTAATAGGTTCGGTTATATGCAACAAAGATGGGTGATGGATAAATGGTTGGTTTGGTTAACAAGAAAGAAAGTCGAAAGATGGGGATGGAAAAACGAACTCAATGTCAGGAATGATTCAACACTAAAGAGTGTCACCCCGCTTCCTAGATTGTGTAGGTGAAAAATATGGATAGATGGATAGGTGAACGCCACACTAAGATTGGTGATAAGTTCAACAAGATCGGTACTAGTACAAACTAGATAAGTCTTTGAAACTTGCACGAGATATGAGAGGAAGCAACCTCACAAGAATAAATGTTCATTAACAAATTTGGCAAAAGTCCTTTACAAATGAAATCAACAAACTATTTATACTAGTTTCTTAGGCTAACCGAATAGACTATTCATAAACTTAACTATTAAGCAATGAACCTAATTTAAGACATGAACATTCTAGAAAAATGACCATTAGTGTCCTTGTCCATGTTCAGCCGAATGGGAGGTGAGTGGGCAGCTTCATGTATGAGCAAGCTTTGGAAGCCAAGGGGATTGTCTAGGTTCGGCCATGGGATGCATGAAACTCCCAAAGGGTGTGTCTTGGCCGAATAGGTGCTTAGGAAACTCCAAGGGTCCTCCCACATGCATCGGTTGTACATGGAACTTGGAAGGGGGCTTGAACCTAGCCGTACATTCATGCATGTGTGCCGTCCAAGGGAGATGCACCCTTCAATATGCATTAACCTTCCATGTACATGAATGTAAGTCCTCCAAACATTGAACCGAACCATTCATGAATCTTTTCGTTCAATGAACATTCCCATTCATGCACCTTGCATTAAATGCCATGAATGTATCTTCCAAATTCGGCTAACCTACAAAATTAAATAACAAAATTAAATAACAAACAACTATTCATATAATTATAAATTAAAATAATAACTTAATAACTTAATAACACTAACGAAATTTGGACACAATAATTATAAGTCAACCTATAATAAATTCGGCTAGCTCAAATAGTCAAAAACACCTAGTGAGCTAAATTGAGCTAGGGAATTTGGCATGAGCTGTAACAAACTTAGTTATAAGCTAGATTAAAACTTAATTTATTGAAATGAAAAAGGAATGAGCTGAATCGAGCTAAGTTCGAGCTCAAACGAGCTAAAACGAGCTCAAGTGAGCTGATGTGAGCTGAATGACGCATGGGGGAGCTGGAGAGGAGCTGAGATCGGATTGCAAAATGGTGCATGGAGTCTTCAAGGAGTTGTTCTTAGCTCCTCCAACGTTATGGAGCTGGTTATCATCCCAAATGCGTATCACAAAGGCTGATATAGCATCTTGAAGTTGCTTGGTTTGAGCTCGGGTCATGGGACCTTTTGGCAGCTCAATGGATCCTTGGTGTGCATTCGAGGATGCCCCGGGTGTGCTCACATCACATACTTATCAAAATGTGAAAACCTTTTATCACATACATTCACAATTTGCACAGGATAAACCAATCCAACAGAATCAATAGATTTGCCGTTATAAAACATGTCATAAGACAGAATCTTCATGGCATCTTTTGAATCAACATCGTTAACAATAATATATGAACAATAATTAGCCAAATCAAAAGATGGAAGTTTTTCAGAAGTTATGCCATCAAAACCTTTATGAGTAATTTTTAAATCAGGCGGCCTTGATTCGATAAACAAAGATTCCTTACCTTCGATTTCCAATGGGTGGCGGTCATCCACGGACTTACCTTTCTCAAACAACTGAAAACGCCTCTCATTTTGAAGGTATCGGAGTTGGATTTGGTCGCACGGACTTTTAGGAACCTGATAAGAAAGATCACAAATAGATCAAGCAGAAGTGTTAGTAGAAAGAATCCTCGCTTGCTCGCTAACATCATTTTCACTCGAATCTTTTTCCTCAAGTTCACTTGCTTCTTCCACTCTTTCTTTTATCTCAATGTCCCTTTCCACTCTTTTCTTTTGTTCAAACTCTTTTTCTTTTTCAATGTCTTTTTCAATTTTGTTTTCTTGTACACTTTATTTTCTTTGTTTTTCTCTCTTTTCTTTATTTCTTCTCTCGATTTCATTCAAAATCCTCTCATTTTCTCTCATAATCTTTTCTTGCCTCTCTTGTCTTTTGATCTCTTTTTGCTTTTCATCTTTTTCTTTTCTCGTTTTCTTTTTACAAGAGGTTACAAAAGAATCATGATAATAATTATTTTGTTCAAAAGAAGAAAAATCATTCACATATGACTCACGAATAATTTTTCGTGAAGATCTCTCTATAGGCGTTTTCTTTGGAGTTCTTGAAGAGGTGTATCTTTCATCCCGCACGTCTTCTCGAAAGGATTCAAAATCAAAACCGGCTTCTCTTCGTCTCAAATTCCTAGATGTAAAAGAACCTCGATTGTAATCTCTTCTTGAGTAGTCGTTGGATGTGGATCTCCGTGATGCTCTCGAATCTGCTTTTTGACTTGAAGACATTCGTTCTCGTTGGTCTCTTTTCTCCAATCGATCTAATTTCTCGTGTAATTTGTCAAACTTAGTTTTCACCATTCTTCACATTTCTTGCACCAAATATTGATATTCTGACTCGGCAAATTCTTCGCGTGACATGATGTTATCGCTAAAAGGAAAAAATTATTAAGTAAAGTAGACACAAAGTCCTCACTACAAAATCCTCACGAGTTCACTCAGAAAGAAAGAATGATGGCACTCACACTCGTGTTTACACTCGATATTAAGCTTTTACCTCCCCTCAAATGTGCTCACACTCTCTTAACTTTTCTCGTAATTTCGTAAATAGATTCGTTAAGGCTTAGTCCTTGGTCTAGGTGGTCAACTCAAAAGGGGGTTACAAGAGATTGATGTATTCAGTTTAGGGTAGGCTGAAAGAATAGGGAATTGGGTTAAAAGTGTGGCAAATTAGAGAGAGTAGAATAGAAGAAGGATCGGGAACTATATCGGATCAAAGCTTGATGATCAAATGACAATTGAATTGCATAAAACACTTCCTTTTTTTTCGAATTTTTTTTCAAATTTTTTTAAATTTTTTTTCAATTTTTTTTAACTTGTAAATTTTTTTGTACTATATAAGAAAACTAAATATAATAGGAACACTTCTGTACGCGATTTTTTTCTTCAGCTGCATAGATTTTTGTTTTTGTAGTAACAGCAACAAACTAATCAAAATGGGAAAACTTCGGTATACGAAATTTTTTTCTATACTTTTTTCGGATCCTACCTCCGGAATGCTTCGCTTCGAACTTCTAAGCTTATCGTTTTAGGTAGCTCTGATACCAGATGATACGAGCTCGCCTCGACTTGAGTTGAGTCGTATGTAGATTGCCCGATCATCTTTGAGAAAGCTTCGTCGAAAATAGAAGGGATAGTTAATTCGAATCGAAGTTAAGTTGGTTATATAAGTTGGGTTCAAGGATGGATAAGTAATCTTAGGTTTGGGTAAGGAAAGGAAATTAGGATATTGGTAATTTTGGTTTTAGTTCGAAAAGAAAAAGGAATGAAATATGGAAATGGTGGTCCTAAGAACAAGCTGAATTGATATTAGCCAATACCGACCCGAAACTTATGAGTTCTTAAGAAGGGATGGTTGAATCGAAATAGACCTCGACCCACTATCTAGATAGATAGGAACCTCAGTATAAAGGGTTTTTGAATGCCACACTAAAACTAGTGATAAGTTCGGTTTCGTAAAGAAAGAGGTTGATGCCACTACTGGGTAGATAAGCCAACGAAAATCTTAAACGAGACTCAGAGAAGCCAACAAAAATCTTAAATGAGACTTAGAGAAGAAGTTCTTACAAGAACAAAAAATTCGGTTCTATAAAATTTGGCCAAAAGTCTAGGTAGCCGATTGGCCTTTCATACATTAATTAAAGAAAATTCTAGAAAAATGACCCTTAATGTGCATGTCTAGATTCGGCTATGGTAATAGGAAATGAATGAATCTTCATGCTTAAGAAAACACAAAGTGAATGCATGATGTCTAATGGTCACTTGTGAGGTTCGGTCAACCTTGTTAAATGAAGCAACGTTTGGCCAAAAAGCATGAATTAATTGTGGACACTCCAAGGGCCATCATGTGTGGGAAAACCGAATGTTGAAGAGTCTTCTAGTGTGAACAAGGTGAACCAAATAGTCTTGCCATGTGAACATAGGTGTGAACGAATTAAGGAGAGTCATGGGGAAGCTAATCGGCCAAGCTATCTTCATGCATGTGTGAGTGTCCTTTGGCCGAATGGTCATCTTGAAAAATGGAGAGATAGCACACCATACATGAATGGAAATATTCATGAACCTTGAAGACATTGAATGTGGACATGCATGCACTTAGCCGAACATGCACCTAAGAGATTCAAGTCCCCCAACCTTCCATGCACCTTTCAAAATTCATGCTTGCTTTTAATCTCCATATGTCCATGTGTTCCTAATGTGATCCGGCCTGGGTAGATGAGTCGAATTCACGTAGTTGCCCGATCGTAGTTCGAGAGAGTCGTTCGTGCCTCAGATTTTTGTAATAGTAGTAAAAGAATTAGAATAGGATAGCAGAAGGTTTCAAGAAGGGTAAGTTTAGTATAGGTTCGGTTAAGGGTAGCATAGATGGCTGAAGGATAGACAGCTAGGTTTTGGTTAACAAGAAAAAAAGATATAAAAGATGGAAATGGAAAACAAACTCAATGTCAGGAATGATTCAACACTAAGAAGTGTCACCCTGATTCCTATATTGTTAAGGTGAAAAATATGGATAGATGGATAGGTGAACGCCACACCAAGATTGGTGATAAGTTCAAAATAAGACGATTGACGCCACTAGCACAAGCCAGATAAGTCGTTCGAAACTTGTATGAGATATGAGAGGAAGCAACCTCACAAGAACAATGTTCATTAACAAATTTGGCAAAAGTCCATTTACAATGAAATGAGCAAACTATTTATAAGCTATCATGTAGTAACCGAATGGACAAACTAGCTAGCTTAAAGACTAAGCAAATTCGGTCATGAATTAGCTAGAATGTTCTAGAATAAAAACATTAATTGACTAGGTCTTGATTCGGCTGATGGGGATGTATTAGGCAGCTTCATGTATGAGCATAAACACTTGGATGAATGTGAAGCTTTGGAAGCCAAAGGGATTATCTAGGTTCGGCCATGGGATGCATGTAGCTTCCAAAAGGTGTCTCTTGGCCGAATAGGTGCTTAGAAATTCCAAAAGTCCTCCCACATACATTTGGCTATACATGGAACTTGGAAGGGAGCTTGAATTTAGACATACATGAACTTGCATTAAATGCCATGCATACATGCATGTGTGCCGTCCAAGGGAGATGCACCTTTCAATATGCATTAACCTTCCATGTACATGAACGTATGTCCTCCAAACATTGAACCGATCCATGCATGTATCTTCCCGTTCAATGAACATTCCCGTTCATGCACCTTGTCATGAATGAATCTTCCACATTAAACTAACCTACATAATTAAATAAAATAATTAAATAACACACAACTATTCATATAATTATAATTTAAAATAGTAACTAAACAACTTAATGACACTAACTAAATTTGGACATAATAATTATAAGTCAACAATCATATTAAATTCGGCTAGCTCAAATAGTCAAAAACACTTAGTGAGCTAAGTTAAGCTAGGGAATTCGGCATGAGCTGTAGCAAACTTAGTTAAAAACTAAATTAAAACTTAGTTTATTGCAATGAAAAAGGAATGAGCTGAAACGAGCTAAAATCAAGCTCAAACAAGCTGAAACGAGCTCAAGTGAGCTGATGTGAGCTGAATGGCGCATGGGGAGCTGGAGAGGAGTTGAGATCGGATTGCAAAATGGTGCATGGAGTCTTCAAGGAGTTGTCCTTAGCTCCTCCAACGTCATGGACCTTGTTATCATCCCAAATGCGCAACACAAAGGCTGATATAGCATCTTGAATTTGCTTGGTTCGAGCTCGAGTCATGGGGCCTTTTGAAAGCTCGATTGATTCTTGGTGTGCATTCGAGGATGCCCCGAGTGTGCTCACATCAGTTCCTACAAGAAATGTGAACATAATTAATCCAAACTAATGTGAACACAAATATCAACATTAAATTCGGTTATGACAAATTTAATTATCATCAATAAACACTTTTAAGACATATTTTAATAAAACTAATATGAACTAAATTTAATATGTGGTTTATTAATTAACTAATTAATGAACTTATTAAATAAAAATTTAATAGTAGTCAAATGAAGTCAGAGTAGTCTTCATGAGCTAGAATTCAACTCATGAGCTAAAACCGAGCTGGGCTTGGACTCATGAGCTGGTAGTGAGCTGGACCCGAGCTGGGGAAACTGGAAGTGAGCTGATTCCAAGCTAGTGAGCTGGTTTTGAGTTGAATGGAAACTTGCTTGAGCTGGTGGTGAGCTCGATGAGCTGAATTTGAGCTGGACGGAGCCCGTGGAGCTGGAAACGAGCTGGGATCAGCTTCCCAACATGTCAATGCTCGGCTTGATAGACTTGTTCGATGAAGTTTGCGGGGCATGCTCGTATCACTAAGTTAGTCAATTTGTCCATTCGGCTACTACATGCTAGACTATAAATAGTTTACTCATTATTTTGTAAAAGGACTTTTTGCCAATTTGTTAATGAAACTTTATTTCTATGAGGTTACTTCATCTCGTATCTCGTACAAGTTTCGAAAGACTTATCTAGTTGTGCTAGTGGCATCTACCGATCTTGTTTTAACTTATCACCATTCTTGGTGTGGCGTTCACCTATCCTTCTATTCCATTTATCCACCTTAACAATATAGGAACTGGGGTGACACTTTCTAGTGTTGAATCACTCCTGACATTAAGTTCAGTAATCCATTTCCACATTTTTATTATTTCTTCTTTGTTATCTCCAAAAATAAATCGAACCACCTCTTTAACATCCATCTTTGTTATCCTTAGTCGAACCTATCATCATCATCTTGCTCCTCTTAAACCCCATTCGCTTCCATCAAGCCTATCCATCCAACGTCTTCTACCAAGACCGAAATGTGAACGACCCTTCTCGTCTATGATCGGGCAACTACGTGAATTTGACTCAATCACCCAAGCCAGATCACATCAAGTAGGAACCTTAGTTTAGTTTTGAATGCCACACTATGAATAGTGATAAGTTCGGGATAGATGAAAAACATGTTGACTCCACTAGGCTTCCTAGATAAGCCAACAAGTCTTCAACGAAGTTAGGGAGAAAAGAATCTCACCAAATAGTTTCATTAACAAAGAAACAATAATCAAGTTCAACAATGTTTACAAAATGAAAGTAAATAAACTATTTATAGCCTAGTTTGGAGTAGCCGAATGGACAATGCATGGACTTAAAAGCTAATTAAATTTGGCTAGAAAATTCTAAAATGAACTAGAAGAAACCCATTAAAAGACAAGGTCCAAATTTGGCTGAATGGAGCTTCAATAGCCAGCTTCATGAACAAGCAAAAGTACTTGGAAGATGATGAATGAATGGTCGAACCATCATGTTGTTTCCTTAATGCATTCATGCATGCTTAGTAATGAAGAATAGCCATAGTTCATGAATGTGCAGCCCTTTAATGCTCTTACATCTCCCTTGGTAGAATGAAGCTTGAATGTACCTTGAATACTTGAATGGACATCTTGGATATGCATGAAACATGCATGAAACGTCCCAATGTATGTTCTTCCTTAATTACGGTCCATGAAACTTGAAATACATGTACATAAAATATACCCCACTTGCATGAACGTCCCCAATACATGAATTCCTTCAAATGCCATCTATTGAACATTAGTTGCGCATGCATCCTTCCATACGATGTATTAAGCCATGCATGTACTTGTATTAATGGCTCCTTCATGCATTCGGTCACCTTGAGGAACTCAACTCTTGGGCAAAAGGTTGCTTAGGGATCACCAATAGCCAGCCCACCATGCATAAATTCGTTCATGTATGTTCTCTTATAATCCATGTACCTAGTCGTGCATGAATCTCATTAAATGTACTCAATACATTCGGCTGAACCTACAAGAAACATGAACACATTGAATCCCAAAGTATATTCGGCTAAACATGTTAAGAGCATGAACTAGACATCATAAATATCATGCTAAGCTAAACTAAACACATTAATTAAAGACTAGCTAGTAGCATTAAGTTCGGCTAGCTCAAACAAAGTGAAAACATTTAATAAACTTATTTGAGCTAGGATTTTCATTAATGAGCTGTAGCAAACTAATTAATATAAAACTAAAACTTAGTTTAATTTATTGAAATAAAGAACGAGTTGAAAGTAAGGTTGGTTGAGCTCAAACAAGCTGAAACAAACTCAAACAAGCTTAATTGAGCTAGACGGAGCTCAAGGAGTTGGAAATGAGCTAGGATCAGCTTGCCAACAATGCATGGGTTCTTTGGATAGTTGCTTTGAGCTGATTTTGTGAGCATTGACCCTTGTTTTGAACCAAGTTTTTGCACTAGAAGCTAAATGAGCTCCTAGGAAAGGTTTATATTGTAATCGGCTCATTAGAACTTCAAATAGCTTGAGAAGCTTGTTGTCAGAGCTTAATGATCTTCGAGGCATGCTTGTATCACTCTTGAAGTGTCCTTTTGATTAGTCGAATAGTTACCAGCACCTTAATGGTGTTTTGAATACTTGAATTAATTCTTTTGAAGTAGTAAAATGGTCGGAAGCTGAAAAGCTTGTTGCCAAAATTAAAGAAGCAATAATCCACTCTTTAAACTCTCTTAAATGATGTGTTAAATCTTCTTTGTAACAACCCCTTGCTTAGAACTAAAAAAAGGGCTTGAAAAGTCATTTCATTGAATATGTAATAGCATGTAACCGAAAACACTTGAAAAGCCTCTTTATTGAATTTGTAACGGTTGTGGATTGAAAAGACACCTACAATAAACACATTAAAATGAACTTATTAAAAACAATTAAACACTAATTAAATTCAAAACACATTAAACACTTAACTTCAATGAACTAAAACTTATTCATAAATTATTCCAGCAACTAGTTTAATTAAATGAAGCATAATTAATTAAACTTAAACTCATGCATCAATAAATTATCCTAGTAACTAGATTAATTAAAGAAACATCTATTAAATGAAGTTTAATAATAACTCAATTATTAAAACTAAGATGAGTTGAATTAATGACCAGCAACTCATTTATTAATCTAAGATGAGTTATTAACTAAGATGAACTTGATTAACTAAAATGAACACAATTAACTAAGATGAGTAATTTATTTAAGCAACTTAATTAAAATAAGTCCAAAAACTAAATTTATTAACAAACTGAAATTAAACGTCTCATTTTGCACTTGGGACCCTTGAGTTTAGGCCAATCTCAATGTCATCGAAATGTATCGAAACATGATGTGACCGGAATCGCATCATACCCTCCCTCTTAAAGATGATTTGTCCTCAAATTGAGCCACTTGCTTGAAAAACAAATTTCAAGATCACAAATCAGATTATTTGCAGTCCCTCCCTCTTTAAGAGGGTACGACCTCACTTCGTCACCTATAGAAGAATAAAATGAATTAGTGACACAATGAAGGTTAAACCAAGAGAAATTTTCCAAGACCTTTTTCATAATCGATAACAAGAAAGGTTTATGAGTCAATCTCAAATGGTAATCAAAACACATTAAGAATGCTTCCAAACAAACATGTAATTCAAGCATCTTTTGTTCAGAACATGCATGATTCATATCAAAAGGCAACTTCCATACACCATCGTCACAATCAATTGAACAGAACTTTTTACAAGTTAATGCCTTATCACATAATTGAATAAAAAACACACATGTTTTGAAATATTCGATCATCTCAAATTGCACCCGCAAATCGTAATTTAAACAAATTGAATTCGTGCAATAAATCAAGGAATGCATATCAACAACATGACCTTTTTGAGTAATATTCTCATTATCTTTTTTCAAAACAAACAATCCGTTACTAATCAAAGAAGGAAAATAAACCTTATCAAAGTACGAATGCATTTCAAAAAATAAGACATCAACAATGTTTCCATCAATGATCGAAGGGAATGGTTGAGTCTCAAAAGATTTTGAAAACTCACCTTGTTTACCCATATGAATGAATGGATTGATATGAGCTCGCCTCGACTTGAGTTGAGTCGTATGTAGATTGCCCGATTGTCTTCGAGAAAGCTTCGTCAGAAATAGAAGGGATAGTTAATTCGGATTTAGATAAGGGAAGTTAAAGAAATGGACATAATGGTATGAAAGGTAAGAACAAAATGGTATTATAAAATGGTATGAACGGAATGGCCAGTTTAGGTACAATTTGGTAAATGAAGAAATGGGGTTGAACAAAAAAAAGTGCAAACAAGAACCAATATCGATTTGGTATCGACCCATTATTTATAGACTCTATTTAGTTCGGTTTGGGTTTGGTAAAGGGAAACCTCGACCCACTATCTAACAAGATAAGAACCTTGGTATAAAGGGTTTTGAATGCCACACTAAAACTAGTGATAAGTTTGGTTTCGTAAAGAAAGAGGTTGATGCCACTACTAGGTAGATAAGCCAACGAAAATCTTAAACGAGACTTAGAGAAGAAGTTCTTACAAGAACAAAAATTTGATTTTATAAAATTTGGCCAAAAAAGTCCTTGACAAAGTAACACAAGCCAAATTTATAGTGAATACAAGGGATAGCCGAATAGGCTCTTGAGGTAGCTAAATGGTTATCTGAAAATCCAGAATTTCTGATGAAGCTTCCTTGAAGTTTCTTGTGCATGGAGAATGGCAAGGGGTAGCTTCTAGATGCCTTGATTTAACAGGAAAATTGAATGGGTTGTTTGGGAGCTGAAATGCAATCAATAGGTTTAGCCAAATGCTTGAATTTGATTTAATGCTGCTGCTTGGTTCAGCCGAATGTTCATGTGATTAAGGAGCTGCCTAAACCACTTTAATAGTCTTATAATGTGAACAAACTGATTTGAACAGCCACACATGTGTGAACAAACAAAACCAAACAGCCCTTGGTGTGAAAGGAATAATCGGGTGGGTGTGAACAGCCTTAATTTGTCTTGGGTAGCCAATTGATCTTCTTGAAGAATTGCAAGGGTTGGCCGAATGGTCACTTAGGGAACACCAAAAGATCAGCACACCATCTTTAAATCATCCATGCACCTATGCCGTCCAAGGGGTAATGTACCTACAACAATTAAATCACCAAATTAAATCCCTTTTAGACACATTAATTCGGCAACATAAAACAAATAAATCCTGTACCATAAATTAGGCTGGACATAATTAATCTTTGTAATAGTTAAGACATATTTAATCGGTCCTATTTATTTAAGCACTTAATTTAGAACATAATTAAAACATGTCCAGATCATGACAAATTAATTATTAAAACTAAATAACTAATTTAACTAACAACAACTTAAATGATTTATTCCAGCATAATAAACTCAATAATGAAATGAGCTGAAAAGAGCTCGTTGAGCTAAGTTATTGATGTGATCCGGCCCGGGTAGTCGAGTCGAAGTCACGTAGTTGCCCGATCGTAGTTCGAGAAAGTCGTTCGTACCTCGAATTTTAGAAATAGAAATGAAATGGGTAGGTTTGGATAGCGGAAGGGTTTCAATAGTTAAGCAAAAGGGTAGTGATAGGTTCGGCTAAGGAAACAAGAAAGGATGTTGGATAGATGGGGGATGGAAAAACGATCTCAACGTCAGGAATGATTCAACACTAAAAAGTGTCACCCCGATTCCTATATTGTTAAGGTGAAACGATGGATAGAAGGATAGGTGAACGCCACACCAAGATTGGTGATAAGTTCAAAACAAGTCGGTTGACGCCACTAGCACAAGCTAGATAAGTCTTTGAAACTTATACGAGATATGAGAGGAAGCAACCTCACAAGAACAAAGTTCATTAACAAATTTGGCAAAAGTCCTTTACAAATGAAATCAACAAACTATTTATACTAGTTCCTTAGGCTAACCGAATAGACTATTCATGAACTTAACTATTAAGCAATGAACCTAATTTAATACATGAATATTCTAGAAAAATGACCATTAGTGTCTTGTCCATGTTTGGCCGAATGAGAGGTGAATGGTTAGCTTCATGAATGTACATTGATGTACTTGAATGAATGGTCTTCATACATGCATGGCTAGATTCGGCTAACACCTTAATGGAGCCTTGAATTCATGTTGTTTCACCATGAGTGACTTAATTAATTAGGGCTTCATGAAGAGTCAAAATTGGTGTAAACAAGGAGCTTGAGGAGACATTTGGGTGTGAATGTTCAACTGAAGGGTCATCATGGTGTGAACACAATGTGTGAACACATGGTCAATGCATGACCCGTCCAATGCATGTTCCTTCATTAATTTGATCCATGTATCTTCAAATGCATGAATGATCATCATGAACATTCATGTGCCTCTTGATTGCCGTCCATTGAATCCTCCCATGCATGCACCTTGCATTAAAGTCCATACATGAATCTTCCAAGTAGGGGTGAGTATTCGATCGAGTCGAGTCGAATTGAGTCAAAACTTTTCGAGTTAGTCGAGTTGACAAATCCTATTTTAGCAACCGAACTCAATTTGAAATTTTTTTGAATCAAATCAAATCGAGTCAAAAAATTTCGAGTCAAATCGAGTCGAGTTAACGAATCCTATTATTTATACTTAATGTTATATTTAGATGGACCGATTATTTAACTAGTAGATGAAGTACAAGATTATTTAACTACATGAATAATATAATGATTTACTCTTTTAACTTAATGAGTAAACATTTATCAAAACGACGTAGTTTTACCTTTTAACTTAATTATTTTGAATTTTAACTTTTAATAAAGTAAACATTTATGAAAACTATGTAGTTTTGTCTTTTCTTATTCGGATTTTTGGATAACTCGAGTTGTGTAATTCATATTCGAGTTAAACTGAAAAACTTAATTTTTTATTCGAGTTGATCCGAATAACTTGATTAACTCAAATAACTCCAACTATTTAATTCAAAATTTAAATTTTTTATCGAGTTTTTTGAATCGAATCGGATTTTGCTCACCCCTACTTCCAAGTTCGGCTAACCTACAAAATTAATTAACAAAATTAAATAACACACAACTATTCATATAATTATAAATTAAATCAATAACTGAATAACTTAATGACACTAACTAAATTTGAAACAATAATTATAAGTCAACTTATAATAAATTCGGCTAGCTCAAATAGTCAAAAACACTGAGTGAGCTAAAATGAGCTAGGGAACTTGGCATGAGCTGTAGCAAACTTAGTTATAAGCTAGATTAAAACTTAATTTATTAAAATGAAAAAGGAATGAGCTGAATTGAGCTAAGTTCGAGCTCAAACGAGCTAAAACAAGCTCAAGTGAGCTGATGTGAGCTGAATGGCGGATAAGGGAGCTGGAGAGGAGCTGAGATCGGATTGCAAAATAGTGCATGGAGTCTTCAAGGAGTTGTTCTTAGCTCCTCCAACGTTATGGAGTTGGTTATCATCCCAAATGCGCATCACAAAGGCTGATATAGCATCTTGAAGTTGCTTGGTTTGAGCTCGGGTCATGGGACCTTTTAGCAGCTCAATGGATCCTTGGTGTGCATTCGAGGATGCCCCGGGTGTGCTCACATCATTCCCCCCATCTTCAAAGTGACTTGTCCTCAAGTCGAGAGCCATTTGTCCATGGGAGAACTTTGACTCGTGCATGGTTTTCCTCGATCAAATGGGATGGAAATGTCACACAAACCTGAAAAATTCTTACCACAGCCGGTAAAAAGAAACTCAAAGAAGTCAAATTCAAATGTGTTCGATAATTCATTAAAAATTCATTCAATCGAACATATGCCAAAAATCTCAATTGGACAAAGCAAGCATACGTAAATTTATCAAAAAGTCTTGTTAAGCCATCTTTACAAACATGTGAACTTAGCTGAATCAAAGGGTAATTAGTCATGAACATTTGTAAAGATTCAAACATGTTAATCCACAACCAAAACTTTTCAATATGTTTATTCAAAAATAACAATTCATGGGAATGTACACGCAAAGTGTACCATGGCCAATTGGAAACTAACTCACTCTTTCGCTTATTAACAACATGATTTGTGTAATCACTTTTCAACACAAACGGATCACTACTAAGCCAAAGACAACAATCAATCACAACAAGGTACAAACAATTTCCAAACATCAAACCATCAAAAAGATTTTCAACAACATTCGAATAGAGTAAAGGTATTTGAAAATTTTCGTAAACTTTACCTTGTCGATCTTGAAGAGAAGAAAATTTATGATCGGTTTTACCTTTTTCAAACAAGATGAATCTTCTCTCTTCAGACAGATAATGTAAAACAAACCTTTTATCTCGATCAACTTGGGTGGGTGACGAAGCACCATGGCAGCTCGTGCTTTTTAAAGGATTACATTCACAAAATTGTAAAAGGTTAGTTTCAATAGGAGGTATGGACTGAAAAGAAAAAAATAAATCATTGTTGAAATTTGATTCAAGTCCCAAAGCATAAGTCGATCTTACCTTCTCAAAATGGAACGAAAATTTCAAATGTGGCCAAGCAAGGTGATTAGTAAACGAATCAAAATTGAAACCCAAATCATTGAATTTCACCTTCTTATCAAAAGTTTGAACATCAAACAAACATAATTTGAATGAAAATGATGCAAAGGGCTTAATGTTCCCATAAAATGAATTCATGTAGCAAATACCAGGCTTGAACACACGAACTTGGTCATTTGATTTAGCAGGCAACATGTTAAATGAGGAAAATATAATCAACTCATCGCATGATTCAAATTTCACTCGTTTAAACACACATGTTGAATTGAAAAAACCGAGCATACCAATATGCAAAGGTTCATGCTTCAAGAGTATTAATCGGGAATGTAAATCATTACATGGAAATTTCGCACAAAAACTCAAAGATTGTTCATGAAGAACACAATTGCACATATCATGTGAAGATCTTTTAACATGGATGCCAAACAAAGAATTTTTATAATCAAACAAATCAAAACGTGAAAAACTGTTATCACAAACATTCATAATTTGCACAGGATGAACCAATCCAATAGAATCAACAAAGTTGTCGTTATAAAACATGTCATAAGATGAAATCTTCATGGCATCTTTTGAAACAACATCGTTAACATTAATATGTGAACAGTAATTAACCAAATCAAGTGACTTTGATTTGATAAACAAAGAAGCCTTACCTTCCTTACCTTCGATCGCAAGTGGGTGGTTGTCATTTGCGAACTCACCTTTTTCGAACAACCTAAAACACCTCTCGTTTGGAAGGTAATGTAGATAGAATTGGTCGCACAAACTTCTAGGAACCTGAAAAGTTAAATCACAAGAAGATCGAACATGTGGGTTAGTAGAGATAATCCTCACTTGCTCACTTGTTTTCTCACTCGATTCTTTTTCTTCTGAATCACTCGTTCCTTTTGTTTCAATTTCTTTTTCATCTTCTTTTTCACTCTCAAACTTTTTTTTCATTCTCTTTTTCAATCTCATTTTCTTTTTCATTTTCTTTTTGCATTTCAAAGGCCATTTCAAAGGCTTTTTCAAGTTCTCTCAAGATTCGCTCATTTTCTCTCTTACTTGCCTTTTGCCTCTCTTTTCTTTTTATTTCGTTTTCTTTTTCTTCTTTTGCTTTTTCTTTTCTTTTCCTTGTTTTCTCTTTACAAGAATGTACAAAAGAACGATGAGAATACAAATCTTGTTCGAAAGATGAAGAACTATTTGCATATGATTCACAATCAAAACTTCGTGAAGAATACTCCGAGTAAGATTTCGTTGACGATCTAGTAGGAGTATGTCTTTCTCTCTGATCGCCATCTTGGAACAAATCAAAATCGTAATTGGCTTCTCGTCTTCTCGAATTTCTTGATGAAAAGGACTTTCGATCGAAGTCACTTCTTGAATTCGCTGATGAATATGAGTCATAGTATGAATCTCTTTGTCTCGAAGTAGATGTCGAATAGGAATCACGATAGGAACTTTTTCTCAAGTAGTAGTCGGGGGTATATCTCCGTGGGGTTCTTGTCTCTATTTTTTGACTTGAAGAAACTCTATCACTTTGATCTTGTTTTTCCAAATGATTTAATCTCTCGTGTATGTTCTTAGTGTAGGACTCCATCATTTTTTGCATTTCTTGTACCAAGTATTAGTATTCCGATTCGATGAACTCTTCACGTGACATGATTTTTGTTACTGAAAAGAAAATGTTAGATCACAACACAAAATAAAAAAAAATCAAGTACCTCACCACAAATCTCACTATTTCACTCGCAAAGAAATATTGATGAACACTCCATTCGTGTTTGCACTTGTTTTTAGGCTTTTTTCAAACTCTCAAATGTTCTCACACACTCTAGCCTTTTACCACTCAAGCTTACTCTCGTAACCTCGTATTTTGTTTCTTTTGACTCGTCTAGGTGCTTTGGGGTCGGCTTCAAAATGGTTACAAGGGATAAAATGTATAGGTTATGGGTAGGCTAAAAGAAAATTTTTTTGGTATAGTGTGGCGTTTGGAAATGGGGTTAGGTTAAAATTTTGATGAAAAAAATATAAGTCTATCGGAAGAAATATAAAACAATTGAATTGGACTTTTGATCACTTTACCTCTTTTTTTTTAATTTCGTACTTTTTTTATAACTTTCAATATAGCACTTTACAATGATAAAAACGAAAATACAATTTTTTTTGCTTGAATTTTTTTTTGAATTTTTTTCACCACGAACCTATTTTGATCTTGATACGGACGTCGGTGCCTCTCGATTTACAAGCTCTGATACCAAATGATGTGATTCGGCCCGGGTAGTCGAGTCGAAGTCACGTAGTTGCCCGATCGTAGTTCGAGAGAGTCATTCGTACCTCCGATTTTAGAAATAGAAATGAAATGGGTAGGTTTGGATAGCGGAAGGGTTTCAATAGTTAAGCAAAAGGGTAGTGATAGGTTTGGCTAAGGAAACAAGAAAGGATGTTGGATAGATGGGGGATGGAAAAACGATCTCAACGTCAGGAATGATTCAACACTAAAAAGTGTCATCCCGATTCCTATATTATTAAGGTGAAACGATGGATAGAAGGATAGGTGAACGCCACACCAAGATTGGTGATAAGTTCAAAAAAAGTCGGTTGACGCCACTAGCACAAGCTAGATAAGTCTTCGAAACTTGTACGAGATATGAGAGGAAGCAACCTCACAAGAACAAAGTTCATTAACAAATTTGGCAAAAGTCCTTTACAAATGAAATCAACAAACTATTTATACTAGTTCCTTAGGCTAACCGAATTGACTATTCATGAACTCAACTATTAAGCAATGAACCTAATTTAATACATGAATATTCTAGAAAAATGACCATTAGTGTCTTTTCCATGTTCGGTCGAATGAGAGGTGAATGGTTAGCTTCATGAATGTACATTGATGTACTTGAATGAATGGTCTTCATACATGCATGGCTAGATTCGGCTAACACCTTAATGGAGCCTTGAATTCATGTTGTTTCACCATGAGTGACTTAATTAATTAGGGCTTCATGAAGAGTCAAAATTGGTGTGAACAAGGAGCTTGAATAGACACTTGAGTGTGAACAGCCAACCGAAGGGTCATCATGGTGTGAACACAATGTGTGAACACATGGCCAATGCATGAACCGTCCAATGCATGTTCCTTCATTAATTTGATCCATGTATCTTCAAATGCATGAATGTTCATCATGAACATTCATGTGCCTCTTGATTGCTGTCCATTGAATCCTCCCATGCATGCACCTTGCATTAAAGTCCATACATGAATCTTCCAAGTTCGGCTAACCTACAGAATTAATTAACAAAAATTAAATAACATACAACTATTCATATAATTATAATTTAAATTAATAACTAAATAACTTAATAACACTAACAATAATTATAAGTCAACTTATAATAAATTCGGCTAGCTCAAATAGTCAAAAATACTTAGTGAGCTAAAATGAGCTAGGGAATTCGGCATGAGCTGTAGCAAACTTAGTTATAAGCTAGATTAAAACTTAATTTATTAAAATCAAAAAGGAATGAGCTGAATTGAGCTAAGTTCGAGCTCAAACGAGCTAAAATGAGCTCAAGTGAGCTGATGTGAGCTGAATGGTGGATAGGGGAGCTGGAGAGGAGCTGAGATCGGATTGCAAAATAGTGCATGGAGTCTTCAAGGAGTTGTTCTTAGCTCCTCCAACGTTATGGAGTTGGTTATCATCCCAAATGCGCATCACAAAGGCTGATATAGCATCTTGAAGTTGCTTGGTTCGAGCTCGGGTCATGGGACCTTTTGGTAGCTCAATGGATCCTTGGTGTGCATTCGAGGATGCCCCGGGTGTGCTCACATCAGTTATGTTGACGTTGAGCTGATTTGAGCTTGAAGGAGAATGCATGGGTCGCTCGGCTTGCTGATCCAAAAGCTTTCGATAAGTCCAGCAACGGTTTCACCCCAAACTCTATCAACTAATGCTGTTGCGTCTTTGAATCTCTTTGCTCGAGCTCAGGTAATTGGTCCTACAGGCAACTCGAGAGGATCTATATTGGCAACTGGCAACTCGGGAGGTGTGGTCGTATCATGGATGGAAATCAATTTGAATAGTACCTTTTTCAGTCAACATAAACCTCCTCTCTTTGAAGAGATAGTAAAGTCGAAGCTCTTTACTCGAACTAACCTAAAATGTAGGAGAAAACAACTCGCTCTTCTCAAAGTGTCACCTTTACGTAAAGAAAAGGGGTTAGTGACACCATAATTGATGAACTTGAAAGGACATGCTAAATCGATGCCAGGATCAAAAATAGAAGTGGATCTTACCTTATTATTACGAAATAGGGAATTCATTGATAGCAACCAACCAAAATAAAAAATTTGATTTTGACCTTTTCTTATCAACTTAGGAAATTGTTCTCCGGGTTTGAACACGTGATTTTGATCACACATTTTCAAAAATAGCAAAGACTTTTCTTTTGTCAACAACTCTGATGTATGCACGCCCGGGGCTTCCACAAGTGTGAACCAAGAATCAATCGAGCTGCCTAAAGGACTCATAACTCGAGCTCTTGCTAAACATTTCCTAGAAGCTGTTCTAGCTTCTAATGCTAAACCTTGGTTTGAAACAAGGGCCAATACTCCCAAAATCAGCTCGAAGCAACTATCCAAAGAACCCGTGCATTGTTGGCAAGCTGATCCTAGCTCATTTCCAGCTCCTCGAGCTTCGTCCAGCTCAACTCAGCTCATTTGAGCTCAACCGAGCTTACTTTTAGCTTGTTCTTTATTTCAATAAATTAAACTAAGTTTTAGTTTTATATTAATTAGCTTGTTACAGCTCAATAACGAAAATCCTAGCTCAAATAAGTTCATTAAATGATTTCACTTAGTTTGAGCTAGCCGAACTTAATGCTACTAGCTAGTCTTTAATTAATGTGTTTAGTTTAGTTTAACATGATATTTATGATGTCTAGTTCATGCTCTTAACATGTTCAGTCGAATATACATTGGGATTTAATGAGTTCATGTTTCTTGTAGGTTCAGCTGAATGTATTGAGTACATTAAATGAGATTTATGCACGGCTAGGTACATGGATTATGAGAGTTCATGCATGAACGATTTTATGCATGGTGGGCTGACTATTGGTGATCCCTAAGCAACCTTTTAGCTACGAGTTAAGTTCCATAAAGTGACCGAATACATGAAGGAGCCATTAATGCAAGTACATGCATGGCTTAATACATCGTATGGAAGGATGCATGCACAACTAGTGTTCAATGGATGGCATTTGAAGGAATTCATGTATTGGGGACGTTCATGCAAGTGGGGGCTATTTTTTATGTACATATATTTGAAGATTCATGGACCGTAATTAAGGAAGAACATGCATTAGGACGTTTCATGCATGTATCATGCATATTCAAGATGTCCATTCAAGTACTCAAGGTACATTCAAGCCTCATTCAGCCAAGGGAGATGTAGGAGTATTAAAGGGCTGCACATTCATGAACTATGGTTTTTCTTCAAGGCTAAGTATGCATGAATGCATCAAGTGAAGCAACATGATGGTTCGGCCAATTCATGCACCATCTCCAAGCATGAACTGAATTTTAATGCTTTTGTGTGAACATGTTAAATACAAATGTGAACAGAATTTAAGTTAGTGTGAACATCATAGATGCAGAATATCAATAGGCATCTTAGGCTTATAAATAGTTTGCTCATTTTATATAAGAGGGACTTTTGCCAATTTGTCAATGAAACTCTATTTCTGTGAGGTTGCTTTCTCTCATATCTCATACAAGTTTTGAAGACTTATCTAGTTGTGCTAGTGGCGTCTACCGATCTTGTTTGAACTTATCACCATTTTTTGGTGTGGCGTTCGCCTATCCTACTATCCTATCTATCCACCTTAATAATATAGGAACTGGGGTGACACTTTTTAGTGTTGAATCACTCTGACGTTAAGTTCACTAAACCATTTCCACCTTTGTTATTTCTTCTTTGTTATTTCCAAAAACTGAACCACCACATAAACATCCATCTTTGTTATCCCTAACTGAACCTATCTTCATCAACTTGCTTCCCTTGAACCCCATTTGATGTGAGCACACCCGGGGCATCCTCGAATGCACACCAAGTATCTATTGAGCTGCCAAAAGGTCCTATGACCCGAGCCCGAACCAAGCAATTTCAAGATGCTATATCGGCCTTTGTGACGCGCATTTGGGAAGATATCCAGCTCCCTAGCGTTGAAGGAGCTAAGAAAAACTCCTTGATGACTCCATGCACCATATTGCAATCCGATCTCAGCTCCTCTCCAGCTCCCCCATGCGCCATTCAGCTCACATCATCTCACTTGAGCTCGTTTTAGCTCGTTTTAGCTCGAACTTAGCTCGATTCAGCTCATTCCTTTTTCATTTCAATAAATTAAGTTTTAATCTACCTTATAACTAAGTTTGCTACAGCTTATGCCGAATTCCCTAGCTCATTTTAGCTCACTAAGTGTTTTTTGACTATTTGAGCTAGCCGAATTTATTATAAGTTGACTTATAATTATTGTGTTCAAATTTAGTTAGTGATATTAAGTTATTTAGTTATTATTTTAAATTATAATTATATGAATAATTGTGTGTTATTTAATTATGTTATTTAATTATGTAGGTTAGCCGAATTTGGAAGATACATTCATGGCATTTAATGCAAGGTGCATGAACGGGAATGTTCATTGAACGGGAAGATTCATGAATGGTTCGGTTCAATGTTTGGAGGACATACATTCATGTACATGGAAGGTTAATGCATGTTGAAAGGTGCATCTCCCTTGGACAGCACACATGCATGAATGGAGGGTCATTAATGCAAGTGCATGTACGGCTAGGTTCAAGGCCCCTTCCAAGTTCCATGTACAACCAATGCATGTGGGAGGACCCTTGGAGTTTCCTAAGCACCTATTCGGCCAAGAGACACCCTTTGGGAGTTTCATGCATCTCATGGTCGAACCTAGACCATTCCCTTGGCTTCCAAAGCTTGCTCATACATGAAGCTGCCCACTCACCTCCCCATTCGGCCGAACATGGACAAAGGACACTAATGGTCATCTTTCTAGAATGTTCATGTATTAAATTAGGTTCATTGCTTAATAGTTAAGTTCATGAATAGACTATTCGGTTAGCCTAAGAAACTAGTATAAATAGTTTATTGATTTCATATGTAAAGGACTTTTGCCAAATTTGTTAATGAACTTTGTTCTTGTGAGGTTGTTTCCTCTCATATCTCGTACAAGTTTCGAAGACTTATCTAGTTTGTGCTAGTGGCGTTTACCGATCTTGTTTGAACTTATCACCAATCTTGGTGTGGCGTTCACCTATCCTTCTATCCATCTTTTCACCTTAACAATATAGGAATCGAGGTGACACTTTTTAGTGTTGAATCATTCCTGACGTTGAGATCGTTTTTCCATCCCCCATCTATCCAACATCCTTTCTTGTTTCCTTAGCCGAACCTATCACTACACTTTTGCATAACTTTTGAAAACCTTCCGCTATCCAAACCTATCCATTTCATTTCTATTTCTAAAATCTGAGGTACGAATGACTCTCTCGAACTACGATCGGGCAACTACGTGAATTCGACTCGTCTACCCGGGCTGGATCACATCACCATTTGCTTCCATCAAGTCTAACTATCCAACTTCTTCTACTAAGACTAAAACATGAACAACCCTTCTCGTCTACGATCGGGCAACTACGTGAATTCGACTTAACCACCTGAGCCGGATCACATCAAACTCACTCTCTTCAATCACGCAAGACTTAAGCATATAATCATTCAAACCATTATAGCTTTCACAATTCATCCGAAAAGGTAAGCTTATACAAAATGAGTTCACACAAAAACTCAAAGATCGCACATAACAATCACAATTAAACAAGTCAAGATTTGTATGTGGATAATCTTTAACACACACATTGAAAATTTGTATATGCTGAATCAAAGGAAATTTAGGCATGCATATATCCAAGCATTCATACTTCACAAGTCTCATGTGCATAACATTGTTTAAGTATGCGATTTTTCCATAACAGATCAAAGAATGCATGTCAACACCAAAATCAAAGTAATCAAATTGCATACTTAGACATCCACTATCGCACACAACCAAGTTTTGCAATGGCTGTTGGGATTTTAATTCACCAACATGCTCGTCAATACCACAGTTTTCATTAAAGATACTCGCCTTGCCAACATTTAAGACAAACATGTCTTTATTAACCAAAGAATGACAATCAACTATATCATCAATATAATCACAATCATTCAAATAAGTTGATGGAGACTTAGAGACGACTATATCCTTACCTAACTTACCTTTAGGCACTTATGGTATAATGTCACTTTCATTCTTACCTTCCTTAATCAATTTAAATAGTCTCTCCTTGGAAAGGTAATGTAGTTGGAACTTGTCTAATGGAACTTTAGTGATACAATCTGCCTCGGGGAGAGTCGAGTCGTATGTAGATTGCCCGATCGTCTATGAGAAGTTACGTTAGATTTAGTTGAGTTGAAGGAATGGCCAAAGTAGAAAGAGGGGTATTGGTTTTGGTTCGGATTGGAATAGGTAAGAAGAATTGAAAGTTCTGATTTAGGTAAGGGGAAGTGAAGAAATGGACGTAATGGTATGAAGGGTAAGAACGAAATGGTATTATGAAATGGTACGAACGGAATGGCCGGTTTAGGTACAATTTGGTAAATGAAGAAATAGGGTTGAACAAAAAGTGCAAACAAGAACCAATACTGATTTGGTATTGACCCGTTATTTATAGGCTCTTTTAGTTCAGTTTGGGTTTGGTAAAGGAAAACCTCAAGCCACTATCTAACAAGATAGGAACCTCGGTATGTTTGAACGCCATACTATGAGTAGTGATAAGTTCAGAATCGACAAAGAACACGATTGACACAACTAGAATGCTTGGAACGCCAAACGAATCTTTGAACGAAATATAAGAAAAGTTTGCCTCACAATTTTGGCAGCATAACATTAACAAAAGTTTCAAAAGTCTAACCTTTACAACATCTAAAAACAAGTATTTATAGCTAAAGACTAAGGCTAGCCGAATGGACAATTGGCAGCCAAATAGACACTTAATTTCAACCTTTAAATGAGCTAAAATTTCCAGAAAAATTTAGGAAAATTCTAGGATGCTTCCTGATGTGATCCGGCCCGGGTTGATGAGTCAAATTCACGTAGTTGCCCGATCGTAGTTCGAGAGAGTCGTTCGTACCTCGAATTTTTGTAATAGAAATAAAATAATGGAATAGATTAAGTGGAAGGTTCTAGATGGATAAATTTAGTAAAAGGTTCGGTTATGTGTAGCAAAGATGGGTGATGAATAATGGTTCGATTTGGTTAATAAGGAAGAAAGTTGAAAGATGGGGGATGGAAAAATGAACTCAACGTCAGGAATGATTCAACACTAAAAAGTGTCACCCCGATTCCTATATTGTTAAGGTGAAAGGATGGATAGAAGGATAGGTGAACGCCACACCAAGATTGGTGATAAGTTCAACAAGATCGGTAGACGCCATTAGCACAAACTAGATAAGTCTTCGAAACTTGTACGAGATATGAGAGGAAGCAACCTCACAAGAACAAAAGTTCATTAACAAATTTGGCAAAAGTCCTTTTACAAACGAAATCAACAAACTATTTATACTAGTTTCTTATGCTAGCCGAATAGACTATTCATGAACTTAATGATTAAGTAATGAACCAAATTAAGACATGAACCTTCTAGAAAAATGACCAATGGTGTCCTTGTCCATGTTCGGCCGAATGGGAGGTGAGTGGGCAGCTTCATGTATGAGCAAGCTTTGGAAGCCAAGGGGTTTGAAACAGGGATGCCTACTTGATCGTTCTTGGATGGATGTGTTTAGTTGACGCATCATGCCTTGCTGCAAAAACGTTTCATAACTTGCAACCAATTGAGAATCATTACAAAGCAGAAACTTATTCAAACGGTCATGGAAGCAAGTTTTCTTACACTTAAGACAATCACAACAGGACAATATCAATATCCCATGTTCACTAACAAATAAACATGTGATGTGATCCGGCCCGGGTAGACGAGTCGAATTCACGTAGTTGCCCGATCATAGTTCGAGAGAGAGTCATTCATACCTCGGGTTTTAGAAATAGAAGTGAATGGATAGGTTTGGATAGCGGAAGGTTTTCAAAAGTTATGCAAAAGGGTAGTGATAGGTTCGGCTAAGGAAAGAAGAAAGGATGTTGGATAGATGGCTCAGTTTGGTTAACAAGAAGGAAAGTTGAAAGATGGGGAATGGAAAAATGAACTCAATGTCAGGAATGATTCAACACTAAAAAGTGTCACCCCGATTCCTATATTGTTAAGGTGAAAAGATGGATAGAAGGATAGGTGAACGTCACACCTAGATTGGTGATAAGTTCAAACAAGATCGGTAGACGCCACTAGCACAAACTAGATAAGTCTTCGAAACTTGTACGAGATATGAGAGGAAGCAACCTCACAAGAACAATGTTCATTAACAAGTTTGGCAAAAAGTCCCTTACAAATGAAATCAACAAACTATTTATACTAGTTTCTTATGCTAGCCGAATAGTCCATTCATGAACTTAACAATTAAGTAATGTACCTAATTAAGACATGAAACTTTCTAGAAAAATGACCAATGGTATCCTTGTCCATGTTCAGCCGAATGGGAGGTGAGTGGGCAGCTTCATGTATGAGTAAGCTTTGGAAGCCAAGGGGATTGTCTAGGTTTGGCCATGGGATGCACGAAACTCCCAAAGGGTGTCTCTTGGCCGAATAGGTGCTTAGGAAACTCCAAGGGTCCTCCCACATGCATCGGTTGTACATGGAACTTGGAAGGGGGCCTGAACCTAGCCGTACATGCACTTGCATTAATTACCCTCCATTCATGCATGTGTGCCGTCTAAGGGAGATGCACCTTTCAATATGCATTAACCTTCCATGTACATGAATGTATGTCCTCCAAACATTGAACCAAACCATTCATGAATCTTCCCGTTCATGCACCTTGCATTAAATGCCATGAATGTATCTTCCAAATTCAGCTAACCTACAAAATTAAATAACAAAATTAAATAACACACAACTATTCATATAATTATAAATTAAAATAATAACTAAATAACTTAATAACACTAACTAAATTTGGACATAATAATTATAAGTCGACCTATAATAAATTCGGCTAGCTCAAATAGTCAAAAACACCTAGTGAGCTAAATTGAGCTAGGGAATTCGGTATAGCTGTAACAAACTTAGTTATAAGCTAGATTAAAACTTAATTTATTGAAATGAAAAAGGAATGAGCTGAATCGAGCTAAGTTCGAGCTCAAACGAGCTAAAACAAGCTCAAGTGAGCTGATGTGAGCTGAATGGCGCATGGGGGAGCTGGAGAGGAGCTGAGATCGGATTGGAAAATGGTGCATGGAGTCTTCAAGGAGTTGTTCTTAGCTCCTCCAACGTTATGGAGCTGGTTATCATCCCAAATGCGCATCACAAAGGCTGATATAGCATCTTGAAGTTGCTTGGTTCGAGCTCGAGTCATGGGACCTTTTGGAAGCTCGATTGATTCTTGGTGTGCATTCAAGGATGCCCTGGGTGTGCTCACATCATTCCCCCCGTCTTCAAAGCGACTTGTCCTCAAGTCGAGCCATTTGTCCATGAGAGAACTTTGACTCGTGCATGGTTTTCCTCGATCAAATGGGATGGAAGATGTCACACAGACCTGAAAAATTCTTACCACAGCCGATAAAAAGAAACTCAAAGGAGTCAAATTCAAATGTGTTCGATAGTTCATTAAAAATTCATTCAATCGAACATATGTCAAAATCTCAATTGGGCAAAGCAGGCATACTTAAATTTATCAAAGAGTTCCATTAGACCATCGTTGCAAACATGAAAACTAAGTTGGATCAAGGGATAATTGGTTGTAACTGATGGCAGGCACTTAAACACATTATTCCTTATCCAAAATATTTTAATTTCTTTAACCGAATATAGCAACTCATTTGGTCCCTTGTCTTGTTCATGCAAGGTATGCCATGGCCAAAGGTATGCTAACTCTTTCTTTCGTTTTTGAACAACATGAGGGGTGTCTCCAAATTCCAGCATAATAATCACATTATTACAATGCCAAAAGGAAAAATCCATCAAATCAAAGTATAAATAATTTCCAAACAACAAATCAATGGAATTTTCAACTTCAACCGAATTGAGAAAAGATGTTTGAAAATTTTCAGATGACTTACCTTGACGAATATGAAGAGAAGACAATTGAGGATTGGGTTTACCTTTCTCAGTTAAAATGAATCTTCTCTCTTTGGATAGATAACATAAGACAAACCTATTACTCCGATAAATTTGAATAGGTGGTGACGCGCCATGACATGTCTTGCTCCTGGAGGGGTGGAATTCACAAAAATGAGAATGGTTAGTATTAACAAAAACTATGGACTTAAATGGAAAAGGAAAGTTACCATGGAGATTTGATTCAATTCCAAAAACATAGGTTGGTCTTACCTTCTCGAAATGAAACGAAAATTCCAGATGTGGCCAAGCAAGGTGATTAGTAAAAGAATCAAAATTGAAACCCGAATCATTGAATTTCACCTTCTTATCAAAAGTTCGAACATCAAGCAAACATAATTTGAATGCAAATGATGCCAAGTGCTTAATGTTTCCATAAAATGCATTCATGTAGCAAATACCAGGCTTGAACACACGAACTTGATTAGGAATTCCAACAAGCAACATATTAGAAGAAGATCTTTTAACATGGATGCCAAACAAAGAATTTTTATAATCAAACAAATCAAAACGTGAAAAACTGTTATCAAAAACATTCATAATTTGCACAGGATGAACCGATCCAACAGAATCAACAAAGTTGTCGTTATAAAACATGTCATAAGACGGAATCTTCATGGCATCTTTTGAAACAACATCGTTAACATTAATATGTGAACAGTAATTAACCAAATCAAATGACTTTGATTTGATAAACAAAGAATCTTTACCTTCCTTACCTTCGATCGCAAGTGGGTGGTTGTCATTCACGAACTCACCTTTTTTGAACAACCTAAAACACCTCTCATTTGGAAGGTAATGTAGATGGAATTGGTCGAACAAACCTCTAGGAACCTGAAAAGTTAATTCACAAGAAGATCAAACATGTGGGTTAGTAGAGATAATCCTCACTTGCTCACTTGTTTTCTCACTCAATTCTTTTTCTTCTGAATCACTCGTTTCTTTTGTTTCAATTTCTTTCTCTTTAATCTCTTTTTCAATTTCTTTTTCAACTTCTTTTTCACTCTCAAATTTCTTTTCATTCTCTTTTTCAATCTCATTTTCTTTTTCTTTTTCTTTTTGCTTTTCAAAGGCTTTTTCAAAGGCTTTTTCAAGTTCTCTCAAGATTCGCTCATTTTCTCTCTTACTTGCCTTTTGCCTCTCTTTTCTTTTCATTTCATTTTTTTTCTTCTTTTGCTTTTTCTTTTCTTTTCTTTGTTTTCTCTTTACAAGAATGTACAAAAGAACAATGAGAATACAAATCTTGTTCGAAAGATGAAGAACTATTTGCATATGATTCACAATCAAAACTTCGTAAAGAATACTCCGAGTAAGATTTCATTGACGATCTAGTAGGAGTATGTCTTTCTCTCCGAACGCCATCTTGGAACGAATCAAAATCGTAATCGGCTTCTCGTCTTCTAGAATTTCTTGATGAAAAGGACTTTCGATCGAAGTCACTTCTCGAATTCGCTGATGAATATGAGTCATAGTATGAATCTCTTTGTCTCGAAGTAGATGGCGAAAAGGAATCACGATAGGAACTTTTTTTCATATCTCCGTGGGGTTCTTGTCTCCATTTTTTGACTCGAAGAAACTCTATCACTTTGATCTTGTTTTTCCAAATGATTTAATCTCTCATGTATGTTCTTAGTGTTGGACTCCATCATTTTTCGCATTTCTTGTACCAAGTATTGGTATTCCGATTCGGTGAACTCTTCACGTGACATGATTTTTGTTGCTAAAAAGAAAATATTAGATCACAACACAAAAATAAAAAAAAATCAAGCACCTCACCACAAATCTCACTAGTTCACTCGAAAAGAAATATTGATGAACACTCCACTTGTGTTTGCACTCGTTTTTTTTTGCTTTTTTTAACTCTCGGATGTTCTCACACACTCTAGCCTTTTTCCACTCACACTTACTTTCATAACCTCGTATTTTGTTTCTTTTGACTCGTCTAGGTGCTTTGGGGTCGGCTTCAAAATGGTTACAAGGGATAAGATGTATAGGTTATGGGTAGGCTAAAAGAAAATTTTTTTGGTATAGTGTGGCATTTTGGAAATGGGGTGCAAAGTTGATGAAAAGAACACTTTGTCGGTCGGGTCAAAATATAAACAAAAGAAGAACTTGATCACTTCACCCTTTTTTTTAATAATTTCGTATCTCTTTTTTTTTACAACTTTATATATAGCACTTTACAATGATAAAAACGAAAATACAATTTTTTTTGTTCGAATATTTTTATTTTTTTGAATATTTTTTTCACCACGAACCTATTTTGATCTTGATACGGACGTCGACGCCTCTCGATTTACAAGCTCTGATACCAAATGATGTGATCTGGCCTGGGTAGATGAGTCGAATTCACGTAGTTGCCCGATCGTAGTTCGAGAGAGAGTCGTTCGTACCTCGGGTTTTAGAAATAGAAGTGAATGGATAGGTTTGGATAACAGAAGGTTTTCAAAAGTTATGCAAAAGGGTAGTGATAGGTTCGGCTAAGGAAACAAAACAAGAAAGGATGTTGGATAGATGGCTCGGTTTGGTTAACAAGAAGGATAGTTGAAAGATGGGGAATGGAAAAATGAACTCAAGGTCAGGAATGATTCAACACTAAAAAGTGTCACCCCAATTCCTATATTGTTAAGGTGAAAAGATGGATAGAAGGATAGGTGAACGCCACACCAAGATTGGTGATAAGTTCAAACAAGATCGGTAGACGCCACTAGCACAAACTAGATAAGTCTTCGAAACTTGTACGAGATATGAGAGGAAGCAACCTCACAAGAACAATGTTCATTAACAAGTTTGGCAAAAAGTCCCTTACAAATGAAATCAACAAACTATTTATACTAGTTTCTTATGCTAGCCGAATAGTCCATTCATGAACTTAACAATTAAGTAATGTACCTAATTAAGACATGAAACTTTCTAGAAAAATGACCAATGGTATCCTTGTCCATGTTCGGCCGAATGGGAGGTGAGTGGGCAGCTTCATGTATGAGCAAGCTTTGGAAGCCAAGGGGATTGTCTAGGTTCAGCCATGGGATGCACAAAACTCCCAAAGGGTGTCTCTTGGCCGAATAGGTGCTTAGGAAACTCCAAGGGTCCTCCCACATGCATCAGTTGTACATGGAACTTGGAAGGGGGCCTGAACCTAGCCGTACATGCACTTACATTAATTACCCTCCATTCATACATGTGTGCCGTCCAAGGGAGATGCACCTTTCAATATGCATTAACCTTCCATGTACATGAATGTATGTCCTCCAAACATTGAACCGAACCATTCATGAATCTTCCCGTTCAATGAACATTCCCGTTCATGCACCTTGCATTAAATGCCATGAATGTATCTTCCAAATTCGGCTAACCTACAAAATTAAATAACAAAATTAAACAACACACAACTATTCATATAATTATAAATTAAAATAATAACTAAATAACTTAATAACACTAACTAAATTTGGACATAATAATTATAAGTCGACCTATAATAAATTCGGCTAGCTCAAATAGTCAAAAACACCTAGTGAGCTAAATTGAGCTAGGGAATTCGGTATGAGCTGTAACAAACTTAGTTATAAGCTAGATTAAAACTTAATTTATTGAAATGAAAAAGGAATGAGCTGAATCGAGCTAAGTTCGAGCTCAAACGAGCTAAAACGAGCTGAAGTGAGCTGATGTGAGCTGAATGGCGCATGGAGGAGCTGGAGAGGAGCTGAGATCAGATTGCAAAATGGTGCATGGAGTCTTCAAGGAGTTGTTCTTAGCTCCTCCAATGTTATGGAGCTGGTTATCATCCCAAATGCACATCACAAAGGCTGATATAGCATCTTGAAGTTGCTTGGTTCGAGCTCGAGTCATGGGACCTTTTGGAAGCTCAATTGATTCTTGGTGTGCATTCAGGGATGCCCCGGGTGTGCTCACATCAACATGTCTCATTATAACTTAGAAACTTAATGAACAAGGATTTTGAGAATATAATGTCCGTACTTCACTTGAGCATTTCAAATTGTACTTGCGAAGTATTAGAACTTCGACAGGAATTCATTTGACATTTCAAAACCTGCATACATCCGTCATAAGCAAACAATGGAAAAGAAAGATTTATCTCATGGTTTTGTACTCTTAAACTACGCAATTTGGACAAGAAGTATTTATCAAACTTATCGACTTCATGCTTATCAAAAATCTTGTGTCCATCAACCAAAACAGTTATATCTTCATTGTTAATGTTTTCTTCATCAATCAAGTTGGACAAAAAATGTAATAGAAATTCCAAAAACCTTACCTTGTTCACAAAAACAAGAATTAACTTTACCTTTTCCGATCATTACAAACCTTCTCTCTTCGGGAATGTATCGTAACTACATCATAGGGCTTGAGTCAACCTGAAAAGAATTAGAATAAAGAAAACTTTGGTTAATCAAAACTCTTTTCTTTTCTTCACTCATGTTTCTTTGAATTTCTTTTTCTCTCATTTTTTTATCACAACTCGTTTTCTTTTCTCTTTCAATTTCTTTTCTTTCTTTTTCACTTTCTTTTTCCACTCGCATTCGTTCCAAAGATTGCTTTAACCATTGTTGATCCTCCACAACTTGTTTCAGTGTCAAAGGTGCCAAAGTAAAATTTCGGCCTTGATACTTGAAGGTATATTGATTTGCAAATCCATCATGCTTCACTCTTCGGTCGAATTGCCAGGGCCTCCCAAGCAGTATATGGCCTGTATGCATGGGCACCACATCACAAAGAACTTCATCTTCATACTTTCCAATTGAAAATGGAACAAGGACTTGCTTGGTTACCTTTAACTCAACTCCATCATTAAGCCATTGTAGCTTGTATGGACTCGGATGAACACTTGTCGGCAAATCAAGTCTTTCAACTAGGAGGGTACTCGCAACATTTGTACAACTTCCTCCATCAATCACCATGCTACAAACCTTTCCACGGACAAAATAACGGGTATGAAAAAGGTTCTCTCGTTGCGGATCGAGTTTGGTACCTTGCGAACCTAAGTTTCTCTTAACAACAAGCATCTCACCTTCGACCGCGTACTCCATTTCTTCCTCGGCATCAGAAAGGGTTTCGTTATTGTTTTTAACTTTTTCATCCTCCTTCTCCTCCGATTCAATATCGCCATTTGGTTGTATCACCATGACGCTCCGATTCAGACATTGACTCGCAATATGCCCTCTTCCAAGGCACTTGAAACATTTTATTTCTCTCGTCCGATTTTCGGTACCTTCAACAGCCTTGCCTTTGCTATTTTCACCCGTAGGCTTGGTAGCTTTGATAGGTGCCATAGGATCTTTCGTTTGGCTTGCCGTAGCACTCTTGCTAGTGCCTTGGTTCCATCGAGACACATTGGTGGATGAATAGCCTCGGGCAACACCTTTCTTTTTGAGTTGCTTTTCGATTTTTATGGCTATGTGGACCATATCAACTATCTCCACATAATGTTGTAGCTCCACAACATTGGCAATCTCACGGTTAAGTCCAGATAGAAATCTAGCCATAGTTGCTTCTCAATCCTCATCCACATTTGCACGGATCATAGCAACTTCCATTTCTTTGTAATAGTCCTCGACACTCCTCGTACCTTGGGAAAGATTTTGGAGCTTTTGGTAAAGTTCTCGGTGGTAGTACGTTGGAATGAACCTTCGGCGCATGACAGCCTTCGTTTCGGCCCAAGTGTTAATGGGTCGCTCGCCATTTCGCCTTCGGGTTGTCGTGAGTTGGTCCCACCCAATCATGGCATAGTCGGTGAATTCTATGGCAGCCAACTTAACTTTCTTTACTTCCGAGTAGTTATGGCACTCGAAAATGAGTTCGATCTTTTTCTCCCACTCCAAATATGCTTCGGGATTCGAACGGCCTTGGAACGGGGGAATTGATAACCTAATGCTTTTCAAGTCATCATCGAACCTTTCTCGCTCTCGTTGTCCACGATGACATTGGCCTCTCCACCGGGCACTAACATTCGAACCAGCCTCGCTTTCGGCTTCACTTGGATCGAAAACTTCTTCATCTCGAACATGCCTTCGATCACGGTCTCGAGGTGGACTTATTGGGGTCCTTGCTCGTCGGCCTCTTCCCTCCACTTGATCGAGTCGGTCTTGTATCGGTTCCAACTTTCAATCAAACAACCGTTCAACTTCTCAAAGTAAGACTTGCATGTTCAAATCCGGCACATTACGAATGAGTTGCCTTTCCTCCACATTTCGTTCCATGTTGATTTTTTTTTCAATAGATTTTCAAATCCTCACCACAAATCTCACTATTCACTCGCAAAGAAAAATTGATGAACACTCCACTCATGTTTGCACTTGTTTTTTTTTTAGGCTTTTTCAAACTCTCGAATGATCTCACACACTCTAGCCTTTTACCACTCAAGCTTACTCTCGTAACCTCGTATTTTGTTTTTTTTACTCGTCTTTGGTGCTTTGGGGTCAGATTCAAAATCGGTTACAAGGGATAAGATGTATAGGTTATGGGTAGGCTAAAAGAATTTTTTTTTTGGTATAGTGTGGCGTTTGGAAATGGGGTTAAAATTGATGAAAAGACTATAAGACGATTGGAAGAAATATCAAACAATAGAATCGAACTTTGATCACTTCACTTTTTTTCTCTCTTTTTTTTATAATTTTCGTATATTTTTTTTACAACTTTCAATATAGCACTTTACAATGATAAAAACAAAAATACAAATTTTTTTTCAAATTTTTTTTCACCACGAACCTATTTTGATCTTGATACGGACGTTGGCGCCTCTCAATTTACAAGCTCTGATACCAAATGATGTGATCCGACCAGGTTGATGAGTCAAATTCACGTAGTTGCCCGATCGTAGTTCGAGAGAGTCGTTCGTACCTCGAATTTTTGTAATAGAAATAAAATAATGGAATAGATTAAGCGGAAGGTTCTAGATGGATAAATTTAGTAATAGGTTCGGTTATGTGTAGCAAAGATGGGTGATGAATAATGGTTCGGTTTGGTTAACAAGGAAGAAAGTTGAAAGATGGAGGATGGAAAAACGAACTCAATGTCAGGAATGATTCAACATTAAAAAGTGTCACCCCGATTCCTATATTGTTAAGGTGAAAGGATGGATAGAAGGATAGGTGAACGCCACACCAAGATTGGTGATAAGTTCAACAAGATCGGTAGACGCCACTAGCACAAACTAGATAAGTCTTCGAAACTTGTACGAGATATGAGAGGAAGCAACCTCACAAGAACAAAAGTTCATTAACAAATTTGGCAACAGTCCTTTTACAAATGAAATCAACAAACTATTTATACTAGTTTCTTATGCTAGCCGAATAGACTATTCATGAACTTAATGATTAAGTAATGAACCTAATTAAGACATGAACCTTCTAGAAAAATGACCAATGGTGTCCTTGTCCATGTTTGGCCGAATGGGAGGTGAGTGGGCAGCTTCATGTATGAGCAAGCTTTGGAAGCCAAGGGGATTGTCTAGGTTCGGCCATGGAATGCATGAAACTCCCAAAGGGTGTCTCTTGGCAGAATAGGTGCTTAGGAAACTCCAAGGGTCCTCCCACATGCATCGGTTGTACATGGAACTTGGAAGGGGGCTTGAACCTAGCCGTACATGCACTTGCATTAATTACCCTCCATTCATGCATGTGTGCCGTCCAAGGGAGATGCACCTTTCCATATGCATTAACCTTCCATGTACATGAATGTATGTCCTCCAAACATTGAACTGAACCATGCATGAATCTTCCCGTTCAATGAACATTCCCGTTCATGCACCTTGCATTAAATGCCATGAATGTATCTTCCAAATTTGGCTAACCTACAAAATTAAATAACAAAATTAAATAACACACAACTATTCATATAATTATAAATTAAAATAATAACTAAATAACTTAATAACACTAAATAAATTTGGACGCAATAATTATAAGTCAACCTATAATAAATTCGGCTAGCTCAAATAGTCAAAAACACCTAGTGAGCTAAATTGAGCTAGGGAATTCGGTATGAGCTGTAACAAACTTAGTTATAAGCTAGATTAAAACTTAATTTATTGAAATGAAAAAGGAATGAGTTGAATCGAGCTAAGTTCGAGCTCAAACGAGCTAAAACGAGCTCAAGTGAGCTGATGTGAGCTGAATGGTGGATAGGGGAGCTGGAGAGGAGCTGAGATCGGATTGCAAAATAGTGCATGGAGTCTTCACTGAGTTGTCCTTAGCTCTTCCAACGTCATGGAGCTGGTTATCATCCCAAATGCGCATCACAAAGGCCGATATAGCATCTTGAATTTGCTTGGTTCGAGCTCGAGTCATGGGACCTTTTTGAAGCTTGATTGATTCTTGGTGTGCATTCGAGGATGCCCCGGGTGTGCTCACATCACTTCATCCAGCCTTGAGAACGTATTTGGAAAGCTTCCAAGGTGTCTTCATGCAGTTGGAATCATTTAAAATAAAGGTGAGCTGATCAGCCACCTAGAAAGCCGAATGGTCACCTTGTAATTCAACTAGAAGAGTTGAAAATTTCTTAGAAGTTTCCTCATCAGCTAAAAAATTAATGAGCTGAAAAAAAAATCTTGTAATATTCGGCCAAAGAGGGTGCATGATATTAAATATATTGCTTTGACCAGCTGGATAGGCTTGGGCAGCTTAAATGCTCCTTGAGGACGCCAATGGTCAATAGATATAGAAGCTGAATGTGAGCAGCTGGATGGGATTAATTATAATCAGCCATGTCCCTTATTATTCCCGAAAAAGCACCTAGAGAAACTTAAACAGTAGCTGGCCTTTTAATTCAGCTTGAAACATTGAATATTTAGCCACCTTTTGACCGAATGGCCATTTGGGAACACCAACCAGCAGCCTTCAAGCATTAATCATGTTTCATGCTCCTAGGCTGTTCATGCACCAGTAGCTCTTTAATGCATTAATCACGTTTCAGGCTCCTATGCACCAGCAGCTCTTTAATGTTGTGCCATGCACCAGCAACTCAATTAATGTGCTGTCCATGCATTGTTCACTAATTAATTTGGCTGTAGCAAGAAGCACATTAAATTCGGTATGCTTCCTTCTTTAATGTCGAAAATAGCTGCACATTTAAACCAAAATTAATCAGCTTTGAACATATTAAATTGGCAGCAAATTATTTAACCCACATTCGGCTGGACAAGAAATAAATGTGTCCTAAAATAAGACAAGTTAAATTGCTGTACTAAAATAGATTAAAACATGTTTCAATTCAGACATATTAATTTCGGCTGGAACATATTAAAACCAATTATTAAGCTGAACATAATTATGAGCTAAGCAAGTTAACTAATTTAACTAACATATTTAAACATAATTAAAATGTCCAGATTTTAATTTATTAAAAATAACACAACCTAATTATTGAGCTGATTTAATTTAATTTAACTAGACTCAATTAATTATTCCAGCAACTAATAAAAAGCAAAAATTAGAATTTAAAGATGAGCTCAAACAAGCTTATTTAAGCTGAACCAAGCTCGTTGAATCGAGCACACAAACTCATTGAGCTAGAGATGAGCAAAAATTGAGCTGATCGAGCTGAGGTTAGGCCTCATTTTGCACTTAGGCCCCTCAAGCTTAGGCCATGCTCGATGTTGTCGAGTTGTGTCAAACCATGATACGATTGGGTTTTCTGACATCTATGCTTGACCCTTGTATCCATTGTGAAACGGTAAGGTCAATTTCCATTTTTGATCCTAGTATTGGTTTATTTGTTCAAGTTATGAATAAAAATTTGGAAAATTCCTTTGTGCTTAACCGTCATCGCTTCAATAATTTATTTTATTCTTTTGTAGGTAACAATGTGAGGTGGTACCCTCCTAAAGAGGGAGGGCATGGAAATAACCCATTTCCTTTTCGAACCATTCATGGTTCCATGGGTTTTGGAAATAACTTTGCTCCAATCGTGAACAAATTGGTTCGCGATTTTGAATTTTTTTCTCGAGCAAGTGGCTTGATTTGAGGACAAATCGTCTTCAAGGGAGAGGGAATGATACGAACCCAATCGTATCATGGTTTGACACAACTCGACAACATCGAGCATGGCCTAAGCTCGAGGGGCCTAAATGCAAAATGAGGCCTAACCTCAGCTCGATCAGCTCAATTTTTGCTCATCTCTAGCTCAATGAGTTTGTGTGCTCGATTCAACGAGCTTGGTTCAGCTTAAATAAGCTCGTTTGAGCTCATCTTTAAATTCTAATTTTTGCTTTTTATTAGTTGCTGGAATAATTAATTGAGTCTAGTTAAATTAAATTAAATCAGCTCAATAATTAGGTTGTGTTATTTTTAATAAATTAAAATCTGGACATTTCAATTATGTTTAAATATGTTAGTTAAATTAGTTAACTTGCTTAGCTCATAATTATGTTCAGCTTAATAATTGGTTTTAATATGTTCCAGCTGAAATTAATATGTCTGAATTGGAACATGTTTTAATCTATTTTAGTACAGCCATTTAACTTGTCTTAGTTTAGGACACATTTATTTCTTGTCCAGCCGAATGTGGGTTAAATAATTTGCTGCCAATTTAATATGTTCAAAGCTGATTAATTTTGGTTTAAATGTGCAGCTATTTTCGACATTAAAGAAGGAAGCATACCGAATTTAATGTGCTTCTTGCTACAGCCAAATTAATTAGTGAACAAGGCATGACGGCACATTAATTGAGTTGCTGGTGCATGGCACAACATTAAAGAGCTACTGGTGCATAGGAGCCTGAAACGTGATTAATGCATTAAAGAGCTGCTGGTGCATGAACAGCCTAGGAGCATGAAACGTGATTAATGCTTGAAGGCTGCTGGTTGGTGTTCCCAAATGGCCATTCGGTCAAAAGGTGGATGACTATTTAATGTTTCAAGCTGAATTAAAAGGCCAGCTGCTGTTTAAGTTTCTCTAGGTGCTTTTTCGGGAATAATAAGGGACATGGCTGATTATAATTAATCCCATCTAGCTGCTCACATTCAGCTTCTATATCTATTGACCATTGGCGTCCTCAAGGAGCATTTAAGCTGCCCAAGCCTATCCAACTGGTCAAAGCAATATATTTAATATCATGTACCCTCTTTGGCCGAATATTACAAGATTTTTTTTTCAGGTCATTAATTTTTCAGCTGATGAGGAAACTTCTAAGAAATTTTCAACTCTTCTAGTTGAATTACAAGGTGACCATTCAGCTTTCTAGGTGGCTGATCAGCTCACCTTTATTTTAAATGACTCCAACAGCATGAAGACACCTTGGAAGCTGTCCAAATACATTCTCAAGGCTGGAGGAAGCATCCTAGAATTTTCCTAAATTTTTCTGGAAATTTTAGCTCATTTAAAGGTTGAGATTAAGTGTCCATTTGGCTGCCAATTGTCCATTCAGCTAGCCTTAGTCTTTAGCTATAAATACTTGTTTTTAGATGTTGTAAAGGTTAGACAATTTTACACTTTGTTAATTATATGAACTTAATTGTTCTAGTGAGAATTCAATTCTCTTTATTCACTTTAGGACTGATTTGACTTATCGGGATTTTGTCTCGTGGCGTCTATCTTTCCTTTATTTTTATTCTGAACTTATCACCTCAGGTGTGGCGTTCAAAATATATCTTTGGTTCCTAACTCTCTATAGTTAGTGGGTCAAGATTCTCTTGTCGGCCTAAGTGCCTATTTTAAGATTCGGGTCAACTTTTCCTATAACGTTGGTTCAATCTTGGCCTTAGCCGATTTTCATCCGCCTATCACCAAGTTTCCTTTAACCTTGTTTGATCCCTTTGTGAGCCATTTATCCATTTCTCTTTCAGCCTTCTTGAAATGAAATCATCCATTCACTTCCACATCTATTACGAAACTAACCATTCGAACCTATCTTCCTTGTTTTCATCCCCAATTTTGCAAACCGTTCAAACTTACCCAATTTATTGATCGGGCAATCTACATACGACTCGACTCTCCCCGAGGCAGATCGTATCATTTAGAAACCTGAAAAGATGAAACAAGAGGAGAACTCAAGATTTGGTTAGTAGAATCATTCCTCACTTGTTCTTGCTCTCTTGCATCTTTGTCTCTCATTTCTTTTTCTTCGAGAACACTCATTTCTTTTATTCTCTCTTTTTGTTCTTCTTTCTCAATCTATTTTTCAATTTTCTTTTTCTTTTCACATTCTTTTTCACACTTGATCTCTTTTTCTTTTTCATTTTCTTTTTCTCGCAACTCTTATTTTCTTCTATCGATTTCTTTTAATATTCGCTCATTTTCTCGCATCAACTTTTCTTGCCTCTCTTACCGTTTGATCTTTTTTTGTCTTGTTTTTTCGTTACAAGAAGATATATCATAAAAGAATCAGAATGACGGCTTTTAGTTGAAAAGAAGTGAAGGAATCTTTATATAAGTTGCGTTCATCTCTTCGTGAATAAGTCTCCATGGATGAGTACAGAACACTCACTTTTTCATAAGGACTTCTCCGTAGATGAATACTTTGAGTGATACGAGTTAGCCTTGACTTGAGTTGAATCGTATGTAGATTGCCCAATCGTCTACGAGAAAGTATCGATGAAAATGGAACGAAAAAGTAGTTTCGATTTTTGAAAGAGACTTGGATGCCAATGTTTAGGTTCGAGGATAGTAATTAAATTTAAGTCCAAGAAAGAAAGAAGTTAGGATAATTTGGTAGGTTCAGGAAAGGAACGAAATTTGGTTAATTGGGGTACTTGGGTAATGGATGAAAATGGGAAAAGAATTGGTCCAACAAGTTGAACCTATATTAGTAAATATTGACCCGAGACTTATTAGTTCTTAAGATGGGATGGTTGAAATAAAATGGAACTCGACCCATTATCTAGACAGATAGAACCTTAGTATGGGTGTTTTGAACGCCACACTAAAACTAGTGATAAGTTCAATTTCATAAAAGAAGTAGGTTGACGCCACTACTAGGTAGATAAGCCAACAAAATCTTAAACGAGACTTAGAGAAGAAAATTCTCACAAGAACAAAAGTTCGACTATAAATTTGGCAAAAGTCCTTTTACAAGAAATGAGTAAACTATTTATAGATTAACATGTAGTAGCCGAGTGGACTAATTGGCTAACTTAAAGGCTAAGCAAATTCGGCTAAGAAGCACCTAGAATGATCTAGAACAAGTTGTTTAATTTGCTAAGGCTAGATTCGGCTGACAGGAACTCCAGTGGACGGCTTCATGTGCAAGTAAAGCATCTTGAATGAATGTGGAGACTTGGAAGCTTAATAGCTTGTCTAGGTTCGGCCTTAGGATGGAAGAAGCATTAAAGAAGCAACTCTTGGTCGAATGGACACCTAGGAATACCATTGGTTCACTCATATTCATTCGGTCATGCATGGAACTTGGAAGGGAGCTTGAATCTGACCGTACATGAACATTCATTCCTCCAAGCATTGAACCAAGCCATGCATGAATCTCCCCATTCATTGAGTAAGCCCGTACATGCATCTAACCTTTAATGTACCTCTACATTTGGCTGAACCTGGGTTATTTGAAGAGCCATGGCCGAATAGTCACTTGGGAAACACAAATGGGCAGCACACCAACATTATTTCATCCATGCACCATGCGTCCCAAGCTATGCACCTACATGAATTAAAAATCAATTCATTAAATCCCATGTGAACACCTTAAAATCGGCACAAATGTGAATAACATTAATTCAGTTACTACATAATTAAAACATGTAATATAAAACATAATTTAATTATGAATGTGAACTTAACAACATAATTAATTTATAATAACTAACTAATGAACTTATTCAAGTAAAAAGTCAACACTATGATAGTAAGCTATAAATAACTTCATGAGCTACGATTTAAGCTCGTGAGCTATATTTGAGCTAAGTCTGAGCTCGTGAGCTGCAGTTGAGCTGAGAACAAGCTCATGAGCTAAAATTGAGCTGGATGTGAACTTGTTGAGCTGGAATTGAGCTTGCTGAGCTGGTTATGAGCTGGACGAGCTAGAACTAAGTTACGAAGATGACTCAGTGAGCTAGTCCACGAACTCTTGAGTAAGCTAGTGATAGATTTAGCCCAAGCTCGATCAACTAGAGTTGAGATTACATTCTTGAACCTCTTGGCATGGGCACGGGTAATCGGTCCTACGGGAAACTCAAGAGGATCTACATTGGCAACTGGTAACTCGAGAGGTGTGGCCATATCATTTCCCATCTCTTTGAGGCGATTTTCCCCCAAATTGTCACCTATATCATAGAAAGAAAGATCAGCTACATTAAAGGTAGCACTAACATTGTACTCACCTGGGAGATCAAGTTTATAGGAATTGTCATTTATTCGTTCCAAAACTTGAAATGGCCCATCTCCTCTCAGTAACAATTTTGACTTTCGCTGAGCTGAAAATCTTTCTTTTCGTATATGAACCCACACCCAATCTTCGGGTTCAAATATGACTTGTTTTCACCCTTTGTTGGCCTTGCGCACATATTGCTCCGTCCTAGCCTCGATGTTAGCTTTAACCTTTTGATGTAATTATTTCACATAGTCCGCTTTCCTCTTGGCATCTATATTAACAATTTGTTCGTTAGGTAATGGAATTAAGTCAAGAGGAGATAAAGGGTTAAAACTGTAAACTATTTCAAATGGAGAGAATTTAGTAGCAGAGTGAATGGTTCAGTTATAAGCAAACTCTATGTGAGGCAGACACTCCTTCCACGACTTGAGATTTTTACGGATAATGGCCCGCAATAGAGTGGATATTACGTGGTTCACCACCTCGATTTTTCCATCCATTTGGGGATGACATGTCGTGGAGAATAAGAGCTTCGTGCCCAACTTACTCCAAAGTGTCCTCCAAAAATGGCTAAGAAATTTTGCATCACGGTCAGACACTATCATCTTCAGAATTCCATGCAACCTGACAACTTCTTTAAAGAAGAGGTTAGCAATATTAACAGCATCATCAGTTTTCGAACATGCAATAAAATGTGACATTTTTGAAAACTGATCTACTACGACAAAAATGGAATCTTTTTTGGTTCGAGTTCACAGTAGACCTAAGATAAAATCCATTGAAAGATCAACCCAAGGCCCTTCGAGAATAGGCAAAGGCATGTACAGCCCATGTGGGTTAACCTTAGATTTTGCCTTTTTACAAACCAAGCATCGCGAACATATTTTCTCGACATCCCATTTCATCCGTGGCCAAAAGAAGTGTTCTTGCAGCATGGCCAAGGTCTTTGCAATGCCAAAATGTCCCATGAGGCCACCACCATGTGCCTCGAGTACGAGCAACTCTCGTACAGAACTTTGCGGGATACAGAGCTTACCTTCTCAAAAAAGGAAGCCATTGAACCTGAAAAACTTATCAACAGCAGCATGTTCACACAATTTATTATATACATCCCCAAAATCAACATCAGAGTTATACAAATCTTTCAAAAATGCAAAACCAAGTAATTTTGAATCCAAATGATTTAACAAGGTATATCGACGAGATAGTGCATTAGCCACAATATTTTCCTTACCTTTTTTATACCGTATAACATAAGGGAAGGATTGTAATGCCCCCACGCCCGAGATCACCGCTGGAGTCGAGCTTGAGGTGTTACCGAACATGATTTATCAAATTAAGAACTTCGAATCATTTGTTTCTACATTCACAGCTTTCTAGCTACCTGCGTCACAGTTACAAGAAAAATCATATCTCGAGTTACGAAACTCAAAATCAAGATCCGTAAATTTTCCCTAAATCTAGACTCATATATCTATTCACTAATTTTTTTCTAGAATTTTTGGTTGGGCCAATTAGTACAGTTTATTAGTTAAATTTACCCCTATTTCAGGACTTGACTGGACTGACCTCTGTTTACTACGAACCATATTTCTCTCTGTGCAAAATTTATATGACTATTCCGTTTGTTTATCCTGAAACTAGACTCAATAAGGATTCCAATAATATAAATAATCCACCTAATTATTTTTGTACAATTTATGGTGAATTTCTAAAGTTGGAATAGGGGATCCAGAAATCGCTCTGGCCCTGTTTCACTAAAATTCAAATATCTTCTAACATATAATTCCTTTACTTGTTTTGTTTGTTTTATGTGAAACTAGACATATTAGGCTTCAATTTCATATTAATCCATCACCAAATTCGATTTCTATGATTTTTAGTAAATTTTCAAACTCACGTCAGTGTTGCTGCAATGTTCTGTTTAAGGCAAATTTCATCTTTTCATGAGTTTTTATGAACTAGATAACCTATTAACCTTCCATGACATCAAACATGATCTAAATTAGCCATTTCCATGACTTATCATTATCAAGCATTTTCTCAACCAAATCACCGCCATATCACAAAATTATTTACACAAAGTAGGTATATTGCTATACATGCCATACTTAAGTTTTACAAGCCATTTACCAAAATAAAAGTCCTTCGGATAGTGTGATCGAATCTTCGACCTGTCCCAATTCCCGAGCTGACTTGTTCAAAACTGTCCAAAGTGTCCATTTCACAACACTTACCAAAACGTCACTTGCATTTTAAGTGTTCTTCCATTTCACTAGAAAATTTTACCCGTTGAACACATCAGAATATAACTCGGATACATGAATAATTTGCACATAAGTGCCACATATGTAATCAAGCAATCATGTAACCCGCCCCTAAGTGAACTCGGACTCAACTCAACGAGCTCGGGCGTTCGCATCCATAAGTGAACTCGGACTCAACTCAACGAGCTCGGATGCCTAGTTACATCTCACGAACTTGGACTCAACTCAATGAGTTCAGAAATTTGCATCCATAAGTGAACTCGGACTCAACTCAACGAGTTCGGACATTTGCATCCATAAGTGAACTCGGACTCAACTCAACGAGTTCGGATGCTCAACCATCCTAGTGACATGTCACTTGTATCCTAATCTATTCCTAAGGTTCAAACGGGATTTTCCTCGGACACATATCCTTGCCATCTTCCATAAAATACTAAAACCAATACTCGGTAGCACTTTATATTTAACAAATAATACACATAATTTGCATTTTATTCAAAAAAACACAAAGCATATATTTCATGATAAAAATCAGCATATCATATAATTAACATCAATAACTTAAAAATAACAATTATGCTACATTATTTACACATGAACCTTGGTACCAAAATATAAAGATTTTGCAATTTAGTCCACAATCTTTTCTTTTCCTCGATTGGGGTCGATTCCACGTCTTTCTTGATCTAAAATAACACATTTAGCTTATTTAATACTCACATTATCAAATTAGTCTTTAATTCAAATTTTAGCAAAATTACAATTTTACCCCTAAACTTTTGCATATTTACACTTTTGCCCCTAATCTCGGGATTAAACTTAATTCCTTATTCTTATGTTTTATAGCATGCTGATCACTTTTCCCTTCTATGGCAATATCAAATACTCACTCTAACATGTACTTATGACTATTAGGTATTTTTGTCGATTAAGCCCTTTTACTCGTTTTCACTCAAAACCAAGTAGCACAAGTTGTCTAACTTAATTTAAAACCTCATATTCTATCATAAAACATCAAACTTCACAAATTTCACCTATGAGTATTTTTCCAAATATGAACTCTAACTTAAAATATTACTATCATAAGCTATACCGAGTTACCGAGATTTCAAAAACGTAAAAATCATTAAAAACGGGGCTTGGAATTACTTACTATGAAGCTTGAAAGTTGAAGAAACCCTAGCTATGGAGAGAGGGAGCATTCGGTAGCAACTAAGGAAGATGATAACCAATTTTGTGTTATTTTTCCCTTTTTATTTCATTTAATATCCAAATAACCAAAATGCCCCTCCTTACTAAACTTTCAAAAATTCCTTCCATGTCCTAATTTTGTCCATGAACTTAAAGTTGGTCAAAGTACCATTTAAGACCTCCTAATTAATATTTCAAAGCAATTTCATACTAAAAACTTCTAGAATGCAAGTTTTGCAACTTATTCGATTTAATCCCTAACCTTAAATTAAACACGTTATGCCAAAAATTTCTTCACGAAATCTTCACACAATTATGCAATCATATCATAAACCTCAAAATAATTATAAAATAATTATTTCTATATCAGATTTGTGGTTACAAAACCACTATTCCGATTAGGCCTTAATTCGGGATATTACAAGGATTTCGAGAAATTTTACCCATTTTGCGTGCCTTTTGTTGAGCTTGTACTGGCCTTTGATGTACTTGAGCGATTCATGGTCTGAATGGATGATAAACTCCTTCAGCCACAAATAACGTTACCACATTTCTAATGCCCATATCAAAGCGTACATTTCCTTATCGTATGTTGGGTAAGTCAATGGTGCGCCACTTAGCATTTCACTAAAATACGCCACGGGCTTCCCTTCTTGGGCCAACACAGCACCAATCCCGATACCTGAGGCATCACATTCAATTTTAAATGTTTTATCAAAATCAAGTAATACGAGTAATGGGGCGTTAGTTAAATTTTCTTTAAGTGAAGTAAAAGATTTTTCTTGCTCCTCGCTCCAAAAGAAGGCAGAATTCTTTTTAATCATGCTAGTGAGAGGTGCAGCCAATGTGCTGAAATTTGGGATGAACCGACGGTAGAAACTCGCCAAGCCATGTAAACTTCGCACTTGGCTTTTTGCTTGTCAGTCTAGGCCACTCTTGAATGGCTTTCACCTTTTCTTGATCGACTTTGAGTCCTTGCAAGTTGACGACAAATCCTAAGAAAATGACTTTGTTAGAACAAAATGTGCATTTCTTGAGATTGGCATATAAAGTTTCCTTTCGCAATACATCAAGAACAGGTCGTAGATGCCTCAAATGATCATCTAAAGACCTACTATACACAAGAATGTCATCAAAGTAAACCACGCAAAATTTACCAATGTAAGCACGAAGAACATGGTTCATTAAACGCATAAAGGTACTAGGAGCGTTAGTAAGATCGAATGGCATTACCAACCACTCGTACAAATCATGTTTAGTTTTAAACACTGTTTTCCACTATCTCCCTCATGCATTCGTATTTGATGGTAACCGCTTTTGAGGTCGATTTTGGAGAACAACTGAGCACCACTTAGTTCATCGAGCATATCATCTAGGCGTAGTATTGGATGACGATATTTAATCGTGATTTTGTTCACGGCGTGACAGTCAATGCACATGCACGAAGTCCCATCCTTTTTCGGCACCAATAAAACCGGAATAGTGCACGAACTAAGGCTCTCGCGGATGAATCCCTTTTCAAGGAGTTCATTCACTTGCTTTTACAGCTCCTTGGTCTCCTCGGGATTACTACGATAAGTCAGTTGGTTTGGTATAGACGCACCAGGAATGAAGTCGATTTGATGTTCTATTCCCCGAATAGGTGGTAAGCCACTCGGGACTTCACTGGGAAATACGTCTTCAAATTCCTGCAAGAGAGAGACAATAGAAGAAGGTAAAGCAGCATCTAATTCTTTAGTATTCAAATATGATTCCTTGTACATGAGTACAAGTATGGGCTACCTCAACATGAAGGATTTTCGAATGTCACTCCCTTTTGCATACAGACTCATTTTTGCACTCGTTTTTTCTTCACTCTCTTATTTTTCTTGATCTTTGTTCTTTTCTCTCATTTTTACAACTTGTTTCCCTCGTTTCTTTTCATTCACTTTTTCACACACCTTTTCACTCTTTTCTTTCTTCTCACTCTCTTTAAAATTTTCAATTGAGTTACGCAATTTCACTTGATCTTCGTATACTTGTCTCTGTGTCAAAGGTGCTAAAGTGATGTTCTTGCCTAAATACTTGAAGGTGTATCAGTTGGTGTAGCCATCATGCACCACTTTTCAATCAAATTTCCATGGACGGGCAAGCAAAAGGTGTCCAGCATGCATGGGAACCACGTCACAGAGAACTTTGTTGTTGTATTTGTCGATGGAAAATGGCACCGACACTTGTTTTGTCACCTTCAATTCTCCGCCATCATTAAGCCATTAAAGCTTTTACTGACAAGGGTGCTTCATTATGGCCAAGCCAAGTTTCTCTACCATTAACGTACTAGCGACGTTTGTACAACTTTCGCCATCCACAATAAGGCTACATGATACGATCTGCCTTGGAAGGGTCGAGTCGTAATAGTGTGCCCGATCGTTGACAAGAAGTTACGTTAGGTTTAATTGAAAGGTCGGATAAGATAAAGAAGGGGGAGAAAGAAGTTTAAAGAAGATGGAAGAATTAGATTGGGTTTGGAAGTTGGTTTATTAAATTAGTACGGAAAGGAAAGAGGGATATTGGTTTTGGTTCGAATTAGAATAGATAAGAAGAATTGAAAGTTTGGATTTAGGGTCCGAATAGGTATAGATGAATGAATTGGTTCAATTAGGTAAGGGAAATTGATGAAGTGGACGTAATGGTATGAAGGGTAAGAACGAAATGGTATTATGAAATGGTACGAACGGAATGGCTGGTTTAGGTACAATTTGGTAAATGAAGAACTAGGGTTGAACAAAAAGTGCAAACAAGAACCAATATCGATTTGGTATCGAACCGTTGTTTATAGGCTCTTTTAGTTCAGTTTAGGTTTGGTAAAGGAAAACCTCGACCCACTATCTAACAAGATAGGAACCTCGATATGTTTGAACACCACACTACGAGTAGTGATAAGTTTAGTTTCGACAAAGAACAACGGTTGACACAACTAGAATGCTAGGAAGCCAATCGAATCTTTGAACAAAATTTGAGAAAAGTTTTGCCTCACAATTTTGGCAGCATAACATTAACAAAAAGTCAAAAAGTTCTTTTACAAAGAAAAATAACAAGTATTTATAGCCTAAAGACTAGCTAGCCGAATGGACACTTTACATACTTAATAATTAAGTAAAAGCCTCATGAATGCATCTTGAAAGTTCTAGAAAGAAGTCCTTTGATGTTCATGACCAGATTCGGCTATGGTGGAGATGTCTTGAAGGTTCTTCATGCTTAAGGAAATGAATCATGAGTGAAAGACTCCCTTGGACATTAGCTAGGTTCAGCCAACTTGAGTAATTGAGGCAATCAATTCATGTTACTTGGTGAAGAGTTGGGAATTAATTGAGGAGACTTCATGAGCCAAATTAAGTGTGAATGCCAATTTTTGAAGAGTCCATAGTGTGAACACTTTGAATTGAAAGGCCATGCCATGTGAACAAAATGTGAATGAAATTTTAAGGTTCATGGAGGGAGATGTTTGACCACATGTATGAAGTAATGGGAAGCTTCCTTTTAGCCGAATAGTCACTTGGAAAATGAAGGAGTAGCACACCATATATGAATGGAAACATTCATGAACCTTGAACACATTGAATGTGGCCATACATGCACTTAGCCGAACATGCACCTAGGAGATTCAAAGCTCTTAACCGTCCATGCACCTCCAAAAAGACATGTTGCTTCATGCTCCATATGTCCATTGAGTTTCTACAAGAAAATGTGAACAGAATTAATTCAAGCTAATGTGAACACAAATGTAAACATTAAATTTGGTTATGACAAATTAATTAACATCTATAAACACTTTTAAGACATATTTAATAAAACTAATATGAACTAAATTTAATATGTGGTTTATTAATTAACTAATTAATGAACTTATTAAATAAAAATTTAATAGTAGTCAAATGAAGCCAGAGTAATCTTCATGAGCTAGAATTCAACTCATGAGCTAAAACCGAGCTGGACTTGGACTCATGAGCTAGTAGTGAGCTGGACCCGAGCTGGGGAACTAGAAGTGAGCTGGTTTTGAGTTGAATGGAAACTTGCTTGAGCTAGTGGTGAGCTCGATGAGCTGAGCTGGACTTGCAGGTAATTACAAGGTGAGTTCAAGGAGCTGGAATTAGCTTTCTCAGAGTATCCTAATAGCGTTTCATTCCAAAGTTGAGCTACAAAAGCTATGATAAACTCCTTAAACTCCTTGGCTCGAGCTCGAGTGATAGGACCTTGTGGTAGCACCATAGAATCTTTGCTCGAACTAGCTGAACCATGGGGCACGATCGCATCACTACACACCTTGCCTTGTACAAGACAGCGCGTATGGAAGATATTATCGCGTTGTTGTTCATTCTCCGCACTTTGTACACTTAGGCTACGTTTGATTATAAGGATTTCACCTTCAACAGCATATTCAAGATCGCCTTCTTCATCACTGACAGGGGTGTCGAGTATTAAAATGGCACCCTACAAAGCTTTATATGGTCGTAGATGATGTATGCCTTTGTATTGGACTGAGCTTAGCGAAAATAAGATTCACGGGGTTAAATTGATACAAGAAACTGAACAGAAAGTAAAAGTGATCTGAGATAGTTTGAAAGTAGCTTCCGATTGTCAGAAATCTTATGCGAATTTGAAAAGAAAAGACATTGAGTTTGAGATCAGTGACAAAGTGTTTTTAAAAGTATCTCCATGGAAGAAAGTACTTCAGTTCGGTAGAAAAGGAAAACTGAGCTCGAGGTTCATCGGACCCTATGAGATTATCGAGCGTATTGGGCGGGTAGTGTATAGATTATTGTTGCCGCCAAAGCTAGAAAAGATTCATAATGTGTTTCATGTATCGATGCTTTAACGATGTAGATCTGATCTGTCACATGTAATTCCTTCGGCTGAGATAGACATTCAGTCAGATATGACTTACGAAGAAAAGTCGATCCGTATCTTAGCTCAAGAGTTTAAAGAACTGCGAAATAAGAAAATTTCGTTAGTAAAAGTGATGTGGCATCGACACGATATTGAAGAGGCTATGTGGGAACCTAAAGATGATATGAGACAACAATATTCGAATTTGTTTAACGGTAAGATTTTTTAGGACAAAAATCCCTAAGGGGAAGAACTGTAACAATCTGGTTTAGACCCTAGTCAAAATAGTGGTTTTGGAACCACATATTTGAGTCAAAAAAATATTTAAATATTATTTTCGGTACTTATGATGTGTGAATTAGAATGTGTGAGAGTCTCGTATAAAAATTTAAATGTTTGTGTGCTTAATTTTGAAAAAGGACCTAATCGCGTAAAATGTAAAATTTGCATGCTATTTGTTAAAAGTGCCTATTTGATTTGGCTTATTAATTGTGAGGTACTTATTATGTTATTTGACCATTGAAAGAATGAGAGGTCATAAATGTCCTTAATGAATATGAAATATATGTTTAATTAGTAAGGGAAAAATTGGAATTTGGTAAATTAAGTCATAATAATAAAATAAAAAGCATGAAATTAGTCATTTGTTCATGCTATTCCACCAAAACTACAAAGAAAAGAAAAGATTCATCTAGTGATGTGAGCACACCCGGGGCATCCTCAAATGCACACCAAGAATCAATCGAGCTTCCAAAAGGTCCCATGACTCGAGCTCGAACCAAGCAAATTCAAGATGCTTTATCAGCCTTGGTGTTGCGCATTTGGGAAGATAACAAGTTCCATGACGTTGAAGGAGCTAAGGACAACTCCTTGAAGACTTCATGCACCATTTTACAATCCGATCTCAGCTCCTCTCCAGCTCCCCATGCGCCCTTCAGCTCCCATCAGCTCACTTGAGCTTGATTTAGCTCGTTTGAGCTCGAATTTAGCTCGTTTCAGCTTATTCCTTTTTCATTTCAATAAACTAAGTTTTAATCTAGCTTATAACTAAGTTTGCTACAGCTCATGCCGAATTCCCTAGCTCAACTTAGCTCACTAAGTGTTTTTGACTATTTGAGCTAGCCGAATTTAATATGATAAGTTGACTTATAATTATTATATCCAAATTTAGTTAGTGTCATTAAGTTATTTATTTATTATTTTAAATTATAATTATATGAATAGTTGTGTGTTATTTGATCATGTTATTTAATTTTGTAGGTTAGCCGAATTTGGAAGATACATTCATGGCATTTAATGCAAGGTGCATGCATAGGAAGGTTCAATGGATGGCAATCAAGAGGCACATGCATGTTCATGATGGACATTCATGTATTTGAAGATTCATGGATCAAATTAAATATGGAACATGCATTGGACGGTTCATGTATTGATCATGTGTTCACACTTTGTGTTCACACCATGATGACCCTTCGGTTGGACGTTCACACACAAGTGTCTACTCAAGCTCCTTGTTCACACCAAGTTTGACTCTTCATGAAGCCTTATTTAATTAAGCCACTCATGGTGAAACAACATGAATTCAAGGCTCCATTAAAGGAGTTAGCCGAATCTAGCCATGCATGTATGAAGATCATTTTTCCAAGTACATCAATGCATATTCATGAAGCTATCCACTCACCTCCGATTCGGCCAAACATGGACAAGAACACCATTGGACATTTTTCTAGAAAGTTTCATGTCTTAATTAGGTACATTACTTAATTGTTAAGTTCATGAATAGACTGTTCGGCTAGCATAAGGTACTAGTATAAATAGTTTGTTGATTTCATTGTAAAAGAACTTTTTCCAAATTTGTTAATGAACATTGTTCTTGTGAGGTTGCTTCCTCTCATATCTCGTACAAGTTTCGAACGACTTATCTAGCTTGTGCTAGTGGCGTCAATCGTTCTTGTTTTGAACTTATCACCAATCTTGGTGTGGCATTCACCTATCCATCTATCCATATTTTTCACCTTAACAATATAGGAATCTGATGTGATCCAGCCCGGGTAGATGAGTCAAATTCACGTAGTTGCCCGATCGTGGTTTCAGAGATCGTTCGTGCCTTGGATTTTAGTAATAGTAGTAAGATAATTAGAATAGGATAAGCGGAAGGTTTCAAGAAGGGTAAGTTTAGTATAGGTTTGGTTAAGGGTAGCAAAGATGGAAGAAGGATAGAAGGCTCGGTTTGGGTTAACAAGAAAAAAAAGATTTAAAAGATGGAAATGGAAAATGAACTCAACATCAGGAATGATTCAACACTAAGAAGTGTCACCCCGATTCCTATATTGTTAAGGTGAAAAATATGGATAGATGGATAGGTGAACGCCACACCAAGATTGGTGATAAGTTCAAAACAAGACGATTGACGCCACTAGCACAAGCCAGATAAGTCGTTTGAAACTTGTACGAGATATGAGAGGAAGCAACCTCACAAGAACAATGTTCATTAACAAATTTGGCAAAAGTCCTTTACAAATGAAAGAAAACAAATATTTATAGGCACATAGATGACCATTCAAATTTGGCATCTAGGTGTTCACACAATAATAAAAATGTTCACACTAATGTATTAAAATAGTTCATAAATTCGGCAGATTCATGCACTAATTTGAATGGACACTTTCTTCCCCCTTGGTTTGTGCATGAATGCTTAGTCATAAAGAAAGGCTTCAAGTGACTTGTATGTGCACCAAAAGGTTACATTCATCTCCTTGGGACGTTCATGCACTTGTATGGAACATGTATCTTCATAATTAAACACTTTAATGGCATGTAGGTTCATAAATGGCAGCATGAACCTAGTAAATTCGTTCTCCCCTTTGTGCATGCACTTAATTCAATCAATGTGTTGAATTATTGAGTTAATTCCTTCCCTTGGACGTTCTTGAACCCATCCATGCATGTGTAGTAGCCTATAGGTCAATTCAAAGTGTGAATATGTTCAAGGAGCTCTATGGTCAACATAGAATTAGTTGGCAGCTACTTCTTGGCAGAATAAGTGCCTTGGAAAGTTAGGAGACAGCCACCATACATGCACTTAAGCCATTCATGCATTCTATCATCCCGTGCATTTGATCCATTCATGGACTAGCCTTTAATATCCATACATGCATTCGACACATGCATGAATTTGTAGAAACATTGCATCTAGCCGTACATGCACCAGCATTTAATACTTCTTCATTCATGAGTGTGGAATGCCCAAAAGAGATCTTTCTTCATCCATACATTGTACCGTCCAAAGGGATGTACCTACATGAAATAAACAAGTCATTAAGACATCTCATGAACACTCATAAATTCGGCATGATGTGAACACATTAATGTCATGCATTAATTCGGCTATGTGAACATAATCAATTTATATAATGACAATGACATATTAATAAAAAATATTAATATAAGACAAGTTTAATGCTTAAATGAATATGTGCAAATTTTTATTTAATGTATTAAAGACAAAACCGAGTTTAAACTAAAATGAGCTAAGCTTTAGCTTGTGAGCTAAAGTTGAGCTGAGGCTAAACTCCTAAGCTAAAGTTGAGCTAAGGTTTAGCTTGTGAGCTGAATATGAGCTAGGAGTGAGCTCGGTTTAGCTTAGGCAAGTTGGATTGAGCTTGAATAAGCTGGATTTGAGCTGGACGGAGCTCGTGGAGCTGGAAACAAGCTGGAATCAGCTTGCCAACATGTCAATGCTTGGCTTGACAGACTTGTTCGATGAAGTTCGCGGGGCATGCTCGTATCAGAATCGGGGTGACACTTCTTAGTGTTGAATCATTCCTGACGTTGAGTTCGATTTCCATTTCCATCTTTTATATCTTTTTTCTTGTTAACCCAAACTGAGCCTTCTATCCTTCATCCATCTTTGCTACCCTTAATCGAACCTATACTAAACTTACCCTTCTTGAAACCTTCCGCTATCCTATTCTAATTCTTTTACTACTATTGCAAAAATCTGAGGCACGAACGACTTTCTCGAACTACGATCGGGCAACTACGTGAATTCGACTCATCTACCCAGGCCGGATCACATCATCTAGAGTTCGGCTAAGGTTTTACTCAATTAAGGTATGTATTGAGCTCGATTTTTTATAATTTCTACATTTTTGTAATTGTTGCTTGGTTGATGTGAGCAAATCCATGCCAATCAAGGAAACTGATTCAGAGGTCTTACCATTGGGACCTATTACCCGTTCTAAGACAAAAAAATTCAGGGAAGTTCTTTTCCTTACTCGTGCTACAATTCCAGATTCATTTGATCATGTTTATGCCTTAGAACATAGGCTCTATAATGTGTTGCATGCTGATATGTGACATATTTCGGTTATACTATTTCATTCTATGTGTTTAATTATGTATACATATTATGCTACATATGCTTGGGGATTGGTTTGATAGTGTTTGTATTGTTTTTAAGTTGTTTGGGTGTTAATAAATAAGTGTGCACTTGTTTACAACTTATTAGACTATGTTACATTTAGTCTACATAAACTTTGATAAGTATTTATGCCTTTTGGATTAGGTACTCGAAGGGACACTAGCTCAAGAGTGTATATGCAGCTCATCTATAGCTCAAGTTAGCTCAAAGTACTCTACACCAGCTCATCTTCAGCTCAAGATAGTTCAGAGTACTCTACACCAGCTCATGTCAGCTCACTCCACTTGTAGCTAGCTCGTTCTAGCTCAGTTTAGTTTCCGTCAGCTCAACTTCAGCAGGCAAGTCTAGACGTAGCTAAATAATGATTTACAAGTCGGGGACTATACCAGTGCACATGTGGTAGCCCAAGTGGCATCTGGTCATTCACACATCTGCGTGGCAGCTTGGGTGAGTGAGTACATTATTGGCCGAATTGGAGCAGCCCTTCCTTTTTCTTACTTGGTGTCAACTACAAGGATAAGATCAAGTAGTTTGTGTTTGAATTTCAAATTTCAAATACAAGGCTACCATACAATGCTGCCCATTTTAGGAGTTATTAGGAGTTTAAAATTTAAATTTTAAATCCTCTATTTTCAGACACACAAGGAAATTTGGCCATACACCTCTTGTTATTCATATATATGTGTAAAAACAAAGTAAGAAGGTAGACATTTTGAATAAAATATAATCTTTATGAGATTTTCTCTCAAACTTCAGTTTTTCACCGAACTTTCTTGGCATATCAGACTGTGTTTGTTGTGTCAATTTTACTTGATACTTCGGGTTCCTAGATTGCTATCTAGTGGGTCCAAGTCCGTTGATGAAGAACAGATTCGATTCGGGTTTGTTCAGCATATTGTACGAGTTCTTTCGAGTTCCTCATTTTTTTTTCTAAATTTCCAGTAATATTCTACATCAATCTACCATCTTTGAATGTTCAAGGCTGTCGTGTATGAAGCTTCAAGAATTCATCTTCAACCTTGATTCAAATCTGCCAAAAATTTTAGCCCTTTCTTTTTTTTCATTTTTTTCTTTGTTTCTTTTCTTAGTCCTAAGATTGTTCTGAGCCTAGAACATCCATTGTGTATTGTTTCTGATTGCAGGGAAGTGTTTGCTTCAATCCTAGATTCGCAACTTACAAGGAACGTTGTTTTCACCGAGCAACGCCCTTATCATATGGTAATCAGAGCAAATGTTCAATTTTAGCACGTTCTACACTGCAATGCCAAGAAAACAAACAAAAGTAAAAAAAAAGTTAAAAAAAACAAAACACAAACAATCAGTTTCGAATATTCAAAAAAAAAAGAAAAAGAAAAGAAACTTGTGCTAGTGCATGGAAATGAAGAAGGATGCTCAATTATGCCATGAATTGCTTGGAAATCAACCGAGACAACTTGTTCTTGTTTGTTCGGTGATAGGATCGTTGTAAGCATTTCTTTGCAGTAATTTGTGAATTTTCTGTTGCATTTTTTCTTCTTTCAGCCCTATTTTCATTTTAACCCTTTGTTTTCTTTATCCTTGTTGTTTATCTTGTAATTTTGACATAGTTAACAAGTCTGAACAATCGAGTTAGTTTCTTAAAGAACTGAATTACGAGAGATCAAGTGGAAAAGGAAAACTGAGCGTATGAGAATAGAAGGGAAGACAAAAAGAGCCATTCAAGCATTCTCCCAAGTGATGTGATCCGGCCTAGGTAGACGAGTCAAATTCACGTAGTTGCCCGATCGTAGTTTGAGAGAGTCGTTCGTACCTCTGATTTTAGAAATAGAAATGAAATGGATAGGTTTGGATAGCGGAAGGTTTTCAAAAGTTATGCAAAAGTGTAGTGATAGGTTTGGCTAAGGAAACAAGAAAGGATGTTGGATAGATGGGGGATGGAAAAACGATCTCAACGTCAGGAATGATTCAACACTAAAAAGTGTCACCCCGATTCCTATATTGTTAAGGTGAAAAGATGGATAGAAGGATAGGTGAACACCACACCAAGGTTGGTGATAAGTTCAAACAAGTCGGTTGACGCCACTAGCACAAGCTAGATAAGTCTTCGAAACTTGTACGAGATATGAGAGAAAGCAACCTTACAAGAACAATGTTCATTAACAAGTTTGGCAAAAGTCCTTTTACAATGAAATCAACAAACTATTTAAAGGCAATCATGTAGTAACCGAATGGACAAACTAGCTAGCTTAAAGACTAAGCAAATTCGGTCATGAATTAGCTAGAATGTTCTAGAATAAAAACATTAATTGACTAGGTCTTGATTCGGCTGATGGAAGTGTATTGGGCAGCTTCATGTATGAGCATAAACACTTGAATGAATGTGAAGCTTTGGAAGCCAAAGGGATTGTCTAGGTTCGGCCATGGGATGCATGTAGCTTCCAAAAGGTGTCACTTGGCAGAATAGGTGCTTAGAAATTCCAAAAGTCCTCCCACATACATTCGGCTATACATGGAACTTGGAAGGGAGCTTGAATTTGGACATACATGAACTTGCATCAAATGCCATGCATACATGCATGTGTGCCGTCCAAGGGAGATGCACCTTTCAATATGCATTAACCTTCCATGTACATGAATGTATGTCCTCCAAACATTGAACCGATCCATGCATGTATCTTCCCGTTCAATGAACATTCCCGTTCATGCACCTTGTCATGAATGAATCTTCCACATTCGGCTAACCTACATAATTAAATACAATAATTAAATAACACACAACTATTCATATAATTATAATTTAAAATAGTAACTAAACAACTTAATGACACTAACTAAATTTGGACATAATAATTATAAGTCAACTATCATATTAAATTCGGCTAGCTCAAATAGTCAAAACACTTAGTGAGCTGAGTTGAGCTAGGGAATTCGGCATGAGCTATAGCAAACTTAGTTAAAAGCTAAATTAAAACTTAGTTTATTGAAATGAAAAAGGAACGAGCTGAAATGAGCTAAAATCAAGCTCAAACGAGCTAAAACGAGCTCAAGTGAGCTGATGTGAGATGAATGGTGCATGGGGAGCTGGAGAGGAGCTGAAATCGGATTGCAAAATGGTGCATGGAATCTTCAAGGAGTTGTCCTTAGCTCCTCCAACATCATGGACCTTGTTATCATCCCAAATGCCCAACACAAAGGCTGATATAACATCTTGAATTTGCTTGGTTTGAGCTCGAGTCATGGGGCCTTTTGGAAGCTCGATTGATTCTTGGTGTGCATTCGAGGATGCCCCGGGTGTGCTCACATCATTCCCCCCGTCTTCAAAGTGACTTGTCCTCAAGTCGGGCCATTTGCTTGCGAAAAAGCATTCGTCGTCACTAAGCCCTTGGTTGTCGAATGGGGTAGAATGGCTCACAATAACCTGAAAGTCACACAATACTCGAAAGGAAAAAATATTAGTCACATGTCCTTCTTCTTTTTGGATAGGCCATTTCAAAGTTTCAACAACAAAATAAAGAAGAAGTTTAAGGAAACACCGAATTAAGAATATACAATCTCGCTCCAGCTTCTTAAGCCAAACTTGGGTAAATAAACCAATGCCGGGATCAAAAGTAAAAGTGGATCTTACCTTGTTCTTTGTTAAAAACAAACTAGATCCATGAAGTATTCGTGACTCAAAATTTTGAACAACAAAAGTCCACGACTCAAATTCTATGAACAATGATATAAAACCAAAACTTTGATTTAACATTTGTAACTTTTCACAAATCCACAACTTTATATTTAGATTTAAAGACAAAACATCAAATAAACACAAATGGTTTACACATCCATTCACACGAAATTCAAAAGGCTTGATTTCAAGTAATATTGATCCAGAGTAACAAAACTTTCGACAGTTAGAATCTCGAAAATAAAAAATCCTTGAATCAAGTCCGTTAATCATCAATAAAGAATAAAAATCACCAGGATCAAAAACGAAGTTTTTGCTTACCATTTCACATTGACTTGAATATTTATTGGCTGTCAACATGGTAGGAACATGAAACAAACTAAAGTTATGAGTATGCAAATGATGTTCGAATCCCTTAGACCATAGCATTAAACAACCATCATCAAAATCAAATGAACTAATCATTTTACAAGTCAACGTTTTATCACACAAATGAATCAAAGGAAAATTAGACATGCAAGTTTTTAAACATTCATATGTTTCAAATCTCGTCCACACATTTTCTCCACAATCAAGCAAACACAAAGGTTTATATAGCTCATTATCTTGCATAACCAAACCTTGCGATTGCCGATTAATGATTACTTCATCAACATACTCATCAACAACACATACTTTATGAGCAATGTTTTTGTTATCAGCACTTGAAACAATCAAATCATTACTAATCAAGAAAGAATAATCAACCATGTCATGGTACAAGTGCTTTTCAAAACCCAAAACATTAATAAAATTTCCGTCAACAATCGAATGAGGCTGATGTGTTTTAAAAACTTCAAAACTCATACCTTGCTTACCTTTTGGCGAAGGCGAACGAGGATTGTTAAGAATGTTACCTCTTTCAATCAACGTAAACCTTTTCTCCTCGGACAGGTATTGAAGTCGAAATTCTTTGCTCAGATCTTCAAAAACCTGAAAAGGTACAGCACGAGGAAATCTCACATGTAGGTTAGTAGGAACACTCCTCACTTTTTCTTGCTCTCTTGCATCTCTTTTTCTCATTTCTCTCTTCAGACCCAATTTCTTTTTCAATTTTCTTTTTCTTCTCACATTCTTTTTCAATTTCATTTTTCTTTTTCCTCTCATTTTCTTTTCTTTCACACTCATTTTCTTTTGTTTTTTTTCTTTTCTCGATTGCATTCAAAATTCTCTCATTTTCTCTCATAATATTTTCTTGTCTCTCTTTTCTTTTTATTTCTTTTTCTCGCTTCCTTTCTCTACAAAATGAAGATAAAACAAAAGAATCAAAATGAGATGAGCTTTGTCGGGTATGAATGGAATGATTTACATAGGATTCACGTTCACTCCTTCGTAAGGACTCCTTTGCAGATGATTTCTTTAAGGCATATGTCGAATAACTTATACTTTCTTTTTTATCATCTTGAAAGATCTCAGACTCAAAGTTTGCTTCTTTTTGTCTTGGATTCCTTGAGGAATAGGATTCACGATAAGAATCTCTTCTCGAACATTCATTGGATGTTCGTCTCCTTGGCACTCTCATTTCTGCCCTTTCACTTGGACTAATTTGCTCTCGTTGAGTTCTGGCTCGATGATCTAGTTTTTCTTGGATCGGCTCAATTCTTCGGTCGAGCATGCACTCCATCTCTTTCAACAAATACTGAAATTCAAATTCTGAAAATTCTTCTTGCAACATGATTTAGAAAAAAATGAATAAAATAGAACCAAATGATTAAATCCTCACCACAAACCTCACTATTTCACTCGAAAAGAAAATAATGGATGCACACTCCACTCGTGTTTGCACTCATTTTTTTAGGCTTTTTCAAACTCTCAAATGTTCTCACACACTCTAGCCTTTTACCACTCAAGCTTACTCTCGTAACCTCGTATTTTGTTTCTTTTAACTCGTCTAGGTGCCTTGGGGTCGGCTTCAAAATCGGTTACAAGGGTTAAGATGTATAGGTTACGGGTAGGCTAAAAGAAAATTTTTTTTTGGTGTAGTGTGGCGTTTTGGAAATTGGGGGGTTAAAATTTGATGAAAAGATTATTTTTGATATTGAAACAATGATAAACAGCAGAGAAGAAACTGAGCACTTCACTTTTTTCTTTTTTTTATAATTTCGTATTTTTTTCTTTCTTTTTTTTTACAACTTCAACATATCACTTTTACAAAGATAAAATGAAAATACAACTTAATTTTTTTATTTTTTTCACCACGAACCTATTTCAATCCTGATACAAACGTCGGCGCCTCTCGATTTACAAGCTCTGATACCAAATGATGTGATCCGGCCTGGGTAGATGAGTCAAATTCACGTAGTTGCCTGATCGTAGTTCGAGAGAGTCATTCGTACCTTGGATTTTAGAAATAGAAATGAAATGGATAGGTTTGGATAGCGGAAGGTTTTCAAAAGTTATGCAAAAGTGTAGTGATAGGTTCGGATAAGGAAACAAGAAAGGATGTTGGATAGATGGGGGATGGAAAAACGATCTCAACGTCAGGAATGATTCAACACTAAAAAGTGTCACCCAAATTCCTGTATTGTTAAGGTGAAAAGATGGATAGAAGGATAGGTGAACGCCACACCAAGGTTGGTGATAAGTTCAAACAAGTCGGTTGACGCCACTAGCACAAGCTAGATAAGTCTTCGAAACTTGTACGAGATATGAGAGAAAGCAACCTTACAAGAACAATGTTCATTAACAAGTTTGGCAAAAGTCTTTTTACAATGAAATCAACAAACTATTTAAAGGCAATCATGTAGTAACCGAATAGACAAACTAGCTAGCTTAAAGACTAAGTAAATTTGGTCATGAATTAGCTATAATGTTCTAGAATAAAAACATTAATTGACTAGGTCTTGATTCGACTGATGGAAGTGTATTGGGCAGCTTCATGTATGAGCATAAACACTTGAATGAATGTGAAGCTTTGGAAGCCAAAGGGATTGTCTAGGTTCGGCCATGGGATGCATGTAGCTTCCAAAAGGTGTCACTTGGCCGAATAGGTGCTTAGAAATTCCAAAAGTCCTCCCACATACATTTGGCTATACATGGAACTTGGAAGGGAGCTTGAATTTGGACATACATGAACTTGCATTAAATGCCATGCATACATGCATGTGTGCCGTCCAAGGGAGATGCACCTTTCAATATGCATTAACCTTCCATGTACATGAATGTATGTCCTCCAAACATTGAACCGATCCATGCATGTATCTTCCCGTTCAATGAACATTCCCGTTCATGCACCTTGTCATGAATGAATCTTCCACATTCGGCTAACCTACATAATTAAATATAATAATTAAATAACACACAACTATTCATATAATTATAATTTAAAATAGTAACTAAACAACTTAATGACACTAACTAAATTTGGACATAATAATTATAAGTCAACTATCATATTAAATTCGGCTAGCTCAAATAGTCAAAACACTTAGTGAGCTGAGTTGAGCTAGAGAATTTGGCATGAGCTGTAGCAAACTTAGTTAAAAGCTAAATTAAAACTTAGTTTATTGAAATGAAAAAGGAATGAGCTGAAATGAGCTAAAATCAAGCTCAAACGAGCTAAAATGAGCTCAAGTGAGCTGATGTGAGATGAATGGCGCATGGGGAGCTGGAGAGGAGCTGAAATCGGATTGCAAAATGGTGCATGGAATCTTCAAGAAGTTGTCCTTAGCTCCTCCAACATCATGGACCTTGTTATCATCCCAAATGCCCAACACAAAGGCTGATATAACATCTTGAATTTGCTTGGTTCGAGCTCGAGTCATGGGGCCTTTTGGAAGCTCGATTGATTCTTGGTGTGCATTCGAGGATGCCCCGGGTGTGCTCACATCACCAAGTGAAACACGAGTGTTGAGTGTAATTAATGAGCGATCTTTCCTTGGAGTGATCTGTGAGGAATTTTGTTGAGTGTGTTGTTGTGTGAGGTCCTTTTCATTATTTTACTAACATATATTATTACTTTCTATTTGTTTCTAGTGTTTATAATGGCAGGTTCGAATGAAAGCAATCCGAATGACCAGCCCCCAAACTTGCAAATGCAAGCCATTACACATGAACTTCAGCGTCTTTTAAGATAAGAATTGGAGCCTTTACAGTCTCAAATGGATGGATTAGATGGGGGTGGTTCCCAATCTGTCCATGAAGAGGAGATAATTTGTCGAACATTAAAGTTGCCATTCCATCTTTTCAAGGACGAACAGATCCTGATGCTTATCTCGCTTGGGAAAGCAAAGTCGAGCATGTTTTCGAGTATTACAAATACTCAGAACAAAAGAAGGCTTGTTTGGCTGCAATGGAATTCACTGATTACGCTTTGATCTGGTGGGATCAATTGTTAATCAGTCAGAGACGCACCGGTGAAGGTCCAGTGAGAACGTGGAATGAAATGAAGCAAATCATGCGAAGGAGATTTGTTCCTTCTCATTATCACCGTGACTTATTCTAGAAGTTGCAGACATTGAAACAGGGGAGTAGGAGTGTTGAAGACTACTACAAGGAAATGGAAATGTCCATGATGCGAGCCAACATTATTGAGGATCGAAAGGCTACTATGGCACGTTTTCTTGCAGGGTTGAATTCTGAGATTGCTAACATTGTTGAATTGTAGAATTATGTTGAATTGGATGACATGGTGCATATGGTGATCAAAATTGAGTGACAACAACGTAGAAAAGCTTCTACTTGAGGTAATACCCATTTAAATCTTTTTCAAATCCATTGTATACTCCTAACAATGCTAGGAAACAAGTACCATAACTGCCACTACGGATTCGAGATCCAAGCGAATCCAGCAAACCGAAACCTCCCGTTGCTGATAATGGGCGTGGCAAACTACTAGTGGTGGCACAAGAACGATCAAGAGAAATTCTGTGCTTTAAGTGCCTTGGTCGAGGACATGTTGCTAGCCAATGTCCTAATCGAAGGACCATGATAATGTTAGAGAGTGGTGAAATTGAGTCTGAATCTAAGGAAGACGAGCATGGCACCCCTCCAGTGAATGTTGAAGAAGATAATGACAATGTGCAGATGTTTGCCACCAGTGAAGCACTTGTTGTCAAAAGGAGTCTAAATACTCAACCAATTCAGGAAGAACAACAATGAGAAAACATCTTTCACACGAGATGCCTTGTCAATGATAAGGTATGTGTTGTAATTATCGATGGTGGAGTTGCACTAATGTTGCTAGTTCTGTGATGGTTGAAAACTTAGGTTTGAAGACGACAAAACATCCCAATCCTTACAAATTACAGTGGCTGAATGATGGTGGAGAAATTAAAGTGACTAAGCAAGTTTTAGTGTCATTTGCCATTGGAAAATACAAGGACGAAGTACTCTAGAATGTCATTTAGATGGTTGCAAGCCATTTGTTATTGGGTCGTCCATGGCAATTTGACAAGAAGACGACGCATGATGGCTTTACGAACATATATTCTTTTATGCATGCAGGAAAGTAGATCACCTTAGCACCTTTAACCTCAAGTCAAGTGCAAGAAGATCAAGTAAGGTTGCGAAAGAATATCGAGGAAGTTCATGGGAAAAAGAAGATGAATGTGTACGCAAGCAGCAAGGAAATCAGAAAATGTCTTTCCTCTCAGCAATCTATGCTTATTTTGTTGTTTAAAGATCATTGTTTATTGTCTGAGATTCCTAGTGATTTGCCTGCTTCTATTTCATATCTTTTGTAGGAATTTAAAGATGTGTTTTCGGATGAAACACCTAAAGGCTTACCCCCTCTTTGTGGCATTAAGAACCAGATTGATTTTATTCCAAGTGCTACGATTTCGAATAGACCAGCATACAGAAGTAACCCCGAAGAGACGAAGGAACTTCAACGATAAATTTCTAAGTTGTTGGACAAAGGTTAGATTCGAGAGAGTCTGAGTCCATGAGTTGTGCCAGTGTTGTTGGTGCTGAAGAAAGATGGAACATGGAGGATGTGTGTTGATTGTCGATCCATGAATCAGATTACAATCAAGTATCGACACACCATCCCTCGACTCGATGACATGTTGATGCAAGCGCGCCCAGCGAACCCCGTCAGTCAAGTCTTCTTAGTTGAGCCTTGCATTGCTGGCAAGCTGATCCCAGTTCATTTCTAGCTCCACGAGCTCCGACCAGTTCAAATTCAGCTCATTTGAGCTCGATCCAGCTCAATACTTTAGTCTTTAATTGTGTCTTGTTTAATTAAATGCATCTTTAGTTAATGTCATGCATAATTGATTTACATATTTTTAATTATGACATGTATTATGTGTTCTGCATTTAATAAAGTCATGCATTATGTAACTCCCATGTTAGTTTAAGTCAACGTCATTAAATTAAGTCTTGCATTAAGTAACTCATTTGTTCATTTAGTTTGCATTTTAAACCATGCATTTAAGCATCTTAGTTTAATAAATGAGTTGTAATGTGTGTTATGTTTAATAAGTGTTTATATGTGTTTAATAAGCTCATTTTAATGTGTGCAGGAGTCTTTTCGAGTCATAACCGTTACAATTCAAGGCTGTTACAAATTAAATAAAGTGACTTTTTAAGTCATTTTCGGTTACAAATGAAGTGGCTGTTACAAAGAAGGTTTATACATCATTTAAAGGAGGTTTAAGGAGCATTTAATCATCCAAATTAATTTTGGCAGCAACCTTTCCACTACCAGCCGTTTTTTCCATTTCAAAGGTTATTTCAAGCATTCAAACATCATTAAGGAGCTGATTAAGAAGATGGTGACCATTCGGCTGACCAAAGGCTAACTCAAGAGTCATTTTTCAAGCACTTAAAGTCTTTCATTCAGCTGAATTAAAGTGAATTCAAGGATGGAGTTATTTGGCTCAAGAATGTGAAAAGACTTGAGTTTAATTTCAGCTTTTAATTAGCACATTAAATTGAATGTTTGTGACCATTCAGCTAGCCTATTTTAGCACTATAAATAGGTAAAATTAGCCTTTGTAAAGGGATCTTTTTGCTTAGTTTAAAACATTATTGAACTTATATGAAATTTGTGAGATTTCTTCCTCTCATATTTCGTTGAAGAACTCGTTGGCTTATCTAGGTTACTAGTGGCGTCAACCTGCCTTCTTCTTTATCTTGAACTTATCACTATCAAATAGTGTGGCGTTCACCCTTACACCAAGGTTCCTACTTTGCTAAGTAGCGGGTCGAGGTTCTCCTATTCTCCATCCAACCACCTAGAAAACTTATAAGCATTTGGGTCGATATTTTCTAATATTGGTTCGTGTTTGTTTTTGAGATAATTTTCATTCCATTCCATTCCATTCCATATTTTTGTTTCATCATAATTGAACCATCAATTCACTTCACATCCGTTGTTGGTTATTCAATTACTATATTTTTTTATTTCCATATTTTTTATTTTTCTATAACCAAACCTACATAAACTTCATAACCATAAACCCATCTTTAAACCTTTTTTTTTTACATAGCTTCTGCCATTATTCACTTAAAACATCCTTTGAACAAACTGAACGATACTTCTTCGTAGACGATTAGGCAAACTCACATACGACTCTACTCACCCTGAGGTGGATCGTATCACATGCTGGATGAGTTATGCAGAGCGATTATCTTCTCTAAAATTGATCTGAAGAATGGATATCATTAGATTCGCATGAGAGAAGGCGATGAGTGGAAGACAGCCTTCAAGACAAAGCTAGGTTTGTACGAATGGTGATGCAAGCATGCCCCACGTAACAGCTAGCTCGAGCAAAGACTCCATGGTGCTACCTCAAGTTCCTGTCACTCGATCTCGAGCCAAGGTGTTTAAAGAGTATATTGCAGCTTTTGTGGCTCAACTTTGGGATGAAACATTACCGTACAATTGCCTACAAGTCCAGTTCAGCTCACTGAGCTCACCACCAGCTCAAGTCAGCTCATATTCAGCTCAAAACCAACTCACTAGCTTGGAATTCAGCTCACTTCCAGTTCCTCAGCTTGGGCCTAGCTCACTACCAGCTCACGAGTCCAAGCCCAGCTCAGTTTTAGCTCATGAGCTAAACTTCAGCTCATGAAGTCCAACTTTGACTTCATTTATTTTCTATTGACTTAAATTTAATAAGCCTATTAAAAGTTATTTAATATGCTATAAAATAAATAGTGTTCATATTAGTAGTTTAATTATGTCTTAAAATGCTTAAATTATGATAATTAAATTTAGTCACAGCCGAATTTAATTCTTTTTCTTATGTTCACATTAACCGAAATTCTCACTTGTCTTGTGTAGGGACACCAATGGACACATGAGGTTTGAAGAGACATCACTCTTGGAGGGTGCATTGATACGAGCTCGCCTCAACTTGAGTTGAGTCGTTTGTAGATTGTCGATCGTCTTCGAGAAAGCTTCATCGGAAATAGAAGGAACGGTAAATTCGGATTGAGTTAAGGGAAGTTGAGGAAATGGACGTAATGGTATGAAAGGTAAGAATGAAATGGTATTATGAAATGGTACGAACGGAATGGCCAGTTTAGGTACAATTTGGAAAATGAAGAGATAGGGTCGAACAAAAAGAAGTGCAAACAAGAACCAATACCGATTTGGTATCGACCCGTTGTTTATAGGCTCTCTTTAGTTCGGTTTGGGTATGGTAAAGGGAAACCTCGACCCACTATCTAACAAGATAGGAACTTCGGTATAAAGGGTTTTGAACGCCACACTAAAATTAGTGATAAGTTTGGTTTCATAAAGAAAGAGGTTGACGCCACTACTAGGTAGATAAGCCAACGAAAATCTTAAACGAGACTTAGAGAAGAAGTTCTTACAAGAAAAAAATTTAGTTTTTATAAAATTTGCCAAAAGTCCTTTACAAAGTAACACAAGCCAAATTTATAGTGAATACAAAGGATAGCCGAATAGGCTCTTGAGGTAGCTAAATGGTTAGATGAAAATTCCAGAATTCCTAATGAAGCTTCCTTGAAGTTTCTTGTGCATGGAGAACGGCAAGGGGCAGCTTCTAGATGCCTTGATTTAATAGGAAAACGGAATGGATTGTTTGGGAGCTGAAATGCAATCAATAGGTTCAGCCAAATGCTTGAATTTGATTTAATGCTACTGCTTGGTTCATCCGAATGTACATATGATTAAGGAGCTGTCTAAAGCACTTCAATAGTCTTAGAATGTGAACAAACTGATTTGAACAGCCACACATGTGTGAACAAACAAAACTGAACAGCCCTTGGTGTGAAAGGAATAATCGGGTGGGTGTGAACAGCTGTAATTTGCCTTGGGTAGCCAACCGATCTTCTTGAAGAGTTGCAAGGGTTGGCCGAATGGTCACTTAGGGAACACCAAATGATCAGCACACCATCTTTAAATCATCCATGCACCTATGCCGTCCAAGGGGTAATGTACCTACAACAATTAAAGCAGCAAATTAAATCCCTTTTAGACACATTAATTCGGCAACATAAAACAAATAAATCCTGCACCATAAATTAGGCTGGACATAATTAATATTTGTAATAGTTAAGACATATTTAATTGGTCCTATTTAATGAAGCACTTAATTTAGAACATAATTAAAACATGTCCAGATTATGACAAATTAATTATTAAAACTAAATAACTAATTTAACTAACAGCAACTTAAATGATTTATTCCAGCATAATAAACTCAATAATGAAATGAGCTGAAAAGAGCTCGTTGAGCTAAGTTATGTTGAAGTTGAACTGATTTGAGCTGATTTGAGCTTGAAGGAGAATGCATGGGTCGCTCGGCTTGCTGGTCCAAAAGCTTTCGATAAGTCCAGCAACGGTTTCACCCCAAACTCTATCAACTAATGCTGTTGTTGCGACTTTGAATCTCTTTGCTCGAGCTCAAGTAATTGGTCCTACAGGCAACTCGAGAGGATCTATATTGGCAACTGGCAGCTCGGGAGGTGTGGTCGTATCATGCATGGACGGCTAAGGTGCATGGACACTCAAGATGCATGAATCGGTTAAATGCATGAATGGCAAGGTGCAATGATTCCAAAGGTTCATGAATGACCAAGGACCATGAATGTTGTGCTACCTCTTCATCTACACAAGTGACTATTTGGTCAAAGGGACATAATACATGCATGAGATGGTTGGCCGAATGTCTTCCTCCATGAACCTCTATATTCCGTTCACATTGTGATCACACAACAAGTCCTTTTGGTTCACCATGTTCACACCTATGGACTCTTCAGGTTTCGGCATTCACACCTATTTTGGCCCTTGGATTTACATCATTTAATTCATCACTTTTGGCTAAAGGTTGTCACTTAATTGCTTCATTAAACAAAGGAGGCCGAACCTAGCAAGTGTTCCTTGGAGCTTCATTCATTCACTTATTATTTCTCAAGCATGAAACATTCATAATTCATGTTCCATAGCTGAATCTAGTCATGCACATTAAGAGTTAATTTTCTAGAATTTTCTTTTACTTAATTTGTAAGTATGAAAGGCCATTCGGCTACCTAGACTTTAGGCCTATAAATACTTGTTAATTTTCCATGTAAAAGAACTTTTAACTCTTTTGTTAATGTTATGCTGCCAAAATTGTGAGGCAACTTTTTCTCCATTTCGTTCAAAGATTCGATTGGCTTTCCTAGTGTTCTAGTTGTGTCAACCGTTTCCTTTGTCGAATCTAAACTTATCACTACCCATAGTGTGGCGTTCGAATATACTGAGGTTCCTATCGTGTTAGATAGTGGGTTGAGGTTTCCTTTTCCAATCCTTAACCAAACTTAAAGGGTTTAAAAACAACGAGTCGATACCATTTCGGTATTGGTTGTTGTAAGCACCTTTATTAGTTCAAATCCGTTTCTTCTTTACCAAATCAAACCTAAATCGACCAATTCGTTCATACCCCTTCGTTCATACCATTTCATTCCTACCATTTCGTTCATACCACTCTTTCTACTTCGACCATTCCTTCAATTCAACTAAACCTAACATAACTTCTTATCGACGATCGGGCAATCACTAATACGACTCGACTCACCTGAGGCGGATCGTATCAGATGGTTGGTGATGCCTTTTGGTTTAACTAATATACACCTAGTACTTTTTGTGTTTGATGAATCATGTTTTGCAATTTTTATTGGAAAGTTTTGTGTTGTATACTTTGATGACATTTTAATTTATAGCAAGACTTTGCAGGATCATGTAGAACATTTGAGAGCTGTTCTGCATACTTTGCGAGAAAAAAAGTTGTTTGGAAATATGGAGAAATGTGTGTTTTGTACTGACAAACTTACATTTCTTGGTTATATTGTTAGTTCACAGGGTGTTGAAGTCGACCCTGAGAAGGTTAAGGCGATCCAAGAATGGCCACGATCGACATCGATTAGTCAGGTTAGATTGTTTCATGGTTTAGCTAGTTTCTACCGTCAGTTTGTTCCCCATTTTAGTTCTATTACTGCCCCCTTAACTGGGATTATAAATAAGAATTCAGTCTTCTCATAGGGTAAAGAACAAGAGGACACCTTTCTGAAAATTAAGGACTGTTTAACAAAAGTGCCTGTTTTAGCATTACTTGATTTTGATAAATTGTTTGAAATTGAATGTGATGCTTCTAGGGTTGGTATAGGTGCTGTTTTGTCACAGGCAAAGAGACCCGTTGCATATTTCAGTGAGAAACAATGTTGAATTATCCTGTCTATGACAAGGAAATGTATGCACTGATCTAGGCTTTGGAGACTTGGCAGCATTATTTGTTGCCTAAGGAGTTTACGATCCACACTGACCACGAGGCTTTATGATATATCACAGGTCAGCATAAATTGAACAAATGACATGCTAAATGGGTTGAATTCTTAAAATCTTTTCCTTATGTCATTCGATACAAAAAGGGAAAAGATAATATCGTTGCTGATGCATTATCACACAGATATGCACTTTTGAGTTATCTTGATTCATATTTGATTGGATTTGATATATTCGTGAGTTATTCTCTGATGATCCTGATTTTAGAGGTAAGTATAATGCTTGTGAGAAAGGTGCAGATGGAAAGTTCTACAGGCATGATGGTTATCTTTTCAAAGAAAGCAGGTTATGCATTCCACAGGGTTCAATGCATGATATACTGATTCGTGAGGCGCATAAAGGTGGATTGATGGGTCATTTTGGAGTCACGAAATTGTTACAGACATTGAAGGAGCATCTATTCTAGCCTAAGATGCGCAGGGATGTTGGACAGTACTGTGAACATTGTGTGACATGTAAGAAAGCAAAATCGAGGGTTTCACCATATGGTATGTATTTACCTTTACCTATTCCAGATTCCCCTTGGACTGATATTTCGATGGACTTTGATGTGATCCGGCTCGGGTGGTTGAGTCGAATTCACGTAATTATCTGATCGTAGTTCGAGAGAGTTGTTTGTGCCTCAAATTTTAATAATAAAAGTAAAATAATAGAATAGAATAAGTGGAAGGTTTCAAGAAGGGTAAGTTTAGTAATAGGTTCGGTTATGTGTAGCAAAGATGGGTGATGGATAAATGGTTCGGTTTGGTTAACAAGAAGGAAAGTTGAAAGATGGGGGATGGAAAAACGAACTCAACGTCAGGAATGATTCAACACTAAGAAGTGTCACCCCGATTCCTATATTGTTAAGGTGAAAAGATGGATAGAAGGATAGGTGAACGCCACACCAAGATTGGTGATAAGTTCAAACAAGAATGATTGACGCCACTAGCACAAGCCAGATAAGTCGTTCGAAACTTGTACGAGATATGAGAAGAAGCAACCTCACAAGAACAATGTTCATTAACAAATTTGGCAAAAGTCTTTTACAAATGAAATCAACAAACTATTTATACTAGTTTCTTATGCTAGCCAAATAGTCCATTCATGAACTTAACAATTAAGTAATGTACCTAATTAAGACATGAAACTTTCTAGAAAAATGACCAATGGCATTCTTGTCCATGTTCGGCCGAATGGGAGGTGAGTGGGCAGCTTCATGTATGAGCAAGCTTTGGAAGCCAATTGGATTGTCTAGGTTCGGCCATGGGATGCATGAAACTCTCAAGGGGTGTCTCTTGGCTGAATAGGTGCTTAGAAAACTCCAAGGGTCCTCCTACATGCATCGGTTGTACATGGAACTTGGAAGGGGGCTTGAACCTAGCCGTACATGCACTTGCATTAATTACCCTCCATTCATGCATGTGTGCCGTCCAAGGGAGATGCACCTTTCAATATGCATTAACCTTCCATGTACATGAATGTATGTCCTCCAAACATTGAATCGAACCATGCATGAATCTTCCCGTTCAATGAACATTCCCGTTCATGCACCTTGCATTAAATGCCATGAATGTATCTTCCCAAATTCGGCTAACCTACAAAATTAAATAACAAAATTAAATAACACACAACTATTCATATAATTATAAATTAAAATAATAACTAAATAACTTAATAACACTAACTAAATTTAAACACAATAATTATAAGTCAACTTATAATAAATTCGGCTAGCTCAAATAGTCAAAAATACTTAGTGAGCTAAATTGAGCTAGGGAATTTGGCATGAGCTGTAACAAACTTAGTTATAAGCTAGATTAAAACTTAATTTATTGAAATGAAAAAGGAATGAGCTGAAACGAGCTAAATTCGAGCTCAAACGAGCTAAAAGGAGTTCAAGTGAGCTGATGTGAGCTGAATGGCGCATGGGGGAGCTGGAGAGGAGCTGAGATCGGATTGCCAAATGGTGCATGGAGTCTTCAAGGAGTTGTTCTTAGCTCCTCCAACGTTATGGAGCTGGTTATCATCCCAAATGTGCATCACAAAGGCTGATATAGCATCTTGAAGTTGTTTGGTTCGAGCTCGGGTCATGGGACCTTTTGGAAGCTCGATTGATCCTTGGTGTGCATTCGAGGATGCCCCGGGTGTGCTCACATCATTCCCCCGTCTTCAAATCGACTTGTCCTCAAGTCGAATTCTGCATCAAAAGGGGATAAATCTGATACGTTAAAACTAGCACTTATGTTGTATTCTCCCGGTAAGTCAAGTTTATATGAGTTCTCATTAATGCGTTCAAGCACTTGGAAGGGTCCATCTCCTCGAGGAAGTAACTTGGAACGTCGCTGAGCTGGAAATCGTTTCTTGCACATATGAACCCAAACCCAATCACCGGGTTCAAATATGACTCTCTTTCGTCCCTTGTTTGCTTGCTGCACGTAAGACTTAGTTCTTGCCTCTATATTAGCTCGCACTTGTTGGTGTAGCCTCTTCACGAAATCGGCCTTTTTCCTAGCATCAGAATGAATCAATTGGTTATTAGGTAAAGAGACTAAGTCTAAAGGAGTTATTGGATTAAACCCATAGACCACTTCAAAAGGTGTATGTTTGGTTGCTGAATGGACCATTCTATTATAGGCAAACTCAATATGGGGCAAACAATCTTCCCATGATTTCAAATTCTTACGAATGATAGCCCGCAGGAGAGTAGAAGGTACTCGATTGACCACTTCAGTTTGTCCATCCGTTTGAGGATGACAAGTAGTTGAAAACAATAATTTGGTTTCGAGTTTACCCCAAAAAGATCTCCAAAAATGGCTAAGGAATTTTGCGTCTCGATCTGACACAATAGTTCGCGGCACTCCATGTAAACGAACAATGTCCCTAAAGAAAATGTTAGAAATGTGTACGGCATCATCAGTTTTTGCACAAGCAATAAAATGTGACATTTTAGAAAATCGATCTACAACTACAAATATAGAATCCTTTCCCGTTTTGGTTCGGGGCAAATCGAGGATGAAATCCATGGATATATCCGTCCAAGGGGTTTTAGGTATTGGTAATGGTAAGTAAAGTCCATGGGGTTGGATCTTGGATTTTGCTCATTTGCATGCCAAACATCGCTCGCAAACCCGCTCCACGTCTCGCCTCATCCTAGGCCAATAAAAATGTTCGTTAAGGGTGGCTAATATCTTGCTAACTCCAAAATGTCCCATGAGTCCTCCACTATGTGCTTCTTGCATAAGCAAATCCCGAACAGAGCTTTGTGGAACACAGAGCTTACCTTCCTTGAATAGAAACCCATCAAACCTATAAAATTTCTCAAATGCAACATGCTCACAAGCAGAATAGATTTCTCCAAAATGAACATCGTTAGCATACAATTCTTTTAAGAAAGAAAACCCAAGCAATTTTGATTCAAGAGTAGAAAGTAAGGTATACCTCCGCGATAGGGCATCAGCTACCATGTTGTCTTTACCTTTCTTGTACTTAATTACATAGGGAAATGACTCAAGGTACTCGACCCACTTAGCGTGCCTCTTGTTCAACTTGTTTTGACCCTTTATATGTTTCAAGGATTCGTGATCGGAATGGATTACAAACTCTTTTGGCCACAAATAATGTTGCCAAGTTTCAAGAGCCCGTATTAATGCGTACATTTCTTTGTCGTAGACCGGATAATTGAGTGGGGCTCCACTAAGCTTCTCACTAAAATAGGCAATGGGTCGTCCGTCTTGGGTTAATACAGCTCCAATACCCACACCGGATGCATCACACTCAAGTTCAAAGGTTTTCGAAAAATCTGGCAAAGCAAGTAAAGGTGCATTAGTAAGACAATTTTTAATCTTAATAAAAGACCTCTCTTGCTCATCTTCCCAATGGAACGCGGAGTCTTTTTTTATCACACTTGTTAAGGGTGCAGCCAATGTGCTGAAATTGGGCACAAATCGCCGATAGAAGCTTGCCAATCCATGGAAGCTTCGAACTTGGCTAATGGATGTAGGCCTCGGCCACTCTTGAATCGCCTTTATTTTCTCTTGGTCGACTTTCAAACCTTGTGCACTAACTACAAAACCAAGAAAGATAACTTTGTCAGAACAAAAAGTACATTTCTTAAGATTAGCAAAGAGAGTTTCCTTACGCAATGTTTCAAGAATAGATTTGAGGTGTATTACGTGATCTTCCAAAGTCTTGCTATATATGAGGATATCATCGAAATAAACAACACAAAACTTACCAATGAAGGATCTCAACACATGGTTCATGAGCCTCATAAAAGTACTAGGAGCGTTGGTTAAGCCAAATGGCATGACCAACCACTCATACAAACCATGTCTCGTTTTGAAGGCAATTTTCTACTCGTCGCCTTCTCGCATACGAATCTGGTGATATCCGCTTTTTAGATCGATCTTGGAGAATAGTTTGGCTCCACTTAGTTCATCTAGCATGTCATCTAGTCGCGGAATCGGATGTCGATATTTGATAGTGATTTTATTCACAGCACGACAATTGACACACATTTGCCAAGTACCATCCTTTTTCGGCACCAAGAGGACTGGCACGACGCAGAGGCTAAGACTTTCTCTAATATAGCCTTTTTTCATCAATTCATTAACTTGCCGTTGTAGCTCTTTAGTTTCTTCGGGATTCGTTCTATAGGCAGGCCGATTTGGAATTATCGCTCCCGACACAAAATCGATTTGGTGCTCAATTCCTCGAAAAGGTGGTAATCCATTAGGAGTCTCTTTCGGGAAAACATCTTGGAAATCCTGCAAAAGACTCAAAATAGAAGACGGCAAGTCCTCGGGCAATTCGTTAGTGCTAAAAAGATTTTCCTTGTACAGGAGTACAAGAATGGTTTGTTTTGATAGTAATGCTCTCCTAACTTCTCTTTTTTTTTGCAAACAGAATTTTTTTCTATTCTCTTTTTCTTGCTCCTCTTTTTCTTTTCTCACTTGTTCTTTTTTTTCTTTTGCTATTTTTGCATTCTTTTTCTCGATTTTCTTTTCTTTTTCATTTTCTTTTCTTTTTTCACATACATTCTTTTCTTTTTCTCTCAACTGATTTACAACAGACTTCATTCTCGTTTGATCCTCGAACACTTGTTTTGGCGTCAATGGTACCAAAGTAATATTCCTTCCTTGATATTTGAATGTATACCGATTGGTATACCAGTCGTGGGTGACTCTTCGATCGTATTGCCACGGCCTCCCAAGCAATAGATGTCCCGCGTGCATGGGAACAACATCACAAAGTACCTCATTCTTGTACTTACCAATTGAAAAAGAAACAAGTACTTGTTTGGTTACCTTGATTTCGCCACCATCATTGAGCCATTGGAGTTTGTAAGGGCTCGGATGTTTGGTGGTGGTCAAGCCTAATTTCTCCACCATTAAAGTGCTTGCCACGTTGGTACAGCTTCCACCATCGATGATCAAACTACAGACTTTCCCTTGAACTTGGCATCGAGAATGGAAGATATTCTCCCGTTGTTGTTCATTTTCAGGACTTTGAATACTGAGGCTTCTTTTAACAACGAGAAGCTTTTTGGCTTGTGCCATGTTGAACAATAAGGATAATTAGAATCCTCACCACAAACCCCACTATTTCACTCGGAAAAAAATAATGGATGAGCACTCCACTCGTGTTTGCACTCGTTTTAGGCTTTTTCAAACTCTCAAATGATCTCACACACTCTAGCCTTTTACCACTCAAGCTTACTCTCGTAACCTCGTATTTTGTTTCTCTTGACTCGTCTTGGTGCTTTGGGGTCGGCTTCAAAATCGATTACAAGGGATAAGATATATAGGCTATGGGTAGGCTAAAAGAAAAAAAATTTTCTTTGGTGTAGTGTGGCGTTTTGGAAATGGGGTTAAAATTGATGAAAAGAATATAAAACGATCGGAAGAAATATAAAATAATAAAATCAAACTTGATCACTTCACTTTTTTTTTTATAATTTCGTATATTTTTTTTACAACTTTCAATATAGCACTTTACAATGATAAAAACGAAAATACAAAATTTTTTTGTTCGAATTTTTTTCAATTTTTTTTCAATTTTTTCTATGAACCTAGTTCGATCTTGATATGAACGTCGGCGCCTCTTGATTTACAAGCTCTGATACCAAATGATGTGATCTAGCTTTGGTGGTTGAGTCGAATTCACGTAATTGCCCGATCGTAGTTCGAGAGAGTCGTTCATGCCTCGAATTTTAATAATAAAAATAAAATAATGGAATAGAATAAGCGGAAGGTTTCAAGAAGGGTAAGTTTAGTAATAGGTTCGGTTATGTGTAGCAAAGATGGGTGATGGATAAATGGTTCGATTTGGTTAATAAGAAGGAAAGTTGAAAGATGGGGGATGGAAAAACGAACTCAACGTCAAGAATGATTCAACACTAAGAAGTGTCACCCCGATTCCTATATTGTTAAGGTGAAAAGATGGATAGAAGGATAGGTGAACGCCACACCAAGATTGGTGATAAGTTCAAACAAGAATGATTGACGCCACTAGCACAAGCCAGATAAGTCGTTCGAAACTTGTACGAGATATGAGAGGAAGCAACCTCACAAGAACAATGTTCATTAACAAATTTGGCAAAAGTCTTTTACAAATGAAATCAACAAACTATTTATACTAGTTTCTTATGCTAGCCGAATAGTCCATTCATAAACTTAACGATTAAGTAATGTACCTAATTAAGACATGAAACTTTCTAGAAAAATGACCAATGGCATCCTTGTCCATGTTCGACCGAATGGGAGGTGAGTGGGTAGCATCATGTATGAGCAAGCTTTGGAAGCCAATGGGATTGTCTAGGTTCGGCCATGGGATGCATGAAACTCTCAAGGGGTGTCTCTTGGTCGAATAGGTGCTTAGAAAACTCCAAGGGTCCTCTTACATGCATCGGTTGTACATGGAACTTGGAAGGGGGCTTGAACCTAGCCGTACATGCACTTGCATTAATTACCCTCCATTCATGCATGTGTGCCGTCCAAGGGAGATACACCTTTCAATATGCATTAACCTTCCATGTACATGAATGTATGTCCTCCAAACATTGAACCGAACCATGCATGAATCTTCCCGTTCAATGAACATTCCCGTTCATGCACCTTGCATTAAATGCCATGAATGTATCTTCCCAAATTCGGCTAACCTATAAAGTTAAATAACAAAATTAAATAACACACAACTATTCATATAATTATAAATTAAAATAATAACTAAATAACTTAATAACACTAACTAAATTTGAACACAATAATTATAAGTCAACTTATAATAAATTCGGCTAGCTCAAATAGTCAAAAACACTTAGTGAACTAAATTGAGCTAGGGAATTCGGCATGAGCTGTAACAAACTTAGTTATAATCTAGATTAAAACTTAATTTATTGAAATGAAAAAGGAATGAGCTGAAACGAGCTAAATTCGAGCTCAAACGAGCTAAAACGAGCTCAAGTGAGCTGATGTAAGCTGAATGGCGCATGGGGGAGCTGGAGAGGAGCTGAGATCGGATTGCAAAATGGTGCATGGAGTCTTCAAGGAGTTGCTCTTAGCTCCTCCAACTTTATGGAGCTGGTTATCATCCCAAATGCGCATCACAAAGGCTGATATAGCATCTTGAAGTTGCTTGGTTCGAGCTCAGGTCATGGGACCTTTTGGAAGCTCGATTGATCCTTGGTGTGCATTCGAGGATGCCCCGGGTGTGCTCACATCAGACTTCGTATTGGGATTGCCTCGAACTAGGATAGGTAGAGACAGTATATTTGTTGTGGTTGATAGGTTCTCGAAGATGGCACATGTTATTGCCTGCCATAAGACTGACGATGCTGTTAATGTGGCTAACTTGTTCTTTAGAGATATTGTGCGTTTGCATGGTATACCTAGGTCAATAGTTTCTGATAGGGATGTAAAGTTTTTGAGTCATTTTGGAGGACTCTTTGGAGCAAACTAGGTACAAAACTTATGTTTTCTACTACTTGTCATCCCCAGACTGATGGACAAACTGAGGTTGTTAACGGAGTTTTATCTACTTTACTTTGTTCCATCATTAAAAAGAACATAAAAACTTGGGAAGATTGTTTCCACATGTCAAATTTGCTTATCACTGATGTGTTTCGGCCCAGGTAGATGAGTCGAATTCACGTAGTTGTCTGATCGTAGTTCGAGAGAGTCGTTCGTGCCTCAGATTTTAGTAATAGTAGTAAAAGAATTAGAATAGGATAAGTGGAAGGTTTCAAGAAGGGTAAGTTTAGTATAGGTTCGGTTAAGGGTAGCAAAGATGGATGAAGGATAGAAGGCCCGGTTTGGGTTAACAAGAAAGAAATTTAAAAGATGGAAATGGAAAATGAACTCAACATCAGGAATGATTCAACACTAAGAACTGTCACCCCGATTCCTATATTGTTAAGGTGAAAAATATGGATAGATGGATAGGTGAACGCCACACAAAGATTGGTGATAAGTTCAAAACAAGACGATTGACGCCACTAGCACAAGCCAGATAAGTCGTTCGAAACTTGTATGAGACATGAGAGGAAGCAACCTCACAAGAACAATGTTCATTAACAAATTTGGCAAAAGTCCTTTTATAATGAAATCAACAAACTATTTATACTAGTATCTTATGCTAGCCGAATAGTCCATTCATGAACTTAACAATTAAGTAATGTACCTAATTAAGACATGAAACTTTCTAGAAAAATGACCAATGGTATCCTTGTCCATGTTCGGCCGAATGGGAGGTGAGTGGATAGCTTCATGAATATGCATTGATGTACTTGGATAAATGATCTTCATACATGCATGGCTAGATTCGGTTAACTCCTTTAATGGAGCCTTGAATTCATGTTGTTTCACCATGAGTGGCTTAATTAAATAAGGCTTCATGAAGAGTCAAACTTGGTGTGAACAAGGAGCTTGAGTAGACACTTGTGTGTGAACGTCCAACCGAAGGGTCATCATGGTGTGAACACAATGTGTGAATGCATGATCAATACATGAACCGTCCAATGCATGTTCCATCATTAATTTGATCCATGAATATTCAAATACATGAATGTCCATCATGAACATGCATGTGCCTCTTGATTGCCGTCCATTGAACCTTCCTATGCATGCACCTTGCATTAAATGTCATGAATGAATCTTCCAAATTCGGCTAACCTACAAAATTAAATAACATAATTAAATAACACACAACTATTCATATAATTATAATTTAAAATAATAACTAAATAACTTAATGACACTAACTAAATTTGGACACAATAATTATAAGTCAACTTATCATAATAAATTCGGCTAGCTCAAATAGTCAAAAACACTGAGTGAGCTAAATTGAGCTAGGGAATTCGGCATGAGCTGTAGCAAACTTAGTTATAAGCTAGATTAAAACTTAGTTTATTGAAATGAAAAAGGAATGAGCTGAAACGAGCTAAATTTAAGCTGAAACGAGCTAAAACGAGCTCAAGTGAGCTAATGTGAGCTGAATGGCGCATGGGGGAGCTGGAGAGGAGCTGAGATCGGATTGCAAAATGGTCCATAGAGTCTTCAAGGAGTTGTCCTTAGCTCCTCCAATGTCATGGACCTTGTTATCATCCCAAATGCGCAACACAAAGGCTGATATAGCATCTTGAAGTTGCTTGGTTCGAGCTCGAGTTAGGGGGCCTTTTGGCAGCTCAATGGATTCTTGGTTTGCATTCGAGGATGCCCCGGGTGTGCTCACATCATTCCCCCCTCTTCAAAGTGACTTGTCCTCAAGTCGAGCCATTTGTCCATGGGAGAACTTTGACTCGTGCATGGTTTTCCTTGATCAAATGGGATGGAAGATGTCACACAAACCTGAAAAATTCTTACCACAGCCGGGAAAAAGAAACTCAAAGGAGTCAAATTCAAATGTGTTCGATAGTTCATTAAAAATTCATTCAATCAAACATAAGCCAAAAATCTCAATTGGACAAAGCAAGCATACATAAATTTATCGAAGAGTCTTGTTAGACCATCGTTGCAAACTGATGTGATCCGGCCTGGGTTGATGAGTCAAATTCACGTAGTTGCCCGATTGTAGTTCGAGAGAGTCGTTCGTACCTCGAATTTTTGTAATAGAAATAAAATAATGGAATAGATTAAGCGAAAGGTTCTAGATGGATAAATTTAGTAATAAGTTCGGTTATGTGTAGCAAAGATGGGTGAAGGATAGAAGGCTCGGTTTGGGTTAACAAGAAAAAAGATTTAAAAGATGGAAATAGAAAACGAACTCAACGTCAGGAATGATTCAACACTAAGAAGTGTCACCCCGATTCCTATATTGTTAAGGTGAAAAATATGGATAGATGGATAGGTGAACGCCACACCAAGATTGGTGATAAGTTTAAAAAAAGACGATTGACGCCACTAGCACAAGCTAGATAAGTCGTTCGAAACTTGTACGAGATATGAGAGGAAGCAACCTCACAAAAACAATGTTCATTAACAAATTTGGCAAAAAGTCCTTTTACAATGAAATCAACAAACTATTTATACTAATATCTTATGCTAGCCGAATAGTTCATTCATGAACTTAACAATTAAGTAATGTACCTAATTAAGATATGAAACTTTCTAGAAAAATGACCAATGGTATCCTTGTCCATGTTCGGCCGAATGGGAGGTGAGTGGGCAGCTTCATGTATGAGCAAGCTTTGGAAGCCAATGGGATTGTCTAGGTTCGGCCATGGGATGCATGAAACTCTCAAGGGGTGTCTCTTGGCCGAATAGGTTCTTAGAAAACTCCAAGGGTCCTCCCACATGCATCGGTTGTACATGGAACTTGGAAGGGGGCTTGAACCTAGCCGTACATGCACTTGCATTAATTACCCTCCATTCATGCATGTGTGTCGTCCAAGGGAGATGCACCTTTCAATATGCATTAACCTTCCATGTACATGAATGTATGTCCTCCAAACATTGAACCGGTCCATGCATGTATCTTCCCGTTCAACGAACATTCCCGTTCATGCACCTTGTCATGAATGAATCTTCCACATTCGGCTAACCTACATAATTAAATAAAATAATTAAATAACACACAACTATTCATATAATTATAATTTAAAATAGTAACTAAACAACTTAATGACACTAACTAAATTTGGACATAATAATTATAAGTCAATTATCATATTAAATTCTGCTAGCTCAAATAGTCAAAAACACTTAGTGAGCTAAGTTGAGCTAGGGAATTCGGCATGAGCTGTAGCAAACTTAGTTAAAAGCTAAATTAAAACTTAGTTTATTAAAATGAAAAAGGAATGAGCTAAATTCGATCTCAAACGAGCTAAAACGAGCTCAAGTGAGCTGATGTGAGCTGAATGGCGCATGGGGGAGCTGGAGAGGAGCTGAGTTCAGATTGCAAAATAGTGCATGGAGTCTTCAAGGAGTTGTCCTTAGCTCCTCCAACATCATGGAGCTGGTTATCTTCCCAAATGCGCAACACAAAGGCTGATATAGCATCTTGATTTTGCTTGGTTCGAGCTCGGGTCATGGGACCTTTTGGAAGCTCAATTGATTCTTGGTGTGCATTCAAGGACGCCCCGGGTGTGCTCACATCACAAACAGGAAAACTAAATTGGATCAAGGGATAATTGGTTGTAAATGATGGCAGGCACTTAAACACATTATTCCTCATGCAAAACATTTTAATTTCTTTAATCGAATATAGCAACTCATTTGGTCCCTTGTCTTGTTCATGCAAGGTATGCCATGGCCAAAGGTATGCTAACTCTTTCTTTCGTTTTTGAACAACATGAGGGGTGTCTTCAAATTCCAGCATAATAATCACATTATTACAATGCCAAAAGGAAAAATCCATCACATCAAAGTATAAATAATTTCCAAACAACAAATCAATGGAATTTTCAACTTCAACCAAGCCCTCTTGATCCAAGCCAACTATTCTACTTGGCTTTAGCTTCTTTGCGCTTAAGCTCTCGTTTGGAAGGTAATGTAGATGGAATTGGTCGCACAAACCTCTAGGAACCTGAAAAGTTAATTCACAAGAAGATCGAACATGTGGGTTAGTAGAGATAATCCTCACTTGCTCACTTGTTTTCTCACTCAATTCTTTTTCTCCTGAATCACTCGTTCCTTTTGTTTAAATTTCTTTTTCATCTTCTTTTTCACTCTCAAACTCTTTTTCATTCTCTTTTTCAATATCATTTTCTTTTTCTTTTTCTTTTTGCATTTCAAAGGCTTTTTCAAGTTCTCTCAAGATTCACTCATTTCCTCTCTTACTTGCCTTTTGCCTCTCTTTTCTTTTTATTTCGTTTTATTTTTCTTCTTTTGCTTTTTCTTTTCTTTTCTTTGTTTTCTCTTTACAAGAATGTACAAAAGAACGTTGAGAATACAAATCTTGTTCGAAAGATGAAGAACTATTTGCATATGATTCACAATCAAAACTTCGTGAAGAATACTCCGAGTAAGATTTCGTTGACGATCTAGTAGGAGTATGTCTTTCTCTCTGAACGCCATCTTGGAACAAATCAAAATCGTAATCGGCTTCTCGTCTTCTCAAATTTCTTGATGAAAAGGACTTTCGATTGAAGTCACTTCTTGAATTCGTTGATGAATATGAGTCATAGTATGAATCTCTTTGTCTCGAAGTAGATGGCGAAAAGGAATCACGATAGGAACTTTTTCTCAAGTAACAGTCAGGGGTATATCTCCGTGGGGTTCTTGTCTCCATTTTTCGACTCGAAAAAACTCTATTGATCTTATTTTTCCAAATGATTTAATCTCTCGTGTATGTTCTTAGTGTTGGACTCCATCATTTTTTGCATTTCTTGTACCAAGTATTGGTATTCCGATTCGGTGAACTCTTTGCGTGACATGATTTTTGTTGCTGAAAAGAAAATGTTAGATCATAACACAAAATAAAAAAATTAAGTACCTCACCACAAACCTCACAATTTCGCTCAGAAAGAAGAAGGAAAAGGTGTCACTCCCGCTCGTGTTTACACTCGTTTGGCTTTTACCTCCACTCGAATGATCTCACTCGCTCGTGCCTTTTACCACTGAAGCTTACTCTCGTAACCTCATATTTTGTTTCTTTTGACTCGTCTAGGTGCTTTGGGTCAGTTTCAAAATCGATTACAAGGGTTAAGATGTATAGGTTATGGGTAGGCTAAAGAAATTTTTTTTTATAATTTCAAATTTTTTTATTTTTTTACAACTTCAATAAATCACTTTTACAAAGATAAAAATGAAAATACAAACTAATTTTTTTTGTTCGAATATTTTTTTTTCACATTCATTCTTTTCTTTTTCTCTCAACTGATTTACAACAGAATTCATTCTCGTTTGATCCTCGAACACTTGCTTTGGCGTCAATGGTACCAAAGTAATATTCCTTCCTTGATATTTGAATGTATACCAATTGGTATACCCGTCATGGGTGACTCTTCAATCATATTGCCACGGCCTCCCAAGCAATAGATGTCCCGCATGCATGGGAACAACATCACAAAGTACCTCATCCTCGTACTTACCAATTGAAAAAGAAACAAGTACTTGTTTGGTTACCTTGATTTCGCCACCATCATTGAGCCATTGGAGTTTGTAAGGGCTCGGATGTTTGGTGGTGGTCAAGCCTAATTTCTCCACCATTAAAGTGCTTACCACGTTGGTACAGCTTCCACCATCGATGATCAAACTACAGACTTTCCCTTGAACTTGGCATCGAGAATGGAAGATATTCTCCCGTTGTTGTTCATTTTCAGGACTTTGAATACTGAGGCTTCTTTTAACAACGAGAAGCTTTTTGGCTTGCGCCATGTTGAACAATAAGAATAATTCTTGGTTCGACCGAAGAGTGAAGCATGATGGATTTGCAAATCAATATACCTTCAAGTATCAAGGCCGAAATTTTACTTTGGCACCTTTGACACCGAAACAAGTTGTGGAGGATCAACAATGGTTAAAGCAATCTTTGGATCGAATGCGAGTGGAAAAAGAAAGTGAAAAAGAAAGAAAAGAAAATGAGAGAGAAAAGAAAAAGAGTGGAGATAAAAATAAGAATAAAGTGAGAGAAAAGGAAATACAAAGAAATATGAGTGAAGAAAAGAAAGGAGTTTCGATTAACCGAAATTTTCTTATTTTTAAATCTTTTCAGGTTGACTCAAATCATAAGATGCAGTTGCGATACATTCCCGAAGAGCAAAGGTTTGTAATGGTCAAAAAAGGTAAAGTTAATCCTTGTATTTTTGAACAAGGTATGGTTTCTGGAATTTCTATTACATCTTTGTCCAATTTGATTGATGAAGAATATGTTATCGATGAAGAAATCATTGTTATTGATGATGAACACAAGATTCTTGATAAGCGAGAAGTTGTTAAGTTTGATGAATACTTGCTGTCCAAATTGTGTTGTTTAAGATCACAAAAACATGAGATGAATCCTTCTTTTCCATTGTTTGCTTATGACGGATGTATGCAGATTTTGAAATGTCACATGAATACCTGTCGAAGTTTCAATGCTTTGCAAATACAATTTGAGATGCCCAAGCGAAGTACGGACATTATATTCTCAAAATCCTTGTTCATTAAGTTTTCAAGTTATAATGAGACATGTTTATTTGATAATGAAAGTGGAATATTGATATTGTTCTGTTGTGATTGTCTTAAGTGTAAGAAAACTTGCTTCCATGACCGATTTAATAAGTTTCTGCTTTGTAATGATTCTCAATTGGTTGCAAGTTATGAAACGTTTTTGCAGCAAGGCATGATGCGTCAATTAAGCATGATTATCCAAGATCGAACAAGTAGGCATCCTTGTTTCAAAATCAACCGGTAACTCGACTTGAGGACAAGTCGCTTTGAAGACGGGTGGAATGATGTGAGCACACCCGGGGCATCCTTGAATGCACACCAAGAATCCATTGAGCTACCAAAAGGCCCCATGACCCGAGCTCGAACCAAGCAACTTCAAGATGCTATATCAGCCTTTGTGATGCGCATTTGGGATGATAACCAGCTCCATAACATTGGAGGAGCTAAGAACAGCTCCTTGAAGACTCCATGCACCATTTTGCAATCTGATCTCAGCTCCTCTCCAGCTCCTCCATGCGCCATTCAGCTCACATCAGCTCACTTGAGCTCGTTTTAGCTCGTTTGAGCTCGAATTTAGCTCGTTTTAGCTCATTCCTTTTTTTCATTTCAATAAACTAAGTTTTAATCTAGCTTATAACTAAGTTTGCTACAGCTCATGCCGAATTCCCTAGCTCAATTTAGCTCACTAAGTGTTTTTGACTATTTGAGCTAGCCGAATTTATTATGATAAGTTGACTTATAATTATTGTGTCCAAATTTAGTTAGTGTTACTAAGTTATTTAGTTATTATTTTAAATTATAATTATATGAATAGTTGTGTGTTATTTAATTATGTTATTTAATTTTGTAGGTTAGCCGAATTTGGAAGATTCATTCATGGCATTTAATGCAAGGTGCATGCATAGGAAGGTTCAATGGACGGCAATCAAGAGGCACATGCATGTTCATGATGGACATTCATGTATTTGAAGATTCATGGATCAAATTAATGATGGAACATGCATTGGACGGTTCATGCATTGATCATGTGTTCACACATTGTGTTCACACCATGATGACCCTTTCTGGTTGGACGTTCACACACAAGTGTCTACTCAAGCTCCTTGTTCACACCAAGTTTGACTCTTCATGAAGCCTTATTTAATTAAGCCACTCATGGTGAAACAACATGAATTCAAGGCTCCATTAAAGGAGTTAGCCGAATCTAGCCATGCATGTATGAAGATCATTTATCCAAGTACATCAATGCATATTCATGAAGCTATCCACTCACCTCCCATTCAGCCGAACATGGACAAGGACACCATTGGTCATTTTTCTAGAAAGTTCATGTCTTAATTAGGTACATTACTTAATCGTTAAGTTCATGAATGGACTATTCGGCTAGCATAAGAAACTAGTATAAATAGTTTGTTGATTTCATTTGTAAAGAACTTTTTTTGCCAAATTTGTTAATGAACATTATTCTTGTGAGATTGCTTCCTCTCATATCTCGTACAAGTTTCAAACGACTTATCTGGCTTGTGCTAGTGGCGTCAATCATCTTGTTTTGAACTTATCACCAATCTTGGTGTGGCGTTCACCTATCCTTCTATCCATATTGTTCACCTTAACAATATAGGAATCGGGGTGACACTTCTTAGTGTTGAATCATTCCTGACGTTGAGTTTGTTTTTCCATTCCCATCTTTTAAATTTCTTTCTTGTTAACCCAAACCGAGCCTTCTATCCTTCATCCATCTTTGCTACCCTTAACTAAACCTATACTAAACTTACCCTTCTTGAAACCTTCTGCTATCCTATTCTAATTATTTTACTACTATTACAAAAATTTAAGGCACAAACGACTCTCTCGAACTACGATCAGGTAACTACGTGAATTTGACTCATTTACTCGGGCCAGATCGCATCATTTGGTATCAGAGCTTGTAAATTGAGTGGCACCGACGTTCGTATCAAGATCGAAATAGGTTTGTGGTGAAAAAAATTTGAAAAAAATATTCAAAAAAAAATTGTATTTTCATTTTTATCATTGTAAAGTGCTATATTGGAAGTTATAAAAAAAAGAAAGAAAGAAATACGAAATTATAAAAAAAAAGGAAGTGAAGTGATCAAAGTTCGATTCTATTGTTTTATATTTCTTCCGATAGTCTTATATTCTTTTCATCAAAATTTTAACCCCCCATTTCCAAAACGCCACACTGTACCAAAAAAATTTCTTTTAGCCTACCCGTAGACCTATACATCTTATCCCTTGTAACCATTTTGAAGCCGACCCCAAAGCACCTAGACGAGTCAAAAGAAACAAAATACGAGGTTACGAGAGTAAGCTTGAGTGGTAAAAGGCTAGAGCATGTGAGATCATTCGAGAGTTTAAAAAAAGCCTAAAAATGAGTGCAAACACGAGTGGAGTGTTCATCAATTTTCTTTGCGAGTGAATAGTGAGATTTGTGGTGAGGATTTAAAAAAAATTATTGAAAAAAATCAACATGGAACGAAATGTGGAGGAAAGGCAACCCGTTCGTAATGTGCCGGATTTGAACATGCAAGCCTTACTTTAAGAAGTTGAACGGTTGTTTGATCGAAAGTTGGAACTGATACAAGACTGACTCGATCAAGTGGAGGGAAGAGGCCGACGAGCAAGGACCCCAATAAGTCCACCTCAAGACCGTGACCGAAGGCATGTTCAAGATGACGAAGTTTTCTATCCAAGTGAAGCCGAAAGCGAGGCTGGCTCGAATGTTAGTGCCCGGCGAAGAGGCCAACGTTATCATGGCCAACGAGAGCGAGAAAGGTTTGATGATGACTTGAAAAGTATTAGGTTATCAATTCTTCCGTTCCAAGGCTGTTCAGATCCCGAAGCATATTTGGAGTGGGAGAAAAAGATCGAACTCATTTTCGAGTGCCATAACTACTCGGAGGTAAAGAAAGTTAAGTTGGCTGCCATAGAATTCACCGACTATGCCATGATTTGGTGGGACCAACTCACGACAACCCGAAGGCGAAATGGCGAATGACCCATTAACACTTGGGCCGAAATGAAGGCTGTCATGCGCCGGAGGTTCATTCTAACGCATGACCACCGAGAGCTTTACCAAAAGCTCCAAAATCTTTCTCAAGGTACGAGGAGTGTCGAGGACTATTACAAAGAAATGGAAGTTGCTATGATCCGTGCGAATGTGGACGAGGATCGAGAAGCAACTATGGCTAGATTTTCTGTCCGGACTTAACGTGAGATTGCCAATGTTGTGGAGCTACAACATTATGTGGAGATAGTTGATATGGTCCACATGGCCATCAAAATCGAGAAGCAACTCAAGAAAAAAGGTGCTGCCCGAGGCTATTCAACCACCAATGTGTCTCGATGGAACCAAGGCACTATCAAGAGTGCTACGGTGAGCCAAACGAAAGATCTTATGGCTCCTATCAAAGCTACCAAGCCTACGGGTGAAAATAGCAAAGGCAAGACTATTGAAGGTACCCAAAACCGGATGAGAGACATAAAATGTTTCAAGTGCCTTGGAAGAGGGCATATTACGAGTCAATGTCCGAATCGGAGCGTCATGGTGATTCAACCAAATGGCGATATTGAATCGGAGGAGGAGGCGGATGAAAAATTTGAAAACAATAACGAAACCCTTTCCGATGCCGAGGAAGAAATGGAGTATGCGGTCGAAGGTGAGATGCTTGTTGTTAAGAGGAGCTTAGGTACGCAAGGTACCAAACTCGATCCGCAATGAGAGAACCTTTTTCGTACCCGTTGTTTTGTCTGTGGAAAGGTTTGTAGCGTAGTGATTGATGGAGGAAGTTGTACAAATGTTGCGAGTACCCTCCTGGTTGAAAGACTTGATTTGCCGACAAGTGTTCATCCGAGTCCATACAAGCTACAATGGCTTAATGATGGAGTTGAGTTAAAGGTAACCAAGCAAGTTCTTGTCCCATTTTCAATTGGAAAGTATGAAGATGAGGTTCTTTGTGACGTGGTGCCCATGCATACGGGCCATATACTACTTGGGAGACCCTGGTAGACGAGTCGAATTCATGTAGTTGCCCGATCGTAATTCGAGAGAGTTGTTCGTGCCTCAAATTTTTAATAATAAAAGTAAAATAATGGAATAGAATAAGCGGAAGGTTTCAAGAAGGGTAAGTTTAGTAATAGGTTCGGTTAAGGGTAGCAAAGATGGATGAAGGATAGAAGGTTCGATTTTGGTTAACAAGAAAAAAATATAAAAGATGGAAATGGAAAATGAACTCAATGTCAGGAATGATTCAACACTAAGAAGTGTCACCCCGATTCCTATATTGTTGAGGTGAAAAATATGGATAGATGGATAGGTGAACGCCACACCAAGATTGGTGATAAGTTCAAAATAAGACGATTGACTCCACTAGCACAAGCCAGATAAATCGTTCGAAACTTGTACGAGACATGAGAGGAAGCAACCTCACAAGAACAATGTTCATTAACAAATTTTGCAAAAGTCCTTTTACAATGATATCAACAAACTATTTATACTAGTATCTTATGCTAGCCAAATAGTCCATTCATGAACTTAACAATTAAGTAATGTACCTAATTAAGACATGAAACTTTCTAGAAAAATGACCAATGGTATCCTTGTCCATGTTCGGCCGAATGGGAGGTGAGTGGATAGCTTCATGAATATGCATTGATGTACTTGGATAAATGATCTTCATACATGCATGGCTAGATTCGGCTAACTCCTTTAATGGAGCCTTGAATTCATGTTGTTTCACCATGAGTGGCTTAATTAAATAAGGCTTCATGAAGAGTCAAACTTGGTGTGAATAAGGAGCTTGAGTAGACACTTGTGTGTGAACATCCAACTGAAGGGTCATCATGGTGTGAACACAATGTGTGAACACATGATCAATACATGAACCGTCCAATGCATGTTCCATCATTAATTTGATCCATGAATCTTCAAATACATGAATGTCCATCATGAACATGCATGTGCCTCTTGATTGCTGTCCATTGAACCTTCCTATGCATGCACCTTGCATTAAATGTCATGAATGAATCTTCCAAATTCGGCTAACCTACAAAATTAAATAACATAATTAAATAACACACAACTATCATATAATTATAATTTAAAATAATAACTAAATAACTTAATGACACTAACTAAATTTGGACACAATAATTATAAGTCAACTTATCATAATAAATTCGGCTAGCTCAAATAGTCAAAAACACTTAGTGAGCTAAATTGAGCTAGGGAATTCGGCATGAGCTGTAGCAAACTTAGTTATAAGCTAGATTAAAACTTAGTTTATTGAAATGAAAAAGGAATGAGCTGAAACGAGCTAAATTCGAGCTCAAACGAGCTAAAACGAGCTCAAGTGAGCTGAATGGCGCATGGGGGAGCTGGAGAGGAGCTGAGATCGGATTGCAAAATGGTGCATGGAGTCTTCAAGGAGTTGTCCTTAGCTCCTCCAACATCATGGACCTTGTTATCATCCCAAATGCGCAACACAAAGGCTGATATAGTATCTTGAAGTTGCTTGGTTCGAGCTCGAGTCAGGGTAGATGAGTCGAATTCACGTAGTTGCCCGATCGTAGTTCGAATATTTTTTTTCAAATTTTTTTTCACCACGAACCGATTTCGATCTTGATACGAAAGTCGGTGCCTCTCGATTTACAAGCTCTGATACCAAATGATGTGATTCCGCCCGGGTAGATGAGTCGAATTCAGGTAGTTGCCCGATCGTAGTTCGAGAGAGTCGTTCATGCCTCAGATTTTAGTAATAGTAGTAAAAGAATTAAAATAGGATAAGCGGAAGGTTTCAAGAAGGGTAAGTTTAGTATAGGTTCGTTTAAGGGTAGCAAAGATGGATGAATGATAGAAGGCTCGGTTTGGGTTAACAAGAAAGAAATTTAAAAGATGGAAATGGAAAACGAACTCAACATCAGGAATGATTCAACACTAAGAAGTGTGACCCCGATTCCTATATTGTTGAGGTGAAAAATATGGATAGATGGATAGGTGAACGCCACACCAAGATTGGTGATAAGTTCAAAATAAGACGATTGACTCCACCAGCACAAGCCAGATAAATCGTTCGAAACTTGTACGAGACATGAGAGGAAGCAACCTCACAAGAACAATGTTCATTAACAAATTTGGCAAAAGTCCTTTTACAATGAAATCAACAAACTATTTATACTAGTATCTTATGCCAGCCGAATAGTCCATTCATGAACTTAACAATTAAGTAATGTACCTAATTAAGACATGAAACTTTCTAGAAAAATGACCAATGGTATCCTTGTCCATGTTCGGCCGAATGGGAGGTGAGTGGATAGCTTCATGAATATGCATTGATGTACTGGGATAAATGATCTTCATACATGCATGGCTAGATTCGGCTAACTCCTTTAATGGAGCCTTGAATTCATGTTCTTTCACCATGAGTGGCTTAATTAAATAAGGCTTCATGAAGAGTCAAACTTGGTGTGAACAAGGAGCTTGAGTAGACTCTTGAGTGTGAACGTCCAACCGAAGGGTCATCATGGTGTGAACACAATGTGTGAACACATGATCAATACATGAACCGTCCAATGCATGTTCCATCATTAATTTGATCCATGAATCTTCAAGTACATGAATGTCCATCATGAACATGCATGTGCCTCTTGATTGCCGTCCATTGAACCTTCCTATGCATGCACCTTGCATTAAATGTCATGAATGAATCTTCCAAATCCGGCTAACCTACAAAATTAAATAACATAATTAAATAACACACAACTATTCATATAATTATAATTTAAAATAATAACTAAATAACTTAATGACACTAACTAAATTTGGACACAATAATTATAAGTCAACTTATCATAATAAATTCAGCTAGCTCAAATAGTCAAAAACACTTAGTGAGCTAAATTGAGCTAGGGAATTCGGCATGAGCTGTAGCAAACTTAGTTATAAGCTAGATTAAAACTTAGTTTATTGAAATGAAAAAGAAATGAGCTGAAACAAGCTAAATTCGAGCTCAAACGAGCTAAAACAAGCTCAAGTGAGCTGAATGGCGCATGGGGGAGCTGGAGAGGAGCTGAGATCGGATTGCAAAATGGTGCATGGAGTCTTCAAGGAGTTGTCCTTAGCTCCTCCAACGTCATGGACCTTGTTATCATCCCAAATGCGCAACATAAAGGCTAATATAGCATCTTGAAGTTGCTTGGTTCGAGCTCGAGTCAGGGTAGATGAGTCGAATTCACGTAGTTGCCTGATCGTAGTTCGAATATTTTTTTTCAAATTTTTTTCACCACGAACCGATTTCGATCTTGATACGAACGTCGGCGCCTCCCGATTTACAAGCTCTGATACCAAATGATGTGATTCAGCTCGGGTAGATGAGTCAAATTCACGTAGTTGCCCGATCGTAGTTCAAGAGAGTCGTTCGTGCCTCAGATTTTAGTAATAGTAGTAAAAGAATTAAAAAATAGGATAAGCGGAAGGTTTCAAGAAGGGTAAGTTTAGTATAGGTTCGGTTAAGGGTAGCAAAGATGGATGAATGATAGAAGGCTAACAAGAAAGAAATTTAAAAGATGGAAATAGAAAACAAACTCAACGTCAGGAATGATTCAACACTAAGAAGTGTGACCCCGATTCCTATATTGTTGAGGTGAAAAATATGGATAGATGGATAGGTGAACGCCACACCAAGATTGGTGATAAGTTCAAAACAAGACGATTGACCCCACTAGCACAAGCCAGATAAGTCGTTCAAAACTTGTACGAGACATGAGAGGAAGCAACCTCACAAGAACAATGTTCATTAACAAATTTGGCAAAATTCCTTTTACAATGAAATCAACAAACTATTTATACTAGTATCTTATGCCAGCCGAATAGTCCATTCATGAACTTAACAATTAAGTAATGTACCTAATTAAGACATGAAACTTTCTAGAAAAATGACCAATGGTATCCTTGTCCATGTTCGGCCGAATGGGAGGTGAGTGGATAGCTTCATGAATATGCATTGATGTACTTGGATAAATGATCTTCATACATGCATGGCTAGATTCGGCTAACTCCTTTAATGGAGCCTTGAATTCATGTTGTTTCACCATGAGTGGCTTAATTAAATAAGGCTTCATGAAGAGTCAAACTTGGTGTGAACAAGGAGCTTGAGTAGACACTTGTGTGTGAACATCCAACCGAAGGGTCATCATGGCGTGAACACAATGTGTGAACACATGATCAATACATGAACCGTCCAATGCATGTTCCATCATTAATTTGATCCATGAATCTTCAAATACATGAATGTCCATCATGAACATGCATGTCCCACTTGATTGCCGTCCATTGAACCTTCCTATGCATGCACCTTGCATTAAATGTCATGAATGAATCTTCCAAATTTGGCTAACCTACAAAATTAAATATCATAATTAAATAACATACAACTATTCATATAATTATAATTTAAAATAATAACTAAATAACTTAATGACACTAACTAAATTTGGACACAATAATTATAAGTCAACTTATCATAATAAATTCGGCTAGCTCAAATAGTCAAAAACACTTAGTGAGCTAAATTGAGCTAGGAAATTTGGCATGAGCTGTAGCAAACTTAGTTATAAGCTAGATTAAAACTTAGTTTATTGAAATGAAAAATGAATGAGCTGAAACGAGATAAATTCGAGCTCAAACGAGCTAAAACAAGCTCAAGTGAGCTGAATGGCGCATGGGGGAGCTAGAGAGGAGCTGAGATCGGATTGCAAAATGGTGCATGGAGTCTTCAAGGAGTTGTCCTTAGCTCCTCCAACATCATGGACCATGTTATCATCCCAAATGCGCAACACAAAGGCTGATATAGCATCTTGAAGTTGCTTGGTTCGAGCTCGAGTCAGGGTAGATGAGTCGAATTCACGTAGTTGCCCGATCGTAGTTCGAATATTTTTTTTTGAATTTTTTTCACCACGAACCGATTTCGATCTTGATACGAACGTCGGTGCCTCCTGATTTACAAGCTTTGATACCAAATGATGTGATTCGGCCTGGGTAGATGAGTCGAATTCACGTAGTTGCCCGATCGTAGTTCGAGAGAGTCGTTCGTGCCTCGAATTTTAGTAATAGTAGTAAAAGAATTAGAATAGGATAAGCGGAAGGTTTCAAGAAAGGTAACTTTAGTATAGGTTCGGTTAAGGGTAGCAAAGATGGATGAATGATAGAAGGCTCGGTTTGGGTTAACAAGAAAGAAATTTAAAAGATGGAAATGGAAAACAAACTCAACGTCAGGAATGATTCAACACTAAGAAGTGTGACCCCGATTCCTATATTGTTGAGGTGAAAAATATGGATAGATGGATAGGTGAACGCCACACCAAATTTGGTGATAAGTTCAAAACAAGACGATTGACCCCACTAGCACAAGCCAGATAAGTCGTTCGAAACTTGTACGAGACATGAGAGGAAGCAACCTCACAAGAACAATGTTCATTAACAAATTTGGCAAAAGTCTTTTTACAATGAAATCAACAAACTATTTATACTAGTATCTTATGCCAGCCGAATAGTCCACTCATGAACTTAACAATTAAGTAATGTACCTAATTAAGACATGAAACTTTCTAGAAAAATGACCAATGGTATCCTTGTCCATGTTCGGCCGAATGGGAGGTGAGTGGATAGCTTCATGAATATGCATTGATGTACTTGGATAAATGATCTTCATACATGCATGGCTAGATTCGGCTAACTCCTTTAATGGAGCCTTGAATTCATGTTGTTTCACCATGAGTGGCTTAATTAAATAAGGCTTCATGAAGAGTCAAACTTGGTGTGAACAAGGAGCTCTAGTAGACACTTTTGTGTGAACGTCCAACCGAAGGGCCATCATGGTGTGAACACAATGTGTGAACACATGATCAATACATGAACCGTCCAATGCATGTTCCATCATTAATTTGATCCATGAATCTTCAAATACATGAATGTCCATCATGAACATGCATGTCCCTCTTGATTGCCGTCCATTGAACCTTCCTATGCATGCACCTTGCATTAAATGTCATGAATGAATCTTCCAAATTTGGCTAACCTACAAAATTAAATAACATAATTAAATAACACAACTATTCATATAATTATAATTTAAAATAATAACTAAATAACTTAATGACACTAACTAAATTTGGACACAACAATTATAAGTCAACTTATCATAATAAATTCGACTAGCTCAAATAGTCAAAAACACTTAGTGAGCTAAATTGAGCTAGGAAATTCGGCATGAGCTGTAGCAAACTTAGTTATAAGCTAGATTAAAACTTAGTTTATTAAAATGAAAAAGGAATGAGCTAAAACGAGCTAAATTCGAGCTCAAACGAGCTAAAACAAGCTCAAGTGAGCTGAATGGCGCATGGGGGAGCTAGAGAGGAGCTGAGATCGGATTGCAAAATGGTGCATGGAGTCTTCAAGGAGTTGTCCTTAGCTCCTCCAACATCATGGACCTTGTTATCATCCCAAATGCGCAACACAAAGGCTGATATAGCATCTTGAAGTTGCTTGGTTCGAGCTCGAGTCAGGGTAGATGAGTCGAATTCACGTAGTTGCCCGATCATAGTTCGAATATTTTTTTCGAATTTTTTCACCACGAACCGATTTCGATCTTGATACGAACGTCGGCGCCGCTCGATTTACAAGCTTTGATACCAAATGATGTGATTCGGCCCGGGTAGATGAGTCAAATTCACGTAGTTGCCCGATCGTAGTTCGAGAGAGTCGTTCGTGCCTCAGATTTTAGTAATAGTAGTAAAAGAATTAGAATAGGATAAGCGGAAGGTTTCAAGAAGGGTAAGTTTAGTATAGGTTCGGTTAAGGGTAGCAAAGATAGATGAATGATAGAAGGCTCGGTTTGGGTTAATAAGAAAGAAATTTAAAAGATGGAAATGGAAAACAAACTCAACGTCAGGAATGATTCAACACTAAGAAGTGTGACCCCGATTCCTATATTGTTGAGGTGAAAAATATGGATAGATGGATAGGTGAACGCCACACCAAGATTGGTGATAAGTTCAAAACAGGACGATTGACCCCACTAGCGCAAGCCAGATAAGTCGTTCGAAACATGTACGAGACATGAGAGGAAGCAACCTCACAAGAACAATGTTCATTAACAAATTTGGAAAAAGTCCTTTTACAATGAAATCAACAAACTATTTATACTAGTATCTTATGCCAGCCGAATAGTCCATTCATGAACTTAACAATTAAGTAATGTACCTAATTAAGACATGAAACTTTCTAGAAAAATGACCAATGGTATCCTTGTCCATGTTCGACCGAATGGGAGGTGAGTGGATAGCTTCATGAATATGCATTGATGTACTTGGATAAATGATCTTCATACATGCATGGCTAGATTCAGCTAACTCCTTTAATGGAGCCTTGAATTCATGTTGTTTCACCATGAGTGGCTTAATTAAATAAGGCTTCATGAAGAGTCAAACTTGGTGTGAACAAGGAGCTTGAGTAGACACTTGTGTGTGAACGTCCAACCGAAGGGTCATCATGGTGTGAACACAATGTGTGAACACATGATCAATACATGAACCGTCCAATGCATTTTCCATCATTAATTTGATCCATGAATCTTCAAATACATGAATGTCCATCATGAACATGCATGTCCCTCTTGATTGCCGTCCATTGAACCTTCCTATGCATGCACTTTGCATTAAATGTCATGAATGAATCTTCCAAATTTGGCTAACCTACAAAATTAAATAACATAATTAAATAACACACAACTATTCATATAATTATAATTTAAAATAATAACTAAATAACTTAATGACACTAACTAAATTTGGACACAATAATTATAAGTCAACTTATCATAATAAATTCGGCTAGCTCAAATAGTCAAAAACACTTACTGAGCTAAATTGAGCTAGGGAATTCGGCATGAGCTGTAGCAAACTTAGTTATAAGCTAGATTAAAACTTAGTTTATTGAAATGAAAAAGGAATGAGCCGATTAAAACTTAGTTATAATCGTAGTTTGAATATTTTTTCGAATTTTTTTCACCATGAACCAGTTTCGATCTTGATACGAATGTCGGCGCCTCTTGATTTACAAGCTCTGATACCAAATGATGTGATTCGACCTGAGTAGATGAGTCAAATTCACGTAGTTGCCCGATCGTAGTTCGAGAGAGTCGTTCGTGCCTCGAATTTTAGTAATAGGAGTAAAAGAATTAGAATAGGATAAGCGGAAGGTTTCAAGAAGGGTAAGTTTAGTTTAGGTTCGGTTAAGGGTAGCAAAGATGGACGAATGATAGAAGGCTCGGTTTGGGTTGACAAGAAAGAAATTTAAAAGATGGAAATGGAAAACAAACTCAACGTCAGGAATGATTCAACACTAAGAAGTGTCACCCCGATTCCTATATTGTTGAGGTGAAAAATATGGATAGATGGATAGGTGAACGCCACATCAAGATTGGTGATAAGTTCAAAACAAGACGATTGACGCCACTAGCACAAGCCAGATAAGTCGTTCGAAACTTGTACGAGACATGAGAGGAAGCAACCTCACAAGAATAATGTTCATTAACAAATTTAGCAAAAGTCCTTTTACAATGAAATCAACAAACTATTTATACTAGTATCTTATGCTAGCCGAATAGTCCATTCATGAACTTAACAATTAAGTAATGTACCTAATTAAGACATGAAACTTTCTAGAAAAATGACCAATGGTATCCTTGTCCATGTTCGGCCAAATGGGAGGTGAGTGGATAGCTTCATGAATATGCATTGATGTACTTGGATAAATGATCTTCATACATGCATGGCTAGATTCGGCTAACTCCTTTAATGGAGCCTTGAATTCATGTTGTTTCACCATGAGTGGCTTAATTAAATAAGGCTTCATGAAGAGTCAAACTTGGTGTGAACAAGGAGCTTGAGTAGACACTTGTGTGTGAACGTCCAACCGAAGGGTCATCATGGTGTGAACACAATGTGTGAACACATGATCAATACATGAACCGTCCAATGCCTGTTCCATCATTAATTTGATCCATGAATCTTCAAATACATGAATGTCCATCATGAACATGCATGTGCCTCTTGATTGCCGTCCATTGAACCTTCCTATGCATGCACCTTGCATTCAATGTCATGAATGAATCTTCCAAATTCGGCTAACCTACAAAATTAAATAACATAATTAAATAACACACAACTATTCATATAATTATAATTTAAAATAATAACTAAATAACTTAATGACACTAACTAAATTTGGACACAATAATTATAAGTCAACTTATCATAATAAATTCGGCTAGCTCAAATAGTCAAAAACACTTAGTGAGCTAAATTGAGCTAGGGAATTCGGCATGAGCTGTAGCGAACTTAGTTATAAGCTAGTTTAAAACTTAGCTTATTGAAATGAAAAAGGAATGAGCTGAAACGAGCTAAATTCGAGCTCGAATGAGCTAAAACGAGCTCAAGTGAGCTGAATGGCGCATGGGGGAGCTGGAGAGGAGCTGAGATCGGATTGCAAAATGGTGCATGGAGTCTTCAAGGAGTTGTCCTTAGCTCCTCCAACGTCATGGACCTTTTTATCATCCCAAATGCGTAACACAAAGGCTGATATAGCATCTTGAAGTTGCTTGGTTCGAGCTCGAGTCAGGGTAGATGAGTCGAATTCACGTAGTTGCCCGATCGTAGTTCGAATATTTTTTTTCAAATTTTTTTCACTACGAACCTATTTCGATCTTGATACGAATGTCGAGGCCTCTCGATTTACAAGCTCTGATACCAAATGATGTGATTCGGCCCGGGTAGATGAGTCGAATTCACGTAGTTGCCCGATCGTAGTTCGAGAGAGTCGTTCGTGCCTCGGATTTTAGTAATAATAGTAAAAGAATTAGAATAGGATAAGCGGAAGGTTTCAAGAAGGGTAAGTTTAGTAAGGTTCGGTTAAGGGTGGCAAAGATGGATGAATGATAGAAGGCTCGGTTTGGGTTAACAAGAAAGAAATTTAAAAGATGGAAATAGAAAAAAAACTCAACGTCAGGAATGATTCAACACTAAGAAGTGTGACCCCGATTCCTATATTGTTGAGGTGAAAAATATGGATAGATGGATAGGTGAACGCCACACCAAGATTGGTGATAAGTTCAAAACAAGACGATTGACCCCACTAGCACAAGCCAGATAAGTCTTTCGAAACTTGTACGAGACATGAGAGGAAGCAACCTCACAAGAACAATGTTCATTAACAAATTTGGAAAAAGTCCTTTTACAATGAAATCAACAAACTATTTATACTAGTATCTTATGCTAGCCGAATAGTCCATTCATGAACTTAACAATTAATTAATGTACCTAATTAAGACATGAAACTTTCTAGAAAAATGACCAATGGTATCCTTGTCCATGTTCGGCCGAATGGGAGGTGAGTGGATAGCTTCATGAATATGCATATATGTACTTGGATAAATGATCTTCATATATGCATGGCTAGATTTGGCTAACTCCTTTAATGGAGCCTTGAATTCATGTTGTTTCACCATGAGTGGCTTAATTAAATAAGGCTTCATGAAGAGTCAAACTTGGTGTGAACAAGGAGCTTGAGTAGACACTTGTGTGTGAACGTCCAACCGAAGGGTCATCATTGTGTGAACACAATGTGTGAACACATGATCAATACATGAACCGTCCAATGCATGTTCCATCATTAATTTGATCCATGAATCTTCAAATACATGAATGTCCATCATGAACATGCATGTGCCTCTTGATTGCCGTCCATTGAACCTTCCTATGCATGCACCTTGCATTAAATGTCATGAATGAATCTTCCAAATTCGGCTAACCTACAAAATTAAATAACATAATTAAATAACACACAACTATTCATATAATTATAATTTAAAATAATAACTAAATAACTTAATGACACTAACTAAATTTGGACGCAATAATTATAAGTCAACTTATCATAATAAATTCGGCTAGCTCAAATAGTCAAAAACACTTACTGAGCTAAATTGAGCTAGGGAATTCAGCATGAGCTGTAGGAAACTTAGTTATAAGCTAGATTAAAACTTAGTTTATTGAAATGAGAAAGGAATGAGCTGAAACGAGCTAAATTCGAGCTCAAACGAGCTAAAATGAGCTCAAGTGAGCTAAATGGCGCATGGGGGAGCTGGAGAGGAGCTGAGATCGGATTGCAAAATGGTGCATGGAGTCTTCAAGGAGTTGTCCTTAGCTCCTCCAACGTCATGGACCTTGTTATCGTCCCAAATGCGCAACACAAAGGCTGATATAGCATCTTGAAGTTGCTTGGTCTGAGCTAGAGTCAAGGGGCCTTTTGGCAGCTCAATGGATTCTTGGTGTGCATTCGAGGATGCGCCAGGTGTGCTCACATCAATAACCATGCTGTACTTTCTGCTACTAAGATGTCACCTTTTGAGGTTGTTTATGGGTTTAATCCTACTACTCCTCTAGATATGTTGCCTTTGCCACAGAAACATGTGATGAATAGAGACGGTAAAATGAAAGCAGAATATGTGAAAAAGTTGCATCAACAGGTTAAGGAGAACCTAGAATGAAGGACTCAGCAATACGAAAAGCAAGCAAACAAGGGCAGAAAGTGAGTCACCTTCAATGTTGGAGATTGGGTTTGGGTTCATTTCCGAAAGGAACGATTTCCAGCCCAAAGGCAGTCCAAGCTATTACCACGGGGAGATGGTCCTTTTCAGGTGATACGATCCACCTCGGGGTGAGTCGAGTCGTATGCGAGTTTGCCCGATCATCTACGAGAAAGTACCGTTCAGCTCTTTTAAAGAAGATGTTTTTAGGTTAAATAATGCGGAAGCTAATTAAGGGATTCAAAGGTAGGGTTTAAAATATGAATACTAAAGGTTCGGTTTGAAAAGAAACAAAAGAATAAAAATAGATTGAAGGTAGTTTAATAAATGATGGTTATGGAAGATGGTGAACTTAAAAGTAAGTAAGAACCAACATTAGGAAATATTGACCCAAGTACTTATACGCTTTCAAGGTAAAAATGAAAAATGATAGAACCTCGACCCACTACTTAACAAAGTAAGAACCTCGGTATATGGGTGAACGCCACACTATTTGATAGTGATAAGTTCGGGATAGTGAAGAACAGGGTTGACGCCGCTAGGCTTCCTAGATAAGCCAACAAAGTCCTCATCAAAATAAGAGAGAAAGAAATCTCACAAATTCCATGAAAGTTTAACAAAGTTTCATTAAGTGAAAAGTCTTAAAATTCAGTAACCTTTACAAAGTGAATAACATCACATATTTATAGCCTAAACAAGTAGTTAGCCAAATGGTCACTCTTGGTAGCTCATTGGACTTTTAGAATCAGCTAGAACATGCTAGAATAGGCCATGGAGATTTCCTTGAAGCTTCCTCAATTGCTAATGAATAAATGAGTTCAAAATATCCTATTGAAAGGTTCGGCAGAATGCAAGCAACCAGCTGGTGGTGCTTCGTTGAACTAAACGGTCATGGGAGGTATTAAAATAGCTTGGAAGACTTCAAATGTCAGCATTATTCAGCTGATTTTCTTGAGGACAAAACATGGCTATTGGAGTGCCCCATGCGTCACCTTGAAGAGAGGAAAAAGGCTGCTGCTGAATTTACTTCTCATGGCCATTGGTATGCACAAAAAGGCAGCAGCAAGGTGATGTTGGTTCAGCTCTTCCCAAGGCTGAATACATGCTTGCATTTACTTTGCTTTGTCTTTTGAAGTCCACGAAGTGTTGCCTTGAAAAACTGAACCATTAGCTCATTTATGTAGTCCCCAACAATGCACCAACAACTCCTTAAATGCTGTTCAATGCATGCTACTCCTTTAATGCATGTTTGCTGCACATTAAATTCATTTCTTGCCATGAACCTACAACAAATTAATGCATCAAGTAAACAACAATTAATTCAGCCATGCATGCTTGCCATAAACAGCCTCTTTAATGGACGCCCCTTGCATGCTGGACAAGTCCTTAAATTCGTCCTATGCTTGCTCCAACACCTCTTTAATTTGGTCAGCCATCATGTACCATAAATTCGGCTGAACAAAGTAGCAACATGCATTGAATTCGGTCAAGACATTAAACCAGCAGCTCATTAAATTCGTCCTAAGCTCCAACACTCATTGAATTCGGCTTCTTTAATGCTGATTCATTCATGTGCCTAAAACCAATTTAATGAAGCAAATTAATTCATGTTAAACACATTAAATTCGGCACATTAAACCTGTAGCAAATTTGAGACAATTTAAATTCATGGTTTTAATCACAAAACACATTAATAACATGTCTAAACAAGGACATATTTATGACCCACATTTTAATGCTAGAACAACCATTAAATTCGGTTTAGAAAAATAAATAGCAGCAGCTAATTAATTTGTCTTAAACTTAACATATTAAATTCAAGTCCTAAACTAAGACACATTAAAAAACTTTATTTAATTATGTATTGATTTGACAAATTAAAATGAGCTAATTATTTTAAGCTAACTAAATAAACTAACTTAATTATTTCAGCAAATTAAAATGCAAGAAATTAAATAATTTCGAATTGAGCTCAATGAGCTTGCATCAAAATGAAATTAAATTGGTAACAAGCTGAATTGAGCTAGATGAAGCTCGGGGAGCTGGAGACGAGCTAGGATCAGCTTGCCAACAGTCACAGCTCGACTAGGGAGACATGTTCGAAGAGGTTCGCTGGGCGTGCACGCATCATCAGGTGTTAGAAAAAGTGAATGACAATGCCTACAAGTTAGACTTGTCAGGAGAATACAATGTGAGTGCCACATTTAATGTTTCTGATTTAACCCTTTATGAAGATTCTACAGATTTGAGGACAAATCCTTTTCAAGAAGGGGGGATGATGTGAGCACATCCATGCCAATCAAGGAAACTGACCCGGAGGTCTTACCATTGGGACCTATTACTTGTTCTAAGGCAAAAAATTCAGGGAAGTTCTTTTCCTTACTTGTGCTACAATTCCAGATGCATTCGATCATGTTTATGCCTTTGAACATAGGCTTTATAATGTGTTGCATGCTGATATGTGACATATTTTGGTTATACTATTTCATTCTCTGTGTTTAAGTATGTATACATATTATGCTATGTATGCTTGGGGATTGGTTTGATAGTGTTTGTATTTTTTTTAAGTTGTTTGGGTGTTAATAAATAAGTGTGCACTTGTTTACAACTTATTAGACTATGTTACATTTAGTCTACATAAATTTTGATAAGTATTTATGCCTTTTGGATTAGGTACTCGAAGGGACACTAGCTCAAGAGTGTATATGCAGCTCATCTACAGCTCAAGTTAGCTTAGAGTACTTTACACCAGCTCATCTTCAGCTCAAGATAGTTCAGAGTACTCTACACCAGCTCATGTCAGCTCGTTCTAGCTCAGTTCAGTTTCCGTCAGCTTAATTTCAGCTCCATTAGCTCAACTTCAGCTGGCAAGTCCAGACGTAGTGATACGAACTCGCCTCGAAATGATTTGAGTTGTAATAGTTGCCTGATCGATAAATTGGGTAAGTTTGAACGATTGTGGAAAATAGGGAATGAAAACAAGGAAGATAGGTTCGAATGGTTATTTTTGTAATGGATATGGAAGCAAGCTGATGGTTTGATTCAAGAAGGCTGAAAAGGGAATGGATAAATGGCTATCAAGGGATCAACAAGGGTTAAAGGATACTTGATGATAGGTGGGGAAAATTGGCTAAGGCCAAGATTGAACCAACGCTCTCAGTTGGCCCAAATCTTATAATAGGCACTTAGGTTGATAAGAAGATCTTGACCCGCTAACTATAGAAAGTTAGGAACCAAAGATATATTTTGAATGCCACACCGGAGGTGATAAGTTCGGGATAAAAAAAGGAAAGATAGACGCCACGAGATGAAATCTTGATAAGTCAGGTCAGCTGAATGGTCTCAAAACTAGCTGAATGGTCACTTAATTCAGCCTTTAAATGAGCTGAAATTTCCAAAAAAAAAAAATCAGGAAAATTCTAGGATGCTTCTTCCAGCCTTGAGAACGTATTTGGACAGCTTCCAAGGTGTCTTCATGCAGCTGGAATCATTTAAAATAAATGTGAGTTGATCAGCCACATAGAAAACCGAATGGTCAGCTTGTAATTCAGCTAGAAGAGTTGAATATTTCTTAGAAGTTGCCAAGAAAGTTCCTTGAAGTTTCCTCATCAGCTGGAGAATTAAATGAGTTGAAAATTCCCCTTGTTGTATTCGGCCAAGTGAGTGAACAAGTCCTGGTGAAGCAACAATTAAGTTCCACAAAGTGACCGAATACATGAAGGAGCCATTAATGCAAGTACATGCATGGCTTAATACATCGTATGGAAGGATGCATGCACAACTAGTGTTCAATGGATGACATTTGAAGGAATTCATGTATTGGGGACGTTCATGCAAGTGGGGGCTATTTTATATACATGTATTTGAGGATTCATGGACCGTAATTAAGGAAGAACATGCATTGGGACGTTCCATGCATGTATCATGCATATCCAAGATGTCCATTCAAGTACTCAAGGTACATTCAAGCCTCATTCGACCAAGGGAGATGTAGGAGTATTAAAGGGCTGCACATTCATGAACTACGACTTTTCTTTAAGGCTAAGTATGCATGAATGCATCAGGTGAAGCAACATGATGATTCGGCCAATTCATGCACCATCTCCAAGCATGAACCGAATTTTAATGCTTTTGTGTGAACATGTTAAATACAAATGTGAACAGAATTTAAGTTAGTGTGAACATCATAGATGTCGAATATCAATAGGCATCTTAGGCTTATAAATAGTTTGCTCATTTCATGTAAAAGGGAATTTTGCCAAATTATTGAATGAACATTGTTCTTGTGAGGTTGCTTCCTCTCATATCTCATACAAGTTTCGAAAGACTTATCTAATTTGTGCTAGTGGCGTCAATCGACCTTGTTTGAAATTATCACCATTCTTGGTGTGGCGTTCACCTATCTTTTATTCCATCTTTCCACCTTAACAATATAGGAACTGGGGTGACACTTTTTAGTGTTGAATCATTCCTGACGTTAAGTTCGTTTTCCATCCTCATCTTTCGAATTTCTTTCTTGTTATCACCAAACTGAGCCATCTATCCAACATCCATCTTTGCTACCCTTAGCTGAACCTATTACTAACCCTAGACTTCTTTGAAACCTTCCGCTTATCCAAACCTATTCATTCACTTCTATTTCTAAAATTCCAGGCACGAACGACTCTCTCGTCTATGATCGGGCAACTACGTAAATTTGACTCAACCACCCGAGCTGGATCACATCAGGCTGGCTATTGGTGATCCCTAAGCAACCTTTTGGCAAAGATTTAAGTTTCACAAAGTGACCGAATACATGAAGGAGCCATTAATTCAAGTACATGCATGGCTTAATACATCGTATGGAAGGATGCATGCACAACTAGTGTTCAATGGATGGCATTTGAAGGAATTCATGTATTGGGGACGTTCATGCAAGTGGGGGCTATTTTATGTACATGTATTTGAAGATTCATGTACATGTATTTGAAGATTCATGTACCGTAATTAAGGAATAACATGCATTGGGACATTCCATGCATGTATCATGCATATCCAAGATGTCCATTCAAGTACTCAAGGTACATTCAAGCCTCATTCGGCCAAGGGAGATGTAGGAGTATTAAAGGGCTGCACATTCATGAACTATGGCTTTTCTTCAAGGCTAAGTATGCATGAATGCATCAGGCGAAGCAACATAATGGTTCGGCCAATTCATGCACCATCTCCAAGCATGAACCGAATTTTAATACTATTGTGTGAACATGTTAAATACAAATGTGAACAGAATTTAAGTTAGTGTGAACATCATAGATGCCGAATATCAATAGGCATCTTAGGCTTATAAATAGTTTGCTCATTTCATGTAAAAAGGGACTTTTGCCAATTTGTTAATGAAACTCTGTTTCTGTGAGGTTGCTTCCTCTCATATCTCGTACAAGTTTCGAAGACTTATCTAGTTGTGCTAGTGGCGTCTACCGATCTTGTTTGAACTTATCACCATTCTTGGTGTGGCGTTCACCTATCCTACTATACCATTTATCCACCTTAACAATATAGGAACCGGGGTGACACTTTTTAGTGTTGAATCGCTCCTGATGTTAAGTTTATTAAACCATTTCCACCTTTTTGTTATTTCTTCCTTGTTATTTCCAAAATCGAACCACCACTTTAACATCCATCTTTGTTATCCCTAACCGAACCTATCTTCATCAACTTGCTTCCCTTGAACCCCATTCGCTTCCATCAAGCCTATCAATCCAATTTCTTCTGCTAAAACCAAAATGCGAACAACCTTTCTCGTCTATGATCGAGCAACTATGTGAATTCGACTTAACCACTCGAGCTGGATCACATTATTTGGTATCAGAGCTTGTAAAACGAGAAGCGCCAACGTTCGTATCAAGATCAAAATAGGTTTGTTGTAAAAAATTGAAATTTTTTTATTAAAATCATCAAGTTGTATTTGAAGATTCTCCATTGTAAAAGCATTATTGTGAAGTTATAAAAAAAAGAAGAAATTCAAAATAAAAAAAAGAAGTGAAGTGTTCTAGTTCTCATCTCTGGTGATTATACATTTGTTCCGATTGTCAAGTGTTCATTTCATCAATTCTGTACCCCCCAAAATGCCACACTACATTTATAAAAAAAAATTCTTTCAGCCTATCTGTACACCCATACATTTTATCCTTTGTAACCATTTTGAAGCCGACCCCAAAGCACCAAGACGAGTCAAGAGAAAAGAAATATGAGGTTACAAGAGTAAGTTGAGTGGTAAAAGGCTAGAGAGTGTGAGAACATTTGAGTGTTGAAAAAGCCTAAACGAGTGAAAACACGAGCGTGAGTGAAATCCATTAATTTTTCTTTCTAAGTGAACTCATGAGGATTTTATTTCTATTTTACTTAACAATTTCCTTTGCAGCGATAACAATCATGTCACGCGAAAATTTTACCGAATCAGAATATCAATATTTGGTGCAAGAAATGCGAAGAATGGTAAAAACTAAGTTTGACAAATTGCATGCGAGATTAGACCGTGCGGAGAAAAGAGACCAATGGGAACGAATGTCATCAAGTTGAAAAGCAAATTCGAGAACATCACGGAGATACACATCCAACGACTACACGAGAATAGACTCCGATTGAGATTCCTTTTCATTAAGTAATTTGAGACGAAGAGAAGCCGATTTTGATTTTGAATCCTTGAAGATGTGTGAGATGGAAGATACACCTGATGTGAGCATGCCCGGGGCATCCTTGAATGCAAACCAAGAATCAATCGAGCTTCCAAAAGGCCCCATGACTCGAGCTCGAACCAAGCAAATTCAAGACACTTTATCAGCTTTGGTGTTGCGCATTTGGGATGATAATAAGGACCATGACGTTGGAGGAGCTAAGGACAACTCCTTGAAGACTCAATGCAATCTTTTGCAATCCGATCTCAGCTCCTCTCTAGCTCCCCATGCACCATTCAGCTCCAATCAGCCGACTTGAGCTCGCTTGAGCTTGAATTTAGCTCGTTTCAGCTTATTTCTTTTACATTACAATAAAATAAGATTAAAATTTGTTCTTAATTAAGTTTGCTATAGCTCATGCCGAATTCCCTAGCTCAACTTAGCTCACTAAGTGTTTTTGACTATTTGAGCTAGCTGAATTTAATATGATAGTTGACTTATAATTAATATGTCTGAATTTAGTTAGTGTCATTAAGTTGTCTAGTTAATATTTTTAATTATGATTATATGAATAATTATATTGTTTAATTGTGTGTTTATTTCATGTAGGTTTAGCCGAATGTGGAGATTCATTCATGGCAAGGTGCATGTACGGGAATGTTCATTGAATGGGAAGATACATGCATGGTTCGGTTCAATGTTTGGAGGTCTCACATTCATGTACATGGATGCAATGGATATTGAAGAATACATCTCTCTTGGACGGTACACATGCATGAATGGAGGACAATTAATGCAAGTTCATGTACGGCTAGGTTCAAGCTCCCTTCCAAGTCCCATGTATAGCCGAATGTATGTGGGAGGACTTTTGGAATTTCTAAGCACCTATTCAGCCAAGAGACACCTCTTGGAAGCTACATGCATCCCATGGCTGAACCTAGACAATCCATTTAGCTTCCAAAGCTTCACATTCATCCAAGTGTTTATGCTCATACATGAAGCTGTCCAAACACATTCCCATCAGCCGAATCAAGACTAGTTAATTAATGTTTTCATTCTAGAACATTCTAGCTAGTTCATGACCGAATTTGCTTAGTATTTAAGCTAGCTAGTTTGTCCATTCGGTTACTACATGATTGGCTATAAATAGTTTGTTTATTTCATTGTAAAAGGACTTTTACCAATTTGTTTAATGAACATTGTTTTTGTGATACGATCTGCCTCGGAAGAGTCGAGTCGTAATAGTGTGCCCGATCATCGACAAGAAGTTACGTTAGGTTTAATTGAAAGGTCAGATAAGAGAAAGAAGGGCAAGAAAGAAGTTTAAAGAAGATGGAAGGATTAGATTGGGTTTGGAAGTTGGTTTATTGAATTAGTACGGAAAGGAAAGAGGGATATTGGTTTTGGTTCGGATTGGAATAGGTAAGAAGAATTGAAAGTTTGGATTTAGGTAAGGGAAATTGAAGAAATGGACATAATGGTATGAAGGGTAAGAACGAAATGGTATTATGAAATGGTATGAACGGAATGGCCGGTTTAGGTACAATTTGGTAAATGAAGAAATGGGGTTGAATAAAAAGTGCAAACAACAACCAATACCTATTTGGTATCGACCAGTTGTTTATAGGCTCTCTTTAGTTCGATTTGGGGTTTGGTAAAGGAAAACCTCGACCCACTATCTAACAAGATAGGAACCTCGGTATGTTTGAATGCCACACTACGAGTAGTGATAAGTTCGGTTTCGATAAAGAACAACGGTTGACACAACTAGAACACTAGGAAGCCAATCGAATCTTTGAACGAAATTTGAGAAAAGTTTTGCCTCACAATTTTGGCAGCATAACATTAACAAAAGTCCAAAAAAGTTTTGGCTCACAATTCAAGCTAATGTGAACACAATGTAAACATTAAATTTGTTATGACAAATTAATTAACAACTATAAACACTTTTAAGACATATTTAATAAAACTAATATGAACTAAATTTAATATGTGGTTTATTAATTAACTAATTAATGAACTTATTAAATAAAATTTTAATAGTAGTCAAATGAAGTCAAAGTAGTCTTCATGAGCTAGAATTCAACTCATGACCTAAAATCGAGCTGGGCTTGGACTCATGAGCTGGTTGTGAGCTGGACCCGAGCTGGGGAACTGGAAGTGAGCTGATTCCAAGCTAGTGAGCTGGTTTTGAGTTGAATGGAAACTTGCTTGAGCTAGTGGTGAGCTCGATGAGCTGAGCTGGACTTGCAGGTAATTGCAAGGTGAGTTCAAGGAGCTGGAATCAACTTTCTCGGAGTATCCTATTAGCATTTCATTCCAAAGTTGATCTACAAAAGCTGTGATAGACTCCTTAAACTTCTTGGCTCGAGCTCGAGTAACAGGACCTTGTGGTAGCACCATAGAATCCTTGCTCGAGTAACAGGACCTTGTGGTAGCACCATAGAATCCTTGCTCGAGCTAGCTGAACCATGGGGCGCGATTGCATCATCTTGTGAGGTTGCTTCCTCTCATATCTCGTACAAGTTTTGAAAGACTTATCTAGCTTGTGCTAGTGGCGTCAATCGTCCTTGTTTGAACTTATCACCAATTTTGGTGTGGTGTTCACCTATCCATCTATCCATATTTTCACCTTAACAATATAGGAACCGGGGTGACACTTTTTAGTGTTGAATCATTCCTGATGTTAAGTTCACTATTCCATCACCACCTTTGCATTATCTCCTTCTTATTGTTTCAAAATCGAACCATTCCTTTAACATCCTTTCTTGTTTCCTTAGCCAAACCTATCACTACCCTTTTGCATAACTTTTTGAAAACCTTCTGCTGATTCAAACCTATTCTTTTAATTCTATCTCTGAGACTAAGGCACGAACGAGCCTTCTCGACTATGATAGGGTAACTACGTGAATTTGACTCAACCATCCGAGCTGGGTCACATCAACACCTCTTCAAAAACTCTAAAGAAAACATCCACGGAGAGATCTTCATGAAGGATTGTTCGTGAACCATATGTAAATGATTTTTCTTCTTCGGAACAAAATGATTATCCTCCTAACTCTTTTGTGTCCTCTTGTAAAAAGAAAATGAGAAAAGAAAAAGATGAAAGGCAAAAAGAGATAAAAAGAAAAGAGAGGCAAGAAAAGATTATGAGAGAAAATGAGAGGATCTTGAGTGAAATTGAGAAAAGAAACAAAAAAATGAAAGAAAAAGAGGAAGAGAGGAAACAAAATGAGATTGAAAAAGAGAATGAAAAAGAAAAAGAGTTTGATAAAAAGAAAAGAGTGGAAAAAGAAATTGAGGTAAAAGAAGTGAGTGTTTCCAAAGAAAAAGATTCGAGTGGAAACGATGTTAGTAAGCAAGAGAGGATTGTTTCCACTAACTCATTTGTTAGTTTTTCTTGTGATATTTCTTCCTAGGTTTTTCAAAATTTGTGTGACCAATTCCAACTTCAATACCTCCCCAACTGATACGATCATGGTTTCCCATAAGTCAGTTCCAAGCCGAGATCCGATGGTGCTACCTCAAGGGCTGATCACAAGGGCTCATGCAAAACAATTTAAAGAAGCTAACATAGCTTTAGTTCAGCAAATGTGGGATGATGTCAATACTAGACCTACCGAACTAGCTGGTGGCAATTTTGGGAATCCCTGCCGAACTCTTTTACAAGTTCAGTTCTGCTCACCGAGCTCACCTTCAGCTCAAGTTAGCTCCCATGTAGCTCCACACCAGCTCATTAGCTCGGATTTAGCTCATTCTCAGTTCCATAGCTCGAGACCAGCTCATTATCAGCTCAAGAGTTTAAGCCCAGCTCGAGTTTAGCTCTTGAATTAAACATCAGCTCGTGGAGTTCCCTTTGAATTCATTTGACTACTATTGACTTTTTATTTAATAAGTTCAATAATTAGTTAATTAATATCCTACATATTAAATTTAGTTCACATTAGTTATAATTAAGTATGTCTTAAAAGTGTTTATTGATGATAATTAAATTTGTCATAACCGAATTTAATGTTGATGTTTGTGTTCACATTAGTTTGAATTAATTCTGTTCACATTTCTTGTAGAAACACAATGGGCATATGGAGATTAAAAGCAAGCATGAATGTTGAAAGGTGCATGGACGATTGGGGGACTTGAATCTCTTAGGTGCATGTTCGGCTAAGTGCATGCATGTCCACATTCAATGTCTTCAAGGTTCATGAATGTTTCCATTCATGTATGGTGTGCTATCTCTTCATTTTTCAAGATGACCATTGATGTGATCCGGCCCGGGTAGTCGAGTCGAATTCACGTAATTGCCCGATCGTCGTTAAAGAGAGTCGTTCGTATCTCGGACTTTAATAATAAAAGTAAAATAATGTATTTAATTTAAGCGAAAGGTTTTAAGTAGGGTAGATTTAGTGATAGGTTTGGTTATATGCAACAAAGATGGGTGATGGATAAATGTTTCGGTTTGGTTAACAAGAAAGAAAGTTGAAAGATGGGGGATGGAAAAACGAACTCAACGTCAGGAATGATTCAACACTAAAAAGTGTCACCCCGATTCCTATATTGTTAAGGTGGGAAAATGGATAGAAGGATAGGTGAACGCCACACCAAGATTGGTGATAAGTTCAAAACAAGTCGGTTGACGCCACTAGCACAAGCTAGATAAGTCTTTGAAACTTGTACGAGATATGAGAGGAAGCAACCTCACAAGAACAATGTTCATTAACAAATTTGGCAAAAGTCCTTTACAAATGAAATCAACAAACTATTTATACTAGTTCCTTAGGCTAACCGAATAGACTATTCATGAACTTAACTATTAAGCAATGAACCTAATTTAATACATGAATATTCTAGAAAAATGACCATTAGTGTCTTGTCCATGTTCGACCGAATGGGAGGTGAATGGTTAGCTTCATGAATGTACATTGATGTACTTGAATGAATGGTCTTCATACATGCATGGCTAGATTCGGCTAACACCTTAATGGAGCCTTGAATTCATGTTGTTTCACCATGAGTGACTTAATTAATTAGGGCTTCATGAAGAGTCAAATTTGGTGTGAACAAGGAGCTTGAGTAGACACTTGAGTGTGAACAGCCAACCGAAGGGTCATCATGGTGTGGACACAATGTGTGAACACATGGCCAATGCATGAACCGTCCAATGCATGTTCCTTCATTAATTTGATCCATGTATCTTCAAATGCATGAATGTTCATCATGAACATTCATGTGCCTCTTGATTGCCGTCCATTGAATCCTCCCATGCATGCACCTTGCATTAAAGTCCATACATGAATCTTCCAAGTTCGGCTAACCTACAAAATTAATTAACAAAAATTAAATAACACACAACTATTCATATAATTATAATTTAAATTAATAACTAAATAACTTAATAACACTAACAATAATTATAAGTCAACTTATAATAAATTCGGCTAGCTCAAATAGTCAAAAATACTTAGTGAGCTAAAATGAGCTAGGGAATTCGGCATGAGCTGTAGCAAACTTAGTTATAAGCTAGATTAAAACTTAATTTATTAAAATGAAAAAGGAATGAGCTGAATCGAGCTAAGTTCGAGCTCAAACGAGCTAAAACGAGCTCAAGCGAGCTGATGTGAGCTGAATGGCGCATAGGGGAGCTGAAGAGGAGCTGAGATCGGATTGCAATATGGTGCATGGAGTCTTCAAAAAGTTGTTCTTAGCTCCTTCAACGTCAGGGAGCTGGTTATCTTCCCAAATGCGCATCACATAGGCCGATATAGCATCTTGAAGTTGCTTAGTTCGGGCTCAGGTCATGGGACCTTTTGGCAGCTCAATAGAAACTTGATGTGCATTCGAGGATGCCCCGGGTGTGCTCACATCATTCCCCCCGTCTTCAAAGCGACTTGTCCTCAAGTCGAGCCGATGGTTAATTTTGAAACAGGGATGTCTACTTGATCGTCCTTGAATGAATGTGTTTAGTAGTCGCATCAGACCTTGCTGCAAAAACATTTCATAACTTGCAACCAATTGAGAATCATTACAAAGCAGAAACCTATTCAAACGGTCATGGAAGCAAGTTTTCTCACACTTAAGACCATCACAACAGAACAATATCAATATCCCATGTTCACTATCAATTACACATATCTCGTTATAACTTAAAAACTTAATGAACAAGGAATTTGAGAACAAAATGTTCGTACGTCGCTTGAGCATTTCAAATTGTACTTGCGAAGTATTGGACCTTTGACAGGAGTTCGTTTGACAATTCAAAACTCGCATATATCCGTCATAAGCAAACAATGGAAAAGAAAAATTTATCTCATGGTTTTGTACTCTTAAACAACAAAATTTGGACAGCAAGTATTCATCAAACTTATCAACTTTATGCTTATCAAAAATCTTGTATCCATCAACCAAAATAGTTACATCTTCATCGTTAATGTTTTCGTCATCAGTCAAGTTGGACAAAAATGTAATAGAAATTCCAGAAACCTTACCTTGTTCACAAAAACAAGAATTAACTTTACCTTTCCCGATCATTACAAACCTTCTCTCTTCGGGAATGTATCGTAACCACATCATAGGGCTTGAGTCAACCTGAAAAGAATTAGAAAGAAGAAAACTTTGGTTAATCAAAACTCGTTTCTTTTCTTCACTCATATTTCTTTGAAGTTCTTTTTCTCTCATTTTTTATCACAACTCTTTTTCTTTTCTCTTTCATTTTCTTTTCTTTCTTTTTCATTTTCTTTTTCCGCTCGCATTCGTTCCAAAGATTGCTTTAACCATTGTTGATCCTCCACAACTTGTTTTTGGTGTCAAAGGTGCCAAAGTAAAATTTCGGCCTTGATACTTGAAAGTATATTGATTTGCAAATCCATCATGCTTCACTCTTCGGTCGAATTGCCAGGGCCTCCCAAGCAGTATATGGCCCGCATGCATGGGCACCACATCACAAAGAACCTCATCTTCATACTTTCCAATTGAAAATGGGACAAGAACTTGCTTGGTTACCTTTAACTCAACTCCATCATTAAGCCATTGTAGCTTGTATGGACTCGGATGAAAACTTGTCGGCAAATCAAGTCTTTCAACTAGGAGGGTACTCGCAACATTTGTACAACTTCCTCCGTCAATCACCATGCTACAAACCTTTCCACGGACAAAACATCGGGTATGAAATAGGTTCTCTCATTGCGGATCGAGTTCAGTACCTTGTGAACCTAAGCTCCTCTTAACAACAAGTATCTCACCTTCGACCGCGTACTCTATTTCTTCCTCGACATCGGAAAGGGTTTCGTTATTGTTTTCAACCTTTTCATCCTCCTCCTCCTCCGATTCAATATCGCCATTTGGTTGAATCACCATGACACTCCGATTCGGACATTGACTCACAATATGCCCTCTTCCAAGGCACTTGAAACATTTTATGTCTCTCGTCCGATTTTGGGTACCTTCAACAGCCTTGCCTTTGCTATTTTCACCCGTAGGCTTGGTAGCTTTGATAAGTGCCATAGGATCTTTCGTTTGGCTCACCGTAGCACTCTTGCTAGTGCCTTGGTTCCATCGAGACACATTGGTTGTTGAATAGCCTCGGGCAGCACCTTTCTTTTTGAGTTGCTTTTCGATTTTGGTGGCCATGTGGACCATATCAACTATCTCCATATAATGTTGTAGCTCCACAACATTGGCGATCTCACGGTTAAGTCCGGACAGAAATCTAGCCATAGTGGCTTCTCGATCCTCATCCACATTTGCACAGATCATAGCAACTTCCATTTCTTTGTAATAGTCCTCGACACTCCTCGTACCTTGAGAAAGATTTTGGAGCTTTTGGTAAAGCTCTCGGTGGTAGTGCGTTGGAATGAACCTTCGGCGCATGACAGCCTTCATTTCGGCCCAAATGTTAATGGGTCGCTCGCCATTTCGCCTTCGGGTTGTCGTGAGTTGGTCCCACCAAATCATGGCATAGTCGGTGAATTCTATGGCAGCCAACTTAACTTTTTTTACTTCTGAGTAGTTATGGCACTCGAAAATAAGCTCGATCTTTTTCTCCCACTCCAAATATGCTTCGGGATCCGAACGGCCTTGGAACGGGGGAATTGATAACCTAATGCTTTTTAAGTCATCATCATACCTTTCTCGCTCTCGTTGGCCTCGATGATGTTGGCCTCTCCGCCGGGCACTAACATTCGAACCAGCCTCGCTTTCGGCCTCACTTGGTTCGAAAACTTCATCATCTCGAACATACCTTCGGTCACAGTCTCGAGGTGGACTTATTGGGGTCCTTGCTCGTCGGCCTCTTCCCTCCACTTGATGGAGTCGGTCTTGTATCGGTTCCAACTTTCGATCAAACAACCGTTCAACTTCTCGAAGTAAGGCTTGCATGTTCAAATCCGGCACATTACGAACGGGTTGCCTTTCCTCCACATTTCGTTCCATGTTGCTTTCTCTTTTTTTTTTAATAGATTTTTCAAAACCTCACCACGAATCTCACTATTCCACTCGAAAAGAAAATAATGTATGAACACTCCACTCGTGTTTGCACTCATTTTTAGGCTTTTTCAAACTCTCGAATGATCTCACCACTCTTGCCTTGTACCGCTCAAGCTGACTCTCGTAACCTCGTATTTTGTTTCTTTTGCTTGACTAGGTGCTTTGGGGTCAGCTTCAAACGGTTACAAGGGTTAAAACGTATGGTGTACGGGTAGGTTAAAAAAAATAATAATAATTTTTTTAAAGTAATGTGGCGTTTTGGGGGGGTTAAAATTGATGAAAAGAATATAAGATGATCGGAAGAAATATAAAACAATAGAGTCGAACTTTTGATCACTTCACTTTTTTTTTAATTTCATATTTTTTTAATTTCGTTTTTTTTACAACTTTCAATATATCACTTTACAATGATAAAAATGAAAATACAATTTTTTTTTCGAATTTTTTTCACCACAAACCTATTTTGATCTTGATACGGACATCAGCGCCTCTCGATTTACAAGCTCTGATACCAAATAATGTGATCTGGCCCGGGTAGTCGAGTCGAATTTATGTAATTGCCCGATCGTCGTTCGAGAGAGTCGTTCGTATCTCGGACTTTAATAATAAAAGTAAAATAATGTATTTAATTTAAGCGGAAGGTTTTAAGTAGGGTAGATTTAGTGATAGGTTTGGTTATATGCAACAAAGATGGGTGATGGATAAATGTTTTGGTTTGGTTAACAAGAAAGAAAGTTGAAAGATGGGGGATGGAAAAACGAACTCAACGTCAGGAATGATTCAACACTAAAAAGTGTCACCCCGATTCCTATATTGTTAAGGTGGGAAAATGGATAGAAGGATAGGTGAACGCCACACCAAGATTAGTGATAAGTTCAAAACAAGTCGGTTGATGCCACTAGCACAAGCTAGATAAGTCTTCAAAACTTGTACGAGATATGAGAGGAAGCAACCTCACAAGAACAAAGTTCATTAACAAATTTGGCAAAAGTCCTTTACAAATGAAATCAACAAACTATTTATACTAGTTCCTTAGCCGAATAGACTATTCATGAACTTAACTATTAAGCAATGAACCTAATTTAATACATGAATATTCTAGAAAAATGACCATTAGTGTCTTGTCCATGTTCGGCCGAATGGGAGGTGAATGGTTAGCTTCATGAATGTACATTGATGTACTTGAATGAATGGTCTTCATATATGCATGGCTAGATTCGGCTAACACCTTAATGGAGCCTTGAATTCATGTTGTTTCACCATGAGTGACTTAATTAATTAGGGCTTCATGAAGAGTCAAATTTGGTGTGAACAAGGAGCTTGAGTAGACACTTGAGTGTGAACAGCCAACCGAAGGGTCATCATGGTGTGGACACAATGTGTGAACACATGGCCAATGCATGAACCGTCCAATGCATGTTCCTTCATTAATTTGATCCATGTATCTTCAAATGCATGAATGTTCATCATGAACATTCATGTGCCTCTTGATTGCCGTCCATTGAATCCTCCCATGCATGCACCTTGCATTAAAGTCCATACATGAATCTTCCAAGTTCGGCTAACCTACAAAATTAATTAACAAAAATTAAATAACACACAACTATTCATATAATTATAATTTAAATTAATAACTAAATAACTTAATAACATTAACAATAATTATAAGTCAACTTATAATAAATTCGGCTAGCTCAAATAGTCAAAAATACTTAGTGAGCTAAAATGAGCTAGGGAATTCGGCATGAGCTGTAGCAAACTTAGTTATAAGCTAGATTAAAACTTAATTTATTAAAATGAAAAAGGAATGAGCTGAATCGAGCTAAGTTCGAGCTCAAACGAGCTAAAACGACCTCAAGCGAGTTGATGTGAGCTGAATGGCGCATAGGGGAGCTGAAGAGGAGCTGAGATTGGATTGCAATATGGTGCATGGAGTCTTCAAAAAGTTGTTCTTAGCTCCTTCAACGTCAGGGAGCTGGTTATCTTCCCAAATGCGCATCACATAGGCCGATATAGCATCTTGAAGTTGCTTAGTTCGGGCTCGGGTCATGGGACCTTTTGGCAGCTCAATAGAAACTTGATGTGCATTCGAGGATGCCCCGGGTGTGCTCACATCAACCATTCAGCCAAAGGACACTCTCACATGCATGAAGATAGCTTGGTCGATTAGCTTCCCCATGACTCTCTTTAATTCGTTCACACTTATGTTCACATGGTAAGACTATTCGGTTCACTTTGTTCACACTAGAAGGCTCTTCAACATTCGATTTTCACACACATGATGGCCCTTGGAGTGTCCACAATTAATTCATACTTTTTGGCCAAACATTGCTTCATTTAACAAGGTTGGCCGAACCTCACAAGTGACCATTGGACATCATGCATTCACTTTGTGTTTTCTTAAGCATGAAGGGTCATTCATTTCCTATTACCATAGCCGAATCTAGACATGCACATTAAGGGTAATTTTTCTAGAATTTTCTTTAATTAATGTGGAAGTATGAAAGGCCAATCGGCTACCTAGACTATTAGGCCTATAAATACTTGTTCAATTTCTATGTAAAAGGACTTTTGAAACTTTTGTTAATGTTATGCTGCCGAAATTGTGAGGTAAACTTTTCTTATATTTCGTTCAAAGATTCGTTTGGCGTTCCTAGCGTTCTAGTTGTGTCAATCGTGTTCTTTGTCGATTCCGAACTTATCACTACTCGTAGTGTGGCGTTCAAACATACCGAGGTTCCTATCTTGTCAGATAGTGGGTCGAGGTTTTCCTTTACCAAACCCAAACTGAACTAAAGAGAGCCTATAAACAACAGGTCGATACCAAATCGGTATTGGTTCTTGTTTGCCTTCTTTGTTCGATCCCATTTCTTTCTTACCCAAAACATACCAGAACCGACCAATTTGTTCATATTCCTTTGTTCCTACCCTTTCATTCCTACCATTCCGTTTGTACCCCTCTTTCTACTTCTGCCATTCCTTCAACTCAACTAAATCTAACGTAATTTCTCGTAGACAATCGGGCACTCAACATACAACTCGACTCTCCCGGAGGCGTTCGTATCATCTGGTATCAGAGCTACCTAAAACGAGAAGCTTAGAAGTTTGAAGTGGAGCATTCTCGAGGTAGGATTCAGAAAAAAAGTATAGAAAAAAATTTCGTATACCGAAGTTTTCCCATTTTGATTAGTTTGTTGCTGTTACTACAAAAGCAAAAATCTACGCAGCTGAAGAAAAAAATTGCGTACAGAAGTAATCTATTGTATTTAGTTTGTCGATATAATACAAAAAAAAAGTTATACAAGTTAAAAAAAATTCGAACAAAAAAAAGTGATTTATGCAATTCAATTGTTATTTGATCGTCAAGCTTTGATCCGATATAGTTCTCGATCCTTCTTTTATTCTACTCTCCCTAATTCACCACACTTTTAGCCCAATTCCCTATTCTTTTTGCCTACCCTAAATCGAATACATCAATCTCTTGTAACCCCTTTTGAGCCGACCACCTAGACCAAGGACTAGGCCTTAACGAATCTATTTACGAAATTACGAGAAAAGTTAAGAGAGGTAAAAGGAAAGAGAGCGTGAGCGCATTTGAGGGGAGGTAAAAGCCGAACTAAGAGTGTAAACACGAGTGTGAGTGTCATCAACTTCTTTCTTTTTGAACGAATCGAGAGAATTTGTTGTGAGGATATTTTAAACGAATAGATGTCCCAAAATAGTGGACAAAACATGGAAGAACAACAAGGACGACAACCAATCAGAAATGCTCCGGATTTGCAAATGCAAGCCCTTTTGCATGAGATGGAACGATTACTTGATCGAAGGCTTAATCCTCTTGAAGATCAACTCTACCAAGTCGAGGCCCAAAGACAACGCGATGACTATCCTGAAGTTGTTAGGCAAAGACGTGAAGGGCCCAATCAACGACGAAGACAACCAAGGGTTCAAGATGATGATGTTAACAAACATAGTGAAGATGAAAGTGATCACGGGTCTAACATAAGCCTAGAAAGGAGACGTCCCCGAAATCGCAGACAAGTAGATCGAAGGAGTGAAGATGATGACTTGAAGAATATCAAACTCTCTATTCCTCCTTTCCAAGGAAAGTCTGATCCCAAGGCGTACCTTGAGTGGGAGAAGAAAATCGAATTAGTGTTCGAATGTCATAACTACTCTAAAAATAAGAAAGTCAAACTCACCGCAATTGAGTTCTCAGATTACGCAATGATATGGTGGGATCAGTTGGTCACTAGTCGGAGGCGTAACGAAGAGCATCCCATTTCCACTTGGACCGAAATGAAGGCGGTTATGCAACATCGATTCATTCCATCCTACTATCATCAGGAGTTGCATCAAAAACTCCAAAATCTCATCCAAGGGACGAAGAGTGTGGAAGATTATTATAAATAAATGGAAGTGGCTATGACCCGTGCCGATGTACAAGAAGATCGAGAAGCCACAATGGCTCATTTTCTAGCGGGACTTAACCGAAAGATTGCAAATGTTGTAGAATTGCAACATTACCTTGAGGTTGTGGACATGGTCCACATGGCTATCAAAGTGGAGAAGCAGTTGAAGTGAAAAGGTACCATCCGAGCCTATCCTAATACCAATCCTTCTAAGTGGGGCCAAAGTACAAGCAAGGGTTCTCCAACAAATCGAACGAAGGATTCTTCAACAATATCTAAGGCGAATAAGCCTATTGTCGAGTTAAGTAAAGGTAAGGCTCCTGAAAGTTCCACCGCCCATTCTAGGGACATAAAGTGCTTCAAGTGTCTTGGTCGTGGACATATAGCGAGTCAGTGCCCGAATAGACGTACCATGGTGATAAGGGCCGACGACAAGATTGAAACGAAGGACGAGGAAGAGAACGAGCTTGAATCAAATTCTGAAGTCGAGGAGGGCTTAGAACAACCCGTTGAAGGCGAGTTACTCGTTGTCAAGCGAAGCCTAAGTCTTCAAAGTGTGGGAGATGAACAACAATGTGAGAACATCTTTCATTCGAGATGTCAAGTGCAAGGGAAAGTGTGTAGCATCATAATCAATGGAGGGAGTTGCACAAACGTGGCAAGCACCCTCATGGTAGAAAAGTTGGTGCTGCCGACCACCAAGCACCTGAACCCCTACAAGCTTCAGTGGCTTAACGATGGCGGGGAACTCAAAGTGACAAAACAAGTCCTAGTGTCCTTTAGCATCGGGAAGTATTCTGACGAAGTATTATGCGATGTAGTGCTGATGCACGTGGGCCACTTACTTTTAGGACGACCATGGTAGTTCGATCGACGAGTGATGCATGACGGTTACACTAATAGATACTCCTTCAAACATCTTGGCAAGAACGTGACACTTGCACCCCTCACTCCAAAGCAAGTCTATGAGGATCAACAAAAACTTAAACTTTCAGTGGAAAAATGCGAGAGAAAATGAAAAGAAACAAAAACAAGAAAAAGGTGGAGAGGCAAAAGAAAGTGGAAAAATGAGTGTGTTTGCGAGGGTTAGTGATATCCAACGAGTGATGTTTTTGAGACAGCCTATGTATGTTTTTATGTACAAAGAGGCATTGTTGAATACTAACGAATTACCTAAAAACTTGCCTGCTTCTGTAATGTCTTTGATTCAGGAATTTGAAGACATATTTTTGGATGAAATACCAAGTGGGCTGCCTCTTATCTGAGGCATCAAACATCAAATAGATTTGGTACCCGGAGCTACATTACCCAATAGACCTGCTTACGGGAGTAATCCTGAAGAAACGAAGGAATTGCAAAAGCAAATTATTGAACTCCTAGACAAAGGATACATCTGAGAGAGCTTAAGTCCCTGTGCGGTACCAGTGTTGCTTGTACCTAAGAAAGATTGGTCGTGGCAGATGTGCATGGATTTTCGCGCCATCAACAAAATCACGATCAAGTATCGACACCCGATACCTCTAATATCTAATATTTATTAGAATTTTAGAAATAAAAAAACTTTTAATTCGAAATTCTATTTATTCTAAATATAAATTTTTTATTTTATATCTATTTATATAGAATCAATCAAAAATCAATCTACCCGCGAGGATTAATTAATAAAATGGGGTTTTGTTTATTTTATTCTTATCCAAGAAAAAAAAAGAGCGATTGGATCCGTTGAAATGCGCTTTTGTTTTCAGGGTTATACTCTGAGTGATCTCCCTGTGAGCGAGCTTATGGGAATGATTTTAAGTCTTGACGACATGCTTGATGAATTAAGTGGAGCCCGAATTTTCACAAAAATCAATCTTAAAAGTGTGGCTATCATCAAATACGAATGCGAGAAGGCGATGAATGGAAAAAGGCCTTCAAAATGAAATTGGGTTTGTATGAATGGTTGGTAATTCCATTCGGCCTTACAAATGCTCCTAGTATGATATGAGCTACCTCAGGAAGAGTCGAGTCATATATAGATTGCCCGATGTCTACGAGAAGTTATGTTAGATTTAGTTGAGTTGAAGGAATGATTGAAGTAGAAAGAGGGGTACGAACGGAATGGTAGGAAAGATAGGGTAGGAACAAGGGAATATGACCAAATTGGTCAGTTTTGGTATGTTTTGGGTAAGAAAGAAATGGGATCGAACAAAGAAGGCAAACAAGAACCAATACTGATTTGGTATCGACCCGTTGTTTATAGGGTCTTTTAGTTCGGTTTGGGTTTGGTAAAGGAAAACCTCGACCCACTATCTAACAAGATAGGAAGCTCGGTATGTTTGAACGCCACACTACGAGTAGTGATAAGTTCGAAATCGACAAAGAACACGATTGACACAACTAGAACGCTAGGAACGCCAAACGAATCTTTGAACGAAATATAAGAAAAGTTTGCCTCACAATTTCGGCAGCATAACATTAACAAAAGTTTCAAAAGTCCCTTTACAAAGAAAAATAACAAGTATTTATAGCCTAAAGACTAGCTAGCCGAATGGACACTTTACATACTTAATAATTAAGTAAAAGTCTCATGAATGCATCTTGAAACTTCTAGAAAGATGTCCTTTGATGTTCATGACCAGATTCGGCTATGGTGGAGATATCTTGAAGGTTCTTCATGCTTAAGGAAATGAATCATGAATGAGAGACTCCCTTAGACATTAGCTAGGTTCAGCCAACTTGAGTAATTGAGGCAATCAATTCATGTTACTTGGTGAAGAGTTGGGAATTAATTGAGGAGACTTCAAGGGCCATCATGTGTGTGAAAACTGAATGTTGAAGAGTCTTCTAGTGTGAACAAGGTGAACCGAATAGTCTTGCCATGTGAACATAGGTGTGAACGAATTAAGGAGAGTCATGGGAAAGCTAATCGGCCAAGCTATCTTCATGCATGTGATGAGTGTCCTTTGGCCGAAGGGTCATCTTGAAAAATGAAGAGATAGCACACCATACATGAATGGAAACATTCATGAACCTTGAAGACATTGAATGTGGACATGCATGCACTTAACCAAACATGCACCTAAGAGATTCAAAACTCTTAACCGTCCATGCACCTCTAAGAAAGACATGTTGCTTCATGCTCCATATGTCCATTGAGTTTCTACAAGAAATGTGAACAGAATTAATTCAAACTAATGTGAAAACAAACATCAACATTAAATTCGGTTATGACAAATTTAATTATCATCGATAAACACTTTTAAGACATACTTAATTATAACTAATGTGAACTAAATTTAATATGTAGGATATTAATTAACTAATTATTGAACTTATTAAATAAAAAAGTCAATAGTAGTCAAATGCAGTCATAGTGAACTCCACGAGCTAAGCTTAAGCCCTTGAGCTAAAGTTGAGCTGAGGTTAAACTCTTAAGCTGAAGTTGAGCTAAGGTTTAGCTCGTGAGTTGAAAATGAGCTAGGAGTAAGCTCGGTTTAGCTTATGCAACTAGATTGTGCTTGAATGAGCTAGATTTGAGCTGGATGGAGCTCGTGGAGCTGGAAATGAGCTGGGATTAACTTGCCAATACGTCTCAGCTCGACTAGGGAGGCTTATTCGAAGAGGTCCACTGGGCGTGCTTGCATCACAGTACTTTTATGAGATTGATGAACCATGTTTTACGTGCATTTATTGGTAAATTTTGTGTTGTGTACTTTGACGATATCTTGGTTTACAGCAAAACTTTAGAGGAGCACGTACCACATTTACGAGCGGTGTTGGAAACTTTACGAAAAGAGGTATTGTATGCTAATCTCAAAAAGTGTTCATTTAGCACTGATAAAGTTGTGTTTTTAGGTTATGTCGTGAGTGCCAACGGTTTAGAGGTGGATCAAGAAAAAGTTCGAGCGATTCAGGAATGGCCACGCCCGATGAGCATTAGACAAGTTCAAAGCTTCCATGGATTGGCTAGCTTCTACCGTTAATTTGTGCCCAATTTCAGTACCATTGCAGCACCCTTAACAAGCGTAATTAAGAAAAACTTGGTATTTCACTGGTCTGAAGATCAAGAACGTTCATTTAATTTGATTAAAGAATGTCTTGTGAAAGCTCCTTTGTTGTCCCTTCCAGATTTTACTAAAACATTTGAAATTGAGTGTGACGCCTCAGGTGTAGGGATCAGAGCTGTGTTGACCCAAGACGGAAGACCGGTGGCGTACTTCAGCGAGAAATTAAATGGCACTTCCCTCAATTATCCGGTATACGACAAAGAGATGTATGCCTTGATTCGATCACTTGAAACTTGGCAGCACTATCTAAGACCGAAGGAGTTCGTGATTCATTCCAATCACGAAGCACTTAAGTTTATTAAAGGTCAGCATAAACTCAACAAATGACATGCAAAATGGGTCGAGTATTTAGAATCATTTCCCTACGTCATCAAATACAAGAAAGGTAAAGAAAATGTAGTGGCTGATGCCTTGTCACGGAGATATACCTTATTGACTACTCTTGATTCTAAGTTACTTGGTTTTCATCATATGAAAGAGTTGTATGCTAATGATGAGGATTTTGGAAATATATATGCTGCTTGTGAAAATGGGTCTTTTGAGAAATTTTTCAGGCATGAAGGGTTTCTTTTTAAAGAAAATAGGTTGTGTATACCACAAGGCTCCATTCGAGAGTTACTTGTGTTGGAGGCGCATAGTGGTGGTCTTATGGGACACTTTGGAATAAGCAAGACGATGTCGACCCTCCATGAACATTTTTATTGGTCGCGAATACGGAGAGATGTGGAGCAGATCTGTGAACGCTGCCTAACTTGTAAACGGGCTAAGTCGAAGGTCCAACCTCATGGACTTTACACACCACTTCCCATTCCTGACACCCCGTGGACCGATGTCTCTATGGATTTTATTCTTGGATTGCCAAAAACTAAGATAGGGAAGGACTCAATCTTTGTTGTAGTCGATAGATTCTCTAAAATGTCACATTTTATTTCTTGTCCTAAAACTGATGACGCTGTGCATATTGCTAACTTATTTTTTAGGGAAATTGTACGACTGCATGGATTACCGAGAACGATCGTTTTCGATCGAGATACAAAGTTTTTGAGTCATTTTTGGTGGACATTATGGGGAAAACTTGGGATGAAATTATTGTTTTCAACCACTTGTCACCCCCAAACGGATGGCCAGACTGAGGTGGTAAACCGAGTTTTGTCAACTTTGTTGCGAGCATTGATACAAAAGAACCTCAAGTCGTGGGAAGAATGCTTACCCCACATCGAGTTCGCTTATAATCGCTCTGTTCACTCGGCAACCAAATTCTCTCCTTTTGAGGCTGTTTATGGATTTAATCCTCTTACTCCTCTTGATTTATTACCTTTTCCTATTGATCAATTTGTCCATACAGATACAAGGAAAAAGGCTGAATTTGTCAAGGAACTACATAGGAAAGTTCGAGAGAATATTGAATCTCGAACCGAGCAATACATCTAACGAGCCAACAAAGGGAAAAAAAGAGTTGTATTTGAACCCAGAGACTGGGTTTGGGTGCACATGAGAAAAGAAAGAATTCCGGCTCAACGAAGATCTAAGTTGTTGCCGCGAGGAGATGGTCCCTTCCAAGTCATCGAGCGAATTAATGAAAATTCATATAAGCTTGACTTACCGGGTGAGTACAATGTTAGTGATAGTTTTAATGTCTCTGACTTGACTCCTTTCGATGTAGATACTGACTTGAGGACAAGTTATTTTCAAGAGGGGGAGGATGATACGATCATGGTTTCCCATAAGTCAGTTCCAAGCCGAGATCTGATAGTGCTACCTCAAGGGCCGATCACAAGGGCTCGTGCAAAACAATTTAAAGAAGCTGTCATAGCTTTAGTTCAGCAAATGTGGGATGATGTCAATACTAGACCTACCGAACTAGCTGGTGGCAATTTTGGGAATCCCTGCCGAACTCTTCTACAAGTTTAGTTCTGCTCACCGAGCTCACCTTCAGCTCAAGTTAGCTCCCATGCAGCTCCACACCAGCTCATTAGCTCAGATTTAGCTCATTCTCAGTTCCACAGCTCGGGACCAGCTCATTATCAGCTCACGAGTTTAAGCCCAGCTCGAGTTTAGCTCTTGAATTAAACATCAGCTCGTGGAGTTCCCTTTGAATTCATTTGACTACTATTGACTTTTTATTTAATAAGTTCAATAATTAGTTAATTAATATCCTACATATTAAATTTAGTTCACATTAGTTATAATTAAGTATGTCTTAAAAGTGTTTATTGATGATAATTAAATTTGTCATAACTGAATTTAATGTTGATGTTTGTGTTCACCTTAGTTTGAATTAATTCTGTTCACATTTCTTGTAGGAACACAATGGGCATATGGAGATTAAAAGCAAGCATGAATGCTGAAAGGTGCATGGACGGTTGGGGGACTTGAATCTCTTAGGTGCATGTTCGGCTAAGTGCATGCATGTCCACATTTAATGTCTTCAAGGTTCATGAATGTTTCCATTCATGTATGGTGTGCTATCTCTTCATTTTTCAAGATGACCATTCGGCCAAAGGAAACTCTCACATGCATGAAGATAGCTTGGCCGATTAGCTTCCCCATGACTCTCCTTAATTCGTTCACACCTATGTTCACATGGCAAGACTATTCGGTTCACTTTGTTCACACTAGAAGGCTCTTCAACATTCGATTTTCACACACATGATGGCCCTTGGAGTGTCCACAATTAATTCATACTTTTTGGCCAAACATTGCTTCATTTAACAAGGTTGGCCGAACCTCACAAGTGACCATTGGACATCATGCATTCACTTTGTGTTTTCTTAAGCATGAAGGGTCATTCATTTCCTATTACCATAGTTGAATCTAGACATGCACATTAAGGGTCATTTTTCTAGAATTTTCTTTAATTAATGTGTAAGTATGAAAGGCCAATCGGCTACCTAGACTATTAGGCCTATAAATACTTGTTCAATTTCTATGTAAAAGGACTTTTGAAACTTTTGTTAATGTTATGCTGCCGAAATTGTGAGGCAAACTTTTCTTATATTTCGTTCAAAGATTCGTTTGGCGTTCCTAGCATTCTAGTTGTGTCAATCGTGTTCTTTGTTGATTCCGAACTTATCACTACTCGTTGTGTGGCGTTCAAACATACCGAGGTTCCTATCTTATTAGATAGTGGGTCGAGGTTTTCCTTTACCAAACCCAAACTGAACTAAAGAGAGCCTATAAACAACGGGTCGATACCAAATCAGTATTGGTTCTTGTTTGCCTTCTTTGTTCGATCCCATTTCTTTCTTACCCAAAACATACCAGAACCGACCAATTTGTTCATATTCCTTTGTTCCTACCCTTTCATTCCTACCATTCCGTTCGTACCCCTCTTTCTACTTCGGCCATTCCTTCAACTCAACTAAATCTAACGTAACTTCTCGTAGACGATCGGGCACTCAGCATATGACTCGACTCTCCCCGAGGCGGTTCGTATCACCAACGAGCGGTGATTTCAATTGTACAAGAAAGGTAAGAACGAGAATGACAACTGCCCACTTGTGTCTGAAGGTAAGCGAGGCAAGGACTCTATGATTATCGAGTCACGAACATTCGATTTAAAAACTGCTAATAAATGTTTTGATTACTCAATTTTTGAAAGGTCTTCATATTTTGATTTGGTTAGTCGTTGCCCACCTATTGATGTTAATATCCTTGTTTCAAGAAGAGCCTTGAAAAGTTTGTCTTATGACATGTTTAACCCTTCTCTTGAGTTGGTTTCGCCTATGCAAAACGTGGAGGTGTGTGATAAAAGTTTTGCACATACAAATTTTGATGTGTTTGAATGCTTAAACTCCTTGAATATAGGTGCTAAACCTTTTTGCTTAAACATGCCTATTCGATTGGTCTGTGTTGGATTTGAAATTTTGAAAAGTCGCATGTTTATAACTTCTTTTTTTGACATATGTGTTCCAAGATTTTTGCATACAATGAATAATTTGTTCGATTGTGTCCATCAAAAGAAAACTTTAAATTTTTGTGTGAAGTTTCCATGTTTTGATCTGTCTATTCGATTGAGTTTTCTGAAGTATGAATGTTTGCATGTTCGTCTGCCTAAACTTTCTCTGATATACTTTTGTGATTTATTTGAGAAAATGAAATTCTGGCTATATTTTGGGATAAGTGATCAAAATCGAGTATTTAAGCTTGGAGCTAGCCACTTTAAGTTGATACCAAGACAAGGTAAGTACCGTAATCTTATTGTAAATAAATTCGTCGTACCTTTTCATCTATTACGAATTTTATCTTCATTTCTGGAAATAAATCTTTTGGTTAGTTTACAAAATCAAAATCAAGTTTTTGATTCTAGAAATTTTGTTTTTAATCCCGGAATCGGTTTATGCTATCCGCCTGAGAATAACATCTCATCATGTCCTTTTAAGTGCATTATTCATGGTGACAGTAACATCTTCTGTCTTTGTGGAAATTACATTTTGAAGGGCGTGAGTTACTTCTTTGATTTTTCACCTTTTCAGGTTTATTCGAGTTCAAAATATCGATTACATTACCTTGCTAAGGAGCGAAGGTTTGTTTTACGCAAGCGAGGTAATTCAAACTTTCATCATGTAATTTCCAAGATAATCAAGGTAAGTCAACAATACCTCTGTTTTATTTGAAAGATGAAGAAATCGGTGTTGTTGATGATGACTTTGTGGAAAGTGGCCATATTATTTATCCTGCTACTGTACGTCCATTTAATCAAATACGACAAGGTGAGTGTAATAGCCCAAATTTGTCGGCCCATAAATAAATAAATAAATAAATAACAAAACAAAAAACTTATTAAATAATAAAGTCCATTTATAGTCCATTTACAAAACCCAGTTACATTTATAGCCCAAGACCCGATTAGCCCAGATACCTAAAACTACCCAGTGCCCAATTACACCCAAGCCCGTATTATAGACCAAATGCTGCCCAAAATACACAGGGCCCAAGTGGCCCAATATGTTAACAGGAGACAGAAGGCCTAGGGTTTCAGAAACCCTAGGCACCGCAAGCACTCCAACCGTCACTCTCCAATCGACGCCTCCATCAGTGCCGTGATTCCAGGCCCTGTATCACACTGTGATCAGTGCACGAATCAATGCCAGTGTGCCATTATCAGTGCCCGATCATCACTAGTCTCCTCGTCGTCACCTGCAAAAAGAGAAAAAAGAAGAACACAGCAAACAAGGCAAGAAATCGAATAGGGAATAAACCAAACTTGTAAATAGAGGCTATGAAAGCCGAATCATTTCACTGTAACAAGGACCAATTTTTACAGATACAAAAAATATACACATATATACACAAAAGAAAGAAATAAGAAGCAGTTGTTTACTTTAAAAAAGGTGATTTTGTTATATTTTTCTTCTCTGTTCAACAGATATAAGTCTTTTTTAAAAAAAAAATAGTTAAGTTTAAAAGGGAGAAGGGATTACCTGCGATTCACAGAGAAGAACGAAGGTTTTTAGCCTTCCAACCACCATGTACGGCGACGCGTACAGCGCGTGGGCACTTGCAGTGATGTGATCCGGCCCGGGTAGATGAGTCAAATTCACGTAGTTGCCCGATCATAGTTTGAGAGAGTCGTTCGTGCCTCAGATTTTAGTAATAGTAGTAAGAGAATTAGAATAGGATAAGCGAAAGGTTTCAAGAAGGGTAAGTTTAGTATAGATTCGGTTAAGGGTAGCAAAGATAGATGAAGGATAAAAGGCTCGATTTGGGTTAACAAGAAAAAAAAGATTTAAAAGATGGGGATGGAAAATGAACTCAACGTCAGGAATGATTCAACACTAAGAAGTGTCACCCCGATTCCTATATTGTTAAGGTGAAAAAATATGGATAGATGGATAGGTGAACGCCACACCAAGATTGGTGATAAGTTTAAAACAAGACGATTGACGCCACTAGCACAAGCCAGATAAGTCGTTCGAAACTTGTACGAGATATGAGAGGAAGTAACCTCACAAGAACAATGTTCATTAACAAATTTGGCAAAAGTCCTTTTACATTGAAATCAACAAACTACTTATACTAGTATCTTATGCTAGCCGAATAGTCCATTCATGAACTTAAAAATTAAGTAATGTACCTAATTAAAACATGAAACTTCTAGAAAAATGTCCAATGGTGTTCTTGTCCATGTTCGATCGAATGGGAGGTGAGTGGATAGCTTCATGAATATGCATTGATGTTCTTGGATAAATGATCTTCATACATGCATGGCTAGATTTGGCTAACTCCTTTAATGGAGCCTTTAATTCATGTTGTTTCACCATAAGTGGCTTAATTAAATGAGGCTTCATGAAGAGTCAAACTTGGTGTGAACAAGGAGCTTGAGTAGACTCTTGTGTGTGAACGCCCAACCGAATGGTCATCATGGTGTGAACACAAAGTGTGAACACATGATCAATACATGAACCGTCCAATGCAAGTTCCATCTTTAATTTGATTCATGAATCTTCAAATACATGAATGACCATCATGAACATGCATATGCCTCTTGATTGCCGTCCATTGAACCCTTCCTATGCATGCACCCTGCATTAAATGCCATGAGTGTATCTTCCAAATTCGACTAACGTACATAATTAAATAACATGATTAAATATCACACAACTATTCATATAATTATAATTTAAAATAATAACTAAATAACTTAATGACACTAACTAAATTTGGACATAATAATTATAAGTCAACTTATCATATTAAATTCGGCTAGCTCAAATAGTCAAAAACACTTAGTGAGCTAAGTTGAGCTAGGGATTCGGCATGAGCTGTAGCAAACTTAGTTAAAAGCTAAATTAAAACTTAGTTTATTGAAATGAAAAAGGAATGAGCTGAAACGAGTTAAAATCAATCTCAAACGAGCTAAAACGAGCTCAAGTGAGCTGTTGTGAGCTGAATGGCATATGGGGAGCTGGAGAGGAGCTGAGATCGGATTGCAATATTGTGCATGGAGTCATCAAGGAGTTGTTCTTAGCTCCTTCAACGTTAGGGAGCTGGTTATCTTCCCAAATGCACGTCACAAAGGCCGGTATAGCATCTTGAAGTTGCTTGGTTCAGGCTCAGGTCATGGGACCTTTTGGAAGCTCGATTGATTCTTAGTGTGCATTCGAGGATGCCCCGAGTGTGCTCACATCATTCCCCCCATCTTCAAAGTGACTTGTCCTCAAGTCGAGCCATTTGTCCATGGGAGAACTTTGACTCGTGCATGGTTTTCCTCGATCAAATGGGATGGAAGATGTCACACAAACCTAAAAAATTCTTACCACAGCCGGTAAAAAGAAACTCAAAGGAGTCAAATTCAAATGTGTTCGATAGTTCATTAAAAATTCATTCAATTGAACATATGCCAAAAATCTCAATTGGACAAAGCAAGCATACGTAAATTTATCAAAGAGTTTCGTTAGACCATCATTGCAAACATGAAAACTAAGTTGGATCAAGGGATAATTGGTTGTAAATGATGGCAAGCACTTAAACACATTATTCCTCATCCAAAACATTTTAATTTCTTTAACCGAATATAGCAACTCATTTGGTCCCTTGTCTTGTTCATGCAAGGTATGCCATGGCCAAAGGTATGCTAACTCTTTCTTTCGTTTTTGAACAACATGAGGGGTGTCTCCAAATTCCAGCATAATAATCACATTATTACCATGCCAAAAGGAAAAATCCATCACATCAAAGTATAAATAATTTCCAAACAACAAATCAATGGAATTTTCAACTTCAACCGAATTGAGCAAAGATATTTGAAAATTTTCAAATGACTTACCTTGACGAATATGAAGAGAAGACAATTGAGGATTGGGTTTACCTTTCTCGGTCAAAATGAATCTTCTCTCTTTGGATAGATAACGTAAGACAAACCTATTACTTCGATAAATTTGAATAGGTGTTGACGCGCCATGACATGTCTTACTCCTCGAGGGGTGGAATTTACAGAAATGAGAATAGTTAGTATTAATGAAAACTATGGACTTAAATGGAAAAAGAAAGTTACGATGGAAATTTGATTCAATTCCAAAAACATAGGTTGGTCTTACCTTCTCGAAATAAAACGAAAATTCCAGATGTGGCCAAGCAAGGTGATTAGTAAACGAATCAAAATTGAAACCCAAATCATTGAATTTCACCTTCTTATCAAAAGTTCAAACATCAAGCAAACATAATTTGAATGCAAATGATGCCAAGTGCTTAATGTTTCCATAAAATGAATTCATGTAGCAAATACCAGGCTTGAACACACGAACTTGATTAGGAATTCCAACAAGCAACATATTAGAAGAAGATATAATCAACTCACCACACGAATTATATTTCACTAGTTTAAACACAAATGTTCAATTGACAAAACCGAACATACCAATATGCAAAGGTTCATGCTTCAAGAGTATCAATCGAGAATGTAAATCACTACATGGAAATTTTGCACAAAAACTCAAAGATTGTTCATGAGGAACACAATTGCACATATCATGTGAAGATCTTTTAACATGGATGCCAAACAAAGAATTTTTAGAGAACATGCAACTTTTCAAATAGGCAGATTTATCACAAATCAATTGAGCAGGCATATTTAAACATAAAGATTTAACACATGAATTCAAAAAGTTTGCATGGTCAAACACATCAGAATTTTTAAGTGACAGACTTTGATCAAACACATTCAAAATTCACTTAGAGAAAACTAATCCAATGTTGTCAACAAATTTGCCAATGTAGTAATCATCATAAGAAAAGCTGTATATGACACCTTTTAAAACAAAATCGTTAACAATAGTAAGTGAACAAAAATTAGCCAAATCAAGTGACATTGTGATGTGAGCACACCCGGGGCATCCTCGAATGCACACCAAGAATCAATCGAGCTTCCAAAAGGTCCCATGACTCGAGCTCAAACCAAGCAACTTCAAGATGCTGTATCAGCCTTTGTGTTGTGCATTTGGGATGATAACAAGGTCCATGATGTTGGAGGAGCTAAGGACAACTCCTTGAAGACTCCATGCACCATTTTGCAATCCGATCTCAGCTCCTCTCCAGCTCCCCATGCGCCATTCAGCTCACATCAGCTCACTTGAGCTCGTTTGAGCTCAAATTTAGCTCATTTCAGCTTATTCCTTTTTCATTTCAATAAATTAAGTTTTAACTTTGCTTTAAATTAAGTTTGCTACAGCTCATGCTAAATTCCCTAGCTCAACTTAGCTCACTAAGTGTTTTTGACTATTTGAGCTAGCCGACTTTATTATGATGACTTATAATTATTTTGTCCAAATTTAGTTAGTGTCATTAAGTTATTTAGTTATTATTTTAAATTATAATTATATGAATAGTTGTGTGTTATTTAATTATGTTATTTTGCAGGTTAGCCGAATTTGGAAGATTCATGTATGGACTTTAATGCAAGGTGCATGCATGGGAAGGTTCAATGGACGGCAATCAAGAGGCACATGCATGTTCATGGTGGACATTCATGTATTTGAAGATTCATGGATCAAATTTGATGTGATCCGGCCCGGGTAGACGAGTCGAATTCACGTAGTTACCCGATCGTAGTTCGAGAGAGTCATTCGTACCTCGAATTTTAGAAATAGAAGTGAAATGGATAGGTTTGGATAGCAGAAGGTTTTCAAAAGTTATGCAAAAGGGTAGTGATAGGTTCGGCTAAGGAAACAAGAAAGGATGTTGGATAGATGGCTCGGTTTGGTTAACAAGAAGAAAAGTTGAAAGATGGGGAATGGAAAAATGAACTCAACGTCAGGAATGATTCAACACTAAAAAGTGTCACCCCGATTCCTATATTGTTAAGGTGAAAAGATGGATAGATGGATAGGTGAACGCCACACCAAGATTGGTGATAAGTTCAAAACAAGTCGGTTGACGCCACTAGCACAAGCTAGATAGGTCTTCGAAACTTGTACGAGATATGAGAGGAAGCAACCTCACAAGAACAAAGTTCATTAACAAATTTGGCAAAAGTCCTTTACAAATGAAATCAACAAACTATTTATACTAGTTTCTTAGGGTAACCGAATAGACAATTCATGAACTTAACTATTAAGCAATGAACCTAATTTAAGACATGAATATTCTAGAAAAATGACCATTGAAGTCCTTTGTCCAAGTTCGGCCGAATGGGGAGGTGAGTGGGCAGCTTCATGTATGAGCAAGCTTTGGAAGCCAAGGGAAGGGTCTAGGTTCGGCCATGGGATGCATGAAACTCCCAAAGGGTGTCTCTTGGCCGAATAGGTGCTTAGGAAACTCCAAGGGTCCTCCCACATGCATTGGTTGTACATGGAACTTGGAAGGGGGCTTGAACCTAGCCGTACATACACTTGCATTAATTAACCTCCATTCATGCATGTGTGCCGTCCAAGGGAGATGCACCTTTCAATATGCATTAACCTTCCATGTACATGAATGTATGTCCTCCAAACATTGAACCGAACCATGCATGAATCTTCCCGTTCAATGAACATTCCCGTTCATGCACATGGCATTAAATGCCATGAATGTATCTTCCAAATTCGGCTAACCTACAAAATTAAATAACAAAATTAAATAACACACAACTATTCATATAATTATAAATTAAAATAATAACTAAATAACTTAATAACACTAACTAAATTTGAACACAATAATTATAAGTCAACTTATAATAAATTCGGCTAGCTCAAATAGTCAAAAACACTTAGTGAGCTAAAATGAGCTAGGGAATTCGGCATGAGCTGTAGCAAACTTAGTTATAAGCTAGATTAAAACTTAATTTATTGAAATGAAAAAGGAATGAGCTGAATCGAGCTAAGTTCGAGCTCAAACGAGCTAAAACGAGCTCAAGTGAGCTGATGTGAGCTGAATGGCGCATGGGGGAGCTGGAGAGGAGCTGAGATCGGATTGCAATATTGTGCATGGAGTCATCAAGGAGTTGTTCTTAACTCCTTCAACATTAGGGAGCTGGTTATCTTCCCAAATGCACGTCACAAAGGCCGGTATAGCATCTTGAAGTTGCTTGGTTCAGGCTCGGGTCATGGGACCTTTTGGAAGCTCAATAGATACTTGGTGTGCATTCGAGGATGCCCCGGGTGTACTCACATCATTCCCCCCGTCTTCAAAGCGACTTGTCCTCAAGTCGAGCCATTTGTCCATGGGAGAACTTTGACTCATGCATGGTTTTCCTCGATCAAATGGGATGAAAGATGTCACACAAACCTGAAAAATTCTTACCACAGCCGGTAAAAAGAAACTCAAAGGAGTCAAATTCAAATGTGTTCGATAGTTCATTAAAAATTCATTCAATCGAACATATGCCAAAAATCTCAATTGGACAAAGCAAGCATACGTAAATTTATCAAAAAGTCTTGTTAAGCCATCTTTACAAACATGTGAACTTAGCTGAATCAAGGGGTAATTAGTCATGAACATTTGTAAAGATTCAAACACGTTAATCCACAACCAAAACTTTTCAATATGTTTATTCAAAAATAACAATTCATGGGAATGTACACGCAAAGTGTACCATGGCCAATTGGAAACTAACTCACTCTTTTGCTTATTAACAACATGATTTGTGTAATCACTTTTCAACACAAACGGATCACTACTAGGCCAAAGACAACAATCAATCACAACAAGGTACAAACAATTTCCAAATATCAAACCATCAAAAAGATTTTCAACAACATTCGAATAGAGTAAAGGTATTTGAAAATTTTCATAAACTTTACCTTGTCGATCTTGAAGAGAAGAAAATTTGGGATCGGTTTTACCTTTATCAAACAAGATGAATCTTCTCTCTTCGGACAGATAATGTAAAACAAACCTTTTACCTCGATCAGCTTGGGTGGGTGACGAAGCACCATGACAGCTCGTGCTTTTTAAAGGGTTACATTCACAAAAATGTAAAAGGTTAGTTTCAATAGAAGGTATGGACTGAAAAGAAAAAAAATAAATCATCGTTGAAATTTGATTCAAGTCCAAAGCATAAGTCGATCTTACCTTCTCAAAATGGAATGAAAATTTCAGATGTGGCCAAACAAGGTGATTAATAAACGAATCAAAATTGAAACCCAAATCATTAAATTTGACCTTCTTATCAAAAGTTTGAACATCAAGCAAACATAATTTGAATGCAAATGATGCAAAGTACTTAATGTTTCCATAAAATGAATTCATGTAGCAAATACTAGGCTTGAACATACGAACTTGATTAGGAATTCCAACAAGCAACATATTAGAAGAAGATATAATCAACTCACCACACGAATTATATTTCACTAGTTTAAACACACATGTTGAATTGACAAAACCGAGCATACCAATATGCAAAGGTTCATGCTTCAAGAGTATCAATTGGGAATGCAAATCATTACATGGAAATTTCGCACAAAAACTCAAAGATTGTTCATGAAGAACACAATTGCACATATCATGTGAAGATCTTTTAACATGGATGCCAAACAAAGAATTTTTATAATCAAACAAATCAAAACGTGAAAAGCTGTTATCACACACATTTATAATTTGCACAGAATGAACCAATCCAACCGAATCAACAGAATTGTCGTTATAAAACATGTCATAAGACAGAATCTTCATGGCATCTTTTGAAACAACATCGTTAACATTAATATGTGAACAGTAATTAACCAAATCAAGTGACTTTGATTCGATAAATAAAGAATCCTTACCTTCCTTACCTTCGATCGCAAGTGGGTGGTTGTCATTCGCGAACTCACCTTTTTCGAACAACCTAAAACACCTCTCGTTTGGAAGGTAATGTAGATGGAATTGGTCACACAAACTTCTAGGAACCTGAAAAGTTAAATCACAAGAAGATCGAACAGGTGGGTTAGTAGAAATAATCCTCACTTGCTCACTTGTTTTCTCACTCGATTCTTTTTCTTCTGAATCACTCGTTTCTTTTGTTTCAATTTCTTTTTCATCTTCTTTTTCACTCTCAAACTCTTTTTCAATCTCATTTTCTTTTTCTTTTTCCTTTTGCGTTTCAAAGGTTTTTTCAAGTTCTCTCAAGATTCACTCATTTTCTCTCTTACTTGCCTTTTGCCTCTCTTTTCTTTTTATTTCGTTTTCTTTTTCTTCCTTTGCTTTTTCTTTTCTTTTCTTTATTTTCTCTTTACAAGAATGTACAAAAGAACGATGAGAATACAAATCTTGTTCGAAAGATGAAGAACTATTTGCATATGATTCACAATCAAAACTTCGTGAAGAATACTCCGAGTAAGATTTCGTTGACGATCTAGTAGGAGTATGTCTTTCTCTCTGAACGCCATCTTGGAATGAATCAAAATCGTAATCAGCTTCTCGTCTTCTCAAATTTCTTGATGAAAAGGACTTTCAGTCGAAGTCACTTCTCGAATTCGCTGATGAATATGAGTCATAGTATGAATCTCTTTGTCTCGAAGTAGATGGCGAAAAGGAATCACGATAGGAACTTTTTCTCAAGTAGTAGTCGGGGGTATATCTCCGTGGGGTTCTTGTCTCCATTTTTCGACTCGAAGAAACTCTATCACTTTGATCTTGTTTTTCCAAATGATTTAATCTCTCGTGTATGTTCTTAGTGTTGGACTCCATCATTTTTCGCATTTCTTGTACCAAGTATTGGTATTCCGATTCGGTGAACTCTTCGCGTGACATGATTTTTGTTGCTAAAAAGAAAATGTTAGATCACAACACAAAATAAAAACAAATCAAGTACCTCACCACAAATCTCACTATTTCACTCACAAAGAAATATTGATGAACACTCCACTCGTGTTTGCACTCGTTTTTAGCCTTTTTCAAACTCTCAAATGTTCTCACACACTCTAGCCTTTTACCACTCAAGCTTACTCTCGTAACCTCGTATTTTGTTTCTTTTGACTTGACTAGGTGCTTTGGGGTCGGCTTCAAACAGTTACAAGGGTTAAAATGTATGGTGTTTGGGTAGGCTAAAAGAAAAAAAAAATTTAAAGTAGTGTGGCGTTTTGGAAATGGGGGGGTTAAAATTTTGATGAAAAGAACACTTTGTCGATCGGATCAAAATATAAACAAAAGAAGAACTTGATCACTTCACTTTTTTTTCTTTTTTTTTGATAATTTTCGTAACTCTCTTTTTTTTTCTTTTTTTTACAACTTTCAATATATCACTTTACAATGATAAAAATTAAAATACAAAATTTCTTTTTTTCGAATGTTTTTTTCACCACGAACCTATTTCGATCTTGATACGGACGTGGCGCCTCTCGATTTACAAGCTCTGATACCAAATGATGTGATCCGGCCCGGGTAGACGAGTCGAATTCACGTAGTTGCCCGTCGTAGTTCGAGAGAGTCGTTCGTACCTCAGATTTTAGAAATAGAAGTGAAATGGATAGGTTTGGATAGCGGAAGGTTTTCAAAAGTTATGCAAAAGGGTAGTGATAGGTTCGGCTAAGGAAACAAGAAAGGATGTTGGATAGATGGCTCGGTTTGGTTAACAAGAAGAAAATTTGAAAGATGGGGAATGGAAAAATGAACTCAACGTCAGGAATGATTCAACACTAAAAAGTGTCACCCCGATTCCTATATTGTTAAGGTGAAAAGATGGATAAAAGGATAGGTGAATGCCACACCAAGATTGGTGATAAGTTCAAAACAAGTCGGTTGACGCCACTAGCACAAGCTAGATAAGTCTTCAAAACTTGTACGAGATATGAGAGGAAGCAACCTCACAAGAACAAAGTTCATTAACAAATTTGGCAAAAGTCCTTTACAAATGAAATCAACAAACTATTTATACTAGTTTCTTAGGGTAACCGAATAGACAATTCATGAACTTAACTATTAAGCAATGAACCTAATTTAAGACATGAATATTCTAGAAAAATGACCATTGAAGTCCTTTGTCCATGTTCGGCCGAATGGGGAGGTGAGTGGGCAGCTTCATGTATGAGCAAGCTTTGGAAGCCAAGGGAAGGGTCTAGGTTCGGCCATGGGATGCATGAAACTCCCAAAGGGTGTCTCTTGGCCGAATAGGTGCTTAGGAAACTCCAAGGGTCCTCCCACATGCATTGGTTGTACATGGAACTTGGAAGGGGGCTTGAACCTAGCCGTACATGCACTTGCATTAATTACCCTCCATTCATGCATGTGTGCCGTCTAAGGGAGATGCACCTTTCAATATGCATTAACCTTCCATGTACATGAATGTATGTCCTCCAAACATTGAACCGAACCATGCATGAATCTTCCCGTTCAATGAACATTCCCGTTCATGCACCTGGCATTAAATGCCATGAATGTATCTTCCAAATTCGGCTAACCTACAAAATTAAATAACAAAATTAAATAACACACAACTATTCATATAATTATAAATTAAAATAATAACTAAATAACTTAATAACACTAACTAAATTTGAACACAATAATTATAAGTCAACTTATAATAAATTCGGCTAGCTCAAATAGTCAAAAACACTTAGTGAGCTAAAATGAGCTAGGGAATTCGGCATGAGCTGTAGCAAACTTAGTTATAAGCTAGATTAAAGCTTAATTTATTGAAATGAAAAAGGAATGAGCTGAATCGAGCTAAGTTCGAGCTCAAACGAGCTAAAACGAGCTCAAGTGAGCTGATGTGAGCTGAATGGCGCATGGGGGAGCTGGAGAGGAGCTGAGATCGGATTGCAATATTGTGCATGGAGTCATCAAGGAGTTTTTCTTAGCTCCTTCAACGTTAGGGAGCTGGTTATCTTCCCAAATGCGCGTCACAAAGGCCGATATAGCATCTTGAAGTTGCTTGGTTTGGGCTCGGGTCATGGGACCTTTTGGAAGCTCAATAGATACTTGGTGTGCATTCGAGGATGCCCCGGGTGTGCTCACATCAAAATTAATGATGGAACATGCATTGGACGGTTCATGCATTGATCATGTGTTGTTACATTGTGTTCACACCATGATGACCCTTCGGTTGGGCGTTCACACACAAGTATCTACTCAAGCTCCTTGTTCACACCAAGTTTGACTCTTCATGAAGCCTTATTTAATTAAGCCTCTCATGGTGAAACAACATGAATTCAAGGCTCCATTAAAGGAGTTAGCTGAATCTAGCCATGCATGTATGAAGATCATTCATCCAAGTACATCAATGCATATTCATGAAGCTATCCACTCACCTCCCATTCGGCCGAACATGGACAAGGACACCATTGGTCATTTTTCTAGAAAGTTCATGTCTTAATTAGGTTCATTACTTAATCGTTAAGATTCATGATTGGTCTATTCGGCTAGCATAAGAAACTAGTATAAATAGTTTGTTGATTTCATTTGTAAAGGACTTTTGCCAAATTTGTTAATGAACATTGTTCTTGTGAGGTTGCTTTCTCTCATATCTCGTACAAGTTTCGAACGACTTATCTGGCTTGTGCTAGTGAAGTCAATCGTCTTGTTTTGAACTTATCACCAATCTTGGTGTGGCGTTCACCTATCCATCTATCCATATTTTTCACCTTAACAATATAGGAATCGGGGTGACACTTCTTAGTGTTGAATCATTCTTGACGTTGAGTTCGTTTTTCCATTCCCATCTTTTAAATTTCTTTCTTGTTAATCCAAACCGAACCTTCTATCCTTCATCCATCTTTGCTACCCTTAACCGAACCTATTTCTAAACTTACCCTTCTTGAAACCTTCCGCTTATCCTATTCCATTCTTTTACTTTTATTACTAAAATCTGAGGCACGAACGACTCTCTCGAACTACGATCGGGCAACTACATGAATTCCACTCATCTACCCGGGCCGGATCACATCACTTTGATTCAATAAACAAAGAATCCTTACCTTCCTTACCTTCGACCGCAAGTGGGTGGTTATCATTCATGAACTCACCTTTTTCGAACAACCTAAAACACCTCTCGTTTGGAAGGTAATGTAGATGGAATTGGTTGCACAAACTTCTAGAAACCTGAAAAGTTAAATCACAAGAAGATCGAACATGTGGGTTAGTAGAGATAATCCTCACTTGCTTACTTGTTTTCTCACTTGATTCTTTTTCACTCTCGATCTTTTTTTCTTTTTCAATTTCATTTTTATTTTTCCTCTCATTTTCTTTTCTTTCACACTCATTTTCTTTTGTTTCTTTTTTTCTTTTCTCGATTTCATTCAAAATTCTCTCATTTTCTCTCATAATATTTTCTTGTCTCTCTCTTCTTTTTATTTCTTTTTCTTGCTTCCTTTCTCTACAAAATGAAGATAAAATAAAAGAATCAAAATGAGATGAGTTTTGTTGGGTATGAATGGAATGATTTACATAGGATTCACGTTCACTCCTTCGTAAGGACTCCTTTACAGATGATTTCTTTGAGGCATATGTCGACTAACTTATACTTTCTTGTTCGTCATCTTGAAAGATCTCAAACTCAAAGTTTGCTACTTTTTGTCTTGGATTCCTCGAGGAATAGGATTCACGATAAGAATCTCTTCTCGAACATTCATTGGATATTTGTTTCCTTGGCACTCTCATTTCTGCCCTTTCACTTGGACTAATTTGCTCTCGTTGGGTTCTGGCTCGATGATCTATTTTTTCTTGGATCGGCTCAATTCTTTGGTCGAGCATGCACTCCATCTCTTTCAATAAATACTGAAATTCAAATTCTGAAAATCCTTCTTGCAACATGATTTAGAGAAAAAATGATTAAAATAGAACCAAATGATTAAATCCTCACCACAAACCTCACTAGTTCACTCGCAAGAAAATAATGGATGAGCACTCCACTCGTGTTTGTACTCGTTTTAGGCTTTTCAACTCTCGAATGCTCTCACACTCTCTAGCCTTTTACCACTCAAGCTTACTCTTGTAACCTCGTATTTTGTTTCTTTTGACTCGTCTAGGTGCTTTGGGGTCAGCTTCAAAATCGGTTACAAGGGATAAGATGTATAGGTTATGGGTAGGCTAAAAGAAATTTTTTCTTTGGTGTAGTGTAGCGTTTTGGAAATGGGGGGTACGAAGTTGATGAAAATAACATAGTTGTTGATCGGAACAAAATATAAACAATAGAAAGAACTTGTTCACTTCACTTTTTTTTTTTTATAATTTCGTATCTCTTTTTTTTTACAACTTTCAATATAGCACTTTTACAATGATAAAAACGAAAATACAACTTAAATTTTTTTTTTGATTTTTTTCACAATGAACCTAGTTCGATCTTGATACGAACGTCGACGCCTCTCATTTTATAAGCTCTGATACCAAATAATGTGATCTGACCCAAGTAGATGAGTTGAATTCACGTAGTTGCCCAATCGTAGTTCGAGAGAGTCGTTCGTGCCTCGAATTTTAGTAATAGTAGTAAGAGAATTAGAATAGGATAAGTGATGTGATCCGGCTCGGGTAGACGAGTCAAACTCACGTAGTTGCCCGATCATAGTTCGAGAGAGTCGTTCGTGCCTCGGACTTTAATAATAAAAGTAAAATAATGTATTAAGTTAAGTGGAAGGTTTCTGATACGAGCTCGCCTCAACTTGAGTTGAGTCGTATGTAAATTGCCGATCGTCTTCGAGAAAGCTTCGTCAAAAAAAAAGGAATGGTTAATTCGGATTGAGTTAAGGAAAGTTGAGGAAATGGACGTAATGGTATGAAAGGTAAAAATGAAATGGTATTATGAAATGGTACGAACGGAATGACCGGTTTAGGTACAATTTGGAAAACGAAGAAATGGGTCGAACAAAAAGAAGTGCAAACAAGAACCAATACCGATTTGGTATCGACCCGTTGTTTATAAGCTCTCTTTAGTTCGGTTTGGGTATGGTAAGGGAAACCTCGACCCACTATCTAACAAGATAGTAACCTCGGTATAAAGGGTTTTGAACGCCACACTAAAACTAGTGATAAGTTCGATTTCGTAAAGAAAGAGGTTGACGCCACTACTAGGTAGATAAGCCAACGAAAATCTTAAATGAGACTTAGAGAAGAAGTTCTTATAAGAACAAAAATTCAGTTTTATAAAATTTGCCAAAAGTCCTTTACAAAGTAACACAAGCCAAATTTATAGTGAATACAAGGGATAGCCGAATAGGCTCTTGAGGTAGCTAAATGGTTAGCTGAAAATTCCAGAATTTCTAATGAAGCTTCCTTGAAGTTTCTTGTGCATGGAGAACGGCAAGGGGCAGCTTCTAGATGCCTTGATTTAATAGGAAAATGGAATGGATTGTTTGGGAGCTGAAAATGCAATCAATAGGTTCAGCCAAATGCTTGAATTTGATTTAATGCTGCTGCTTGGTTCATCCGAATGTGCATGTGATTAAGGAGTTGTCTTGGGTAGCCAAACGATCTTCTTAAAGAGTTGCTGCAGGGGTTGGCCGAATGGTCACTTAGGGAACACCAAATGATCAGCACACCATCTTTAAATCATTCATGCACCTATACCGTCCAAGGGTAATGTACCTACAACAATTAAAGTAGCAAATTAAATCCCTTTTAGACACATTAATTCGGCAACATAAAACAAATAAATCCTACACCATAAATTAGGCTGGACATAATTAATCTTTGTAATAGTTAAGACATATTTAATTGGTCCTATTTAATGAAGCACTTAATTTAGAACATAATTAAAACATGTCCAGATTATGACAAATTAATTATTAAAACTAAATAACTAATTTAACTAACAGCAACTTAAATGATTTATTCCAGCATAATAAACTCAATAATGAAATGAGCTGAAAAGAGCTCGTTGAGCTAAGTTATGTTGAAGTTGAGCTGATTTGAGCTGATATGAGCTTGAAGGAGAATGCATGGGTCGCTCGGCTTGCTGGTCCAAAAGCTTTCGATAAGTCCAGCAACGGTTTCACCCCAAACTCTATCAACTAATGCTGTTGTTGCGTCTTTGAATCTCTTTGCTCGAGCTCGGGTAATCGGTCCTACAGGCAACTCAAGGGGATCTATATTGGCAACTGGCAGCTCGGAAGGTGTGGTCGTATCAGTTTCAAGGTAGATTTAGTAATAGGTTCGGTTATATGCAACAAAGATGGGTGATGGATAAATGGTTCGGTTTGGTTAACAAGAAAGGAAGTTGAAAGATGGGGGATGGAAAAAACGATCTCAACGTCAGGAATGATTCAACACTAAGAAGTGTCACCCCGATTCCTATATATTGTTAAGGTGAAAAGATGGATAGAAGGATAGGTGAACGCCACACCAAGAATGGTGATAAGTTCAACAAGATCGGTAGACGCCACTACCACAAACTAGATAAGTCTTCGAAACTTGTACGAGATATGAGAGGAAGCAACCTCACAAGAACAAATGTTCATTAACAAATTTGGCAAAAATCCTTTACAAATGAAATCAACAAACTATTTATACTAGTTTCTTATGCTAACCGAATAGACTATTCATGAACTTAACGATTAAGTAATGAACCTAATTTAAGACATGAACATTCTAGAAAAATGACCAATGGTGTCCTTGTCCATGTTCGGCCGAATGGGAGGTGAGTGGGCAGCTTCATGAATTTGCATTGATGTACTTGGATGAATGATCTTCATACATGCATGGCTAGATTCGGCTAACACCTTAAATGGAGCCTTGAATTCATGTTGTTTCACCATGAGTGGCTTAATTAATTAAGGCTTCATGAAGAGTCAAACTTGGTGTGAACAAGGAGCTTGAGTAGACACTTGGGTGTGAACGTCCAACCGAGGGGTCATCATGGTGTGAACACAATGTGTGAACACATGATCAATGCATGAACCGTCCAATGCATGTTCCATCATTAATTTGATCCATGAATCTTCAAATACATGAATGTCCATCATGAACATGCATGTGCCTCTTGATTGCCGTCCATTGAACCTTCCCATGCATGCACCTTGCATTAAAGTCCATACATGAATCTTCCAAATTCGGCTAACCTACAAAATTAAATAACACAATTAAATAACACACAACTATTCATATAATTATAATTTAAAATAATAACTAAATAATTTAATGACATTAACTAAATTTGAACACAATAATTATACGTCAACCTATAATAAATTCGGCTAGCTCAAATAGTCAAAAACACCTAGTGAGCTAAATTGAGCTAGGAAATTCAGCAAGAGCTGTAACAAACTTAGTTATAAGCTAGATTAAAACTTAATTTATTGAAATGAAAAAGGAATGAGTTGGATCGAGCTAAGTTCGAGCTCAAACGAGCTCAAGTGAGCTGATGTGAGCTGAATGACGCATGGGGGAGCTAGAGAGGAGCTGAGATCAGATTGCAAAATGGTGCATGGAGTCATCAAGGAGTTTTTCTTAGCTCCTCCAACGTTAGGGAGCTGGTTATCATCCCAAATGCGCATCACAAAGGCCGATATAGCATCTTGAAGTTGCTTGGTTCAAGCTCAGGTCATGGGACCTTTTGGCAGCTCAATGGATTCTTGGTGTGCATTCGAGGATGCCCCGGGTGTGCTCACATCAATAAGCGGGAGGTTTCAAGAAGGGTAAGTTTAGTATAGGTTCGGTTAAGGGTAGCAAAGATGGATGAAGGATAGAAGGCTTGGTTTGGGTTAACAAGAAAAAAAAGATTTAAAAGATGGGGATGGAAAACGAACTCAACGTCAGGAATGATTCAACACTAAGAAGTGTCACCTCGATTCCTATATTGTTAAGGTGAAAAAATATGGATAGATGGATAGGTGAACGCCACACCAAGATTGGTGATAAGTTCAAAACAAGACGATTGATGCCACTAGCACAAGCCAGATAAGTCATTCGAAACTTGTACGAGATATGAGAGGAAGTAACCTCACAAGAACAATGTTCATTAAAAAATTTGGCAAAAGTCCTTTTACAATGAAATCAACAAACTATTTATACTAGTATCTTATGCTAGCTGAATAGTCCATTCATGAACTTAACAAGTAAGTAATGTACCTAATTAAAACATGAAACTTCTAGAAAAATGTCCAATGGTGTTCTTGTCCATGTTCGGCCGAATGGGAGGTGAGTGGATAGCTTCATGAATATGCATTGATGTTCTTGGATAAATGATCTTCATACATGCATGGCTAGATTCGGCTAACTCCTTTAATGGAGCCTTTAATTCATGTTGTTTCACCATGAGTGGCTTAATTAAATGAGGCTTCGTGAAGACTCAAACTTGGTGTGAACAAGGAGCTTGAGTAGACTCTTGTGTGTGAACGCCCAACCGAATGGTCATCATGGTGTGAACACAAAGTGTGAACACATGATCAATATATCAACCGTCCAATGCATGTTCCATCTTTAATTTGATTCATGAATCTTCAAATACATGAATGACCATCATGAACATGCATATGCCTCTTGATTGCCGTCCATTGAACCTTCCTATGCATGCACCTTGCATTAAATGCCATGAGTGTATCTTCCAAATTTGGCTAACCTACATAATTAAATAACATGATTAAATATCACACAACTATTCATATAATTATAATTTAAAATAATAACTAAATAACTTAATGACACTAACTAAATTTGGACATAATAATTATAAGTCAACTTATCATATTGAATTCGGCTAGCTCAAATAGTCAAAAACACTTAGTGAGCTAAGTTGAGCTAGGGAATTCGGCATGAGCTGTAGCAAAATTAGTTAAAAGCTAAATTAAAACTTAGTTTATTGAAATGAAAAAGGAATGTGCTGAAACGAGCTAAAATCAAGCTCAAACGAGCTAAAACGAGCTCAAGTGAGCTGATGTGAGCTGAATGGCGCATGGGGAGCTGGAGAGGAGCTGAGATCGAATTGCAAAATGATGCATGGAGTCTTCAAGGAGTTGTCCTTAGCTCCTCCAATGTCATAGACCTTGTTATCATCCCAAATGCGCAACACAAAGGCTGATATAGCATCTTGAATTTGCTTGGTTCGAGCTCGAGTCATGGGGCCTTTTGGAAGCTCAATTGATTCTTGGTGTGCATTCGAGGATGCCCCGAGTGTGCTCACATCATGCAGTCCAGTGGCCGGAGGCCGGGGCCGGAGGGCTCCCCTTTTCTCCTCTTTCAGAGGATTTCAAAGTGTTTTTTAAAAAAAACTGATTATAAAATGAATTTTGGGTTAAGTTTTGACATATATAGCGCTACAAAAACGGTGTCATTTTGGCTTAGTTCAATAAGCACTAAAACGACACCGTTTCAATAGAGGATCCGCGTGTTGACCCGATGACTCGGGAGGATCCGTGTGTTTTTCATAAATGGGCAAATTCCCCAATCGATCCTTCCGTTTTTTTAAAATTTATGATTTTATTTTATTTTTAGTTTAAATTGGCCCTAACCTTTTATATTTAATTCAATTTAGTCCCGATGGCCATTAAAATCTATTCTCTGGAGAACGACGTCGTTTTTAGGGATTAGGGCTAATTGCCCAGTGAGTCCCTCAGATTTTAATGTGTATTTCAATTAGGCCTAAATTTTTTTTATTTATTTGTAATTAGCCCTAATTTTTAATAAAATTCGATTTTAGTCTTTTTTATATATATTTAATTTATTTTAAAATACTGTATGTATTATTTATTTTTATAAACATTAGTTATATTAAAAATAATGTATATTATTTTTATTTATATATTATATTATTATATACGTTTCTTATAAATTTTTATTATATATACATTTTACTTTATATATTATTTATTTTACTATATTTATATATGTAAATTATTATATATTATTATATTATTTTTATTATTAACTATTTATTATACTTAACATTTTTTAAATTATTATTGAAAATTACATTTTTATATATCATTATCAAAAGTTTAGTATGTAATATTCTAAAATTTTAACATGAAATTTTGTTCCTATTTAACATATTAATATTTTATAAATATATATTAAGTATTTAAGTTATTAAATTTATATATTGACCATTGTTTCTTAAATTTTTTATTATTATTTATGTATCGTTAAATTTTTTTTACTTCGTTTATTCTTTTTTGAATTGAATTTAGATTTTATCCTTCAATATATAATTTGTTTATTTATTTTAGTATCCTTTATGTAATTATCATTTCAATATAATAATCTTATCTCATAAATTATTGGTTATTATTTATTATTTTTACACATTTGCATGAAAATTGATTATTTATGGCATTATTCCAAGTTGTGTTGGCATGAAATGTTATTGCACATATATTATATAACTGGTATTGTTCTATTCATTATTCGCTACGTTGTATTTTGCATGGAATGATAATGCATGAATGTGTATGTTATTTACAATTACATATGCGTAAAATGATAATGTATATTGTGTGATTTACGTCATTATTTATTTTTTCTCTATACTACATTTGCGTGAAATGTTGAAGCGTATATCATATAGCTTAGTTTATTTAATATTAATCTTTTGTAATATGTTAAATATATCATTGCTTTAAAAATTATTTCATTCGATCCAAAGGAATTAAAAATAAGGCAATGTTTTTGGCACTAGGGAATTTGGGAAATAGTGCCCTAACATGCTGGGTTGTGATTTTCTGTTTGTCTAAATGCCTAAAATATCCTTCTAAAAAAGTTTTGAAAATCTCAAGATGATTTTAGTTACAAAAATTTAAGAGTATCGTGTCTAAACATGCTGGATGTGATGTTTATATTCTTTGAAGTGAAAGGATCTTGATTTTTAAACTCAAATTATTACAGTTTTAAAAGAGATCATATTTCTAAATTGTTTCAAACTTTTGAAATTAAGACAAAACTATTCAATTTGGTACCAATTTTGGGTGTTACGAGGGTGCTAACCCTTCCTCGTACGTAACCGACTCTCGAGCCCATTTTCTCATAATTTTGTAGACCAAAATATTTTATAAAGTGATCCAATCACACTTTAAAAGGTTGGTGATATGAGCACACCCGGGGCATCCTCGAAAGCACACCAAGGATCAATCGAGTTCCCAAAAGGTCCCATGACTCGAGCTCGAACCAAGCAACTTCAAGATGCTATATCGGCCTTTGTGATGCGCATTTGGGATGATAACCAGCTCCCTAATGTTGGAGGAGCTAAGAACAACTCCTTGATGACTCCATGCACCATTTTGCAATCCGATCTCAGCTCCCCCATGCGCCATTCAGCTCACATCAGCTTACTTGAGCTCGTTTTAGCTCGTTTGAGCTCGAATTTAGCTCGTTTCAGCTCATTCCTTTTTCATTTAAATAAGCTAAGTTTTAATCTAGCTTATAACTAAGTTTGCTACAGCTCATGCCGAATTCCCTAGCTCAATTTAGCTCACTAGGTGTTTTTAACTATTTGAGCTAGCCGAATTTATTATAGGTTGACTTATAATTATTGTGTTCAAATTTAGTTATTGTTATTAAGTTATTTAGTTATTTTAATCTATAATTATATGAATAGTTGTGTGTTATTTAATTATGTTATTTAATTTTATAGGTTAGCTGAATTTGGAAGATTCATGTATGGACTTTAATGCAAGGTGCATGCATGGGAGGGTTCAATGGACGGCAATCAAGAGGCACATGAATGTTCATGATGAACATTCATGTATTTGAAGATTCATGGATCAAATTAATGATGGAACATGCATTGGACGGTTCATGCATAGATCATGTGTTCACACCATGATGACCCTTCGGTTGGACGTTCACACCCAAGTGTCTACTCAAGCTCCTTGTTCACACCAAGTTTGACTCTTCATGAAGCCCTAATTAATTAAGCCACTCATGGTGAAACAACATGAATTCAAGGCTCCATTAAGGTGTTAGCCGAATCTAGCCATGCATGTATGAAGATCATTCATTCAAGTACATCAATGCATATTCATGAAGCTAACCACTCACCTCCCATTCGGCCGAACATGGACAAGGACACCATTGGTCATTTTTCTAGAATGTTCATGTCTTAAATTAGGTTCATTGTTTAATAGTTAAGTTCATGAATAGTCTATTCAGCTAGCATAAGAAACTAGTATAAATAGTTTGTTGATTTCATTTGTAAAGGACTTTTGCCAAATTTGTTAATGAACTTTTGTTCTTGTGAGGTTGCTTCCTCTCATATCTCGTACAAGTTTCGAAGACTTATCTAGTTTGTGCTAGTGGCATCTACCGATCTTGTTGAACTTATCACCAATCTTGGTGCGTTCACCTATCCTTCTGTCCATCTTTTCACCTTAACAATATAGGAATCGGGGTGACACTTTTTAGTGTTGAATCATTCCTGACGTTGAGTTCATTTTTCCATTCCCCATCTTTCAACTTTCCTTCTTGTTAACCAAACCGAGCCATCTATCCAACATCCTTTCTTGTTTTCCTTAGCCAAACCTATCACTACCCTTTTGCATAACTTTTGAAAACCTTCCGCTATCCAAACCTATCCATTCACTTCTATTCCTAAAATTTGAGGTACGAACGACTCTCTTGAACTACGATCGGGTAACTACGTGAATTTGACTCGTCTACCCGGGCTGGATCACATCATTTGGTATCAAAGCTTGTAAATCGAGAGGCACCGACGTCCGTATCAAGATCAAAATGGGTTCATGGTGAAAAAAATTTCGAACAAAAAAAAAATTGTATTTTCATTTTTATCTTTGAAAAGGTGATATATTGAAAGTTGTAAAAAAAATGAAATTATTAAAAAAAAAAGTGAAGCGATCAAAAGTTCGATTCTATTGTTTTATATTTCTTCCGATCGTCTTATATTCTTTTCATCAATTTTAATCCCCCCAAAATGCCACACTACTTTAAAAATTATTTTTTTCTTTTAGCCTACCCGTACACCATACGTTTTAACCCTTGTAACCGTTTGAAGCCGACCCTAAAGCACCTAGTCAAGTCAAAAGGAACAAAATATGAGGTTACGAGAGTAAGCTTGAGTGGTAAAAGGCTAGAGTGGTGAGATCATTCGAGAGTTTGAAAAAAAAAGCCTAAAAATGAGTGCAAACACGAGTGGAGTGTTTATCAATTTTTCCTTGTGAGTGAATAGTGAGATTTGTGGTGAGGATTCTAATTATCCTTATTTTTCAACATGGCGCAAGCCAAAAAGCTTCTCGTTGTTAAAAGAAGCCTCAGTATTCAAAGTCCTGAAAATGAACAACAACGGGAGAATATCTTCCATTCTCGATGCCAAGTTCAAGGGAAAGTCTGTAGTTTGATCATCGATGGTGGAAGCTGTACCAACGTGGCAAGCACTTTAATGGTGGAGAAACTAGGCTTGACCACCACCAAACATCTGTGAGCCCTTATAAACTCCAATGGCTCAATGATGGTGGCGAAATCAAGGTAACCAAACAAGTACTTGTTTCTTTTTCAATTGGTAAGTACGAGGACGAGGTACTTTGTGATGTTGTTCCCATGCACGTGGGACATCTGTTGCTTGGAAGGCCATGGCAATACGATTGAAGAGTCACCCATGATGGGTATACCAATCGGTATACATTCAAATATCAAGGAAGGAGTATTACTTTGGTACCATTGACGCCAAACCAAGTTTTCGAGGATCAAACGAGAATGAAGTCTGTTGTAAATCAGTTGAGAGAAGAAGAAAAGAATGAATGTGAAAAAAGAAAAGAAAAATAAAAAGAAAAGAGAATCGAGAACAAGAATGCAAAAATAGTAAAAGAAAAAAAAGAACAAGTGAGAAAAGAAAAAGAGAATAGAAAAAAATTTTGTTTGCAAAAAAAAGAGAAGTTAGGAGAGTGTTACTATCAAAACAAACCATTCTTGTACTGTTGTACAAGGAAAATCTTTTTAGCACTAACGAACTGCCCGAGGACTTGCCGTCTTCTATTTTGAGTCTTTTGTAGGATTTCCAAGATGTTTTCCCGGAAAAGACTCCTAATGGATTACCACCTTTTCGAGGAATCGAGCACCAAATCGATTTTGTACCGGGAGCCGTAATTCCAAATCGACCTGCCTATAGAACGAATCCCGAAGAAACTAAAGAGCTACAACGGCAAGTTAACGAATTGATGGAAAAAGGCTATATTAGAGAAAGTCTTAGCCCCTGCGCCGTGCCAGTCCTCTTGGTGTCGAAAAAGGATGGTACTTGGCGAATGTGTGTCGATTGTCGTGCTGTGAATAAAATCACTATCAAATATCGACATCCGATTCCGCGACTAGATGATATGCTAGATGAACTAAGTGGAGCCAAACTATTCTCTAAGATCGATCTAAAAAGCGAATATCACCAGATTCGTATGCGAGAAGGCGACGAGTAGAAAACTGCCTTCAAAACGAAACATGGTTTGTATGAGTGGTTGGTCATGCCATTTGGCTTAACCAACGCTCCTAGTACTTTTATGAGGCTCATGAACCATGTGTTGAGATCCTTTATTGGTAAGTTTTGTGTTGTTTACTTCGATGATATCCTCATATATAGCAAGACTTTGGAAGATCACGTAATACACCTCAAATCTGTTCTTGAAACATTCCGTAAGGAAACTCTCTTTGCCAATCTTAAGAAATGTACTTTTTGTTCTGACAAAGTTATCTTTCTTGGTCTTGTAGTTAGTGCACAAGGTTTGGAAGTCGACCAAGAGAAGATAAAGGCGATTCAAGAGTGGCCGAGGCCTACATCTATTAGCCAAGTTCGAAGCTTCCATGGATTGGCAAGCTTTTATCGGTGATTTGTGCCCAATTTCAGCACATTGGCTGCACCCTTAACAAGCGTGATAAAAAAAGACTCCGCGTTCCAATGGGAAGATGAGCAAGAGAGGTCTTTTATTGAGATTAAAAATTGTCTTACTAATGCACTTTTACTTGCTTTGCCAGATTTTTTGAAAACCTTTGAACTTGAGTGTGATGCATCCGGTGTGGGTATTGGAGCTGTATTAACCCAAGACGGATGACCCATTGCTTATTTTAGTGAGAAGCTTAGCGGAGCCCCACTCAATTATCCGGTCTACGACAAAGAAATGTACGCGTTGATACGGGCTCTTGAAACTTGGCAACATTATTTGTGGCCAAAAGAGTTTGTAATCCATTCCGACCACGAATCCTTGAAACATATAAAGGGTCAAAACAAGTTGAACAAGAGGCATGCTAAGTGGGTCGAGTACCTTGAGTCATTTCCCTACGTAATTAAGTACAAGAAAGGTAAAGACAATGTGGTAGCTGATGCCCTATCCCGGAGGTATACCTTACTTTCTACTCTTGAATCAAAACTGCTTGGGTTTTCTTTCTTGAAAGAATTGTATGCTAACGATGTTGTTTTTGGAGAAATCTATTCTGCTTGTGAGCATGTTGCATTTGAGAAATTTTATAGGTTTGATGGGTTTCTGTTCAAGAAAGGTAAGCTCTATGTTCCACAAAGCTCTGTTCGGGATTTGCTTGTGCAAGAAGCACATAGTGGAGGACTCATGGGTCATTTTGGAGTTAGCAAGACGTTAGCTACCCTTAACAAACATTTTTATTGGCCTAGGATGAGGCGAGATGATGTGATCCGGCCCGGGTAAACGAGTCAAAATTCACGTAGTTGCCCGATCGTAGTTCGAGAGAGTCGTTCGTGCCTCGAATTTAGAAATAGAATGAAAAGGATAGGTTTGGATAGCGGAAGGTTTTCAAAATTATGTAAAAAGGGTAGTGATAGGTTCGGTTAAGGAAACAAGAAAGGATGTTGGATAGATGGGGGATGGAAAGAGGATCTCAACGTCAGGAATGATTCAACACTAAAAAGTGTCACCCCGATTCCTATATTGTTAAAGTGAAACGATGGATAGAAGGATAGGTGAACGCCACACCAAGATTGGTGATAAGTTCAAAACAAGTCGGTTGACGCCACTAGCACAAGCTAGATAAGTCTTCGAAACTTGTACGAGATATGAGAGGAAGCAACCTCACAAGAACAAAGTTTATTAACAAATTTGGCAAAAGTCCTTTACAAATGAAATCAACAAACTATTTATACGGTTAAGTCCGGACAGAAATCTAGCCATAGTGGCTTCTTGATCCTCGTCCACATTCGCACGGATCATAGCAACTTCCATTTCTTTGTAATAGTCCTCGACACTCCTCGTACCTTGAGAAAGATTTTAGAGCTTTTGGTAAAGCTCTCGGTGGTAGTGCGTTGGAATGAACCTCCGGCGCATGACAGCCTTCATTTCAGCCCAAGTGTTAATGGGTCGCTCGCCATTTTGCCTTCGGGTTGTTGTGAGTTGGTCCCACCAAATCATGGCATAGTTGGTGAATTCTATGGCAGCCAACTTAACTTTCTTTACTTCCGAGTAGTTATGGCACTCGAAAATAAGCTTGATCTTTTTCTCCCACTCCAAATATGCTTCGGGATCCGAACGGCCTTGGAACGGGGGAATTGATAGCCTAATACTTTTCAAGTCATCATCATACCTTTCTCGCTCTCGTTGGCCTCGATGACGTTGGCCTCTCCGTTGGGCACTAACATTCGAACCAGCCTCGCTTTCGGCTTCACTTGGTTCGGAAACTTCATCATCTCGAACATACCTTCGGTCACGGTCTCAAGGTGGACTTATTAGGGTCCTTGCTTGTCGACCTCTTCCCTCCACTTGATCGAGTCGGTCTTGTATTGGTTCCAACTTTCGATCAAACAACCGTTCAACTTCTCGAAGTAAGGCTTGCATGTTCAAGTCCGGCACATTACGAACGGGTTGCCTTTCCTCCACATTTCGTTCCATGTTGCTTTCTCTTATTTTTTTTAATAGATTTTTCAAATCCTCACCACGAATCTCACTATTTCACTCGGAAAGAAAATAATGTATGAACACTCCACTCGTGTTTGCACTCGTTTTTAGGCTTTTTCAAACTCTCGAATGATCTCACCACTCTTGCCTTTTACCGCTCAAGCTAACTCTCATAACCTCGTATTTTGTTTCTTTTGACTTGACTTGGTGCTTTGGGGTCAGCTTCAAACGGTTACAAGGGTTAAAACGTATGGTGTTTGGGTAGGCTAAAAGAAAAAAATAATTTTTAAAGTAGTGTGGCGTTTTGGGGGGGCTAAAATTGATGAAAAGAATATAAGACGATCGGAAGAAATATAAAACAATAGAATCGAACTTTTGATCACTTCACTTTTTTTTAAATTTCGAATTTTTTTTAATTTCGTATCTTTTTTTTACAACTTTCAATATAGCACTTTACAATGATAAAAAACAAAAATAAATTTTTTTTTGCTCGAATTTTTTTTGAATTTTTTTCACCACGAACCTATTTTGATCTTGATACGGACGTCGGCGCCTCTCGATTTACAAGCTCTGATACCAAATGATGTGATCCGGCCTGGGCAGACGAGTCGAAATTCACGTAGTTGCCCGATCGTAGTTCGAGAGAGTCATTCGTACCTCGAATTTAGAAATAGAATGAAAAGGATAGGTTTGGATAGCGGAAGGTTTTCAAAATTATGTAAAAAGGGTAGTGATAGGTTCGGTTAAGGAAACAAGAAAGGATGTCGGATAGATGGGGGATGGAAAGACGATCTCAACGTCAGGAATAATTCAACACTAAAAAGTGTCACCCCAATTCCTATATTGTTAAGGTGAAACAATGGATAGAAGGATAGGTGAACGCCACACCAAGATTGGTGATAAGTTCAAAACAAGTCAGTTGACGCCACTAGCACAAGCTAGATAAGTCTTCGAAACTTGTACGAGATATGAGAGGAAGCAACCTCACAAGAACAAAGTTCATTAACAAATTTGGCAAAAGTCCTTTACAAATGAAATCAACAAACTATTTATACTAGTTCCTTAGGCTAACCGAATAGACTATTCATGAACTTAACTATTAAGCAATGAACCTAATTTAATACATGAATATTCTAGAAAAATGACCATTAGTGTCCTTGTCCATGTTCGGCTGAATGGGAGGTGAGTGGTTAGCTTCATGAATATACATTGATGTACTTGAATGAATGGTCTTCATACATGCATGGCTAAATTCGGCTAACACCTTAAATGGAGCCTTGAATTCATGTTGTTTCACCATGAGTGACTTAATTAATTAGGGCTTCATGAAGAGTCAAAATTGGTGTGAACAAGGAGCTTGAGTAGACACTTGAGTGTGAACGTCCATCCGAAGGGTCATCATGGTGTGAACACAATGTGTGAACACATGGTCAATGCATGAACCGTCCAATGCATGTTCCTTCATTAACTTGATCCATGTATCTTCAAATGCATGAATGTTCATCATGAACATTCATGTGCCTCTTGATTGCCGTCCATTGAATCCTCCCATGCATGTACCTTGCATTAAAGTCCATAAATGAATCTTCCAAGTTCGGCTAACCTAGAAAATTAATTAACAAAATTAAATAACACACAACTATTCATATAATTATAAATTAAATTAATAACTAAATAACTTAATAACACTAACTAAATTTGAAACAATAATTATAAGTCAACTTATAATAAATTCGGCTAGCTCAAATAGTCAAAAACACTTAGTGAGCTAAAATGAGCTAGGGAACTCGACATGAGCTGTAGCAAACTTAGTTATAAGCTAGATTAAAACTTAATTTATTGAAATGAAAAAGGAATGAGCTGAATCGAGCTAAGTTCGAGCTCAAACGAGCTAAAACGAGCTCAAGTAAGCTGATGTGAGCTGAATGGCGCATAGGGGAGCTGAACAGGAGCTGAGATCGGTTTGCAATATGGTGCATGGAGTCTTCAAAAAGTTGTTCTTAGCTCCTTCAACGTCAGGGAGCTGGTTATCTTCCTAAATGCGCGTCACAAAGGCCGATATAGCATCTTGAAGTTGCTTGGTTCGGGCTCGAGTCATGGGACCTTTTGGCAGCTCAATAGATACTTGATGTGCATTCGAGGATGCCCCGGGTGTGCTCACATCACGAGACGTAGAGTGAGTTTGCGAGCGATGTTTGGCGTGCAAACGAGCAAAATCCAAGATTCAACCCCTTGGACTTTACTCTCCATTACCAATACCTGAAACTCCTTGGACGGATATATCCATGGATTTCATCCTGGGTTTGCCCCGAACCAAAACGGGAAAGGATTCTATATTTGTAGTTGTAGATCAATTTTCTAAAATGTCACATTTTATTGCTTGTGCGAAAACTGATGATGTCGTACATATTTCTAATCTTTTCTTTAGGGACATTGTTCGTTTACATGGAGTGCCGCGAACTATTGTGTCAGATCGAGACTCGAAATTCCTTAGCCATTTTTGGAGGTCTCTTTAGGGTAAACTCGGAACCAAATTATTATTCTCAACTACTTGTCATCCTCAAACGGATGGACAAACTGAAGTGGTCAATCGAGTACTTTCTACTCTCCTGCGGGCTATCATTCGTAAGAATTTGAAATCATGGGAAGATTGTCTGCCCCATATTGAGTTTGCCTATAATTGAACGGTCCATTCAGCAACCAAACATACACCTTTTGAAGTGGTCCATGGATTTAATCCAATAACTCCTTTAGACTTAGTCTCTTTACCTAATAACCAATTGATTCATTCTGATGCTAGGAAAAAGGCCGATTTCGTGAGGAGGCTACATCAACAAGTGCGAGCTAACATAGAGGCAAGGACTAAATCTTACGTGCAGCAAGCAAACAAGGAACGAAAGAGAGTCATATTTGAACCCGGTGATTGGGTTTGGGTCCATATGCGCAAGGAACGATTTCCAGCCCAGCAACGTTCCAAGTTACTTCCCCGAGGAGATGGACCCTTCTAAGTGCTTGAGCGCATTAATGAGAATTCATATAAACTTGACTTACCAGGTGAATACAACATAAGTGCTAGTTTTAACGTATCCGATTTATCCGCTTTTGATGCAGAATCCGACTTGAGGACAAGTCACTTTGAAGAGGGGGGAATGATGTGAGCACACCCGGGGCATCCTCGAAAGCACACCAAGGATCAATCAAGTTCCCAAAAGGTCCCATGACTCAAGCTCGAACCAAGCAACTTCAAGATGCTATATCGGCCTTTGTGATGCGCATTTGGGATGATAACCAGCTCCCTAACGTTGGAGGAGCTAAGAACAACTCCTTGATGACTCCATGCACCATTTTGCAATCCGATCTCAGCTCCCCTCCAGCTCCCCCATGCGCCATTCAGCTCACATCAGCTCACTTGAGCTCGTTTTAGCTCGTTTGAGCTCGAATTTAGCTCGTTTCAGCTCATTCCTTTTTCATTTAAATAAACTAAGTTTTAATCTAGCTTATAACTAAGTTTGCTACAGCTCATGCCGAATTCCCTAGCTCAATTTAGCTCACTAGGTGTTTTTGACTATTTGAGCTAGCCGAATTTATTATAGGTTGACTTATAATTATTGTGTTCAAATTTAGTTATTGTTATTAAGTTATTTAGATATTTTAATCTATAATTATATGAATAGTTGTGTGTTATTTAATTATGTTATTTAATTTTATAGGTTAGTCGAATTTGGAAGATTCATGTATGGACTTTAATGCAAGGTGCATGCATGGGAGGGTTCAATGGACGGCAATCAAGAGGCACATGAATGTTCATGATGAACATTCATGTATTTGAAGATTCATGGATCAAATTAATGATGGAACATGCATTGGACGGTTCATGCATAGATCATGTGTTCACACCATGATGACCCTTCGGTTGGACGTTCACACCCAAGTGTCTACTCAAGCTCCTTGTTCACACCAAGTTTGACTCTTCATGAAGCCCTAATTAATTAAGCCACTCATGGTGAAACAACATGAATTCAAGGCTCCATTAAGGTGTTAGCCGAATCTAGCCATGCATGTATGAAGATCATTCATTCAAGTACATCAATGCATATTCATGAAGCTAACCACTCACCTCCCATTCGGTCGAACATGGACAAGGACACCATTGGTCATTTTTCTAGAATGTTCATGTCTTAAATTAGGTTCATTATTTAATAGTTAAGTTCATGAATAGTCTATTTGGCTAGCATAAGAAACTAGTATAAATAGTTTGTTGGTTTTATTTGTAAAGGACTTTTGCCAAATTTGTTAATGAACTTTTGTTCTTGTGAGGTTGCTTCCTCTCATATCTCGTACAAGTTTCGAAGACTTATCTAGTTTGTGCTAGTGGCGTCTACCAATCTTGTTGAACTTATCACCAATCTTGGTGTGGCGTTCACCTATCCTTCTATCCATCTTTTCACCTTAACAATATAGGAATCGGGGTGACACTTTTTAGTGTTGAATCATTTCTGACGTTGAGTTCATTTTTCCATTCCCCATCTTTCAACTTTCCTTCTTGTTAACCAAACCGAGCCATCTATCCAACATCCTTTCTTGTTTTCCTTAGCCGAACCTATCACTACCCTTTTGCATAACTTTTGAAAACCTTCCGCTATCCAAACCTATCCATTCACTTCTATTTTTAAAATTCGAGGTATGAACGACTCTCTTGAACTACGATCGGGCAACTACGTGAGTTTGACTCGTCTACCCGGGCCAGATCACATCATTTGGTATCAAAGCTTATAAATCGAGAGGCACCGACGTCTGTATCAAGATCAAAATAGGTTCGTGGTGAAAAAAAATTTCAAACAAAAAAAAATTGTATTTTCGTTTTTATCTTTGAAAAGGTGATATATTGAAAGTTGTAAAAAAATGAAATTATTAAAAAAAAAGTGAAGTGATCAAAAGTTCGATTCTATTGTTTTGTATTTCTTCCGATCATCTTATATTCTTTTCATCAATTTTAACCCCCCCAAAACGCCCCACTACTTTAAAAATTATTTTTTTCTTTTAGCCTACCCGTACACCATACGTTTTAACCCTTGTAACCGTTTGAAGCCGACCCCAAAGCACCTAGTCAAGTCAAAAGAAACAAAATACGAGGTTACGAGAGTAAGCTTAAGTGGTAAAAGGCTAGAGTGGTGGGATCATTCGAGAGTTTGAAAAAAGAGAGCCTAAAAACGAGTGTAAACATGAGCGGAGTGTTTATCAATTTTTCCTTGCGAGTGAATAGTGAGATTTGTGGTGAGGATTCTAATTATCATTATTGTTCAACATGGCGCAAGACAAAAAGCTTCTCATTGTTAAAAGAAGCCTTAGTATTCAAAGTCTTGAAAATGAACAACAACGGGAGAATATCTTCCATTCTCGATGCCAAGTTCAAGGGAAAGTCTGTAGTTTGATCATCGATGGTGGAAGCTGTACCAACGTGGCAAGCACTTTAATGGTGGAGAAACTAGGCTTGACCACCACCAAACATCCGAGCCCTTATAAACTCTAATGGCTCAATGATGGTGGCGAAATCAAGGTAACCAAACAAGTACTTGTTTCTTTTTCAACTGGTAAGTACGAGGATGAGGTACTTTGTGATGTTGTTCCCATGCACGTGGGACATCTGTTGCTTGGAAGGCCGTGGCAATACGATCGAAGAGTCACCCATGATGGGTATACCAATTGGTATACATTCAAATATCAAGGAAGGAGTATTACTTTGGTACCATTGAAGCCAAAGCAAGTTTTCGAGGATCAAACGAGAATGAAGTCTGTTGTAAATCAGTTGAGAGAAGAAGAAAAGAATGAACGTGAAAAAAGAAAAGAAAATGAAAAAGAAAAGAGAATCGAGAAAAAGAATGCAAAAATAGTAAAATAAAAAAAAGAACAAGTGAGAAAAGAAAAAGAGAATAGAAAAAAAATTTTGTTTGCAAAAAAAAGAGAAGTTAGGAGAGTGTTACTATCAAAACAAACCGTTCTTGTACTCTTGTACAAGGAAAATCTTTTTAGCACTAACGAACTGCCCGAGGACTTGCTGTCTTCTATTTTGAGTCTTTTGCAGGATTTCCAAGACGTTTTCCCAGAAGAGACTCCTAATGGATTACCACCTTTTCGAGGAATCGAGCACCAAATCGATTTTGTGCCGGGAGCCGTAATTCCAAATCGACCTGCCTATAGAACGAATCCCGAAGAAACTAAAGAGCTACAACGGCAAGTTAACGAATTGATGGAAAAAGGCTATATTAGAGAAAGTCTTAGCCCCTGCGCCGTGCCAGTCCTCTTGGTGCCGAAAAAGGATGGTACTTGGCGAATGTGTGTCGATTGTCGTGCTGTGAATAAAATCACTATCAAATATTGACATCCGATTCCGCGACTAGATGACATGCTAGATGAACTAAGTGGAGCCAAACTATTCTCTAAGATCGATCTAAAAAGCGGATATCACCAGATTCGTATGCGAGAAGGCGACGAGTAGAAAACTGCCTTCAAAACGAAACATGGTTTGTATGAGTGGTTGGTCATGCCATTTGGCTTAACCAACGCTCCTAGTACTTTTATGAGGCTCATGAACCATGTGTTGAGATCATTTATTGGTAAGTTTTGTGTTGTTTACTTCGATGATATCCTCATATATAGCAAGACTTTGGAAGATCACGTAATACACCTCAAATCTGTTCTTGAAACATTGCGTAAGGAAACTCTCTTTGCTAATCTTAAGAAATGTACTTTTTGTTCTGACAAAGTTATCTTTCTTGGTCTTGTAGTTAGTGCACAAGGTTTGGAAGTCGACCAAGAGAAGATAAAGGCGATTCAAGAGTGGCCGAGGCCTACATCTATTAGCCAAGTTCGAAGCTTCCACGGATTGGCAAGCTTCTATCGGTGAGTTGTGCCCAATTTCAGCACATTGGCTACACCCTTAACAAGCGTGATAAAAAAAGACTCCGTGTTCCAATGGGAAGATGAGCAAGAGAGGTCTTTTATTGAGATTAAAAATTGTCTTACTAATGCACTTTTACTTGCTTTGCCAGATTTTTCGAAAACCTTTGAAATTGAGTGTGATGCATCCGGTGTGGGTATTGGAGCTGTATTAACCCAAGACGGACGACCCATTGCTTATTTTAGTGAGAAGCTTAGCGGAGCCCCACTCAATTATCCGATCTACGACAAAGAAATGTACACGTTGATACGGGCTCTTGAAACTTGGCAACATTATTTGTGGCCAAAAGAGTTTGTAATCCATTCCGACCACGAATCCTTGAAACATATAAAGGGTCAAAACAAGTTGAACAAGAGGCATGCTAAGTGTGTCGAGTACCTTGAGTCATTTCCCTACATAATTAAGTACAAGAAAGGTAAAGACAACGTGGTAGCTGATGCCCTATCTCGGGGGTATACCTTACTTTTTACTCTTGAATCAAAACTGCTTGGGTTTTCTTTCTTGAAAGAATTGTATGCTAATGATGTTGATTTTGGAGAAATCTATTCTGCTTGTGAGCATGTTGCATTTGAGAAATTTTATAGGTTTGATGGGTTTCTGTTCAAGGAAGGTAAGCTCTATGTTCCACAAAGCTCTGTTCGGCATTTGCTTGTGCAAGAAGCACATAGTGGAGGACTCATGGGTCATTTTGGAGTTAGCAAGACGTTAGCTACCCTTAACGAACATTTTTATTGGCCTAGGATGAGGCAAGACGTGGAGCGAGTTTGCGAGCGATGTTTGGCATGCAAACGAGCAAAATCCAAGATTCAACCCCATGGACTTTACTCTCCATTACCAATACCTGAATCTCCTTGGACGGATATATCCATGGATTTCATCCTGGGTTTGCCCCGAACTAAAACGGGAAAGGATTCTATATTTGTAGTTGTAGATCGATTTTCTAAAATGTCACATTTTATTGCTTGTGCGAAAACTGATGATGCCGTACATATTTCTAACCTTTTCTTTAGGGACATTGTTCGTTTACATGGAGTGCCGCGAACTATTGTGTCAGATCGAGACGCGAAATTCCTTAGCCATTTTTGGAGGTCTCTTTGGGGTAAACTCGAAACCAAATTATTATTCTCAACTACTTGTTATCCTCAAACAGATAGACAAACTGAAGTGGTCAATCGAGTACTTTCTACTCTCCTGCGGGCTATCATTCGTAAGAATTTGAAATCATGGGAAGATTGTCTGCCCCATATTGAGTTTGCCTATAATAGAACGGTCCATTCAGCAACCAAACATACACCTTTTGAAGTGGTCTATGGATTTAATCCAATAACTCCTTTAGACTTAGTCTCTTTACCTAATAACCAATTGATTCATTCTAATGCTAGGAAAAAGACCGATTTCGTGAGGAGGCTACATCAACAAGTGCGAGCTAACATAGAGGCAAGGACTAAATCTTATGTGCAGCAAGCAAACAAGGGACGAAAGAGAGTCATATTTGAACCTGGTGATTGGGTTTGGGTCCATATGCGCAAGGAACGATTTCCAGCCCAGCGACGTTCCAAGTTACTTCCCCGAGGAGATGGACCCTTCTAAGTGCTTGAGCGCATTAATGAGAATTCATATAAACTTGACTTACCGGGTGAATACAACATAAGTGCTAGTTTTAACGTATCCGATTTATCCCCTTTTGATGCAGAATCTGACTTGAGGACAAGTCACTTTGAAGAGGGGGGAATGATGTGAGCACACCCGGGGCATCCTCGAAAGCACACCAAGGATCAATCGAGTTCCCAAAAGGTCTCATGACTCGAGCTCGAACCAAGCAACTTCAAGATGCTATATCGGCCTTTGTGATGCGCATTTGGGATGATAACTAGCTCCCTAACGTTGGAGGAGCTAAGAACAACTCCTTGATGACTCCATGCACTATTTTGCAATCCGATCTCAGCTCCCCTCCAGCTCCCCCATGCGCCATTCAGCTCACATCAGCTCACTTGAGCTCGTTTTAGCTCGTTTGAGCTTGAATTTAGCTCGTTTCAGCTCATTCCTTTTTCATTTAAATAAACTAAGTTTTAATCTAGCTTATAACTAAGTTTGCTATAGCTCATGCCGAATTCCCTAGCTCAATTTAGCTCACTAGGTGTTTTTGACTATTTGAGCTAGCCGAATTTATTATAGGTTGACTTATAATTATTGTGTTCAAATTTAGTTATTGTTATTAAGTTATTTAATTATTTTAATCTATTATTATATGAATAGTTGTGTGTTATTTAATTATGTTATTTAATTTTATAGGTTAGTCGAATTTGGAAGATTCATGTATGGACTTTAATGCAAGGTGCATGCAAGGGAGGGTTCAATGGATGGCAATCAAGAGGCACATGAATGTTCATGATGAACATTCATGTATTTGAAGATTCATGGATCAAATTAATGATGGAACATGCATTGGACGGTTCATGCATAGATCATGTGTTCACACCATGATGACCCTTCGGTTGGACGTTCACACCCAAGTGTCTACTCAAGCTCCTTGTTCACACCAAGTTTGACTCTTCATGAAGCCCTAATTAATTAAGCCACTCATGGTGAAACAACATGAATTCAAGGCTCCATTAAGGTGTTAGCCGAATCTAGCCATGCATGTATGAAGATCATTCATTCAAGTACATCAATGCATATTCATGAAGCTAACCACTCACCTCCCATTCGGCCGAACATGGACAAGGACACCATTGGTCATTTTTCTAGAATGTTCATGTCTTAAATTAGGTTCATTGTTTAATAGTTAAGTTCATGAATAGTCTATTCTGGCTAGCATAAGAAACTAGTATAAATAGTTTGTTGATTTCATTTGTAAAGGACTTTTGCCAAATTTGTTAATGAACTTTTGTTCTTGTGAGGTTGCTTCCTCTCATATCTCGTACAAGTTTCAAAGACTTATCTAGTTTGTGCTAGTGGCGCTCACCGATCTTGTTGAACTTATCACCAATCTTGGTGTGGCGTTCACCTATCCTTCTATCCATCTTTTCACCTTAACAATATAGGAATCGGGGTGACACTTTTTAGTGTTGAATCATTCCTGACGTTGAGTTCATTTTTCCATTCCCCATCTTTCAACTTTCCTTCTTGTTAACCAAACCGAGCCATCTATCCAACATCCTTTCTTGTTTTCCTTAGCCGAACCTATCACTACCCTTTTGCATAACTTTTGAAAACCTTTCGCTATCCAAACCTATCCATTCACTTCTATTTCTAAAATTTGAGGTACGAACGACTCTCTTGAACTATGATCGGGCAACTACGTAAATTCAACTCGTCTACCCGAGCTAGATCACATCATTTGGTATCAAAGCTTATAAATCGAGAGGCACCGACGTCTGTATCAAGATCAAAATAGGTTCGTGGTGAAAAAAAATTTCGAAGAAAAAAAATTATATTTTCGTTTTTATCTTTGAAAAGGTGATATATTGAAAGTTGTAAAAAAAATGAAATTATTAAAAAAAAAGTGAAGTGATCAAAAGTTTGATTCTATTGTTTTATATTTCTTCCGATCGTCTTATATTCTTTTCATCAATTTTAACCCCCCAAAACGCCACACTACTTTAAAAATTATTTTTTTCTTTTAGCCTACCCGTACACCATACGTTTTAACCCTTGTAACCATTTGAAGCCGACCCCAAAGCACCTAGTCAAGTCAAAAGAAACAAAATACGAGGTTACGAGAGTAAGCTTGAGTGGTAAAAGGCTAGAGTGGGGAGATCATTTGAGAGTTTGAAAAAAAAAGCCTAAAAACGAGTGTAAACATGAGTGGAGTGTTTATCAATTTTTCCTTACGAGTGAATAGTGAGATTTGTGGTGAGGATTCTAATTATCCTTATTGTTCAACATGGCGCAAGCCAAAAAGCTTCTCATTGTTAAAAGAAGCCTCAGTATTCAAAGTCCTGAAAATGAACAACAACGGGAGAATATCTTCCATTCTCGATGCCAAGTTCAAGGGAAAGTCTGTAGTTTGATCATCGATGGTGGAAGCTGTACCAACATGGCAAGCACTTTAATGGTGGAGAAACTAGGCTTGACCACCACCAAACATCCGAGCCCTTATAAACTCCAATGGCTCAATGATGGTGGCGAAATCAAGGTAACCAAACAAGTACTTGTTTCTTTTTCAATTGGTAAGTACGAGGACGAGGTACTTTGTGATGTTGTTCCCATGCACGTTGATGTGATCCGGCCTGGGTAGACGAGTCAAAATTCACGTAGTTGCCCGATCGTAGTTCGAGAGAGTCGTTCGTATCTCGAACTTTAATAATAAAAGTAAAATAATGTATTTAATTTAAGCGGAAGGTTTTAAGTAGGGTAGATTTAGTGATAGGTTCGGTTATATGCAACAAAGATGGGTGATGGATAAATGTTTCGGTTTGGTTAACAAGAAAGAAAGTTGAAAGATGGGGGATGGAAAAACGAACTCAACGTCAGGAATGATTCAACACTAAAAAGTGTCACCCCGATTCCTATATTGTTAAGGTGGGAAAATGGATAGAAGGATAGGTGAATGCCACACCAAGATTGGTGATAAGTTCAAAACAAGTCTGTTGACGCCACTAGCACAAGCTAGATAAGTCTTCGAAACTTGTACGAGATATGAGAGGAAGCAACCTCACAAGAACAAAGTTCATTAACAAATTTGGCAAAAGTCCCTTACAAATGAAATCAACAAACTATTTATACTAGTTTCTTAGGCTAACAGAATAGACTATTCATGACCTTAATTATTAAGCAATGAACCTAATTTAATACATGAATATTCTAGAAAAATGACCATTAGTGTCTCGTCCATGTTCGGCCAAATGGGAGGTGAGTGGTTAGCTTTATGAATGTACATTGATGTACTTGAATGAATGGTCTTCATACATGCATGGCTAGATTCGGCTAACACCTTAATGGAGCCTTGAATTCATGTTGTTTCACCATGAGTGACTTAATTAATTAGGGCTTCATGAAGAGTCAAAATTGGTGTGAACAAGGAACTTGAGTAGACACTTGAGTGTGAACAGCCAACCGAAGGGTCATCATGGTGTGAACACAATGTGTGAACACATGGTCAATGCATGAACTGTCCAATGCATGTTCCTTCATTAATTTGATCCATGTATCTTCAAATGCATGAATGTTCATCATGAACATTCATGTGCCTCTTGATTGCCGTCCATTGAATCCTCTCATGCATGCACCTTGCATTAAAGTCCATACATGAATCTTCCAAGTTCGGCTAACCTACAAAATTAATTAACAAAATTAAATAACACACAACTATTCATATAATTATAAATTAAATCAATAACTAAATAACTTAATGACACTAACTAAATTTGAAACAATAATTATAAGTCAACTTATAATAAATTCGGCTAGCTCAAATAGTCAAAAACACTGAGTGAGCTAAAATAAGCTAGGGAACTCGGCATGAGCTGTAGCAAACTTAGTTATAAGCTAGATTAAAACTTAATTTATTAAAATGAAAAAGGAATGAGCTGAATTGAGCTAAGTTCGAGCTCAAACGAGCTAAAACGAGCTCAAGTGAGCTGATGTGAGCTGAATGGCGCATGGGGGAGCTGAAGAGGAGCTGAGATCGGATTGCAATATGGTGCATGGAGTCATCAAGGAGTTATTCTTAGCTCCTTCAACGCTAGAGAGCTGGTTATCTTCCCAAATGCGCGTCACAAAGGCCGATATAGCATCTTGAAGTTGCTTGGTTCGGGCTCGGGTCATAGGACCTTTTGGCAGCTCAATAGATACTTGGTGTTTATTCGAGGATGCCCCGGGTGTGCTCACATCATTCCCCCCGTCTTCAAAGCGACTTGTCCTCAAGTCGAGCCGACGGTTAATTTTGAAACAGGGATGTCTACTTGATCGTCCTTGAATGAATGTGTTTAGTAGTCGCATCAGACCTTGCTGCAAAAACATTTCATAACTTGCAACCAATTGAGAATCATTACAAAGCAGAAACCTATTCAAATGGTCATGGAAGCAAGTTTTCTCACACTTAAGACCATCACAACAGAACAATATCAATATCCCATGTTCACTATCAATTACACATATCTCGTTATAACTTAAAAACTTAATGAACAAGGAATTTGAGAACAAAATGTCTGTACTTCGCTTGAGCATTTCAAATTGTACTTGCGAAGTATTGGACCTTTGACAGGAGTTCGTTTGACAATTCAAAACTCGCATACATCCGTCATAAGCAAACAATGGAAAAGAAAAATTTATCTCATGGTTTTGTACTCTTAAACAACGTAATTTGGACAGCAAGTATTCATCAAACTTATCAACTTTATGCTTATCAAAAATCTTGTATTCATCAACCAAAATAGTTACATCTTCATCATTAATGTTTTCGTCATCAGTCAAGTTGGACAAAAATGTACTAGAAATTCCAGAAACCTTACCTTGTTCACAAAAACAAGAATTAACTTTACCTTTCCCGATCATTACATACCTTCTCTCTTCGGGAATGTATCGTAACCGCATCATAGGGCTTGAGTCAACCTGAAAAGAATTAGAAAGAAGAAAACTTTGGTTAATCAAAACTCGTTTCTTTTCTTCACTCATATTTCTTTGAAGTTCTTTTTCTCTCATTTTTTTTATCACAACTCTTTTTCTTTTCTCTTTCATTTTCTTTTCTTTCTTTTTCATTTTCTTTTTCCGCTCGCATTCGTTCCAAAGATTGCTTTAACCATTGTTGATCCTCCACAACTTGTTTCGGTGTCAAAGGTGCCAAAGTAAAATTTCGGCCTTGATACTTGAAAGTATATTGATTTGCAAATCCATCATGCTTCACTCTTCGGTCGAATTGCCAGGGCCTCCCAAGCAGTATATGGCCCGCATGCATGGGCACCACATCACAAAGAACCTCATCTTCATACTTTCCAATTGAAAATGGGACAAGAACTTGCTTGGTTACCTTTAACTCAACTCCATCATTAAGCCATTGTAGCTTGTATGGACTCGGATGAACACTTGTCGGCAAATCAAGTCTTTCAACTAGGAGGGTACTCGCAACATTTGTACAACTTCCTCCATCAATCACCATGCTACAAACCTTTCCACGGACAAAACATCAGGTATGAAATAGGTTCTCTCGTTGCGGATCGAGTTCGGTACCTTGTGAACCTAAGCTCCTCTTAACAACAAGCATCTCACCTTCGACCGCGTACTCCATTTCTTCCTCGGCATCGGAAAGGGTTTCGTTATTATTTTTAACCTTTTCATCCTCCTCCTCCTCCGATTCAATATTGCCATTTGGTTGAATCACCATGACACTCCGATTCGGGCATTGACTCGCAATATGCCCTCTTCCAAGGCACTTGAAACATTTTATGTCTCTCGTCCGATTTTGGGTACCTTCAACAGCCTTGCCTTTGCTATTTTCACCCGTAGGCTTGGTAGCTTTGATAGGTGCCATAGGATCTTTTGTTTGGCTCACCGTAGCACTCTTGCTAGTGCCTTGGTTCCATCGAGACGCATTGGTGGTTGAATAGCCTCGGGCAGCACCTTTCATTTTGAGTTGCTTTTCGATTTTGATGGCCATGTGGACCATATCAACTATCTCCACATAATGTTGTAGCTCCACAACATTGGCGATCTCATGGTTAAGTCCGGACAGAAATCTAGCAATAATGGCTTCTCAATCCTCATCCACATTCGCACGGATCATAGTAACTTCCATTTCTTTGTAATAGTCCTCGACACTCCTCGTACCTTGAGAAATATTTTGGAGCTTTTGGTAAAGCTCTCGGTGGTAGTGCGTTGGAATGAACCTCCGGCGCATGACACCTTCATTTCGCCCAAGTGTTAATGGTCGCTTCGCCATTTCGCCTTCGGGTTGTTGTGAGTTGGTCCCACCAAATCATGGCATAGTCGGTGAATTCTATGGCAGCCAACTTAACTTTCTTTACTTCCGAGTAGTTATGGCACTCGAAAATAAGCTCGATCTTTTTCTCCCACTCTAAATATGCTTCGGGATCCGAACGGCCTTGGAACGGGGGAATTGATAACCTAATGCTTTTTAAGTCATCATCATACCTTTCTCGCTCTCGTTGGCCTCGATGACGTTGGCCTCTTCGCCGGGCACTAACATTCGAACCAGCCTCGCTTTCGGCTTCACTTGGTTCGGAAACTTCATCATCTCGAACATACCTTCGGTCACGGTCTTGAGGTGGACTTATTGGGGTCCTTGCTCGTCGACCTCTTCCCTCCACTTGATCGAGTCGGTCTTGTATCGGTTCCAACTTTCGATCAAACAACCGTTCAACTTCTCGAAGTAAGGCTTGCATGTTCAAATCCGGCACATTATGAACGGGTTGCCTTTCCTCCACATTTCGTTCCATGTTGCTTTCTCTTTTTTTTTTTAATAAATTTTTCAAAACCTCACCACGAATCTCACTATTCCACTTGGAAAGTATGAACACTCCACTCGTGTTTGCACTCGTTTTTAGGCTTTTTCAAACTCTCGAATGATCTCACCACTCTTGCCTTTTACCGCTCAAGCTGACTCTCGTAACCTTGTATTTTGTTTCTTTTGACTTGACTAGGTGCTTTGGGGTCGGCTTCAAACGGTTACAAGGGTTAAAACGTATGGTGTACGGGTAGGCTACAAGAAAAAAATAATTTTTTTAAAGTAATGTGGCGTTTTGGGGGGTTAAAATTGATGAAAAGAATATAAGACGATCGGAAGAAATATAAAACAATAGAGTCGAACTTTTGATCACTTCACTTTTTTTTTAATTTCGTATTTTTTTTACAACTTTCAATACTTTACAATGATAAAAATGAAAATACAATTTTTTTTCAAATTTTTTTCACCACAAACCTATTTTGATCTTGATACGGACGTCGGTGCCTCTCGATTTACAAGCTCTAATACCAAATGATGTGATCCGACCCGGGTAGACGAGTCAAAATTCACGTAGTTGCCCAATCGTCGTTCAAGAGAGTCATTCGTATCTCGGACTTTAATAATAAAAGTAAAATAATGTATTTAATTTAAGCAGAAGGTTTTAAGTAGGGTAGATTTAGTGATAGGTTCGGTTATATGCAACAAAGATGGGTGATGGATAAATGTTTCGGTTTGGTTAACAAGAAAGAAAGTTGAAAGATGGGGGATGGAAAAACGAACTCAACGTCAGGAATGATTCAACACTAAAAAGTGTCACCCCGATTCCTATATTGTTAAGGTGGGAAAATGGATAGAAGGATAGGTGAACGCCAAACCAAGATTGGTGATAAGTTCAAAACAAGTCAGTTGACGCCACTAGCACAAGCTAGATAAGTCTTCGAAACTTGTACGAGATATGAGAGGAAGCAACCTCACAAGAACAAAGTTCATTAACAAATTTGGCAAAAGTCCCTTACAAATGAAATCAACAAACTATTTATACTAGTTTCTTAGGCTAACCGAATAGACTATTCATGAACTTAATTATTAAGCAATGAACCTAATTTAATACATGAATATTCTAGAAAAATGACCATTAGTGTCTTGTCCATGTTCGGCCGAATGGGAGGTGAATGATTAGCTTCATGAATGTACATTGATGTACTTGAATGAATGGTCTTCATACATGCATGGCTAGATTCGGCTAACACCTTAATGGAGCCTTGAATTCATGTTGTTTCACCATGAGTGACTTAATTAATTAGGGCTTCATGAAGAGTCAAAATTGGTGTGAACAAGGAGCTTGAGTAGACACTTGAGTGTGAACAGCCAACCGAAGGGTCATCATGGTGTGAACACAATGTGTGAACACATGGTCAATGCATGAACCGTCCAATGCATGTTCCTTCATTAATTTGATCCATGTATCTTCAAATGCATGAATGTTCATCATGAACATTCATGTGCCTCTTGATTTCCGTCCATTGAATCCTCCCATGCATGCACTGATACGAGCTCGCCTCGACTTGAGTTGAGTCGTATGTAAATTGCCGATCATCTTTGAGAAAGCTTCGTCGGAAAAAGAAGGGATGGTTACTTCGGATTGAGTTAAGGGAAGTTGAGGAAATGGACGTAATGGTATGAAAGGTAAAAAATGAAATGGTATTATGAAATGGTACGAACGGAATGACCGGTTTAGGTACAATTTGGAAAAACGAAGAAATGGGTCGAACAAAAAGAAGTGCAAACAAGAACCAATACCGATTTGGTATCGACCCGTTGTTTATAGGCTCTCTTTAGTTCGGTTTGGGTATGGTAAGGGAAACCTTGACCCACTATCTAACAAGATAGGAACCTCGGTATAAAGGGTTTTGAACGCCACACTAAAACTAGTGATAAGTTCGGTTTTGTAAAGAAAGAGGTTGACGCCACTACTAGGTAGATAAGCCAACGAAAATCTTAAACGAGACTTAGAGAAGAAGTTCTTACCAGAACAAAAATTTGGTTTTTATAAAATTTTCCAAAAAGTCCTTTACAAAGTAACACAAGCCAAATTTATAGTGAATACAAGGGATAGCCGAATAGGCTCTTGAGGTAGCTAAATGGTTAGCTGAAAATTCCAGAATTTCTGATGAAGCTTCCTTGAAGATTCTTGTGCATGGAGAACAGCAAGGGGCAACTTCTAGATGCCTTGATTTAATAGGAAAAACGGAATGGATTGTTTGGGACCTGAAATGCAATCAATAGGTTCATCCAAATGCTTGAACTTAATTTAATGCTGCTGCTTGGTTCATCCGAATGTACATGTGATTAAGGGGCTGTCTAGAGCACTTCAATAGCCTTAGAATGTGAACAAACTGATTTGAAAAGCCACACATATGTGAACAAACAAAACCGAACAGCCCTTGGTGTGAAAGGAATAATCGGGTGGGTGTGAACAGCCTTAACTTGTCTTGGGCAGCCAAACGATCTACTTGAAGAGTTGCTGCATGGGTTGGCCGAATGGTCACTTAGGGAACACCAATGATCAGCACACCATCTTTAAATCATCCATGCACCTATGTCATCCAAAGGGTAATGTACCTACAACAATTAAAGCAGCAATTTAAATCCCTTTTAGACACATTAATTCGGCAACATAAAACAAATAATTCCTGCACCATAAATTAGGCTAGACATAATTAATCTTTGTAATAGTTAAGACATATTTAATTGGTCCTATTTAATGAAGCACTTAATTTAGAACATAATTAAAACATGTCCAGATTATGACAAATTAATTATTAAAACTAAATAACTAATTTAACTAACAGCAACTTAAATGATTTATTCCAGCATAATAAACTCAATAATGAAATGAGCTGAAAAGAGCTCGTTGAGCTAAGTTATGTTGAAGTTGAGCTGATTTGAGCTGATTTGAGTTGATTTGAGCTGATTTGAGCTTGAAGGAGAATGCATGGGTCGCTCGGCTTGCTGGTCCAAAAGCTTTCGATAAGTTCAGCAACGGTTTCACCCCAAACTCTATCAACTAATGCTGTTGTTGCGTCTTTGAATCTCTTTGCTCGAGCTTGGGTAATCGGTCCTACAGGCAAATCGAGAGGATCTATATTGGCAACTGGTAGCTCGGGAGGTGTGGTCGTATCATGCACCTTGCATTAAAGTCCATACATGAATCTTCCAAGTTCGACTAACCTACAAAATTAATTAACAAAATTAAATAACACACAATATTCATATAATTATAAATTAAATCAATAACTAAATAACTTAATGACACTAACTAAATTTGAAACAATAATTATAAGTCAACTTATAATAAATTCGGCTAGCTCAAATAGTCAAAAACACTGAGTGAGCTAAAATGAGCTAGGGAACTCGGCATGAGCTGTAGCAAACTTAGTTATAAGCTAGATTAAAACTTAATTTATTAAAATGAAAAAGGAATGAGCTAAATTGAGCTAAGTTCGAGCTCAAACGAGCTAAAACGAGCTCAAGTGAGCTGATGTGAGCTGAATGGCGCATGGGGGAGCTGAAGAGGAGCTGAGATCGGATTGCAATATGGTGCATGGAGTCATCAAGGAGTTGTTCTTAGCTCCTTCAATGCTAGGGAGCTGGTTATCTTCCCAAATGCGCAGCACAAAGGCCGATATAGCATCTTGAAGTTGCTTGGTTCGGGCTCGGGTCATAGGACCTTTTGGCAGCTCAATAGATACTTGGTGTGCATTCGAGGATGCCCCGGGTGTGCTCACATCACACGTGGGACATCTGTTGCTTGGAAGGCTGTGGCAATACGATCGAAGAGTCACCCATGATGGGTATACCAATCGGTATACATTCAAATATCAAGGAAGGAGTATTACTTTGGTACCATTGACGCCAAAGCAAGTTTTCGAGGATCAAACGAGAATGAAGTCTGTTGTAAATCAGTTGAGAGAAGAAGAAAAGAATGAATGTGAAAAAAGAAAAGAAAATGAAAAAGAAAAGAGAATCGAGAAAAAGAATGCAAAAATAGTAAAAGAAAAAAAGAACAAGTGAGAAAAGAAAAAGAGAATAGAAAAAAAAATTTGTTTGCAAAAAAAAGAGAAGTTAGGAGAGTGTTACTATCAAAACAAACCGTTCTTGTACTCTTGTACAAGGAAAATCTTTTTAGCACTAACGAACTGCCCGAGGACTTGCCGTCTTCTACTTTGAGTCTTTTGCAGGATTTCCAAGACGTTTTCCCGGAAGAGACTCCTAATGGATTACCACCTTTTCGAGGAATCGAGCACCAAATTGATTTTGTGCTGGGAGCTGTAATTCCAAATCGGCCTGCCTATAGAACGAATCCCGAAGAAACTAAAGAGCTACAACGGCAAGTTAACGAATTGATGGAAAAAGGCTATATTAGAGAAAGTCTTAGCCCCTGCGCCGTGCCAGTCCTCTTGGTGCCGAAAAAGGATGGTACTTGGCGAATGTGTGTCGATTGTCGTGCTGTGAATAAAATCACTATCAAATATCGACATCCGATTCCGCGACTAGATGACATGCTAGATGAACTAAGTGGAGCCAAACTATTCTCTAAGATCGATCTAAAAAGCGGATATCACCAGATTCGTATGCGAGAAGGTGACGAGTGGAAAACTGCCTTCAAAACGAAACATGATTTGTATGAGTGGTTGGTCATGCCATTTGGCTTAACCAACGCTCCTAGTACTTTTATGAGGCTCATGAACCATGTGTTGAGATCCTTTATTGGTAAGTTTTATGTTGTTTACTTCGATGATATCCTCATATATAGCAAGACTTTGAAAGATCACGTAATACACCTCAAATCTGTTCTTGAAACATTGCGTAAGGAAACTCTCTTTGCTAATCTTAAGAAATGTACTTTTTGTTCTGACAAAGTTATCTTTCTTGGTTTTGTAGTTAGTGCACAAGGTTTGGAAGTCGACCAAGAGAAGATAAAGGCGATTCAAGAGTGGCCGAGGCCTACATCTATTAGCCAAGTTCGAAGCTTCCATGGATTGGCAAGCTTCTATCGGTGATTTGTGCCCAATTTCAGCACATTGGCTACACCCTTAACAAGCGTGATAAAAAAAGACTCCGCGTTCCAATGGGAAGATGAGCAAGAGAGGTCTTTTATTGAGATTAAAAATTGTCTTACTAATGCACTTTTACTTGCTTTGCGATTTTTGAAAACCTTTGAACTTGAGTGTGATGCATCCGGTGTGGGTATTGGAGTCAGATTAACCCAAGACGGACGACCCATTGCTTATTTTAGTGAGAAGCTTAGCGGAGCCCCACTCAATTATCCGGTCTACGACAAAGAAATGTACGCGTTGATACGGGCTCTTGAAACTTGGCAACATTATTTGTGGCCAAAAGAGTTTGTAATCCATTCCGACCACGAATCCTTGAAACATATAAAGGGTCAAAACAAGTTGAACAAGAGGCATGCTAAGTGGGTCGAGTACCTTAAGTCATTTCATTTTTCCATTCCCCATCTTTCAACTTTCCTTCTTGTTAACCAAACTGAGCCATCTATCCAACATCCTTTCTTGTTTTCCTTAGCCGAACCTATCACTACCCTTTTGCATAACTTTTGAAAACCTTTCGCTATCCAAACCTATCCATTCACTTCTATTTCTAAAATTTGAGGTACGAACGACTCTCTTGAACTATGATCGGGCAACTACGTGAATTCGACTCGTCTACCTGGGCCGGATCACATCAGTTGGTGGCGACTCCCATTTTCAAAATACCCTTCGCCTTTTAAAAAGAGGTTTCGACAGCTTGGCGACTCCACTGGGGAATTATAAGAGAGTCAAGCCAAGAAATTGATTTTTTTGTGTCTTAATGTGAATTTTAAAATATTGATCATTTTACATGTGTTTGCTGCATATGTTGTTACTTTAATTTCGCACATTGCATTTGCATGACCGCTGTGGTTGCACCTTTAAGTGGAAGTGAAAAGCTACGCTTTCGTGAGGTTTTCACCTCCGTATGAGCTAGTGGATTGCTTCCGGGATACTGTACCTATGTCTTCGTGAGATTTTCATCTCCGCATGGCCATAGGGAAATGTGTCCCCCTGAACTGAACTTGGTCTATATGAGCCTATAATGGGTGAGAACCGAGGAATCTGCTGGTTCAGGTACCCTGATGTGAGCACACCCGGGGCATCCTCGAATGCACATCAAGTATCTATTGAGCTGCCAAAAGGTCCCATGACCCGAGCTCGAACCAAGCAGCTTCAAGATGCTATATCGGCCTTTGTGATGCGCATTTGGGAAGATAACCAGCTCCCTGACGTTGAAGGAGCTAAGAACAACTTCTTGAAGACTCCATGCACTATTTTGCGATCCGATCTCAGCTCCCCTCCAGCTCCCCCATGCGCCATTCAGCTCACATCAGCTCACTTGAGCTTGTTTTAGCTCGTTTGAGCTTGAACTTAGCTCAATTTAGCTCATTCCTTTTTCATTTCAATAAATTAAGTTTTAATCTAGCTTATAACTAAGTTTGCTACAGCTCATGCCGAATTCCCTAGCTCATTTTAGCTCACTCAGTGTTTTTGACTATTTGAGCTAGCCGAATTTTTTATAAGTTGACTTATAATTATTGTTTCAAATTTAGTTAGTGTTATTAAGTTATTTAGTTATTAATTTAATTTATAATTATATGAATAGTTGTGAGTTATTTAATTTTTGTTATTTAATTTTGTAGGTTAGCCGAATTTGGAAGATACATTCATGGCATTTAATGCAAGGTGCATGAACGGGAATGTTCATTGAACAGGAAGATTCATGAATGGTTCGGTTCAATGTTTGGAGGACATACATTCATGTACATGGAAGGTTAATGCATGATGAAAGGTGCATCTCCTTTGGATGGCACACATGCATGAATGGAGGGTCATTAATGCAAGTGCATGTACGGCTAGGTTCAAGCCCCCTTCCAAGTTCCATGTACCACCAATGCATGTGGGAGGACCCTTGGAGTTTCCTAAGCACCTATTCGGCCAAGAGACATCCTTTGGGAGTTTCATGCATCCCATGGCCGAACCTAGACCATTCCCTTGGCTTCCAAAGCTTGCCCATACATGAAGCTGCCCACTCACCTCCCCATTCGGCCGAACATGGACAAAGACTCTAATGGTCATTTTTCTAGAATGTTCATGTATTAAATTAGGTCCATTGCTTAATAGTTAAGTTCATGAATAGACTATTCGGTTAGCCTAAGAAACTATTATAAATAGTTTGTTGATTTCATTTGTAAAGGACTTTTGCCAAATTTGTTAATGAACTTTGTTCTTGTGAGGTTGCTTCCTCTCATATCTCGTACAAGTTTCGAAGACTTATCTAGCTTGTGCTAGTGGCGTCAACCGACTTGTTTTGAACTTATCACCAATTCTGGTGTGGCGTTCACCTATCCTTCAATCCATCATTTCACCTTAACAATATAGGAATCGGGGTGACACTTTTTAGTGTTGAATCATTCCTGACGTTGAGATCGTTTTTCCATCCCCCATCTATCCGACATCCTTTCTTGTTTCCATAACCGAACCTATCACTACCCTATTGCATAACTTTGAAAAACCTTTCGCCATCCAAGCCTATTCTATTCCATTATTTTACTTTTATTATTAAAGTCCGAGATAAAAAATGACTCTCTCGAATGACGATTGGGCAACTACGTGAATTCGACTCGACTACCCGGGCCGGATCACATCATACCCTCGCTTTAGAACTGAAACTCATATAGTGAACTTTAAGCGCTTACCCTAAGGATTACCCTTATAAGTGTTTGTTTGTTATACTTTTATATGATACTAATTTATTTTGTTTTGCTATCATTGCATGTCATTCAACATTCAAAGGTATCGATTCACGATTTGATTTCTGGGTTAGAAAATTTTGTAATGGGGAACGAATATCTTGATAAAGTGGAGGACAATGCCTCTGTCTGTACCTGGTCAGAGAAAACCCAGTTAGAGAAAGGAAATAGTATTACTGAGGGGTATACCTCAGAGTTAGGGGACTTCACTTGTATTAATTCAACACAGAATGAGTTTCAAGAGTTGAGAGACATTTGGGCTCATGGGATGACGAGGCTAAGAAGCTTTTCTATCAGAATTATGGAGATCTTCCTTATTTACTAGACATCAAGGTGGATAAGCATCTGTTTCGAGCTATGGTACAGTTCTGGAACCTTGCTTATAGTTGTTTTACATTTGCAGAGGTAGACTTAGTACCTACTTTGGAGGAGTATACGACCTTGCTTCGCTGTCCAAAAATTCAAGGTAACAAAGCTTATGTTAGGGCTACTAATCCCCCAAATTTCGTGAAGAAATTAATGATGATTACAGGGGTGAGTGAACAGTGGGCCACAGCTCGAATCCAACAAAAGGGCAAATGCATTCCGTGGACAAGCTTGAGGGATTTGATATTGGCACACCCAGATGTGAAAAAGAAGGTTGATGTCCTAGCTTTAAGTATGTATGGATTGATGATTTTCCCAAAGGCTATGGGGCACATAGATGAGGCAGTTGCAGATTTATTTGATCGAATTAGTAAGCAGAACACACCTGATACGAGCACACCCCACAAATTTCATCAAACAACTCTGTCAAGCCAAGCATTGACATGTTGGCAAGCTGATCCCAGCTCGTTTCCAGCTCCACAAGCTCCGTCCAGCTCAAATCCAGCTTATTCAAGCTCAATCCAACTTGCCTGAGCTAAACCAAGCTCACTCCTAGCTCATATTCAGCTCACGAGCTAAACCTTAGCTCAACTTCAGCTTAGGAGTTTAATCTCAGCTCAACTTTAGCTTAAGGGCTAAAGTTTAGCTCATTTTAGCTCAAAACCGGTTTTAGACTTTAATGCATTAAATAAAATCTGAACATAATTATTTAAGCATCAAATTTGACTTATATTAATATTTGTTTTAATATGTCACAGTCATTACATATTTTAATTATGTTCACATTTTAGCCGATTTAATGCATGACATTAATGTGTTCACATGATGTCTCATAATTTGATTTTATTTTTTTTGTAGATACAATGATCAAGGACAGCATAATGTATGGATGAAGAAACATCTCTTTTGGGCATTCCACACTCATGAATGAAGAAGTATTAAATGCTGGTGCATGTACGGCTAGATGCAATGTTTCTACAAATTCATGCATGTGTCGAATGCATGTATGGACATTAAAGGCTAGTCCATGAATGGATCAAATGCATGGGATGATAGAATGCATGAATGGCTTAAGTGCATGTATGGTGGCTGTCTCCTAACTTTCCAAGGCACTTATTCAGCCAAGAAGTAGCTGCCAACTAATTCTATGTTCACACTTTGAATTGACCTATAGGTAACACATGCATGGATGGGTTCAAGAACGTCTAAGGGAAGGAATTAACTCAATAATTCAACACATTGATTGAATTAAGTGCATGCACAAAGGGGAGAACGAATTTACTAGGTTCATGCTGCCATTTATGAACCTACATGCCATTAAAGTGTTTAATTATGAAGATACATGTTCCATACAAGTGCATGAACGTCCTAAGGAGATGAATGCAACCTTTGGTGCACATACAAGTCACTTGAAGCCTTTCTTTATGACTAAGCATTCATGCACAAACCAAGGGGGAAGAAAGTGTCCATTCAGCTAGTGCATGAATCTGCCGAATTTATGAACTATTTTACTACATTAGTGTGAACGTTTTTATTATTGTGTGAACACCTAGATGCCGAATTTGAATGGTCATCGATGTGCCTATAAATATTTGTTTTCTTTCATTTGTAAGGGACTTTTTGCCAAAATTTTTATTGAATTTAATCTTGTGAGAATTTTCTTCTCTAAACTTTGTTTGAGACTTTGTTGACTTATCTACCTAGTAGTGGCGTCAACCTTGTTCTTCCTTTGAACTTATCACTCAACCGAGTGTGGTGTTCACCCTTATACCGAGGTTCCTACTTTGCTAAGTAGCGGGTCAAGGTTTATCACTTCCATCCTCCACCTTGAAAGCCTATAAGCATTTGGGGTTGATATTTTCTAATATTGGTTCGTGATACACACGCACCTCGGATGAGATTTGTGTTGTAATGTTTGCCCGATCGTAAATCAAGTAAGCTAAGGGTCGTTCGAGAAATGTTTGTTTAGAAAGAAAGAACTAGGTACAAAGTGGTTCGGTAGGATAATGGATAGTTTTGTAGATATTGGGATGGAATTCGGTTAAGGGCCAAAGTAAGAACTAGCACAACGTTGGTGTGCTAACCCGTTACTTATGTGACACTTGAGTCGGAAAAATGGAAGACGAATATAGGGTAGTTTATGGAGACCTTGACCCGCTATCAAGAATGATAGGAACCTCGGTATAACTTAGAATGCCACACTTTGGGATTCAAAGTGATAAGTTCAGAAACAAAGATAGATTGACGCCACAAGGTTTCTTGATAAGTCAAACTAGTCTTTGGAGAAAATTGAGAGTTGAAAACAAACTCACAAAGTTTATAAAATTCATAAAATGTTCATTAGCCTTCAACAAGTGAAAAACAAGCCATATTTATAGCCTAAACTTTAGCTAGCCGAATAGTCATATGGCATTCAAAGGGACGACTATCTTAAGCCTTAAGGATTTAGGAAATTTCCTAGCAATTTCTTGAACAAATTCTAGAGTCTTCTTGGCTTGGGAACCGAATGAGAAGCTACTAGAAGAGAATGATTCAGCTAGCTATTAATGGGAAGCTTTATGGACTAGTCCACATTCGGCCAAGGTGCTTGAAAGTAGCTTGAATGCTTCTATGTCACGCCTAGATAAGCTTGAAAGCCTTGGATTAATTGAGCATTATGGAGGACTCCAATGGCCATTCAAGTGTGAAAGGCCAGATATGTATAGTCCTTGTGTGTGAAAACATGGAACCGAACAGCCCTTAGTGTGAAAAGAACTTTCAGCAAAATGTGAACACAAAGATGCTGCTTGGGAGAGTTGGCCGGTCATTCTTGGAAAATAAATCACCACCCTTTGGCTTTTGATGTCCACGAAGGGGTGCATTTGATGGCTGCACATTTCCATGTCGTCCCATGCATGCTCCTTTAATGCTTGTTTGCTGCACATTTATTTAAACCATTAGTCAACTTAATCTTAAATTTGGCTATAACTAATTAAATTTGTCTCTAAACTAGACACATTAAATTGGTGTCCTAAACTAGACACATTTAAGCTATGTATTAATATAAGACATATTTAATAATTTAAATTAAAAATGTCCAGATTTAAGACACATTAATTAATTAATTAATTTAAGCATAAATTTAACTAATTAACTGACACAAATAATTAATTTATTCTAGCCAAATAAATGCATCAAATAAATAAAATAGAAATTTAGCTCCATGAGCTAGCTAAGTGTCGAATTGAGCTCCCTTGAGCTAACACGGGCTAAGTCAGCTTGTAACACATTGCACAATGAGCTACTCGAGCTAGACTCTTGATGTTCGGCCAGGCCTTCCATCCATACTCGAGCAATGTAACTTGCTACAACTTCTTGGAACCTCTTAGCATGGGCTCGAGTGATTGGCCCCGATGGCAATTCCATGGTTTTCATGGGCGAGTTCGCATAAATTCGTGCTTGCTTTTAAGAACCCCTTTCTTCCATATCCATCATTAAACCATTATACTTAGCTTCCGTCCTAATTTTCCTATCAAGTTCATTCCAAAAGTGAATTGAACGATACTTTCTTGTAGACGATCGGGCAACTCAGCATACGACTCGACTCTCCCCAAGGCGGTTCGCATCAACGCCTGTGCCTGCAATCCTAGCCGAGACATTTAGATCCTTGAGTGCATGTCAGAGAGCTGGTGAAGGTAGATTCATTGGATGTGAACAATTGTTGTTAGTTTGGTTCCACAGTCACTTTTGGAAGGTTGATAAGGTTCCTTGCCAGGTGTTCTTTAAAGACTATTCTCCACTAAAGGAAGCAGCAGCTACACCAAGGAGGGATGACATTACAGAGGAAAGGTGGATAGAAATACTTCAGAACCTCCGAGAAGAAGATGTTATGTGGAAAGCCCCTTGGATGACCCTTAGCGAAATTCTTTATTGGTGCGGAAGCTTTGATTGGGTACCTCTCCCTGGAATTTGGGGAGTTGTTGGTTATACACCATTACTTGTCCTAAGGCAATACAAGGCAGAGCAGTTTATACCGGCAACACAAGGGCTAGCTTAGAGTGACTTCTCATATAAAGGGGATCACTATAAGAAGAAGATGCGAGAAATTTTTGAGGCTTGGAAGAAGGTTTTGATGCGAACCTAGCTACGTCATGTTACAAATCAACTCGGCAACATCAAGCATGGCCTAAGCTCGAGGGGCCCAAGTGCAAGATGAAGTTTAATTTCAGTTCAACGAGCTCAATTTTGGTTTACCCAGCTCAATGGAGCTCAACTCAGCTTGTTTAAGCTCATTTGAGCTCATTTGAGTTCATTTTATTTCATTTGATTTTAGTTGTTGGAATAAATTTAATAAGTTGTGTTAGTTAATTAGTTAATTGTCAGCTTAAATAATTAATTAATTTAATGGAGTCTTAAATCTGGACATTTTAATTTAGTATATTAAATATGTCTCATATTATTATGTGTTCAATGTGTCTAGCTATAATTTAATGTGTCTAATTTAAACAAATTAATTAGCTACTGCTAATTTAATTTGTCCAGCCGCATGACATAAATTACAATGTTTTTAGTTGCTGCCAATTTTTAATGTGTCCTAACTCTTTAATTGTTGTTTACTTTGCAGCAAAAGCAAGCATGGGACGGCATTAACAAGGGCCTAAAGCATTAAAGCAAAATACATGCATGTCTGAATTTCAAGAACAACAATAAAGGAGCTGCTGGTGCTTAGAATGACATTAAAGGAGTTGTCTAACATGAATGGCCGAATTTAATGCAAGGTGCACTTCCCATAAACGACCTAGGAGCATGAAAGCGTGATTAATGCTAGAAGGCTGCTGGTTGGTGTTTCCCAAGTGGCCATTCGGCCAAAAGGTGGCTGAACATTCAATTTTTCAAGTGAATTTAATTCCAGCAGCTGCTTACTCTTCCCCAAAAGTCTGCTCGTGTATTTCAACAGCCAAGATGTTGTTCACACAATGTTTTCACACAAGGAAGCTGATCATTTCATCCTTTCACATTGAAAGGCTGTTGGGAGCTGAATCAACATCCTTTTTCAGCTGACTTTTTTTTTTCGTGCACAGCAATAGCCTTGAAGATTTAATTTCCAGCTGCAGCAATTACACTCTTTTAAAGTGACGCCTTGGACATCTCAATGGTCATGCTTCTTCACTAAGATATCAGCTGAATATTACTGCCCATTGAAGTCTTCTAAGCTTATTTAAATGCCCCTTTGACCGTCCAGCTAATCAAAGTAGCACCTGGACTTGTTCACTCACTTGGCCGAATACAACAAAGGGAATTTTTCAGCTCATTTAATTCTCCAGCTGATGAGGAAACTTCAAGGAACTTTCTTGGCATCCTTTAAGAAATATTCAACTCTTCTAGCTGAATTACAAGCTGACCATTCGGTTTTCTAGGTGGCTGATCAGCTCACCTTTATTTTAAATGATTCCAGCTGCATGAAGACACCTTGGAAGCTGTCCAAATACGTTCTCAAGGCTGGAGGAAGCATTGTAGAATTTTCTTAAATTTTTCTGGAAATTTCAGCTCATTTAAAAGCTGAATTAAGTGACCATTCAGCTAGTTTTTGAGACCATTCGGCTGACCATGTTTTAGGCTATAAATATTTGTTAAATTTCATTTGTAAAGGTTAGACAATTTTAGACTTTATTAATTATATGAACTTAATTGTTCTAGTGAGAATTCAATTCTCTTTATTCACTTTAGGACTGATTTGACTTATCGAGATTTCATCTCGTGGCATCTATCTTTCCTTTATTTTTATTCTGAACTTATCACCTCAGGTGTGGCGTTCAAAATATATCTTTGGTTCCTAACTCTCTATAGTTAGCAGGTCAAGATTCTCTTGTCGACCTAAGCGCCTATTTTAAGATTCGGGTCAACTTTTCCTATAACGTTGGTTCAATCTTGGCCTTAGCCAAATTTCATCCACCTATCACCAAATTTCCTTTAACCTTGTTTGATCCCTTTGATAGCCATTTATCCATTTCTCTTTCAGCCTTCTTGAAATCAAACCATCCATTCACTTCCACATCTATTACGAAACTAACCATTCAAACCTATCTTCCTTGTTTTCATCTCCAATTTTGCAAACCATTCAAACTTACCCAATTTATTGATCAGGCAACTATTACAACTCAAATCATCCTGAGGCGAGTTCGTATCAGGTTTGCTGCGTGAAGATTCTGACTAAAGGTCCGACGTCAACTCTTGAATACAAAGGGTGGTTTGGTAAGAGGGTCAATGATAACATCCTTAGACCGAGTTTGGAGGCTGCTCGATCAATAAAGGAGAATTTACGAGTGATTCCATTAGAATTAGAGGTCATAAAGCAAGAGTTTGGAGCTTGGAAGAAAGATAGAGAAGCTCGAGGAGGAAAAGATGTACTTAAGTTTAGACGTTGATGTTCAGAAAATCAAGGTCGAAAAAGTAAGCAAAGAAAAGAGAAAGATTGAGGAAGACCGAGATGATTTGAAGACACAGTATAAGAAGACACAGCTATCATTGAAGAGAGCTAGATTGGGGAAGTCTTCAGAGCAGTGGCAACAAGAGGTTCAAGAAGAAAGAGCCAAAGCCGAGTATTGGGAGAAGAAGTTCCAAGAGATGCAGTCGTGTAATCAAGCCCTAGAGAAGGAGAATCAACGATTAAAAACTAAGGTAACTGAGTTGGGACGATCCCTTCATCATCACCGAAGTCGTAACTCTGCGGTCGAGTTAAAGGCAAGCTTGGATAAGATCGAGGAAATGAAGCACAATATTGGAGGGTTGGAAGCAGCACTACATGACTGTGAGCTACGGATTGAGCAGCTCGAGGCAAGAGAAGAACATTGAAAGGGAAAGCTTCACCATTTTCAGGATCAAGTCAGAGATAGGGACTACCTCATGGGAGAAGCTATAGCACAGATTCAAGAGGTTGCTGATCATTTGCAAGACCTAGTGGCACAAGCTAATGTGTTAAGTAAAAAGTATGAGTTAATGTCAGATAGAGGTCTAGAGTTAGCTTCGTTATTGAATAGGGTTAAAACTTTGGGCCTGAGGGCAAAGACTTACTTGTAATCCATTTTGTGTAAAGATTTTTGTTTCTTAAATAACATTTTCTAAAAGAAATTGAATCAGAATCAATGTCTTTTTACATTCATGCATTTGCATCTCATCGCATCATATGCATCCAAATTTATAGAAAGACCCTAATTAGTTAAAATTATTAGGGAGAAAGAGAGAGTAAGAGAAAGAAAATCTGGAAGCAACACATCCTTACGGTACACATGCTAAGTCAAAGAATATGGATCAAAGACTTGAGCAGATTCAGAAAGAAATGCAGGAGCAATTAGCAAAAATCCAACAAGAGATGAAAGATCAAATGTTGGAAGCTCAAAGGAATATGATGGTTGAGATGGCTCAGCTATTGAGGGGGACAACGGATAAAGGAAAGGCCCTTATGACTACCACTGAAGAGGATAACGAGGGTCATCCTCCTGGTTTTACTCCACCTCATGTGCAGACTCAACCTGAGGCATATCCCCGAGGGCTGTCCGTCACAATAAGGCCTCAACAGGGACAAGTCGATACTGGAATACCCATGAACTTTCAAATTGGTTCGAGATTCAACCTTGGAGACAACCCTACCATTCCAATTATCCCTGATCTAGATGTAGCTGAGAGGGAAGAGATGAGACTCGAATCATCAAGGCAATTAGAGGAACGTTGTAGATGGTTAGAGGAAAAATTTAAGGCACTAGAAAATGTTGATAATCGTCAGGGAATTGATGCTAAGGACTTGAGTTTGGTCCCAGATTTGGTGCTTCCCCATAAGTTTAAAATGCCAGAATTCGAGAAGTACAATGGGAATACTTGCCCGGAAGCCTATATCACCATGTTCTGTAGACGGATGACTGGTTATGTAAACAATGATCAATTATTGATCCATTGTTTTCAAGATAGTTTGGTTGGGGCAGGGGCTAGGTGGTATAATCAACTAAGTCACGCAAGGATCGGTTCTTGGAGAGACTTAGCGCAAGCTTTTATGCAGCAATATAATCATGTGACTGACATGACTCCTGATAGAATCACTTTGCAAAATATGGAAAAGAAGCCTAATGAGAGTTTTAGGCAATATGCACAGAGGTGGAGGGAGGTTGCCATGCAAGTTCAACCACCGCTCTTGGAGAAAGAAACTACCATGCTATTCATCAACACTTTAAAGGCCCCATTCATTACCCACATGATTGGAAGTACCACCAAGAATTTTGTTGATATAGTTATGGCGGGAGAAATGATTGAGAACGCCATAAGAGGTGGCAAGATAGAGGGGGAAGCTACTAAAAGATTGGCCTCAAGAAGGAAGGATAATGAGGTGAATAATACGAGTAGCTATAATTCAAAAGCGGTTACGATTAATCAGCCCAGAGTAACTATGGTTGGGCAACAAGATTCTCAAAAGTAGGGATCTGGTTCGAGATAGAATTCTAAAAAGGTCTCATTTACGCCTATCCCAGTGACGTATAGGGAGCTTTACCAAAGTTTATTCAATACGCATGCAATAGCCCCTTTTCATTTGAAACCGTTACAACCCCCATATCCCAAATGGTATGATGTAAACACCAAATGTGATTACCATACGGGGATATCGGGGCATTCAATTGAAAATTGCACTGGTTTTAAGAAGGCAGTGGGAAGACTAATCAAGATGGGGGTCGTAAAATTTGATGACACCCCTAGTACAGAGAACCCGTTGCCAAATCATGGTGATCAAGAGGGCGTCTCCGAGGTGAGAACACCGATGAAAATGATTTGAGAAAAAATGGTGAAAAAAGAGATGATAATCTCTAAAGAGAGGAATAAAGGACCAAGGGACTACTGTGAGTTCCATGCTGAAGAGGGGCACGAGATCCAAGAATGCGATGAGTTTAAGGCCTTGGTACAAACCCTTATGAACAACAAAGAGCTAGAATTTTATGAAGCTGGCTTAAATTAGGGACATATATGCACATTAGAAGGTGCACCGAAGAATCAAAACCGACCGAGGATTATTATTTCTTTACCAGGAAGTAATGAAGTTGAAACACCAACGATACCGAAAGTCATCATTCATAAACCTATTTCCTTTCCTTATAAGGATAACAAGCGGGTACCCTGGAATTATAACTGCCATGTGTCAATGCCAGAGAAGGATGATATAGCTAGTGCTTCTAAAAAGCTCAAGGTGAGGGTTCTTACACACGTAGTGGGAAGCGCTACGATGCAGAAGGCTTCAAAGTTGAGCCTGCAAAAGCAAAAGCTTTAGACAAAGGAAAAGGGACCGAGACACTGGTTAATGAGCCAGTGAAGGAAGAAGAAGCCAGAGAATTTTTAAAATTCTTAAAACACAGTTAGTACAGAGTGGTTGAACAATTGCGCAAACAACCAGCTCGTATATCAGTGTTGGCTTTGCTTCTAAGTTCAGAGGCACATCGGGAAGCATTAATGAAGGTGCTCAATGAGACTTATGTTACTAATGATATATCCGTCAGCAAGTTGGATCGATTGGTTAGTAACATAAGTGCTGACAATTTCATCTATTTTAATGATGATGACATCCCACCTGGTGGCATGGGATCAACTAAAGCTTTACACATCACCACTCATTGTAAGGGGTATACACTGCCAAGTGTGCTTATTGATAATGGATCAGCTTTAAATGTCTTGCCATTATCGACATTGAATAGATTGCCTTTAGAAAGTTCCCATATGAAAACATGCCATAATGTAGTCAGAGCCTTTGATGGCACAGAAAGGAAGGTCATGGGAAAAATCGACATTCCTTTGATGATTGGGCCAAACACGTATGAGGTGGACTTTTTAGTGATAGACATCAAGCCCTCTTACAATTGCCTGTTGGGGAGGCCTTGGATACATTCGGTAGGAGCGGTGCCCTCATCTGTATACCAAAAATTGAAATTAGTAGTTGATGGATGGTTGATCACTATAAATGCGGAGGAGGACATTATAGCAACAGTTACCAGTAGTGCACCCTATGTAGAAGCAAACGAAGAGGCAATCGAATGCTCTTTTCGTTCATTAGAATTCGTCAACGCAACATTCATTTCAGAGGGGAATAAGGTGCCGATACCCAAGATATCCAGAACTACAAGGATGGGTTTGCAAATGACAATGGGAAGAGGAGCCTTGCCAGGAAAAGGATTGGGAAGATATCTTCAAGAAGGGATTCAAATTCTAGAGTTAAAGGAGAAGAGAGACCGTTTTGGTTTGGGTTTCAGGCCAGATCAAAAGCAAAGAAGGAGGGAAACGGAGAAGCATCGAGAAAGGAGAAGGGCACATTTAAGCGGAAAAGAAGTAGAGTGGGAATCGATGACATTCCCTCATATATCCCAAACCTTTGTATCAGAAGGGATAATTCACCCTAAAGGAGGGTTGCTTGAAGAAGGAGGTTGTTACATCAATGCTGTGTATAATGAAGAGTCTGAACAAGGAAACCTTGAGGGCATTCGTCCTTACGAACTGAGAAGCTCTTTGAATAATTGGGTTGTAGAGGAACTTCCTGTAGTTTTTAAAGATTCTTCAGAGTAATTTCCAGAACACTCTTATTGCTCTAGAGCCTAGGAGTAGTAAGATTTCATTTATAAAATAGGCTTATGTTCAGATATTGACATTTCAATAAAACATAACTTTTATTATCAATTCAAGTGAATATTCTATACCATTCAATATTCTTTTGACCTTTACATTCTTTCATTTCATTCATAACATAAAAAAAACATTCCAAAAATTTATTTATTCTTTGTACATTCTTTCATACCCCGCAGGTCCATAGATATCAATGACATGAGCACTGATACTATGAATCCTGGATTCTCTTTTGAGCAAGACATGTGTTTAGAAGAACTTCAGGATTTTGAAGATGACAGGGATTGTGATATGTCTCCAGATCTGTTGAGAATGGTGAAACAAGAGGAGAAATAAATCCTACCCCGTGAGAAAGAGACAATAGAGAGTGTAACCTTGGAGAAAAGGAAGGAGGTGAAAATTGGCACGCATATTGCTAAAGAAACGAGACAAGGCCTTGTTAAGCTACTACGAGAATTCAAAGATATCTTTGCATGGTCATATGAGGATATGCCGGGTTTGAATACTGATATCGTGGTACATCGTCTCCCTATAAGACAAGATTGCAAGCCAATCCAACAAAAATTGTGAAGGATGAGGCCTGATATTGTGCTGAAAATAAAAGATGAAGTCAAAAAGCAGTTTGATGCTGGATTCCTACAAGAGGTTAAGTATTCAGAATGGGTGGCCAATATTGTGCCTATCCCTAAGAAGGATGGGAAGGTATGAATGTGATGCGATCGCGCCCCATGGTTCAGCTAGCTCGAGCAAGGATTCTATGGTGCTACCACAAGGTCCTGTTACTCGAGCTTGGGCCAAGAAGTTTAAGGAGTCTATCACAGCTTTTGTAGCTCAACTTTGGAATGAAACGCTAATAGGATACTCCGAGAAAGTAGATTCTAGCTCCTTGAACTCACCTTGCAATTACCTGCAAGTCCAGCTCAGCTCATCGAGCTCACCACCAGCTCAAGCAAGTTTCCATTCAACTCAAAACCAGCTCACTAGCTTGGAATCAGCTCACTTCCAGTTCCCCAACTCGGGTCCAGCTCACTACCAGCTCATGAGTCCAAGCCCAGCTTGATTTTAGCTCATGAGTTGAATTCTAGCTCATGAAGACTACTTTGACTTCATTTGACTACTATTAAATTTTTATTTAATAAGTTCATTAATTAGTTAATTAATAAACCATATATTAAATTTAGTTCATATTAGTTTTATTAAATATGTCTTAAAAGTGTTTATAGTTGTTAATTAATTTGTCATAACGAATTTAATGTTTACATTGTGTTCACATTAGCTTGAATTAATTCTGTTCACATTTTCTTGTAGAAACTCAATGGACATATGGAGCATGAAGCAACATGTCTTTCTTGGAGGTGCATGGACGGTTAAGAGCTTTGAATCTCCTAGGTGCATGTTCGGCTAAGTGCATGTATGGCCACATTCAATGTGTTCAAGGTTCAAGAATGTTTCCATTCATGTATGGTGTGCTACTCCTCCATTTTCCAAGTGACTATTCAGCTAAAAGGAGGCTTCCCATTACTTCATACATGTGGCTGAACATCTCCCTCCATGAACCTTAAAATTCTGTTCACATTATGTTCACATGGCATGGCCTTTCAATTCCAAGTGTTCACACCTATGGACTCTTCAAGAGTTGGCATTCACACTTAATTTGGCTCATGAAGTCTCCTCAATTAATTCCCAACTCTTCACCAAGTAACATGAATTGATTGCTTCAATTACTCAAGTTGGCCGAACCTAGCTATTGTCCAAGGGAGTCTCTCATTCATGATTCATTTCCTTAAGCATGAAGAACCTTCAAGACATCTCCACCATAGCCGAATCTGGTCATGAACATCAAAGGATTTCTTTCTAGAATTTTCAAGATGCATTCATGAGACTTTTACTTAATTATTAAGTATGTAAAGTGTCCATTCGGCTAGCTAGTCTTTAGGCTATAAATACTTGTTATTTTTCTTTGTGAAAGAACTTTTTGGACTTTTGTTAATGTTATGCTGCCAAAATTGTGAGGCAAAACTTTTCTCAAATTTCGTTCAAAGATTCGATTGGCTTCCTAGTGTTCTAGTTGTGTCAACCGTTGTTTTTTGTCGAAACCGAACTTACCACTACTCGTAGTGTGGCGTTCAAACATACCGAGGTTCCTATCTTGTTAGATAGCGGGTCGAGGTTTCCCTTTACCAAACCCCAAACCGAACTAAAGAGAGCCTATAAACAACGGGTCGATACCAAATACGTATTGGTTCTTGTTTGCACTTTTTGTTCAACCCCATTTCTTCATTTACCAAATTGTACCTAAACCGGCCATTCCGTTCATACCATTTCATAATACTATTTCGTTCTTACCCTTCATACCATTATGTCCATTTCTTCAATTTCCCTTACCTAAATCCGAACTTTCAATTCTTCTTACCTATTCCAATCCGAACCAAATCCAATATCCCTCTTTCCTTTCCGTACTAATTCAATAAACCAACTTCCAAACCCAATCTAATCCTTCCATCTTCTTTAAACTTCTTTCTTGCCCTTCTTTCTCTTATCCGACCTTTCAATTAAACCTAACATAACTTCTCGTTGACGATCGGGCACACTATTACGACTCGACTCTTTCGAGGCGGATCGTATCAGAATGTGTGTTGATTACAGAGATCTGAATAAAGCTAGCCCAAAGGACAAATTTCCTCTACCGCACATTGACACTTTGGTGGACAATACAGCGGGATATTCGTTGTTCTCCTTTATGGATGGCTTCTCAGGGTACAATCAGATAAAGATGCATCCTGAGGACATGGATAAAACCACCTTTATAACATTTTGGGGCACCTTCTATTACAAGGTAATGCCCTTTGGGCTAAAGAATGCAGGGGCAACATATCAAAGGGCTATGGTGATGTGAGCACGCCCAGGGCATCCTCGAATGCAAATCATAATTTAATTGAGCTTCCAAAAGGCCCCATGACTCGAGCTCAAACCAAGCAATTTCAAGACACTTTGTCAGCTTTGGTGTTGCGCATTTGGGATGATAACAAGGACCATGATGTTGGAAGAGCTAAGGACAACTCCTTGAAGACTCAATGCATTCTTTTGCAATCCGATCTCAGCTCCTCTCCAGCTCTCCATGCACCATTCAGCTCCAATCAGCTCACTTGAGCTCGTTTTAGCTCGTTTGAGCTTGAATTTAGCTCGTTTCAGCTCATTTCTTTTACATTACAATAAACTAAGTTTAAACTTTATTCTTAATTAAGTTTGCTACAATTCATGCCAAATTCCCTAGCTCAACTTAGCTCATAAAGTGTTTTTGACTATTTGAGCTAGCCGAATTTAATTTGATAATTGACTTATAATTAATGTGTCTAAATTTAGTTAATGTCATTAAGTTGTTTAGTTAATATTTTTAATTATGATTATATGAATAATTATTTTATTTAATTATGTTATTTAATTATGTAGGTTAGCCGAATGTGGAGGTTCATTCAAGACAAGGTGCATGTATGAGAATGTTCATTGAACGGGAAGATACATGCATGGGTCGGTTCAATGTTTGGAAGCCTTACATTCATGTACATAGAGGGTTAATGAATATTGAAAGATACATCTTCCTTGGACAGTACACATGCATGCATGGAGGACAATTAATGCAAGTGCATGTACGGCTAGGTTCAAGCCTCCTTCCAAGTTCCATGTACAGCCGATGCATGTGGGAGGACCCTTGGAGTTTTCTAAGTACCTATTCAGCCAAGAGACACCTCTTGGAAGTTTCATGCACACCTTGGCCGAACCTAGACAACCCGTTGAACTCCCAAAGGTGCACATTCATTCAAGTGATTAAAGCTCATACATGAAGCTATCCAAACACATTCCCATCAGCCAAATCAAGACTAGTTAATTAATGTTTTCATTCTAGAACATTCTAGTTAATTCATGACCAAATTTGCTTAGTCTTTAAGCTAGCTAGTTTGTCCATTCGGTTACTACATGATTGCCTATAAATAGTTTGTTTATCTCATTGTAAAAGAACTTTTTGCCAAATTATTGAATGAACATTGTTCTTGTGAGGTTGCTTCCTCTTATATCTCATACAAGTTTCGAAAGACTTATCTAGTTTGTGCTAGTGGCGTCAATCGACCTTGTTTGAACTTATCACCATTCTTGGTATGGTGTTCACCTATCTTTTATTCCATCTTTCCACCTTAACAATATAGGAATCGGGGTGACACTTTTTAGTGTTGAATCATTCCTGACGTTAAATTCACTATTCCATCCCCACCTTTGCATTATCTCCTTCTTATTGTTTCAAAATTGAACTATTCCTTCAACATCCTTTCTTGTTTCCTTAGCCAAACCTATCACTACCCTTTTGCATAACTTTTGAAAACCTTTCGCTAATTCAAACCAATTCTTTCAATTCTATCTCTGAGATCGAGGCACGAATGACCCTTCTCATCTACGATCGGGCAATTACATGAATTCAACTCAACCACCCGAGCCGGATCACATCATATGGTGACCTTATTTCATGATATGATGCATAAAGAGATTGAGGTGTATGTTGATGACATGATTGCTAAATCTCGAATAAAAAGGGAGCATATTGAAGTCTTGAGGAAGTTGTTCCTGAGATTAGGGAAATTTCAGTTGAAGCTTAATTCGACAAAATGCATCTTCGGAGCTAGGTCGGGGAAGTTATTGGGCTTTGTGGTCAGTGAAAAGGGAATAGAAGTTGACTCAGACAAGGTTAGAGCCATACGAGAATTGCCTCCACCACGTACTCAGAAGGAAGTTCGGGTTTTTCTTGGAAGATTGAATTACATTGCTCGATTTATTTCGCAATTAACAGAGAAATGTGATCCTATATTTCGTCTCCTTAGAAAACACAACCAAGGTACTTGGGATGAGGAATGCCAGAATGCTTTAGGGTTAAGCAATACTTGTTAAATGCTCCAGTGTTATCTCTGCCGAGTCTAGATAGACCATTAATTCTGTACTTATCAGTGTTTAGTAATTCTATGGAATGTGTGCTTGGCTAACATGATAAGTCGGGAAGAAAAGAGAAGGCGATATACTACCTCAGTAAGAAATTCACAGAGTGTGAGATGAGATATTTACCAATTGAGAAATTGTGTTGTGCTTTAATCTGGACGACTCGAAGGTTGAGGTAATATATGTTATATCATACGACTTGGCTAATTTCAAAACTTGATCCATTAAAGTACATGATGGAGTCCACAGCACTAAATGGAAGAATGGCAAGGTGGTAAATATTGCTTTCAAAATTTGACATAGTCTATGTGAGTCAAAAGGCTATAAAAGGAAGCAAGATAGCAGAATTTCTGGCAAGCAGAGCTCTAGAAGATTATGAGCCATTAAGTTTTGATTTCCCTAATGAGGAGTTGATGTATGTGGCAACTATTGAAGAACGTCCATGGAAGATGAACTTTGACGGCGCATCCAATGCGGTAGGAAATGGAATTGGGGCAGTTTTGGTATCCCCAAATGGTGATCATTATCCATTCACATGTAAATTAGATTTTGATTGTACGAACAATATGGCTGAGTATGAAGCATGCATGATGGGGATTCAAGCGGCCAGAGAGCGGAAAATTAGAACTCTGGAAGTATATGGAGACTCTGTGTTGGTAATATACCAGCTTAGGGGTGAATGGGAAACAAGGAACCCCAAATTGATTAATTATCGAAAGGTAGTTTTAGAGTTACTTGAAGAGTTTGATAACATCACTTTCAGTTTCTCCCACGGGACGAAAATCAGATGGTAGATGCTTTGGCAACATTGGCTTCCATGATTAAAGTAAATAAACAAAAGGATATGAAACCAATTCAGATGAGCATTTCGAAGGTTCTAGCTCATTGCTGTAACATCGAAGAAGAGGAAAAGGATGACAATACGTGGTATCAAGATATATTACGGTATGTGAAAAATCGTGAATATCCTGAGAAGGCAACTGAAAATGACAAAAGAACTTTAAGGAGGTTAGCCTACGAATATGTGCTAGATGGGGACATCCTTTATAAAAGAAGGAAAGATCAGGTATTTTTGAGATGCGTTAACGCTGTGGAAGCTAAACAAATCCTGGAAGAAGTACATGAAGGAGTTTGTGGTACACATGCTAATGGCTTTACGATGGCAAGACAAATCATGAGGTTTGGATACTATTGGTCTACTATGGAAGGAGATTGTATCAGTTATGCTAAGAAATGTCATAAATGCCAGATATATGGAGACAAGATCCATGTACCACCTTCACCCTTACATGTTATGACTTCTCCATGGCCCTTTTCCATGTGGGGCATGGATGTCATTGGGCCAATATCGCCAAAAGCTTCGAATGGGCATCGTTTAATTTTTTGTGGTCATCAACTACTTCACAAAATGGGTAGAGGCAGCTTCTTATGCTAGTGTCACCAAGTCAGCAGTAGGACGATTCTTGAAAAAAGAGATCATTTATCGGTATGGAATGCCTGAGAGGATCATATCAGACAATGCATTGAACTTGAACAACAGCACGATTGCGAAAGTCTGTAGCCAAGTCAAGATTAAACATCATAATTCATCCCTATATCGCCCAAAGATGAATGGGGCAATGGAAGCTGCTAATAAAAACATCAAGAAGATAGTGAGGAAAATGACTGAAACCTACAGAGATTGGCATGAGAAATTACCGTTTGCACTCTTGGCCTATCGAACGTCCATCAGAACCTCTACTGGGGCAACTCCTTTCTCGTTGGTTTATGGGATGGAGGCAGTGTTACCTATTGAAGTGGAAATACCTTCTCTTCAAATTTTGTCAGAGATAAAATTGGATGAAGCAGAATGGATTCAATCGCGGTATGACCAATTGAACTTGATTGAAGAAAAGAGGCTAAGGGCTATTCGTCATGGTCAGATGTATCAGAAGCAAATGATGCGAGCTTATGACAAGAAAGTTCGTCCAAGAGAATTTCACGAAGGGGACCTAGCGCTGAAAAAGATCCTTCCCATACAGAAAGACTTTAGAGGAAAATAGATGCTGAATTGGGAAGGGCCGTATGTTGTAAAGAAGGCTTTCTCTGGAGGTGCTGTGATTTTAACAGAAACTTATGGGAAAAGTTTACCCAATCTAGTGAATTCAGACTCAATCAAGAAGTACTTTGTCTAAAGAAAAGGGAAAATAAAGTGAAAACCTACAAAGGGTGCTTTAAAATTTCTAAAAAATAATAATAATAATAAATAAATAAATAAATAAAAAATGGAGAGGCCAGGGTGATAACCCGCAAAGGGCGCCTTGAGACCAAAGGGGTTTTGAGTTGAAAACCCGAAAGGGCTGCTCAAATATTCGAGAAACGTGCGGGGACTTTGCTATATCAGATTTGACAAGAAATGGAGTGTGTTACATACCGGGGCATCAACAAAGTACTTTGGATCTTCTAAACACATGTTAAACTCAAAATAGTCTTTATGGAATTTGTGTACAGAAGCTCAAGCTGTGATATGTTGGACATCAAATTTTTGTTCTGATTACTATCTCTAGATTCTTTTTCTTCTCAAAGATATGTTTCCAGATTAATTTCTTGTTGTACTCTAATGATTTATCTAATTATTCTCAAGATCAGATTATTTTTCTTCTAAAGTATGTTGTATTGAAATAATGATTGATGAACTAAATATTTTTACAAATGAAGTTTTGTATATTACTCTGGGAATTGCTAGAAAATATGAGAAACTAAAACAGAATAATTGTTTGAAGAATTCCCATGAGTAAAGGTCGAAGGTACTCAAGGAAATTTCTTTTTCAATCCAAAGGATGATTGGACAATTCAAACGATTCAATCGTAGGAGAGGATCGCCTTCAGTAGGTCGTAACATTTGGAGAATGGTATAATAGGACCAATTTGATTCAAAACACATGAGCAGAGTATGATTGATACTTGGAGTAAAAGTAGAACTTTGATGGATGAACGAGTAAAGACGTCCGAAATAGGAATCATTTTCATAACATTTTGCATAATTAGGAGCATTTGATTCATCTCGAGCGTGGCATCTTAAATCATTGGGCATGAGTACATATGCATTCTACAGGTTATATCCTTTAAGGGATAATGAAGATCACCGATAGCAGATTTGGCATCTCTGTATTGTCAGAGAGTAGATCGAAGATAGCAGATTTGACATCTCTGTATTGTCAGAGAACAGATCAAAGATAGCAGATTTGGCGTCTCTGTATTGTCAGAGAGCAGATCGAAGATAGTAGATTTGGCATATCTGTATTGTCAGAGAGCAGATCGAAGATAGCAGATTTGACATCTCTGTATTGTCAGAGAGCAGATCGAAGATAGCAGATTTGACATCTCTGTATTGTCAGAGAGCAGATCGAAGATAGCAGATTTGACATCTCTGTATTGTCAGAGAGCAGATCGAAGATAGCAGATTTGGCATCTCTGTATTGTCAGAGAACAGATCGAAGATAGCAGATTTGGCATCTTGTATTGTTAGAGAGCAGATCGAAGATAGCAGATTTGGCATCTCTGTATTGTCAGAGAGCAGATCGAAGTTAGCAGATTTGGCATCTCTGTATTGTCAGAGAGCAAATCAAAGATAGCAGATTTGGCATCTCTGTATTGACAGAGAGCAGATCAAAGATAGAAGATTTGGTGTCTCTGTATTGACGGAGAGCAGATTGAAGATAGCAGATTTGGCATCTCTGTATTGATGGAGAGCAGATCGAAGATAGCAGATTTGGTGTCTCTGTATTGACAGAGAGCAGATCTGATGTGAGCACACCCGGGGCATCCTCGAATGCACACCTAGAATCAATCGAGCTTCCAAAAGGCCCCATGACCCGAGCTCGAACCAAGCAAATTCAAGATGCTATATCAGCCTTTGTGTTGCGCATTTGGGATGATAACCAGCTCCATAACGTTGGAGGAGCTAAGAACAACTCCTTGAAGACTCCATGCACCATTTTGCAATTCGATCTCAGCTCCTCTCCAGCTCCCCCATGCGCCATTCAGCTCGCATCAGCTCACTTGAGCTCGTTTTAGCTCGTTTGAGCTCGAACTTAGCTCGATTCAGCTCATTCCTTTTTCATTTTAATAAATCAAGTTTTAATCTAGCTTATAACTAAGTTTGTTACAGCTCATGCCGAATTCCCTAGCTCAATTTATCTCACTAGGTGTTTTTGACTATTTGAGCTAGCCGAATTTATTATAGGTTGACTTATAATTATTTTGTCCAAGTTTAGTTAGTGTTATTAAGTTATTTAGTTATTATTTTAATTTATAATTATATGAATAGTTGTGTGTTATTTAATTTTGTTATTTAATTTTGTAGGTTAGCCGAATTTGGAAGATACATTCATGGCATTTAATGCAAGGTGCATGAACGGGAATGTTCATTGAACGGGAAGATTCATGCATGGTTCGGTTCAATGTTTGGAGGACATACATTCATGTACATGGAAGGTTAATGCATATTGAAAGGTGCTTCTCCCTTGGACGGCACACATGCATGAATGGAGGGTAATTAATGCAAGTGCATGTATGGCTAGGTTCAAGCCCCCTTCCAAGTTCCATGTACAACCGATGCATGTAGGAGGACCCTTGGAGTTTTCTAAGCACCTATTCGGCCAAGAGACACCCCTTGAGAGTTTCATGCATCCCATGGCCAAACCTAGACAATCCCATTGGCTTCCAAAGCTTGCTCATACATGAAGCTGCCCACTCACCTCCCATTCGGCCGAACATGGACAAGGATACCATTGGTCATTTTTCTAGAAAGTTTCATGTCTTAATTAGGTACATTACTTAATTGTTAAGTTCATGAATGGACTATTCGGCTAGCATAAGAAACTAGTATAAATAGTTTGTTGATTTCATTTGTAAGGGACTTTTGCCAAATTTGTTAATGAACATTGTTCTTGTGAGGTTGCTTCCTCTCATATCTCGTACAAGTTTCGAACGACTTATCTGGCTTGTGCTAGTGGCGTCAATCGTCTTGTTTTGAACTTATCACCAATCTTGGTGTGGCGTTCACCTATCCATCTATCCATATTTTTCACCTTAACAATATAGGAATTGGGGTGACACTACTTAGTGTTGAATCATTCCTGACGTTGAGTTCGATTTCTATTTCCATCTTTTATATCCTTTTCTTGTTAACCAAAACCGAGCCTACTATCCTTCATCCATCTTTGCTACCCTTAACCGAACCTATACTAAACTTACCCTTCTTGAAAACTTCCGCTATCCTATTCTAAATTCTTTTACTACTATTACAAAAATTCGAGGTACGAACGACTCTCTCGAACTACGATCGGGCAACTACGTGAATTCAACTCGTCTACCCTGGCTAGATCACATCATTTGGTATCAGAGCTTGTAAATTGAGAGGCGCCGACGTCCGTATCAAGATCAAAATAGGTTCGTGGTGAAAAAAATTTGAAAAAAATTGTATTTTCGTTTTTATCATTGTAAAGTGCTATATTGAAAGTTGTAAAAAAAATATACGAAAATTATAAAAAAAAGAGAGAAAAAAAAGTGAAGTGATCAAAGTTCGATTCTATTGTTTGATATTTCTTCCGATCGTCTTATATTCTTTTCATCAATTTTAACCCCATTTCCAAACGCCACACTATACCAAAAAAAAAAATTTCTTTTAGCCTACCCATAACCTATACATTTTATCCCTTGTAACTGATTTTGAAGCCGACCCCAAAGCACCTAGACGAGTCAAAAGAAACAAAATATGAGGTTACGAGAGTAAGCTTGAGTGGTAAAAGGCTAGAGTGTGTGAGATCATTCGAGAGTTTGAAAAAAGCCTAAAAAAACGAGTGCAAACACGAGTGGAGTGTTCATCCATTATTTTCTTTCCGAGTGAAATAGTGAGGTTTGTGGTGAGGATTTAATCATTTGGTTCTATTTTAATCATTTTTTTTTCTAAATCATGTTGCAAGAAGAATTTTCAGAATTTGAATTTCAGTATTTGTTGAAAGAGATGGAGTGCATGCTCGACCGAAGAATTGAGCCGATCCAAGAAAATTAGATCATCGAGCCAGAACCCAACGAGAGCAAATTAGTCCAAGTGAAAGGGCAGAAATGAGAGTGCCAAGGAGACGAACATCCAATGAATGTTCGAGAAGAAATTCTTATCGTGAATCCTATTCCTCGAGGAATCCAAGACAAAAAGTAGCAAACTTTGAGTCTGAGATCTTTCAAGATGACGAACAAGAAAGTATAAGTTATTCGACATATGCCTAAAAGAAATCATCTGCAAAGGAATCCTTACGAAGGAGTGAACGTGAATCCTATGTAAATCATTCCATTCATACCCAACAAAACTCATCTCATTTTGATTCTTTTGTTTTATCTTCATTTTGTAGAGAAAGGAAGCGAGAAAAAGAAATAAAAAGAAGAGAGAGACAAGAAAATATTATGAGAGAAAATGAGAGAATTTTGAATGAAATCGAGAAAACAAAAAAAAAGAAACAAAATAAAATGAGTGTGAAAGAAAAGAAAATGAGAGGAAAAAGAAAATTGAAATTGAAAAACAAAGTGAAAAAGAAAAAGAGATCGAGAGTGAGAAAAAAGATGAAAAAGAAATTGAAACAAAAGGAACGAGTGATTCAGAAGAAAAAGAATTGAGTGAGAAAACAAGTGAGCAAGTGAGGATTATTTCTACTAACCCACCTGTTCGATCTTCTTGTGATTTAACTTTTCAGGTTCCTAGAAGTTTGTGCGACCAATTCCATCTACATTACCTTCCAAACAAGAGGTGTTTTAGGTTGTTCAAAAAAGGTGAGTTCGCGAATGACAACCACCCACTTGCAATTGAAGGTAAGAAAGGTAAGGATTCCTTATTTATTGATTCAAGGCCATTTGAATACAAAGTTGCTCATAAATATTTTTATGGCCTTATTTTTGAAAATCTTCCATCTTTTGATTTGGTTAATTACTGTTCACATATTAATGTTAACGATGTTGTTTCAAAAGATGCCATGAAGATTCCGTCTTATGACATGTTTTATAACGACAATTCTGTTGATTTCTGTTGGATTGGTTCATCTGTGCAAATTATGAATGTGTGTGAACATGCTTTTTCACGTTTTGATTTGTTTGATTATAAAAATTCTTTGTTTGGCATCCATGTTAAAAGATCTTCACATGATATGTGCAATTGTGTTCTTCATGAACAATCTTTGAGTTTTTGTATGAAATTTCCATGTAGTGATTTACATTCCCGATTGATACTCTTGAAGCATGAACCTTTGCATATTGGTATGCTCAGTTTTGTCAATTCAACATGTGTGTTTAAACTAGTGAAATATAATTCGTGTGGTGAGTTGATTATATCTTCTTCTAATATGTTGCTTGTTGGAATTCCTAATCAAGTTCGTGTGTTCAAGCCTGGTATTTGCTACATGAATTCATTTTATGGAAACATTAAGCACTTTGCATCATTTGCATTCAAATTATGTTTGCTTGATGTTCGAACTTTTGATAAGAAAGTGAAATTCAATGATTTGGGTTTCAATTTTGATTCGTTTACTAATCACCTTGCTTGGCCACATCTGAAATTTTCGTTCCATTTTGAGAAGGTAAGACCAACCTATGTTTTTGGAATTGAATCAAATCTCCATGGTAACTTTCCTTTTCCATTTAAGTCCATAGTTTTCGTTAATACTAACCATTCTCATTTTTGTAAATTCAACCCCTCAAGGAGCAAGACATGTCATGGTGCGTCACCACCTATTCAAATTTATCGGAGTAATAGGTTTGTCTTACGTTATCTATCCAAAGAGAGAAGATTCATTTTGATCGAGAAAGGTAAACCCAATCCTCAATTGTCTTCTCTTCATATTCGTCATGGTAAGTCATCTGAAAATTTTCAAATATCTTTGCTCAATTCGGTTGAAGTTGAAAATTCCATTGATTTGTTGTTTGGAAATTATTTATACTTTGATGTGATGGATTTTTCGTTTTGGCATTATAATAATGTGATTATTATGCTGGAATTTGGAGACACCCCTCATGTTGTTCAAAAACGAAAGAAAGAGTTAGCATACCTTTGGCCATGGCATACCTTGCATGAACAAGACAAGGGACCAAATGAGTTGCTATATTCGGTTAAAGAAACTAATATGTTTTGGATGAGGAATAATGTGTTTAAGTGCCTGCCATCATTTACAACCAATTACCCCTTGATCCAACTTAGTTTTCATGTTTGCAACGATGGTCTAATGAAACTCTTTGATAAATTTACGTATGCTTGTTTTGTCCCATTAAGATTTTTGGCATATGTTCGATTGAATAAATTTTTAATGAACTATCGAACACATTTGAATTTGACTCCTTTGAGTTTCTTTTTACCGGCTGTGGTAAGAATTTTTCATGTTTGTGTGACATCTTCCATCCCATTTGATCGAGGAAAACCATGCACGAGTCAAAGTTCTCCCATGGACAAATGGCTCGACTTGAGGACAAGTCGCTTTGAAGACGGGGGGAATGATGTGAGCACACCCGGGGCATCCTCAAATGCACACCTAGAATCAATCGAGCTTCCAAAAGGCCCCATGACCCGAGCTCGAACCAAGCAAATTCAAGATGCTGTATCAGCCATTGTGTTGCGCATTTGGGATGATAACCAGCTCCATAACATTGGAGGAGCTAAGAACAACTCCTTGAAGACTCCATGCACCATTTTGCAATCCGATCTCAGCTCCTCTCCAGCTCCCCATGCGCCATTCAGCTTGCATCAGCTCACTTGAGCTCGTTTTAGCTCGTTCGAGCTCGAATTTAGCTCGATTCAGCTCATTCTTTTTTCATTTTAATAAATCAAGTTTTAATCTAGCTTATAACTAAGTTTGTTACAGATCATACCGAATTCCCTAGCTCAATTTAGCTCACTAGGTGTTTTTGACTATTTGAGCTAGCCGAATTTATAATAGGTTGACTTATAATATTGTGTCCAAGTTTAGTTAGTGTTATTAAGTTATTTAGTTATTATTTTAATTTATAATTATATGAATAGTTGTGTGTTATTTAATTTTGTTATTTAATTTTGTAGGTTAGCCGAATTTGGAAGATACATTCATGGCATTTAATGCAAGGTGCATGAACGGGAATGTTCATTGAACGGGAAGATTCATGCATGGTTTGGTTCAATGTTTGGAGGACATACATTCATGTACATGGAAGGTTAATGCATATTGAAAGGTGCATCTCCCTTGGATGGCACACATGCATGAATGGAGGGTAATTAATGCAAGTGCATGTACGGCTAGGTTCAAGCCCCCTTCCAAGTTCCATGTACAACCGATGCATGTAGGAGGACCCTTGGAGTTTTCTAAGCACCTATTCGGCCAAGAGACACCCCTTGAGAGTTTCATGTATCCCATGGCTGAACCTAGACAATCCCATTGGCTTCCAAAGCTTGCTCATACATGAAGCTGCCCACTCACCTCCCATTCGGCCGAACATGGACAAGGATACCATTGGTCATTTTTCTAGAAAGTTTCATGTCTTAATTAGGTACATTACTTAATTGTTAAGTTCATGAATAGACTATTCAGCTAGCATAAGAAACTAGTATAAATAGTTTGTTGATTTCATTTGTAAGGGACTTTTGCCAAATTTGTTAATGAACATTGTTCTTGTGAGGTTGCTTCCTCTCATATCTCGTACAAGTTTCGAACAACTTATCTGGCTTGTGCTAGTGGCGTCAATCGTCTTGTTTTGAACTTATCACCAATCTTGGTGTGGCGTTCACCTATCCATCTATCCATATTTTTCACCTTAACAATATAGGAGTCGGGGTGACACTACTTAGTGTTGAATCATTCCTGACGTTGAGTTCGATTTCCATTTCCATCTTTTATATCTTTTTCTTGTTAACCAAAACTGAGCCTACTATCCTTCATCCATCTTTGCTACCCTTAACCGAACCTATACTAAACTTACCCTTCTTGAAAACTTCCGCTATCCTATTCTAAATTCTTTTACTACTATTATAAAAATCTGAGGTACGAATGACTCTCTCGAACTACGATCGGGCAACTACGTGAATTCGATTCGTCAACCCGGGCCGGATCACATCAAGATTGAAGATAGCAGATCTGACATTTGTATGTTTACATCAAAGCAGATTGAAGATGACAGATTTGGCCTCTTTGTATTAAGCAAGGAGTAGATCAAAGATTTCAGCATGGCGTTCCTGAGTTTGTAGGGAGCAAGTTGAAAATAGCAGATTTAAAATTCCTGAGTTACAGTGAAGCAGTGGGAAGTCATCAGAATACCTTTGAGAAGATAAGGATTAAGATTTCGAGACTTGGCCAGGCCAGGCAAATTTGGTCCTTTTACAATCTTTGCTCTATTCCTGTTACACAGTAATAAGCAAAGAGGGGCAGTTGTAGTAGCCCAAATTTGCTGGCCCATAAATAAATAAATAAAACAAAACAAAAAACTTATTAAATAATAAAGTCCATTTACAGTCCATTTACAAAACCCAGTTACATTTATAGCCCAAGACCCGATTAGCCCAGATACCTAAAACTACCCAGTGCCCAATTACACCCAAGCCCGTATTATAGACCAAATGCTGCCCAAAATACACAGGGCCCAAGTGGCCCAATCTGTTAACGGGAGACAGAAGGCCTAGGGTTTTAGAAACCCTAGGCGCCGCAAGCACTCCAACTGTCACTCTCCAATCGATGCCTCTATCAGTGCCGTGATTCCAGGCCCTGTATCGCGCCATGATCGGTGCGTGAATCAATGCCAGTGTGCCATTATCAGTGCCCAATCATCGCTAGTCTCCTCGTCGTCACCTGCAAAAAGAGAAAGAAGAACACAGCAAACAAGGCAAGAAATCGAATAGGGAATAAACCAAACTTGTAAATAGAGGCTATAAAAGCCGAATCATTTCACTGTAACAAGGATCGATTTTTACAGATACAAAAAACATACACATATATACACAGAAGAAAGAAATAAGAAGTAGTTGTTTAATTTAAAAAGGTGATTTTTTTATATTTTTTCTTCTCTGTTCAATGCATATAAATCTTTTTTTTTTAAAAAAGGGTTAAGTTTAAAAGGGAGAAGGGATTACCTGCGATTCGCCGAGAGGAACGAAGGTTTTTAGCCTTCCAACCACGTGTGCGTGCGCGGCGCAAGATACAATGCATGTGGGCGCTGATACCAAATGGTCGGAGGCTGAGGCGGAGGCGGGGGGCCGAGGGCTCCCCTTTTCTCCTCTTTCAGAGGATTTCAAAGTTTTTTTTTTAAAAAAAAATTATTCCAAAATGAATTTTGGGTTAAGTTTTGACATATATAGCACTACAAAAACGGTGTCGTTTTGGCTTAGTTTAATAAGCACTAAAACGACACCATTTCAATAGAGGATCCGCGCGTTGACCCGATGACCCGGGAGGATCTGCGTGTTTTTGATAAATGGGCAAATTGCCCAATCGATCCTTCCATTTTTTTAAAATTTATGATTTCATTTTATTTTTATTTTAAATTGGCCCTAACCTTTTATATTTAATTTAATTTAGTCCCGATGGCCATTAAAATCTATTCTGGAGAACGACGTCGTTTTTAGGGATTAGGGCTAATTGCCCAGTGAGTCCCTCAGATTTTAATGTGTATTTCAATTAGGCCCAATTTTTATTTATTTATTTGTAATTAGCCCTAATTTTTAATAAAATTCAATTTTAGTCTTTTTTATATATATTTAATTTATTTTAAAATACTATATGTATTATTTATTTTTATAAACATTAGTTATATATAAAAATAATGTATATTATTTTTATTTATATATTATATTATTATACACGTTTCTTATAAATTTTTATTATATATACATTTTACTTTATATATTATTTATTTTACTATATTTATATATGTAAATTATTATATATTATTATATTATTTTTATTATTAACTATTTATTATAATTAACATTTTTTAAATTATTATTGAAAATTATATTTTTATATATCATTATCAAAAGTTTAGTATGTAATATTCTAAAATTTTAACATGAAATTTTGTTCCTATTTAACATATTAATATTTTATAAATATATATTAAGTATTTAAGTTATTAAATTTATATATTGACCATTGTTTCTTAAATTTATTATTATTATTTATATATCGTTAAATATTTTTTTTACTTCGTTTATTCTTTTTTGAATTGAATTTAGATTTTATCCTTCAATATATAATTTGTTTGTTTATTTTAGTATCCTTTATGTAATTATCATTTTAATATAATAATCTTATCTCATAAATTATTGGTTATTATTTATTGTTTTTACACATTTGCATGAAAATTGATTATTTATGGCATTATTCCAAGTTGTGTTTGCATGAAATGTTATTGCACATATATTATATAACTGGTATTATTCTATTCATTATTCACTACGTTGTATTTTGCATGGAATGATAATGCATGAATGTGTATGTTATTTACAATTACATATGCGTAAAATGATAATGTATATTGTGTGATTTACGTCATTATTTATTTTTTCTCTATACTACATTTGCGTGAAATGTTGAAGCGTATATCATATAGCTTAGTTTATTTAATATTAATCTTTTGTAATATGTTAAATATATCATTGCTTTAAAAATTATTTCATTCGATCCAAAGGAATTAAAAATAAGGCAATGTTTTTGGCACTAGGGAATTTGGGAAATAGTGCCCTAACATGCTGGGTTGCGATTTTCTGTTTGTCTAAATGCCTAAAATATCCTTCTAAATAAGTTTTGAAAATCTCAAGATGATTTCAGTTACGAAAGTTTAAGAGTATCGTGTCCAAACATGCTGGATGTGATGTTTATATTCTTTGAAGTGAAAGGATCTTGATTTTTAAACTCAAATTATTACGGTTTTAAAAGAGATCATATTTCTAAATTCTTTCAAACTTTAGACATTAAGACAAAACTATTCAATTTGGTACCAATTTTGGGCGTTGCGAGGGTGCTAACCCTTCCTCGTACGTAACCGACTCCTGAACCCGTTTTCTCATAATTTCATAGACCAAAATGTTTTATAAAGTGATCCAATCACACTTTAAAAGGTTGGTGAAGACTCCCATTTTTAAAATACCCTTTGCCTTTTAAAAAGAGGTTTCGACAGTGAGGATGTTCAAATTCAAAAGCAAAGTAAATGTGTCCTTTGTTTTGGACCTATTAGAATGTTGTGGCTGAAACGAGGAATGAATATTCGTTTGCAAGATTGCATGACTAATCAATATTTGGCCCCCTTCTCTTTAATTGTTCATATTGATGGCATAACAAACTTGTTTGACAATGAGAAGTATCCATGTTATGACCGAATAAGATTTTTTCCATATGACCTTTGGAATAAATTTTATATATACTATTTGAATATTTTGCATTTGTCATTGCCGAATATGGTTTGTGTGATATCCTTCATTCCATTCGATCGAGGAAAGTCGCACAAGAAGGTACATTTTCAAATGGACAAACATCTCGACTTGAAGACAAATCGCTTTGAAGACAGGGGAAATGATATATGTATGCCCGGGGCTCCCACAAGTGTGAACCAAGATTCAATCGGGCTCCTAAAGGACCCATAACTCGAGCTCTTGCTAAACATTTCCTAGAAGCTATTCTAGCTTCTAGTGCAAAACCTTGGTTTGAAACAAGGGCCAATACTCTCAAAATCAGCTCGAAGCAACTATCCAAAGAACTCGTGCATTGTTGGCAAGCTGATCCTAGCTTATTCCCAACTCCTCGAGCTCCGTCCAGCTCAACTCAGCTCATTTGAGCTCATTTTAGCTCGTTTGAGCTCAATCGAGCTTACTTTTAGCTCGTTCTTTATTTCAATAAATTAAACTAGTTTTAGTTTTATACTAATTAGTTTGCTACAGCTCAATAACGAAAATCCTAGCTCAAATAAGTTCATTAAATGTTTTCACTTAGTTTGAGCTAGCCGAACTTAATGTTGCTAGTTAGTTTCAATTAAATGTGTTTAGTTTAGTTTAACATGATATTTATGATGTCTAGTTTATGCTCTTAACATGTTCAGCCAAATATACATTGGGATTTAATGAGTTCATGTTTCTTGTAGGTTCAGCCAAATGTATTGAGTACATTAAATGAGATTCATGCACGGCAGGTACATGAATTATGAGAGTTCATGGATGAACGATTTTATGCATGGTGGGCTGGCTATTGGTGATCCCTAAGCAACCTTTTGGCCAAGAGTTAAGTTCCACAAAGTGATCGAATACATGAAGGAGCCATTAATGCAAGTACATGCATGGCTTAATACATCGTATGGAAGGATGCATGCACAACTAGTGTTCAATGGATGGCATTTGAAGGAATTCATATATTGGGGACGTTCATGCAAGTGGGGGATATTTTATGTACATGTATTTGAAGATTCATGGACAGTAATTAAGGAAGAACATGCATTAGGACGTTCCATGCATGTATCATGCATATCCAAGATGTCCATTCAAGTACTCAAGGTACATTCAAGCCTCATTCGGCCAAGGGAGATGTGGGAGTATTAAAGGGCTGCACATTCATGAACTATGGCTTTTCTTCAAGGCTAAGTATGCATGAATGCATCAGGTGAAGCAACATGATGGTTCGGCCAATTCATGCACCATCTCCAAGCATGAACCGAATTTTAATACTTTTGTGTGAACATGTTAAATACAAATGTGAACAGAATTTAAGTTAGTGTGAACATCATAGATGTCGAATATCAATAAGCATCTTAGGCTTATAAATAGTTTGCTCATTTCATGTAAAAAGGGACTTTTGCCAATTTGTTAATGAAACTCTGTTTCTGTGAGGTTGCTTCCTCTCATATCTCGTACAAGTTTCGAAGACTTATCTAGTTGTGCTAGTGGCGTCTACCGATCTTGTTTGAACTTATCACCATTCTTGGTGTGACGTTCACCTATCCTACTATCCCATTTATCCACCTTAACAATATAGGAACCGGGGTGACACTTTTTAGTGTTGAATCGCTCCTGACATTAAGTTCATTAAACCATTTCCCCCTTTTTGTTATTTCTTCCTTGTTATTTCCAAAATTGAACCACCACTTTAACATCCATCTTTGTTATCCCTAACTGAACCTATCTTCATCAACTTGCTTCCCTTGAACCCCATTCGCTTCCACCAAGCCTATCAATCCATGTAACACCCTGATTTTTGGGCGTAGGAGTAATGGGCCTTGAGTCTAGGTTCGGGTAGAAAACGACCCGAACAATTTGGATGTTATAATTATTATTATTATTTAGTATGTAATTAAATAAATTACGAAGGGTTATGGTGTGGGAAAAAGGCCCAAGAGAAAATTTAATTCGAGGCAATTCCTGAATTTTTAATTTTGGAGAAAGAGGGTTCTGGCGATATGGGCTTTTAAAATTGAGGTGATAAATTATGACACAAATAAGGCCTTGGTAAAGTGGCAAGGTGGCACCACTAAGTTCCTAAAAAAATGGCACCTGGGAAGGAATTAAATTTCCAGGGTTCAAGTTGTAAGGTAGGCATGCTGTTACTTTTTAATTTTAGGCATGTGACGGGCATGTGATCACTTAAGTGAATTTCGGCAAGGGCCTTAGGGAGGTTGGGCCGATTGTTTTAGTTGATATTAGGGTTAGGTTCTTTTCTTTTTCTGTCTTGGAGAATTAGGGTTAGCCACCTGAAAGCTTTCACTGTTATTCATCCTTTCTGAGTTCTCACAAAAGCCAAAAATGCAAATTCCTTCTCCTTGGTGCTGAGTTCTTCTTCCTCTCTTTTTCCTCCATTTTCTTTCTTCATTTTTGCTTTTTCTTCTAGTCAAAACCTTTTGATCACCTTACTCATCTCCTCTATCGATCCCATCCTCCACAAAACCTTCATAGCCGATCGCCATAAAAGCTGAAATCCCGAAAACTCACTTCTTGTGCCGATTTCTCCAAGCCAAAATTCTTCAGTTATTTTTATTCCTATTGATTAATTTTCATCTTCTTTAAACCCTTAGTATCTATCGACAACATTACTTCAAAGTTATAGCCTCAAATCGTCATTTTCTTCATCACTTAAAAAGCCGAAGTACCATAGATTTAGGGACTTATAGCCGAAACTTCAGATCTCCTGAATTCAAGTTCTACTATCATTTAGAGGATAGGTCTGCATCAGATCTATGTAGAAATCAAAGAGGAACAGGTGGTAAGTGCTCATCACCTCAGATCTAGTCTTATTTTACAATTTAGAAAAAGCCGAAGTCCCTAAAATCTAGAGAGGCTGTCGATTTGGGCATAGAGCTTTAACGGTCTTTAACCAACGATTTCTTTTGGTGTTTAGTGTCTTCTAGAGGTTGGATCGAAGGCTTGGATCTTTGGAACAACTAGACTTAGATCTAGGCATCGGTTTTCGGCAAAAAAGGTAAGATTCTAAAGGCTTTAGGGGCATGGTTCGAATATGGTAGGTGAATATTGGGATTCATTATTGTGGTTTGCAATCTAAGAATTATGGTAATCAATTGTAAGACATCGTAAGGGATCTCAATGGTAGTCATCACAAAATAGGTATGCAACAACCCTCGTAGTAGCTTAGGCTAATATTCGCAGAAAAGCTGAAATGCCAAAATTCTGGCATTTCGAGAACTTGAGATTTTGCATGCAGTTTTAGATGTGATAAAAATGATATGATCGGTGTTTGGATCAATGGAACAAGTAAGAGCGCAATTCTGTGCACGACGGTAAGTTGGGCCTCAATGGGCTAAAATTGGGCCCAATGGGCTTCCGGGCCCATTCGGGTAAGTTTGATAGAAAATGGAATCCAGATAAATTACACATTAAGACAGTTAATACCATTATAGAATATAGGCTAAATGGGCCTAGATGACTAAATCGGCTATGTAGGGCCCATTAGGGATTTTTGGCCCAATAACTCGGTTTTGCTAGAATGGGCTAGAATCACTGTTTAAACACTTGAAATTGTTGATAATTGATAATGAGCATGGGAAACCCTAATAATTGATAAAATAATGAAATTACCCTTATAATGTGAAAATGACCATTTTGCCCCTAGGTGAAAATGACCATTATACCCCTAGGGTTATGTTATAATTAAGATGCATGTGATACTATTTTTGTACATGATATGCCATGATATGCCATGATATATTCATATATGCATGGGTTGGGTTTTATATGAACGGAGGAAGTGCTAAAAGGGCTTTGCCCCAGTTATTAAAAGAGGCTAGGCCTCCAGTTATATGATAAAGCAGCTATGCTGCCAGTGGAGAGTATTGGTTGGGTGGGTTGAGTTATTCCCCACATGGAGAGCTTGGTTGGTACAGGTGGAGAGTAGCGGTTGCGTGGGTTGATAGTTTCCCCACATATGGATATGGGTTTGCATACATCCATTAATATTACATGTGGCATTGAAATGGGCCTATGGGCCATACCGTTTGCAGTGAAGACTTCGGCCCAGTAATCGTTAAACGAAAGGCTTCGGCCTAGTATGCTGGTATTAGTTTGGGCTCTGAAAGGGGCTTGTTGCACACTGAGTTTCCCAAACTCACCCCCTTTCTCTTCCATCCTTGCAGGTGAGCCCTAGTTGGTGGACTTGGAGCTGGGCAGGATTCAGAGTGGCCCCGAAGATTAAATTTCTGGTTTTTTTTAAATAAGTTTCAATTAGCTTCCATTTAAATTTCGCATTTATTTTTGATTATTTCTATTTTGGTTAAAGTTGTAATAAGGCCGCTCTATTATTTTTATTTTGGGTTTTTTAAATTACTTAAATCGTTTTCAACTTAAGATTCACATCACTTAAATTGATTCCTTAAAATTGATTAGCTCTAGAGCGCGTTTTATATAAGTTACTTATTTTCAAAATATCACGATAACCGAGCAAAGCTTCAGCAATGTAAATGTTTTCAAGGGAAATAAATATTTTAATAGACTTGAACTTAATTTGTTGTTCGTGAACAAGTAATAAGCTTAAAGTGTGGCAATAGATGTGTGCATGTCTAGGATTAGATCATGGAAGAGCTAGGTACTTAAGCAGTCTAATTGACTCACCTCCTCTTTTCTTGAATCCTACCTAGTGCGTAGTATCCATTCACTTTAAGCTATAACAAAAAAGGTTTGATTTTTTGATACTTAACTGTTTTTAAAATAACATGTTTCTGCCACTACAATGATTTACAAGTTTAAACGGTAAAAGTTTCTAAACATCAAGAAGGGTTTTCAATGAAAACATGGTTTTTGAAAAACACTTCAACGTGACACACCAGACTTGGCCATAATGTCTGGGCCGAGTTTAGGGTGTTATATCTAGTGGTATCAGAGCCAAGTTGTAATAACTCAGCCGTGGATCAGGTCCAAAAAAGTTTTCAAAACTTTAAGCCCAAAGAGGGTATTTTTGGAAAAATTTGACTTTTGAAAACAAATTTTCTGTTTAAAGGAGGTAATTTCCAAACTTGTTTTCTTTAAATCAAATGTTTGAGAAATGGATTTTAAAAAGGCCTAAATCTTTTGAGTTTGTCTAAAATCTAATAAGGTGGCACACTGAATCCCCGACACCAAGTCTGTAAGTATCTTTCTGCTCTATATATATACTGTACTGTACTAAAACCTTACTGTAGATAGGATTGAGACTGTAGCTAGGCTATGATTCTGTAAAGAACAAAAACTCTAAAATACTATCTTTGCATAAGACATAGGACTGAATAGTAAAATTTTTGAGATCTTTGTAGTTATTTGATATGTGTACTGGTAATGTGAGTATCGATATAGATTCTGAGGGTAAGCAAAGTCTACCAACTTCGGGTAGCAGTAACTCGGAGCTTGGTATCGAGGCATTGGCCAAGATAGTAAGAAAAGTGGTAGAAGAGGTATTGGAGACCAAGGTTAAAGAAATTAGGGAAACGCTTCAAGCAGGGTGCTTGGAGTGTAAGAAGAGGAAGGATTCTAGTTCTCAGAAGACTAAGCCTCATTCTGTGAAACATGTTAAGACACGACCAAACTTTCCAACCTGCAAGAACTGCAACGGGCATCATCCAGGTGAATGCCATAGGAAGACAGGAGCATGCTTTAGATGTGGGGCTAAGGAGCATCGAGCTCGGGATTGCCAAGCTTATTCTATTTAAGTGTGTGTTACGAATTGTATGCGTGCTTGATAAATGTTTCTTTACTTTGGTAATTAGATGTTCTGGGTCGTGCTAAGAATTATACTTTTTTTTAAATTTTAAATTAAATTAGAGTGCGCAGTGAAAGCATAGTGGTTTGACTTGGGTAATACGGTTAGTTTGAAATTTCGAGGATGAAATTTTTTTAAGGGGAGTAGAGTTGTAACGCCCCGATTTTTGGGCCTAGGAGTAATGGGCCTTGAGTCTAGGTTTGGGAGATGGCCCTAACAATTTGGATGTTTTAATTATTATTATTTAGTATGTAATTAAATAAATTACGAAGGGTTATGGTGTGGGAAAAACGCCCAAGAGTAAATTTAATTCGAGGCAATTCTTGAATTTTTAATTTTGAAGAAAGAGGGTTCTGGCGATATAGGCTTTTAAAATTGAGGTGGTAAATTATGACACAAATAAGGCCTTGGTAAAGTGGCAAGGTGGTACCACTAAGTTCCTAAAAAAATGGCGCCTGGGAAGGAATTAAAGGTCCAGGGTTCAAGTTGCAAGGTAGGCATACTGTTACTTTTTAATTTTAGGCATGTGCCGGGCATGTGATCACTTAAGTGAATTTCGGCAAGGGCCTTAGGGAGGTTGGGCCAATTGTTTTAGTTGATATTAGGGTTAGGTTCTTTTCTTTTTCTGTCTTGGAGAATTAGGGCTAGCCACCTGAAAGCTTTCACTGTCATTCATCCTTTCTGAGTTCTCACAAAAGTTAAAAACGCAAATTCCTTCTCCATGGTGCTGAGTTCTTCTTCCTCTCTTTTTTCTCCATTTTCTTTCTTCCTTTTTTCTTTTTCTTCTAGACGAAACCTTCTGATCACCTTACTCACCTCTTTTATCGATCCCATCCTCCACAAAACCTTCATAGCCGATCGCCATAAAAGTTGAAATCCCAAAAACTCACTTCTTGTGCCGATTTCTCCAAGCCAAAATCCTTCAGTTATTTTTGTTTCTTTTGATTAACTTTCATCTTCTCTAAACCCTTAGTATCTATCAGCAACATTACTTCAAAGTTATAGCCTCAAATCGTCATCTTCTTCATCACTTAAAAAGCCGAAGTACCATAGATTTAGAGACTTATAGCCGAAACTTCAGATCTCCTAGATTCGAGTTCTACTATCATTTAAAGGATAGATCTGCATCAGATCTGCGTAAAAATCAAATAGGAATAGGTGGCAAGTGCTCATCACCTCAGATCTAGTCTTATTTTACAATTTAGAAAAAGTCGAAGTCCTAAAATCTAGGGAGGCTGTCGATTTGGGCATAGGGCTTTAAGGGTCTTTAACCAACGATTTCTTTTGGTGTTTAGTGTCTTCTAGAGGTTGGATCAAAGGCTTGGATCTTTGGAACAACTAGACTTAGATCTAGTCATCGGTTTTCGGCAAAAAAGGTAAGATTCTAAAGGCTTTAGGGGCATGGTTCGAATATGGTAGGTGAATATTGGGATTCGTTATTGTAGTTTGCAATCTAAGAATTGTGGTAATCAATTATAGGACATCGTAAGGGATCTCAGTGGTAGTCGTCACAAAACAGGTGTGCAACAACCCTCGTAGTAGCTTAGGCTAATATTCGCAGAAAAGCCGAAATGCCAAAATTATGGCATTCCAGGAACTTGAGATTTTGCATGCAGTTTTAGATGCGATAAAAATGATATGATCGGTGTTTGGATCAATGGAACAGGTAAGAGCGCAATTCTGTGCACGACGGTAAGTTGGGCCTCAATGGGCTAAAATTGGGCCCAATGGGCTTCCGGGCCCATTTGGGTAAGTTTGGTAGAAAATGGAATCCAGATAAATTGCACATTAAGACAGTTAATATCGCTATGGAATATAGGCTAAATGGGCCTAGATGACTAAATCGGCTATGTAGGGCCCATTAGGGGTTTTTGGCCCAATAACTCGGTTTTGCTAGAATGGGCTAGAATCGCTGTTTAAACACTTGAAATTGTTGATAATTGATAATGAGCATGGAAAACCCTAATAATTGATAAAATAATGAAATTACCCTTATAATGTAAAAATGACCATTTTGCCCCTAGGTGAAAATGACCATTATACCCCTAGGGTTATGTTATAATTAAGATGCATGTGATACTATTTTTGAACATGATATGCCATGATATGCCATGATATATTCATATATGCATGGGTTGGGTTTTATATGAACGGAGGAAGTGCTAAAAGGGCTTTGCCCCAGTTTACCGAAAAGGGCTTTGCTCCAGTTATTAAAAGAGGCTAGGCCTCCAGTTATGTGATAAAGCAGCTATGCTGCCAGTGGAGAGTATTGGTTGGGTGGGTTGAGTTATTCCCCACATGGAGAGCTTGGTTGGTACGAGTGGAGAGTAGCAGTTGGGTGGGTTGATAGTTTCCCCATATATGAATATGGGTTTGCATACATCCATTAATATTACATGTGGCATTGAAATGGGCTTATGGGCCATACCATTTGCAGTGAAGGCTTCGGCCCAGTAACATGATTAATGAGAAGGCTTCGGCTCAGTAATCGTTAAATGAAAGGCTTCGACCTAGTATGCTGGTATTAGTTTGGGCTCTGAAAGGGGCTTGTTGCACACTGAGTTCCCAAACTCACCCCCTTTCTCTTCCATCCTTGCAGGTGAGCCCTAGTTGGAGGACTTGGAGCTGGGCGGGATTCAGAGTGGCCCCGAAGATTAAATTTCTAGTTTTTTTAAATAAGTTTCAATTAGCTTCCGTTTAAAATTCGCATTTATTTTTTATTATTTCTATTGGTTAAAGTTGTAATAAGGCCGCTCTATTATTTTTATTTTGGGTTTTTAAATTACTTAAATCGTTTTCAACTTGAGATTCACATCACTTAAATTGATTCCTTAAAATTGGTTAGCTCTAGGGCGCGTTTTATAAAAGTTACTTATTTTCAAAATATCACGATAACCGAGCAAAGCTTCAGCAATGTAAATGTTTTCAAAGGAAATAAATATTTTAATAGACTTGAACTTAATTTGTTGTTCGTGAATAATTAATAAGCTTAAAGTGTGGCAATAGATGTGTGCATGTCTAGGATTGGATCATGGAAGAGCTAGGTACTTAAGCAGTCTAATTGACTCACCTCCTCTTTTCTTAAATCCTACCTGGTGCGTAGTATCCATTCACTTTAAGCTATAACAAAGAAGGTTTGATTTTTTGATACTTAACTATTTTTAAAATAACATGTTTCTGCCACTACAAAGGTTTACAAGTTTAAACGGTAAAAGTTTCTAAACATCAAGAAGGATTTTCAATGAAAACATGGTTTTCAAAAAACACTTCAATGTGACACACAGACTTGGCCATAATGTCTGGGCTGGGTTTGGGGTGTTACAATCCAATTGCTTTTGCTAAGACCAAAATGCGAACAACCCTTCTCGTCTACGATCGAGCAACTACATGAATTCGACTCAATCACCCGAGCCAAATCACACTAGTGAGTCTATTAGAGAGTATAAAAGCCAAGTGTGTATGATTTTTTTGAGTGGATCGTGAGGTTTTTTATTATGAGTTCTTAAAAAAATGTCACGAAGTCTGGAAAGAAATCCAAATGTGGAAGGCAGGTTCCGTCCTGTAAGAAACATTGGAGGAGGTGTGCCAGGTTTTACACTCCAAGCCTTTATGCGTGAAATAGAGCATCTATTTGATCGAAAGCTTAAACCCATCAAGGAAAGATTAGACTGAGTCGAGGAACGAGACCAACAAGAATGAGTTTCTTCTAGATGAGAAACGAAAATAAGATCGTCATGAAGACAAACGTCCAATGATTATTCAAGAAGAGATCCATATCGTGATTCTTATATGACGAGGAATTCGAGATGAAACAAAGCAAGCTTCGAGTTTGAAGCCTATCAAGGTGACGAATGAGAAAACACAAGTCATTCTTCATATGCATCAAAGTACTCATCTATGAAGAGTCAATCACGAAGAGGTGGTCGTGTTTCAAATGTAAATCCATCCATTTCTACCCAATGAAAGTCTACTTTTTCTAAATCTTTTATGTTAACTTCTTCTTGTAACGAAAGGAAGCAAGACAAAGAAGTTGAGAGAAGAAAAAAAGAAAAAGAGACATGAAAGAAAAGAAAATGAAAAAGAGAAAGATTGTGAGATTGAAGAAATAAATGAAAGTGTGAGTGGAGTGATTTATATTATTGAAAAAGTAAGTGAAATAAGGAGTGAGAGTGAGATTTTAAAAGAAAAGGAGATTGTGGAAAAAGAAAGAGAGCTTGAAAAAGAAACAAGTGAAAAAGATGAAAGTGAGGATTGTTTTTACTAACCAACCTTCGAGTTGTCCTCGTATTGTTTATCATTTTCAGGTGTCTAAGATTCAATTGATGTGTTTCAACTTCAATACCTTCCCAAAGAGAGATGATTTCAATTGATCGAGAAAGGTAAGGTCGAAGTTGACATTAAATCACGGCAATCACATTTGAATGTTGTTGAGAAAATTGCTGAAAACTTAGTTTTTGAAAGAACTCCTCATCTTGATTCGATTAACTGTCATTTTCTGATTGTTAATGATTTAACTCCAACTAGTGCCATGGAAAGTTTTACCTATGATAAGTTTTGTGATGGCAATTTTATTGATGTAATTAGGCTAAATCAGCATGTGCAAAGCCTAATTGTTTGTGATAAAGAGTTTTTGTGTGAAGCGTTCAATCTGTTTGATCACGATGGTACTGATAATTCTCTAAGTCTTTGTGCAAAAACCTCAAGTAAGTATATTCCTGTAGGGATGAAAGTTGAGAGGTTTGATTGTTCAAAAGTCTGTATGTCTAAATTTTGCTTATTTAACATGTGTGAATTATCGATGAAAGAAATTTTTTTACTGTACTTTGAAACAAGTGGTCAAAACCATGTGTTTAAATCAGAAGCAAGTTTTTCTAAGTTATCATTAAGTTAAAGGTGAGCATCATAAATGATGTGATCCGGCCCGGGTAGTCAAGTCGAAGTCACGTAGTTGCCCGATCGTAGTTCGAGAGAGTCGTTCGTACCTCAGATTTTAGAAATAGAAATGAAATGGATAGGTTTGGATAGTGGAAGGTTTTCAAAAGTTAAGCAAAAGGGTAGTGATAGGTTCAGTTAAGGAAACAAGAAAGGATGTTGGATAGATGGGGGATGGAAAAAACGATCTCAACGTCAGGAATGATTCAACACTAAAAAGTGTCACCCCGATTTCTATATTGTTAAGGTGAAATGATGGATAGAAGGATAGGTGAACGCCACACCAAGATTGGTGATAAGTTCAAAACAAGTCGGTTGACGCCACTAGCACAAGCTAGATAAGTCTTCGAAACTTGTACGAGATATGAGAGGAAGCAACCTCACAAGAACAATGTTCATTAATAAGTTTGGCAAAAGTCCTTTACAAATGAAATCAACAAACTATTTATACTAGTTTCTTAGGCTAACCGAATAGACTATTCATGAACTTAACTATTAAGCAATGAACCTAATTTAAGACATGAACATTCTAGAAAAATGACCATTGATGTCCTTTGTCCATGTTCGGCCGAATGGGGAGGTGAGTGGGCAGCTTCATGTATGAGCAAGCTTTGGAAGCCAAGGGGATGGTCTAGGTTCGGCCATGGGATGCATGAAACTCCCAAAGGGTGTCTCTTGGCCGAATAGGTGCTTAGGAAACTCCAAGGGTCCTCCCACATGCATTGGTTGTACATGGAACATGGAAGGGGGCTTGAACCTAGCCGTACATGCACTTGCATTAATTACCCTCCATTCATGCATGTGTGCCGTCCAAGGGAGATGCACCTTTCAATATGCATTAACCTTCCATGTACATGAATGTATGTCCTCCAAACATTGAACCGAACCATTCATGAATCTTCCCGTTCAATGAACATTCCCGTTCATGCACCTTGTATTAAATGCCATGAATGTATCTTCCAAATTCGGCTAACCTACAAAATTAAATAACAAAATTAAATAACACACAACTATTCATATAATTATGAATTAAAATAATAACTAAATAACTGATGTGATCCGACCCGGGTAGATGAGTCGAATTCACGTAGTTGCCCGATCGTAGTTCGAGAGAGTCGTTCGTACCTCGAATTTTAATAATAAAAGTAAAATAATGTATTAAGTTAAGAGGAAGGTTTCAAGTAGGGTAGATTTAGTAATAGGTTCGGTTATATGCAATAAAGATGGGTGATGGATAAATGGTTCGGTTTGGTTAACAAGAAAGAAAGTTGAAAGATGGGGGATGGAAAAACGATCTCAACATCAGGAATGATTCAACACTAAGAAGTGTCACCCCGATTCCTATATTGTTAAGGTGAAAAGATGGATAGAAGGATAGGTGAACACCACACCAAGAATGGTGATAAGTTCAACAAGATCGATAGACGCCACTAGTACAAACTAGATAAGTCTTCGAAACTTGTACGAGATATGAGAGGAAGCAACCTCACAAGAACAAAGTTCATTAACAAATTTGGCAAAAAGTCCTTTACAAATGAAATCAACAAACTATTTATACTAGTTTCTTATGCTAGCCGAATAGTCCATTCATGAACTTAACAATTAAGTAATGTACCTAATTAAGACATGAAACTTTCTAGAAAAATGACCAATGGTATCCTTGTCCATGTTCGGCCGAATGGGAGGTGAGTGGGCAGCTTCATGTATGAGCAAACTTTGGAAGCCAATGGGATTGTCTAGGTTCAGCCATGGGATGCATGAAACTCTTAAGGGGTATCTCTTGGCCGAATAGGTGCTTAGAAAACTCCAAGGGTCCTCCCACATGCATCGGTTGTACATGGAACTTGGAAGGGGGCTTGAACCTAGCCGTACATGCACTTGCATTAATTACCCTCTATTCATGCTTGTGTGCCGTCCAAGGGAGATGCACCTTTCAATATGCATTAACCTTCCATGTACATGAATCTATGTCGTCCAAACATTGAACCGAACCATGCATGAATCTTCCCGTTCAATGAACATTCCCGTTCATGCACCTTGCATTAAATGCCATGAATGTATCTTCCAAATTCGGCTAACCTTCAAAATTAAATAACAAAATTAAATAACACACAACTATTCATATAATTATAAATTAAAATAATAACTAAATAACTTAATAACACTAACTAAATTTGGACACAATAATTATAAGTCAACCTATAATAAATTCGGCTAGCTCAAATAGTCAAAAACACCTAGTGAGCTAAATTGAGCTAGGGAATTCGGTATGAGCTGTAACAAACTTAGTTATAAGCTAGATTAAAACTTAATTTATTGAAATGAAAAAGGAATAAGCTGAATCGAGCTAAGTTCGAGCTCAAACGAGCTAAAACGAGCTCAAGTGAGCTGATGTGAGCTGAATGGCGGGTAGGGGAGCTGGAGAGGAGCTGAGATCGGATTGCAAAATAGTGCATGGAGTCTTCAAGGAGTTGTCCTTAGCTCCTCCAATGTCATGGAGCTGGTTATCATCCCAAATGCGCATCACAAAGGCTGATATAGCATCTTGAAGTTGCTTGGTTCGAGCTCAAGTCATGGGGCCTTTTGGCAGCTCAATGGATCCTTGGTGTGCATTTGAGGATGCCCCGGGTGTGCTCACATCATTCCCCCCGTCTTCAAAGCGACTTGTCCTCAAGTCGAGCCATTTGTCCATGGGAAAACTTTGACTCGTGCATGGTTTTCCTCGATCAAATGGGATGTTAGATGTCACACAAACCTGAAAAATTCTTACCACAGCCGGTAAAAAGAAACTCAAAGAAGTCAAATTCAAATGTGTTCGATAATTCATTAAAAATTCATTCAATCGAACATATGCCAAAAATCTCAATTGGACAAAGCAAGCATACGTAAATTTATCAAAAAGTCTTGTTAAGCCATCTTTACAAACATGTGAACTTAGCTGAATCAAGGGGTAATTAGTCATGAACATTTGTAAAGATTCAAACACGTTAATCCACAACCAAAACTTTTCAATATGTTTATTCAAAAATAACAATTCATGGGAATGTACACGCAAAATGTACCATGGCCAATTGGAAACTAACTCACTCTTTCGCTTATTAACAACATGATTTGTGTAATCACTTTTCAACACAAACGGATCACTACTAGGCCAAAGACAACAATCAATCACAACAAGGTACAAACAATTTCCAAACATCAAACCATCAAAAAGATTTTCAACAACATTTGAATAGAGTAAAGGTATTTGAAAATTTTCGTAAACTTTACCTTGTCGATCTTGGAGAGAAGAAAATTTATGATCAGTTTTACCTTTTTCAAACAAGATGAATCTTCTCTCTTCAGACAGATAATGTAAAACAAACCTTTTATCTCGATCAACTTGGGTGGGTGACGAAGCACCATGGCAGCTCGTGCTTTTTAAAGGATTACATTCACAAAATTGTAAAAGGTTAGTTTCAATAGGAGGTATGGACTAAAAAGAAAAAAATAAATCATCGTTGAAATTTGATTCAAGTCCCAAAGCATAAGTCGATCTTACCTTCTCAAAATGGAACAAAAATTTCAGATGTGGCCAAGCAAGGTGATTAGTAAACGAATCAAAATTGAAACCCAAATCATTGAATTTCACCTTCTTATCAAAAGTTTGAACATCAAGCAAACATAATTTGAATGAAAATGATGCAAAGGGCTTAATGTTCCCATAAAATGAATTCATGTAGCAAATACCAGGCTTGAACACACGAACTTGGTCATTTGATTTAGCAGGCAACATGTTAAATGAGGAAAATATAATCAACTCATCGCATGATTCAAATTTCACTCGTTTAAACACACATGTTGAATTGACAAAACCGAGCATACCAATAAGCAAAGGTTCATGCTTCAAGAGTATTAATCGGGAATGTAAATCATTACATGGAAATTTCGCACAAAAACTCAAAGATTGTCCATGAAGAACACAATTGCACATATCATGTGAAGATCTTTTAACATGGATGCCAAACAAAGAATTTTTATAATCAAACAAATCAAAACATGAAAAACTGTTATCACAAACATTCATAATTTGCACAGGATGAACCAATCCAACAGAATCAACAAAGTTGTCGTTATAAAACATGTCATAAGACGGAATCTTCATGGCATCTTTTGAAACAACATCGTTAACATTAATATGTGAATAGTAATTAACCAAATCAAGTGACTTTGATTTGATAAATAAAGAAGCCTTACCTTCCTTACCTTCGATCGCAAGTGGGTGGTTGTCATTCGCGAACTCACCTTTTTCGAACAACCTAAAACACCTCTCGTTTGGAAGGTAATGTAGATGGAATTGGTCGCACAAACTTCTAGGAACCTGAAAAGTTAAATCACAAGAAGATCGAATATGTGGGTTAGTAGAGATAATCCTCACTTGCTCACTTGTTTTCTCACTCGATTCTTTTCTTCCGAATCACTCGTTCCTTTTGTTTCAATTTCTTTTCATCTTCTTTTCACTCTCAAACTTTTTTTCATTCTCTTTTTCAATCTCATTTTCTTTTTCATTTTCTTTTTGCATTTCAAAGGCCATTTCAAAGGCTTTTTCAAGTTCTCTCAAGATTCGCTCATTTTCTCTCTTACTTGCCTTTTTCCTCTTTTTTCTTTTTATTTTGTTTTCTTTTTCTTCTTTTGCTTTTTCTTTTCTTTTCTTTGTTTTCTCTTTAAAAGAATGTACAAAAGAACGATGAGAATACAAATCTTGTTCGAAAGATGAAGAACTATTTGCATATGATTCACAATCAAAACTTCGTGAAGAATACTCCGAGTAAGATTTCGTTGACGATCTAGTAGGAGTATGTCTTTCTCTCTGATCTCCATCTTGGAACAAATCAAAATCGTAATCGGTTTCTCATCTTCTCGAATTTCTTGATGAAAAGGACTTTCGATCGAAGTCACTTCTCGAATTCGCTGATGAATATGAGTCATAGTATGAATCTCTTTGTCTCGAAGTAGATGTCGAATAGGAATCACGATAGGAACTTTTTCTCAAGTAGTAGTTGGGGGTATATCTCCGTGGGGTTCTTGTCTCCATTTTTTGACTTGAAGAAACTCTATCACTTTGATCTTGTTTTTCCAAATGATTTAATCTCTCGTGTATGTTCTTAGTGTTGGACTTCATCATTTTTCGCATTTCTTGTACCAAGTATTGGTATTCCAATTCGGTGAACTCTTCGTGTGACATGATTTTTGTTGCTGAAAAGAAAATGTTAGATCACAACACAAAATAAAAAAAATCAAGTACCTCACCACAAATCTCACTATTTCACTCGCAAAGAAATATTGATGAACACTCCATTCGTGTTTGCACTTGTTTTTAGGCTTTTTTCAAACTCTTAAATGTTCTCACACACTCTAGCCTTTTACCACTCAAGCTTACTCTCGTAACCTCGTATTTTGTTTCTTTTGACTCGTCTAGGTGCTTTGGGGTCAGCTTCAAAATGGTTACAAGGGATAAAATGTATAGGTTATGGGTAGGCTAAAAGAAAATTTTTTTGGTATAGTGTGGCGTTTGGAAATGGGGTTAGGTTAAAATTTTGATGAAAAAAATATAAGTCTATCAGAAGAAATATAAAACAATTAAATTGGACTTTTGATCACTTTACCTCTTTTTTTTTAATTTCGTATTTTTTTTACAACTTTCAATATAGCACTTTACAATGATAAAAACGAAAATACAAATTTTTTTTGCTCGAATTTTTTCTTTGAATTTTTTTTCACCACGAACCTATTTTGATCTTGATACGGACGTCGGTGCCTCTCGATTTACAAGTTCTGATACCAAATGATGTGATCCGACCCGGGTAGATGAGTCGAATTCACGTAGTTGCCCGATCGTAGTTCGAGAGAGTCGTTCGTACCTCGAATTTTAATAATAAAAGTAAAATAATGTATTAAGTTAAGAGGAAGGTTTCAAGTAGGGTAGATTTAGTAATAGGTTCGGTTATATGCAATAAAGATGGGTGATGGATAAATGGTTCGGTTTGGTTAACAAGAAAGAAAGTTGAAAGATGGGGGATGGAAAAACGATCTCAACGTCAGGAATGATTCAACACTAAGAAGTGTCACCCCGATTCCTATATTGTTAAGGTGAAAAGATGGATAGAAGGATAGGTGAACGCCACACCAAGAATGGTGATAAGTTCAACAAGATCGATAGACGCCACTAGCACAAACTAGATAAGTCTTCGAAACTTGTACGAGATATGAGAGGAAGCAACCTCACAAGAACAAAGTTCATTAACAAATTTGGCAAAAAGTCCTTTACAAATGAAATCAACAAACTATTTATACTAGTTTCTTATGCTAGCCGAATAGTCCATTCATGAACTTAACAATTAAGTAATGTACCTAATTAAGACATGAAACTTTCTAGAAAAATGACCAATGGTATCCTTGTCCATGTTCGGCCGAATGGGAGGTGAGTGGGCAGCTTCATGTATGAGCAAACTTTGGAAGCCAATGGGATTGTCTAGGTTCGGCCATGGGATGCATGAAACTCTTAAGGGGTGTCTCTTGGCCGAATAGGTGCTTAGAAAACTCCAAGGGTCCTCCCACATGCATCGGTTGTACATGGAACTTGGAAAGGGGCTTGAACCTAGCCGTACATGCACTTGCATTAATTACCCTCTATTCATGCATGTGTGCCGTCCAAGGGAGATGCACCTTTCAATATGCATTAACCTTCCATGTACATGAATCTATGTCCTCCAAACATTGAACCGAACCATGCATGAATCTTCCCGTTTAATGAACATTCCCGTTCATGCACCTTGCATTAAATGCCATGAATGTATCTTCCAAATTCGGCTAACCTTCAAAATTAAATAACAAAATTAAATAACACACAACTATTCATATAATTATAAATTAAAATAATAACTAAATAACTTAATAACACTAACTAAATTTGGACACAATAATTATAAGTCAACCTATAATAAATTCAAATTTAGCTCAAATAGTCAAAAACACCTAGTGAGCTAAATTGAGCTAGGGAATTCGGTACGAGCTGTAACAAACTTAGTTATAAGCTAGATTAAAACTTAATTTATTGAAATGAAAAAGGAATAAGCTGAATCGAGCTAAGTTCGAGCTCAAACGAGCTAAAACGAGCTCAAGTGAGCTGATGTGAGCTGAATGGCGGGTAGGGGAGCTGGAGAGGAGCTGAGATCGGATTGCAAAATAGTGCATGGAGTCTTCAAGGAGTTGTCCTTAGCTCCTCCAACGTCATGGAGCTGGTTATCATCCCAAATGCGCATCATAAAGGCTGATATAGCATCTTGAAGTTGCTTGGTTCGAGCTCGAGTCATGGGGCCTTTTGGCAGCTCAATGGATCCTTGGTGTGCATTCGAGGATGCCCCGGGTGTGCTCACATCAATAACTTAATAACACTAACTAAATTTGAACACAATAATTATAAGTCAACTTATAATAAATTCGGCTAGCTCAAATAGTCAAAAACACTTAGTGAGCTAAAATGAGCTAGGGAATCCGGCATGAGCTGTAGCAAACTTAGTTATAAGCTAGATTAAAACTTAATTTATTGAAATGAAAAAGGAATGAGCTAAATCGAGCTAAGTTCGAGCTCAAACGAGCTAAAACAAGCTCAAGTGAGCTGATGTGAGCTGAATGGCGGATAGGGGAGCTGGAGAGGAGCTGAGATCAGATTGCAAAATAGTGCATGGAGTCTTCAAGGAATTTTTCTTAGCTCCTCCAACGTTATGGAGTTGGTTATCATCCCAAATGCGCATCATAAAGGCTGATATAGCATCTTGAAGTTACTTGGTTCGAGCTCGGGTCATGGGACCTTTTGGTAGCTCAATGGATCCTTGGTGTGCATTCGAGGATGCCCCGGGTGTGCTCACATCAATAAATTTTATGTGAATCGAAGTGTGAACAATTTTTGTTTGTTTGATGTTTTATTATTATGTTTGAAAATAAAGCATGTGAATTTGGTTGCCTTACAAAGTCAAAATCCAATATTTGATTCTGAAAGTTGTTCAATATTGTGGATTAAAAGATTCAGACATGATTCACATGATTATAACTTCAGTGTGCTTCATATTCCTACCATGTTGCTATACAAGGAATTTCCAATCAAGTTGAAATGGTAAGGAAAAACTTTATTTTTTATCTAGGAGATTTTCATTCTATACTATTGTTCAAGGGGTTTAAACAAAGCAATTTTATTTTTGAAGATTATATCTTTCAAATATTTTGTGGTTCTGGTTTGATGTCATCTATGAATTTTTTGATTCATTATGGAAAGGTAAGATCAAATTCCATTTTTGATCCCGGTATTGGTTTATATGTTCAAGTTTTGAATAACAATTTAGAGATTTCTTTTGAGTTTATAAATTGTATTGTCACTAATTGGTTTTATTCTTGTGTAGGTGATGCAAGCGTGCCCAGCGAACCCCGTCATTCAAGTCTCCTTAGTCGAGCCTTGCATTGCTGGCAAGCTGTTCCCAGTTCGTTTCCAGCTCCACGAGCTTCGTCCAGTTCAAATTTAGCTCATTTGAGTTTGATCCAGCTCAATGAGTTCGTGTGCTCATTCAACGAGCTAATTCAGCTCAAATAAGCTCATTTGAGCTCATCTTTAAATTTTAATTCTTGCGTTTTATTAAGCTGGAATAAATTAGTTAATTCATTTTAACTAAGTTAGTTAATTAGTTAAGGACTTGATTTATTTATTTTAGTTACTTTAGTCTTTAATTATGTTTTTTTAATTAAATGCATCTTTAGTTAATGTCATGCATTATTGATCTTCATATTTTAATTATGACTTGCATTATGTGTTCTACATTTAATTAAGTCATGCATTAAGTAATTCATTTGTTCATTTAGTTTACGTTTTAAACCATGCATTTAAGCACCTTAGTTTAATAAATGAGTTTCTAGACATTAATTCAACTCATCTTAGTTTAATTAATTGAGTTTTTGTTGAACTTTATTTAATAGTTGCTTCTTTAATTAAACTAGTTGCTGGAATAATTGATGCATATGTTATAGTTCATTTACTTAAGTATTAATGTTTGTTATGTTTAATAAGTGTTTACATGTGTTTAATAAGCTTATTTTATTGTGTTTATTGCAGGAGTCTTTTCAAGTCATAACAGTTACAAATAAAGGCTGTTACAAATTAAATAAAGAGGCTTTCCAAGTTATTTTCGGTTACAAAGTAAGAGGGCTATTATAAAGAAGGTTTATACATCATTTAAAGGAGGTTTAAGGAGTATTTAATCATCCAAATTAATTTTGGCAGCAACCTTTCCACTACCAGCCGTTTTTGCCATTTCAAAGGTTTTTTTCAAGCATTCAAACATCATTAAGAAGCTGATTAAGAAGATGGTGTCCATTCGGCTGACCAAGGGCTAACTCAAGAGTCATTTTTCAAGCACTTAAAGTCATTCATTCAGCTAAATTAAAGTGAATTCAAGGATGGAGTTATTTGGCTCAAGAATGTGAAAAGACTTGAGTTTAATTTCAGCTTTTAATTGGCACAATAAGTTGAATGTTTGTGACCATTCAGATAGCCTATTTTAGCACTATAAATAGGTGAAATCAGCCTTTGTAAAGTAATCTTTTTTCTTAGTTTAAAACATTATTGAACTTATATGAAATTTGTGAGATTTCTTCCTCTCATATTTTGTTGAAGAACTCGTTGGCTTATCTAGGTTACTAGTGGAGTCAACCTGCCTTCTTCTTTATCCTGAACTTATCACTATCAAATAGTGTGGCGTTCACCCTTATACCAAGGTTCCTACTTTGCTAAGTAGCGGCGGGTCCAGGTTCTCCTATTCTCCATCCAACCACCTTGAAAACTTATAAGCATTTGGGTTGATATTTTCTAATATTGGTTCGTGTTTATTTTTGAGATCATTTTCATGCCATTCCATTCCATCTTTTCGTATCATTTTCATGCCATTCCATTCCATCTTTTCGTTTCATCATAATCGAACCATCAATTCCCTTCACATCCATTGTTGGTTATCCAATTACTATATTTTTTCCATCTTTAATTATTTTTCTATAACCGAACCTACATAAACTACATAACCATAAACCCATCTTTGAACCTTTTTTACATAGCTTCCGCCATTATTCACTTAAAATATCCTTTGAACAAACCAAATGATACTTCTTCGTAGACGATCGGGCAAACTCGCATATGACTCGACTCATCCTGAGGCGGATCGTATCAGTAGGTGACAAGCCAAAATAGTATCCTCCTAAAGAGGGAGGTATGCAAATAACCTGCTTCCCTTGCAAACCATTTGTGGTTCTCAAGATCTAGGAAACTAATGTGATTTGACTCGGGTGGTTGAGTCGGGTTCACAAAGGTTGCCCGATCGTCTTCGAGAAGAGTCGTTCACAAGAATGGACAAGTTGTTGGAATTGGCTTAGTAGGCTTGATGGTAACAAAATGGGGTTCAAAATGGGCTAATTTTATGATGGTAGGTTTGGCTAGGGAGAAATAAAGATAGGTGATATGGGATGGCTCGGTTTGGAATAACAAGTAAATAAAGAAAAAAATATGGAGATGGAAAAAAATGAACTTAAAATTCAGGAATGATTAAACACTAACAAGTGTCACCCCGATTCCTATATTGTTTAAGGTGATGGATGGAATAGCTGGATAGGAGAACGCCACACTAATATGGTGATAAGTTCTAAAACAAGCTCGGTAAATGCCACTAGCACAACTAGATAAGTCTTTGAAACTTGTACAAGATATGAGAGGAAGTAAACTTCATAGAAACAATGTTTCATTAATCAAAATGACAAAAGTTTTTTTACAACATGAAATGAGCTGAAATTTGTAGCTAAAACAAGGGCTAGCCAAATGGTCTTTGAAAGAGCTGAATGGATGGCTTAATTAAGGTAGAAAAGGGCTGGAAGTTTCCTTGTAGCTTCTTGGACGTCCCTAGAATCTTCCTAGCTTGAAAAACATCAATGGACATAAATGCTGAGTTTTCAGCTGATCATTGATGGAGTTGTTGGGGAAACTGAATGGTGTTGTCCATGTTCGGCCAAGGGGTTTAAAATAAGCTTGAATGCTCCTTAAATGTGCTGCTTGGTTGAGCCAAAAAGACTTAGCTTTAATGAGTATTTTTGGGCACTCCAATAGCTCTTCAAGTGTGGAAGGCCGAATATGTATAGTCCTTAGGTGTGAAAACATGGAACCAATCAGCAAATGTGAACACAAAAGATGCTACTTGGGGAAGTTGGTCAGCCATCCTTGAGGAGAGAAAACATCACCACCTTTGGCCCTTGGTGTCCACGAAGGGGTGCTTGGAGAACTAAACCATCAACACACCATGTTTAATGCCGTACCATGCATGTTCCTACAAACACATTAATTAGGAAAATTAAATCAATTTAGGACTACATAAATTCGGCAGCAACTATATTTAACAATGCACATTAATTTGACTCAAAAGAAATATTTAACTTATGCAATAAACTAAAACAAATTAAAAACATGTATGAACTAAGACACATTAAAATTTGGCTATAGCTAGACATATTAAAATTTGGCTGGACAAATTAAATAGCAGCAGCTATTAAATTTGTTCTAAACCAAACATATTAAAATCATGCAATAAGTAAAACACATTTAAACAAAATGAGAACATATTAAAGATGTCCGAATTTTAAACACAAGCAAACAATAATCATTTAAGCTGAACCAAGTTAAGTAAATTAAAACTAATGTTGAATTTATTCAAGGATAAAATAAACGAGCTGAGCATAAACAAAATTGAGCTCAAAAGAGCTAGAATGAGCTCAAGTCAGTTGAGTTGAGCTGAACGGAGCTCGGAGAGCTGGAAAGGAGCTGAGTTCGACTTGCACAAAGGTGCAAGGATTCTTTAAGGAGCTGGTCCGATCTTCGCCATTATCATTGAGCTTGTTCTCTTCCCAAACTTGAATAATGAAAGCTGAAATGGCTTCTTGGAATCGTTTAGCTCGAGCTCGAGTCATTGGACCTTTAGGCAACTCGAGGGGTTCTTGGCTCGCGCTAGATGAGCTCCTGGGCATGCTTACATCAAAAACAGTTTTGTCAGGTTCATGAACAAAGGTGTTTATGATCTTGAAAAATTCTTCGCAAGGATAAATTATTTTCAAAAGGGAGGGTATGATGCAATCTCGACCGTATCATGTTTTGACATACTTCGTGATGCGAACCTAGCCACGTCATGTTACAAATAAACTCGACAACATCGAGCATGGCCTAAGCTCGAGGGGCCCAAGTGCAAGATGAAGTTTAATTTCGGTTCAACGAGCTCAATCTTGGTTTACCCAGCTCAATGGAACTCAACTCAGCTTGTTTGAGCTCATTTGAACTCGTTTGAGTTCATTTTATTTCATTTGATTTTAATTGTTGGAATAAATTTAATAAGTTTTGTTAGTTACTTAGTTAATTGTCAGCTCAAATAATTAATTAATTTAATAGAGTCTTAAATCTGGACATTTTAATTTAGCATATTAAATATGTCTCATATTATTATGTGTTTAATGTGTCTAGCTTTGATGTGAGCACACCCGGGGCATCCTCGAATGCACACCAAGAATCCATTGAGCTGCCAAAAGGCCCTATGACTCGAGCTCGAACCAAGCAACTTCAAGATGCTATATCAGCCTTTGTGTTGTGCATTTGGGATGATAACAAGGTCCATGACGTTGGAGGAGCTAAGGACAACTCCTTGAAGACTCCATGCACCATTTTGCAATCCGATCTCAGCTCCTCTCCAGCTTCCCCATGCGCCATTCAGCTCACATCAGGAGCTCGTTTGAGCTCGAATTCAGCTCATTTCAGCTCATTCCTTTTTCATTTCAATAAACTAAGTTTTAATCTAGCTTATAACTAAGTTTGCTACAGCTCATGCCGAATTCCCTAGCTCAATTTAGCTCACTAAGTGTTTTTGACTATTTGAGCTAGCCGAATTTATTATGATAAGTTGACTTATAATTATTGTGTCCAAATTTAGTTAGTGTCATTAAGTTATTTAGTTATTATTTTAAATTATAATTATATGAATAGTTGTGTGTTATTTAATTATGTTATTTAATTTTGTAGGTTAGCCGAATTTGGAAGATTCATTCATGGCATTTAATGCAAGGTGCATGCATAGGAAGGTTCAATGGACGGCAATCAAGAGGCACATGCATGTTCATGATGGACATTCATGTATTTGAAGATTCATGGATCAAATTAATGATGGAACATGCATTGGACAGTTCATGTATTGATCATGTGTTCACACATTGTGTTCACACCATGATGACCCTTCGGTTGGATGTTCACACACAAGTGTCTACTCAAGCTCCTTGTTCACACCAAGTTTGACTCTTCATGAAGCCTTATTTAATTAAGCCACTCGTGGTGAAACAACATGAATTCAAGGCTCCATTAAAAGAGTTAGCCGAATCTAGCCATGCATGTATGAAGATCATTTATCCAAGTACATCAATGCATATTCATGAAGCTATCCACTCACCTCCCATTTGGCCGAACATGGACAAGGATACCATTGGTCATTTTTCTAGAAAGTTTCATGTCTTAATTAGGTGCATTACTTAATTGTTAAGTTCATGAATGGACTATTCGACTAGCATAAGATACTAGTATAAATAGTTTGTTGATTTCATTGTAAAAGGACTTTTGCCAAATTTGTTAATGACCATTTGTTCTTGTGAGGTTGCTTCCTCTCATATCTCTTACAAGTTTCGAACGACTTATCTGGCTTGTGCTAGTGGCGTCAATCGTTCTTGTTTGAACTTATCACCAATCTTGGTGTGGCGTTCACCTATCTATCTATCCATATTTTTCACCTTAACAATATAAGAATCGGGGTGACACTTTTTAGTGTTGAATCATTCCTAACGTTGAGTTCGTTTTCCATTTCTATCTTTTAAATTGTTTTCTTATTAACCCAAACCGAGCTTTCTATCCTTCATCCATCTTGCTACCCTTAACCGAACCTATTACTAAACTTACCCTTCTTGAAACCTTCCGCTTATCCTATTCCATTCTTTTACTATTATTACTAAAATCCGAGGCACGAACGACTCTCTCGAACTACAATCGGGCAACTATGTGAATTCGACTCATCTACCCAGGCCGGATCACATCAAGCTTAGGACATAATTTAATGTGTCTAATTTAAACAAATTAATTAGCTGCTGCTAATTTAATTTGTCCAGCCCTTATTTATTTTGTCCTAGCCTAGACATGTTTTAAATGTGTCTTGGAGTCAGCCGAAATTAATTGTGACTAGAATGGGACAAATTTAATTGATTTTGTCCAGCCAAAATTAATTTGTCTTGGCTGCTGTCAATTTTCAATGTGTGTGTGTTTAATATGTAATAACCGAATTTAATGTGCAGGAAATAGCAATAAAGGAGCTGCTGGTGCATAAAAACAGCATTAAAGGAGTTGTCTAGCATGAATGACTGACTTCAATGCAAGGTGCACTTCCTATGAATGGCCTTGGAGCTTGAATGGTGATTAATGCATGGTGTGCTACTGGTTGGTATTTCCTAAGTGGCCATTCGACCAAGGAGTACCTGAACATTCCATTTTCCTAAGCTGGCTGATTTATTTCCCAAAGCAAAGTGCATGCTTTCTGATACGATCCACCTCGGAAAGAGTAGAGTCATATGCTGAGTTGCCCGATCGTCTACGAGAAAGTATCGTTCAATTGGCTTTTGGAATAAAGTTGATAGGAAAATTAGGACGAAAGCTATGTATAATGGTTTAATGATGGATATGGAAGAAAGGGTTCTTAAAAGCAAGCACGAACCAATATTAGAAAATATCGACCCAAATGCTGATAGGCTTTCAAGGTGGAGGATGAAAGTGATAAACCTCAACCCGCTACTTAGCAAAGGAGGAATCTTGGTATAAGGGTGAACGCCACACTCGGTTGAGTGATAAGTTCAAAGGAAGAACAAGGTTGACACCACTACTAGGTAGATAAGTCAAAAAAGTCTCAAACAAAGTTTAGAGAAGAAAATTCTCACAAGATTAAATTCAATAAAAATTTTGGCAAAAAGTCCTTACAAATGAAAGAAAACAAATATTTATAGGCACATAGATGACCATTCAAATTCGGCATCTAGGTGTTCACACAATAATAAAAATGTTTACACTAATGTATTAAAATAGTTCATAAATTCGGCAGATTCATGCACTAGCTGAATGGACACTTTCTTCCCCCTTGGTTTGTGCATGAATGCTTAGCTTCAAGTGACTTGTATGTGCACCAAAAGGTTGCATTCATCTCCTTGGGACGTTCATGCACTTGTATGGAACATGTATCTTCATAATTAAACACTTTAATGGCATGTAGGTTCATAAATGGCAGCATGAACCTAGTAAATTCGTTCACCCCTTTGTGTATGCACTTAATTCAATCAATGTATTGAATTATTGAGTTAATTCCTTCCTTTGGACTTTCTTCAACCCATCCATGCATGTGTAGTAGCTTATAGGTTAATTCAAAGTGTGAACATGTTCAAGGAGCTCTATGGTCAACATAGAATTAGTTAGCAGCTACTTCTTGGCCGAATAAGTGCCTTGGAGAGTTAGGAGACAGCCACCATACATGCACTTAATGATGTGAGCACACCCGGGGCATCCTCGAATGCACACCAAGAATCAATCGAGCTTCCAAAAGGCCCCATGACTCGAGCTCGAACCAAGCAAATTCAAGATGCTATATCAGCCTTTGTGTTGCGCATTTGGGATGATAACAAGGTCCATGACGTTGGAGGAGCTAAGGACAACTCCTTGAAGACTCCATGCACCATTTTGCAATCCGATCTCAGCTCCTCTCCAGCTCCCCATGCGCCATTCAGCTCACATCAGCTCACTTGAGCTCGTTTTAGCTTGTTTGAGCTTGATTTTAGCTCGTTTCAGCTCATTCCTTTTTCATTTTAATAAACTAAGTTTTAATTAAGTTTTTAACTAAGTTTGCTACAACTCATGCCGAATTCCCTAGCTCAACTTAGCTCACTAAGTGTTTTTGACTATTTGAGCTAGCCGAATTTAATATGATAGTTGACTTATAATTATTATGTCCAAATTTAGTTAGTGACATTAAGTTGTTTGGTTACTATTTTAAATTATAATTATATGAATAGTTGTGTGTTATTTAATTATTTTATTTAATTATGTAGGTTAGCTGAATGTGGAAGATTCATTTATGATAAGGTGCATGAACGGGAATGTTCATTGAACGAGAAGATACATGCATGGATCGATTCAATGTTTGGAGGACATATATTCATGTACATGGAAGGTTAATGCATATTGAAAGGTGCATCTCCCCTGGACGGCACACATGCATGTATGCATGGCATTTAATGCAAGTTCATGTATGTCCAAATTCAAGCTCCCTTCCGAGTTCCATGTATAGCCGAATGTATGTGGGAGGACTTTTGGAATTTCTAAGCACCTATTCGGCCAAGAGACACCTTTTGGAAGCTACATGCATCCCATGGCCGAACCTAGACAATCCATTTGGCTTTCAAAGCTTCACATTCATCCAAGTGTTTATGCTCATACATGAAGCTGCCCAATACACTTCCATCAGTCGAATCAAGACCTAGTCAATTAATGTTTTTATTCTAGAACATTCTAGCTAATTCATGACCGAATTTGCTTAGTCTTTAAGCTAGCTAGTTTGTCCATTCGGTTACTAATGATAGCTTATAAATAGTTTGCTCATTTCATTGTAAAAGGACTTTTACCAAATTTGTTAATGAACATTGTTCTTGGAGGTTGCTTCCTCTCATATCTCGTACAAGTTTCGAATGACTTATTTGGCTTGTGCTAGTGGCGTCAATCGTCTTGTTTTGAACTTGTCACCAATCTTGGTGTGGCGTTCACCTATCCATCTATCCATATTTTTCACCTTAACAATATAGGAATCGGGGTGACACTTCTTAGTGTTGAATCATTCCTGACATTGAGTTCGTTTTCCATTTCCATCTTTTAAATTTTTTTCTTATTAACCCAAACTGAGCCATCTATCCTTCTATCCTTCATCCATCTTTGCTACCCTTAACCGAACCTATACTAAACTTACCCTTCTTGAAACCTTCCGCTATCTTATTCTAATTCTTTTACTACTATTACAAAAATCTGAGGCACGAATGACTCTCTCGAACTACAATCGGGCAACTATGTAAATTTGACTCATCTACCTGGGCCGGATCACATCATTTGGTATCAGAGCTTGTAAATCGAGAGGTGCCGATGTTCGTATCAAGATCAAAATAGGTTCGTAGTAAAAAAATTTGAAAAAAAAGTTGTATTTTCGTTTTATCTTTGTAAAAGTGATATGTTGAAGTTGTAAAAAAAAGGTACGAAATTATTTTAAAAAAAAGAAAGAACAAAAAAAAAGGGAGTGAAGTGATCAAGTTTGATTCTACTGTTTTATATTTTGTGCCGTTCTTCAGTTATTCTTACCATCAACTTTGTACCCATTTCCAAAATGCCACACTACACCAAAGAAAAATTTTCTTTTAGCCTACCCATAACCTATACATCTTATCCCTTGTAACCGATTTTAAAGTCGACCCCAAAGCACTAAGACGAGTCAAGAGAAACAAAATACGAGGTTACGAGAGTAAGCTTGAGTGGTAAAAGGCTAGAGTGTGTGAGAACATTCGAGAGTTTGAAAAAGCCTAAAAATGAGTGCAAATACGAGTGGAGTGTTCATCAATATTTCTTTGCGAGTGAAATAGTGAGATTTGTGGTGAGGATTTAAAAAAAATTATTGAAAAAAAATCAACATGGAATGAAATGTGGAGGAAAGGCAACCCGTCCGGAATGTGCTGGATTTGAACATGCAAGCCTTACTTCGAGAAGTTGAACGGTTGTTTGATCAAAAGTTGGAACCGATACAAGACCGAATCGATCAAGTGGAGGGAAGAGGCCGACGAGCAAGGACCCTAATAAGTCCACCTCGAGACCGTGGCTGAAGGCATGTTCGAGATGACGAGGTTTCTGAACCAAGTGAAGCTGAAAGCGAGGCTGGCTCGAATGTTAGTGCCCGGCGGAGAGGGCAACGTCATCATGGCCAACGAGAGCGAGAAAGGTTTGATGATGACTTGAAAAGTATTAAGTTATGAATTCCCCCGTTCCAAGGCCGTTCGGATCTCGAAGTATATTTGGAGTGGGAGAAAAAGATCGAACTCATTTTTGAGTGCCATAACTACTCAGAGGTAAAGAAAGTTAAGTTGGCTGCCATAGAATTCACCGATTATGCAATGATTTGGTGGGACCAACTCACGACAACCCGAAGGCAAAATGGCGAGTGACCCATTAACACTTGGGCCGAAATGAAGGCTGTCATGCGCCGGAGGTTCATTGCAACGCACTACCACCGAGAGCTTTACCAAAAGCTCCAAAATCTTTCCCAAGGTACGAGGAGTGTCGAGGACTATTACAAAGAAATGGAAGTTGCTATGATCCGTGCGAATGTGGATGAGGATCGAGAAGCAACTATGTCTAGATTTTTGTCCGGACTTAACCGTGAGATCGCCAACATTGTGAAGCTACAACACTATGTGGAGATAGTTGATATGATCCACATGGCCATCAAAATCGAGAAGCAACTCAAGAAGAAAGGTGCCGCCCGAGGCTATTCAACCACCAATGTGTCTCGATGGAACCAAGGCACTAACAAGAGTGCTACGGCGAGCCAAATGAAAGATCCTATGGGACCTATCAAAGTTACTAAGCCTACGGGTGAAATTAGCAAAGGCAAGGCTATTGAAGGTACCCAAAATCGGACGAGAGAAATAAAATGTTTCAAGTACCTTGGAAGAGGGCATATTGCAAGTCAATGTCGAATCAGAGCGCCATGGTGATTCAACCGAATGGCGATATTGAATCAGAGGAGGAGGAAGATGAAAAAGTTGAAAATAATAATGAAACCCTTTCCGATTTCGAGGAAGAAATGGAGTTTACGGTCAAAGGTGAGATGCTTGTTGTTAAGAGGAGCTTAGGTACGCAAGGTACCAAACTCAATCTGCAACGAGAGGACCTTTTTCATACCCATTGTTTTGTCCGTGAAAAGGTTTGTAGCGTAGTGATTGATGGAGGAAGTTGTACAAATGTTGCGAGTACCCTCCTAGTTGAAAGAATTGATCTACCGACAAGTTTTCATCTGAGTCCATACAAGCTACAATGGCTTAATGATGGAGTTAAGCTAAAGGTAACCAAGCAAGTTCTTGTCCCATTTTCAATTGGAAAATATGAAGATGAAGTCCTTTGTGATGTGGTGCCCATGCATGCGGGCCATATATTGCTTGGGAGGCCCTGGCAATTCGACCGAAGAGTGAAGCATGATGGGTTTGCAAACCAATATACCTTCAAGTATCAAGGCCAAAATTTTACCTTGGCACCTTTGACAACGAAACAAGTTGTGGAGGATCAACAATGGTTAAAGCAATCTTTGGATCGAATGCGAGTGGAAAAAGAAAATGAAAAAGAAAGAAAGGAAAATGAGAGAGAAAAGAAAAAGAGTTGTGATAAAAATAAGACTAAAGTGAGAGAAAAAGAAATACAAAGAAATATGAGTGAAGAAAAGAAAGGAGTTTCGATTAACCAAAATTTTCTTGTTTCTAAATCTTTTCAGGTTGACTCAAATCATAAGATGCAGTTGTGATACATTTCCGAAGAGCGAAGGTTTATAATGGTAGGAAAAGGTAAATCTAATCCTTGTTCACCTGCTCAAGGTATGGTTTCTGAAATTTCTATTACATCTTTGTCCAACGTGATTGATGAAGAAAACATTAACGATGAAGATATAACTATTTTGGTTGATGGACAAAAGACTCTTGGTATGAGTGACATTGTTAAGTTTGATGATTATTTGCGATTTTTGAGCCGTTGCATGAATTTTTGTCGAAGTCACTGTGCCTTGCAAAAACAATTTGAGCTACCTGAGCAAACAATGGATATTATGTTTTTAAAATCTTTGTTCGATAATTCTTTAGGCAGTAATGAGACATGTTCAGTTGATAATAAAAATGGGATTTTGGTACTATCTTGTTGCAATTGTTTTAAGATTAAGATGACATGTCTCTTTCATCATTTGAACAAGTTTGTGAACTATAATGATTATCAATTGGTTGCAAGTCTTGAGACATTTTTGCAGCAAGGCATGGGATCACAACTAAACACATCCATCCAAGAACGATCAAGTAGGCATCCCTGTTTCAAAATTAACCGTCGACTCGACTTGAGGACAAGTCGCTTTGAAGACGGAGGGGGGATGATGTGAGCACACCCGGGGCATCCTCGAATGCACACCAAGAATCCATTGAGCTGCCAAAAGGCCCCATGACTCGAGCTCGCACCAAGCAAATTCAAGATGCTATATCAGCCTTTGTGTTGCGCATTTGGGATGATAATAAGGTCCATGACGTTGGAGGAGCTAAGGAAAATTCCTTGAAGACTCCATGCACCATTTTGCAATCCGATCTCAGCTCCTCTCCAGCTCCCCATGCGCCATTCAGCTTACATCAGCTCACTTGAGCTCGTTTTAGCTCGTTTGAGCTCAAATTTAGCTCGTTTCAGCTCATTCCTTTTTCATTTCAATAAACTAAGTTTTAATCTAGCTTATAACTAAGTTTGCTACAGCTCATGCCGAATTCCCTAGCTCAACTTAGCTCACTAAGTGTTTTTGACTATTTGAGCTAGCTGAATTTAATATGATAGTTGACTTATAATTATTATGTCCAAATTTAGTTAGTGTCATTAAGTTGTTTAGTTACTATTTTAAATTATAATTATATGAATAGTTGTGTGTTATTTAATTATTTTATTTAATTATTTAGGTTAGCCGAATGTGGAAGATTCATTCATGACAAGGTGCATGAACGGAAATGTTCATTGAACGGGAAGATACATGCATGGATCGGTTCAATGTTTGGAAGCCATACATTCATGTACATGGAAGGTTAATGCATATTGAAAGGTGCATCTCCCTTGGATGGCACACATGCATGAATGGAAGATAATTAATGCAAGTGCATGTACGGCTAGGTTCAAGCCTCCTTCCAAGTTCCATGTACAACCGATGCATGTGGGAGGACCCTTGGAGTTTTCTAAGCACCTATTCGGCCAAGAGACACCTCTTGGGAGTTTCATGCACACCTTGGCTGAACCTAGACAACCCGTTGAACTACCAAAGGTGTACATTCATCAAGTGATTAAAGCTCATGCATGAAGCTGTCCAAACACATCCGCATCAGCCGAATCAAGACTAGATAATTAATGTGTTCATTCTAGAATATTCTAGCTAGTTCATGACCGAATTTGCTTAGCCTTTAAACTAGCTAATTTGTCCATTCGGTTACTACATGATTGCCTTTAAATAGTTTGTTGATTTCATTGTAAAAGGACTTCTGCCAAATTTGTTAATGAACATTGTTCTTGTGAGGTTGCTTCCTCTCATATCTCGTACAAGTTTCGAACGACTTATCTGACTTGTGCTAGTGGCGTCAATTGTCTTGTTTTGAACTTATCACCAATCTTGGTGTGGCGTTCACCTATCCATCTATCCATATTTTTCACCTTAACAATATAGGAATTGGGGTGACACTTCTTAGTGTTGAATCATTCTTGACGTTGAGTTCGTTTTCCATTTCCATCTTTTAAATTTTTTTCTTGTTAACCCAAACCAAGCCTTCTATCCTTCATCCATCTTTGCTACCCTTAACCGAACCTATACTAAACTTACCCTTCTTGAAACCTTCCGCTATCCTATTCTAATTCTTTTACTACTATTACTAAAATCTGAGGCACGAACAACTCTCTCGAACTACGATCAGGCAACTACGTGAATTTGACTCATCCACCCGGGCCGGATCACATCATTAACCCCCTCATCTTTATCCTTTGTTAAACCATTCGCAAGTCTAAAAATGAAGTTGCGAGAGAAAGTTTGAGAGGTAAAAGGCACGAGCGTGTGAGACTATTCAAGCTGAGGTAAAAGCCAATCGAGTGTAAAACATGAGCGAGAGTGTCTGATACGAGCACGCCCCGTGAACTTCATCAAACAAGTCTGTCAAGTCGAGCATTGACATGTTGGAAAGCTGATCCCAGCTCGTTTCCAACTCCACGGGCTTCGTCCAGCTCAAATTCAGCTCATCGAGCTCACCACCAGCTCAAGCAAGTTTCCATTCAACTCAAAACTAGCTCACTAGCTTGGAATCAGCTTACTTCCAGTTTCTCCAGCTCGGGTCCAGCTCACTACCAGCTCATAAGTCCAAACCCAGCTCGGTTTTAGCTCATGAGTTGAATTCTAGCTCATGAAGACTACTCTGACTTCATTTGACTACTATTAAATTTTTATTTAATAAGTTCATTAATTAGTTAATTAATAAACCACATATTAAATTTAGTTCATATTAGTTTTATTAAAATATGTCTTAAAAGTGTTTATTGATGATAATTAAATTTGTCATAACCGAATTTAATGTTGATATTTGTGTTCACATTAGCTTGAATTAATTCTGTTCACATTTCTTATAGGAACACAGTGGACATATGGAGATTAAAAGCAAGCATGAATGTTGAAAGGTGCATGGACGGTTGGGGGACTTGAATCTCTTAGGTGCATGTTCGGCTAAGTGCATGCATGTCCACATTCAATGTCTTCAAGGTTCATGAATGTTTCCATTCATGTATGGTGTGCTATCTCTTCATTTTTCAAGATGACCATTTGGCCAAAGGACACTCACACATGCATGAAGATAGCTTGGCCGATTAGCTTCCCCATGACTCTCCTTAATTCGTTCACACCTATGCTCACATGGCAAGACTATTCGGTCACCTTGTTCACACTAGAAGACTCTTCAACATTCGATTTTCGCACACATGATGGCCCTTGGAGTGTCTACAATTAATTCATACTTTTGGCCAAACATTGCTTCATTTAACAAGGGTGGTCGAACCTCACAAGTGACCATTGGACATCATGCATTCACTTTGTGTTTTCTTAAGCATGAAGATTCATTCATTTCCTATTACCATAGCCGAATCTAGACATGCACATTAAGGGTCATTTTTCTAGAATTTTCTTTAATTAATGTGTAAGTATGAAAGACCAATCGGCTACCTAGACTTTAGGCCTATAAATACTTGTTCAATTTCCATGTAAAGGGGACTTTTGAAAATTTTGTTAATGTTATGCTGCCGAAATTGTGAGGCAAACTTTTCTTATATTTCGTTCAAAGATTTGTTTGGCGTTCCTAGCGTTCTAGTTGTGTCAATCGTGTTCTTTGTCGATTCTGAACTTATCACTACTTGTAGTGTGGCGTTCAAACATACCGAGGTTCCTATCTTGTTAGATAGTGGGTCGAGGTTTTTCTTTACCAAACCCAAACTGAACTAAAAGAGCCTATAAACAACGGGTCGATACCAAATCAGTATTGGTTCTTGTTTGCCTTCTTTGTTCGATTCCATTTCTTTCTTACCCAAAACATACCAAATTCGACCAATTTGTTCATATTCCTTTGTCCCTATCCTTTCGTTCCTACCATTCTGTTCGTACCTCTTTTTCTACTTTGGTCATTCCTTCAACTCAACTAAACCTAACGTAACTTCTCGTAGACGATCGAGCAATTTACATACGACTCGACTCTCCCCGAGACGGTTCGTATCAGTGTCATTTTTTCCTTCTTCTTTCTGAGCGAAATCGTGAGGTTTGTGGTGAGGTACTTAAATTTTTGTTTTGATCTAACATATTTTCCTTTCAGTAATCAAGATGTCTTGTGAAGAATTTACCGAGTCGGAGTTCCAATAGTTGGTTCAAGAAATGCGAAGAATGGTGAATTCTGAGTTTGGCCAACTGCAAGTGAGGCTAGATCAATTGGAAAAATGAGACCAAAGTGATTGAGTTTCTTCAAGTCGAAAAACGGAACCAAAAACACCACAGAGATATACTGCCGAATACTACTTGAACAAAAGTTCCTATCGTGATTCTTTCTCACCATTGACTTCGAGGCAAAGAGATTCATACTATGACTCCTATTCGAGAAGAGACTTTGAACGAGAGTATTTTTCATCAAGGAGTTTGAGACGACAAGAAGGCGACTATGATTTTGACTCCTTCCAAGAAAATGTGCGAAGAGATAGATATACTTCTTCCCGAACTTCAAAGAAATCATTCAAGGAGTGTTCTACACGAAGTTTTGATTGTGAATCACATGCAAATAGTTCTTGGCCTTTCAAACATGATCTCTATTCTCATGAATCTTTTGTACATTCTTATAACGAGAAAACAAAGAAAAGAAAAGAAAAAGCAAAAGAAGAAAAAGAAAACAAAATAAAAAGAAAAGAGAGGCAAAAGGCAAGTAAGAGAGAAAATGAGCGAATCTTGAGAGAACTTGAAAAAGCCTTTGAAAAACAAAAAGAAAAAGAAAAAGAAAATGAGATTGAAAAAGAGAATGAAAAAGAGTTTGAGAGACAAAAAGAATGTGAACAAGAAAAAAAGAATGGAAAAAGAAGTTGAGATAAAAGAAACGAGTGATTCAGAAGAAATAGAATCGAGTGAAAACGATGTTAGTGAGCAAGCGAGGATTCTTTCTATTAACACTTCTGCTCGATCTATTTGTGATCTTTCTTTTTAGGTTCCTAAAAGTCCGTGCGAGCAAATCCAACTCCGATACCTTCAAAATGAGAGCCGTTTTTAGTTGTTTGAAAAAGGTAAGTCCGTGGACGACCGCCACCCATTGGAAATCGAAGGTAAGGAAGGTAAGGAATCTTTGTTTATCGAATCAAGGCCGGCTGATTTAAAAATTACTCATAAAGGTTTTGATGGCATAACTTCTGAAAAACTTCCATCTTTTGATTATTGTTCACATATTATTTGTTAACGATGTTGATTCAAAAGATGCCATGAAGATTCCATCTTATGACATGTTTTATAACGGCAATTCTGTTGATTCTGTTGGATTGGTTCATCCTGTGCAAATTGTGAATGTATGTGATAAAAGGTTTTCACATTTTGATAAGTATGGCTATGTAAATTCTTTGAATTCATCTTTCTGTTTAAATGTGCCTATTCAAATGATTTGTGATGGATTTGAATTTCTGAAAGGTTGCATGAACACAACTTCTTTGCTCGATATATGCGTTAAAAGATTTTTGCATGAAATATTTGTTCTGTTTGATTTTTCTCTTCAAGAGAAATCTTTGAATTTCTATACGAAATTTCCATGTTTCGGACTGTTTGTTCGACTAGGATTTGTGAAGCATGAATGCTTGTGTATTTGTCAGTTTAAAGTCTCTTTGATTCACTTTTGCGACTTATCTGCGAAAATGAAATTTTTTTTGCAATTTAGGATAAGTGATCAAAATCGAGTCTTTAAGCCGGGAGTAACCCATTTCGAGTTGTTTCCAAGAAAAGGTAAGCATTGTGATCTTTTTGTAAGTAACTTTGTTTTACCTACTCATCTTCTTTGAGTCTTATCTTTATTTTTGGAAATAAAGCATGTGGCTGGATTACAAAACCAAAACCAAGTTTTTTATTCTGAAAATTTTATTTTTAATCCCGAAATTGAATCAGACGTTCCATCTGTGAATAACATTTTATCCTATCCTTTTAAGTACATTTTTCGTGGTGACCTTAACATTTTCCATTCATGTGGAACTTATATTTTGAAAAGCAAGAATTGTCTTTTTGACTTTTTACCTTTACAGGTTTGTTCGAGTTCAAATTATCGATTGCATTACCTTGTTAAGGAGCGAAGGTTTGATCTGCGAGAACGAGGTAAATTTGAACTTTCGTCATGTAACTTACAAAGTAAGTCACAAATGCCTTTACTTTGTTTAAAAAGAGAAGAACTCGGTGTTGTTAGTAATGATTCTATGGATAGAGGCCATATTATTCCATTTAATCGAATACGGCAAAATGAGGTTTGTTTTGATCCATTTGGAATGTTGTGGTTGAAACGAGGAATTCATTCTTGTTTGTTAAGACGCGTGATTGATCATTCCTTGTTTCCATTTTGTTCAATTGATCATATTGATGACATATTGAAATTGTGCGACAATGTGAAGTATCCATGTTATGAACGAGTAAAATTCTTGCCATATGACCTTTGGGCTAAGTTTTACATGTACCATCCGAATTTAAATACTTTTCACTTATCATTGCCAAAATTGGTAAGTCAATTCGGTAAGATAAGTGATGCAAGCACACCCAGCGAACCTCTTCGAACAAGTCTCCCTAGTCAATCCGTGAAGTGTTGGCAAGCTAATCCCAGCTCGTTTCCAGCTCCACGAGCTCTATCCAGCTCAAATCTAGCTCATTCAAGTGCAATCTAGTTGCATGAGCTAAACCGAGCTTACTCCTAGCTCATTTTCAACTCACGAGCTAAACCTTAGCTCAACTTTAGCTTAGGAGTTTAAGCTTAGCTCATTTTAGCTCATGACTTAAACATCAGGTCGTGGAGTTCACCATGACTGCATTTGACTACTATTGACTTTTTATTTAATAAGTTCAATAATTAGTTAATTACTATCCTACATATTAAATTTAGTTCACATTAGTTTTATTAAATGCGTCTTAAAAGAGTTTATTGATGATAATTAAATTTGTCATAACCGAATTTAATGTTGATATTTGTGTTCACATTAGCTTGAATTAATTTTGTTCACATTTCTTGTAGGAACACAATGGACATATGGAGATTAAAAGCAAGCATGAATGTTGAAAGGTGCATGGACAGTTGGGGGACTTGAATCTCTTAGGTGCATGTTCGGCTAAGTGCATGCATGTCCACATTCAATGTGTTCAAGGTTCATGAATGTTTCCATTCATGTATGGTGTGCTACTCCTTCATTTTCCAAGTGACTATTTGGCTGAAAGGAGGCTTCCCATTACTTCATACATGTGGCTGAACATCTCCTTCCATGAACCTTAAAATTTCGTTCACATTATGTTCACATGGCATGGCTTTTCAATTCAAAGTGTTCACACCTATGGACTCTTCAAGAGTTGGCATTCACACTTAATTTGGCTCATGAAGTCTCCTCAATTAATTCCCAACTCTTCACCAAGTAACATGAATTGATTGCCTCAATTACTCAAGTTGGCCGAACCTAGCTAATGTCCAAGGGAGTCTCTCATTCATGATTCATTTCCTTAAGCATGAAGAACCTTTAAGACATCTCCACCATAGCTGAATCTGGTCATGAACATCAAAGGACGTCTTTCTAGAATTTTCAAGATGCATTCATGAGACTTTTACTTAATTATTAAGTATGTAAAGTGTCCATTCAACTAGCTAGTCTTTAGGCTATAAATACTTGTTATTTTTCTTTGTAAAGGGACTTTTTGGACTTTTGTTAATGTTATGCTGCCAAAATTATGAGGCAAAACTTTTCTTAAATTTCGTTCAAAGATTCGATTGGCTTCCTAGTGTTCTAGTTGTGTCAACCGTTGTTCTTTGTTGAAACCGAACTTATCACTACTCGTAGTGTGGCGTTCAAACATACCGAGGTTCCTATCTTGTTAGATAGTGGGTCGAGGTTTTCCTTTACCAAACCCAAACCGAACTAAAGAAAGCCTATAAACAACGGGTTGATACCAAATCAGTATTGGTTCTTGTTTGCACTTTTTGTTCAACCCTATTTCTTCATTTACCAAATTGTACCTAAACCGGTCATTCCGTTCGAACCATTTCATAATACCATTTCGTTCTTACCCTTCATACCATTACATCTATTTCTTCAACTTCCCTTATCTAAATCTGAACTTTCCAATTCTTCTTACCTATTCCAATCCGAACCAAAACCAATACCCCTCTTTCTACTTCAGCCATTCCTTCAACTCAACTAAATCTAACGTAACTTCTCGTAGACGATCGGGCACTCAGCATACGACTTAACTCTCCCTGAGGCGGTTCGTATCATCTGGTATCAGAGCTACTTAAAACGAGAAGCTTAGATGTTCGAAGCAGAGCATTCTCGAGGTAGGATCCGAAAAAAAGTATAGAAAAAAATTTCGTATACTGAAGTGTTCCCATTTTGATTAGTTTGTTGCTGTTACTACAAAAATAAAAATCTACGCAGCCGAAGAAAAAAATCGCGTACAGAAGTGTTTCTATTGTATTTAGTTTGCTTATATAGTACAAAAAAAAGTTTTACAAGTTAAAAAAAATTTGAAAAAAAAATTCGAACAAAAAAAAGTGATTTATGCAATTCATATGTTATTTGATCGTCAAGCTTTGATCCGATATAGTTCTCGATCCTTCTTCTATTCTAATCTCCCTAATTCACCACACTTTTAACCCAATTCCCTATTCTTTCAGCCTACCCTAAACCGAATACATCAATCTCTTGTAACCCTCTTTTTGAGCAGACCACCTAGACCAAGGACTAGGCCTTATCGAATCTGCGTATGAAATCACGAGAAAAGGTTAAGAGAGGTAAAAGGCAAGAGAGCGTGAGCACATTTGAGGGGAGGTAAAAGCCTAATCTCGAGTGTAAACATGAGTGTGAGTGCCATCATTCTTTCTTTCCGAGTGAACTTGTGAGGATTTTGTAGTGAGGACTTTGTGTCTACTTTACTTAATAATTTTTTCCTTTTAGCGATAACATCATGTCACGCGAAGAATTTGCCGAGTCAGAATATCAATATTTGGTGCAAGAAATGAGAAGAATGGTGAACACTAAGTTTGACAAATTGCACGAGAAATTAGATTGATTGGAGAAAAGAGACCAACGAGAACGAATGTCATCAAGTCAAAAAGTGGATTCGAGAGCATCACGGAGATCCACATCCAACGACTACTCAAGAAGAGATTACGATCGAGGTTCTTTTACATCTAGGAATTTGAGACGAAGAGAAGCTGATTTTGATTTTGAATCCTTTCAAGAAGACGTGCGGGATGAAAGATACACCTCTTCAAGAACTCCAAAGAAAATGCCTATGGAGAGATCTTCACGAAAAATTGTTCGTGAGTCATATGTGAATGATTTTTCTTCTTTTGAACAAAATAATTATTATCATGATTCTTTTGTAACCTCTTGTAAAAAGAAAACGAGAAAAGAAAAAGATAAAAAGCAAAAAGAGATCAAAAGACAAGAGAGGCAAGAAAAGATTATGAGAGAAAACGAGAGGATTTTGAATGAAATCGAGAGAAGAAATAAAGAAAAGAGAGAAAAACAAAGAAAATAAAGTGTAAAAGAAAATAAAATCAAAAAAGACATTGAAAAAGAAAAAAGTTTGAACAAAAGAAAAGAGTGGAAAGGTAAATTGAGATAAAAGAAAGAGTGGAAGAAGCAAGTGAACTTGAGGAAAAAGATTCGAGTGAAAACGATGTTAGAAAGCAAGCGAGGATTCTTTCTACTAACACTTCTACTCGATCTATTTGTGATCTTTCTTATCAGGTTCTTAAAAGTCCGTGCGACCAAATCCAACTCTGATACCTTCAAAATGAGAGGCGTTTTTAGTTGTTTGAGAAAGGTAAGTCTGTGGACGACCGCCACCCATTGGAAATCGAAGGTAAGAATGAGAAAGGCAACCACCCACTTTTGTATGAAGGTAAGCAAGGTAAGAACTCTATGATTATCGAGTCACGATCATTTGATTTAAAAACTGCTAATCAAGGTTTTGATGGCTCGATTTCTGAAAGGTCTCAAAATTTTGACTTGGTTAGTTACTGTTCAATTCTTGATGTTAATGACCTTGTTACAAGAAGAACCATGAAAAGTTTGTATTATGATATGTTTAACCCTTCTATTGAGTTGGTTTCGCCTATGCGAATCGTGGAGGTGTGTGGTAAAATTGTTGCACATAAAAATTGTGATGTGTTTGAATTATTAAACTCTATGAACATATGTGCTAAACCTTTTTGCTTAAACATGCCTATTCAATTGGTCTGTGATGGGTTTGGACTTTTGAAAGATCACATGTACACAGCTTTTTTGTTCAACATATGTGTTCAAAGGTTTTCGCATAGAAAGAATAATCCGTTTGATTTTGTCATTCAAGAAAAATCTTTAAATTTTTGTGCGAAGTTTCCATGTTTTGATCTGCCTATTCAATTGAGTTTTGTGAAGTATGAATGTTTGCATGTTCGTCTGCCTAAACCTTCTTTGATCTACTTTTGTGACTTATTTGAGAAAATGAAATTCTTGTTGTATTTTGGGGTAAGTGATCAAAATCGAGTGTTTAAGCCTGGAGCTAGCCATTTCGAGTTGTTTCCAAGAAAAGGTAAGCATTGTGATCTTGTTGTAAGTAACTTTATTTTACCTACTCATCTTCTTCGAGTATTAACTTTATTTTTGGAAATAAAGCATGTGGCTGGATTACAAAATCAAAACCAAGTTTTTGATTCTGAAAATTTTATTTTTAATCCCGAAATTGAATCAGACGTTCCATCTGTGAATAACAATTTATCCTGTCATTTTAAGTACATTTTTCGTGGTGACCTTAACATTTTCGATTCATGTGGAACTTATATTTTGAAAAGCAAGAATTATCTTTTTGACTTTTCACCTTTACAGGTTTGTTCGAGTTCAAATTATTGATTGTATTACCTTGCTAAGGAGCGAAGGTTTGTTTTGTGCTAACGAGGTAAAATCGAACTAACATCATGTAACTTCCAAGTTAATCAAGGTAAGTCAACAATATCTTTATTTTGTTTGAAAGATGAAGAAATCGGTGTTGTTGATGATGACTTTGTGGAATGTGGTCATATTGTTCATCCTACTACTGCAAGTCCATTTAATCGAATAAGGCAAGGTGAGCTTGTTCAAATAAAAAGCTGTTTAATATGTCCTTTGTTTTGAACCATTTGGAATGTTGTGGTTGAAACGAGGAATTCATTCTTGTTTGTTAAGATGCGCGATTGATCATTCCTTATTTCCATTTTGTTCAATTGATCATATTGATGACATATTGAAATTGTGCGACAATGTGAAGTATCCATGTTATGAACAAATAAAATTCTTACCATATGACCTTTGGGCTAAGTTTTACATGTACCATCCGAATTTAAATGCTTTCCGCTTATCATTGCCAAAATTGGTAAGTCAATTCGGTAAGATAAAATTTGTCTTTTGCTCAATATTCGGGTTATCTATTGGTTTTTATAGTCTTAACCCTCTGCTACTTATTTATGAAGGTGATGTGTTAACTTGTCCATTGGTGAATCAATTTCAGGTTTGTTTGATATCCTTTTTCCCATTCGACTGAGGAAAACAAAGCAAGAAAAAAAATATTGTCTTTTAGACAAACGGTTTGACTTGAGGACAAGTCGCCTAAAAGAAGGGGGAATGATGCGAGCACGCCCAGCGAACCTCTTCGAACAGGTCTCCCTAGTCGAGCTATGACATGTTGGCAAGCTAATCCCAGCTTGTTTCCAACTCCACGAGCTCCATCCAGCTCAAATCCAGCTCATTCAAGTGCAATCTAGTTGCATGAGCTAAACCGAGCTTACTCCTAGCTCATTTTCAACTCACGAGCTAAACCTTAGCTCAACTTTAGCTTAGGAGTTTAAGCTTCGCTCATTTTAGCTCATGACTTAAACATCAGGTCGTGGAGTTCACCATGACTGCATTTGACTACTATTGACTTTTTATTTAATAAGTTCAATAATTAGTTAATTACTATCCTACATATTAAATTTAGTTCACATTAGTTTTATTAAATGCATCTTAAAGGAGTTTATTGATGATAATTAAATTTGTCATAACCGAATTTAATGTTGATATTTGCGTTCACATTAGCTTGAATTAATTTTGTTCACATTTCTTGTAGGAACACAATGGACATATGGAGATTAAAAGCAAGCATGAATGTTGAAAGGTGCATGGACAGTTGGGGGACTTGAATCTCTTAGGTGCATGTTCGGCTAAGTGCATGCATGTCCACATTCAATGTGTTCAAGTTTCATGATATGAGCACACCCCGCGAACTTCATCGAACAAGTCTCTCAAGCCGAGCATTAACATGTTGGCAAGCTGATCCCAGCTCGTTTCCAGCTCCACGAGCTCCGTCCAGCTCAAATCCAGCTTATTCGAGCTCAATCCAACTTGCCTGAGCTAAACCGAGCTCACTCCTAGCTCATATTCAGCTCACGAGCTAAACCTTAGCACAACTTCAGCTTAGGAGTTTAATCTCAGCTCAACTTTAGCTTAAGGGCTAAAGCTTAGCTCATTTTAGCTCAAAACCAGTTTTAGACTTTAATGCATTAAATAAAATCTGAACATAATTATTTAAGCATCAAATTTGTCTTATATTAATATTTGTTATTAATATGTCATAGTCATTATATAAATTGATTATGTTCACATAGCCGAATTAATGCATGCCATTAATGTGTTCACATCATGCCGAATTTATGAGTGTTCATGAGATGTCTTAATGACTTGTTTATTTCATGTAGGTACATCCCTTTGGACGGTACAATGTATGGATGAAGAAACATCTCTTTTAGGCATTCCACACTCATGAATGAAGAAGTATTAAATGCTGATGCATGTACGGCTAGATGCAATGTTTCTACAAATTCATGCATGTGTCGAATGCATGTATGGACATTAAAGGCTAGTCCATGAATGGATCAAATGCATGGGATGATAGAATGCATGAATGGCTTAAGTGCATGTATGGTGGCTGTCTCCTAACTTTCCAAGGCACTTATTCAGCCAAGAAGTAGCTGCCAACTAATTCTATGTTGACCATAGAGCTCCTTGAACATGTTCACACTTTGAATTGACCTATAGGCTACTACACATGCATGGATGGGTTCAAGAACGTCCAAGGGAAGGAATTAACTCAATAATTCAACAAATTGATTGAACTAAGTGCATGCACAAAGGGGAGAACGAATTTACTAGGTTCATGCTGCCATTTATGAACCTACATGCCATTAAAGTGTTTAATTATGAAGATACATGTTCCATACAAGTGCATGAACGTCCCAAGGAGATGAATGCAACCTTTTGGTGCACATACAAGTCACTTGAAGCCTTTCTTTATGACTAAGCATTCATGCACAAACCAAGGGGGAAGAAAGTGTCTATTCAGCTAGTGCATGAATCTGCCAAATTTATGAACTATTTTAATACATTAGTGTGAACGTTTTTATTATTGTGTGAACACCTAGATGCCAAATTTGAATGGTCATCTATGTGCCTATAAATATTTGTTTTCTTTCATTTGTAAAGGACTTTTGCCAAATTTGTTAATGAACATTGTTCTTGTGAGGTTGCTTCCTCTCATATCTCGTACAAGTTTCGAACGACTTATCTGGCTTATGCTAGTGGCATCAATCATCTTGTTCTGAACTTATCACCAATCTTGGTGTGGCGTTCACCTATCCATCTATCCATATTTTTCACCTTAACAATATAGGAATCGGGGTGACACTTCTTAGTGTTGAATCATTCCTGACGTTGAGTTCGTCTTTCCATTCCCATCTTTTAAAATTTCTTTCTTGTTAGCCAAACCGAACCATTTATCCATCACCCATCTTTGTTACATATAACCGAACCTATTACTAAATCTACCCTACTTGAAACCTTCCGCTTAACTTAATACATTATTTTACTTTTATTATTAAAGTCCGAGGCATGAACGACTCTCTCGAACTACGATCGGGCAACTATGTGAATTCGACTCGTCTACTCGGGTCGGATCACATCAGTTCATGAATGTTTCCATTCATGTATGGTGTGCTACTCCTTCATTTTCCAAGTGACTATTCGGCTAAAAGGAGGCTTCCCATTACTTCATACATGTGGCGAACATCTCCTCCATGAACCTTAAAAATTTCGTTCACATTATGTTCACATGGCATGGCTTTTCAATTCAAAGTGTTCACACCTATGGACTCTTCAAGAGTTGGCATTCACACTTAATTTGGCTCATGAAGTCTCCTCAATTAATTCCCAACTCTTCACCAAGTAACATGAATTGATTGCCTCAATTACTCAAGTTGGTCGAACCTAGCTAATGTCCAAGGGAGTCTCTCATTCATGGTTCATTTCCTTAAGCATGAAGAACCTTCAAGACATCTCCACCATAGCCGAATCTGGTCATGAACATCAAAGGACGTCTTTCTAGAATTTTCAAGATGCATTCATGAGACTTTTACTTAATTATTAAGTATGTAAAGTGTCCATTCGACTAGCTAGTCTTTAGGCTATAAATACTTGTTATTTTTCTTTGTAAAGGGACTTTTTGGACTTTTGTTAATGTTATGCTGCCAAAATTGTGAGGCAAAACTTTTCTCAAATTTCGTTCAAAGATTTGATTGGCTTCCTAGTGTTCTAGTTGTGTCAACCATTGTTCTTTGTCGAAACCGAACTTATCACTACTCATAGTGTGGCGTTCAAACATATTGAGGTTCCTATCTTGTTAGATAGTGGGTCGAAGTTTCCCTTTAACAAACCCAAACCGAACTAAAGAGAGCCTATAAACAACGGGTCGATACCAAACCGGTATTGGTTCTTGTTTGCACTTTTTGTTCAACCCCATTTCTTCATTTACCAAATTGTACCTAAACCGGCCATTCCGTTCGAACCATTTCATAATACCATTTCGTTCTTACCCTTCATACCATTACGTCCATTTCTTCAACTTCCCTTATCTAAATTTGAACTTTCCAATGCTTCTTACCTATTCCAATCTGAACCAAAACCAATACCCCTCTTTCTACTTCGGCCATTCCTTCAACTCAGCCAAATCTAACGTAACTTCTCGTAGATGATCGGGCACTCAGCATACGACTTGACTCTCTCCGAGGCGGTTCGTATCAATAAGATTCGTCTTTTGCTCAACATTCGGGTTATCTATTGGTTTTTATTGTCTTAACCCTCTGCTACTTATTTATGAAGGTGATGTGTTAACTTGTCCATTGGAATCAATTTTAGGTTTGCTTGATATCTTTTGTCCCATTCGACTGAGGAAAACCAAGCAAGAAAAAATATTGTATTTTAGACAAACGGTTCAACTTGAGGACAAGTCGCCTAAAAGAGGGGGGAATGATGCGAGCACGCCCAGCGAACCTCTTCAAACAAGTCTCCCTAGTTGAGCTGTGACGTGTTGGCAAGCTGTTCCCAGCTCGTTTCCAGCTCCACGAGCTCCATCCAGCTCAAATCCAGCTCATTCAAGCGCAATCTAGTTGCCTGAGCTAAACAGAGCTTACTCCTAGCTCATTTTCAACTCACGAGCTAAACCTTAGCTCAACTTCAGCTTAAGAGTTTAACCTCAGCTCAACTTTAGCTCAAGGGCTTAAGCTTAGCTCATTTTAGCTCAAACCCGATTTTTGACTTTAATGGATTAAATAAAATTCGAATATATTTATTTAAGCATTAAATTTGTTTTATATTAATATTTGTTATTAATATGTCATAGATATCACATATCTTAAATGTGTTCACATTGTGCTGAATTTATGTGTGTTCACATGATGTCTTATGAATTGTTTTATTTCTTGTAGGTACAATGCTCATGGACGGCGCAATGAATGCTTGAAGAAACATCTCTTTTAGACATCCCACATGCATGAATGAACAACATTTAATTAGGTGCATGCATGACCAGATTCAATGTGTTTACAAGTTCATGTATTTGTCAAATACATGAATGCACAATATACATGAATGTTTGGGTTCAAATGCACATTCGGTTACATGAATGATGGATATTCATGCATGAGTGTATCTAGAAGATCCAAACCCTTTGGACGGCACACATTCATGCATGGAAGGAAATTAATGCAAGTTCATGTAGGGCTTGGTGCAATGTATGAAGAGGTGCATGTAGAATTGATGTGATCCGGCCTGGGTAGTTGAGTCGAATTCACTTAGTTGTCCGATCGTAGTCGAGAGAATTGTTCGTGCCTCGAATTTTAGTAATAAAAGTAAAAGAATGGAATAAGATAAGCAGAAGGTTTCAAGAAGGGTAAGTTTAGTAATAGATTTGGTTAAGGGTAGCAAAGATGGATGAAGGATAGAAGGCTCAGTTTGGGTTAACAAGAAAAAAAAAGATTTAAAAGATGGAAATGGAAAACAAACTCAACGTCAGGAATGATTCAACACTAAGAAGTGTCACCCCGATTCCTATATTGTTAAGGTGAAAAATATGGATAGATGGATAGGTGAACGCAACATGTTATCATGCAAGTACATCAAAGGAAACTTAAACATGCAAATACTCGAACAATCTTGCATCGTAATTTCTACTCGAACAGTTAGATCAAAGCATGGAAATCTCGCACAAAATTTTAGAGATTTATCTTGAAGAACAAAGTCAAACAGATCAATTATTTCATGCAAAAATCTTTTAATGCATATATTGAGCAAAGAAGTTGTGATCATGTGACCTTTCAGAAATTCAAATCCATCACAAATCATTTGAATAGGCACGTTTAAACAGAAAGATAAATTCAAAGAATTTTTATAATCAAATAAATCAAAACATGAAAAACTGTTATCACACACATTCACAATTTGCACAGGATGAACCAATCCAACAGAATCAACAGAATTGTCATTATAAAACATGTCATAAGACGGAATCTTCATGGCATCTTTTGAAACAACATCATTAACATTAATATGTGAACAGTAATTAACCAAATCAAAAGATGAAAGATTTTCAAAAATAAGGCCATAAAAATCTATATGAGCAATTTTGTATTCAAACGGCCTTGAATCAATAAATAAGGAATCCTTACCTTCCTTACCTTCGATCGCAAGTGGGTGGTTGTCATTCACGAACTCACCTTTTTCGAACAACCTAAAACACCTCTCGTTTGGAAGGTAATGTAGATGGAATTGGTCGCACAAACTTCTAAGAATCTAAAAAGTTAATTCACAAGAAGATCGAACATGTGGGTTAGTAGAGATAATCCTCACTTGCTTACTTGTTTTCTCACTTGATTCTTTGATACGATCTGCCTCGGGGAGAGTCGAGTCGTATGTAGATTGCCCGATCGTCTACGAGAAGTTACGTTAGAATTAGTTGAGTTGAAGGAATGATTGAAGTAGAAAGAGGGGTACGAATGGAATGGTAGGAATGAAAGGGTAGGAACAAAGGAATATGAACAAATTGCTCGGTTTTGGTAACAAGAATGGGTTCAAAATGACTAAGTATAGGTTGGTATAGGTTCGGCTAACAAGGGAAACAAAGAAATGAGATGGTTTGTGGTGATGGAACGAAGTGGACTTAAAGTTCAAGAATGAACCAATACTATATACGAGTGTTGACCAGAGACTTATAGGACTCTTAAGGCGATTTGGGAGATAGGATAGGACCTTGACCCGTTACCTAGGAAGGTAAGAACCAAAGGTATAAAGTTTGGGGTGAATGCCACACTACGAGTAGTGATAAGTTCAGAATCAACAAAGAACACGATTGACACAACTAGAATGCTAGGAATGCCAAACGAATCTTTGAATGAAAAATAAGAAAAGTTTGCCTCACAATTTCGGCAGCATAACATTAACAAAAGTTTCAAAAAGTCCTTACAAAGAAAAATAACAAGTATTTATAGCCTAAAGACTAGCTAGCCGAATGGACACTTTACATACTTAATAATTAAGTAAAAGTCTCATGAATGCATCTTGAAAATTCTAGAAAGAAGTCCTTTGATGTTCATGACCAGATTCGGCTTTGGTGGAGATGTCTTGAAGGTTCTTCATGCTTAAGGAAATGAATCATGAATGAGAGACTCCCTTGGACATTAGCTAGGTTCGGCCAACTTGAGTAATTGAGGCAATCAATTCATGTCTCTTGGTGAAGATTTGGGAATTAATTGAGGAGACTTCATGAGCCAAATTAAGTGTGAATGCCAACTCTTGAAGAGTCCATAGGTGTGAACACTTTGAATTGAAAGGCCATGCCATGTGAACATAATGTGAATGGAATTTTAAGGTTCATGGAGGGAGATGTTCGGCCACATGTATGAAGTAATGGGAAGCCTCCTTTTAGCCGAATAGTCTCTTGGAAAATGAAGGAGTAGCACACCATACATGAATGGAAACATTCATGAACCTTGAACACATTGAATGTGGACATGCATGCACTTAGCCGAACATGCACCTAAGAGATTCAAGTCCTCCAACCGTCCATGTACCTTTCAACATTCATGCTTGCTTTTAATCTCCATATGTCCATTGTGTTCCTACAAGAAATGTGAACAGAATTAATTCAAGCTAATGAGAACACAATGTAAACATTAAATTTGGTTATGACAAATTAATTAACATCTATAAACACTTTTAAGACATATTTAATAAAACTAATATGAACTAAATTTAATATGTAGGATAGTAATGAACTAATTATTGAACTTATTAAATAAGAAGTCAATAGTAGTCAAATGCAGTCATGGTGAACTCCACGAGCTAAGCTTAAGCCATTGAGCTAAAGTTGAGCTAAGGTTAAACTCCTAAGCTGAAGTTGAGCTAAGGTTTAGCTCGTGAGTTGAAAATGAGCTAGGAGTAAACTCGGTTTAGCTCATGCAACTAGATTATGCTTGAATGAGCTAGATTTGAGCTGGATGGAGCTCGTGGAGCTAGAAACGAGCTGGGATTAGCTTGCCAACACATCACAGCTCGACTAGAGAGGCTTGTTCGAAGAGGTTCGTTGGGCGTGCTCGCATCATTCTTTTTCTTCTGAATCACTCGTTTCTTTTGTTTCAATTTCTTTCTCTTTAATCTCTTTTTCAATTTCTTTTTCAACTTCTTTTTCTCTCTCAAATTTCTTTTCATTCTCTTTTTCATTCTCATTTTCTTTTTCTTTTTCGTTTTGCTTTTCAAAGGCTTTTTCAAGTTCTCTCAAGATTCGCTCATTTTCTCTCTTACTTGCCTCTTGCCTCTCTTTTCTTTTTATTTTATTTTCTTTTCTTTTCTTTGTTTTCTCTTTACAAGAATGTACAAAAGAATGATGAGAATACAAATCTTGTTCGAAAGATGAAGAATTATTTGCATATGATTCACAATCAAAACTTCGTGTAGAACACTCCTTGAATGATTTCTTTGAAGTTCGGGAAGAAGTATATCTATCTCTTAGCACATTTTCTTGGAAGGAGTCAAAATCATAGTCGCCTTCTTGTCGTCTCAAACTCCTTGATGAAAAATACTCTCGTTTGAAGTCTCTTCTTGAATAGGAGTCATAGTATGAATCTCTTTGCCTCGAAGTCAATGGCGAGAAAGAATCACGATAGGAACTTTTGTTCAAGTAGTATTCGATGGTATATCTCCGTGGTGTTTTTGGTTCCATTTTTTGACTTGAAGAAACTCGTTCACGTTGGTCTCGTTTTTCCAATTGATCTAGCCTCACTTGCCATTGGCCAAACTCAAAATTCGCCATTCTTCGCATTTCTTGAACCAAGTATTGGAACTCCGACTCGGTAAATTCTTCACAAGACATCTTGATTACTGAAAGGAAACATGTTAGATCAAAACAAAAATTTAAGTACCTCATCACAAACCTCACTAGTTAACTCGAAAAGAAATATTGATGAACACTCCACTCGTGTTTGCACTCGTTTTTTTTTTTGCTTTTTTTAAACTCTCAGATGTTCTCACACACTCTAGCCTTTTTCCACTCACACTTACTCTCGTAACCTCATAGTTTGTTTCTTTTGACTCGTCTTGGTGCTTTAGGGTCAGCTTCAAACGGTTACAAGGGTTAAAACGTATGGTGTACGGGTAGGCTAAAAAAAAGTTTCTGGTATAGTGTGGCGTATTGGGGGGTACAAAGTTGATGGTAAGAATAACTGAAGAACGGCACAAAATATAAATCAGTAGAATCAAACTAGATCACTTCACTCATTTTTTTTGTTCTTTCTTTTTTTCTAAAAATAATTTCGTACCTTTTTTTTCTTTTTTTTTCTTTTTTTTTTACAACTTTAACATATCACTTTTACAAAGATAAAATGAAAATACAACTTAATTTTTTTATTTTTTCAAATTTTTTTACTAGAAACCTATTTCGGTCTTGATACGAACGTCGACACCTCTCGATTTACAAGCTCTGATACCAAATGATGTGATCTGGCCTGGGTAGTTGAGTCGAATTCACTTAGTTGCCCGATCGTAGTCGAGAGAATTGTTCGTGCCTCGAATTTTAGTAATAAAAGTAAAAGAATGGAATAAGATAAGCGGAAGGTTTCAAGAAGGGTAAGTTTAGTAATAGATTCGGTTAAGGGTAGCAAAGATGGATGAAGGATAGAAGGCTCGGTTTGGGTTAACAAGAAAGAAATTTAAAAGATGGGAATGGAAAAATGAACTCAACATCAGGAATGATTCAACACTAAGAAGTGTCACCCCGATTCCTATATTGTTAAGGTGAAAAATATGGATAGATGGATAGGTGAACGCCACACCAAGATTGGTGATAAGTTCAAACAAGAACGATTGACGCCACTAGCACAAGCCAGATAAGTCGTTCGAAACTTGTACGAGATATGAGAGGAAGCAACCTCACAAGAACAATGTTCATTAACAAATTTGGCAAAAGTCCTTTACAAATGAAAGAAAACAAATATTTATAGGCACATAGATGACCATTCAAATTCGGCATCTAGGTGTTCACACAATAATAAAAACGTTCACACTAATGTATTAAAGTGGTTCATAAATTCGGCAGCTTCATGCACTAGCTGAATGGACACTTTCTTCCCCCTTGGTTTGTGCATGAATGCCTAGCCATGAAATAAGGCTTCAAGTGACTTGTATGTGCACCAAAAAGGTTGCATTCTTCTCCTTGGGACATTCATGCACTTGTATAGAACATGTATCGTCATAATTAAACACTTTAATGGCATGTAGGTTCATAAATGGCAGCATGAACCTAGTAAATTCGTTCTCCCCTTTGTGCATGCACTTCTTCAATCAATGTGTTGAATTATTGAGTTAATGCCTTCCCTTGGATGTTCTTGAACCCATCCATGCATGTGTAGTAGCCTATAGGTCAATTCAAAGTGTGAACATGTTCAAGGAGCTCTATGGTCAACATAGAATTAGTTGGCAGCTACTTCTTGGCTGAATAAGTGCCTTGGAAAGTTAGGAGCCAGCCACCATACATGCACTTAAGCCATTCATGCATTCTATCATCCCATGCATTTGATCCATTCATGGACTAGCCTTTAATGTCCATACATGCATTCGACACATGCATGAATTTGTAGAAACCTTGCATCTAGCCGTACATGCACTAGCATTTAATACTTCTTCATTCATGAGTGTGGAATGCCAAAAGAGATGTTTCTTCATCCATACATTGTGCCGTCCTTGATCATTGTATCTACAAAAAAAAATCAAATTATGAGACATCATGTGAACACATTAATGTCATGCATTAAATCGTCTAAAATGTGAACATAATTAAAATATGTAATGACTGTGACATATTATAACAAATATTAATATAAGTCAAATTTGATGCTTAAATAATTATGTTCAGATTTTATTTAATGCATTAAAGTCTAAAATCGATTTTGAGCTAAAATGAGCTAAGCTTTAGCCCTTAAGCTAAAGTTGAGCTGAGATTAAACTACTAAGCTGAAGTTGAGCTAAGGTTTAGCTTGTGAGCTGAATATGAGCTAGGAGTGAGCTCGGTTTAGCTCAAGCAAGTTGGATTGAGCTCGAATAAGCTGGATTTGAGCTGGACGGAGCTCGTGGAGCTGGAAACGAGATGGGATCAGCTTGCCAACATGTCAATGCTCGGCTTGACAGACTTGTTCGATGAAGTTCGTGGGGCATGCTCGTATCAAGAATTGAGGTTCAATGGATGGCATTTAAGAGAGTACATGTATTGGAGACGTTCATGCAAGTAGGGGCTATTTAATGTTCATGTTTTTGAAGGTTCATGGACCGAATTTATGGAAGAACATACATTGGGACGTTTCATGCATGATCCATGCATTTTCAAGCTAACCATTCAAGTATTCAAGGTGCATTAAAGCTTCATTCGGCCAAGGGGGATGATGGAACATCAAAGGGCTGCACATTCATGGATATTCATGATTTTTCTTCTAGAATTATCTAGGTGTTTATGGCCGAATTTCTTAGCTTCTAAGCTTGTCCATTCAGCTACTTTTATTTAGGCTATAAATATATGTTATTTCATTGGTAAGTGGTTAGACTTTTCACTTAATGAAACTTTGTTAAACTTTCATGGAATTTGTGAGATTTTGTTCTCTCATATTTTGATGAGGACTTCGTTGGCTTATCTAGGAAGCCTAGTGGCGTCAACCCTGTTCTTCACTATCCCAAACTTATCACTATCAAATAGTGTGGCGTTCACCCATATACTGAGGTTCCTACTTTGTTAAGTAGTGGGTCGAGGTTCTATCATTTTCATTTTCACCTTGAAAGCGTATAAATACTTGGGTCAATATTTCCTAATATTGGTTCTTACTTGCTTTTAAGTTCACCATCTTCCATAACCATCATTTATTAAACTACCTTTAATCTATTTTCATTCTTTTGTTTCTTCTAAAACTAAACCTTTAATATTCATATTTTAAACCCTACTTTTGAACCCTTTAAATAGCTTCCGCATTATTTAACCTAAAAAAAATCTTCTTTAAAAGAGCTAAACGATACTTTCTTGTAGATGATCGGGCAAACTCGCATACGACTCGACTCACCCCGAGACGGATCGCATCATCTTACCTTGTCAAAAGGGACCTTCAAGCTCGGCAAAAATGAAAGCTGAGGAAGCAATTTGAAATCGGCTTGCACAAGTGTCGTTTTCTTAACTAAGTGCCAAACATCAATTAGGCATAGTTCGCACTCAAACTTATCTTCACAAAGTTGGTATGGATTGATCTTTCTCATACTAAACAAAGAAGATGAGATCAAGTAATCATATAACCCATCTCACTCGATCAGACTTACATAAACATGCAGGATTTATGAAACAAAGCAAAAACAACACATCACTATCAGAATCAAACAAACTAGGCATTTTACATGTAAACCTTTTATCATACAGGCTCAAGATGTGTTTGTGACGATTTAATCTTACTTCATTCACACATTGGTCAATGCAACAATTTTTATTAAAGAAACTCCCCTTGCCTTTATCGAATACAAAAGAATCAACATTGATCAAAGAAGGGCAAATAACCATATTAGAAATATAATCACAATCATTTAACTTTAATTTCCACGATTCAAAAACAAAGATGGGCCTTACCTTTTTGTGGTGAATCAAGAATTTCTTCAATGGTGAAATACCAAAATCATGAAGTATTTGAAAATTAAAACTTTGGACAGTAGAAAACCATGTCTCAAATACCTTGATCAATAACAAGAAATAATTTAAAATCATAGAAAGATCATGGAGTAATTCGAAGTCATTATTAAACAAAACATGCTCAAATCTTTTAAACCACAATTTTAAATAAATTCTAGAATCAAGAACATGATTTTGACTTTGCAAGTCAACTACATTCACGTGCTATACCTTCAACGAAAGGATAAAATTTGGAGCACAACAGAAAAGGACAACATATTTATTCAACATACAATCACAATGCTCACCCTTACATGGCATCAACTTAAGAAAACACGCTCCGGGTTTGAACACATGATTTTGTTCACCCATTCCAAAACATAGCATAAAATTCGTTGTCACCAATAAATCACTCATGCTAGGCCAAAGGAAATTAAGCACACATATACTCAAACAATAGAATCTCTTAGATCTCATGAGAACAGACTGGCACAAACATGTGAGTGTTGCGCAACTTAAAAGACAATCAACAACATCACGAGCAGGCATATTAGACGTTTTATGTATCAACTTTTTATTACATGAGATCAGATGTGGCTTATTGATACGAGCTCGCCTCGACTTGAGTTGAGTCGTATGTAGAATGCCCAATCGTCTTCGAGAAAGCTTCGTTAGAAATAGAAGGGATAGATAATCCGGATTGAAGTTAAGTTGGTTATGTAAGTTGGGTTCAAGGATGGATAAGTAATCTTAGGTTTGGGTAAGGAAAGGGAATTAGGATATTGGTAATTGATACGATCTGCCTCGGGGTGAGTCGAGTCGTATGCGAGTTTGCCCGATCGTCTACGAGAAAGTACCGTTCGGCTCTTTTAAAGAAGATGTTTTTAGGTTAAATAATGCGGAAGCTAATTAAGGGATTCAAAGGTAGGGTTTAAAATATGAATACTAAAGGTTCGGTTTTAAAAGAAACAAAAGAATAAAAATAGATTGAAGGTAGTTTAATAAATGATGGTTATGGAAGATAGTGAACTTAAAAGCAAGTAAGAACCAATATTAGGAAATATTGACCCAAGTACTTATACGCTTTCAAGGTAAAAATGAAAAATGATAAAACCTTGACTCACTACTTAACAAAGTAAGAACCTCGGTATATGGGTGAACGCCACACTATTTGATAGTGATAAGTTCGGGATAGTGAAGAACAGGGTTGATGCCACTAGGCTTCCTAGATAAGCCAACGAAGTCCTCATCGAAATATGAGAGAAAGAAATCTCACAAATTCCATGAAAGTTTTAACAAAGTTTCATTAAGTGAAAAGTCTTAAAATTCAGTAACCTTTACAAAGTGAATAACATCACATATTTATAGCCTAAACAAGTAGTTAGCCGAATGGTCACTCTTGGCAGCTCATTGGACTTTTAGAATCGGCTAGAACATGCTAGAATAGGCCATGGAGATTTCCTTGAAGCTTCCTCAATTGCTAATGAATAAATGAGTTCAAAATATCCTATTGAAAGGTTCGGCAGAATACAAGCAACCAGCTGGTTGTGCTTCGTTGAACTGAACGGTCATGGGATGTATTAAAATAGCTTGGAAGACTTTAAATGTCAGCATTATTCAGCTGATTTTCTTGAGGACGAAACATGGCTGTTGGAGTGCCCCATGCGTCACCTTGAAGAGAGGAAAAAGGCTGCTGCTGAATTTACTTCTCATGGCCATTGGTATGCACGAAAAGGCAGCAGCAAGGTGATGTTGGTTCAGCTCTTCCCAAGGCCGAATACATGCTTGCATTTACTTTGCTTTGTCTTTTGAAGTCCACGAAGTGTTGCCTTGAAAAACCGAACCATTAGCTCATTTATGTCGTCCCCAACAATGCACCAACAACTCCTTAAATGCTGTTCAATGCATCAAGTAAACAGCAATTAATTCAGCCATGCATGCTTGCCACAAACAGCCTCTTTAATGGACGCCCCTTGCATGCTGGACAAGTCCTTAAATTCGTCCTATGCTTGCTCCAACACCTCTTTAATTCGGTCAGCCATCATGTACCATAAATTCGGCTGGACAAAGTAGCAACATGCATTGAATTCGGTCAAGACATTAAACCAGCAGCTCATTAAATTCGTCCCAAGCTCCAACACTCAATGAATTCGGCTTCTTTAATGCTGATTCATTCATGTGCCTAAAACCAATTTAATGAAGCAAATTAATTCATGTTAAACACATTAAATTCGGCACATTAAACCTGCAGCAAAGTTGAGACAATTTAAATTCATGGTTTTAATCATAAAACACATTAATAACATGTCTAAACAAGGACATATTTATGACCCACGTTTTAATGCTAGGACAACCATTAAATTCGGTTTAGACAAATAAATAGCAGCAGCTAATTAATTTGTCTTAAACTTGACATATTAAATTCATGTCCTAAACTAAGACACATTAAAAAAACTTTATTTAATTATGTATTGATTTGACAAATTAAAATGAGCTAATTATTTTAAGCTAACTAAATAAACTAACTTAATTATTTCAGCAAATTAAAATGCAAGAAATTAAATAATTTCGAATCGAGCTCAATGAGCTTGCGTCAAAATGAAATTAAATTGGTAACAAGCTGAATTGAGCTAGATGAAGCTCGGGGAGCTGGAAATGAGCTAGGGTCAGCTTGCCAACAGTCACAGCTTGACTAGGGAGACTTGTTCGATGAAGTTCGCGGGGCGTGCTCGTATCAGTAATTTTGGTTTTAGTTCGGGAAAAAAAGAACGAAATATGGAAATGGTGGTCCTAAGAACAAGCTGAACCGATATTAGCCAATACCGACGCGAAACTTATGAGTTCTTAAGAAGGGATGGTTGAAACGAAATAGACCTCGACCCACTGTCTAGACAGATAGGAACCTCGATATAAAGGGTTTTTTTGAACGTCACACTAAAACTAGTGATAAGTTCGGTTTCGTAAAGAAAGAGGTTAACGCCACTACTAGGTAGATAAGCCAACGAAAATCTTAAACGAGTCTTAGAGAAGAAGTTCTTACAAGAACAAAAGTTTGATTTTATAAAATTTGGCCAAAAGTCGATTTACAAGAAATAAACAAACTATTTATAGATGCTGTAAAGGCTAGCCAAATAGCCACTTTAGGTAGCTAAATAGCCTTTTGTTTTCTTCCTAATTAAGCTAGAAAATTCCATATTTATTTAGGAAGTTTCCTTGAAGCTTCTTGGCTTTGGAGAACTCATTGGACGACATTTCTAGAAGCTGGAATTAATGGCACGTTTTGGGAGCTGAAATGCATATTTAAATTCAGCATTGGAACTTGGGAGCTTAATTAAGCTGATGCTTGGAAGAGATGAATGGCCTTAGCATTTAAATGAGCTCCTTGAGTAGTTGGCCGGCCATAAAGTGTGAAAGCAAATCAATGGACAGCCCCTCAATGTGAATGCATGGTTGTTGGTGTGAAAATCTTGAATGCCAGCTTTGAAAATTGAGTAGCCACGTTGGGGAGAGTAACCATTAGCTTATGGTGATTGTTGCATTGTTCGAACCATCATGGCTTTTGGGAAAACTAATTCAGCCACTTTAATTTGATTAAATGCCATCCCATGCTTTGCACCTGCACACACAAACTAATTCAGCACATTAATTTATTTTGACACATTAATTTCGGGTGCTAAAGACACATTTAAAACTTGTAATAGCTAAGGCAAATTAATTATGCAAGGTTAAGACATGTATTAAATTGGCTGGAACTTAGACAAATTTAATAGCAAAAATTGGCTAGGCAAAATTAATGAGCAGCACATTTAAAACCGGTCTTAAACTTGACAAATTAATTAGCTAATAAATTAAGCTAGTTTAGGACACCATTATACCTAGTTATAAAGTCTAGATTTTGACAAAATAATCATTAAGACCTAATTAACTAATTTAACTAACAGCAAATTAAATGATTTTAATCCAGCAAATTAAATGTAAAATAAAATAAAATAAAATAAGCAGAAAATAGGCTCTTAAGCTAAGTTGAGCTGATTTGAGCTGGAAGGAGCTCGTGGAGCTAGAAACAAGCTGGGATCAGCTTGCCAACATGTCACAGCTTGAGTAGGGAGACTTGTTCGAAGAGGTTCGCTGGGCGTGCTCGCATCACTTGTGCTGAATTAATCTTTCTTTAACAAGCTTGCCACTGCCATACTCTACAATAGAAAAATTAGTCAAACCATGATTTCCTTCAAAAATTAGAAAGTGACCCTTGAACAAATCAAGATGATGAGCTCTTTCAAAAATTATATCTTCGGTGGTTTTGATGTGATCCGGCCCGATTAGATGAGTCAAATTCACGTAGTTGCCCGATCGTAGTTCGAGAGAGTCGTTCATGTCTCAGATTTTAGCAATAGTAGTAAAAGAATTAGAATAGGATAGCGGAAGGTTTCAAGAAGGGTAATTTTAGTAATAGGTTCGGTTAAGGGTAGCAAAGTTGGATGAAGGATAGAAGGCTCGATTTATGTTAACAAGAAAGAAATTTAAAAGATGGGAATGGAAAATTGAACTCAACGTCAGGAATGATTCAACACTAAGAAGTGTCACCCCGATTCCTATATTGTTAAGGTGAAAAATATGGATAGATGGATAGGTGAACGCCACACCAAGATTGGTGATAAGTTCAAAACAAGACGATTGACACCACTAGCACAAGCCAGATAAGTCGTTCGAAACTTGTACGAGATATGAGAGGAAGCAACCTCACAAAAACAATGTTCATTAACAAATTTGGCAAAACTTCTTTTACAATGAAATCAACAAACTATTTAAAGGCAATCATGTAGTAACCGAATGGACAAATTAGCTAGCTTAAAGGCTAAGCAAATTCTGTCATGAACTAGCTAGAATATTCTAGAATGAACACATTAATTGACTAGGTCTTGATTTGGCTAATGGAAGTGTATTGGGCAGCTTCATGTATGAGCATAAACACTTGGATGAATGTGAAGCTTTGGAAGCCAATGGGATTGTCTAGGTTCGGCCATGGGATGCATGAAACTCCCAAGAGGTGTCTCTTGGCCGAATAGGTGCTTAGAAAACTCCAAGGGTCCTCCCACATGCATCGGTTGTACATGGAACTTGGAAGGAGGCTTGAACCTATCCGTACATGCACTTGCATTAATTATCCTCCATTCATGCATGTGTGCCATCCAAGGGAGATGCACCTTTCAATATGCATTAACCTTCCATGTACATGAATGTATGTCCTCCAAACATTGAACCGATCCATGCATGAATCTTCCCGTTCAATGAACATTCCCGTTCATGCACCTTGCATTAAATGCCATGAATGTATCTTCCAAATTCGACTAACCTACATAATTAAATAACATGATTAAATAACACACAACTATTCATATAAGCATGATTTAAAATAATAACTAAATAACTTAATGACACTAACTAAATTTGGACATAATAATTATAAGTCAACTATCATATTAAATTCGGCTAGCTCAAATAGTCAAAAATAATTAATGAGCTAAGTTGAGCTAGGGAATTCGGCATGAGCTGTAACAAACTTAGTTATAAGCTAGATTAAAACTTAATTTATTGAAATGAAAAAGGAATGAGCTGAAACGAGCTAAATTCGAGCTCAAACGAGCTAAAACGAGCTCAAGTGAGCTGATGTGAGCTGAATAGCGCATGGGGAGCTGGAGAGGAGCTGAGATCGGATTGCAAAACGGTGCATGGAGTCTTCAAGGAGTTGTCCTTAGCTCCTCCAACATCATGGACCTTGTTAACATCCCAAATACGCAACACAATGGCTGATATAGCATCTTGAAGTTGCTTGGTTCAAGCTCGAGTCATGGGACCTTTTGGAAGCTCGATTGATTTTTGGTGTGCATTCGAGGATGCCCCGAGTGTGCTCACATCAGGTTTGTTCAACAACATTCAAATAGGATAAATGAGACTGAAATGCTTTATAACACTTACCTTCCTTACCTTGTGGTATGGGCGGACTAGGATTACCTTTACCAACCAATGTGAACCATCTCTCCTTTGGGAGGTAATGTAGATGGAACTTATTAATCAATTCTGTAGAAACCTGAAAAGAAGAAGCAATACAAGGAGAATTTGTAGTTTGGTTAGTTGAAACACTTCTCGCTTTTTCTTGCTCTCGTTCTTCATTTTCACTTGCTTCTTTTTCGAACTCACTTTCTTTTTTAAAAACACTCATTTCTTGATCATTTTTCTTTCTTTCTTCATCATACTCACTCTCTTTTTCAATTTTCTTTTTCTTCTCACATTCTTTTTCACTCTCGATCTCTATCTCGATCTCTTTTTCCTTACTTTTTTCTTTTTCACTTTCTTTTTCAATTTCATTTTTCTTTTTCTCATTCTCTTCTTGCTTTTGTTCACACTCTTTTTCTTTCATTTCTTTGTTTTTTCTCTCGATTTCATTCAAGATCCTCTCATTTTCTCTCATAATCTTTTCTTGCCTCTCTTTTCTTTTGATCTCTTTTTTTTCATCTTTTTCTTTTCTCATTTTCTTTCTACAAGAGGACACAAAAGAGTTAGGAGAATAATCATTTTGTTCAAAAGAAGAAAAATCATTTACATATGATTCACGAACAATCCTTTGTGAAGATCTCTCCGTGGATGTTTTCTTTAGAGTTCTTGAAGAGGTGTATCTTTCATCTTGCACATCTTCTCGAAAGGATTCAAAATCAAAATTGGCATCTCTTCATCTCGCATTCCTTAATGAAAAGGAATCTCAATCGGAGTCTATTCTCGAGTAGTCGTTGGATGTGTATCTCCGTGATGTTCTTGAATCCGCTTTTCGACTTGATGACATTCCTTTCCATTGGTCTCTTTTCTCCACACGGTCTAATCTCTCATGCAATTTTTCAAACTTAGTTTTCACCATTCTTCACATTTCTTGCACCAAATATTGATATTCCGATTCGGTAAAATCTTCGCGAGACATGATTGTTATCGCTGCAAAGGAAAATTGTTAAGTAAAATAGAAATAAAATCCTCACTACAAAATCCTCACGAGTTCACTCGAAAAGAAAAAAAAGTAATGGATTTCACTCACGCTCGTGTTTTCACTCGTTTTAGGCTTTTTCAACACTCAAATGCTCTCACACCCTCTAGCCTTTTACCACTCAAGCTTTCTCGTAACCTCGTAGTTTGTTTCTCTTGACTTGTCTTGGTGCTTTGGGGTCAGCTTCAAAAATGGTTACAAGGGTTAAAAACGTATGGTGTACGGGTAGGCTAAAAGAAAGTTTTTGGTATAGTGTGGCGTTTTGGGAATAGAGGGTACAAAGTTTGATAAAAAGATTATTTTGAAGATTGAAACAATGATATCAACAACAGAGAAGAAATTTGAACACTTAACTTCTTTTTTTTTTAATTTTGTTTTTTTTTTCAACTTCAATATAGCACTTTTACAATGATAAACAAAAATACAACTTGAACTTTTTTATTTTTTTCGATTTTTTTACCAAGAACCTATTTTGATCTTGATACGAACGATGGCGCCTCTCATTTTATAAGCTCTGTGATGTGATTCGGCCCAGGTAGATGAGTCAAATTCACGTAGTTGCCTGATCGTAGTTCGAGAGGGTCATTCGTGCCTCAAATTTTAGTAATAGTAGTAAAAGAATTAGAATAGGATAAGCGAAAGGTTTCAAGAAGGGTAAGTTTAGTATAGGTTCGGTTAAGGGTAGCAAAGATGGATGAAGGATAGAAGACTCGGTTTGGGTTAACAAGAAAAAAAAGATTTAAAAGATGGAAATGGAAAACAAACTCAACGTCAGGAATGATTCAACACTAAGAAGTGTCACCCCGATTCCTATATTGTTAAGGTGAAAAATATGGATAGATGGATAGGTGAACGCCACACCAAGATTGGTGATAAGTTCAAAACAAGACGACTGATGCCACTAGCACAAGCCAGATAAGTCGTTCGAAACTTATACGAGATATAAGAGGAAGCAACCTCACAAGAACAAATGTTCATTAACAAATTTGGCAAAAGTCCTTTACAAATGAAGAAAACAAATATTTATAGGCACATAGATGACCATTCAAATTCGGCATCTAGGTGTTCACACAATAATAAAAACATTCACACTAATGTATTAAAATAGTTCATAAATTCGATGATTCATGCACTAATTTGAATGGACACTTTCTTCCCCTTGGTTTGTGCATGAATGCTTAGTCATAAAGAAAGGCTTCAAGTGACTTGTATGTGCACCAAAAGGTTGCATTCATCTCCTTGGGACGTTCATGCACTTGTATGGAACATGTATCTTCATAATTAAACACTTTAATGGCATGTAGGTTCATAAATGGCAGCATGAGCCTAGTAAATTCGTTCTCCCCTTTGTGCATGCACTTAGTTTAATCAATGTGTTGAATTATTGAGTTAATTCCTTCCCTTGGACGTTTTTGAACCCATCCATGCATGTGTAGTAGCCTATAGGTCAATTCAAAGTGTGAACATGTTCAAGGAGCTCTATGGTCAACATAGAATTAGTTGGCAGCTACTTCTTGGCCGAATAAGTGCCTTGGAAAGATAGGAGACAACCACCATACATGCACTTAAGCCATTCATGCATTCGACACATGCATGAATTTGTAGAAACATTGCATCTAGCCGTACATGCACTAGCATTTAATACTTCTTCATTCATGAGTGTGGAATGCCCAAAAGAGATGTTTCTTCATCCATACATTGTACCGTCCAAAGGGATGTACCTACATGAAATAAACAAGTCATTAAGACATCTCATGAACACTCATAAATTCGGCATGATGTGAACACATTAATGTTATGCATTAATTCGGCTATGTGAACATAATCAATTTATATAATGACAATGACATATTAATAACAAATATTATTATAAGACAAGTTTAATGCTTAAATGAATATGTGCAAATTTTTATTTAATGTATTAAAGACAAAACCGAGTTTAAACTAAAATAAGCTAAGCTTTAGCTCATGAGCTAAAGTTGAGCTGAGATTAAACTCCTAAGCTGAAGTTGAGCTAAGGTTTAGCTCGTGAGCTGAATATGAGCTAGGAGTGAGCTCGGTTTAGCTCAGGCAAGTTGGATTGAGCTCGAATAAGCTGGATTTGAGCTGGACGGAGCTTGTGGAGCTAGAAACGAGCTGGGATCAGCTTGCCAACATGTCAATGCTCAGCTTGACAGACTTGTTCGATGAAGTTCGCGGGGCGTGCTCGTATCACTCTGATACCAAATGATGTGATCCAGCTTGAGTGGTTGAGTCAAATTCACGTAGTTGCCCGATCGTAGTCCAGAGAGTCGTTCGTGCCTCGAATTTTAGTAATAAAAGTAATGAATAGAATAGGATAAGCGGAAGGTTTCAAAGAAGGGTAAGTTTAGTAATAGGTTCGGCTATGGGTAGCAAAGGTGGATGTTAGATAGATGGCTTGGTTCGGTGATAACAAGAAACAAATTTGAAAGGTGGGGATGGAAAACGAACTTAACGTCAGGAATGATTCAACACTAAAAAGTGTCACCCCGGTTCCTATATTGTTAAGGAGGATAGATGGGATAGTAGGATAGATGAACACCACACCAAGAATGGTGATAAGTTCAAACAAGGTCGATTGACGCCACTAGCACAAACTAGATAAGTCTTTCGAAACTTGTACGAGATATGAGAGGAAGCAACCTCACAAGAATAATGTTCATTAACAAATTTGGCAAAAGTCCTTTTACAATGAATGATGTGATCCGGCCCGGGTAGATGAGTCGAATTCACGTAGTTGCCCGATCGTAGTTTGAGAGAGTCGTTCGTGCCTCGGATTTTTGTAATAGTAGTAAAAGAATTAGAATAGGATAGCGGAAGGTTTCAAGAAGGGTAAGTTTAGTATAGATTCGGTTAAGGGTAGCAAAGATGGATGAAGCATTGAAAGCTCGATTTGGGTTAACAAGAAAAAAAAGAATTTAAAAGATAGAAATGGAAAACGAACTCAACGTCAGGAATGATTCAACACTAAGAAGTGTCACCCCGATTCCTATATTGTTAAGGTGAAAAGATGGATAGAATGATAGGTGAACGCCACACCAAGAATGGTGATAAGTTCAACAAGATCGGTAGACACCACTAGCACAAACTAGATAAGTCTTTGAAACTTGTACGAGATATGAGAGGAAGCAACCTCACAAAAACAATGTTCATTAACAAATTTGGCAAAAGTCCTTTTACAATGAAATGAGCAAACTATTTATAAGCTATCATGTAGTAACCGAATGGACAAACTAGCTAGCTTAAAGACTAAGCAATTTCAGTCATGAATTAGCTAGAATGTTCTAGAATAAAAACATTAATTGACTAGGTCTTGATTCGACTGATGGAAGTGTATTGGGCAGCTTCATGTATGAGCATAAACACTTGGATGAATGTGAAGCTTTGGAAGCCAAAGGGATTGTCTAGGTTCGGCCATGGGATGCATGAAACTCCCAAGAGGTGTCTCTTGGCTGAATAGGTGCTTAGAAAACTCCAAGGGTCCTCCCACATGCATCGGTTGTACATGGAACTTGGAAGGGAGCTTGAATTTGGACATACATGAACTTGCATTAAATGCCATGCATACATGCATGTGTGCCGTCCAAGTGAGATGCACCTTTCAATATGCATTAACTTTCCATGTACATGAATGTATGTCCTCCAAACATTGAACCGATCCATGCATGTATCTTCCCGTTCAATGAACATTCCCGTTCATGCACCTTGTCATGAATGAATCTTCCACATTCGGCTAACCTACATAATTAAATAAAATAATTAAATAACACACAACTATTCATATAATTATAATTTAAAATAGTAACTAAACAACTTAATGACACTAAATAAATTTGGACATAATAATTAAAAGTCAACTATCATATTAAATTCAACTAGCTCAAATAGTCAAAAACACTTAATGAGCTAAGTTGAGCTAGGGAATTCGGTATGAGCTGTAGCAAACTTAGTTAAAAGCTAAATTAAAACTTAGTTTATTGAAATGAAAAAGGAATGAGCTGAAACGAGCTAAAATCAAGCTCAAACGAGCTAAAACGAGCTCAAGCGAGCTGATGTGAGCTGAATGGCGCATGGGGAGCTGGAGAGGAGCTGGGATCGGATTGTAAAATGGTGCATGGAGTCTTCAAGGAGTTGTCCTTAGCTCCTCCAATGTCATGGACCTTGTTATAATCCCAAATGCGCAACACAAAGGCTGATACAGCATCTTGAATTTGCTTGGTTTGAGCTTGAGTCATGGGGCCTTTTGGAAGCTCGATTGATTCTTGGTGTGCATTCGAGGATGCCCCGGGTGTGCTCACATCAATGAAATAAACAAACTATTTATAGGCAATCATGTAGTAACCGAATGGACAAACTAGCTAGCTTAAAGACTAAGCAAATTCATTCATGAATTAACTAGAATATTCTAGAATGAAAACATTAAGTAACTAGTCTTGATTCGGGTGATAGGGATGTGTTTGGATAGCTTCATGTATGAGCTTTAATCACTTGAATGAATGTGCACCTTTGGAAGCTCAACGGGTTGTCTAGGTTCAGCCAAAGTGTGCATGAAACTTCCAAGAGGTGTCTCTTGGCTGAATAGGTGCTTAGAAAACTCCAAGGGTCCTTCCACAAGCATCGACTGTACATGGAACTTGGAAGGAGGCTTGAACCTAGCCGTACATGCACTTGCATTAATTGTCCTCCATGCATACATGTGTACCGTCCAAGGAAGATATATCTTTCAATATTCATTAACCCTCCATGTACAAGAATGTAAGGCTTCCAAACATTGAACCGAACCATGCATGTATCTTCCCGTTCAATGAACATTCTCATACATGCACCTTGTCTTAAATGAACCTCCACATTCGGCTAACCTACATAATTAAATAAAATAATTATTCATATAATCATAATTAAAAATATTAACTAAACAACTTAATGACACTAACTAAATTCAGACACATTAAATATAAGTCAACTATCAAATTAAATTCGGCTAGCTCAAATAGTCCAAAACACTTTATGAGCTAAGTTGAGCTAGGAAATTCAGCATGAGCTATAGCAAACTTAATTAAGAATAAATTTTAAACTTATTTTATTGTAATGTAAAATAAATGAGCTGAAACGAGCTAAATTCAAGCTCAAATGAGCTAAAACGAGCTCAAGTGAGCTGATTGGAGCTGAATGGCGCATTGGGAGCTGGAGAGGAGCTGAGATCGGATTGCAAAAGAATGCATTGAGTCTTCAAGAAGTTGTCCTTAGCTCCTCCAATGTCATGGTCCTTGTTATCATCCCAAATGCGCAACACCAAGGCTGATAAAGTGTCTTGAATTTGCTTGGTTCGAGCTCGAGTCATGAGGCCTTTTGGAAGCTCGATTAAATTATGATTTACATTCGAGGATGCCCCGGGCGTGCTTACATCATCTAGTTTAGGACATCAATTTAATGTGTCTAGCTTAGGGACAAATTTAATTGTTGCTGCTAATTAAATTTGCCTTAGCCGAATTTATGGTGTCCTAACTCATTTAATTTGTTGCCAATTAATTTGCCTAGGAGCATGCATGGGACGGCATGGGAATGTGCAGCCATGAAATGCACCCCTTCGTGGACATCAAGGGCCAAAGGTGGTGGTGATTTATTTTCCAAGAATGACCGGCCAACTCTCCCAAGTAGCATCTTTGTGTTCACATTTTGCTGAATGTTCTTTTTACACTAAGGGCTGTTCGGTTCCATGTTTTCACACCCAAGGACTATACATATTCGGCCTTTCATACTTGAATGGCCATTGGAGTCCTCCATAATGCTCAATTAATCCAAGACTTTCAAGCTCATCTAGGCGCCACATTTAAGAAGCATTCAAGCTACTTTCAAGCACCTTGGCCGAATGTGGACTAGCCCATAAATCTCCCCATCAATGGCCAGCTGAATCATCCTCTTCTAGTAGCTTCTCATTTGGTTTCTCAAGCCAATAAGACTCTAGAATATGTTCAAGAAGTTGCTAGGAAATTTCCTAAAGCTTTAAGGTTTAAGATAGCTGTCAAATTGAATGCTCAAGAGACCATTCGGCTAGCTATAGTTTAGGCTATAAATATGGCATGTATTTCACCTGTTGAAGGCTAATGAACATTTTATGAATTTTATCAACTTTGTGAGTTTTTTTCAACTCTCAATCTTCTCCAAAGACTAGTTTGACTTATCAAGAATCCTTGTGGCGTCATCCTATCTTTGTTTTGAACTTATCACTTTGATTCCAAAGTGTGGCGTTCTAAGTTATACCAAGGTTCCTATCATTTTTTATAGCGGGTCAAGGTCTCCATAAACTATCCCATATCTGTCTTTCATTTCCCGACATAAGTGTCTCATAAGTAATGGGTTAACACACCACCGTTGTGTTAGTTCTTACTTGACCCTTAATCGAATTCCATCCTAACAACTACCAAACTATCCATTATCCTATCGAACCATTTTGAACCTAGTTCTTTTCTTCTAAACTAACAATTCTTGAACGACCCTTAGCTTACTAGATTTATGATCGGGCAAATATTACGACACAAGTCTCAACCGAGGTGAGTGCATATCAAGTTGGTATCAGAGCTAGTTAAAATTGAGGTTAAGTAATGATATTTGTAACCCCAAAATCGTATATAAAAAAAGAGTAAGAAAACAAAAAAGTCACTTCGTGAAATTCAAGTATTACATTGAAAATATCCTTTTGCAGGTAAAAAAAAATCAAAGTTTAAAAAAATATATAAAAAATCAAAAAAAATTTTGAAAAAAATTAAAAAAAAGTGTTTGGAAGTTATTTTTAAATTCTCTTAGGTATTTTCGGTCCTCAAAGTTCTATGCTACTTTCGTACACATCAACGCCACACTAACCCAATATCCTTCTTTTCTTCAGCCTACCTTTAACCTACATTGTTCCTCACCTAACCACATCAATTTTGTAAACTGACCCAAAGGTTTTCTTTGATTTGTCTACATAGTTTGCGGAGAATTTCGAGAGATGAAAATCAAGTGGTAAAAGGCAAGAGAGTGGTGAGACCATCCGAGAGGGATAAAAGCCAAAAATTGAGTGATTTTTAAGTGATGTGTGAGTTCCTTTGTGGTGTGATTAAACTTTCATGTCTAAAAGTCCTGAGAGACGTCAAATGGATGGAGTTGGTCCACGACTGATTAGGAATGTTACTCAAGGTGGCAGCGTCCCTGATTTGGGCCAACAAGCTATGATCCGAGAATTTTAGCATATGCTTTGAAAGATGATAGAACCAATACAAGAGCAATTGGATCAATTAAATGAGGTGGTACAATGTGTAAGGGAGCCATAAAACCAATGGCGAGAACGAGTACGTCCTAGACAAGAACAAGATGATTTATATGAGCCTACTGAGCCCAAAAGCGATCATTCATCCGTTCAAAGTATCAGCCAACAAGAACGTCGAAACCGTGGACAATAAGGTCAAGATTGTCTTGATGACAATCTCAAAAACATTAAGATGTCAATTCCGTCATTTTAAGACAAAAATGACCCGGAGGCATACCTGGAGTGGGAAAAGAAAGTCGAACTCATCTTCAAGTGTCACAACTACTCAAAGATTAAAAAGGTTAAACTTGCAGCTATCGAGTTTTCAGATTACACCCTTGTATGGTGGGATCAGCTAGTGACTAGCCGACAGAGAAATGGTGAAAGGCCTATTTCTACTTGTGCCGAAATGAAGGCTGTCATGCGGAAGTGCTTTGTTCCCTCCTACTATCACGGGGTTTTTGTATCAACGGCTGCAAAATCTCACTCAAGGCAATCGAAGCATCGAAGATTATTATAAGGAGATGGAGATCGCTATGGTAAGAGCTGTCGTGGAGGAAGACCGAGAAGCGACGATGGCAAGGTTTTTAGCCGGTTTGAATCGAGATATAGCTCATGTGGTGGAACTTCAACACTACGTTGAAGTAATGGATATGGTTCACATGGCGATAAAGGTTGAAAAGCAATTGAAGCAAAAAAGTGTCTACCGGACCTATCCAACATCTTCTACCAACAAATGGACTCAAGGAATGAGCAAAGCTCCTATTCGGCCTAAGGAACCATCCGTTGCTGCTAAGCCCAATCAACCAAGCGGTGACACTAATAAGGGTAGAAATGAGCCCATTCCTAATAGAGCTTGTGACATAAAGTGTTTTAAGTGTCAAGGCCGAGGCCACATTGCTAGCCAATGCCCTAACCGTCAAGTGATGGTGGTACAGCCAAATGGCGAGATCGAGTCTGAAGATGAACAAGAGAACGAACCTGAAGTGTCCTCGAAAGGAGATGATGAAATTGAGATGCCGGTCAAGGGAAAGCTACTCGTTGTAAAATGAAGTTTGAATATTCAAGGTGTCGAGGAAGAACAACAATGAGAAAATATTTTTCACACTCGCTGTCACGTTCAAGGCAAGGTGTGCAGCTTGTTAATCAATGGAGGTAGTTGCACCAACGTCGCGAGTACCATGCTTGTTGAACGACTTGGTTTGGCCACGATGAAGCATTCGAACCCTTATAAGTTGCAGTGGCTAAATGACGGAGGAGGACTCAAAGTTAAGAAGCAACCAAAAGTGGCATTTTCCATAGGAAAATATAAAGACAAGGTGATATACGATGTTGTACCGATGCATACGGGACACCTTCTATTGGGTCGTCCTTGGTAGTTCGACCATCGGGTAGTCCATGATGGCTACACGAATCGTTATTCATTCAAGCATCTCGGAAGGGATGTCACACTAGCCCCTCTCACACTAAAGCAAGTGAATGAAGATCAAATCAAATTGAGGCAATCCATTGAAAGAGAAAAAGAAAAAGAGCAAAATAAAAGGAATGAAAAGAAAAAGAGTGGGAAAAGTGAGAAAAGTGAGTTAAAAACACGAGTGGAAAAATAAAAATAAAATGAGATTGAGAATGAAAAAACGAGTGTTTTTGCAAGAAAGCGAGAGATTCGAAAGCTATTGTTGGCAAAGCAACCCATTCTTGTATTTATGTACAAAGAGTGCTTGTTGGAAACTAACGAGATAAAAAAATCATTGCCTTCTCCTATTGTCTCTTTGTTGCAGGAATTCAAAGATGTGTTCCCTGAAGAAGTGTCGAATGGGTTACCTCCCATTCGAGGTATCGAACACCAAATCGACTTTGTGCCGGGAGCATCTATTCCAAATAGACCGGCCTATCAGAGTAACCCCGAGAAAACAAAGGAACTGCAAAGGCAAGTGGGAGAATTAATGGAAAAGGGCTACATTCACTGAAGCTTAAGTCCGTGTACGGTGCCAGTGTTGCTAGTGCCTAAAAAGGACGGTTCATGGTGAATGTGTGTAGACTGTCACATCAACAAAATAATCGTTAAATATCGACACTCTATTCCCCACCTTGATGACATGCTTGATGAACTTAACGGAGCCCAAATCTTTTCAAAGATAGATCTAAAGAGCGGCATCTATCAAATCCGAATGCGGAAGGGCGACGAGTGGAAAATCGCATTCAAGATGAAATACGATTTGTACGAATGGTTGGTAATGCCATTCAGTCTTAAAAATTCCTCTAGTACTTTTATGCATTTGATGAATCATGTTTTGTGAGCGTTTATTGGAAAATTTTGTGTTGTGTATTTTGACGATATTTTGATCTATAGTAAATCATTGGAAAAACATGTTCAGCATTTGCGTACGGTGTTGGAAGTACTACAAAAAGAGGTACTTTATGCCAACTTAAAGAAATGTTCATTTTGTACTAACGAGGTTGTATTTTTAGGTTTCGTGGTAAGTGCTCATGGCTTGCAAGTTGATCAAGAAAAAGTCAAAGCAATCAATGAGTGGTCGCGACCAACAAACATCAGCCAAGTAAAGAGTTTTCACGGGTTGGCAAGCTTTTATTGAAGGTTTGTGCCTAATTTTAGCTCTTTACCCGCCCCTTGACAGGTATAATTAAGAAAAACTTGCCCTTTGTTTGGACTGATGACCAAGAAAATGCCTTTGTCAAAATTAAGGAATGTCTTACTAATGCCCCATTACTATCATTACCTTATTTTAACAAGACATTTGAGATTGAATGTGATACTTCAGGAATCGGCATTGGCACTATTTTAATACAAGACAGATGGCCCGTAGCGTACTTTAGCAAAAAGTTGAACGGGGCCACGTTGAACTATCCAACGTATGACAAGGAGTTATATGCGCTGATCCGAGCCTTAGAGATGTGGCAACACTATCTCTGGCCAAAGGAATTTATAATCCACTCGGACCATGAGGCTTTAAAACACCTCAAAGGTCAAACGAAGCTCAATAAACGACATGCAAAGTGGGTAGAATACTTGGAGTCATTTTCGTACATCCAAAGACTAGTTTGACTTATCAAGAATCCTTGTGGCGTCATCCTATCTTTGTTTTGAACTTATCACTTTGATTCCAAAGTGTGGCGTTTTAAGTTATACCGAGGTTCCTATCATTTTTATAGCGGGTCAAGGTCTTCATAAACTATCCCATATCTGTCTTTCATTTTTCAACTTAAGTGTCTCATAAGTAACGGGTTAACACACCATCGTTGTGTTAGTTCTTACTTGACCCTTAATCAAATTCCATCCTAACAACTACCAAACTATCCATTATCCTACCGAACCATTTTGAACATAGTTCTTTTCTTCTAAACCAACAATTCTTGAACAACCCTTAGCTTACTCAATTTATGATCGGGCAAACATTACGACACAAATCTCAACCGAGGTGAGTGCGTATCAAGTTGGTATTAGAGCTAGTTAAAATCGAGGTTAAGGAATGATATTTGTAACCCTGAAATCGTATATAAAAAAGAGTAAGAAAACAAAAAAAGTCACTTCGTGAAATTTAAGTATTGCATTGAAAATATCCTTTTTTAGTTAAAAAAATTTGATGTTTAAAAAAAATATAAAAAATCAAAAAAAAACTTTGAAAAAATAAAAAAAGTGTTTGGAAGTTGTTTTTAAATTCTCCCAGGTATTTTCGGTCCTCAAAGTTCTATGCTACTTTCATACACACCAACACCACAGTAACCCAGTATCCTTCTTTTCTTCAGCCTACCTTTAACCTACATTGTTCCTCACCTAACCACATCAATTTTGTAAACCAACCCAAATGTTTTCTTTGATTTGTCTACATAGTTTGCAGAGAATTTCGAGAGAGAAAAATCGAGTGGTAAAAGGCAAGGGAGTGGTGAGACCATCCGAGAGGGATAAAAGCCAAAAATTGAGTGATTTCTTTCTTTTTAAGTGATGTGTGTGTTCTTTTGTAGTGTGATTAAAATTTCATGTCTAGAAGTCCCGAGAGATGTCAAATGGACGGAGTTGGTCCACGGCTGGTTAGGAATGTTGCTCAAGGTTGTGGCATCCTTGATTTGGGCCAACAAGCTATGATCCAAGAATTTTAGCGTATGCTCTGAGAGACAATAGAACCAATGTAAGAGCAATTGGATCACTTAAATGAGGAGGTACAATGTGTAAGGGAGCCACAAAACCAACGGTGAGAACGAGTACGTCCTAGACAAGAACAAGACGATTTATAAGAGCCTAGTGAACTCAAAAGTGGTCATTCATCCGTTCAAAGTGTCAGGCAACAAGAACATCAAAACCGTGGACAACAAGGTCGAGATCGTCTTGATGACAATCTCAAAAACATTAAGATGTCAATTCCGTCGTTTCAAGGCAAAAATGACTCGAAGGCGTACTTGGAGTGGGAAAAGAAAGTCAAACTCATCTTCGAGTGTCACAACTACTTAGAGATTAAAAAGGTTAAACTTGCATTATCGAGTTTTCGGATTACGCCCTTGTATGGTGGGATCAGCTAGTGACTAGCCGACGGAGAAATGGTGAAAGGCTTATCTCTACTTGTGCCAAAATGAAGGCTGTCATGCGGAAGCGCTTTGTTCCTTCCTACTATCACGGGGTTTTTGTGCCAAAATCTCTTTCTTTTTTTTTTTACAACTTTCAATATAGCACTTTTACAATGATAAAAATGAAAATACAACTTAAAATTTTTTTCGAAATTTTTTTCTACGAACCTAGTTCGATCTTGATACGAACATCGGCGCCTCTCGATTTACAAGCTCTGATACCAAATGATGTGATTCGACTCGAGTGGTTGAGTCAAATTCACGTAGTTGCCTGATCGTAGACGAGAGAGTCGTTCGTGCCTCAAATTTTAGAAATAGAAGTGAATGGATAGGTTTGGATAAGCGGAAGGTTTCAAAGAAGTGTAGGGTTAGTAATAGGTTCAGAGCTAAGGGTAGCATAGATGGATGTTGGATAGATGCTCAGTTTGGTGATAACAAGAAAGAAATTCGAAAGATGGGGATGGAAAACTAACTTAACGTCAGGAATGATTCAACACTAAAAAGTGTCACCCCGGTTCCTATATTGTTAAGGTGGAAAGATAGAATAAAAGATAGGTGAATGCCACACCAAGAATGGTGATAAGTTCAAACAAGGTCGATTGACGCCACTAGCACAAACTAGATAAGTCTTTCGAAACTTGTACGAGATATGAGAGGAAACAACCTCACAAGAACAATGTTCATTAACAAATTTGGCAAAAGTCCTTTACAAATGAAATCAACAAACTATTTATACTAGTTTCTTATGCTAGCCGAATAGACTATTCATGAATTTAACGATTAAGTAATGAACCTAATTAAGACATGAACCTTCTAGAAAAATGACCAATGGTGTCCTTATCCATGTTCGGCCGAATGGGAGGTGAGTGGGCAGCTTCATGTATGAGCAAGCTTTGGAAGCCAAGGGGATTGTCTAGGTTCGGCCATGGGATGCATGAAACTCCCAAAGGGTGTCGCTTGGCCGAATAGGTGCTTAGGAAACTCCAAGGCTCCTCCCACATGCATCGGTTGTACATGGAACTTGGAAGGGGCCTTGAACCTAGCCGTACATGCACTTGCATTAATTACCCTCCATTCATGCATGTGTGCCGTCCAAGGGAGATGCACCTTTCAATATGCATTAACCTTCCATGTACATGAATGTATGTCCTCCAAACATTGAACCGGTCCATGCATGTATCCTCCCGTTCAATGAACATTCCCGTTCATGCACCTTGTATTAAATGCCATGAATGTATCTTCCAAATTTGGCTAACCTACATAATTAAATAACATAATTAAATAACACACAACTATTCATATAATTATAATTTAAAATAATAACTAAATAACTTAATATCACTAACTAAATTTGAACACAATAATTATAAGTCAACTTATAATAAATTCGGCTAGCTTAAATAGTTAAAAACACTTAGTGAGCTAAATTGAGCTAGGGAATTCAGCATGAGCTGTAACAAACTTAGTTATAAGCTAGATTAAAACTTAATTTATTGAAATGAAAAAGGAATGAGCTGAAACGAGCTAAAACGAGCTCAAGTGAGCTGATGTGAGCTAAATGGCGGATAGGGGAGCTGGAGAGGAGCTGAGATCGGCTTGCAAAATAGTGCATGGAGTCTTCAAGGAGTTTTCCTTAGCTTCTCCAACGTCATGGAGCTGGTTATCATCCCAAATGCGCATCACAAAGGCCGATATAGCATCTTGAAGTTGCTTGGTTCGAGCTCGAGTCATGGGACCTTCTGGAAGCTCGATTGATCCTTGGTGTGCATTCGAGAATGCCCCGGGTGTGCTCACATCAAATTCCTTCAAATGACATCCATTGAACACTAGTTGTGTATGCATCCTTCCATACAATATATTAAGCCATGCATGTACTTGCATTAATGGCTCCTTCATGTGTTCGGTCACTTTGTGGAACTTAAATCTTGGCCAAAAGGTTGCTTAGGGATCACCAACAGCCAGCCCACCATGCATAAATTCGTCAAACATGAACTCTCATAATTCATGTACCTGGCCGTGCATGAATCTCATTTAATGTACTCAATAAATTCGGCTGAACCTACAAGAAACATGAACTCATTAAATCCCAATGTATATTTGGCTGAACATGTTAAGAGCATGAACTAGACATCATAAATATCATATTAAACTAAACTAAACACATTAATTAAAGACTAGCTAGTAGCATTAAGTTCGGCTAGCTCAACTAAGTGAAAAACATTTAATGAACTTATTTGAGCTAGGATTTTCGTTATTGAGCTGTAACAAGCTAATTAGTATAAAACTAAAACTTAGTTTAATTTTTTGAAATAAAGAATGAGCTAAAAGTATCGGTTGAGCTGAAACAAGCTCAAATGAGCTGAGCTGAGCTGGACGGAGCTCGAGGAGCTGGAAATGAGCTAGGTTCAGCTTGCCAACAATGCACGGGTTCTTTGGATAGTTGCTTCGAGCTGATTTTGTGAGCATTATCCCTTGTTTCAAATCAAGGTTTTGCATTAGAAGCTAAAACAGCTTCTAGAAAATGCTTAACACCAGCTCGAGTTATGGGGCCTTTTGGAAGCTTGATTGAATTATGAATTGCATTCGAGGATTCCCCAGGTGTGCTTACATCACCCTAGTACTTTTATGCATTTGATAAATCATGTTTTGTGAACGTTTATTGGAAAATTTTATGTTGTGTATTTTGACAATATTTTGATCTATAGTAAATCATTGGAAGAACATGTTCAGCATCTGCGTATGGTGTTGGAAGTACTACGAAAAGAGGTACTTTATGCCAACTTAAATAAATGTTCATTTTGTACTAACGAGGTTGTATTTTTAGGTTTCGTGGTAAGTGCTCATGGCTTGCAAGTTGATCAAGAAAAAGTCAAAGCAATCAACGAGTGGCTGCGACCAATAAACATCAGCCAAGTAAGGAGTTTTCACAGGTTGGCAAGCTTTTATCGAAGGTTTGTGCCTAATTTTAGCTCTTTAGCCGCCCCCCTGACAAGTATAATTAAGAAAAACTCGCCCTTTGTTTGGACTGATGACCAAGAAAATGCCTTTGTCAAAATTAAGGAATGTCTGATGTGAGCACACCCGGGGCATCCTCGAATGCACACCAAGAATCCATTGAGCTGCCAAAAGGCCCCATGACTCGAGCTCGAACAAGGCAACTTCAAGATGCTATACCAGCCTTTGTGTTGCGCATTTGGGATGATAACAAGGTCCATGACTTTGGAGGAGCTAAGGACAACACCTTGAAGACTCCATGCACCATTTTGCAATCCGATCTCAGCTCCTCTCCAGCTCCCCCATGCGCCATTCAGTTCACATCAGCTCACTTGAGCTCGTTTTAGCTCGTTTGACCTCGAATTTAGCTCGTTTCAGCTCATTCCTTTTTCATTTCAATAAACTAAGTTTTAATCTAGCTTATAACTAAGTTTGCTACAGCTCATGCCGAATTCCCTAGCTCGATTTAGCTCACTAAGTGTTTTTGACTATTTGAACTAGCCGAATTTATTATGATAAGTTGACTTATAATTATTGTGTCCAAATTTAGTTAGTGTTATTAAGTTATTTAGTTATTATTTTAAATTATAATTATATGAATAGTTGTGTGTTATTTAATTATGTTATTTAATTTTGTAGGTTAGCCGAATTTGGAAGATTCATTCATGGCATTTAATGCAAGGTGCATGCATAGGAAGGTTCAATAGACGGCAATCAAGAGGCACATACATGTTCATGATGGACATTCATGTATTTGAAGATTCATGGATCAAATTAATGATGGAACATGCATTGGACGGTTCATGCATTGATCATGTGTTCACACATTGTGTTCACACCATGATGACCCTTCGGTTGGATGTTCACACATAAGTGTCTACTCAAGCTCCTTGTTCACACCAAGTTTGACTCTTCATGAAGCCTTATTTAATTAAGCCACTCATGGTGAAACAACATGAATTCAAGGCTCCATTAAAGGAGTTAGCCGAATCTAGCCATGCATGTATGAAGATCATTTATCCAAGTACATCAATGCATATTCATGAAGCTATCCACTCACCTCCCATTCAGCCGAACATGGACAAGGACACCATTGGTCATTTTTCTAGAAAGTTCATGTCTTAATTAGGTACATTACTTAATCGTTAAGTTCATGAATGGACTATTCGGCTAGTACAAGAAACTAGTATAAATAGTTTGTTGATTTCATTTGTAAAGGACTTTTTGCCAAATTTGTTAATGAACATTGTTCTTGTGAGGTTACTTCCTCTCATATCTCGTACAAGTTTCGAACGACTTATCTAGCTTGTGCTAGTGGCGTCAATCGTCTTGTTTTGAACTTATCACCAATCTTGGTGTGGCGTTCATGATGTGATCCGGCCCGGGTAGATGAGTCAAATTCACGTAGTTGCCCGATCGTAGTTCGAGAGAGTCGTTCATGCCTCCGATTTTAGTAATAGTAGTAAAAGAATTAGAATAGGATAGCGGAAGGTTTCAAGGAGGGTAAGTTTAGTATAGGTTCGGTTAAGGGTAGCAAAGATGGATGAAGGATAGAAGGCTCTGTTTGGGTTAACAAGAAAAAAATTTAAAAGATGGAAATGGAAAACGAACTCAACGTCAGGAATGATTCAACACTAAGAAGTGTCACCCCGATTCCTATATTGTTAAGGTGAAAAATATGGATAGATGGATAGGTGAACGCCATACCAAGATTGGTGATAAGTTCAAAATAAGACGATTGACGCCACTAGCACAAGCCAGATAAGTCGTTCGAAACTTGTACGAGATATGAGAGGAAGCAACCTCACAAGAACAATGTTCATTAACAAATTTGGCAAAAGTCCTTTACAAATGAAATCAACAAACTATTTATACTAGTTTCTTATGCTAGCCGAATAGTCCATTCATGAACTTAACGATTAAGTAATGTACCTAATTAAGACATCAACTTTCTAGAAAAATGACCAATGGTGTCCTTGTCCATGTTCGGCCGAATGGGAGGTGAGTGGATAGCTTCATGAATATGCATTGATGTACTTGGATAAATGATCTTCATACATGCATGGCTAGATTCAGCTAACTCCTTTAATGGAGCCTTGAATTCATGTTGTTTCACCATGAGTGGCTTAATTAAATAAGGCTTCATGAAGAGTCAAACTTGGTGTGAACAAGGAGCTTGAGTAGACACTTGTGTGTGAACGCGTCCAACAGAAGAAGGGTCATCATGGTGTGAACACAATGTGTAAACACATGATCAATGCATGAACCGTCCAATGCATGTTCCATCATTAATTTGATCCATGAATCTTCAAATACATGAATGTCCATCATGAGCATGCATGTGCCTCTTGATTGTCGTCCATTGAAATGCCATGAATGAATCTTCTAAATTCGGCTAACCTACAAAATTAAATAACATAATTAAATAACACACAACTATTCATATAATTATAATTTAAAATAATAACTAAATAACTTAATAACACTAACTAAATTTGGACACAATAATTATAAGTCAACTTATCATAATAAATTCGGCTAGCTCAAATAGTCAAAAACACTTAGTGAGCTAAATTGAGCTAGGGAATTCGGCATGAGCTATAGCAAACTTAGTTATAAGCTAGATTAAAACTTAGTTTATTGAAATGAAAAAGGAATGAGCTGAAACAAGCTAAATTCAAGCTCAAATGAGCTAAAACGAGCTCAAGTGAGCTGATGTGAGCTGAATGGCGCATGGGGGAGCTGGAGAGGAGTTGAGATCGGATTGCAAAATGGTGCATGGAGTCTTCAAGGAGTTTTTCTTAGCTCCTCCAACGTTATGGAGCTGGTTATCATCCCAAATGTGCATCACAAAGGCTGATATAACATCTTGAAGTTGCTTGGTTCGAGCTCGGGTCATGGGGCCTTTTGGCCGCTCAATGGATTCTTGGTGTGCATTCGAGGATGCCCCGGGTGTGCTCACATCAGTTCACCTATCCATCTATCCATATTTTTCACCTTAACAATATAGGAATCGGGGTGACACTTCTTAGTGTTGAATCATTCCTGACGTTGAGTTCGATTTCCATTTCCATCTTTTATATTTTTTTCTTGTTAACCAAAACCGAACCTTCTATCCTTCATCCATCTTTGCTACCCTTAACCGAACCTATTACTAAACTTACCCTTCTTGAAACCTTCCGCTTATTCTATTCCATTATTTTACTTTTATTATTAAAAATCCGAGGCACAAACAACTCTCTCGAACTATGATCGGGCAACTACGTGAATTCGACTCATCTACCTGGGCCGGATCACATCATTTGGTATCAGAGCTTGTAAATCGAGAGGCACCGACATTCGTATCAAGATAGAACTAGGTTCGTAGTAAAAAAATTTGAAAAAAATTAAGTTATATTTTCGTTTTATCTTTGTAAAAGTGATATGTTGAAGTTGTAAAAAAAAATTGAAAAAAAATTTATTTTCGTTTTAACATGGTAAAAGTGCTATATTGAAAGTTGTAAAAAAAAAAGAGATACGAAATTATAAAAAAAAGAAAAAAAAGTGAAGTGATCAAAGTTCGATTCTATTGTTTTATATTTCTTCCGATAGTCTTATATTCTTTTCATCAAAATTTTAACCCCCCCATTTCCAAAACCGCCACACTACACCAAAGAAAAACAAAATTTCTTTAGCCTACCCATAACCTATACATCTTAACCCTTGTAACCATTTTGAAGTTGACCCCAAAGCACCTAGAAGAGTCAAAAGAAACAAAATACGAGGTTACGAGAGTAAGCTTGAGTGGTAAAAGGCTAGAGTGTGTGAGAACATTTGAGAGTTTGAAAAAGCCTAAAAACGAGTGCAAACACGAGTGGAGTGTTCATCAATATTTCTTTTATGAGTGAAATAGTGAGATTTGTGGTGAGGTACTTGATTTTTTTTATTTTGTGTTGTGATCTAACATTTTCTTTTCAGCAACAAAAATCATGTCACGCGAAGAGTTCACCGAATTGGAATACCAATACTTGGTACAAGAAATGCAAAAAATGATGGAGTCCAACACTAAGAACATACACGAGAGATTAAATCATTTGGAAAAACAAGATCAAAGTGATAGAGTTTCTTCGAGTTGAAAAATGGAGACAAGAACCCCACGGAGATATACCCCCGACTACTACTTGAGAAAAAGTTCCTGTCGTGATTCCTTTTCACCATCTACTTCGAGACAAAGAGATTCATACTATGACTCATATTCATCAGCGAATTCGAGAAGTGACTTCGATTGAAAGTACTTTTCTTCAAGAAATTTGAGAAGACGAGAAGCCGATTACGATTTTGATTTGTTCCAAGATGGCATTCGGAGAGAAAGACATACTCCTACTAGATCGTCAACGAAATCTTACTCGGAGTATTCTTCACGAAGTTTTGATTGTGAATCATATGCAAATAGTTTTTCATCTTTCGAACAAGATTTGTATTCTCATCGTTCTTTTGTACATTCTTTTAAAGAGAAAACAAAGAAAAGAAAAGAAAAAGTAAAAGAAGAAAAAGAAAACGAAATAAAAAGAAAAGAGAGGCAAAAGGCAAGTAAGAGAGAAAATGAGCAAATCTTGAGAGAACTTGAAAAAGCCTTTGAAACGCAAAAACAAAATGAAAAAGAAAATGAGATTGAAAAAGAGAATGAAAAAGAGTTTGAGAGTGAAAAAGAAGATGAAAAAGAAATTGAAACAAAAGGAACGAGTGATTCAGAAGAAAAAGAATCGAGTGAGAAAACAAGTGAGCAAGTGAGGATTATCTCTACTAATCCACATGTTCGATCTTCTTGTGAATTAACTTTTCAGGTTCCTAGAGGTTTGTGTGACCAATTCCATCTACATTACCTTCCAAATGAGAGGTGTTTTAGGTTGTTCGAAAAAGGTAAGTTCGCGAATGACAACCACCCACTTGCGATCGAAGGTAAGAAAGGTAAGGATTCTTTGTTTATCGAATCAAAGTCACTTGATTTGGCTAATTTTTGTTCACTTACTATTGTTAACGATTTTGTTTTAAAAGGTGTCATATACTGCTTTTCTTATGACAATTACTACATTGGCAAATTTGTTGACAACATTGGATTAGTTTTCTCTAAGCGAATTTTAAATGTGTTTGATCAAAGTCTGTCACTTAAAGATTCTGATGTGTTTGACCATGCAAACTTTTTGAATTCATGTGTTAAATCTTTATGTGTGACAACCCGAATTAGGGACTAATCGGAATAGTGGTTTCGTGACCACAAATCCGAGATAGAAATAATTATTTTATAATTATTTTGAGGTTATGATATGATTGCATGATTGTGTGAAAATTTTATGAAGAAATTCCATGCATAAAATGCTTAATTTGAAGTTAGGGGCTAAATCGAATAAGCTACAAAACTTGCATTCTAGAAGTTTTTAGTATGAAATTGCTTTGAAATATTAATTAGGAGGTCTTAAATAGCAATTTGACCAATTTCTAAAATTTTGGACAAAAATGGGCTTGTACATGAAAATTTTCAAAGAAAGGCATTAAGGGCATTTTGGTCATTTGTATATTAAATGAAATAAAATGGGAAAAATAACACAAAATTGGTTATCATCTTCATTAGTTGCTGCCGAAAATTGCTCTCCTCCATAGCTAGGGTTTCTTCAACTTTGAAGCTCCATAGTAAGTGATTTCAAGCCCCGTTTTTAATGTTCTTTACGTTTTTGGATTCCATTGTAGCTCGATTAAGCTTATGCTAACAATAATTCAACCTAGGGTTCATATTTGGAAAAATACCCATAGGTGAAATTTGTGTATTTTGATGTTTTATGATAGAATATGAGGTTTTAAATTATGTTAGACAACTTGTGCTACTCGGTTTTAAGTGAAAACGAGTAAAACGGCATAATCGGTAAAAATACCTATTGTTCACAACTATGTGTTAGAGTGAGAATTTGATGTGGTCATTGAAGATAAAAATGTTCAGCATGTCATAAACATAAGAATAAGGGCTGAAATTAAATTTCCGAGCCTAGGGGCAAAATTGTAATTTTGTAAAAGTTAGGGGGTAAAAATGTAATTTTTCTATAATGTGATCTTTGGATTAAAATAAATAGTATGAGTGCTAAATGAGCTAAATGTGTTGTTATAGATCAAGAAAGGCGTGGAATTGACCTCGAACGAGGGAAGGAAAAAGTTTTGGACTAAATCACAAAATTTCCACATTTTGCACCGAGGTAAGTTTGTATGTAAATATTATATTATTTTCATTTACATTCCTATATATTTCAGCCTATTATATGAATATACTAGCTGATGTTAAAATATAAATCGACTATTGGGAGAATAAAAATAAATAATAGAGAGGAATCCCGATTGAACATTCGGAGAGATCGAATAAAATAGAGGAGCGTAGCTAGGTCACATGTATGATGCTGAGTGCACATCATGTGTACAAGAAAGCTACGAAATACCATGTAGTAGCTAGGTCACATGTGTGATACGGGATGTATCCCATGTAGACAAGAGAGCTACGTAAGAGATAAATGTAGCTAGGTCACATGTGTGATACGGGATGTATCCCATGTAGACAAGAGAGCTACGTAATAAATAAATGTAGCTAGGTCGCATGTGTGATTCCAAGTGAAGGACACCATGTAGACAAGAAAGCTATGAGACAAATTGGCTAGGTCACATGAGTGGTATTAAGTGTTCACCATGTGTACAAGAGAGCCGAATTAAATGAAGTATGATGGTGGGGCTGTGTGCTAAAACCATTAAATATCGAGGATTGATCCGAATTGTTCAACGGGATGGTTTTGTGGTGACGTTGTGGTTATGGACCTATACTTATGATGAATGAATTGTGGTGAAAATGATTTGTGGCATATCTATATATGTAAGATAAAATGAGGGTAGCATAAAGAATGTGTGAAAGAGTGAAATTTGCATTAAAACTGTTTTGGACGGTAGTAGTGATGTGATTTTGAAAAATCACCAAAAATAGGAGGAACATAATTAGAGGTTGAATGAGATGTGCAATTAAATTTTAATGAGTCTACTTTCATATAAAAGAATCAGAACAAGCAAAGGAATTTTATATTTTGAGATATTTACAAATGTGTGTGACTTGCTCAGGATGAATATGTGATCCCCTGTTTCAACTTTGAAAAATCATTAAAAATTGTACAAAGCAAATTAAGAAATATAGTTTACATACCTAAATTCCTTATTGAGTCTAGTTTTAAATGAAACAAATTTCAGGGTTATTTGAATTGTGTACTGAGAGAAATTCAATTCGTAGTGAACAGAGGTCAGACTAGTCGAGCTGTGTAACAGGGGAAGCTTTAACTAATAAACTGTACTAATCGGCTGAACCAAAAATTCTAGAAAAAATTAGCAAAGAGATTTATGAGTCTAGATTCAGGAAATTTTACGGATTTGAATTTGAGTTTTTCAACTCGAGTTATGATTTATTTAGTGAATATGATGCAGGGGACAGCTTGATCAAATTGGGACAAACAATAAAAGTATAAAAATATTTTATAATTGAGTTATGTTGTAAACATGTTAGATTTCTTATTTGTTATTTATATACTTACTTACTAAGCTATATGCTTATCTTCTTTTCTTTTTTTTCTTGTCTTATAGAGTTACTAAGCCAGATTGGGAATTGAAGATCGTCGGAGACCCATCCACGCTATCAATACTTTTTGGTACATTGTGAACACTATTTTGAAATATGGCATGTATAGCAGACTTGGTTATTTTGTTACGTGTCATAAATGTCTAGGTTTAAATTACTACTTATAGTATCAAGCTAATCATTTTGTATGAAACCTTTGGAGTTAGTTTGTATTGTTAATAACAGATGTTATAATGATCAAATTGCACGCTATATTTTTGTTGGGTTTTATTTAATAGTATTTACCATGATTTGTTAATACCTCGTACCCTGTTCTGGCTACGGATATGGGTAAGGGGTGTTACATTATGTTTAAATATGCCTGCTCAATTGATTTGTGATAAATCTCCCTGTTTAAAAAGTTGCATGTTCTCTAAAAATTCTTTGTCTGGCATCCATGTTAAAAGATCTTCACATGATATGTGCAATTGTGTTCTTCATGAACAATCTTTGAGTTTTTGTACGAAATTTCCATGTAGTGATTTGCATTCCCGATTGATACTCTTGAAGCATGAACCTTTGCATATTGGTATGCTCAGTTTTGTCAATTCAACATGTGTGTTTAAACTAGTGAAATATAATTCGTGTGGTGAGTTGATTATATCTTCTTCTAATACGTTGCTTGTTGGAATTCCTAATCGAGTTCGTGTGGTCAAGCCTGGTATTTGCTACATGAATTCATTTTATGGAAACATAAGCACTTTGCATCATTTGCATTCAAATTATGTTTGCTTAATGTTCGAACTTTTGATAAGAAGGTGAAATTCAATGATTTGGGTTTCAATTTTGATTCGTTTACTAATCACCTTGCTTGGCCACATCTAAAATTTTCGTTCCATTTTGAGAAGGTAAGACCAACCTATGTTTTTGGAATTGAATCAAATCTCCATAGTAACTTTCCTTTTCCATTTAAGTCCATAGTTTTCATTAATACTAACCATTCTCATTTTTGTGAATTCCACCCCTCGAGGAGCAAGACATGTCATGGTGCGTCACCACCTATTCAAATTTATCGGAGTACTAGGTTTGTCTTACGTTATCTATCCAAAGAGAGAAGATTCATTTTGACCGAGAAAGGTAAACCCAATCCTCAATTGTCTTCTCTTCATATTCGTCAAGGTAAGTCATCTGAAAATTTTCAAACATCTTTGCTCAATTCGGTTGAAGTTGAAAATTCCATTGATTTGTTGTTTGGAAATTATTTATACTTTGATATGATGGATTTTTCCTTTTGGCATTGTAATAATGTGATTATTATGCTGGAATTTGGAGACACGCTTCATATTGTTCAAAAATGAAAGAAAGAGTCAGCATACCTTTGGCCATGGCATACCTTGCATGAACAAGACAAGGGACCAAATGAGTTGCTATATTCGGTTAAAGAAATTAAAATGTTTTGAATGAGGAATAATGTGTTTAAGTGCCTGCCATCATTTACAACCAATTATCCCTTGATCCAATTTAGCTTTCATGTTTGCAACGATGGTCTAACGAAACTCTTTGATAAATTTACGTATGCTTGCTTTGTCCAATTGAGATTTTTGGCATATGTTCGATTGAATGAATTTTTAATGAACTATCGAACACATTTGAATTTGAATCCTTTGAGTTTCTTTTTACCGGCTGTGGTAAGAATTTTTCAGGTTTGTGTGACATCTTCCACCCATTTGATCGAGGAAAACCATGCACGAGTCAAAGTTCTCCCATGGACAAATGGCTCGACTTGAGGACAAGTCGCTTTGAAGACGGGGGGAATGATGTGAGCACACCCCGGGCATCCTCGAATGCGCACCAAGAATCCATTGAGCTGCCAAAAGGCCCCATGACTCGAGCTCGAACCAAGCAACTTCAAGATGCTATATCAGCCTTTGTGTTGCGCATTTGGGATGATAACAAGGTCCATGACGTTGGAGGAGCTAAGGACAACTCCTTGAAGACTCCATGCACCATTTTGCAATCCGATCTCAGCTCCTCTCCAGCTCCCCCATGCGCCATTCAGCTCACATCAGCTCACTTGAGCTCGTTTTAGCTCGTTTGACCTCGAATTTAGCTCGTTTCAGCTCATTCCTTTTTCATTTCAATAAACTAAGTTTTAATCTAGCTTATAACTAAGTTTGCTACAGCTCATGCCAAATTCCCTAGCTCGATTTAGCTCACTAAGTGTTTTTGACTATTTGAGCTAGCCGAATTTATTATGATAAGTTGACTTATAATTATTGTGTCCAAATTTAGTTAGTGTTATTAAGTTATTTAGTTATTATTTTAAATTATAATTATATGAATAGTTGTGTGTTATTTAATTATGTTATTTAATTTTGTAGGTTAGCCGAATTTGGAAGATTCATTCATGGCATTTAATGCAAGGTGCATGCATAGGAAGGTTCAATGGACGGCAATCAAAAGGCACATGCATGTTCATGATGGACATTCATGTATTTGAAGATTCATGGATCAAATTAATAATGGAACACGCATTGGACGGTTCATGCATTGATCATGTGTTCACACATTGTGTTCACACCATGATGACCCTTCGGTTGGACGTTCACACACAAGTGTCTACTCAAGCTCCTTGTTCACACCAAGTTTGACTCTTCATGAAGCCTTATTTAATTAAGCCACTCATGGTGAAACAACATGAATTCAAGGCTCCATTAAAGGAGTTAGCCGAATCTAGCCATGCATGTATGAAGATCATTTATCCAAGTACATCAATGCATATTCATGAAGCTATCCACTCACCTCCCATTCGGCTGAGCATGGACAAGGACACCATTGGTCATTTTTCTAGAAAGTTCATGTCTTAATTAGGTACATTACTTAATCGTTAAGTTCATGAATGGACTATTCGGCTAGCATAAGAAACTAGTATAAATAGTTTGTTGATTTCATTTGTAAAGGACTTTTGCCAAATTTCTTAATGAACATTGTTCTTGTGAGGTTACTTCCTCTCATATCTCGTACAAGTTTCAAACGACTTATCTGGCTTGTGCTAGTGGCGTCAATCGTCTTGTTTTGAACTTATCACCAATCTTGGTATGGCGTTCACCTATCCATCTATCCATATGTTTCACCTTAACAATATAGGAATCGGGGTGACACTTCTTAGTGTTGAATCATTCCTGACGTTGAGTTCGATTTCCATTTCCATCTTTTATATTTTTTTCTTGTTAACCAAAACCGAACCTTCTATCCTTCATCCATCTTTGCTACCCTTAACTGAACCTATTACTAAACTTACCCTTCTTGAAACCTTCCGCTTATTCTATTCCATTACTTTACTTTTATTATTAAAAATCTGAGGCACGAACGACTCTCTCGAACTACGATCGAGCAACTACGTGAATTCGACTCATCTACCCGGGCTGGATCACATCAATGTCTTACTAATGCCCCATTACTATCATTACCTGATTTTAAAAAGACATTCGAGATTGAATGTGATGCTTCAGGAATTGGCATTGGCGCTATTTTAATGCAAGACGGACGGCCCGTAGCGTACTTTAGTGAAAAGCTGAATGGGGCTACGTTGAACTATCCAACGTATGACAAGGAGTTATATGCGCTGATCCGAGCCTTAGAGACGTGGCAACACTATCTATGGCCAAAGGAATTTGTAATCCACTTGGACCATGAGGCTTTAAAACACCTCAAAGGTCAAACGAAGCTCAATAAACGACATACGAAGTGGGTAGAATACTTAGAATCATTTTCGTACGTGATAAAGTATAAGAAAGGTAAGGAAAATGTTGTTGCCGATGCCCTATCACGAAGGTATGCACTTGTCAACTTAATGGAATCTAAGTTGCTTGGTTTTGAATTCATGAAAGATTTGTATCAAACTGATGCTGATTTTGGTAAAATCTATAAGAATTGTTTGCATGGTGTGATTGACAAGTATTTTCAGCATGAAGGCTACCTTTTTCGTGAAGGTAATATGTGTATACCTCAAGGTTCTATCTGAGAGGTGCTTGTCAATGAAGCCCATAGTGGTGGACTTATGGGTCATTTTGGAGTCGTGAAGACTTTAACAATACTGCATGACCACTTCTATTGGCCTAAAATGAAGCATGATGTCATGAGGAAATGCGAACGATGCATCATCTGTAAGAAAGCGAAATCACGCATCAAGCCCCATGGTTTGTACATCTCATTGCCTATATCGGATGCACCGTGGGTCGATATTTCAATGGACTTCGTACTAGGCCTTCCTAGAACAAAAAGAGAGAATGATGCAATATTTATTGTAGTGGATCATTTTTCGAAAATGGCACATTTCATTCCTTGTAATAAAACTGATGATGCTACTAACGTTGCTAATTTATTTTTCAAGGAAGTTGCCAGGTTGCATGGAATACCTCGCACCATTGTTTCTAACCGTGACACAAAGTTTCTAGGCCATTTTTGGAGAACGTTGTGGGGTAAATTAGGAACAAAGTTGCTGTTTTTAATTACATGCCACCCTCAAACGGATGGCCAAACTGAAGTGGTTAACCGAGTACTGTCGACCTTGCTTCGAGCCATTTTACGAAATAATTTGAAGTTGTGGAAGGAGTGTTTACCTCATGTGGAGTTCGCCTACAATCAGACTATTCATTCAGCCACAAAACATTCTCCTTTTGAGGTAGTATATGGTTTTAACCCTATTACTCGCCTTGATTTGGTTCCTATGCCTGCTAATGAGCTAGTGCATGTAGATGGAAAAAAGAAGGCCAATTTTGTTAAACAGCTTCACAAGAATGTCAAAGACAATATCGAAAGAAAAATTGAACAATATGTTTGAGGAGTGAACAAGGGACGCAAACGAGTCGTATTTGAACCTGGTGACTGGGTTTGGATCCACATGCGTAAAGAAAGATTTCCCGAGCAAAGGAAATCAAAACTTCTACCAAGGGGTGACGGACCATTCCAAGTAGTGGAGCGAATCAACGATAATGCCTACAAACTCAATTTACCTGGTGAGTATGGTGTGAGTGCAAGCTTTAATGTTGCTGACCTTTCTCCCTTTGGTGTAGGTGATGATTCGAGGACGAATCGCCTTAAAGAGGGGGAGGATGATGCAAGCTCACCCATGAAGACCGAATTGTCATCGGGGCCAATCACTCGAACCCGTGCCAAGAGGTTCCAAGAAGCTGTAGCAAGTTACATTGCTCGAGTTTGGATGGAAGGCATGGCCAAACTTCAAGAGTCAAGCTCGAGTAGCTCGTTGTGCAATGTGTTACAAGCTGACTTAGCTCGTGCTAGCTCAAAGGAGCTCAATTTGATACTTAGCTAGCTCATTGAGCTAAATGTCTATTTATTTATTTGATGCATTTATTTGGCTAGAACAAATTTAATTACTTGTGTTAGTTAATTAGTTAAATTTATGCTTAAATAATTAATTAATTTAATGTGTCTTAAATCTGTACATTTTTAATTTACATTATTAAATATGTCTTAATTATTTTAATGTGTCTTAAATCTGGACATTTTTAATTTACATTATTAAATATGTCTTATATTAATACATAGCTTAAATGTGTCTAGTTTAGGACATCAATTTAATGTGTCTAGCTTAGGGGCAAATTTAATTGTTGCTACTAATTAAATTTGCCTTAGCCAAATTTATGGTGTCCTAACTCATTTAATTTGCTACCAATTAATTTGCCTAGGAGCATGCATGGGACGGCATGGGAATGTTCAGCCATCAAATGCACCCCTTCGTGGACATCAAGGGCCAAAGGTGGTGGTGATTTATTTTCCAAGAATGACTGGCCAACTCTCCCAAGCAGCATCTTTGTGTTCACATTTTGCTGAATGTTCTTTTCACACTAAGGGCTGTTCAATTCCATGTTTTCACACCCAAGGACTATACATATTCGACCTTTCACACTTTAATGACCATTGGTGTCCTCCATAATGCTCAATTAATCCAAGGCTTTCAAGCTCATCTAGGTGCCACATTTAAGAAGCATTCAAGCTACTTCCAAGCACCTTGGCCGAATGTGGACTAGCCCATAAATCTCCCCATCAATGGCCAGCTGAATCATCCTCTTCTAGTAACTTCTCATTTGGTTTCCCAAGCTAAGAAGACTCTAGAATATGTTCAAGAAGTTGCTAGGAAATTTCCTAAAGCTTTAAGATTTAAGATAGTTGTCAAATTAAATGCTCAAGAGACCATTCGGCTAGCTATAGTTTAAGCTATAAATATGGCATGTATTTCACTTGTTGAAGGCTAATGAACATTTTATGAATTTTATCAACTTTGTGAGTTTTTTTCAACTCTCAATCTTCTCCAAAGATAGTTTGACTTATCAAGAATCCTTGTGGCGTCATCCTATCTTTGTTTTGAACTTATCACTTTGATTCCAAAGTATGGCGTTCTAAGTTATACCGAGGTTCCTATCAATTTTTATAGCGGGTCAAGGTCTCCATAAACTATCCCATATCTGTCTTTCATTTTTTGACTTAAGTGTCTCATAAGTAACGAGTTAACACACCATCATTGTGTTAGTTCTTACTTGACCCTTAATTGAATTCCATCCTAACAACTACCAAACTATCCATTATCCTACCAATCCATTTTGAACCTAGTTCTTTTCTTCTAAACCAACAATTCTTGAACAACCCTTAGCTTACTCGATTTATGATCGGGCAAACATTACGACACAAATCTCAACCGAGGTGAGTGCGTATCAAGTTGGTATTAGAGCTAGTTAAAATCGAGGTTAAGTAATGATATTTGTAACCCCAAAATTGTATATAAAAGAAGAGTAAGAAAACAAAAAAAAAGTCACTTCGTAAAATTCAAGTATTGCATTGAAAATATCCTTTTGTAGTTAAAAAAATTCGAAGTTTAAAAAAAATATAAAAAAATTGAAAAAATTTTGAAAAAAATTAAAAAAAAGTGTTTGGAAGTTGTTTTTAAATTCTCTCTGGTATTTTCGATCCTCAAAGTTCTATGCTACATTCGTACATGCCAACGCCACACTAACCCAGTATCCTTCTTTTCTTTAGCCTACCTTTAACCTACATTGTTCCTCACCTAACCACATCAATTTTGTAAACCGACCCAAAGGTTTTCTTTGATTTGTCTACATAGTTTGCAAAGAATTTCGAGAGATGAAAATTGAGTGGTAAAAGGCAAGAGAGTGGTGAGACCATCTGAGAGGGATAAAAGCTAAAAATTGAGTGATTTCTTTCTTTTTAAGTGACGTGTGAGTTCTTTTGTGGTGTGATTAAACTTTCATGTCTAGAAGTCCCGAGAGACGTCAAATGGACAGAGTTGGTCCACGACCAGTTAGGAATGTTGCTCAAGGTGGCGGCGTCCCTGATTTGGGCCAACAAGCTATGATCTGAGAATTTTAGCGTGTGCTCCAAGAGACAAGAGAACCAATGTAAGAGCAATTGGATCACTTAAATGAGGAAGTACAACGTGTAAGGGAGCCACAAAACCAATGGTGAGAATGAGTACGTCCTAGACAAGAACAAGATGATTTATACGAGCCTAGTGAGCCCGAAAGTGATCGTTCATCCGTTCAAAGAGTCAGGCAACAAGTGTAATATCCCGAATTAGGGCCTAATCGGAATAGTGGTTTTGTGACCACAAATCCAAGATAGAAATAATTATTTTATAATTATTTTGAGGTTTATAATATGATTGCATGATTGTGTAAAAATTTCGTGACGAAATTCTATGCATAAAGTGCTTAAGTTGAAATTAGGGACTAAATCGAATAATTTGCAAAACTTATATTCTAGAAGTTTTTAGTATGAAATTACTTTGGAATATTAATGAAGAGTTCTTAAATAGCAATTTGACCAATTTCTAAAATTTTAGACAAAAATGGGCTTGTACATGAAAATTTTCAAAGAAATGTATTAAGGGTATTTTGGTCATTTGGTAATTAAAAGATTAAAAAAAGGAAAAAGATGGCAAAATATGTCCATCTTCTTCATTAGGACAAAAATTAAAGGGTTCTCCATAGCTAGGGTTTGTTTCAAGCTTCCAAGCTCCATAGTAAGTGATTCTAAGCCCCGTTTTTAATGTTCTTTACGTTTGTGGAGCCCCGGTAACTTGATTTAGCTTATGCTAGCAATAATTTAACCTAGGGTTCATATTTGGAAAAATACCCATAGGTAAAATTTGTGTATTTTGGTGTTTTATGATAGAATATGAGGTTTTAAATTATGCTAGGCAACTTGTGCTACTCAGTTTTAAGTGAAAACGAGAAAATGGGCTTAATCGATAAAAATACCTAATAGTTATAAGTACATGTTAGAATGAGAATTTGATGTTACCATAGAAGGGAAAAATGATCAGCATGTCATAAAACATAAGAAAATGGGATGAAGTTTAATTCCCGAGCCTAGGGGTAAAAGTGTAATTTTTCAAAAGTTTAGGGGCAAAATGGTAATGTTGCCAAAGTTCGTATTTGGGGCTGTTTTGATGAATGTATGTATTAAATAAGATTAATTTGACATTATATATCAAGAGAAACGAGATTCAAGTCGTGATCGAGGGAAAAACAAAGTTTACGAGGAATAGGCTTGATTGCTAATATTTTGTATCGAGGTAAGTTCATGTGTAAATGTAGTAACATAATTGTCATTTTAAGTAATTTAATGTTATTTATGTGATATGATGATTAATATCATGAAATATTATGCTTTATGGTTATTATTAAATAATATGTAAATTATGAATTGCTACCGAGTATCGGTTTTGATGTTCCGTGGAAGACGACAAAGATGTGTAATTGAGGAAAAAGCCCATTTGAACCTTGAGAATAGATTAGAATACAAGTGACATGTCAAGTCCGAGTTCACTTATGGATGCAAATGTCCGAACTCGTTGAGTTGAGTCCGAGTTCGTGAGATGTAACTAGGCATCCGAGCTCGTTGAGTTGAGTCCGAGTTCACTTATGGATGCGAACGCCCGAGCTTGTTGAGTTGAGTCCGAGTTCGCTTATGGGCGGGTTACATGGTAGGTTGGCTACATATGTGGCATTTATGTACAAACTTTTTGTGTATTCAAATTATATTCCGATGTGTTCAAAGGGTGAATCTTAAGAGAATAAGGAGAATGCCTAAAACGAAGGTGACATGTTGGTAAGTGTGGTAAATGAGAAAATTTGACAGGTATGTGCTTAAATCTTCGGATTGAAAACTTGGTATGATGAAGTCGTAGCATGGTATTAAATGCAAATGTAACATGAATGTCTTGGTGTTGTTTATGCAAATGATGTTTTTATGTGGAATTGCATGATTATGTTACTTACTATTTGCATGTGAACTTACTAAGCATTTATGCTTACTCCTTCCTTTTCCTTCATTGTAGTTTTGACAAACCAGCTTGAGAATCGAGATAGGTCGAAGACTCGTTCACACTATCCGAAGGCCTAAATTGGTAAAATGGCTTGTATATTTTGAATGTGGCATGTATGGCAAAATACTCACTTTGTGTAAATAATCTTATGATATGGTTATGGTTTGGTAAGAAAAGGTTTAGAAATGATTAGCCATTGGAATGGCCAATCTAGATCATATTTGATGTCATGTATGTTTAATGTGTTACTTAGTCCATGGAAAACCATAAAATGGTGAAATTGGTTATAAAATAGAATCACACAACAACAATGATGTGAATTTGAAAAATCACTAAAAATAGTAGAAATAGAATTAGATGATGAATAAAATATGTAATTGAATCCTAATGAATCTATTATCATGTAGAAGAAACAAAATAGGTAAAAGAGTTGTATTTTATAAGATATTTAAATTTTTGTGAAACAAGGCTAGAGTGATTTTTAGATCCCCTATTCTGACTTTGGAAATTCACCTTAAATTGTATAAAAATAATTAGAAGTCATGCTTTATATGTATAGATTCCTTATAGAGTCTAGTTTTAATAGAAATAAAAGGCATAGTCATTGAAACTCTGTACAAGGAGATATCTGATTTGTAATACATAGAGGTCAGAGCAGTCATACCCTAAAATAGGGGAGACTTTAACTAATAAACTTTACTAATTGGCCTAACCAAAAATTCTAGAAAATAATTAGTAAATAGATATATGGGTCTAGTTTCAGGGAAAATTTACAGAATTAGATTTCGAGTTTCGTAACTCGAGATATGAATTTTTAAGTGATTGTGACGCAGTTAGCCAGCTTGTCTGGAAAATTTAAAAATAAATTGTTTAAGCTGTTTAATTGATGAAATTAAGTTTAGTAACACCTCGTGCTCGACTCTGAAGACAGTCTCAGGTATGGGGCATTACATTTGGTGGTATCAGAGCAGGTTTATTCAGTTCTCGGACTAACGTGTTGTATGTACGAGTTTTGCTATACATGTCATGCCAAATATATATATTCTGATAGTGTGACAACTTCTGACCTTTTAAATGATTTTTTTATAGTAAATGAATCCCGATCCAGCTGTGGTTGATGATGTAGAGAGTAATGTACCAGCTCCGGCTGAAGGAGCGGTGCCGACTGAAAATCCACCTCCTACTGTTGGTCAAGGAGGAGGAGAAGGGGCTCGGGAAGCCTTTCTCCAAATGATGAATGCTTGGTATACAGAGTTCGTTCGTACGAACCCGAATGCACAACCTCTCCCACCTCCCCCGATTCCTCAACCTGTACCCCCGATGCCTCAAGGTGTGGATCTGATGAAATTTCACAGAACTCCAGTTGACAGAATCTGCAAGCAAGGGGTCAAAGAATTCAGGGCAAATGTTGATGATGATACCGAGAAAGTAGAGTTTTGGCTTGAGAATTCTATTCGGGTATTTGATGAATTGTCTTGTACACCTGAGGAATGCTTGAAATGTGCTATATCATTGTTGAGGGATTCAGCCTATCATTGGTGAAAGACATTGATTTTAGTGGTGCCGAAAGAGAAAGTGACTTGGGAGTTCTTTCAAGAAGAATTTCGAAAGAAATACATCAGTGAAAGATTTGTTGATCAAAAGTGTAAAGAGTTTCTTGAGTTGAAGCAGGGGAATATGACAGTTACTGAATACGAAAGGGAGTTGTCAGGTTGAGTAAGTATGCTAGAGAATACATTCCTACAGAGGCTAAAATGTGCAGACGATTTGAAGATGGACTCAATAAAGATATCAAAGTATTTGTTGGGATTCTTGAATTAAAAGAAATGGTAGTACTTGTTGATCAAGCTTTCAAGGCTGAAGAACTACTTAAAGAGAAGAAAAAAGTAGAGGCTGAGACTAGAAATTGGAAGAAAAGATCGACGAGCAGTTCATTTTCACAGCAATCTAGAAAATCTAGAAATATGAATCCTCGTTCTTAGGTTTCGGTCGGACAATCATATGGAAATTTTAAGAAACAAAATATGGGTCTTAAATCTCAGACTACTTCCGTGGGTAGTGTGGGGAATTTGAGATTTGTTAAGCCCGAGTGCCAGCAGTGTGGTAGAAATTATTTTGGCCCATGTAGAGCGAATGAATGTTTTCGATGTGGTTCTCTGGATCATTTTATTAGAGATTGCCCAGAGAGAGTTGAGAAAGAAAAATTTCAGAGTGTAAAAGCTAGTGGTGCAGACTCGAGGGGAAGATATTCGAGAAAAGCTGGAAATGAAGCAAGCAGCAAGAATGTAGTCAGAGATTAAGCAGCTAAACCTGAAACAAGAGCTCCAGCTAGAACTTATGCCATAAAGGCACGTGAAGATGCTTCATCGCCTGACGTAATTACTGGTATATTTTATTTTTATGATGTTAATGTTAATGCTTTGATTGATCCCGGTTCTACTCATTCATATGTGTGCATGAAACTGGTGTCTAGTATGAATATACCTATTGAGATCACATAATTTATGATTAGAGTGTCGAATCCATTAGGCAAATGTGTGATAGTTGATAAAGTATGCAAGAAATGTCTTTTAATGATTCGGGGTCATTACTTTCCGACTGACTTGATGTTGTTGCTGTTTGATGAATTTGATGTTATTTTGGGTATGGATTGGTTGACATTGCATGATGCTATAGTAAATTGGAAAAGGTTATAGAACTAAAGTGTGAAAGTGGTAAAATTTTGCGGGTTGAATCAGGCAAATCAGAGGCATTGATGTCGGCTCAAAGATATTTGAGGAAGGGTTATGAAGCTTATTTGGCATTTGTACTTAATACAAAAGAAATTGAAAAGAAAATTGAATCAGTGCCGATTGTGTGTCAGTTTGCGGATGTATTTCCAAAAGAATTGTCAGGTTTGCCTCCAGTCAGGGAAGTAGAATTTGGTATTGAGTTGATACTGGGAATAGCTCTGATCTTGATTGCTCTGTATAGAATGGCACCAGCAGAGTTGAAAGAATTAAAGTCGCAGTTGCAAGATTTGACTGACAAAGGCTTTGTGAGACCGAGTTTTTCACCTTGGGGTGCTCCCATGTTATTTGTGAAAAAGAAGGATGGTTCTATGAGATTGTGTATTGACTATCAACAATTAAACAAGGTGACAATCAAGAACAAGTACCCGTTGCCGAGAATTGATGATTTGTTTGATCAGCTGAAAGGAGCGACATGATTTTCAAAGATTGATTTGAGATCTAGGTACTACCAGCTGCGAGTAAAAGAGTCGGATGTGCCTAAAATTTCTTTTAGAACAAGGTACGGTCATTATGAATTTTTTGTTATGCCATTCGGGTTAACAAATGCTCCTGCTGTGTTTATGGATTTGATGAATCGCATATTTCCACCATATTTGGACAAATTTGTTGTGGTATTTATAGATGACATCTTAATTTATTCGAAAGATGAGACAGCGCATGCCGAGCACTTGAATATGGTTTTGCAAACTTTGAGAAATAAGCAATTATATGCCAAGTTTAATAAAAGTGAATTCTGGCTTCGGGAAGTTAGATTTTTGGGTCATATTGTTTTAGGTGATGGTATACGGGTTGATCCTATGATTGGAAACCACCGAAAAATGTAACTGAGGTTAGAAGTTTCTTAGGGCTAGTTGGGTATTATCGACAGTTTGTAAATGGATTTTCTATAATTGCTGCTCCTATGACTAGACTACTTCGAAAGGATGTTAATTTTGAGTGGACGGAAGAATGTCAACAGAGTTTTGAAGAATTGAAAAAGTTATTAACTAAAGCACCAGTGTTAGTACAACCCGAATCAGGTAAAGAATTTGTGGTGTATAGTGATGCTTCTCGAAATGGCTTAGGATGTGTACTTATGCAAGAAAGAAAAGTGGTGGCTTATGCTTCGAGGCAGCTAAAATCTCACGAAAGAAATTATCCGACTCATGATTTGGAATTGGCTGCTATAGTATTTGCTTTGAAGATTTGGCGACATTATCTGTATGGTGAAAAATGTCGAGTGTATACCTACCACAAAAGTCTTAAGTACTTGATGTCACAAAAAGACTTGAATTTGAGACAGCGAAGATGGTTGGAGTTATTGAAAGATTACGAGCTTGTTATTGATTACCATCTGGGAAAAGCGAATGTGGTTGCCAATGCTTTGAGTAGAAAGTTGTTATTTGCTTTGTGAGCTATGAATACTCAATTAAAGGTATCATATGATGGTTCAATTTTAACAGAGTTAAGAGCAAGACCGATGTTTTTACAAGAGCTTTGTGAAGCTCAGAAAAGCGATGAAGATTTGCAAGCCAAGAGAAAACAGTGTGAAGCTGATACGGGGTTAGATTTCAGAATCAGTTCTGATGGTTGCTTGATGTTTAAAAACTGGATTTGTGTACCGAAAAATGATGAGTTGATTCAAAATATTTTGCATGAAGCACATAATGGTTGTTTGGTGGTTCACCCGGGTAGTACGAAAATGTATAATGACTTGAAGAAAATGTATTGGTGGAATGGAATGAAAAGAGATATCTCCGAGTTTGTATCAAAGTGCTTAATTTGTCAACAAGTGAAAGCTGAACACCAAGTACCTTCGGGACTACTCCAGCCTATCATGGTTCCTAAATGGAAATGGGATTGGATTACTATGGATTTTGTATCAGGATTGCCATTAACCCCGGGGAAGAAAGATGCGATCTGGATAATAGTTGACAGATTGACTAAATCGGCTCATTTTATTCCGATACGTACGAATTATTCTCTTAATAAGTTGGCCGAATTGTATATCAGTGAGATTGTTAGACTTCACGGAATACCTTTGTCAATCATTTCGGAGAGATCCGAGATTTACTTCGCGGTTTTGGCAAAAATTGCAAGAGGCATTAGGTACAAAGTTAAATTTCAGCATTGCCTTTCATCCAAAAACTGATGGACAATCAGAAAGAGTGATTCAGACTCTTGAAGACATGCTCAGATGTTGTGTATTGGAATTTCAAGGTAGTTGGGAAAGATACTTACCATTGGTAGAATTTACTTATAATAATAGTTATCAGACGAGTTTGAAGATGGCACCTTATGAAGCATTGTATGGTCGTAAATGTCGGACACCATTGTATTGGACTGAACTCAAGGAAAATCAGATTTATGGAGTTGATCTAATAAAAGAAACCGAAGAAAAAGTGAAAGTGATTCGAGATTGTTTGAAAGCTGCTTCGGATAGACAAAAATCTTATGCGGATTCAAAACAAAAGGAAATTGAGTTTCAAGTTGGTGATAAGGTATTTTTAAAAGTGTCGCTCTCGTGAAAGTATTTTGGCAAAAGCACGGGGTAGAAGAGACTACATGGGAACCTGAGGAAACTATCAGAAATCAATACCCACACCTATTTACCGGTAAGATTTTCGAGGACGAAAATCCTTAAAGGAGGGGAGAGTTGTAATATCCCGAATTAGGGCCTAATCGGAATAGTGGTTTTGTGACCACAAATCCGAGATAGAAATAATTATTTTATAATTATTTTGAGGTTTATAATATGATTGCATGATTGTGTGAAAATTTCGTGACGAAATTCTATGCATAAAGTGCTTAAGTTGAAATTAGGGACTAAATCGAATAATTTGCAAAACTTGTATTCTAGAAGTTTTTAGTATGAAATTACTTTGGAATATTAATGAGGAGGTCTTAAATAGCAATTTTACCAATTTCTAAAATTTTGGACAAAAATGGGCTTGTACATGAAAATTTTCAAAGAAAGGTATTAAGGGTATTTTGGTCATTTGGTAATTAAAAGATTAAAAAAAGGAAAAAGATGGCAAAATATGTCCATCTTCTTCATTAGGACAAAAATTAAAGGGTTCTCCATAGCTAGGGTTTTTTTCAAGCTTCCAAGCTCCATAGTAAGTGATTCCAAGCCCTGTTTTTAATGTTCTTTACGTTTTTGGAGCCCCGGTAACTTGATTTAGCTTATGCTAGCAATAATTTAACCTAGGGTTCATATTTGGAAAAATACCCATAGGTGAATTTTGTGTATTTTGGTGTTTTATGATAGAATATGAGGTTTTAAGTTATGCTAGGCAACTTGTGCTACTCGGTTTTAAGTGAAAACGAGAAAAAGGGCTTAATCGGTAAAAATACCTAATAGTTATAAGTACATGTTAGAATGAGAATTTGATGTTACCATAGAAGGGGAAAATGATCAGCATGTCATAAAACATAAGAAAATGGGATGAAGTTTAATTCCCGAGCCTAGGGGCAAAAGTGTAATTTTGCAAAAGTTTAGGGGCAAAATGGTAATTTTGCCAAAGTTCATATTTGGGGCTGTTTTGATGAATATGTATTAAATAAGATTAATTTGGCATTATAGATCAAGAGAAACGAGATCCAAGTCGTGATCGAGGGAAAAACAAAGTTTACGAGGAAAAGGCTTGATTGTTAATATTTTGTATCGAGGTAAGTTCATGTGTAAATGTAGTAACATAATTGTCATTTTAAGTAATTTAATGTTATTTATGTGATATGATGATTAATATCATGAAATATCATGCTTTATGGTTATTATTGAATAATATGTAAATTATGAATTGCTACTGAGTATCAATTTCGATGTTCCGTGGAAGACGGCAAAGATGTGTAATCGAGGAAAAAGCCCATTTGAACCTTGGGAATAGATTAGAATACAAGTAACATGTCACTAGGATGGTTGGGCATCCGAACTCGTTGAGTTGAGTCCGAGTTCACTTATGGATGCAAATGTCCGAACTCGTTGAGTTGAGTCCGAGTTCGTGAGATGTAACTAGGCATCTGAGCTCGTTGAGTTGAGTCTGAGTTCACTTATTGATGCGAACACTCGAGCTCATTGAGTTGAGTCCGAGTTCGCTTATGGGCGGGTTACATGGTAGCTTGGCTACATATGTGGCACTTATGTACAAACTTTCCTTGTATTCGAATTATATTCCGATGTGTTCAACGGGTGAATCTTAAGAGAATAAGGAGAATGCCTAAAACGAAGGTGACATGTTGGTAAGTGTGGTAAATGAGAAAATTTGACAGGTATGTGCTTAAATCTTCGGGTTGAGAACTTGGTATGATGAATTCTTAGCATGATATTAAATGCAAATGTAACATGTGATACGACCACACCTCCCGAGTTGCCAGTTGCCAACATAGATCCTCTCGAGTTGCCTGTAGGACCGATTACCCACGCTCGAGCAACGAGATTCAAAGACGCAACAACAGCATTAGTTGATAGAGTTTGGGGTGAAATCGTTGCTGGACTTATCAAAAGCTTTTGGATCAGCAAGCTGAGCGACCCTGCATTCTTCTTCAAGCTCAAATCAGCTCAACTTAGCTTAAGAGCCTATTTTCTGCTTATTTACGTTTAATTTGCTGGAATAAAATCATTTAATTTGCTGTTAGTTAAATTAGTTAATTAGGTCTTAATAATTATATTGTCAAAATCTGGACTTTATAACTAGGTATAATGGTGTCCTAAAACTAGCTTAATTTATTAGCTAATTAATTTGTCGAGTTTAAGACCGGTTTTAAATGTGCTGCTCATTAAATTTGCCTAGCCGATTTTGCTATTAAATTTGTCTAAGTTCCAGCCGATTTAATACATGTCTTAACCTTGCATAATTAATTTGCCTTAGCTATTACAAGTTTTAAATGTGTCTTTAGCTTTTAGAAATTAATGTGTCTAAATAAATTAATGTGCTGAATTAATTTGTGTGTGCAGGTGCAAAGCATGGGACGGCATTTAATCAAATTAAAGTGGCTGAATTAGTTTTCCCAAAAGCCATGATGGTTCGGTCAATGCAACAATCACCATAAGCTGATGGTTACTCTCCCCAACGTGGCTACTCAATTTTCGAAGCTGGCATTCAAGATTTTCACACCAACAACCATGCGTTCACATTGAGAGGCTGTCCATTGATTTGCTTTCACACTTTATGGCCGGCCAACTACTCAAGGAGCTCATTTAAATGCTAAGGCCATTCATCTCTTCCAAGCATCAGCTTAATTAAGCTCCCAAGTTCCAATGTCAAATTTAAATATGCATTTTAGCTCCCAAAACGTGCCATTAATTCCAACTTCTAGAAATGCCGTCCAATGAGTTCTCCAAAGCCAAGAAGCTTCAAGGAAACTTCCTAAATAAATCTGTAATTTTCTAGCTTAATTAGGAAGAAAACAAAAGGCTATTTAGCTACCTAAAGTGGCTATTCGGCTAGCCTTTGCAACAGCTATAAATAGTTTGTTTATTTCTTGTAAATGGACTTTTGGCCAATTTTTATAGAATCGAATTTTTGTTCTTGTAAGAACTTCTTCTGTAAGTCTCGTTTAAGATTTTCGTTGGCTTATCTACCTAGTAGTGGCGTCAACCTCTTTCTTTACGAAACCGAACTTATCACTAGTTTTAGTGTGGTGTTCAAAAACCCTTTATACCGAGGTTCCTATCTGTCTAGATAGTGGGTCGAGGTCTATTTCGATTCAACCATCCCTTCTTAAGAACTCATAAGTTTCGGGTCGGTATTGGCTAATATCGGTTCAGCTTGTTCTTAGGACCACCATTCCCATATTTCATTCCTTTTTTTTTCGAACTAAAACCAAAATTACCAATATTCGAATTTCCTTTCCTTACCCAAACCTAAGATTACTTATCCATCCTTAAACCCAACTTACATAACTAACTTAACTTCAATCCGAATTAACTATCCCTTCTATTTCTGACGAAGCTTTCTCGAAGACGATCGGGCAATCTGCATACGACTCAACTCAAGTCGAGGCGAGCTCGTATCATTTGGTAACAGAGCTACTAAAACGAGAAGTTTAGATGCTTGAAGCGGAGCATTCCCGAGGTAGGATCTGAAAAAAAAGTATAGAAATTTTTTTTCGTATACCGAAGTTTTCCCATTTTGATTAGTTTGTTGCTGTTACTACAAAAACAAAAATCTACGCAGCCGAAGAAAAAAATCGCGTACAGAAGTGTTTTTATTGTATTTAGTTTATCGATATAGTACAAAAAAAAGTTATACAAGTTAAAAAAAATTTGAACAAAAAAAAGAAGAGGAAAAAAAAGTGTTTTATGCAATTTGTTTGCTATTTGAACGTCAAGCCTTGATTTGATATAGTTTCCCGATCCAGCTTCTGTTCTAAACCCCCTAATCATATGCACGCCGCACGCCACACTTCCTTACCCAATTTCCTGTTCTTTCAGCCAACCTTAAACCTATACGCATCTCCATTGTTACCCTTTTTAAACTGACTCACAAAATAGAAGATCAAGCTTAGTAAATCCTTTACGAGGTTATAAGAGAAGAAAGGAGTGGAAAAAGGCACGAGTGAGTGAGCACATTCGAGAGGAGGTAAAAGCCAAACGAGCGTAAACATGAGTGTGAGTGCCAACATTCTTTCTTTTTGAGAGATCTTGTGAGGTTTGTAGTGAGGTTACAATATGTCGCGAAGTCTGGAACGTAACATGAATGAAGGACTACCAAGATAACCTTTAAGGAACGTGGCTTCCGGAGGCGGAGGAGTCCCTGATCTAGGCCATCAAGCACTCCTAAGGGAAATCCAACATATGTTCCGCAACGAACTCGAGCCCATAAATGAGAGACTAGACCGAGTCGAAGAGAGGGGGCGACGAGAAAGAACGCCTCAAGGCCCTAGACGTGATAGAGGATGAGCAAGGCCAGTTGAAGACGAGATGTATGACCCAAGTGATTTAGAAAGTGACCAAGGTTCAAACCAAAGTGAGCGACGCCGAGGTTAGCAGAACTGGAGTCAAAGGGATCGAGGCCGAGTAGATGATGATTTGAAGAACATTAAGCTCTCCATACCGCCCTTCCAAGGCAAGTCTGATCTGGAGGCGTATTTGGAGTGGGAAAAGAAAATAGAATTGGTGTTTGACTGACATAACTACTCGGAGGCCAAGAAAGTCAAGTTGGTGGCCATCGAATTCTCAGACTACGCCATGGTGTGGTGGGACCAATTAACAACAGGTCGAAGATGAAATGGAGAGAGACCAATCTCAACATGGCAAGAGATGAAGATCGCGAGGCAACCATGGCTAGGTTCTTAGCCGGGCTAAATTGAGAGATTGCTAATGTGGTGGAGCTTCAACACTATGTCGAGGTGACCGACATGGTTCATGTTGCGATTAAAGTTGAAAAACAACTCAAGAAGAAAAGCTCTGTTTGGGCCTATGCCAACCCTGCAAATAACTCAAAGTGGGGGCAAGGTACGAGCAAAAAGGACTTCCCTAATCGTCCGAAGGAACAAAACCATCCTGCAAAGTTCAATAAACCCGTTGGTGAATCAAGCAAAGGCAAAGAAGTTGCCAATCCAAATCACACGAGGGACATCAAGTGCTTTAAATGCTTGAGGCGAGGGCACATCTCTAGTCAATGCCCTAACCGAAGAATGATGGTGATGAGCGCCGGCGGAGAAATCGAGTCAGAAGACGAGAAAGAAGAAGAATCTGACACCCCTATCAGTGATGAAGAAGGCGATCTTGAATATGCCGTCGAAGGTGAAATCCTTGTAATCAAACGTAGCCTAAGTGTACAAAGCGCGGAGAATGAACAACAACGCGAGAATATCTTCCATACGCGTTGCCTTATGCAAGGCAAGGTGTGTAGCCTTATTGTGGATGGCGGGAGTTGTACAAACGTCGCTAGTACGTTAATGGTGGAGAAACTCGGCTTGGCCACAACGAAGCACCCTTGTCCGTATAAGCTTCAATGGCTTAATGATGGTGGGGAATTGAAGGTGACAAAACAAGTATTGGTGCCATTTTCCATCAGAAAATACAACGATGAAGTTCTCTGCGACGTGGTTCCCATGCATGCCGGGCACCTTTTGTTAGGCCGTCCATGGCAATTTGATCGAAAGGTGGTACATGATGGCTACACCAATCGATACACCTTCAAGCATTTAGGCAAGAACATCACTTTAGCACCTTTGACACCGAGACAAGTATACGATGATCAAGTGAAGCTACGTGATTCAATTGAAAAATTTAAAGAGATTGAAAAAAAGGAAAGAGTGAAAAGGTGTGTGACAAAGTGAGTGAAAAGAAACAAGGGAAGCAAGTTATAAAACTGAGAGAAAAGAATAAGGAACGAGAAAAACAAAAGAGTGAAGAAAAAATGAGTGCAAAAATGAGTGTTTATGCGAAAGGGAGCGACATTCGAAAATCCTTTATGTTGAGGCAGCCTATACTTGTACTCATGTACAAGGAATCATATTTGAATACTAATGAATTAGATGATGCTTTACCTTCTTCTATTGTCTCTCTTTTGTAGGAATTCGAAAATGTATTTCCCGACGAAGTTCCGAGTGGCTTACCACCTATTCGGGGAATAGAACATCAAATCGACTTCATTCTTGGCGCGTCTATACCAAACCGACCGGCTTATCGTAGTAATCCCGAGGAGACCAAGGAGCTACAAATACAAGTGAATGAACTCCTTGAAAAGGGATTCATCTGCAAGAGCCTTAGTCCATGCGCTGTTCCTGTTTTGTTGGTGCCGAAAAAGGATGGGACGTGGCGCATGTGCATTGACTATCGCGCCGTGAACAAAATCATGATTAAGTATCGTCATCCAATACCGCACCTAGATGATATGCTCGACGAACTAAGTGGTGCTCAGTTGTTCTCCAAAATTGACCTCAAAAACAGTTACCATCAAATACGGATGCGCGAGGGAGATGAGTGGAAAACAACATTTATGATGTGATCCGGCCCGGGTACATGAGTTGAATTCACGTAGTTGCCCGATCGTAGTTCGAGAGAGTCATTCGTACCTCAGATTTTTGTAATAGTAGTAAAAGGATTAGAATAGGATAGCGGAAGGTTTCAAGAAGGGTAAGTTTAGTATAGGTTCGGTTAAGGGTAGCAAAGATGGATGAAGGATAGAAGGCTCGGTTTTGGTTAACAAGAAAAAAAAATATAAAAGATGGAAATGGAAATCGAACTCAACGTCAGGAATGATTCAACACTAAGAAGTGTCACCTCGATTCCTATATTGTTAAGGTGAAAAATATGGATAGATGGATAGGTGAACGCCACACCAAGATTGGTGATAAGTTCAAAACAAGACGATTGACGCCACTAGCACAAGCCAGATAAGTCGTTCGAAACTTGTACGAGATATGAGAGGAAGCAACCTCACAAGAACAATGTTCATTAACAAATTTGGCAAAAGTTTTTTTACAAATGAAATCAACAAACTATTTATACTAGTTTCTTATGCTAGCCGAATAGTCCATTCATGAACTTAACGATTAAGTAATGTACCTAATTAAGACATGAACTTTCTAGAAAAATGACCAATGGTGTCCTTATCCATGTTCGGCCGAATGGGAGGTGAGTGGATAGCTTCATGAATATGCATTGATGTACTTGGATAAATGATCTTCATACATGCATGGCTAGATTCAGCTAACTCCTTTAATGGAGCCTTGAATTCATGTTGTTTCACCATGAGTGGCTTAATTAAATAAGGCTTCATGAAGAGTCAAACTTGGTGTGAACAAGGAGCTTGAGTAGACACTTGCGTGTGAACGTCCAACCGAAGGGTCATCATGGTGTGAACATAATATGTGGACACATGATCAATACATGAACCGTCCAATGCATGTTCCATCATTAATTTGATTCATGAATCTTCAAATACATGAATGTCCATCATGAACATGCATGTGCCTCTTGATTGCCGTCCATTGAACCTTCCTATGCATGCACCTTGCATTAAATGTCATGAATGAATCTTCCAAATTCGGCTAACCTACAAAATTAAATAACATAATTAAATAACACACAACTATTCATATAATTATAATTTAAAATAATAACTAAATAACTTAATGACACTAACTAAATTTGGACACAATAATTATAAGTCAACTTATCATAATAAATTCGGCTAGCTCAAATAGTCAAAAACACTTAGTGAGCTAAATTGAGCTAGGGAATTCGGCATGAGCTGTAGGAAACTTAGTTATAAGCTAGATTAAAACTTAGTTTATTGAAATGAAAAAGGAATGAGCTGAAACGAGCTAAATTCGAGCTCAAACGAGCTAAAATGAGCTCAAGTGAGCTGAATGGCGCATGGGGGAGCTGGAGAGGAGCTGAGATCGGATTGCAAAATGGTGCATGGAGTCTTCAAGGAGTTGTCCTTAGCTCCTCCAACGTCATGGACCTTGTTATCATCCCAAATGCGCAACACAAAGGCTGATATAGCATCTTGAAGTTGCTTGGTTCGAGCTCGAGTCAGGGGGCCTTTTGGCAGCTCAATGGATTCTTGGTGTGCATTCGAGGATGCCCCGGGTGTGCTCACATCAATTTAAAACTAAACACGGTTTGTACGAGTGGTTGGTAATGCCATTCGGTCTTACTAACGCTCCTAGTACCTTTATGCATTTAATGAACCATGTCCGACGAGCTTTCATTGGTAAATTTTCTGTGGTTTACTTTGATGATATTCTTGTTTATAGTAGATCCTTAGATGATCACTTGAAGCATTTATGAGCTGTTCTTGATGTGTTGCAAAAGGAAACTTTATATGCCAATCTTAAGAAATGCACATTTTGTCCTGACCAAGTTGTTTTCCTAGGATTTGTTGTCAGCTCGCAAGGACTTCAAGTTGACCAAGAAAAGGTGAAAGCCATCCAAGAGTGGCCTAGGCTGACCAGCATAAGCCAAGTGCAAAGTTTCCATGGCTTGGCGAGTTTCTACCGTCGGTTCATCCCAAATTTCAGCACATTGGCCGCACCTCTCACGAACGTGATCAAAAATAATTCTGCTTTCTATTGGAGCGAGGAGCAAGAAAAATCTTTCATTTCACTAATGCTCCATTACTCATATTACTTAATTTTAATAAAACATTTGAAATTGAGTGTGATGCCTCAGGTATCGAGATTGGTACTGTGTTGACCGAAGAAGGGAAGCCCGTGGCGTATTTTAGTGAAAAGCTAAGTGGCGCACCATTAAATTATCCTACATATGGTAAGGAAATGTACGCTTTGATCCGGGCATTGGAAACGTGGCAACATTATTTGTGGCTGAAGGAGTTTGTCATCCATTCGGACCATGAATCGCTCAAGCACATCAAAGGCCAACACAAGCTCAACAAAAGGCACACAAAGTGGGTAGAATTTCTTGAATCCTTTCCTTATGTTATACGGTACAAAAAAGGTAAGGAAAATATTGTGGCCAATGCACTATCTCGTCGATATACCTTGTTAAATCATTTGTATTCAAAACTGCTTGGGTTTGCATTTTTGAAAGATTTGTATAACTCTGATGCAGATTTTGGGGATGTATACAAATTGTGTGAACATGTTGCTGTTGATAAGTTTTTCAGGTTCGATGGCTTCCTTTTTTGAGAAGGTAAGCTCTGTATTCCACAAAGCTCCGTGCAAGAGTTGCTAGTACTCGAGGCACATGGTGGTGGTCTCATGGGCCATTTTGGCATTGCAAAGACCTTGGCAATGCTACAAAAACACTTCTTTTGGCCACGGATGAAACGGGATGTCGAGAAAATATGTTGTGATGCTTGGTTTTTAAGAAGGCAAAATCAAAGGTTAACCCACATGGGCTGTACTTACCTTTGCCTATTCCCGAAGGGCCTTGGGTTGATCTTTCAATGGATTTTATCTTAGGTCTACAGCGAACTCGAACCGGAAAAGATTCCATTTTTGTTGTAGTAGATCGATTTTCAAAAATGTCACATTTTATTGCTTGTTCGAAAACTGATGATGCTGTTAATATTGCTAACCTTTTCTTTAAAGAAGTTGTCAGTGTAACGCCCCCACGCCCGAGACCGTCACTGGAGTCGAGTATGAGGTGTTACTAAACTTAATTTAACATTTTAAGAACTTTAGATTATTTGTTTCTACATTCACAGCTTTTTAGCTACTTGCGTTACAGTCATAAGAAAAATCATATCTCGAGTTACGAAACTCAAAATCAAGATCCGTAAATTTTTCCTGAATCTACACTCATATGCCTATCTACTAATTTTATTCTAGAATTTTTGGTTGGGCCAATTAGTACAGTTTATTAGTTAAAGTTACCCCTATTTCAGGGCTTGACTGGTCTGACCTCTGTTTACTACGAACCACTTTTCTCTCTGTATAAAATTTATATGAATATGAGGTTTATTTCTCCTGAAACTAGACTCAAAAAGGATTCTGATAATATAAAATAAGCCACCTAATTATATCTGTACAATTTATGGTGAATTTATAAAGTTGGAACAGGGGATTCAGAAACTGCTCTGACCCTGTTTCACTAAAATTCAAATATCTTCTAACATATAATTCTTTTACCAGTTTAGTTTGTTTCATGTGAAACTAGACATAATAAGCTTCAATTTTATATTTAATCCATCACCAAATTAAATTTCTATGATTTTTAGTAAATTTTCAAACTCACGTCAGTGTTGCTGTAATATTCTGTTTATGGCAAATTTCATTCTTTTTATGAATTTTCATGAACTAGGTAACTTATTAACTTTCCATAACATCAAACATATTCTAAACTAACCATTTCCATAATTTATCATTATCAAGCACTTTCTCAACCATTTCATCACCATACCATAAGATCATTTACACAAAATAAGTATTTTGCTATACATGCCATACTTGAATTTACAAGCCATTTTACGAAAAGTTCTTAGGATAGTGTGGTGATCCTCCGACCAATCCCGACTCCTGAGCTGGCTTGTCCAAAGCTACAATGAGTAAAAAAAAAGAGGGGGTAAGCATAAATGCTTAGTAAGTTCATATGCAAATAATAAGTAACATAACAAAGCAATCATACCAAACAACATTAGCATGGTATCACCAAAACATAAATCTCATTTCTAATCATCTTTCATCATTTTACTACCTTATCGTTATTGTATCAATACTCAACCCGAGGGTTAAGTACATACCTGTCCGAAGTATCCATTTCACATCACTTACCAATACGTCTCTTTTCATCTCAAGTATTCCTTCATTTGAGTAGAACTTTACCCGTTGAACTCATCAGAATATAATTCGGATACGTAGGAAGTTTGCACATAAGTGCCACATATGTAGCCAAGCTACCATGTAACCCGCCCATAAGCGAACTCGGACTCAACTCAACGAGCTCGGGCGTTCGCATCCATAATGAACTCGGACTCAACTCAACGAGTTCGGATGCCTAGTTACATCTCACGAACTCGGACTCAATTCAACGAGTTCGAACATTCGCATCCATAAGTGAACTCGGACTCAACTCAACGAGTTCGGATGCTCAACCATCCTAGTGACATGTCACTTGTATCCTAATCTATTCCTAAGGTTCAAACGGGATTTTCCTCGAACACATATCCTTGTCGTCTTTCGTAGAATGCCGGAACCAATACTCGGTAACAATTATGTTTAACAAGTAATTCACATAATTTGCATTTTATTTGAAATTAACCACAAAGCATATATTTCATGATAAAAATCAGCATATCACATAATTGACATCAATGACTTAAAAATAACAATTATGCTACATTATTTACACATGAACTTACCTTGGTACCAAAATACAAAGGTTTTGCAATTTAATCCACAATCTTTTCTTTTCCTCGATTGGGGTCGTTTCCACGTCTTTCTTGATCTAAAATAACACATTTAGCTTATTTAATACTCACATTATCAAATTAATCCTTAATTCAAATTTTGGCAAAATTACAATTTTACCCCTAAACTTTTGCATATTTACATTTTTGCCCCTAGGCTCGGGATTAAACTTTATTCCTTATTCTTATGTTTTACAACATGCTGATCACTTTTCCCTTCTATGGCAACATCAAATTCTCACTCTAACATGTACTTGTGACTATTAGGTATTTTTACCGATTAAGCCCTTTTACTCGTTTTTGCTTAAAATCGAGTAGTACAAGTTGTCTAACATAATTTAAAACATCATATTCTATCATAAAACATCAAAATACACAAATTTCACCTATGGGTATTTTTCCAAATATAAACCCTAGGTTAAATTATTGCTAACATAAGCTTTATCGAGTTATCAGGATTTCAAAAACATAAAAATCATTAAAAACGGGGCTTGGAATCACTTACTATGAAGCTTGAAAGTTGAAGAAACCCTAGCTATGGAGACATGGAGCATTCGGCCTAATGGGGAAGATGACTATTTTGTGTCATTTTTCCCATTTTATTTCATTAATTATCCAAATGACCAAAATGCCCTTAATGCCTTTCTTTGAAAATTTTCATGTACAAGCCCATTTTTGTCCAAAATTTTTGAAATTGGTCAAATTGCTATTTAAGACCTCCTAATTAATATTTCAAAGCAATTTCATACTAAAAACTTCTAGAATGCAAGTTTTGCAACTTATTCGATTTAGCCCCTAACTTCAAATTAAGCATTTTATGCATGGAATTTCTTCACAAAATTTTCACACAATCATGCAATCATATCATAAACCTCAAAATAATTATAAAATAATTATTTCTATCTCGGATTTGTGGTCACGAAACCACTATTCCGATTAGGCCCTAATTCGGGATATTACAGTCAGGTTGCATGGAATTCCGAAGATGATAGTGTCCGACCGTGATGCAAAATTTCTTAGCCATTTCTGGAGGACACTTTGGAGCAAGCTAGGCACGAAGCTCTTATTCTCTACGACATGTCATCCTCAAACGGATGGACAAACCGAGGTGGTGAACCGTGTAATATCCACTCTACTACGGGCCATCGTCCGCAAAAATCTCAAATCGTGGGAGGAATGCCTGCCTCATATAGAGTTTGCTTATAACCGAACCGTTCACTTTGCTACTAAATTCTCTCCATTTGAAATAGTTTATGGTTTTAATCCTTTATCTCCTCTTGATTTAATTCCATTACCTAACGATCAAATTGTTAATGTAGATGCCAAGAAGAAAGCGGACTATGTGAAACAATTGCATCAAAAGGTCAAAGCTAATATCGAGGCTAGGACGGAGCAATATGTGCGCAAGGCCAACAAAGGGCGAAAATAAGTCATATTTGAACCCGGAGATTGGGTGTGGGTTCATATGCGAAAGGAAAGATTTCCGGCTCAGCGAAAGTCAAAGTTGTTACTGAGAGGAGATGGGCCGTTTCAAGTTTTGGAACGAATAAACGATAATTCTTATAAACTTGATCTCCCAGGTGAGTACAATGTAAGTGCTACCTTTAATGTAGCTGATCTTTCTTTTTATGATATAGGTGACGATTTGGGGGCAAATCGCTTCGAAGAGAGGGGGAATGATACGACCACACCTCCCGAGTTGCCAGTTGCCAATGTAGATCCTCTTGAGTTGCCTGTAGGACCGATTACCCGAGCTCGAGTAACGAGATTCAAAGACGCAACAACAACATTAGTTGATAGAGTTTGGGGTGAAACCGTTGTTGGACTTATCGAAAGCTTTTGGATCAGCAAGCCGAGCGGCCCATGCATTCTTCTTCAAGCTCAAATCAGCTCAACTTAGCTTAAGAGCCTATTTTCTGCTTATTTACGTTTAATTTGCTGGAATAAAATCATTTAATTTGCTGTTAGTTAAATTAGTTAATTAGGTTTTAATAATTATTTTGTCAAAATCTGGACTTTATAACTAGGTATAATGGTGTCCTAAAACTAGCTTAATTTATTAGCTAATTAATTTGTCAAGTTTAAGACCGGTTTTAAATGTGCTGCTCATTAAATTTGCCTAGCCGATTTTGCTATTAAATTTGTCTAAGTTCCAGCCAATTTAATACATGTCTTAACCTTGCATAATTAATTTGCCTTAGCTATTACAAGTTTTAAATGTGTCTTTAGCACCGAAATTAATGTGTCTAAATAAATTAATGTGCTGAATTAATTTGTGTGTGCAAGTGCAAAGCATGGGACGGCATTTAATCAAATTAAAGTGGCTGAATTAGTTTTTCCAAAAGCCATGATGGTTCGATCAATGCAACAATCACCATAAGCTGATGGTTTGATGTGATCTGGCCCGGGTAGACGAGTCGAATTCACGTAGTTGCCCGATCGTAGTTCGAGAGAGTCGTTCGTACCTCGAATTTTAGAAATAGAAGTGAATGGATAGGTTTGGATAGCGGAAGGTTTCCAAAAGTTATGCAAAAGGGTAGTGATAGGTTCGGCTAAGGAAAACAAGAAAGGATGTTGGATAGATGGGGGATGGAAAAACGATCTTAACGTCAGGAATGATTCAACACTAAAAAGTGTCACCCCGATTCCTATATTGTTAAGGTGAAAAGATGGATAGAAGGATAGGTGAACGCCACACCAAGGTTGGTGATAAGTTCAAAACAAGTCGGTTGACGCCACTAGCACAAGCTAGATAAGTCTTCGAAACTTGTACGAGATATGAGAGGAAGCAACCTCACAAGAACAAAGTTCATTAACAAATTTGGCAAAAGTCCTTTACAAATGAAATCAGCAAACTATTTATACTAGTTTCTTAGGGTAACCGAATAGACAATTCATGAACTTAACTATTAAGCAATGAACCTAATTTAAGACATGAATATTCTAGAAAAATGACCATTGATGTCCTTTGTCCATGTTCGGCCGAATGGGGAGGTGAGTGGGCAGCTTCATGTATGAGCAAGCTTTGGAAGCCAAGGGAATGGTCTAGGTTCGGCCATAGGATGCATGAAACTCCCAAAGGGTGTCTCTTGGCCGAATAGGTGCTTAGGAAACTCCAAGGGTCCTCCCACATGCATTGGTTGTACATGGAACTTGGAAGGGGGCTTGAACCTAGCCATACATGCACTTGCATTAATGACCCTCCATTCATGCATGTGTGCCGTCCAAGGGAGATGCACCTTTCAATATGCATTAACCTTCCATGTACATGAATGTATGTCCTCCAAACATTGAACCGAACCATTCATGAATCTTCCCGTTCAATGAACATTCCCGTTCATGCACCTTGCATTAAATGCCATGAATGTATCTTCCAAATTCGGCTAACCTACAAAATTAAATAACAAAATTAAATAACACACAACTATTCATATAATTATAAATTAAATTAATAACTAAATAACTTAATAACACTAACTAAATTTGAACACAATAATTATAAGTCAACTTATAATAAATTCGGCTAGCTCAAATAGTCAAAAACACTTAGTGAGCTAAAATGAGCTAGGGAATTCAGCATGAGCTATAGCAAACTTAGTTATAAGCTAGATTAAAACTTAATTTATTGAAATGAAAAAGGAATGAGCTGAATCGAGCTAAGTTCGAGCTCAAACGAGCTAAAACGAGCTCAAGTGAGCTGATGTGAGCTGAATGGCGCATGGGGGAGCTGGAGAGGAGCTGAGATCAGATTGCAATATGGTGCATGGAGTCATCAAGGAGTTGTTCTTAGCTCCTTCAACGTTAGGGAGCTGGTTATCATCCCAAATGTGTGTCACAAGGGCCGATATAGTATCTTGAAGTTGCTTGGTTCGAGCTCGGGTCATGGGACCTTTTGGCAGCTCAATGGATACTTGGTGTGCAGTCGAGGATGCCCCGGGTGTGCTCACATCATGGTTACTCTCCCCAACGTGGCTACTCAATTTTCGAAGCTGGCATTCAAGATTTTCACACCATCAACCATGCGTTCACATTGAGAGGCTGTCCATTGATTTGCTTTCACACTTTATGGCCGGCCAACTACTCAAGGAGCTCATTTAAATGCTAAGGCCATTCATCTCTTCCAAGCATCAGCTTAATTAAGCTCCCAAGTTCCAATGCCGAATTTAAATATGCATTTCAGCTCCCAAAACATGCCATTAATTCCAGCTTCTAGAAATATCGTCCAATGAGTTCTCTAAAGCCAAGAAGCTTCAAGGAAACTTCCTAAATAAATCTAGAATTTTCTAGCTTAATTAGGAAGAAAACAAAAGGCTATTTAGCTAACTAAAGTGGCTATTCGGCTAGCCTTTGCAACAGCTATAAATAATTTGTTTATTTCTTGTAAATGGACTTTTGGCCAAATTTTATAGAACCGAATTTTTGTTCTTGTAAGAACTTCTTCTCTAAGTCTCGTTTAAGATTTCCGTTGGCTTATCTACCTAGTAGTGCCGTCAACCTCTTTCTTTACGAAACCAAACTTATCACTAGTTTTAGTGTGGCGTTCAAAAACCCTTTATACCGAGGTTCCTATCTGTCTAGATAGTGGGTTGAGGTCTATTTCGATTCAACCATCTCTTCTTAAGAACTCATAAGTTTCGGGTCGATATTGGCTAATATCGGTTCAGCTTGTTCTTAGGACCACCATTCCCATATTTCATTCCTTTTTTTTCGAACTAAAACCAAAATTACCAATATTCAAATTTCCTTTCCTTACCCAAACCTAAGATTACTTATCCATCCTTGAACCCAACTTACATAACCAACTTAACTTCAATCCAAATTAACTATCCCTTCTATTTCTGACGAAGCTTTCTCGAAGATGATCGGGCAATCTACATACGACTCAACTCAAGTCGAAGCGAGCTCGTATCAACATGAATGTCTTGGTGTTGTTTATGCAAATGATGTTTTTATGTGGAATTGCATGATTATGTTACTTACTATTTGCATGTGAACTTACTAAGCATTTATGCTTACTCCTTCATTTTTCTTCATTGTAGTTTTGACAAACTGTTTTGAGAATCGGGATAGGTCGAAGACTCGTTCACACTATCCGAAGGCCTAAATTGGTAAAATGGCTTGTATATTTTGAATGTGGCATGTATGGCAAAATACTCACTTTGTGTAAATAATCTTATGATATGGTTATGGTTTGGTAAGAAAAGGTTTAGAAATGATTAGCCATTGGAATGACCAATCTAGATCATATTTGATGTCATGTATGTTTAATGTGTTACTTAGTCCATGGAAAACCATAAAATGGTGAAATAAAACAGAATCACATAGCAGCAATGATGTTAATTGGAAAAATCACTAAAAATAGTAGAAATAGAATTAGATGATGAATAAAATATGTAATTGAATCCTAATAAATCTATTATCATGTGGAAGAAACAAAATAGGTAAAAGAGTTGTATTTTATAAGATATTTAAATTTTTGTTAAACAGGGCCAGAGCAATTTTTAGATCCCCTGTTTTGACTTTGGAAATTCACCTTAAATTGTATAAAAATAATTAGAAGTCATTCTTTATATGTACAGATTCCTTATAGAGTCTAGTTTTAATAGAAAGAAACGACATTGTCATTGAAACTCTGTACAGGGAGATATCTGATTTGTAATACACAGAGGTCAGAGCAGTCGTACCCTGAAATAGGGGAGACTTTAACTAATAAACTGTACTAATTGGCCCAACCAAAAATTCTAGAAAAAAATTAGTAAATATTTATATAAGTCTAGTTTCAGGGAAAATTTACGAAATTAGATTTCAAGTTTCGAAACTCGAGATATGAATTTTTAAGTGATTGTGACATAGTTAGCCAGCTTGTCTGGAAATTTTAAAAATAAATTGTTTAAGCTGTTTAATTAATGAAATTAAGTTTAGTAACACCTCGTGCTCAACTCCAGCGATAGTCTCGGGTACGGGGGGTTACAACAAGAACGTCAAAATCGTGGAAAACAAGGTCGAGATCATCTTGATGACAATCTCAAAAACATTACGATGTCAATTCTGTCGTTTCAAGGCAAAAATGACCCGGAGGCGTACCTGGAGTGGGAAAAGAAAGTCGAACTCATCTTTGAGTGTCACAACTACTCAGAGATTAAAAATTTTAAACTTACCGTTATCGAGTTTTTGGATTACCCCCTTGTATGGTGGGATCAGCTAGTGACTAGCTGACGGAGAAATGGTGAAAGGCCTATCTCTACTTGGGCCGAAATGAAGGCTATCATGCAGAAGCGCTTTGTTCCCTCCTACTATCACAGGGTTTTTCTATCAATGGCTACAAAATCTCACTCAAGGAAACCGAAGCGTCGAAGATTATTATAAGGAGATGGAGATCGCTATGATAAGAGCCGACGTGGAGGAAGACCAAGAAGCGACGATGGCAAAATTTTTAGCCGGTTTGAGTGGAGATATAGCTCATGTGGTGGAACTTCAACACTACGTTGAAGTAATGGATATGGTTCACATGGTGATAAAGGTTGAAAAGCAATTAAAGTGAAAAAGTGTCAACCGGACCTATCCAATGTCTTCTACCAACAAATGGATTTAAGGAACGAGCAAAGCTGATACGAACCACCTCGGGGAGAGTCGAGTCGTATGTAGATTGCCCGATTGTCTACGAGAAGTTACGTTAGAATTAGTTAAGTTGAAGGAACGGTTGAAGTAGAAAGAGGGGTATGAACAGAATGGTAGGAATGAAAGGGTAGGAACAAAGGAATATGAACAAATTGGTTGGTTTTGGTATGTTTTGGGTAAGAAAGAAATGGGATCGAACAAAGAAGGCAAACAAGAACCAATACCAATTTGGTATCGACCCGTTGTTTATAGGCTCTTTTAGTTCGGTTTGGGTTTGGTAAAGGAAAACCTCGACCCACTATCTAACAAGATAGGAATCTCGGTATGTTTGAATGCCACACTACGAGTAGTGATAAGTTCGAAATCGACAAAGAACACGATTGACACAACTAGAACACTAGGAACGCCAAACGAATCTTTGAACAAAATATAAGAAAAGTTTGCCTCACAATTTCGGCAGCATAACATTAACAAAAGTTTTAAAAGTCCTTTTACATAGAAATTGAACAAGTATTTATAGGCCTAATAGTCTAGGTAGCCGATTGGCCTTTCATACTTACACATTAATTAAAAAAAATTCTAGAAAAAATGACCCTTAATGTGCATGTCTAGATTCGGCTATGGTAGTAGGAAATGAATGAACCTTCATGCTTAAGAAAACACAAAGTGAATGCATGATGTCGAATGGTCACTTGTGAGGTTCGGCCAACCTTGTTAAATGAAGCAATGTTTGGCCAAAAAGTATGAATTAATTATGGACACTCCAAGGGCCATCATGTGTGTGAAAACTGAATGTTGAAGAGCCTTCTAGTATGAACAAAGTGAACCGAATAGTCTTGCCATGTGAACATAGGTGTGAACGAATTAAGGAGAGTCATGGGGAAGCTAATCGGCCAAGCTATCTTCATGCATGTGCGAGTGTCCTTTGGCCGAATGGTCACCTTGAGAAATGAAGAGATAGCACAGCATACATCAATGGAAACATTCATGAACCTTGAAGACATTGAATATGGTCATGCATGTACTTAGCCGAACATGCACCTAAGAGATTCAAGTCCCCCAACTGTCCATGCACCTTTCAACATTCATGCTTTCTTTTAATCTCCATATGCCCATTGTGTTCCTATAAGAAATGTGAAAAGAATTAATTCAACTAATGTGAACACAAACATCAACATTAAATTCGGTTATGACAAATTTAATCATCATCAATAAACACTTTTAAGACATACTTAATTATAACTAATGTGAACTAAATTTAATATGTAGGATATTAATTAACTAATTATTGAACTTATTAAATAAAAAGTCAATAGTAGGCAAATGAATTCAAAGAGAACTCCACGAGCTGATGTTTAATTCAAGAGCTAAACCCGAGCTGGGCTTAAACTCGTGAGCTAATAATGAGCTGGTCCCGAGCTGTGGAACTGAAAATGAGCTAAATCTGAGTTAATGAGCTGGTGTGGAGCTATATGGGAGCTAACTTGAGCTGAAGGTGAGCTCAGTGAGCTGAACTGAACTTGTAGAAGAGTTCGGCATGGATTCCCAAAATTGCCACCAGCTAGTTCGGTAGGTCTAGTATTGACATCATCCCACATTTGCTGAACTAAAGCTATGACAGCTTCTTTAAATTGTTTTGCACGAGCCCTTGTGATCAACCCTTGAGGTAGCACCATCGGATCTCGACTTGGACTTGACTTATGGGAAACCGTAATCGTATCAAAAGCTCCTATTCGGCCTAAGGAACCATCCATTGCTGCTAAGCCCAATCAACCAAGCGGTGACACTAATAAGGGTAGATATGGGCCCATTCCTAATAGAGCTCGTGACATAAAATGTTTTAAGTGTCAAGGCCGAGGCCACATTGCTAGCCAATGCCCTAACTGTCGAGTGATGGTGGTACGGCCAAATGGAAAGATTGAGTCCGAAGATGAACAAGAGAACTGATGTGATCCGGCCCAGGTAGATGAGTCGAATTCACGTAGTTGCCCGATCGTAGTTCGAGAGAGCCGTTCGTGCCTCGAATTTTTGTAATAGTAGTAAAAGAATTAGAATAGGATAGCGGAAGGTTTCAAGAAGGGTAAGTTTAGTATAGGTTTGGTTAAGGGTAGCAAAGATGGATGAAGGATTGAAGGCTCGGTTTGGGTTAACAAGAAAAAAAAGAATTTAAAAGATGGAAATGGAAAACGAACTCAACGTCAGGAATGATTCAACACTAAGAAGTGTCACCCCGATTCCTATATTGTTAAGGTGAAAAATATGGATAGATGGATAGGTGAACGCCACACCAAGATTGGTGATAAGTTCAAAACAAGACGATTGACGCCACTAGCATAAGCCAGATAAGTCGTTCGAAACTTGTACGAGATATGAGAGGAAGCAACCTCACAAGAACAATGTTCATTAACAAATTTGGCAAAAGTTTTTTTACAAATGAAATCAACAAACTATTTATACTAGTTTCTGATGCTAGCCGAATAGTCCATTCATGAACTTAACAATTAAGTAATGTACCTAATTAAGACATGAAACTTTCTAGAAAAAATGACCAATGGTATCCTTGTCCATGTTCGGCCGAATGGGAGGTGAGTGGGCAGCTTCATGTATGAGCAAGCTTTGGAAGCCAATGGGATTGTCTAGGTTCGGCCATGGGATGCATGAAACTCTCAAGGGGTGTCTCTTGGCCGAATAGGTGCTTAGTAAACTCCAAGGGTCCTTCTACATGCATCAGTTGTACATGGAACTTAGAAGGGAGCTTGAATTTGGACATACATGAACTTGCATTAAATGCCATGCATACATGCATGTGTGCCGTCCAAGGGAGATGCACCTTTCAATATGCATTAACCTTCCATGTACATGAATGTATGTCCTCCAAACATTGAACCGAACCATGCATGAATCTTCCCGTTCAATGAACATTCCCGTTCATGCACCTTGCATTAAATGCCATGAATGTATCTTCCAAATTCGGCTAACCTACAAAATTAAATAACAAAATTAAATAACACACAACTATTCATATAATTATAAATTAAAATAATAACTAAATAACTTAATAACACTAACTAAATTTGGACACAATAATTATAAGTCAACCTATAATAAATTCGGCTAGCTCAAATAGTCAAAAACACCTAGTGAGCTAAATTGAGCTAGGGAATTTGGCATGAGCTGTAACAAACTTAGTTATAAGCTAGATTAAAACTTAATTTATTGAAATGAAAAAGGAATGAGCTGAATCGAGCTAAGTTCAAGCTCAAACAAGCTAAAACGAGCTCAAGTGAGCTGATGTGAGCTAAATGGCGCGTGGGAGAGCTGGAGAGGAGCTGAGATCGGATTGCAAAATGGTGAATGGAGTCATCAAGGAGTTGTTCTTAGCTCCTCCAACGTTATGGAGCTGGTTATCATCCCAAATGCGCATCACAAAGGCCGATATAGCATCTTGAAGTTGCTTGGTTCAAGCTCGAGTCATGGGGCCTTTTTGCAGCTCATTGGATTCTTGGTGAGCATTCGAGGATGCCCCGGGTGTGCTCACATCAAGAACGAACCTGAAGTGTCCTCGGAAGAAGATGATGAAATTGAGATGCCGATCGAGGGAGAGATACTCGTTGTAAAATGAAGTTTGAATATTCAAGGTGTCGAGGAAGAACAATAATGAGAAAATATTTTTCACACTCACTGTCACGTTCAAGGCAAGGTGTGCAGCTTGATAATTGATGGAGGTAGTTGCACCAACGTCGCGAGTACCATGCTTGTTGAACGACTTGGTTTGGCCACGATGAAGCATCCGAACCCTTATAAGTTGCAGTGGCTAAACGACAGAGGAGAACTCAAAGTTAAAAAGCAAGAAAAAGTGGCATTTTCCATAGGAAAATATAAAGATGAGGTGATATGTGATGTTGTGCCGATGCATGCGGGACACCTTCTCTTGGGTCATCCTTGGCAGTTCGACCGTCGAGTAGTCCATGATGGCTACACGAATCTTTATTCATTCAAGCATCTCGGAAGGAATGTCACACTAGCCCCTCTCACACCAAAGCAAGTGAATGAAGATCAAATCAAATTGAGGCAATCCATTGAAAGAGAAAAAGAAAAAGAGCAAAATAAAAAGAATGAAAAGAAAAAGAGTGGGAAAAGTGAGAAAAGTGAGTTAAAAACACGAGTGGAAAAATAAAAAAAATAAGATTGAGAATGAAAAAACGAGTGTTTTTGCAAGAAAGCGAGAGATTCGAAAGTTATTGTTGGTAAAGCAACCCATTCTTGTACTTATGTACAAAGAGTGCTTGTTGTAAACTAAAGAGATAGAAAAATCATTGCCTTCTCCTATTGTCTCTTTGTTGCAGGAATTCGGAGACGTGTTCCCTGAAGAAGTACCGAACGGGTTACCTTCGATTCGAGGTATCAAACACCAAATTGACTTTGTGCCGGGAGCATCTATTCCAAATAGATCGGCCTATCAGAGTAACCCCGAGGAAACAAAGGAACTGCAAAGGCAAGTGGGGGAATTAATGGAAAAGGGCTACATTCGCGAAAGCTTAAGTTTGTGTGCAGTGTCGGTGTTGCTAGTGCCTAAAAAAGATAGTTCATGGCGAATGTGTGTAGACTGTCGCGCCATCAACAAAATAACCGTTAAATATTGACACCCTATTCCCCACCTTGATGACATGCTTGATGAACTTAACGGAGCCCAAATCTTTTCAAAGATAGATCTAAAGAGCGGTTACCATCAAATCCGAATGCGGGAGGGCGACGAGTGGAAAACTACATTCAAGATGAAATACATGTTGTATGAATGGTTGGTAATGCCATTCGGTCTTACAAATGCACCTAGTACTTTTATGCGTTTGAAGAATCATGTTTTGCAAGCCTTTTTTGGAAAATTTTGTGTTGTGTATTTTGACGATATTTTGATCTATAATAAATCATTAGAAGAACATGTTCAGCATATGCGTGCAGTGTTGGAAGTACTACGAAAAAAGGTACTTTATGCCAACTTAAAGAAATGTTCGTTTTGTACTAACGAGGTTGTATTTTTAGGTTTCATGGTAAGTGCTCATGGCTTGCAAGTTGATCAAGAAAAAGTCAAAGCAATCAACGATTGGCCGCGACCAACAACCATCAGCCAAGTAAGGAGTTTTCATGGGTTGGCAAGCTTTTATCGAAGGTTTGTGCCTAATTTTAGCTCTTTATCTGATCCCTTAACAGGTATAATTAAGAAAAACTCGCCCTTTGTTTGGACTGATGACCAAGAAAATGCCTTTGTCAAAATTCAGGAATATCTTACTAATGCCCCATTACTATCATTACCTGATTTTAACAAGACATTCGAGATTGAATGTGATGCTTCAAGAATCGGCATTAGCGCTATTTTAATGCAAGACGGACAGCCTGTAGCGTACTTTAGCAAAAAGTTGAACGGGGCCATGTTGAACTATCCAACGTATGACAAGGAGTTATATGCACTGATCCGAGCCTTAGAGACATGGCAACACTATCTATGGCCAAAGGAATTTGTAATCCACTCAGACCATGAGGCTTTAAAACACCTCAAAGGTCAAACGAAGCTCAATAAACGACATGCGAGGTGGGTAGAATACTTAGAGTCATTTCCGTACGTGATAAAGTATAAGAAAGGTAAGGAAAATGTTGTTGCCGATGCCCTATCACGAAGGTATGCACTTGTCAACTTAATGGACTCTAAGTTGCTTGGTTTTGAATTCATGAAAGATTTGTATCATACTGATGCCGATTTTGGTGAAATCTATAAGAATTGTTTGCATGGTGCGATTGACAAGTATTTTTAGCATGAGGCTACCTTTTTCATGAAGGTAAGATGTTTATACCTCAAGGTTCTGTCTGAGAGGTGCTTGTCAATGAAGCCCATAGTGGTGGACTTATGGGTCATTTTGGAGTCGCGAAGACTTTAGCAATATTGTATGAACACTTCTATTGGCCTAAAATGAAGCGTGATGTCATGAGGAAATGCGATCGATGCATCATCTGTAAGAAAGCGAAATCACGCATCAAGCCCCATGGTTTGTACACCCCGTTGCCTATACTGGATGCACCGTGGGTCGATATTTCGATGGACTTCATACTAGGCCTTCCTACAACAAAAAGAGGGAAGGATGCAATATTTGTTGTAGTGGATCATTTTTCGAAAATGGCACATTTCATTCCTTGTAATAAAACTAATGATGCTACTAACGTTGCTAATTTATTTTTCAAGGAAGTTGTCAGTTTGCATGGAATACCTCACACCATCGTTTCTAACCGTGACACAAAGTTTCTAAGCCATTTTTGGAGAACATTGAAGGGTAAATTAGGAACAAAGTTTCTATTTTCGATGACATGCCACCCTCAAACGGATGGCCAAACTGAAGTGGTTAACCGAGTACTGTCGACCTTGCTTCGAGCCATTTTACAGAAGAATTTGAAGTTGTGGGTGGAGTGTTCACCTCACGTGGAGTTTGCCTACAATCGGACTGTTCATTCAGCCACAAAAAATTCTCTTTTTAAGGTAGTATATGGTTTTAACCCTACTATTCCCCTTGATTTGGTTCCTATGCCTGCTAATGAGCTAGTGCATGTAGATGGCAAAAAGAAGGCCGATTTTGTTAAACAGCTTCACAAGAACGTCAAAGACAATATCGAAAGAAAAACTGAACAATATGTTCGAGGAGTGAACAAGGGACGCAAACGAGTCGTATTTGAGCCTGGTGACTGGGTTTGGATCCACATGCGCAAAGAAAGATTTCCTGAGCAAAGGAAATCAAAACTTCTACCAAGGGGTGACGGACCATTCCAAGTAGTGGAGCGAATCAACGATAATGCCTACAAACTCGATTTACCTGGTGAGTATGGTGTGAGTGCAAGCTTTAATGTTGCTGACCTTTCTCTCTTTGATGTAGGTGACGATTCGAGGACGAATCACCTTGAAGAGGGAAAGGATGATGGGAGCTCACCCATGAAGACCAAATTGCCATTGGGGCCAATCACTTGAGCCCGTGCCAAGAGGTTCCAAGAAGTCGTAGGAAGTTACATTGCTCGAGTTTGGATGGAAGGCATGGCCAAACTTTAAGAGTCTAGCTTGAGTAGCTCGTTGTGCAATGTGTTACAAGCTGACTTAGCTCGTGCTAGCTCAAAGGAGCTCAATTCGATACTTAGTTAGCTCATTGAGCTAAATGTCTATTTATTTAATGCATTTATTTGGCTAGAATAAATTTAATTAGTTGTGTTAGTTAATTAGTTAAATTTATGCTTAAATAATTAATTAATTTAATGTGTCTTAAATTTGGACATTTTTAATTTACATTATTAAATATGTCTTAATTAATTTAATGTGTCTTAAATCTGGACATTTTTAATTTACATTATTAAATATGTCTTATATTAATACATAGCTTAAATGTGTCTAGTTTAAGACATCAATTTAATGTGTCTAACTTAGGGACAAATTTAATTGTTGCTGCTAATTAAATTTGCCTTAGCCGAATTTATGGTGTCCTAACTCATTTAATTTGCTGCCAATTAATTTGCCTAGGAGCATGCATGGGACGGCATAGGAATGTGCAGCCATCAAATGCACCCCTTCATGGACATCAAGGACCAAAGGTGGTGGTGATTTATTTTCTAAGAATGACCGGCCAACTCTCCCAAGTAGCATCTTTGTGTTCACATTTTGCTGAATGTTCTTTGCACACTAAGGGTTGTTGATGCGAGCACGCCCAGCGAACCTCTTCGAACAAGTCTCCCTAGTCAAGCTGTGACATGTTGGCAAGCTAATCCCAGCTCATTTCCAGCTCCACGAGCTCCATCCAGCTCAAATCCAGCTCATTCAAGCGCAATCTAGTTGCATGAGCTAAATCGAGCTTACTCCTAGCTCATTTTCAACTCACGAGCTAAACCTTAGCTCAACTTCAGCTTAGGAGTTTAAGCTTAGCTCATTTTAGCTCATGAGTTAAACATCACCTCGTGGAGTTCACCATGACTGCATTTGACTACTATTGACTTTTTATTTAATAAGTTTAATAATTAGTTAATTACTTTCGTAAATATTAAATTTAATTCACATTAGTTTAATTAAATATGTCTTAAAAGAGTTTATTGATGATAATTAAATTTGTCATAACCGAATTTAATGTTTATATTTGTGTTCTCATTAGCTTGAATTAATTCTGTTCACATTTCTTGTAGGAACACAATGGACATATGGAGATTAAAAGCAAGCATGAATGTTGAAAGGTGCATGTTCAGCTAAGTGCATGAATGTCCACATTCAATGTGTTCAAGGTTCATGAATGTTTCCATTCATGTATGGTGTGCTACTCCTTCATTTTTCAAGTGACTATTCGGCTAAAAGGAGGCTTCCCATTACTTCATACATGTGGCCAAACATCTCCCTCCATGAACCTTAAAATTTCGTTCACATTATGTTCACATGGCATGGCCTTTCAATTCAAAGTGTTCACACCTATGGACTCTTCAAGAGTTGGCATTTACACTTAATTTGGCTCATGAAGTCTCCTCAATTAATTCCCAACTCTTCACTAAGTAACATGAATTGATTGCCTCAATTACTCAAGTTGGCCGAACCTAGCTAATGTCCAAGGGAGTCTCTCATTCATGATTCATTTTCTTAAGCATGAAGAACCTTCAAGACATCTCCACCATAGCCGAATCTGGTCATGAACATCAAAGGACGTCTTTCTAGAATTTTCAAGATGTATTCATGAGACTTTTACTTAATTATTAAGTATGTAAAGTGTCCATTCGGCTAGCTAGTCTTTAGGTTATAAATACTTGTTATTTTTCTTTGTAAGGAAGACTTTTGAAACTTTTGTTAATGTTATGCTGCCGAAATTGTGAGGCAAACCTTTCTTATATTTCGTTCAAAGATTCGTTTGGCGTTCCTAGCATTCTAGTTGTGTCAATCGTGTTCTTTTTCGATTCTGAACTTATCACTACTCGTAGTGTGGCGTTCAAACATATCGAGGTTCCTATCTTGTTAGATAGTGGGTCGAGGTTTCCCTTTACCAAACCCAAACCGAACTAAAGAGAGCCTATAAACAATGGGTCGATACCAAATCGGTATTGGTTCTTGTTTGCACTTTTTGTTCAACCCCATTTCTTCATTTACCAAACTGTACCTAAACCGGCCATTCCATTCGTAACATTTCATAATACCATTTCATTCTTACCCTTCAAACCATTACAATTCTTCTTACCTATTCCAATCCGAACCAAAACCAATACCCCTCTTTCTACTTCAGTCATTCCTTCAACTCAACTAAATCTAATGTAACTTCTCGTAGACGATCGGGCACTCAGCATACGACTCAACTCTCCCCGAGGCGGTTCGTATCAGTTGTTCAGTTCCATGTTTTCACACCCAAGGACTATACATATTCAGCCTTTAACACTTGAATGGCCATTGGAGTCCTTCATAATGCTTAATTAATCCAAGGCTTTCAAGCTCATCTAGGCGCCACATTTAAGAAGCATTCAAGCTACTTTCAAGCACCTTGGCCGAATGTGGACTATCCCATAAATCTCCCCATCAATGGCCAGCTGAATCATCCTCTTCTAGTAGCTTCTCATTCGGTTTCCCAAGCCAAGAAGACTTTAGAATATGTTCAAAAAGTTGCTAGGAAATTTCCTAAAGCTTTAAAGTTTAAGATAGCTATCCAATTGAATGCTCAAGAGACCATTCAGCTAGCTATAGTTTAGGCTATAAATATGGCATGTATTTCACCTGTTGAAGGCTAATGAACATTTTATGAATTTTATCAACTTTGTGAGTTTTTTTCAACTCTCAATCTTCTCCAAAGACTAGTTTGACTTATCAAGAATCCTTGTGGCATCATCCTATCTTTGTTTTGAACTTATCACTTTGATTCCAAAGTGTGGCATTCTAAGTTATACCGAGGTTCCTATCATTTTTGATAGCGGGTAAAGGTTTCCATAAACTATCCCATATCTATCTTTCATTTTTCAACTTAAGTGTCTCATAAGTAACGGGTTAACACACCATCGTTGTGTTAGTTCTTACTTGACCCTTAATCGAATTCTATCCTAACAACTACCAAACTATCCATTATCCTACCGAACCATTTTGAACCTAGTTCTTTTCTTCTAAACCAACTATTCTTGAATGACCCTTAGCTTACTCGATTTACAATCGAGCAAACATTACGACACAAACCTCAATCGAGGTGAGTGCGTATCATTGGTATATCTCCCGATGGTAGTGTGTTGGAATGAACCTTCAGCGCATGGTAGCTTTCATTTTGTTCCAAGTACCAATGGGTCGCTCGCCATTTTGCCTCCGGCTTAAGGTAAGTTGGTCCCACCAAATCATGGCGTAGTTAGTGAATTCTATGGCAGCCAACGTAACCTTTTTTGCCTCTGAATAGTTATGGCATTCAAAAATGAGTTCAATCTTTTTCTCCCACTCTAAATATGCTTCAGGGTCCGAACAGCATTGGAGTGGGAGAATTGATAACTTAATGCTTTTAAAGTCATCATCGAACCTTTCTCATTCTCATTGGCCACAACGATGTTGGCCTCTTCGCCGGTCACTAATATTCGAGCCAACATCACTTTCGGCTTCACTTGGTTCGAAAACCTCGTCATCTTGAACTTACCTTCAGCCATGGTCTCTAGGTGGACTTATTGGGTTCCTTACCCGTCGGCCTCTTCCCTCCACTTTATCAAGTCAGTCTTGTATTGGCTCCAACTTGCATCAAATAATCACTCGACTTCACGGAGAAAGGCTTGTAAGTTCAAGTTCAGTACATTCCATACGGGTTGCCTTTCTTCCTCATTTCGTTCCATGTTAAATGACAGGAAATATTAGGATCCTCACCATAACCTCACTAGTTCACTCGGAAAGAAAATTGAATGTTTTTATCACTCACGCTCGTGTTTCACTCGTTTAAGGCTTTTTTAACACTAGAATATACTCACATGCTCTTGCCTTTTACCACTCATACTTACTCTTGTAACCTCGTATTTTGTTTTTTTACTCATCTTGGTGCTTTGGGGTCGGCTTCAAAATGGTTACAAGGGAAGAAAGTATCGATACAAGGTAGGCTAAAAGAAAGATTTTTGGTGTAGTGTGGCATTTAAAAAAAGGGGGTACAAAGTTGATGAAATGAATACTTTCATGATCAGAACAATGGTATAAACAGCAGAGAAGAGAACTTGAATTTTTCACTTTTTTTAATAATTTCGTATTTCCTTTTTTTTATAACTTCAAAATAACACTATTACAATGGAGAAACTTCAAACACAACTTGAGAAATTTTTTTTAATTCAATTTTTTCCACAACGAACCTATTTTAAACTTGATACGAATGCCAGTGCTTCTCCCTTTATAAGCTCTGCTACCAAATGATGTGATTTGGCTCAGGTGATTGAGTTAAATTCACGTAGTTGCCCGATCATAGATGAGAAGGGTCGTTCGCGTTTTGGTCTTGGTAGAAGAAGTTGGATGGATAGGCTTGATGGAAGCGAATGGGGTTCAAGGGAAGCAAGATGGTGATGATAGGTTTGACTAAGGATAACAAAGATGGATGTTAAAGAGGAGTGATTCAACACTAAAAGTGTCACCCCGATTCTTATATTGTTAAGGTGGATAAATGGAATAGAAGGATAGGTGAACGCCACACCAAGAATGGTGATAAGTTCAAACAAGATCGGTAGATGCCACTAGCACAACTAGATAAGTCTTCAAAACTTGTACGAGATATGAGAGGAAGCAACCTCATAGAAACAGAGTTTCATTAATAAATTGGCAAAAGTCCTTTTACAAAGAAATGAGTAAACTATTTATAGTCTAGCATGTAGTAGCCGAATGGACAAATTGACTAACTTAGAAGCTAAGTAATTCGGCTAAGAAGAGACTAGAATAATCTAGAACAAAAACATTAATTAGTTAAGTCTTGATTCAGCTGAATGGGACTTCATTGGACAGCTTCATGTTTAAGCAAAAGTGACTTGGATGAATGTGAATGAATGGTAGCTCAATAGCTTGTCTAGATTCGGCTTGGGATGAATAAGGCATTCAAGAAGGGTCTCTTGGCTGAATAGACACCTAGGGAAGTCATTTGGGCAGCAAACAATTCATGTATCAAGAATGAGATGCATTCTCCCATTCGTTGTAACTTGCTATCCATGCATCTTCTCTTAATCTTTATTCATGAATTGAACTTGGAAATTGATTATGCAGCTACCCCTTGATCGAATAAGTACTTAGGAAAACCAATAGATCACCCACATACATTCGGTCATGCTTGGAACTTAAAAGGGGCTTGAATCTGGCCGTACATGAACATTCATTAATTACTCTCCATTCATGCATGTGTGCCGTCCAAAGGGAATATATCTTCATAATCCAATACATGTAATTAACCTCCCATGTACATGAACATAATTCCTTACAAGCATTGAACCAAACCGTGCATGAATCTTCTTATGCATTGAACTTAAACCCGTACATGCACCTAGCCTTAAATGCATTTCCATATTCAGCTAAACCTACAAAAGAAATGAACACATTTAATTTATGACATTTAAACATAATTAAACAGCAACTAACAACTTAAATAACAACTTAACTAATTTGAACACAATAAATTAAAACTAGCTAACATATTAAATTCGGCTAGCTCAATTACACAATAACTATTAATGAATTGATTTGAGCTAGGGAATTCAGCATGAACTGTAGCAAATTAAATTAAAATAAAGTTAAAACTTAGTTTATTGAAATGAAAAAAGAAATGAGCTGGAAAGAAGCTCAATCGAGCTCAAACGAGCTGAAACAAGCTCAAGTGAGCTGATTGAAGTTGAATTGAGCTCGAGTAGCTGGAGAAGAGCTGAAGTCAATTTGCAAAAGAGTGCAATAAGTCTTCAAAGAGTTTTCCACAGCTTCTCCAACATCAAGGGGCTTTGTTTCATCCCAAATTCAAGTCAACAAAGCTGTTAAAGCTTCTTGAAGTCGCTTGGTATGTGCTCGAGTCATGGGGCCTTTTGGAAGCTCGATAGGATCTTGATTCACACTTATGGGAGCCTCGGGCGTGCATACATCAGTCGGCCTACAAAAATGTTAATCAGTTTGGGTTGGAAATGATGTTGGGATAAGGGTGGGCTAGAAGCAAAAATAAAAGGTGAAGGTGTGGCCGTTTGGGTAGATGGTGATAGTAGTAAGAAATTGATGATCGAGATTTACAAAAGATGAATACAACTTTCAGAACTATCAAGAAAACTTTTTATTTTTTTAATTTTGAAAAAAAATTCTCTTTTTTTTAGATGCTTTTTTTTACTATTTTTTATTTTTTTTTTACTCTTCAAATCAATATATTCTTTCTTTTTTTTCACGAATTTTTTTTCAAATTCTTTTTACAAATAAGATACTGAAACTTCTGAAAACATCGATAATTATCTCAATTTAACCAGCTCTGATTCCAAATGATACGAACTCGCCTTGAGATGATTTGATTCGTAATAGTTGCCCAATCATAAATTGGGTAAGTTTTGGCTCGTTTGAAAAGAAGGTGAAAATCAATTATGGAATAGGCTCAAAAGGGTTATAAAGAAAGGATTTAGGATAGTTGGATGATAGATTGGGAGAAATGGCTAAGGCCGGAGAATGAACCAACAATATTAAGATTGATGACTTGAGTCTCAAAAATGGCACCTAGGTTGTGGATGACGGTAGAAGCGATGGAATAGTTGAAATAGACCTTGACCCGTTAACTATAGGGAGTTAGGGACCAAAGGTATAGTCTTTTTGAAGGGATGAACGCCACACTGGGTTGGTGATAAGTTCAGGATAAAACAAAGGAAAGATAGACGCCACAAGATGAAATCTCGATAAGTCAAATCAGTCCAAAAGTGAATAAAGAGAATTGAATTCTCATTAAAATAATGAAGTTCATAAAATGACAAAGTCTAAAATTCAATAACCTCTTTACAAATGAAATTAACAGATATTTATAGTCTAAACATAAGGTATCCGAATGGGCTATTAGGGATGCTGAATGGACAACAAATTAAAGCTAAAAGAGGCTGGAAATTTCCTTGAAGTTTCTTGAACGTCCTTGCAAGCTTCCTTGAAGTTTCCTAGCATGAAAAACACAAATGGACAGCTTCTAAATGATGGTCATTCAGCTGGACATTAATTGAAAAGGTGGTGAGTTGAATAACCTTGTCTATGTTCGACCAAGGGGTTTTAATGTGCTGGAAATAAGCTGCCTTGATCAGCTGGAAAGTTTGTGAACATTTATTGATCAGCTTGAGTATTGTAATAGACTTAAAATGTGAACAAAGAAAACCAAACAGCCCAAGGGTGTGAATGCTCCAGCCGAATGGACAACTTAGTGAAGAAGGAATTTTTCCAGCAATGTGAAACATTTTAAGGATGCTTTGGGAAGCTAATCAGCTTTTTTGGGAAGGCTGTATAGCAACTGGACTTTGGCCATTGAAGTCCACGAAATGTTGCCTTGAAGAGCTGAACCATCAGCTCATTTATGCCGTCCCAAACAATGCACCAGTAGCTCCTTTAATGCTGTTTCCTGCACCAGCAGCGTCCCAAACAATGCACCAGTAGCTCATTCAATGTTGTTTCCTGCACATTAAATTCAGTTAAGACATATTAAACACACACACATTAAAAATCGGTAGCAGCCAAGACAAATTAATTTCGGCTGGACAAAACTCAATTAAATTTGTCCCATTCTGGTCACAATTAAATTCGGCTGACTCCAAGACACATTTAAAACATGTCTAGGCTAGGACAAAATAAATAAAGGCTGGACAAATTAAATTAGTAGCAGCTAATTAATTTGTTCTAAATTAGACACATTAAATTATGTCCTAAGCTAGACACATTAAACACATATTAATATGAGACATATTTAATATACTAAATTAAAATATCTAGATTTAAGACACCATTAAATTAATTAATTATTTGAGCTAACAATTAACTAATTAACTAACACAACTTGTTAAATTTATTCCAGCACAAAAAAAAACAAATTAAAAATATGGAAATGAGCTCAAACGAGCTTGTTTGAGCTGAATCGAGCTTATTGAATGAGCACACAAACTCATTGAGCTGGAGATGAGCAAAATTGAGCTCAACGAGCTGAGATTAGGCCTCATTTTACACTTAGGTCCCTCGAGCTTAGGCCATGCTCGATGTTGTCAAGTTGATTTGTAACATGATGTGGCTAGGTTCGCATCACTGAGCTGGATCACATCAGATAGGAACCAAAGGTATATGAACGCCACACTCAAAAGTGATAAGTTCGGTTAACAATGGAAAGGATAGATGCCACAAGCAATACTTGATAAGTCAAATCAATTCCAAAAGAACAAAGAGAATTAGATAACTCACAAATCTCAAATATAGCATAAAATTTAGCAAAAAGAAGGTTTTAATTTCAGTTTGTTAATTTGGCTACTGGAAATAAGGACTTTGATTCATTTATTTTAGTTACTTTAGTTATTTTAGTTTGTCTTTAATTATGTCAGAGTTTAAACATCACTAGTATGAGTCTTTAATTATGTCATAGTTTGAGCATTATTAATATGTGTTCTGCATTTAATAAAGTCATGCATTATGTAACTCTCATGTAAGTTAAGTTTGCATCATAAATTATGACATGCATTATGTAACCCCCATGTTAGTTAAAGTTTGCATCATTAAATTAAGTCATGCATTAAGTAACTCATTTGTTCATTTAGTTTACATCTTAAACCATGCATTTAAGCATCTTAGTTGTTAAATATGTTTGAGTTTGTTTATATAAGTATGTTATTTAATTTGGATGTTATTTTTTACTACATAAATTAAAGTGTGTTTATTTTCATTTTAAAAAAATAAGGTGATTTGAGCTGTATGTTCATTACTAAATTTGTGTATGAGTGTTTATAGTGTGTTGATTCGTATAAGTGTCTTTAATGCTTAATTATCTACCTTGTAGGTGACTATTCAAATGGCTAATTGGCTCTTCAAGTTTTGGACATTTTTCAAGCCTTCAAAGATCATCATGGTGGTTGTTCAAATGGTCCAAGAGTGTCTTTTCAAATCTATTTAGTTTTAAAGCATTCAAAGCTAGTTAAAGAACCAATTAAAGAGATGAATGCACAAGTCTTTTGACATTCAATTTAAGGGAGATGAAGGGACACCAAATAGCACATTATGGGTTCATTAAGTCATCAATAAAGTGAAGAGACATGCCTTTTGTAACGCCCTAAAAATTTAGGGGTTGTAATTTTGCCGATTTTGACACAAATTGCATGTTGGTTTGTTAGCTAAGTGATTTGGGCATGTTTTGGGTTGTTTGGGAAGTCCTAGGTTCAAGCTCTAGCTTTTGCAGAATTTTTGTTTTTACTTAAAAAGAACCTAGACACTGGTGCGTAGGCTTTATAAATAAATGTGGTTGAGTGAGGACATAAAAGAGCCTTGTGGCTTAGTGGTAGTTGGTGTGTGGATTATCTGAAGAGGGCATGAGTTCGATGATGTGATCCAACCCGGGTAGACGAGTCGAATTCACGTAGTTGCCTGATCGTAGTTCGAGAGAGAGTCATTCGTACCTCGGGTTTTAGAAATAGAAGTGAATGGATAGGTTTGGATAGCGGAAGGTTTTCAAAAGTTATGCAAAAGGGTAGTGATAGGTTCGGCTAAGGAAACAAGAAAGGATGTTGGATAGATGGCTCGGTTTGGTTAACAAGAAGGAAAGTTGAAAGATGGGGAATGGAAAAATAAACTCAACGTCAGGAATAATTCAACACTAAAAAGTGTCACCGCGATTCCTATATTGTTAAGGTGAAAAGATGGATAGAAGGATAGGTGAACGCCACACCAAGATTGGTGATAAGTTCAAACAAGATCGGTAGACGCCACTAGCACAAACTAGATAAGTCTTCGAAACTTGTACGAGATATGAGAGGAAGCAACCTCACAAGAACAATGTTCATTAACAAGTTTGGCAAAAAGTCCTTTGCAAATGAAATCAACAAACTATTTATACTAGTTTCTTATGCTAGCCGAATAGACTATTCATGAACTTAACTATTAAGCAATGAACCTAATTTAAGACATGAACATTCTAGAAAAATGACCAATGGTGTCCTTGTCCATGTTCGGCCGAATGGGAGGTGAGTGGTTAGCTTCATGAATATGCATTGATGTACTTGAATGAATGATCTTCATACATGCATGGCTAGATTCGGCTAACACCTTAATGGAGCCTTGAATTCATGTTGTTTCACCATGAGTGGCTTAATTAATTAGGGCTTCATGAAGAGTCAAACTCGGTGTGAACAAGGAGCTTGAGTAGACACTTGGGTGTGAACGTCCAGCCGAAGGGTCATCATGGTGTGAACACAATGTGTGAACACATGATCTATGCATGAACCGTCCAATGCATGTTCCATCATTAATTTGATCCATGAATCTTCAAATACATGAATGTTCATCATGAACATTCATGTGCCTCTTGATTGCCGTCCATTGAACCCTCCCATGCATGCACCTTGCATTAAAGTCCATACATGAATCTTCCAAATTCGACTAACCTATAAAATTAAATAACATAATTAAATAACACACAACTATTCATATAATTATAGATTAAAATAACTAAATAACTTAATAACAATAACTAAATTTGGACACAATAATTATAAGTCAACTTATAATAAATTCGGCTAGCTCAAATAGTCAAAAACACTTAGTGAGCTAAATTGAGCTAGGTAATTCGGCATGACCTGTAGCAAACTTAATTATAAGCTAGATTAAAACTTAGTTTATTGAAATGAAAAAGGAATGAGCTGAAACGAGCTAAATTCAGGCTCAAACGAGCTAAAACGAGCTCAAGTGAGCTGATGTGAGCTGAATGGCGCATGGGGGAGCTGGAGAAGAGCTGAGATCGGATTGCAAAATAGTGCATGGAGTCTTCAAGGAGTTGTCCTTAGCTCCTCCAACGTCATGGAGCTGGTTATCTTCCCAAATACGTAACACAAAGGCTGATATAGCATCTTGATTTTGCTTGGTTCGAGCTCGGGTCATGGGACCTTTTGGAAGCTCAATTGATTCTTGGTGTGCATTCAAGGATGCCCCGGGTGTGCTCACATCATTCGAATCCTATGCCAAACAAAGGAATAATTATTTTGCTAGAAGGGGATGGCAAGAGTTAGTGTTGGAGTCGAACACTGAGGATGAAGAGTTTGAATTGGTCTTAAGGGTTGTTGTAGAGGATTTCAAGGAGGGATAAGGGGAGAAAATCTAGGAGATTATCATTGATTTTGAAATGGGAAGGAGTTTGTAGCTGTATGGGAGTGTGAGAGGGTGAAAATTCGGCTAAGGGGTTTGGGGAGTGTATTTTCGGCATTTGGGTAGGGAGTAGAGGCCGAACTCTTCTTTGGCTATTGTTCTTTTTGCTCTTTTCGGTCACTTTAAGTATTATTCTCCTCTGTCAATTTCTTTGTATGCCTTTCGGGAAAAGCTGAAACCTTTGTTTCATTTTGTGCTGATTGGTAAAACCTTTTCTTTTATTTCTCTCTTCTCTTCTAAGTCCTTGACTGAACACTACCCTAGTTTACACTCAGCACTGTGCCAAAATTCTCTTCTCCTTCTACTTCTCTCAACCCTTTTTCCATCGCATCTCTTTTGCACTTCTGCCTTTATGAACTTTGGCCGAATACCAGTTGATCATCGAGTTCATCTCGTTTGGGTTGTCTCTGTGTTAGCAGTATATCCTTTCTCTCTGTCGAGTCCTTCCCCTTTTTTCTTTTAAATCTCTGTGTTACCTAGTTAGTTTGATTGAGCGAATTCAGTGCCTCTCTACTAGTGTTATCATTGAGAAACGAAGGGCGCAGAATGTTCTTAAGCCATCAGAACACTGTCTTCCAACACTTGGTTGAGGGCCAAAATTCGCGAGATCAACTCTAGCTAATCTAGATACAGTTGGCCACCTTCTCTTTGATCAAGGCCTTGGACTCGTAGGGAATTCTGTCACTTTCGCAAATCAAGGTGTGTAGTCGTACACCCAATCTTACTCTGTGTTCAATGATGAACGTGGGTGTGTAACCACACCAAGGCTGTTGTAGATCGGCAAAAGTCGAAAAGCCAGAGATTCGGCTATTGAGGCCTTGCGAGCGTGCGATCGCTCGTGGGGTAAATCGAGCCCACATATTATGGGCGGTGGACTATAAGACTGTTGCATGCTTTTCATGGACTAGGGCCGTTATGGGCTGTGTTGGGTCGAGATGGGCCGAGCGGGCCCAATGGACTTGTGAGCCCCACACGGATAGGACATGCGGTAAGTGACAAAATATGGAATGGGACATGGAAACTGCGTTGGTGGGACTGAATTTGAACTAAATGGGCCACATGGGTGTGTGGGCCCACTTGGGCCGAGTAATGGGCCTTGGGCCCATTCACACTGTTTTGGCCATATGGGTTATCTGAGTCGTTCGAGTCGATTGTAGACCTTTTGAAGGGTCGTTATCTGTACCGAGACCCTAAAATCAGTTAAAGGACTGAAATACCCATGAGGGGTAAAAATTACTATTTTACCTCTAACTGACGAAATGACCTTTATAGTGCTAGTGGTAGGTTAATTGATGTGTGTATGACATTTATATGACTAGTTTTGAGTATGACATACTGCATACACGTAATATTTATGACACAAAATTTGCATGGGGTTGGGTTTATGATATGGAAGAAGAACTGTACTGGTGACTATGTCACGTTTATTATTACTGGTGGCTTGTCACACTTATCGCTCTTGGCGGCTCTGACTGCGTTACTATCTTGGCAGCTTTCTTTGCAATTTTGTGTGTCTTTGGTTGGGTGGGTTGATTGATATCCCACACAGTGTGTTGGTTGGTATAGGTGGTGTGCTGGATGGTTTTGGGATGGGTTGCATTTTTGCACTATACTGAAACTGTATTGGGCTTAGGCCACACTGCTACTGTTTAAGGGCTAAGGCCAAGGCATCTTGATCTTTGTATAGGGCTCGAGGCCTGTGCCTGCATTTCATATCGCATGCAATTTTTCTATAGTCTGATAAGGGATTACACACTGAGTTTTCATAAACTCACCCTTTCTTTTAATTGTACAGGAAATCCTCAGCCTTAGACGGATTGGAGCTGCGAGGGACTCGGGGTGGCCACACGATCACGAATGACTTTATTATTTACTGATTTTATATTTGGGTTTTGTTTTTGTAATAAGGCCATTTGGGGATTTAACTTTAATTGGGCTATGATTTGGTATTTATCGACTGCTAGAGTAGGAACATCGGGTTTTCAAAATAGTAATGTTTTCGGTAAGCAAATCTGCAACTTTAATTCTGATAAAAACGAATGTATTGATAACTATACATGTCTTAAACAGCATGAAACACTAGGCATACACGAGCTTTAAAACTATTAAGGCTTTTACGACAATCAGTTTAACATCATAAGCTTGTCAGGTTTTCAAGTAATTGATGTGGCACGTCAGATTCAGTCGTAACATCTAGGCCGAGTTTAGGGTGTTATATTTAGTAGTATCAGAGCTAGATTTCAAAACTCAGCTGTGGTATGGGTAGCAGAAAAATTGTTTTATTTTTTATTTTTTATTTTTTTCTAAAATTGGGGTTTGCAAAGGGTTTTTTCTAAAATTTGGTTTTGAAATTTATCAACGGAACTTGACTTGTTTCTGAAATGATGTTACTCGAAGTGTGGCACATTAAGTCTCCGGCACCAAATCTGTAAGATCTCTACTAGTATCTATTGCTTTAAACTATAATGTTATGTTGAGAAACTGTTATAGATGGTAGCACAATACAGGAATTTCTAGTTAGAACAAACTGAGACTGTAAAAGACTGGTAGTGGTGGTAGACTCCCAATCTACGAAAATAAAGCTCTAAATACTGTTTACCATAAAATATCTTTTAATAACAACTGGAATTATAAACTGATAGCATAAAACTTCTAAATTCAGATAAAGTGTATCTCGATATGAGCACTAGAGGTACTTGTGGAAGGGGTACACAAGGCTGTGGTAGAGGTCGAGGGGGTGCTAGAGCTGGGTCTTCAGCGTCGGGTCACATGCCTGCTAGGGAGACACCAGCTTCACCAGTAACTGAGACTGGGTCTCATGATTGAGCAATTGGGGATGATGCCTTGTCTCAAGTGATGCTACGAGTTCTTGAAAGGGTTGCTAGAGCAAGTGGCCCGGGGGTCAATTTTTGAGTGACTCCGATCTAATGGGGCAGACATATTTAGGGGTATTTGTGGTGTAGCCTCGAATGTGGCAGAATATTGGTTAGAGGCTACGGAGCAGATAATAGATGATCTTGACTGTACTGTAGAACAAAAATTGAAAGGGGCAGTGTCGTTATTGAGAGATGAGGCTTGCCAATGGTGGCTTACTGTGAGGGAAGGTACACAAGCTGACCGTCTGACATGGGATTACTTTAAGACATCTTTTCAAGGAAATATGTAGGCGCAAGTTATGTGGACGCACGAAGGAAAGAATTTTTAAACTTGACCTAGGGGAATAGGACTGTGGCGGCATATGAGATGGAGTTTTTGCGGTTGAGTTGATGTGATCCAGCCCGGGTAGACGAGTCAAATTCACGTAGTTGCCCGATCGTAGTTCGAGAGAGTCGTTCTTACCTCAAATTTTTGTAATAGAAATAAAATAATGGAATAGATTAAGCGGAAGGTTCTAGATGGATAAATTTAGTAATAGGTTCGGTTATGTGTAGTAAAGATGGGTGATGAATAATGGTTCGGTTTGGTTAATAAGGAAGAAAGTTGAAAGATGGGGGATGGAAAAATGAACTCAACGTCAGGAATGATTCAACACTAAATAGTGTCACCCCGATTCCTATATTTTTAAGGTGAAAAGATGGATAGAAGGATAGGTGAACGCCACACCAAGATTGGTGATAAGTTCAAACAAGATCGGTAGACGCCACTAGCACAAACTAGATAAGTCTTCGAAACTTGTACGAGATATGAGAGGAAGCAACCTCACAAGAACAATGTTCATTAACAAATTTGGCAAAAGTCCTTTTACAAATGAAATCAACAAACTATTTATACTAGTTTCTTATGCTAGCCGAATAGACTATTCATGAACTTAACGATTAAGTAATGAACCTAATTTAAGACATGAACATTCTAGAAAAATGACCAATGGTGTCCTTGTCCAAGTTCGGCCGAATGGGAGGTGAGTGGGCAGCTTCATGTATGATGCAAGCTTTAGAAGCCAAGGAGATTGTCTAGGTTCGGCCATGGGATGCATGAAACTCCCAAAGGGTGTCTCTTGGCTGAATAGGTGCTTAGGAAACTCCAAGGGTCCTCCCACATGCATCGGTTGTACATGGAACTTGGAAGGGGGCTTGAACCTAGCCGTACACGCACTTGCATTAATTACCCTCCATTCATGCATGTGTGCCGTCCAAGGGAGATGCACCTTTCAATATGCATTAACCTTCCATGTACATGAATATATGTCCTCCAAACATTGAACCGAACCATGCATGAATCTTCCCATTCAATGAACATTCTCGTTCATGCACCTTGCATTAAATGCCATGAATGTATCTTCCAAATTCGGCTAACCTACAAAATTAAATAACAAAATTAAATAACACACAACTATTCATATAATTATAAATTAAAATAATAACTAAATAACTTAATAACACTAAATAAATTTGGACACAATAATTATAAGTCAACTTATAATAAATTCGGCTAGCTCAAATAGTCAAAAACACTTAGTGAGCTAAATTGAGCTAGGGAATTCGGCATGAGCTGTAACAAACTTAGTTATAAACTAGATTAAAACTTAATTTATTGAAATGAAAAAGGAATGAGCTGAATCGAGCTAAGTTCGAGCTCAAACGAGTTAAAACGAGCTCAAGTGAGCTGATGTGAGCTGAATGGCGCATGGGGGAGCTGGAGAGGAGCTGAGATCAGATTGCAAAATAGTGCATGGAGTCTTCAAGGAGTTGTCCTTAGCTTCTCCAACGTCATGGAGCTGGTTATCTTCCCAAATGTGCAACACAAAGGCTGATATAGCATCTTGATTTTGCTTGGTTTGAGCTCGGGTCATGGGACCTTTCGGAAGCTCAATTGATTCTTGGTGTGCATTCAAGGATGCCCCGGGTGTGCTCACATCATTCCCCCCGTCTTCAAAGTAACTTGTCCTCAAGTCGAGCCATTTGTCCATGGGAGAACTTTGACTCGTGCATGGTTTTCCTCAATCAAATGGGATGGAAGATGTCACACAAACCTGAAAAATTCTTACCACAGCCAGTAAAAAGAAACTCAAAGGAGTCAAATTCAAATGTGTTCGATAGTTCATTAAAAATTCATTCAATTGAACATATGCCAAAAATCTCAATTGGACAAAGCAAGCATACGTAAATTTATCAAAGAGTTTCGTTAGACCATCGTTGCAAACATGAAAACTAAGTTGGATCAAGGGATAATTGGTTGTAAATGATGGCAGGCACTTAAACACATTATTCCTCATCCAAAACATTTTAATTTCTTTAATCGAATATAGCAACTCATTTGGTTCCTTGTCTTGTTCTTGCAAGGTATGCCATGGCCAAAAGTATGCTAACTCTTTCTTTCGTTTTTTAACAACATGAGGAGTGTCTCCAAATTCCAACATAATAATCACATCATTACAATGCCAAAAGGAAAAATCCATCACATCGAAGTATAAATAATTTCCAAACAACAAATCAATGGAATTTTCAACTTCAATCGAATTGAGCAAAGATGTTTGAAAATTTTCAGATGACTTACCTTGACGAATATGAAGAGAAGACAATTGAGGATTGGGTTTACCTTTCTCGGTCAAAATGAATCTTCTCTCTTTGGATAGATAGCGTAAGACAAACCTATTACTCTGATAAATTTGAATAGGTGGTGACGCACCATGACATGTCTTGCTCTTCAAGGGGTGGAATTCACAAAAATGAGAATGGTTAGTTTCAATAGGAGGTATGGACTGAAAAGAAAAAAATAAATCATCGTTGAAATTTGATTCAAGTCCCAAAGCATTAGTCGATCTTACCTTCTCAAAATGGAACAAAAATTTCAGATGTGGCCAAGCAAGGTGATTAGTAAACGAATCAAAATTGAAACCCAAATCATTGAATTTCACCTTCTTATCAAAAGTTCGAACATCAAGCAAACATAATTTGAATGCAAATGATGCCAAGTGCTTAATATTTCCATAAAATGATTTCATGTAGCAAATACCAGGCTTGAACACACGAACTTGGTCATTTGATTTAGCAGGCAACATGTTAAATAAAGGAAGCAACCTCACAAGAACAATGTTCATTAACAAATTTGGCAAAAGTCCTTTTACAAATGAAATCAACAAACTATTTATACTAGTTTCTTATGCTAGCCGAATAGACTATTCATGAACTTAACGATTAAGTAATGAACCTAATTTAAGACATGAACATTCTAGAAAAATGACCAATGGTGTCCTTGTCCAAGTTCGGCCGAATGGGAGGTGAGTGGGCAGCTTCATGTATGATGCAAGCTTTAGAAGCCAAGGGGATTGTCTAGGTTCGGTCATAGGATGCATGAAACTCCCAAAGGGTGTCTCTTGACCGAATAGGTGCTTAGGAAACTCCAAGGGTCCTCCCACATGCATCGGTTGTACATGGAACTTGGAAGGGGGCTTGAACCTAACCGTACATGCACTTGCATTAATTACCCTCCATTCATGCATGTGTGCCGTCCAAGGGAGATGCACCTTTCAATATGCATTAACCTTCCATGTACATGAATATATGTCCTCCAAACATTGAACCGAACCATGCATGAATCTTCCCATTCAATGAACATTCCCGTTCATGCACCTTGCATTAAATGCCATGAATGTATCTTCCAAATTCGGCTAACCTACAAAATTAAATAACAAAATTAAATAACACACAACTATTCATATAATTATAAATTAAAATAATAACTAAATAACTTAATAACACTAAATAAATTTGGACACAATAATTATAAGTCAACTTATAATAAATTCGGCTAGCTCAAATAGTCAAAAACACTTAGTGAGCTAAATTGAGCTAGGGAATTTGGCATGAGCTGTAACAAACTTAGTTATAAGCTAGATTAAAACTTAATTTATTGAAATGAAAAAGGAATGAGCTGAATCGAGCTAAGTTCGAGCTTAAACGAGCTAAAATGAGCTCAAGTGAGCTGATGTGAGCTGAATGGCGCATGGGGGAGCTGGAGAGGAGCTAAGATCGGATTGCAAAATAGTGCATGGAGTCTTCAAGGAGCTATCCTTAGCTCCTCCAACGTCATGGAGCTGGTTATCTTCCCAAATGCGCAACACAAAGGCTGATATAGCATCTTGATTTTGCTTGGTTCGAGCTCGGGTCATGGGACCTTTTGGAAGCTCAATTGATTCTTGGTGTGCATTCAAGGACGCCCCGGGTGTGCTCACATCATGAGTTGTTATGCTCGTGGGATAGTAGCGACTGAGTGTGTTTTGAGGACGGCCTTCGTGATGAGTTGAGAGTTCTAATAGCTCCACAGAGGGAGCGAGACTTTGCTGCTTTAGTGGAGAAAGCAAAGATTGCTGAGGATGTGCAGCGCTCGGAGCGCTAGAATCATGAGAAAGATAGGGGCAGAGGCAAAAGGGATTTTGGATCTTCGGGTTCTACAGGTAGGCCTATCAAGAGAGCCAAGTTTGATGGGCCAGTCTGAGCTGGAGATCCTATTGTTACTACAAGACCGCAACTTTGTGCTAATTGTGGGAGATATCATTTGGGTGAGTGCTGGAAAAAGATTGGGGCATGCTTCAGATGTGGGTCTATAGATCATCAGGTTAGGAATTGTCCTTAAAGGCCTACTCAAGTGCAAGCTACAGGACAGGGTTATGTTCAGCCAGTGAGAGGTGGTCAGCCACTGAGAGGTCGTGGATAGGCCAGAGGTGGAAATGGGTTAGGACGAGGTCGTGGAGCACTAGGTAGAGGCACGGGTAATACCGAGGCGAGGCAACCAGCCTTGGTTTATGCTGCTCGTCACTGAGAGGATGGTGATGGTCCTGATGTCATAACCGTTATGTTCTTGATCCATAATTCACCATTTGTTGCTTTAATTAATATTGGACATATGCATTTGTATGTTGCGTGCACTGTGTCTGAGAAGTTGGGTATTCAATTTGAGAGCACTGCTATTGAAATGACGGTGTTGAGTCCACTAGGGAAGTCAATTAGGGTGGATAAGTTGTTCAAAGAAGTGCCCTTTGAAGTTCAAGGGGTCGTATTTCCTACAAATTTGATGGAACTGCCATTCGAGGAATTTGATATTATTTTAGGCATGGATTGGCTAGTGAAGCATCGTGCAAAGTTGGATTGTGTTGCTAAGCAGTTGGTGGTGAGGACTTCGAAGGATGAGGAGGTGGCTGTAATAGGGGAGCGAAGAGATTACTTGTCTAATGTGATATCGGCGTTAAGAGCTGAGAAGCTGGTTCGCTAGGGTTGTGAGGCTTTTCTAGCATATGTTAGCAATTCAGGGACCAAGAGTCTTTCTGTTGAGGATGTAAGAACTGTTAAGGAGTTTCCAGACATTTTGTGAAGGGTTTTCAGTGATAGATGCACCTTTGACGAAGTTGTTGCGCAAAGGGGTACCGTTTATTTAGTCCGACAAATAGCAAGAGAGTTTTGAGGAATTGAAGAAAGTTTTAACTGAGGCTCTTGTTTTGATATAGCCAGAGTCTGGGAAGGAATTTACTGTTTACAGTGATGCGTCACACGTTGGATTAGGGTGTGTGTTGATGCAAGAAGGAAAGGTGGTTGCTTATACGTCATGACAGCTTAAACCTCACGAGGCGAACTATCCCACTCATAATCTGGAGTTGGCGGCGGTGGTGTTTGCACTAAAAATTTGGAGGCATTATTTATATGGGGAAAGAACGATTATTTATACGGACCATAAGAGCCTCAAATATCTCCTTACTCAGAAGGAGTTGAACCTTAGGCAACGAAGATGGATTGAGTTGCTTAAAGATTATGATTGTTCAATTGAGTACCATCCAGGCAAAGCTAATGTAGTAGCTGACGCACTGAGCTGTAGAGTTGTGTCTGATTTGTTTTACATTACCTTTCTGAGGAGAGAAGATTTGTTTTGATTGAAAAAGGTAAAACTGTTCATGAGATTTCTTCTCTTAAAGGCCGTCAAGGTAAAGTTTCAGAAAATATTTGAACATCTTTGCTTAATTTGAATAAAGTTGCAAATCTTTGTGATACATTGATGTTTGAACCTTATTTAGATCTTGATGTGGTTGATTTTTTTCCTTGGATTTGTAATAATCTGTTTGTGATGGAATGTGACAATGAACATAATGTTAACACAAATTATGTTAGTAAGCAAATGATTGAAAGATGTTAGCCACGGTACACTTTGCGTGTACAATTATGTGAACTTCAATTTTTGAATAAATATATTAAAAAGTTTTGGGTTTGGATTAACATGTTTGATTCATTACAAATGTTCATGACTAATTACCCTTTGATCCAACTAAGTTTATGATGTATGCGCGCCCAGTGAACCTCTTCGAACAAGTCTCCCTAGTCGAGCTGTGACATGTTGGCAAGCTGATCCCAACTCGTTTCCAGCTCCACGAGCTCCATCCAGCTCAAATCCAGCTCATTTAAGCGCAATCTAGTTGCCTAAGCTAAACCGAGCTTACTCCTAGCTCATTTTCAACTCACGAGCTAAACCTCTTAGCTTAACTTCAGCTTAGGAGTTTAACCTCAACTCAACTTTAGCTCAAGGGCTTAAGCTTAGCTCATTTTAGCTCAAACCTGATTTTTGACTTTAATGGGTTAAATAAAATTCGAATATATTTATTTAAGCATTAAATTTGTTTTATATTAATATTTGTTATTAATATGTCATAGATATCACATATCTTAAATGTGTTCACATTGTGCTGAATTTATGTGTGTTCACATGATGTCTTATGAATTGTTTTATTTCTTGTAGGTGCAATGCTCATGGATGGCGCAATGAATGCTTGAAGAAACATCTCTTTTGGACATCCCACATGCATGAATGAACAACATTTAATTAGGTGCATGCATGACCAGATTCAAGGTGTTTACAAGTCCATGTATTTGTCAAATACATGAATGCACAAAATACATGAATGTTTGGGTTCAAATGCACATCCGGTTACATGAATGATGAAGATTCATGCATGAATGTATCTAGAAGATCCAAACCCTTTGGACGGCACACATTCATGCATGGAAGGAAATTAATGCAAGTTCATGTAGGGCTTGGTGCAATGTATGAAGAGGTGTATGTAGAATTGAGGTTCAATGGACGACATTTAAGAGAGTACATGTATTGGAGACTTCATGCAAGTAGGGGCTATTTAATGTTCATGTTTTTGAAGGTTCATGGACCGAATTTATGGAGGAACATACATTGGGACGTTTCATGCATGATCCATGCATTTTCAAGCTAACCATTCAAGTATTCAAGGTGCATTAAAGCTTCATTCGGCCAAGGGGGATGATGGAACATCAAAGGGCTGCACATTCATGGATATTCATGATTTTTCTTCTAGAATTATCTAGGTGTTTATGGCTGAATTTCTTAGCTTCTAAGCTTGTCCATTCGGCTACTTTTTATTTAGGCTATAAATATATGTTATTTCATTTGTAAGAGGTTAGACTTTTCACTTAATAAAACTTTGTTAAACTTTCGTGGAATTTGTGAGATTTCTTTCTCTCATATTTCGATAAGGACTTTGTTGGCTTATCTAGGAAGCCTAGTGGCGTCAACCCTGTTCTTCACTATCCCGACCTTATCACTATCAAATAGTGTGGCGTTCACCCATATACCGAGGTTCTTACTTTGTTAAGTAGTGGGTCGAGGTTCTATCATTTTCATTTTCACCTTGAAAGTGTATAAGTACTTGGGTCAATATTTCCTAATATTGGTTCTTACTTGCTTTTAAGTTCACCATCTTCCATAACCATCATTTATTAAACTACCTTCAATCTATTTTCATTCTTTTGTTTCTTTTAAAACCGAACCTTTAATATTCATATTTAAAACCCTACTTTTGAACTCCTTAAATAGCTTCCGCATTATTTAACCTAAAAACATCTTCTTTAAATGAGGCACGAACAACCCTTCTCGACTACGATCGGGCAAACTCGCATACGACCCGGCTCACCCTGAGGTGGATCGCATCAGCTGCCTAAAGGACCCCTAACTCGAGCTCATGCTAAAAATTTCCTAAAAGTTGTTTTAGCTTCTAATGCAAAACCTTGGTTCGAAACAAGGGCCAATGCTCACAAACTCAGCTCGAATCAACTATCCAAAGAACCCGTGCATTGTTGGCAAGCTGATCCTAGCTCATTTCCAGCTCCTCGAGCTCCATCCAGCTCAACTCAGCTTATTTGAGCTCGTTTCAGCTTGTTTGAGCTCAACCGAGGTTACTTTTAGCTTGCTCTTTATTTCAATAAATTAAACTAAGTTTTTTAGTTTTATACTAATTAGTTTGCTACAGCTCAATAACGAAAATCCTAGCTCAAATAAATTCATTAAATGTTTTCACTTAGTTTAAGCTAACCGAACTTAATGTTGCTAGTTAGTTTCAATTAAATGTGTCCAATTTAGTTAGCGTCATTTAAGTTGTCTAATTGCTGTTTAATTATGTTTAAAATGAATATATGTATTTTAAATAATTATGTGTTTAATTCTTTTGTAGGTTAGCCGAATATGGAGGTGTATTTAAGGCTAGGTGCATGTACGGGCTAGTTCAATGCATAAGAAGATTATGCACAGTTCGGTTCAATGCTTGTAAGGAATTATGTTCATGTACATGGGAGGTTAATTACATGCATTGGATTATGAAGATACAATCCCTTTGGATGGCACACATGCATGAATGGAGAGTAATTAATGAATGTTCATGTACGGCCAGATTCAAGCCCCTTTCAAGTTCCATGCATGACCGAATGTATGTGGGTGAACTATTGGTGTTCCTAAGCACTTATTCGGCCAAGGGGTAACTACATAATCAATTTCCAAAGTTAATCCATGAATGAAGTCCAAGAGAAGATGATACAATCCACCTTAGGGTGAGTCGAGTCGTATGCTGAGTTGCTCGATCGTCTACGAGAAAGTATCGTTCAATTGGCTTTTGGAATGAAGTTGATAGGAAAATTAGGACAGAAGCTAAGTATAATGGTTTAAAAGCAAGCACGAACCAATATTAGAAAATATTGACCCCAAATGCTTATAGGCTTTTAAGGTGGAGGATGAAAGTGATAAACCTCGACCCGCTACTTAGCAAAGTAGGAACCTCGGTATAAGGGTGAACGCCACACTCGGTTGAGTGATAAGTTCAAAGGAAGAACAAGGTTGCTACTAGGTAGATAAGTCAACAAAGTCTCAAACAAAGTTTAGAGAAGAAAATTCTCACAAGATTAAATTCAATAAAAATTTTGGCAAAAAGTCCTTTACAAATGAAAGAAAACAAATATTTATAGGCACATAGATGACCATTCAAATTCGGCATCTAGGTGTTCACACAATAATAAAAACGTTCACACTAATGTATTAAAATAGTTCATAAATTCGGCAGATTCATGCACTAGCTGAATGGACACTTTCTTCCCCCTTGGTTTGTGCATGAATGCTTAGTCATAAAGAAAGGCTTCAAGTGACTTGTATGTGCACCAAAAGGTTGCATTCATCTCCTTGGGACGTTCATGCACTTTTATGGAACATGTATCTTCATAATTAAACACTTTAATGGCATGTAGGTTCGTAAATGGCAGCATGAATCTAGTAAATTCGTTCTCCCCTTTGTGCATGCACTTAATTCAATCAATGTGTTGAATTATTGAGTTAATTCCTTCCCTTGGACGTTCTTGAACCCATCCATGCATGTGTAGTAGCCTATAGGTCAATTCAAAGTGTGAACATGTTCAAGAAGCTCTATGGTCAACATAGAATTAGTTGGCAGCTACTTCTTTGCCGAATAAGTGCCTTGGAAAGTTAGGAGACAGCCACTATACATGCACTTAAGCCATTCATGCATTCTATCATCCCATGCATTTGATCCATTCATGGACTAGCCTTTAATGTCCATACATGCATTCGACACATGCATGAATTTGTAGAAACATTGCATCTAGCCGTACATGCACCAGCATTTAATACTTCTTCATTCATGAGTGTGGAATGCCCAAAAGAGATGTTTCTTCATCCATACATTGTACCGTCCAAAGGGATGTACCTACATGAAATAAACAAGTCATTAAGACATCTCATGAACACTCATAAATTCGGCATGATGTGAACACATTAATGCCATGCATTAATTCGGCTATGTGAACATAATCAATTTATATAATGACAATGACATATTAATAACAAATATTAATATAAGACAAGTTTAATGCTTAAATGAATATGTACAAATTTTTATTTAATGTATTAAAGACAAAACCGAGTTTAAACTAAAATGAGCTAAGCTTTAGCTCGTGAGCTAAAGTTGAGCTGAGGCTAAACTCCTAAGCTGAATTTGAGCTAAGGTTTAGCTCGTGAGCTGAATATGAGCTAGGAGTGAGCTCGGTTTAGCTCAGGCAAGTTGGATTGAGCTCGAATAAGCTGGATTTGAGCTGGACGGAGCTCGTGGAGCTGGAAACAAGCTGGAATCAGCTTGCCAACATGTCAATGCTCGGCTTGACAGACTTGTTCGATGATGTTCGCAGGGCGTGCTCGTATCATTCCCCCCTCTTTTAGGCGACTTGTCCTCAAGTCGAGCCGTTTGTCCATGGGAGAGCTTTGACTCATGCATGGTTTTCCTCGGTCAAATGGGATGGAAGATGTCACACAAACCTGAAAAATTCTTACCACAGCCGGTAAAAAGAAACTCAAAGGAGTCAATTTCAAATGTGTTCGATAGTTCATTAAAAATTCATTCAATCGAACATATGCCAAAAATCTCAATTGGACAAAGTGAGCATACGTAAATTTATCAAAGATTTTCGTTAGACCATCGTTGCAAACATGAAAACTAAGTTGGATCAAGGGATAATTGGTTGTAAATGATGGCAGGCACTTAAACACATTATTCCTCATCCAAAACATTTTAATTTCTTTAATCGAATATAGCAACTCATTTGGTCCCTTGTCTTGTTCTTGCAAGGTATGCCATGGCCAAAGGTATGCTAACTCTTTCTTTTGTTTTTGAACAACATGAGGGGTTTCTCCAAATTCCAACATAATAATCACATCATTACAATGCCAAAAGGAAAAATCCATCACATCAAAGTATAAATAATTTCCAAACAACAAATCAATGGAATTTTCAACTTCAATCGAATTGAGCAAAGATATTTGAAAATTTTCAGATGACTTACCTTGACGAATATGAAGAGAAGACAATTGAGGATTGGGTTTACCTTTCTCGGTCAAAATGAATCTTCTCTCTTTGGATAGATAACGTAAGACAAACCTATTACTCCGATAAATTTGAATAGGTGGTGACGCGCCATGACATGTCTTGCTCCTCAAGGGGTGGAATTCACAAAAATGAGAATGGTTAGTATTAACGAAAACTATGGACTAAAGTGGAAAACAAAAGTTACCATAGAGATTTGATTCAATTCCAAAAACATAGGTTGGTCTTACCTTCTCAAAATGGAACGAAAATTTCAGACGTAGCCAAGCAAGGTGATTAGTAAATGAATCAAAATTGGAACCCAAATCATTGAATTTCACCTTCTTATCAAAAGTTCAAACATCAAGCAAACATAATTTGAATGCAAATGATGCAAAGTGCTTAATGTTTCCATAAAATGAATTCATGTAGCAAATATCAGGCTTGAACACACGAACTTGATTAGGAATTCCAACAAGCAACATATTAGAAGAAGATATAATCAACTCACCACATGAATTATATTTCACTAGTTTAAACACACATGTTGAATTGACAAAACCGAGCATACCAATATGCAAAGGTTCATGCTTCAATAGTATCAATCGGGAATGCAAATCACTACATGGAAATTTCGTACAAAAACTCAAAGATTGTTCATGAAGAACACAATTGCACATATCATGTGAAGATCTTTTAACATGGATGCCAGACAAAGAATTTTTAGAGAACATGCAACTTTTTAAACAGGGAGATTTATCACAAATCAATTGAGCAGGCATATTTAAACATAAAGATTTAACACATGAATTCAAAAAGTTTGCATGGTCAAACACATCAGAGTCTTTAAGTGACAGACTTTGATCAAACACATTCAACATTTGCTTAGAGAAAACTAATCCAATGTTGTCAACAAATTTGCCAATGTAGTAATCGTCATAAGAAAAGCTGTATATGGCACCTTTAAAAACAAAATCATTAACAACAGTAAGTGAACAAAAATTAGACAAATCAAGTGACTTTGATTCGATAAACAAAGAATCCTTACCTTCCTTACCTTCGATCGCAAGTGGGTGGTTGTCATTCACGAACTTACCTTTTTCGAATAACCTAAAACACCTCTCGTTTGGAAGGTAATGTAGATGGCATTGGTTGCACAAACCTCTAGGAACCTGAAAAGTTAGTTCACAAGAAGATCGAACATGTGGGTTAGTAGAGATAATCCTCACTTGCTCACTTGTTTTCTCACTCGATTCTTTTTCTTCTGAATCACTCGTTCCTTTTGTTTCAATTTCTTTTTCATCTTCTTTTTCACTCTCAAACTCTTTTTCATTCTCTTTTTCAATCTTATTTTCTTTTTCATTTTCTTTTTGTGTTTCAAAGGCTTTTTCAAAGGCTTTTTCAAGTTCTCTCAAGATTCACTCATTTTCTCTCTTACTTGCCTTTTGCCTCTCTTTTCTTTTTATTTCGTTTTCTTTTTCTTCTTTTGCTTTTTCTTTTCTTTTCTTTGTTTTCTCTTTACAAGAATGTACAAAAGGATGATAAGAATACAAATCTTGTTCGAAAGATGAAGAACTATTTGCATATGATTCACAATCAAAACTTCGTGAAGAATACTCCGAGTAAGATTTCGTTGACGATCTAGTAGGAGTATGTCTTTCTCTCCGAACACCATCTTGGAACGAATCAAAATCGTAATCGGCTTCTCGTCTTCTTGAATTTCTTGATGAAAAGGACTTTCAATCGAAGTCACTTCTCGAATTTGCTGATGAATATGAGTCATAGTATGAATCTCTTTGTCTCGAAGTAGATGGCGAAAAGGAATCACGATAGGAACTTTTTTTCAAGTAGTAGTCGGCGGTATATCTCCGTGGGGTTCTTGTCTCCATTTTTCGACTCGAAGAAACTCTATCACTTTGATCTTGTTTTTCCAAATGATTTAATCTCTCTTGTATGTTCTTAGTGTTGGACTCCATCATTTTTCGCATTTCTTGTACCAAGTATTGGTATTCCAATTCGGTGAACTCTTCGCGTGACATGATTTTTGTTGCTGAAAAGAAAATGTTAGATCACAACACAAAATAAAAAAATCAAGTACCTCACCACAAATCTCACTATTTCACTCGCAAAGAAATATTGATGAACACTCCACTCGTGTTTGCACTCGTTTTTATGCTTTTTCAAACTCCCAAATGTTCTCACACACTCTAGCCTTTTACCACTCAAGCTTACTCTCGTAACCTCATATTTTGTTTCTTTTGACTCGTCTAGGTGCTTTGGGGTCGGCTTCAAAATCCGTTACAAGGGATAAGATGTATAGATTATGGGTAGGCTAAAAGAAAATTTTTCTTTGGTGTAGTGTGGCGTTTTGGAAATGGGGTTAAAATTGATGAAAAGAATATAAGACGATCGGAAGAAATATAAAACAATAGAATCAAACTTGATCACTTCACTTTTTTTTAATAATTTCGTACCTTTTTTTTTACAACTTCAACATATCATTTTTACAAAGATAAAATGAAAATACAACTTAAATTTTTTATTTTTTTCAAAATTTTTTAACTACGAACCTATTTCGATCTTGATACAAACGTCGGCACCTCTCAATTTACAAGCTCTGATGCCAAATGATGTGATCCGGCCCAGGTAGATGAGTTGAATTCACGTAGTTGCCCGATCGTAGTTCGAGAGATCATTCATGCCTCGGATTTTAGTAATAGTAGTAAGAGAATTAGAATAGGATAAGCGGAAGGTTTCAAGAAGGGTAAGTTTAGTATAGGTTCGGTTAAGGGTAGCAAAGATGGATGAAGGATAGAAGGCTCGGTTTGGGTTAACAAGAAAAAAATATTTAAAAGATGGAAATGGAAAACGAACTCAACGTCAGGAATGATTCAACACTAAAAAGTGTCACCCCGATTCCTATATTGTTAAGGTGAAAAATATGCATAGATGGATAGGTGAACGCCACACCAAGATTGGTGATAAGTTCAAAACAAGATGATTGACACCACTAGCACAAGCCAGATAAGTCGTTCGAAACTTGTACGAGATATGAGAGGAAGCAACCCCACAAGAACAACATTCATTAACAAATTTGGCAAAAGTCCTTTACAAATGAAAGAAAACAGATATTTATAGGCACATAGATGACCATTCAAATTCGGCATCTAGGTATTCACACAATAATAAAAACGTTCACACTAATGTATTAAAATAGTTCATAAATTTGGCAAATTCATGCACTAGCTGAATGGACACTTTCTTCCCCCTTGGTTTGTGCATGAATGCTTAGTCATAAAAAAAAGGCTTCAAGTGACTTGTATGTGCACCAAAAAGTTGCATTCATCTCCTTGGGACGTTCATGCACTTGTATGGAACATGTATCTTCATAATTAAACACTTTAATGGCATGTAGGTTCATAAATGGCAGCATGAACCTAGTAAATTCGTTCTCCCCTTTGTGCATGCACTTAATTCAATCAATGTGTTGAATTATTGAGTTAATTCCTTCCCTTGGACTTTCTTGAACCCATCCATGCATGTGTAGTAGCCTATAGGTCAATTCAAAGTGTGAACATGTTCAAGGAGCTCTATGGTCAACATAGAATTAGTTAGCAGCTACTTCTTGGCCGAATAAGTGCCTTGGAAAGTTAGGAGACAGCCACCATACATGCACTTAAGCCATTCATGCATTCTAACATCCCATACATTTGATCCATTCATGGACTAGCCTTTAATGTCCATACATGCATTCGACACATGCATGAATTTGTAGAAACATTGCATCTAGCCGTACATGCACCAGCATTTAATACTTCTTCATTCATGAGTGTGGAATTCCCAAAAGAGATGTTTCTTCATCCATACATTGTACCGTCCAAAGGGATGTACCTACATGAAATAAACAAGTCATTAAGACATCTCATGAACACTCATAAATTCGACATGATGTGAACACATTAATGTCATGCATTAATTCGGCTATGTGAACATAATCAATTTATATAATGACAATGACATATTAATAACAAATATTAATATAAGACAAGTTTAATGCTTAAATGAATATGTGCAAATTTTTATTTAATGTATTAAAGACAAAACCGAGTTTAAACTAAAATAAGCTAAGCTTTAGCTTGTGAGCTAAAGTTGAGCTGAGGCTAAACTCCTAAGCTGAAGTTGAGCTAAGGTTTAGCTTGTGAGCTGAATATGAGCTAGGAGTGAGCTCGGTTTAGCTCAGGCAAGTTGGATTGAGCTCAAATAAGCTGGATTTGAGCTGGACAGAGCTCGTGGAGCTGGAAACGAGCTGGAATCAGCTTGCCAACATGTCAATGCTCGGCTTGACAGACTTGTTCGATGAAGTTCGCGGGGCATGCTCGTATCACCGGCATTGGTTTACGTGTTCTAGTTTGGAATAAGGATTTGGCGCAAGTCTGTAAGTTCATAATTCGATATGTCCCTAATCCTTTTCTTTATTATTGCAATGATATTTTGAAATGGCTCATTATTAAAAGGTGGGGCTTTGTGACTAATATCTTGTCTTTTCGAGTCTTGTGTGACTTTCAGGCTATTGTGAGTCTTTCTACCCCATTCAACAACCAAGGGCCTTATGACGACGAACGCTTTTTCGCGAGCAAGTGGCCTGACTTGAGGACAAGTAGCTTTGAAGAATGGGGAAATGATGTATGCATGTTCGGGGCTCCCACAAGTGCGAACCAAGATTCAATTGAGCTACGTAAAGGACCCATAACTTGAGCTCATGCTAAACATTTCTTAGAAGCTATTTTAGCTTCTAATGCAAAACCTTAGTTCAAAACAAGGGCCAATGCTTACAAAATCAGCTCGAAGCAACTATTCAAAGAACCTGTGCATTGTTGGCAAGTTGATTCTAGCTCATTTCTAGCTCCTCAAGCTCCATCCAGCTCAACTCAGCTTATTTGAGCTTGTTTCAGCTCATTTGAGCTCAACCGAGCTTACTTTTAGCTCGCTCTTTATTTTAATAAATTAAACTAAGTTTTAGTTTTATACTAATTAGTTTGCTACAGCTCAATAATGAAAATCCTAGCTCAAATAAGTTCATTAAATGTTTTCACTTAGTTTGAGCTAACCGAACTTAATGTTGCTAGTATGTTTCACTTAAATGTGTCCAATTTAGTTAGTGTCATTTAAGTTGTCTAATTGCTGTTTAATTATGTTTAAAATGAATATATGTATTTTAAATAATTATGTGTTCAATTCTTTTGTAGGCTAGCCAAATATGGAGGTGCATTTAAGGCTAGGTGATGTGAGCACACCCGGGGCGTCCTTGAATGCACACCAAGAATCAATTGAGCTGTCAAAAGGCCCCATGACCCAAGCTCGAACCAAGCAACTTCAAGATGCTATATCAGCCTTTGTGATGCGCATTTGGGATGATAACCAGCTCCATAACGTTGGAGGAGCTAAGAACAACTCCTTGATGACTCCATGCACTATTTTGCAATCCGATCTTAGCTCCTCTCCAGCTCCCCTATCCGCCATTCAGCTCCCATCAGCTTACTTGAGCTTGTTTTAGCTCGTTTGAGCTCGAATTTAGCTCGTTTCAGCTCATTCCTTTTTCATTTAAATAAACTAAGTTTTAATCTAGCTTATAACTAAGTTTGCTATAGCTCATGCCGAATTCCCTAGCTCAATTTAGCTCACTAGGTGTTTTTGACTATTTGAGCTAGCCGAATTTATTATAGGTTGACTTATAATTATTGTGTCCAAATTTAGTTAGTGTTATTAAGTTATTTAGTTATTTTAATTTATAGTTATATGAATAGTTGTGTGTTATTTAATTTTGTTTTTTTAATTTTGTAGGTTTGCCGAATTTGGAAGATACATTCATGGCATTTAATGCAAGGTGCATGAACGGGAATGTTCATTGAACGGGAAGATTCATGCATGGTTCGGTTCAATGTTTGGAGGACATACATTCATGTACATGGAAGGTTAATGCATATTGAAAGGTGCATCTCCCTTGGACGGCACACATGCATGAATGGAGGGTAATTAATGCAAGTGCATGTACGGCTAGGTTCAAGCCCCCTTCCAAGTTCCATGTACAACCGATGCATGTAGGAGGACCCTTGGAGTTTTCTAAGCACCTATTCGGCCAAGAGACACCCCTTGAGAGTTTCATGCATCCCATGGCCGAACCTAGACAATCCCATTGGCTTCCAAAGCTTGCTCATACATGAAGCTGCCCACTCACCTCCCATTTGGCCGAACATGGACAAGGATGCCATTGGTCATTTTTCTAGAAGGTTCATGTCTTAATTAGGTTCATTACTTAATCATTAAGTTCATGAATAGTCTATTCGGCTAGCATAAGAAACTAGTATAAATAGTTTGTTGATTTCATTTGTAAAGGACTTTTGCCAAATTTGTTAATGAACATTATTTTTGTGAGTGCTTCCTCTCATATCTCGTACAAGTTTCGAAGGCTTATCTGGCTTGTGCTAGTGGCGTCTACCGATCTTGTTTGAACTTATCACCAATCTTGGTGTGGCGTTCACCTATCCTTCTATCCATCCTTTCACCTTAACAATATAGGAATCGGGGTGACACTTTTTAGTGTTAAATCATTCCTGACGTTGAGTTCGTTTTTCCATCCCCCATCTTTCAACTTTCTTCCTTGTTAACCAAACCAAACCACTATTCATCACCCATCTTCGCTACACATAACCGAACCTATTACTAAATTTATCCATCTAGAACCTTCCGCTTAATCTATTCCATTATTTTATTTCTATTACAAAAATCTGAGGTACGAACGACTCTCTCCAACTACGATCGGGCAACTATGTGAATTCAACTCGTCTACCCAGGCCGAATCACATCATTTGGTATCAGAGCTTGTAAATCGAGAGGCGCCGACATTCATATTAAGAATGAAATAGGTTCGTTGTGAAAAAAATTGAAAAAAAATCAAAAAAAATATTCGAACAAAAAAAATTGTATTTTTGTTTTTATCATTGTAAAGTGCTATATTGAAATTTGTAAAAAAAAAGAGAAAAAAAGGTACGAAATTATTTTAAAAAAAAGTAAGAACAAAAAAAAAGAGTGAAGTGATCAAGTTTGATTCTACTGTTTTATATTTTGTGCCGTTCTTCAGTTATTCTTACTATCAACTTTCTACCCCCCAAAAGCGCCACACTATACCAGAATTTTTTTAGCCTACCCGTACACCATATGTTTTAACCCTTGTAACCGTTTGAAGCCGACCCCAAGGCACTTGGACGAGTCAAAAGAAATAAAATACAAGGTTACGAGAGTAAGCTTGAGTGGTAAAAGGCTAGAGTGTGTGAGAACATTTGAAGTTTGAAAAAGCCTAAAAACGAGTGCAAACACGAGTGGAGTGTTCATCAATATTTCTTTGCGAGTGAAATAGTGAGATTTGTGGTGAGGTACTTGATTTTTTATATTTTGTTTTGTGATCTAACATTTTCTTTTCAGCAACAAAAATCATGTCACGTGAAGAGTTCATCGAATCGGAATACTAATACTTGGTACAAGAAATGCAAAAAATGATGGAGTCCAACACTAAGAACATACACGAGAGATTAAATCATTTGGAAAAACAAGATCAAAGTGATAGAGTTTCTTCGAGTCAAAAAATGGAGACAAGAACCCCACGGAGATGTACCCTTGACTACTACTTGAGAAAAAGTTCCTATCGTGATTCCTTTTTGCCATCTACTTCGAGACAAAGAGATTCATACTATGACTCATATTCATCAGTGAATTCAAGAAGTGACTTCGATTGAAAGTCCTTTTCATCAAGAAATTTGAGAAGACGAGAAGCCGATTACGATTTTGATTCGTTCCAAGATAGTGTTCGGAGAGAAAGACATACTCCTACTAGATCGTCAACGAAATCTTACTCGGAGTATTCTTCATGAAGTTTTGATTGTGAATCATATGCAAATAGTTCTTCATCTTTCGAACAAGATTTGTATTCTCATCATTCTTCTGTACATTCTTGTAAAGAGAAAACAAAGAAAAGAAAAGAAAAAGCAAAGGAAGAAAAAGAAAACGAAATAAAAAGAAAAGAGAGGCAAAAGGCAAGTAAGAGAGAAAATGAGCGAATCTTGAGAGAACTTGAAAAAGCCTTTGAAACGCAAAAGGAAAATGAAAAAGAAAATGAGATTGAAAAAGAGAATGAAAAAGAGTTTGAGAGTGAAAAAGAAGATGAAAAAGAAATTGAAACAAAAGGAACGAGTGATTCAGAAGAAAAAGAATCGAGTGAGAAAACAAGTGAGCAAGTGAGGATTATTTCTACTAACCCACCTGTTCGATCTTCTTGTGATTTAACTTTTCAGGTTCCTAGAAGGTTGTGCGACCAATTCCATCTACATTACCTTCCAAATGAGAGGTGTTTTATGTTGTTCGAAAAAGGTGAGTTCACGAATGACAACCACCCACTTGCGATTGAAGGTAAGGAAGGTAAGGATTCTTTGTTTATCGAATCAAAGTCACTTGATTTGGTTAATTACTGTTCACATATTAATGTTAACGATGTTGTTTCAAAGGATGCCATGAAGATTTCGTCTTATGACATGTTTTATAACGACAACTCTATTGATTCTATTGGATTGGTTCATCCTGTGCAAATTATGAATGTGTGTGATAACAGTTTTTCACATTTTGACTTGTTTGATTATAAAAATTCTTTGTTTGGCATCCATGTTAAAAGATCTTCACATGATATGTGCAATTGTGTTCTTCATGAACAATCTTTGAGTTTTTGTGTGAAATTTCCTTGTAGTGGTTTACATTCCCGATTGATACTCTTGAAGCATGAACCTTTTCATATTGGTATGCTCGGTTTTGTCAATTCAACATGTGTGTTTAAACTAGTGAAATATAATTCGTGTGGTGAGTTGATTATATCTTCTTCTAATATGTTGCTTGTTGGAATTCCTAATCAAGTTCGTGTGTTCAAGCCTGGTATTTGCTACATGAATTCATTTTATGGAAACATTAAGCACTTTGCATCATTTGCATTCAAATTATGTTTGCTTGATGTTCGAACTTTTGATAAGAAGGTGAAATTCAATGATTTGGGTTTCAATTTTGATTCGTTTACTAATCACCTTGCTTGGCCACATCTAGAATTTTCGTTTCATTTCGAGAAGGTAAGACCAACCTATGTTTTTGGAATTGAATCAAATCTCCATGGTAACTTCCCTTTTCCATTTAAGTCCATAGTTTTCGTTAATACTAACCATTCTCATTTTTGTGAATTCCACCCCTATAGGAGCAAGACATGTCATGGTGCGTCACCACCTATTCAAATTTATCAGAGTAATAGGTTTGTCTTACATTATCTATCCAAAGAGAGAAGATTCATTTTGACCGAGAAAGGTAAACCCAATCCTCAATTGTCTTCTCTTCATATTCGTCAAGGTGAATCATCTGAAAATTTTCAAACATCTTTGCTCAATTCGGTTGAAGTTGAAAATTCCATTGATTTGTTGTTTGGAAATTATTTATACTTTGATGTGATGGATTTTTCCTTTTGGCATTGTAATAATGTGATTATTATGCTGGAATTTAGAGACACCCCTCATGTTGTTCAAAAACGAAAGAAAGAGTTAGCATACCTTTGGCCATGGCATACCTTGCATGAACAAGACAAGGGACCAAATGGGTTGCTATATTCGGTTAAAGAAATTAAAATGTTTTGGATGAGGAATAATGTGTTTAAGTGCCTGCCATCATTTACAACCAATTATCCCTCGATCCAACTTAGTTTTCATGTTTGCAACGATGGTCTAATGGAACTCTTTGATAAATTTACGTATGCTTGCTTTGCCCAATTGAGATTTTTGGCATATGTTCGATTGAATGAATTTTTAATGAACTATCGAACACATTTGAATTTGAATCCTTTGAGTTTCTTTTTACCGACTGTGGTAAGAATTTTTCAGGTTTGTGTGACATCTTCCATCCCATTTGATCGAGGAAAACCATGCACGAGTCAAAGTTCTCCCATGGACAAATGGCTCGACTTGAGGACAAGTCACTTTGAAGACGGGGGAATGATGTGAGCACACCCGGGGCATCCTTGAATGCACACCAAGAATCAATTGAGCTGCCAAAAGGCCCCATGACCCGAGCTCGAACCGAGCAACTTCAAGATGCTATATTAGCCTTTGTGATGCGCATTTGGGATGATAACCAGCTCCATAACGTTGGAGGACCTAAGAACAACTCCTTGATGACTCCATGCACTATTTTGCAATCCGATCTCAGCTCCTCTCCAGCTCCCCTATCCGCCATTCAGCTTCCATCAGCTCACTTGACCTTGTTTTAGCTCGTTTGAGCTCAAATTTAGCTCATTTCAGCTCATTCCTTTTTCATTTAAATAAACTAAGTTTTAATCTAGCTTATAACTAAGTTTGCTACAGCTCATGCCGAATTCCCTAGCTCAATTTAGCTCACTAGGTGTTTTTGACTATTTGAGCTAGCCGAATTTATTATAGGTTGACTTATAATTATTGTGTCCAAATTTAGTTAGTGTTATTAAGTTATTTAGTTATTTTAATTTATAGTTATATGAATAGTTGTGTGTTATTTAATTTTGTTTTTTTAATTTTGTAGGTTAGCCGAATTTGGAAGATACATTCATGGCATTTAATGCAAGGTGCATGAGCGCAGGAATGTTCATTGAGCAGGGAAGATTCATGCATGGTTCGGTTCAATGTTTGGAGGACATACATTCATGTACATGGAAGGTTAATGCATATTGAAAGGTGCATCTTCCTTGGACGGCACACATGCATGAATGGAGGGTAATTAATGCAAGTGCATGTACGGCTAGGTTCAAGCCCCCTTCCCAGTTCCATGTACAACCGATGCATGTAGGAGGACCCTTGGAGTTTTCTAAGCACCTATTCGGCCAAGAGACACCCCTTGAGAGTTTCATGCATCCCATGGCCGAACCTAGACAATCCCATTGGCTTCCAAAGCTTGCTCATACATGAAGCTGCCCACTCACCTCCCATTCGGCCGAACATGGACAAGGATGCCATTGGTCATTTTTCTAGAAGGTTGAATCATTCCTGACGTTGAGTTCGTTTTTCCATCCCCCATCTTTCAACTTTCTTCCTTGTTAACCAAACCGAACCATTATTCATCACCCATCTTCGCTACACATAATCGAACCTATTACTAAATTTATCCATCTAGAACCTTCTGCTTAATCTATTCCATTATTTTATTTCTATTACAAAAATTCATGGTACGAACGACTCTCTCGAACTACGATCGGGCAACTACGTGAATTCGACTCATCTACCCGGGCCGGATCACATCAATAGGTGCATGTACGGGCTAGTTCAATGCATAACAAGATTCATGCATAGTTCGGTTCAATGCTTGTAAGGAATTATGTTCATGTACATGGGAGGTTAATTACATGCATTGGATTATTAAGATACAATCCCTTTGGACGGCACACATGCATGAATGGAGAGTAATTAATGAATGTTCATGTACGGCCAGATTCAAGCCCCTTTCAAGTTCCATGCATGACCGAATGTATGTGGGTGAACTATTGGTGTTCCTAAGCACTTATTCGGCCAAGGGGTAACTACATAATCAATTTCCAAAGTCAATCCATGAATGAAGTCCAAGAGAAGATGCATGGACAGCAAGCTACAATGAATGGAAGAATGCATCTAATTCTTAATACATGAATTTTTGGCTGCCCAAATGACTTCCCTAGGTGTTTATCCGGCCAACAGACACTTCTTGAATGCCCAATTCATCCCAAGGCCAAACCTAGACAAACTATTGAGCTCCCAAGTCTTCACATTCATCCAAGTCACTTTGCTTAAACATGAAGCTATCCAATGAAGTCCCATTTAGTCAAATCAAGACTTAGCTAATTAATTTTTTTATTCTAGATTATTCTAGTCTTTTCTTAGCCGAATTGCTTAGCTTCTAAGTTAGTCAATATTTCCATTCGGCTACTACATGCTAGACTATAAATAGTTTACTCATTTCTTTGTAAAAGGACTTTTGCCAAATTATTGAATGAACATAGTTCTTGTGAGGTTGCTTCCTCTTATATCTCGTACAAGTTTCGAAGAATTATCTAGTTTGTGCTAGTGGCGTCTACCGATCTTGTTTGAACTTATCACCATTTTTTTTGTGTGGCGTTTACCTATCCTTCTATCCATCCTTTTCACCTTAACAATAGAGGAACTGGGGTGACACTTTTTTTTAGTGTTGAATCAATCCTGACATTAAGTTCCCTATTCTATCCACACCTTACATTATCTCTTTCTTATTGTTTCCAAACTGAACCATTCATTCAACATTCTTTTTGTTTCCTTAGCCGAACTTCCCTTTTACTTATCTTTTGAAACCCTTCCGCTTATTTGAACCTATCCATCTAACTTTTACTTCCAAGACCAAGACACAAATGACTCTTCTCATCTATGATCGGGCAACTACGTGAATTTGACTCAATCACTCAAGCCGGATCACATTAGTTTACATGTTTGTAAAGATGGCCTAACGAAACTTTTTGATAAATTGAAGTATGTTTGTTTTGCCCAATTGAGATTTTTTTATATAATCTTTGGACTGCATTCTATCTGAGCTATTTGGAATTGAATACTTTGCACTTGTTATTGTCAAAATTGATAAGTTATTTTTGGCAAAATAAAATCAGTTTTTTTTTGCTTAGCATTTGATTTATCTTTAAGTTTTTGTTGTCTTAACCCTCTGTTACTTATCTATGATGGTGATGTGCTTTCTTGTCCATTGATAAACCATTTCTAGGTTTGTGTAATTTTCTTACATCCCGTTAAATCGAGGAAAGCCGAACGAGAGGAAATATTTTTTGATAGATGAACAGCCCGACTTGAGGACAAGTCACCTAAAAGCGGGGGGAATGGTGCAAGCGCGCCCAGTGAACCCTGTTAGTCAAGTCTCCTTAGTCGAGCCTTGCATTGCTGGTAAGCTGATCCCAGTTCATTTCCAACTCCACTAGCTCCGTCTAGCTCAAATTCAGCTCATTTGAGTTCGATCCAGCTCTATGAGTTCGTGTGCTCATTCAACGAGTTAATTCAGCTCTATGAGTCCGTCATGCATCATTGATCTTCATATTTTAATTATGACTTGCATTATGTGTTCTGCATTTAATTAAGTCATGCATTAAGTAATTCATTTGTTCATTTAGTTTGCATTTTAAACCATGCATAGTTTAATAAATGAGTTGCTGGACATTAATTCAACTCATCTTAGTTTAATTAATTGAGTTTTTGTTGAACTTTATTTAATAGTTGCTTCTTTAATTAAACTAGTTGCTGGAATAATTGATGCATATGTTATAGTTCATTTACTTAAGTTAAGTATTAATGTTTGTTATGTTTAATAAGTGTTTACATGTGTTTATTGTGTTTATTGCAAGAGTCTTTTCAAGTCATAACAGTTACAAATAAAGGCTGTTACAAATTAAATAAAGAGGCTTTCCAAGTTATTTTCGGTTACAAAGCAAGAGGGCTGTTATAAAGAAGGTTTATACATCATTTAAAGGAGGTTTAAAGAGCATTTAATCATCCAAATTAATTTTTCCAGCAACCTTTCCACTACCAACCGTTTTTGCCATTTCAAAGGTTTTTTCAAGCATTCAAACATCATTAAGAAGCTGATTAAGAAGATGGTGTCGATTAGGCTGACCAAGGGCTAATTCAAGAGTCATTTTTCAAGCACTTAAAGTCATTCATTCAGCTGAATTAAAGTGAATTAAAGGATGGAGTTATTTGGCTCAAGAATGTGAAAAGACTTGATTTAATTTCAGCTTTTAATTGGCACAATAATTTGAATGTTTGTGACCATTCAGATAGCCTATTTTAGCACTATAAATAGGTGAAATCAGCCTTTGTAAAGGGATTTTTTTCTTAGTTTAAAACATTATTGAACTTATATAAAATTTGTGAGATTTCTTCCTCTCATATTTTGTTGAAGAACTTATTGGCTTATCTAGGTTACTAGTGGCGTCAACCTACCTTCTTCTTTATCCTGAACTTATCACTATCAAATAGTGTGGTGTTCACCCTGATGTGATATGGCCCGGGTAGTTGAGTCGAATTCACGTAGTTACCCGATCGTAGTCGAGAAGGGTCATTCGTGCCTCGGTCTCAGAGATAGAAATGAAAGAATAGGTTTGAATTAGCGGAAGGTTTTCAAAAGTTATGCAAAAGGGTAGTGATAGGTTCGGCTAAGGAAACAAGAAAGGATGTTGAAGGAATGGTTCGATTTTGAAACAATAAGAAGGAGATAATGCAAAGGTGGGGATGGAATAGTGAACTTAACATCAGGAATGATTCAACACTAAAAAGTGTCATCCCAGTTCCTATATTGTTAAGGTGAAAAGATGGAATAAAAGATAGGTGAACGCCACACCAAGAATGGTGACAAGTTGGTCTGATACGAACCCAATCGTATCATGGTTTGACACAACTCGAAAACATCGAGCATGGCCTAAGCTCAAGGGGCCTAAGTGCAAAATGAGGCCTAACCTCAGCTCGATCAGCTTAATTTTTGCTCATCTCTAGCTCAATGAGTTTGTGTGCTCAATTCAACGAGCTTGGTTCAGCTTAAATAAGCTCGTTTGAGCTCATCTTTAAATTCTAATTTTTGCTTTTTATTAGTTGCTGGAATAATTAATTGAGTCTAGTTAAATTAAATTAAATCAGCTCAATAATTAGGTTGTGTTGTTTTTAATAAAGTAAAATCTGGACATTTTAATTATGTTTAAATATGTTAGTTAAATTAGTTAACTTGCTTAGCTCATAATTATGTTCAGCTTAATAATTGATTTTAATATGTTCCAGCCGAAATTAATATGTCTGAATTAGAACATGTTTTAATCTATTTTAGTACAACCATTTAACTTGTCTTAGTTTAGGACACATTTATTTCTTGTCCAGCCGAATGTGGGTTAAATAATTTGCTGCCAATTTAATATGTTCAAAGCTGATTAATTTTGGTTTAAATGTGCAGCTATTTTCGACATTAAAGAAGGAAGCATACCGAATTTAATGTGCTTCTTGCTGCAGCCAAATTAATTAGTGAACAAGGCATGGACGGCACATTAATTGAGTTGCTGGTGCATGGCACAACATTAAAGAGCTGCTGGTGCATAGGAGCCTGAAATGTGATTAATGCTTGAAGGCTGCTGGTTGGTGTTCCCAAATGGCCATTCGGTCAAAAGGTGGCTGAATATTCAATGTTTCAAGCTGAATTAAAAGGCCAGCTGCTGTTTAAGTTTCTCTAGGTGCTTTTTTGGGAATAATAAGGGACATGGCTGATTATTAATCCCATCCAGCTGCTCACATTCAGCTTCTATATCTATTGACCATTGGCGTCCTCAAGGAGCATTTAAGCTGCCCAAGCCTATCCAGCTGGTCAAAGCAATATATTTAATATCATGCACCCTCTTTGGCCGAATATTACAAGATTTTTTTCAGCTCATTTAATTCTCCAGCTGATGAGAAAACTTCAAGGAACTTTCTTGGCATCTTCTAAGAAATATTCAACTCTTCTAGCTGAATTACAAGCTGTCCATTCAGTTTTCTAGGTGGCTGATCAGCTCACCTTTATTTTAAATGATTCCAACTGCATGAAGACACCTTGGAAGCTGTCCAAATACGTTCTCAAGGCTGGAGGAAGCATCCTAGAATTTTCCTAAATTTTTCTGGAAATTTTAGCTCATTTAAAGGTTGAAATTAAGTGTCCATTTGGCTGCCAATTGTCCATTCGGCTAGCCTTAGTCTTTAGCTATAAATACTTGTTTTTAGATGTTGTAAAGGTTAGACAATTTTAGACTTTGTTAATTATATGAACTTAATTGTTCTAGTGAGAATTCAATTCTCTTTATTCACTTTAGGACTGATTTGACTTATCGGGATTTCGTCTCGTGGCGTCTATCTTTCCTTTATTTTTATTCTATACTTATCACCTCCGGTGTGGCGTTCAAAATATATCTTTGGTTCGTAACTCTCTATAGTTAGCGGGTCAAGATTCTCTTGTTGACCTAAGTGCCTATTTTAAGATTCGGGTCAACTTTTTCTATAACGTTGGTTCAATCTTGGCCTTAGCCGATTTTTATCCACCTATCACCAAATTTCCTTTAACCTTGTTTGGTCCCTTTGATAGCCATTTATCCACTTCTCTTTCAGTCTTCTTGAAATCAAACCATCCATTCACTTCCACATCTATTACGAAACTAACCATTCAAACCTATCTTCCTTGTTTTCATCCCCAATTTTGCAAACTGTTCAAACTTACCCAATTTATTGATCGGGCAACTATTACGACTCAAATCATCCTGAGGTGAGTTCGTATCAAGGTCGATTGACGCCACTAGCACAAACTAGATAAGTCTTTCAAAACTTGTACGAGATATGAGAGGAAGCAACCTCACAAGAACAATGTTCATTCAATAATTTGGCAAAAAGTCCTTTTACAATGAAATGAGCAAACTATTTATAAGCTATCATGTAGTAACTGAATGGACAAACTAGCTAGCTTAAAGACTAAGCAAATTTGGTCATGAACTAACTAGAATGTTCTAGAATGAAAACATTAATTAACTAGTCTTGATTCGGCTGATGGGAATGTGTTTGGACAGCTTCATGTATGAGCTTTAATCACTTGAATGAATGTGAAGCTTTGGAAGCCAAATGGATTGTCTAGGTTCGGCCATGGGATGTATGTAGCTTCCGAGAAGTGTCTCTTGGCTGAATAGGTGCTTAGAAATACCAAAAGTCCTCCCACATACATTCGACTATACATGGAACTCGAAAGGGAGCTTGAATCTGGCCATACATGAACTTTCATTAAATGCCATGCATACATGCATGTGTGCCGTCCAAAGGAGATGTATACTTCAATATCCATTGCATGCAATGAATCCTCCATGTACATGAATGTGAGTCCTCCAAACATTGAACCGAACCATGCATGAATCTTCCCGTTCAATGAACATTCTCATACATGCACCTTGTCTTGAATGAACCTCCACATTCGGCTAACCTACATAATTAAATAGAATAATTAAATAAAATAATTATTCATATAATCATAATTAAAAAATATTAACTAAACAACTTAATGACACTAACTAAATTCAGACACATTAATTATAAGTCAACTATCAAATTAAATTCGGCTAGCTCAAATAGTCAAAACACTTTATGAGCTAAGTTGAGCTAGGGAATTCGGCATGAGTTGTAGCAAACTTAATTAAGAATAAAGTTTAAACTTAGTTTATTATAATGTAAAAGAAATGAGCTGAAACGAGCTAAATTCAAGCTCAAACGAGCTAAAACGAGCTCAAGTGAGCTGATTGGAGCTGAATGGCGTATGGGGAGCTGGAGAGGAGCTGAGATCGGATTGCAAAAGATTGCATTGAGTCTTCAAGGAGTTGTCCTTAGCTCCTCCAACGTCATGGTCTTTTTTATCATCCCAAATGCGCAACACCAAGGCTGATAAAGCGTCTTGAATTAGCTTGGTTCGAGCTCGAGTCATGGGGCCTTTTGGAAGCTCTATTGATTCTTGGTTTGCATTCAAGGATGCCCCGGGCATGCTCACATCACACCCTTATACCAAGGTTCCTACTTTGATAAGTAGCGGGTCAAGGTTCTCCTATTCTCCATCCAACCACCTTGGAAACTTATAAGCATTTGGGTCGATATTTTCTAATATTGGTTCGTGTTTGTTTTTGAGATCATTTTCATTCCATTCCATTCCATCTTTTCATTTTATCATAATTGAACCATCAATTCACTTCACATCCATTGTTGGTTATCGAATTACTATATTTATTTCCATCTTTTATTATTTTTCTATAACCGAACCTACATAAACTTTATAACCATGAACCCATATTTGAACCCTTTTTACATAGCTTCCGCCATTATTCACTTAAAAATCCTTTGAACAAACCAAACGATACTTCTTCGTAGACGATCGGGCAAACTCGCATACAACTTGACTCACCCCGAGGCAGATCGTATCAAATTGCTCTTTACTTGATGCATTAACTTGTTGTAGGTTCATGGCAAGAAACAAGTTCAATGTGCAGCACTTAAGAGAGTATTCTGTGCATGGCCAAGACATGTTCATGGATGGCATTTATTGAAGTGTTTCCCATGCATGGATGACTTAAATGAGCTACTGAGGCATTAAAGAAAACATGCATGGATAATATTAAAAGTTGCTGAATTTTTCCTTCTTCCCATATGCCTTTTCGTGGAGACCAATGGACAAAGAATTAAAGACATGCTGGTTCATATTTCCCAAGTGGCCATTCGGCCAAAGCATGCTTGAAGGCTTCCATTCATTCTCTCCTTAGCTGAATTTAGACATGGCTATCAAGCTCCCATGCTTCACATTCATTCAGCCGAATTGATTCTCCATGAAGCATGCCCAATGGCGTTCCAAGTAGCAGAATTTAGACTTAGTCACTTAATGATTTTCTTCTAGTTTATTCTAGAATTTTCTAGCCGAATTTTACTTAGTCTTTAAGTAATGTTCTTTTATCCATTCGACTACCTTCCCTTAGCTTATAAATAGTTGTTTATTGTCATTTGAAAAGGTTGTTGAACTTTGGTTATTTTTTCTTTGTTAATGAAACTATTTGGTGAGATTCTTTTCTCCCTAATTTTGTTGAAGACTTGTTGGCTTATCTTGGAAGCCTAGTGGCATCAACCTATTTTTCTTCTATCCCGAACTTATCACTATTCATAGTGTGGCATTCAAAAATATACCAAGGTTCCTACTTTGCTAAGTAGTGGGTCGAGGTTTACCTTCTTTCATCCGATCACCTTAAAAGCCTTTAAGTAATTGGGTTGATACTCTCTAGTATTGGCTCGTGCTTTCTTTTGAGTTCCTTTCTTTCCATACTTACATTTCATCTTATCCAAACCAAACTATCACCTTTTTCCATTCTTTTATTTCCTTTAAACCAAACCTTTAATATTCATATTTTAAACCCTAACTTTGAACCCCTTGAATAGCTTCTGCATTTTTTACTTAAAAACATTCTTTTGAACAAACTGAACGATACTTCTTCATAGACAATCGGGCATCTCACATACAACTCGACTCATCCCAAGGCAGATCATATCAGAATTTATTTTTGTTCATATTTAACAATCTATTCTTTCAGTAATAAATTATGTCTCGTGAAGAATTTATCGAATCAGAGTTCCAATATTTGGTGCAAGAAATGCGAAGAATGGTGAATTCTAAGTTTGACAAACTACACGAAAGACTAGATCATGTGGAGAAAAGAGACCAAAGTGAATAAGTGTCATCAAGTTAGAGAGCAGAACCAAGAACATCACAGAGATATACATTCGATGACTACTCGAGAAAAGATTCCTATTGTGATTCCTATTCGCCAATGACTTTGAGACAAAGAGACCTATACTATGACTCCTACTCATCTAAGAATTCGAGAAGAGATTTTGATTGAGATTCCTTTGTATCAAGCAATTCGAGACAAAGAGAAGCTGATTTTGATTTTGAATCCTTTCGAGAAGACGTGTGATGCGAGCACGCCCAGTGAACCTCTTCGAACAAGCCTCCCTAGTCGAGCTGTGACGTGTTGGCAAGCTAATCCCAGCTCATTTCCAGCTCCACGAGCTCCATCTAGCTCAAATCCAGCTCATTCAAGTGCAATCTAGTTGCATGAGCTAAACCGAGCTTACTCCTAGCTCATTTTCAACTCATGAGCTAAACCTTAGCTCAACTTCAGCTTAGGAGTTTAGCCTCAGCTCAACTTTAGCTCAAGGGCTTAAGCTTAGCTCGTGGAGTTCACCATGACTGCATTTGACTACTATTGACTTTTTATTTAATAAGTTCAATAATTAGTTCATTACTATCCTACATATTAAATTTAGTTCATATTAGTTTTATTAAATATGTCTTAAAAGTGTTTATAGATGTTAATTAATTTGTCATAACCGAATTTAATGTTTACATTGTGTTCACATTAGCTTGAATTAATTCCGTTCACATTTCTTGTAGGAACACAATGGACATATGAAGATTAAAAGTAAGCATGAATGTTGAAAGGTGCATGGACGGTTGGAGGACTTGAATCTCTTAGGTGCATGTTCGGCTAAGTGCATGCATGTCCACATTCAATGTGTTCAAGGTTCATGAATGTTTCCATTCATGTATGGTGTGCTACTCCTTCATTTTCCAAGTGACTATTCGACTAAAAGGAGGCTTCCCATTACTTCATACATGTGGCTGAACATCTCCCTCCATGAACCTTAAAATTCCATTCACATTATGTTCACATGGCATGGCCTTTCAATTCAAATTGTTCACACTAGAAGACTCTTCAACATTCGATTTTCACACACATGATGGCCCTTGAAGTCTCCTCAATTAATTCCCAACTCTTCACCAAGTAACATGAATTGATTGCCTCAATTACTCAAGTTGCCCGAACCTAGCTAATGTCCAAGGGAGTCTCTCATTCATGATTCATTTCCTTAAGCATGAAGAACCTTCAAGACATCTCCACCATAGCCGAATCTGGTCATGATAATCAAAGGATGTTTTTCTAGAATTTTCAAGATGCATTCATGAGACTTTTACTTAATTGTTAAGTATGTAAAGTGTCCATTCGGCTAGCTAGTCTTTAGGCTATAAATACTTGTTATTTTTCTTTGTAAGGGACTTTTGAAACTTTGTTAATGTTATGCTGCCGAAATTGTGAGGCAAAACTTTTCTTATTTTTCGTTCAAAGATTCATTTGGCGTTCCTAGCATTCTAGTTGTGTCAATCGTGTTCTTTGTCGATTCCGAACTCATCACTACTCGTAGTGTGGCGTTCACCCCAAACTTATACCTTTGGTTCTTACCTTCCTAGGTAACGGGTCAAGGTCCTATCCTATCTTCCAAATCACCTTAAGAGTCCTATAAGTCTTGGGTCAACACTCGTATATAGTGTTGGTTCATTCTTGACCCTTAAGCCCACTTCGTTCCATCACCACAAATCATCTCATTTCTTTGTTTTCCCTTGTTAGCCGAACCTATACCAACCTATACCTAGTCATTTTGAACCTATTCTTGTTACCAAAATCGACCAATTTGTTCATATTCCTTTGTCCCTACACTTTCGTTCCTACCATTCCGTTCATACTCCTTTTTCTACGTCGACCATTCTGACAACTCAACTAAATCTAACGTAACTTCTCGTAGACAATCGGGCAAACTCGCATATGTCTCGACTCCCCCGAGGCGGATCGTATCAATGTGCGAGATGAAAGATACACCTCTTCAAGAACTCTAAAGAAAACATCCACGGAGAGATCTTCACGAAGGATTGTTCTTGAACCATATGTAAATGATTTTTCTTCTTTTGAACAAAATGATTATTCTCCTGAATCTTTTGTGTCCTCTTGTAAAAAGAAAATGAGAAAAGAAAAAGATGAAAAGCAAAAAGAGATCAAAAGAAAAGAGAGGCAAGAAAAGATTATGAGAGAAAATGAGAGGATCTTGAATGAAATCTAGAAAAGAAACAAAGAAAAGAAAGAAAAAGAGGAAGAGAGGAAATAAAATGAGATTGAAAAAGAGAATGAAAGAGAAAAAGAGTTTGATCAAAAGAAAAGAGTGGAAAAAGAAATTGAGGTAAAAGAAATGAGTGTTTCTAAAGAAAAAGATTCGAGTGGAAAAGATGTTAGTGAGCAAGCGAGGATTGTTTCCACTAACCCACCTGTTAGTTTTTCTTGTGATATCTCTTCCCAGGTTTTTGAAAATCCATGTGACCAATTCTAGCTTTAATACCTTCTCAACGAGCGGCGATTTCGATTGTACAAGAAAGGTAAGAATGAGAATGAAAACTGCTCACTTGTTTTGGAAGGTAAGCAAGGTAAGGACTCTATGATTATCAAGTCATGATCATTTGATTTAAAAACTGCTAATAAAGGTTTTGACAGTTCAATTTATGAAAGGTCTCCAAATTTTGATCTGGTTAGTTATTGTTCAACTTTTGATGTTAATATTCTTATTTCAAGAAGAGCCACGAAAAATTTGTCTTATGACATGTTTAACCCTTCTGTTGAGTTGGTTTCGCCTATGCGAATTGTAGAGGTGTGTGATAAAAGTTTTGCACATACAAATTTTGATGTGTTTGAATACTTAAACTCTTTGAATATATGTGCTAAACCTTTTTGCTTAAACATGCCTATTCGATTGGTCTGTGATGGATTTGAACTTTTGAAAAGTTGCATGTTCACACTTTCTTTGTTCAACATATTGTTCAAATGTTTTCACATACAATGAATAATCTGTTTGATTTTGCCCTTCAAGAGAAATCTTTGAATTTTTGTGCAAAATTCCCATGTGTCGATCTGCCTGTCTGATTGAGATTCTTGAAGTATAAGTTTCTGCATATTTGTCTACCTAAACTCTCTTTGTTCTATTTTTGTGATTTATTTGAGAAAGTGAAACTCTTACTGTATATCGGGCTAAGTGATAAAAATTGAGTCTTTAAGCCAGGAGTAAGCCACTTTGAGTTATTATCAAGAAAAGGTAAGTACCGCAATCTCATTGTAAATAAATTTGTTGTACCTTTTCATCCATTACAAACTTTATCTTCATTTCTGAAAATAAATCTTGTGGTTAGTTTATAAAATCAAAATCAAGTTTTTGATTCTGGAAATTTTGTTTTTAATCACAGAATCGGTTCATGCTATCCACCTGTGAATAACATCTTAGCATGTCCTTTTAAGTATATCCTTCCTGATGGTATTGACATTTTTTTGTTTTTGCGGAGATTACATTTTGAAAAGTGCAAATTGTCTTTTTAACTTTTTACCTTTTCAGGTTTATTCAAGTTCAAAATATCAATTACATTGACTTGCTAATTATACAAAATTGCCTCAGTTTAGTGAATTGAGTCAAAAAGTTGCCCGATCATCTAATGAAGAAGTATCATTCGTTATGCGAAGTTTAGTTGAAAATAGGCTAAGGCTGGAATTTGGTTATCAAAGAGGGGTTCGAAATAGTTGGATATGGATGATTATAGGCTAGGCTAACAAGAAATAAAAGATAGAAATAGCTTTCATGGTGAAATAAGGTAAATGAAAATAGGATGAATAACAGGCTTAAGATGCAAGTAAGAACCAACACTAAGTAGGAGCGTTGACCCGAAACTTATAGGATCTTAAGAGGGATAGTCGATGGTGATAAACGACCTTGACCCATTACCTAAAAAGGTAAGAACCAAAGGTATAGGATGGGGTGAATGCCACACTCGTTTGGAGTGATAAGTTCAGAAAAAGAAGACTAAGGTTGACGCCACTGACAACAGATAAGCCAACAATGTTTAAGAACAAAATTTAAGAGAAGAAAATCTCACAAATATAATATGTCTCATTCAAATTGACAAAAGTTATAAAACAAAGAAAAGAGTTACATATTTATAGTGCTAGACTTAGTCTAGCCGAATAGTCACAAAGCTAGCTAAATGGTCACTTAATTTCAGCTTTTAAATGAGCTGAAAACTCCAGAATTTTTCAAGAAATTTCCAAGAAGCTTCCCCCACCATTTGGAACATCATTGGACAGCTTCTAGATGAAGTTTTTTTAGCTGAAATGAACTTGGAGCATTTGGGAGTTGAATGGTATGTCTAGGTTCGCCATAAGCTTTAATGGGTTGGAATTAAGTTGCCTTGATCAGCTGGATGGACTTGTTAAATTAATGAGAAGCTTGGAGATTGCAAAAGGCTAGAAAGTGTGAACCGAATTCAAACAGCCCCTGTGTGTGTGAAAACACAAAACTGAACAGCCTTGAAGTGTGAATGGAATGATCCAGCAATGTGAAATATTTTAAAGTTGCCTTGGAGAGCTAATCGGTCAGCTTGAGAAGATAAATCAGCAGCTTGGAAGAAGAAAAATCAGCTCACTCTTAGCTCTTGCACTCACCGAACAGCTGCTTGGAGGATAGCAACCATCAGCACACCATTTTTATGGCCGGCCATACATGTACCTTTAGCAATTAAATTCAGCCAAAGTCAAAGATAAGACAAATTAAATTTGGCAGCCATAAACACACTTAAATCATGTAATAAACTAAGAAAAATTGAAAACATGCTGGAACTAAGACACATTAAATTCGACTGCACTAAATAACAAGAAATAAATTCGTCCTAAATTAGACAACTTAAATAGTTAATTTAGAGACATTAAATTGCTGTAGCATGACACATTAATTTCGTGTTCTGATTTTGGACAAATTAAGTACTTTAATATTTATTTGAGCTAAAAATAATATGCAATTTATTTAATTAATTAAATGCAAAGCTGAAAAAATAAAAGAACCTCAATTGAGCTGGAACGAACTGGCCTAAATTCACGGAGCTGGAATTGAGCTAAAATCTATTTACAATATGTTGCAAGGACACTTTGTTGATCTAGTCTAAGCTCGTTCTATTTCACCAGCCAATGCCTCGCCCCACACTTGGTTGACTAAGGCCGAAATAGCCTCCTTGAATTGCTTAGCTCGAGCCCACATAATTGGTCCTTGGGGCAGCACCATTGAGTCCTTGCTCGAGCTTGATGCACTCTGGGGCGTGATCGTATCATCCCCCCTCTTCAAAGTGACTTGTCCTCAAGTCAAAATCTGCATCAAAGGGAGATAAGTCAGAAACATTAAAGCTTGCACTTATGTTATACTCACTCGGCAAGTCAAGTCAGTAGGAATTTTCGTCAATTCGTTCTAGGACTTGAAAAGGTCTGTCTCCTCTAGGCATTAATTTGGACCTTCGCTGGGCTTGGAATCTGATACGAGCACTCCCCGCGAACTTCATCAAACAAGTCTGTCAAGCCGAGCATTGACATGTTGGCAAGCTGATCCCAGCTCGTTTCCAGCTCCACGAGCTCAGTCCAGCTCAAATCCAGCTTATTCGAGCTCAATCCAACTTGCCTAAGCTAAACCGAGCTCACTCCTAGCTCATATTCAGCTCATGAGCTAAACCTTAGCTCAACTTCAGCTTAGGAGTTAGCTCACGAGCTAAAGCTTAGCTCATTTTAGTTTAAACTCGGTTTTGTCTTTAATACATTAAATAAGAATTTGCACATATTCATTTAAGCATTAAACTTGTCTTATATTAATATTTGTTATTAATATGTCATAGTCATTATATATATTGATTATGTTCACATAGTCGAATCAATGCATGACATTAATGTGTTCACATCATGCCGAATTTATGAGTGTTCATGAGATGTCTTAATGACTTGTTTATTTCATGTAGGTACATCCCTTTGGACGGTACAATGTATGGATGAAGAAACATCTCTTTTGGGAATTCCACACTCATGAATGAAGAAGTATTAAATGCTGGTGCATGTACGGCTAGATGCAATGTTTCTACAAATTCATGCATGTGTCGAATGCATGTATGGACATTAAAGGCTAGTCCATGAATGGATCAAATGCATGGGATGTTAGAATGCATGAATGGCTTAAGTGCATGTATGGTGGCTGTCTCCTAACTTTCCAAGGCACTTATTCGGCCAAGAAGTAGCTGCTAACTAATTCTATGTTGACCATAGAGCTCCTTGAACATGTTCACACTTTGAATTGGCCTATAGGCTACTACACATGCATGGATGGGTTCAAGAAAGTCCAAGGGAAGGAATTAACTCAATAATTCAACACATTGATTGAATTAAGTGCATGCACAAAGGGGAGAACGAATTTACTAGGTTCATGCTGCCATTTATGAACCTACATGCCATTAAAGTGTTTAATTATGAAGATACATGTTCCATACAAGTGCATGAACGTCCCAAGGAGATGAATGCAACCTTTTGGTGCACATACAAGTCACTTGAAGCCTTTTTTTATGACTAAGCATTCATGCACAAACCAAGGGGGAAGAAAGTGTCCATTCAGCTAGTGCATGAATTTGCCGAATTTATGAACTATTTTAATACATTAGTGTGAACATTTTTATTATTGTGTGAATACCTAGATGCCGAATTTGAATGGTCATCTATGTGCCTGTAAATATTTGTTTTCTTTCATTTGTAAAGGACTTTTGCCAAATTTGTTAATGAACGTTGTTCTTGTGAGGTTGCTTCCTCTCATATCTTGTACAAGTTTCGAACGACTTATCTAGCTCGTGCTAGTGGCGTTAATCGTCTTGTTTTGAACTTATCACCAATCTTGGTGTGGCGTTCACCTATCCATCTATCCATATTTTTCACCTTAACAATATAGGAATCGGGGTGACACTACTTAGTGTTGAATCATTCCTGACGTTGAGTTTGATTTCCATTTCCATCTTTTATATCTTTTTCTTGTTAACCAAAACTGAGCCTTCTATCCTTCATCCATCTTTGCTACCCTTAACTGAACCTATACTAAATTTACCCTTCTTGAAAACTTCTGCTATCCTATTCTAATTCTTTTACTACTATTACAAAAATCTGAGGCACGAACGACTCTCTCAAACTACGATCAGGCAACTACGTGAATTTGACTCATCTACCAACCACTTGCTTTTGACCTTTGTTTGCCCGTTGAACATAGCTCTCGGTCCTAGCTTTTATGTTTGCCCGAACCTTTTGATGCATCTTCTTGACAAAATCAGCCTTTTTCCTAGGATCAGAATAAATCAACTGATCATTAGGCAAAGAAAGGCGTTAATGGATTAAAATCGTAAACTATCTCAAAGGGTGAATATTTGGTTGCTGAATGAACGGATTGGTTGTAAGCAAACTCGATATGAGGCAAACAATCCTGCCAAGACTTTAAGTTCTTCCGGATGATTGCTCAAAGTAATGTAGATAGTACACGGTTGACCACCTCTGATGTGATCCGGCCCGGGTAGATGAGTCAAATTCATGTAGTTGCCCGATCGTAGTTCGAGAGAGTTGTTCGTGCCTCAGATTTTAGTAATAGTAGTAAAAGAATTAGAATAGGATAAGCGGAAGGTTTCAAGAAGGGTAAGTTTAGTATAGGTTTGGTTAAGGGTAGTAAAGATGGATGAAGGATAGAAGGCTCGGTTTGGGTTAACAAGAAAAAAAATTTAAAAGATGGAAATGGAAAACGAACTCAACGTCAGGAATGATTCAACACTAAGAAGTGTCACCCCGATTCCTATATTGTTAAGGTGAAAAATATGGATAGATGGATAGGTGAACGCCACACCAAGATTGGTGATAAGTTCAAACAAGAACGATTGACGCCACTAGCACAAGCCAGATAAGTCGTTCGAAACTTGTACAAGATATGAGAGGAAGCAACCTCACAAGAACAATGTTCATTAACAAATTTGGCAAAAGTCCCTTACAATTGAAAATAACCAACTATTTATACTAGTATCTTATGCTAGCCGAATAGTCCATTCATGAACTTAACAATTAAGTAATGTACCTAATTAAAACATGAAACTTCTAGAAAAATGTCCAATGGTGTTCTTGTCCATGTTCGGCCGAATGGGAGGTGAATGGATAACTTCATGAATATGCATTGATGTACTTGGATAAATGTTCTTCATGCATGCATGGCTAGATTCGGCTAACTCTTTTAATGGAGCCTTTAATTCATGTTGTTTCACCATGAGTGGCATAATTAAATGAGGCTTCATGAAGGGTCAAACTTGGTGTGAACAAGGAGCTTAAGTAGACTCTTGTGTGTGAACGTCCAACCGAATGGTCATCATGGTGTGAACACAAAGTGTGAACACATGATCAATACATGAACCGTCCAATGCATGTTCCATCATTAATTTGATCCATGAATCTTCAAATACATGAATGACCATCATGAACATGCATATGCCTCTTGATTGCCGTCCATTGAACCTTTCTATGCATGAAGCTTGCACTAATTCCTTACATGCATGTTGATACGATCATGGTTTCCCATAAGTCAGTTCCAAGCCGAGATCCGATGGTGCTACCTCAAGGGTCGATCACAAGGGCTCGTTCAAAATAATTTAAAGAAGCTGTCATAGCTTTAGTTTAGCAAATGTGGGATGATGTCAATACTAGACCTACCGAACTAGTTGGTGGCAATTTTGGGAATCCTTGCTGAACTCTTCTACAAGTTCAGTTCTGCTCACCGAGCTCACCTTCAGCTCAAGTTAGCTCCCATGTTGCTCTACACCAGCTCATTAGCTCAGATTTAGCTCATTCCCACTTCCACAGCTCGAGACCAGCTCATTATCAGCTCATGAGTTTAAGCCCAGCTCAGGTTTAGCTCTTGAATTAAACATCAGCTCGTGGAGTTCTGATACAATCCGCTGCGGGGTGAGTCGAGTCGTATGTGAGTTTGCCTGATCGTCTACGAGAAAGTACCGTTCGGCTCTTTTAAAGAAGATGTTTTTAGGTTAAATAATGCAGAAGCTAATTAAGGGATTCAAAGGTAGGATTTAAAATATGAATACTAAAGGTTCGATTTTAAAAGAAACAAAAGAATGAAAATAGATTGAAGGTAGTTTAATAAATGATGGTTATGGAAGATGGTGAACTTAAAAGCAAGTAAGAACCAATATTAGGAAATATTGACCCAAGTACTTGTACGCTTTCAAGGTAAAAATGAAAAATGATAGAACCTCGACCCACTACTTAACAAAGTAAGAACCTCGGTATATGGGTGAACGTCACACTATTTGATAGTGATAAGTTCGGGATAGTGAAGAACAGGGTTGACGCCACTAGGCTTCCTAGATAAGCCAACAAAGTCCTCATCGAAATATGAGAGAAAGAAATCTCACAAATTCCATGAAATTTTAACAAAGTTTCATTAAGTGAAAAGTCTTAAAATTCAGTAACCTTTACAAAGTGAATAAAATCACATATTTATAGCCTAAACAAGTAGTTAGCCGAATGGTCACTCTTGGCAGCTCATTGGACTTTTAGAATCGGCTAGAACATGCTAGAATAGGCCATGGAGATTTCCTTGAAGCTTCTTCAATTGCTAATGAATAAATGAGTTCAAAATATCCTATTGAAAGGTTCGGCAGAATGCAAGCAACCAGCTGGTGGTGCTTCGTTGAACTGAACGGTCATGGGAGGTATTAAAATAGCTGGGAAGACTTCAAATGTCAGCATTATTCAGTTGATTTTCTTGAGGACGAAACATGGCTGTTGGAGTGCCCCATGCGTCACCTTGAAGAGAGGAAAAGGCTACTGCTGAATTTACTTCCCATGGCCATTGGTATGCACGAAAAGGCAGCAGCAAGGTGATGTTGGTTCAGCTCTTCCCAAGGCCGAATACATGCTTGCATTTACTTTGCTTTGTCTTTTGAAGTCCACGAAGTGTTGCCTTGAAAAACTGAACCATTAGCTCATTTATGTCGTCCCTAACAATGCACCAACAACTCCTTAAATGCTGTTCAATGCATGCTACTCCTTTAATGCATGTTTGCTGCACATTTAAACCATTAGTCAACTTAACCTTGAATTCGGCTGCAGCATTAATACTATTAAATTCGGCTGTAACTACTTAAATTTGTCTCTAAACTAGACACATTAAATTGATGTCCTAAACTAGACACATTTAAGCTATGTAGAAATATAAGACATATTTAATAATATAAATTAAAAAAATGTCCAGATTTAAGACACATTAATTTATTTATTTATTTAAGCATAAATTTAACTATTAACTAACACAACTAATTAATGAGCTGATTTAATTTAATTTAACTAGACTCAATTAATTATTCCAGCAACTAATAAAAGGCTTAAATTAGCCCGAGCTAGGCTTGAGCTCTTTGAGCTAAGTTGAGCTGAGGTTAAACTCCTAAGCTGAAGTTGAGCTAAGGTTTAGCTCGTGAGTTGAAAATGAGCTAGGAATAAGCTCGGTTTAGCTCAGGCAACTAGATTGCGCTTGAATGAGCTGGATGGAGCTCGTGGAGCTGGAAACAAGCTGGGATCAGCTTGCCAACACGTCACAGCTTGACTAGGGAGACTTGTTTGAAGAAGTTCGCTGGGTGCGCTCGCATCAAGTTCCCTTTGAATTCATTTGACTACTATTAAATTTTTATTTAATAAGTTCAATAATTAGTTAATTAATATCCTACATATTAAATTTAGTTCACATTAGTTATAATTAAGTATGTCTTAAAAGTGTTTATTGATGATAATTAAATTTGTCATAACCGAATTTAATGTTGATGTTTGTGTTCACATTAGTTTGAATTAATTCTGTTCACATTTCTTGTAGGAACACAATGGGCATATGGAGATTAAAAGCAAGCATGAATGTTGAAAGGTGCATGGACAGTTGGGGGACTTGAATCTCTTAGGTGCATGTTTGGCTAAGTGCATGCATGACCATATTCAATGTCTTCAAGGTTCATGAATGTTTCCATTCATGTATGGTGTGCTATCTCTTCATTTCTCAAGGTGATCATTCGGCCAAAGGACACTCACACATGCATGAAGATAGCTTGGCCGATTAGCTTCCCTATGACTCTCCTTAATTCGTTCACACCTATGTTCACATGGCAAGACTATTCGTGATACGAGCTCACCTCGACTTGAGTTGAGTCGTATGTAAATTGCCGATCGTCTTCGAGAAAGCTTCGTCAAAAAAAAAGGAATGGTTAATTCGGATTGAGTTAAGGGAAGTTGAGGAAATGGACGTAATGGTATGAAAGGTAAAAATGAAATGGTATTATGAAATGGTATGAACGGAATGACCGGTTTAGGTACAATTTGGAAAATGAAGAAATGGGTCGAACAAAAAGAAGTGCAAACAAGAACCAATACCGATTTGGTATCGACCCATTGTTTATAGGCTCTCTTTAGTTCGGTTTGGGTATGGTAAGGGAAACCTCGACCCACTATCTAACAAGATAGGAACCTCGGTATAAAGGGTTTTGAACGCCACACTAAAACTAGTGATAAGTTCGGTTTCGTAAAGAAAGAGGTTGACGCCACTACTAGGTAGATAAGCCAACGAAAATCTTAAATGAGACTTAGAGAAGAAGTTCTTATAAGAACAAAAATTTGGTTTTTATAAAATTTGCCAAAATTCCTTTACAAAGTAACACAAGCCAAATTTATAGTGAATACAAGGGATAGCCGAATAGGCTCTTGAGGTAGCTAAATGGTTAGCTGAAAATTCCAGAATTTCTAATGAAGCTTCCTTGAAGTTTCTTGTGCATGGAGAACGGCAAGGGGCAGCTTCTAGATGCCTTGATTTAATAGGAAAACGGAATGGATTGTTTGGGAGCTGAAAATGCAATCAATAGGTTCAGCCAAATGCTTGAATTTGATTTAATGCTGCTGCTTGGTTCATCCGAATGTACATGTGATTAAGGAGTTGTCTTGGGTAGCCAAACGATCTTCTTGAAGAGTTGCTGCATGGGTTGGCCGAATGGTCACTTAGGGAACACCAAATGATCAGCACACCATCTTTAAATCATTCATGCATCTATACCGTCCAAGGGTAATGTACCTACAACAATTAAAGCAGCAAATTAAATCCCTTTTAGACACATTAATTCGGCAACATAAAACAAATAAATCCTGCACCATAAATTAGGCTGGACATAATTAATCTTTGTAATAGTTAAGACATATTTAATTGGTCCTATTTAATGAAGCACTTAATTTAGAACATAATTAAAACATGTCCAGATTATGATAAATTAATTATTAAAACTAAATAACTAATTTAACTAACAGCAACTTAAATGATTTATTCCAGCATAATTGATACGAGCTCGCCTCGACTTGAGTTGAGTCGTATGTAAATTGCCGATCGTCTTCGAGAAAGCTTCGTCAAAAAAAAAGGAATGGTTAATTCGAATTGAGTTAAGGGAAGTTGAGGAAATGGACGTAATGGTATGAAAGGTAAAAATGAAATGGTATTATGAAATGGTACGAACGGAATGACCGGTTTAGGTACAATTTGGAAAACGAAGAAATGGGTCAAACAAAAAGAAGTGCAAATAAGAACCAATACCGATTTGGTATCGACCCGTTGTTTATAGGCTCTCTTTAGTTCGGTTTGGGTATGGTAAGGGAAACCTCGACCCACTATCTAACAAGATAGGAACCTCGGTATAAAGGGTTTTGAACGCCACACTAAAACTAGTGATAAGTTCGATTTCGTAAAGAAAGAGGTTGACGCCACTACTAGGTAGATAAGCCAACGAAAATCTTAAACGAGACTTAGAGAAGAAGTTCTTATAAGAACAAAAATTCAGTTTTTATAAAATTTGCCAAAAGTCCTTTACAAAGTAACACAAGCCAAATTTATAGTGAATACAAGGGATAGCCGAATAGGCTCTTGAGGTAGCTAAATGGTTAGCTGAAAATTCCAGAATTTCTAATGAAGCTTCCTTGAAGTTTCTTGTGCATGGAGAACGGCAAGGGGCAGCTTCTAGATGCCTTGATTTAATAGGAAAACTGAATGGATTGTTTGGGAGCTGAAAATGCAATCAATAGGTTTAGCCAAATGCTTGAATTTGATTTAATGCTGCTGCTTGGTTCATCCGAATGTACATGTGATTAAGGAGTTGTCTTGGGTAGCCAAATGATCTTCTTGAAGAGTTGCTGCATGGGTTGGCCGAATGGTCACTTAGGGAACACCAAATGATCAGCACACCACCTTTAAATCATTCATGCACCTATACCATCCAAGGGTAATGTACCTACAACAATTAAAGCAGTAGATTAAATCCCTTTTAGACACATTAATTCGGCAACATAAAACAAATAAATCCTGCACCATAAATTAGGCTGGACATAATTAATCTTTGTAATAGTTAAGACATATTTAATTGGTCCTATTTAATGAAGCACTAAATTTAGAACATAATTAAAACATGTCCAGATTATGACAAATTAATTATTAAAACTAAATAACTAATTTAACTAACAGCAACTTAAATGATTTATTCCAGCATAATAAACTCAATAATGAAATGAGCTAAAAAGAGCTTGTTGAGCTAAGTTATGTTGAAGTTGAGCTGATTTGAGCTGATATGAGCTTGAAGGATAATGCATGGGTCGCTCGGCTTGCTGGTCCAAAAGCTTTCGATAAGTCCAGCAACGGTTTCACCCCAAACTCTATCAACTAATGCTGTTGTTGCATCTTTGAATCTCTTGCTCGAGCTCGGGTAATCGGTCCTACAGGCAACTCAAGGGGATCTATATTGGCAACTGGCAGCTCGGAAGGTGTGGTCGTATCAATTCGGTTCACTTTGTTCACACTAGAAGGCTCTTCAACATTCGGTTTTCACACACATGATGGCCTTTGGAGTGTCCACAATTAATTCATACTTTTTGGCCAAACATTGCTTCATTTAACAAGGTTGGCCGAACGTCACAAGTGACCATTGGACATCATGCATTCACTTTGTGTTTTCTTAAGATGAAGGTTCATTCATTTCCTATTACCATAGCTGAATCTAGACATGCACATTAAGGGTCATTTTTCAGAATTTTCTTTAATTAATGTGTAAGTATGAAAGGCCAATCGGCTACCTAGACTATTAGGCCTATAAATACTTGTTCAATTTCTATGTAAAAGGACTTTTGAAACTTTTGTTAATGTTATGCTACCGAAATTGTGAGGCAAACTTTTCTTATATTTCGTTCAAAGATTTGTTTGGTGTTCCTAGCGTTCTAGTTGTGTCAACTATGTTCTTTGTCGATTCCGAACTTATCACTACTCGTAGTGTGGCGTTCAAACATACCAAGGTTCCTATCTTGTTAGATAGTGGGTCGAGGTTTTCCTTTACCAAACCCAAATCGAACTAAAAGAGCCTATAAACAATGGGTCGATACTGATGTGAGCACACCTGGGGCATCCTCGAATGCACACCAAGAATCAATCAAGCTTCCAAAAGGCCCCATGACTCGAGCTCGAACCAAGCAAATTCAAGATGCTATATCAGCCTTTGTGTTGCGTATTTGGGATGATAACAAGGTCCATGACGTTGGAGGGGCTAAAGAAAACTCCTTGAAGACTCCATGCACCATTTTGCAATCCGATCTCAGCTTCTCTCCAGCTCCCCATGAGCCGTTCAGCTCACATCAGCTCACTTGAGCTCGTTTTAGCTCATTTGAGCTTGATTTTAGCTCGTTTCAGCTCATTCCTTTTTCATTTCAATAAACTAAGTTTTAATTTAGCTTTTAACTAAGTTTGCTACAGCTCATGCCGAATTCCCTAGCTCAACTTAGCTCACTAAGTGTTTTTGACTATTTGAGCTAGCCGAATTTAATATGATAGTTGACTTATAATTATGATGTCCAAATTTAGTTAGTGTCATTAAGTTGTTTAGTTACTATTTTAAATTATAATTATATGAATAGTTGTGTGTTATTTAATTATTTTATTTAATTATGTAGGTTAGCCGAATGTGGAAGATTCATTCATGACAAGGTGCATGAACGGGAATGTTTATTGAACGGGAAGATACATGCATGGATCGATTCAATGTTTGGAGGACATACATTCATGTACATGGAAGGTTAATGCATATTGAAAGGTGCATCTCCCTTGGACGGCGCACATGCATGAATGGAGGATAATTAATGCAAGTGCATGTACGGCTAGGTTCAAGCCTCCTTCCAAGTTCCATGTACAACCGATGCATGTGGGAGGACCCTTGGTGTTTTCTAGCACCTATTCGGCCAAGAGACACCTCTTGGGAGTTTCATGCACACCTTGGCCGAACCTAGACAACCCGTTGAGCTACCAAAGGTGTACATTCATCACGTGATTAAAGCTCATGCATGAAGCTGTCCAAACACATCCCCATCAGCCGAATCAAGACTAGATAATTAATGTGTTCATTCTAGAATATTCTAGCTAGTTCATGACCGAATTTGTTTAGCCTTTAAGCTAGCTAATTTGTCCATTCAGTTACTACATGATTGCCTTTAAATAGTTTGTTGATTTCAATTGTATGGGACTTTTGCCAAATTTGTTAATGAACATTTGTTCTTGTGAGGTTGCTTCCTCTCATATCTCGTACAAGTTTCGAACGACTTATCTGGCTTGTGCTAGTGGCGTCAATCGTCTTGTTTTGAACTTATCACCAATCTTAGTGTGGCGTTCACCTATCCATCTATCCATATTTTTCACCTTAACAAATATAGGAATCGGGGTAACACTTCTTAGTGTTGAATCATTCCTGACGTTGAGTTCGTTTTCCATTTCCATCTTTTATATCTTTTTTTCTTGTTAACCCAAACCGAGCCTTCTATCCTTCATCCATCTTTGCTACCCTTAACCGAACCTATACTAAACTTACCCTTCTTGAAACCTTCCGCTATCCTATTCTAATTCTTTTACTACTATTACAAAAATCCGAGGCACGAACGACTCTCTCGAACTACGATCAGGCAACTAAGTGAATTCGACTCAACTACCCGGGCCGGATCACATCAGATACCAAATCGGTATTGGTTCTTTTTTGCCTTCTTTGTTCAATCCCATTTCTTTCTTACCCAAAACATACCAAAACCGACCAATTTGTTCATATTCCTTTGTTCCTACCCTTTCATTCCTACCATTCCGTTCGTACCCCTCTTTCTACTTCAATCATTCCTTCAACTCAACTAATTCTAACGTAACTTCTCGTAGACGATCGGACAATCTACATACGACTCGACTCTTCCCGAGGGGGTTCGTATCACATGTGCCGTCCAAAGGGATGTACCTACATGAAATAAACAAGTCATTAAGACATCTCATGAACACTCATAAATTCAGCATGATGTGAACACATTAATGTCATGCATTAATTCGGCTATGTGAACATAATCAATTTATATAATGACTATGACATATTAATAACAAATATTAATATAAGACAAGTTTAATGCTTAAATAAATATGTGCAAATTTTTATTTAATGCATTAAAGACAAAACCGAGTTTAAACTAAAATGAGCTAAGCTTTAGCTCGTGAGCTAAAGTTGAGCTGAGGCTAAACTCCTAAGCTGAAATTGAGCTAAGGTTTAGCTTGTGAGTCGAAAATGAGCTAGGAGTGAGCTCGGTTTAGCTCAGGCAATATGGATTGAGCTCAAATAAGCTGGATTTGAGCTGGACGGAGCTCGTGGAGCTGGAAAGGAGCTGGGATCAGCTTGCCAACATGTCAATGCTCGGCTTGATAGACTTGTTCGATGAAGTTCACGGGGCGTGCTCGTATCATTCCCCCTCCCTTTTAGGCGACTTGTCCTCAAGTCGAGCCGTTTGTCCATGGGAGAACTTTGACTCGTGCATGCTTTTCCTCGATCAAATGGGATGGAAGATGTCACACAAACCTGAAAAATTCTTACCACAGCCGGTAAAAAGAAACTCAAAGGAGTCAAATTCAAATGTGTTTGATAGTTCATTAAAAATTCATTCAATCGAACATATGCCAAAAATCTCAATTGGACAAAGCAAGCATACGTAAATTTATCAAAGAGTTTCGTTAGACCATTGTTGCAAACATGAAAACTAAGTTGGATCAAGGGATAATTGGTTGTAAATGATGGCAGGCACTTAAACACATTATTCGTCATCCAAAACATTTTAATTTCTTTAATCGAATATAGCAACTCATTTGGTCCCTTGTCTTGTTCATGCAAGGTATGCCATGTCCAAAGGTATGCTAACTCTTTCTTTCGTTTTTGAACAACATGAGCGGTGTCTCCAAATTCCAACATAATAATCACATCATTACAATGCCAAAAGGAAAAATCCATCACATCAAAGTATAAATAATTTCCAAACAACAAATCAATGGAATTTTCAACTTCAAATGAAATTGAGCAAAGAAATTTGAAAATTTTCAGATGACTTACCTTGACGAATATGAAGAGAAGACAATTAAGGATTGGGTTTACCTTTCTTGATCAAAATGAATCTTCTCTCTTTGGATAGATAACGTAAGACAAACCCATTACTCCGATAAATTTGAATAGGTGGTGACTGATGTGATCCAGCCCAGGTAGACGAGTCGAATTCACGTAGTTGCCGATCGTAGTTTGAGAGAGTCGTTCGTACTTCAGATTTTAGAAATAGAAGTGAATGGATAGGTTTGGATAGCGGAAGGTTTTCAAAAGTTATGCAAAAGGGTAGTGATAGGTTCGGCTAAGAAAACAAGAAAGGATGTTGGATAGATGGCTCGGTTTAGTTAACAAGAAGGAAAGTTGAAAGATGGGGAATGGAAAAATGAACTCAACGTTAGGAATGATTCAACACTAAAAAGTGTCACCCCAATTCCTATATTGTTAAGGTGAAAAGATGGATAGAAGGATAGGTGAACGCCACACCAAGAATGGTGATAAGTTCAACAAGATCAGTAGACGCCACTAGCACAAACTAGATAAGTCTTCGAAACTTGTACGAGATATGAGAGGAAGCAACCTCACAAGAACAAAAGTTCATTAACAAATTTGGCAAAAGTCCTTTGCAAATGAAATCAACAAACTATTTATACTAGTTTCTTAGGCTAACCAAATAGACAATTCATGAACTTAACTATTAAGCAATGAACCTAATTTAAGACATGAATATTCTAGAAAAATGACCATTGACGTCCTTTGTCCATGTTCGGCCGAATGGGGAGGTGAGTGGGCAGCTTCATAAATGAGCAAGCTTTGGAAGCCAAGGGGATGGTCTAGGTTCGGCCATGGGATGCATGAAACTCCCAAAAGGTGTCTCTTGGCTGAATAGGTGCTTAGGAAACTCCAAGGGTCCTCCCACATGCATTGGTTGTACATGGAACTTGGAAGGGGGCTTGAACCTAGCCGTACATGCACTTGCATTAATTACCCTCCATTCATGCATGTGTGCCGTCCAAGGGAGATGCACCTTTCAATATGCATTAACCTTCCATGTACATGAATGTATGTCCTCCAAACATTGAACCGAACCATTCATGAATCTTCCCGTTCAATGAACATTCCCGTTCATGCACCTTGCATTAAATGCCATGAATGTATCTTCCAAATTCGGCTAACCTATAAAATTAAATAACAAAATTAAATAACACACAACTATTCATATAATTATAAATTAAATTAATAACTAAATAACTTAATAACACTAACTAAATTTGAACACAATAATTATAAGTCAACTTATAATAAATTCGGCTAGCTCAAATAGTCAAAAATACTTAGTGAGCTAAAATGAGCTAGGGAATTCGGCATGAGCTGTAGCAAACTTAGTTATAAGCTAGATTAAAACTTAATTTATTGAAATGAAAAAGGAATGAGCTGAATCAAGCTAAGTTCGAGCTCAAACGAGCTAAAACAAGCTCAAGTGAGCTGATGTGAGCTGAATGGCGCATGGGGGAGCCGGAGAGGAGCTGAGATCAGATTGCAATATGGTGCATGGAGTCATCAAGGAGTTGTTCTTAGCTCCTTCAACGTTAGGGAGCTGGTTATCTTCCCAAATGCGCGTCACAAAGGCCAATATAGCATCTTGAAGTTGCTTGGTTCGAGCTCGGGTCATGGGACCTTTTGGCAGCTCAATGGATACTTGGTGTGCAGTCGAGGATGCCCCGGGTGTGCTCACATCATTCCCCCCGTCTTCAAAGCGACTTGTCCTCAAGTCGAGCCGACGGTTAATTTTGAAACAGGGATGCCTACTTGATCGTTCTTGGATGGATGTGTTTAGTTGACGCATCATGCCTTGCTGCAAAAACGTTTCATAACTTGCAACCAATTGAGAATCATTACAAAGCAGAAACTTATTCAAACGGTCATGGAAGCAAGTTTTCTTACACTTAAAACCATCACAACAGAACAATATCAATATCCCATGTTCACTATCAAATAAACATGTCTCATTATAACTTAAAAACTTAATGAACAAGGATTTTGAGAATATAATGTACGTACTTCGTTTGGGCATTTCAAATTGTACTTGCGAAGTATTGGAACTTTGATAGGAATTCATTTGACATTTCAAAACCTGCATACATTCGTCATAAGCAAACAATGGAAAAGAAAAATTTATCTCATGTTTTTGTGATCTTAAACAACACAATTTGGACAGCAAGTATTCATCAAACTTAACAACTTCACGCTTATCAAGAATCTTGTGTCCATCAACCAAAACAGTTTTATTTTCATCGTTAATGTTTTCTTTATCAATCAAGTTGGGCAAAAATGTAATAGAAATTCCAGCAATCTTACCTTGTACACAAAAACAAGAAGTAACTTTACCTTTTCTGACCATTACAAACCTTTTTTCTTCGGGAATGTATCGTAACCGCATCATAGGGCTTGAGTCAACCTGAAAAGAATTAGAATGGAGAAAACTTTGGTTAATCAAAACTCTTTTCTTTTCTTCACTCATGTTTCTTTGAATTTCTTTTTCTCTCATTTTTTTATCACAACTCTTTTTCTTTTCTCTTTCAATTTCTTTTCTTTCTTTTTCATTTTCTTTTCTTTCTTTTTCATTTTCTTTTTCCACTCGCATTCGATCCAAAGATTGATTTAACCATTGTTGATCCTCCACAACTTGTTTCGGTGTCAAAGGTGCCAAAATAAAATTTTGGCCTTGATACTTGAAAGTATATTGATTTGCAAATCCATCATGCTTCACTCTTCGGTCGAATTGCCAGGGCCTCCCAAGCAGTATATGGCCCGTATGCATGGGCACCACATCATAAAGAACTTCATCTTCATACTTTCCAATTGAAAATGGGACAAGAACTTGCTTGGTTACCTTTAACTCAACTCCATCATTAAGCCATTGTAGCTTGTATGGACTCGGATGAACACTTGTCAGCAAATAAAGTCTTTCAACTAGGAGGGTACTCGCAACATTTGTACAACTTCCTCCGTCAGTCACCATGCTACAAACCTTTCCACGGACAAAACAACGGGTATGAAAAAGGTTCTCTCGTTGCGGATCGAGTTCGGTACCTTGCGAACCTAAGCTCCTCTTGACAACAAGCATTTCACCTTCGACCGCGTACTCCATTTCTTCCTCGGCATCGAAAAGGATTTTGTTATTGTTTTCAACTTTTTCATCCTCCTCCTTCTCCGATTCAATTTCGCCATTTGGTTGAATCACCATGACGCTCCGATTCGGACATTGACTCGCAATATGCCCTCTTCCAAGGCACTTGAAACATTTTATGTCTCTCGTCCGATTTTGGGTACCTTCAACAGCCTTGCCTTTGCTATTTTCACCCGTAGGCTTGGTAGCTTTGATAGGTGCCATAGGATCTTTCGTTTGGCTCGCTGTAGCACTCTTACTAGTGCCTTGGTTCCATCGAGACATGTTGGTGGATGAATAGCCTCAGGCAACACCTTTCTTTTTGAGTTGCTTTTCGATTTTGATGGCCATGTGGACCATATCAACTATCTCCACATAATGTTGTAGCTCCACAACATTGGCAATCTCACGGTTAAGTCCGGACAGAAATCTAGCCATAGTTGCTTCTCGATCCTCATCCACATTCGCACGGATCATAGCAACTTCCATTTCTTTGTAATAGTCCTCGACACTCCTTGTACCTTGAGAAAGATTTTGGAGCTTTTGGTAAAGCTCTCGGTGGTAGTGCGTTGGAATGAACCTCCGGTGCATGACAGCCTTCATTTCGGCCCAAGTGTTAATGGGTTGCTCGCCATTTCGCCTTCGGGTTGTCGTGAGTTGGTCCCACCAAATTATGGCATAGTCGGTGAATTCTATGGCAGCCAACTTGACTTTCTTTACTTCCGAGTAGTTATGGCACTTGAAAATATGTTCGATCTTTTTCTCCCACTCCAAATATGCTTTGGGATCCGAACGACCTTGGAACGGGGGAATTGATAGCCTAATACTTTTCAAGTCATCATCAAACCTTTCTCGCTCTCGTTGGCCACGATGACGTTGGCCTCTCCGCCGGGCACTAACATTCGAACCAGCCTCGCTTTCGGCTTCACTTGGATTGAAAACTTCGTCATCTCGAACATGCCTTCGGTCATGATCTCGAGGTGGACTTATTAGGGTCCTTGCTCATCGGCCTCTTCCCTCCACTTGATCGAGTCAGTCTTGTATTGGTTCCAACTTTCAATCAAACAACCGTTCAACTTCTCGAAGTAAGGCTTGCATGTTCAAATCCGGCACATTACGAACGGGTTGCCTTTCCTCCACATTTCGTTCTATGTTGATTTTTTTTCAATAGATTTTCAAATCCTCACCACAAATCTCACTATTCACTCGCAAAGAAAAATTGATGAACACTCCACTCGTGTTTGCGCTCGTTTGGCTTTTACCTCCATTCGAATGTTCTCACTCACTCTAGCCTTTTACCACTCAAACTTACTCTCGTAACCTCGTATTTTGTTTCTTTTGACTTGACTAGGTGCTTTGGGGTCGGCTTCAAACGGTTACAAGGGTTAAAACGTATGGTATACGGGTAGGCTAAAAGAAATTTTTTTTTTAAAAGTAGTGTGGCATTTTGGAAATAGGGGGTACAAAATTGTTGAAAAGATCACTTGCTGATCGGTATAAAAGAAATAGAAAGAACTTGTTCACTTTACTTTTTTTTTGATAATTTTCGTAACTCTTTTTTTTTTACAACTTTCAATATATCACTTTTACAATGATAAAAAAGAAAATACAACTTAAAATTTTTTTTACAACGAACCTAGTTCGATCTTGATATGAATGTCGGTGCCTCTTGATTTACAAGCTCTAATACCAAATGATGTGATCCGGCCTGGATAGACGAGTCGAATTCACGTAGTTGCCCGATCGTAGTTCGAGAGAGTCATTCGTACTTCAAATTTTAGAAATAGAAGTGAATGGATAGGTTTGGATAGTGGAAGGTTTTTAAAAGTTATGCAAAAGGGTAGTGATAGGTTCGGCTAAGGAAACAAGAAAGGATGTTGGATAGATGGCTCGGTTTGGTTAACAAGAAGGAAAGTTGAAAGATGGGGAATGGAAAAATGAACTCAACATCAGGAATGATTCAACACTAAAAAGTGTCACCCCAATTCCTATATTGTTAAGGTGAAAAGATGGATAGAAGGATAGGTGAACGCCACACCAAGAATGGTGATAAGTTCAACAAGATCGGTAGACGCCACTAGCACAAACTAGATAAGTCTTCGAAACTTGTACGAGATATGAGAGGAAGCAACCTCACAAGAACAAAAGTTCATTAACAAATTTGACAAAAGTCCTTTACAAATGAAATCAACAAACTATTTATACTAGTTTCTTAGGCTAACCGAATAGACAATTCATGAACTTAACTATTAAGCAATGAACCTAATTTAAGACATGAATATTCTAGAAAAATGACCATTGATGTCCTTTGTCCATGTTCGACCGAATGGGGAGGTGAGTGGGCAGCTTTATGAATGAGCAAGCTTTGGAAGCCAAGAGGATGGTCTAGGTTCGGCCATGGGATGCATGAAACTCCAAAAGGGTGTCTCTTGGCCGAATAGGTGCTTAGGAAACTCCAAGGGTCCTCCCACATGCATTGGTTGTACATGGAACTTGGAAGGGGGCTTGAACCTAGCCGTACATGCACTTGCATTAATTACCCTCCATTCATGCATGTGTGCCCGTCAAGGAGATGCACCTTTCAATATGCATTAACCTTCCATGTACATGAATGTATGTCCTCCAAACATTGAACTGAACCATTCATGAATCTTCCCGTTCAATGAACATTTCCGTTCATGCACCTTGCATTAAATGCCATGAATGTATCTTCCAAATTCGGCTAACCTACAAAATTAAATAACAAAATTAAATAACACACAACTATTCATATAATTATAAATTAAATTAATAACTAAATAACTTAATAACACTAACTAAATTTGAACACAATAATTATAAGTCAACTTATAATAAATTCGGCTAGCTCAAATAGTCAAAAACACTTAGTGAGCTAAAATGAGCTAGGGAATTCGACATGAGCTGTAGCAAACTTAGTTATAAGCTAGATTAAAACTTAATTTATTGAAATGAAAAAGGAATGAGCTGAATCGAGCTAAGTTCGAGCTCAAACGAGCTAAAACGAGCTCAAGTGAGTTGATGTGAGCTGAATGGCACATGGGGGAGCCAGAGAGGAGCTGAGATCGGATTGCAATATGGTGCATGGAGTCATCAAGGAGTTGTTCTTAGCTCCTTCAACGTTAGGGAGCTGGTTATCTTCCCAAATGCGCGTCACAAAGGCCGATATAGCATCTTGAAGTTGCTTGGTTCGAGCTCGGGTCATGGGACCTTTTGGCAGCTCAATGGATACTTGGTGTGCAGTCGAGAATGCCCCGGGTGTGCTCACATCAGTGACGCACCATGACATGTCTTGCTCCTCGAGGGGTGGAATTCACAAAAATGAGAATGGTTAGTATTAACGAAAACTATGGACTTAAATGGAAAAGGAAAGTTATCATGGAGATTTGATTCAATTCCAAAAACATAGGTTGGTCTTACCTTCTCAAAATGAAACGAAAATTCCAGATGTGGCCAAGCAAGGTGATTAGTAAACGAATCAAAATTGAAACCCAAATCATTGAATTTCACCTTCTTATCAAAAGTTCAAACATCAAGCAAACATAATTTGAATGCAAATGATGCCAAGTGCTTAATGTTTCCATAAAATGAATTCATGTAGCAAATACCAGGCTTGAACACACGAACTTGGTCATTTGATTTAGCAGGCAACATGTTAAATAAAGAAAATATAATCAAGTCATCGCATGATTCAAATTTCACTCGTTCAATTAGACTTGAGAAATTGGCACAACCAAGCATATTCATTTTATCACCAAAGAAACAATGCAACATGTTATCAGGCAAGTACATCAAAGGAAACTTAAACATGCAAATACTCGAACAATCTTGCATCCTAATTTCTACTCAAAAAGTTAGATCAAAGCATGGAAATCTCGCACAAAATTTCAGAGATTTATCTTGAAGAACAAAGTCAAACAGATCAATTATTTCATGCAAAAATCTTTTAACGCATATATCGAGCAAAAAAGTTGTGATCATGCGACGTTTAAATAGAAAGATGAATTCAAAGAATTTTTATAATCAAACAAATCAAAACGTGAAAAACTGTTATCACACACATTCACAATTTGCACAGGATGAACCAATCCAACAGAATCAACAGAATTGTTGTTATAAAACATGTCATAAGATGGAATTTTCATGGCATCTTTTGAAACAACATCGTTAACATTAACATGTGAAAAGTAATTAACCAAATCAAAAGATGGAAGATTTTCAAAAATAAGGCCATAAAAATCTATATGAGCAACTTTGTATTCAAACGGCCTTGAATCAATAAATAAGGAATACCTTTCTTACCTTCAATTGCAAGTGGGTGGCTGTCATTCGTGAACTTACCTTTTTCGAACAACCTAAAACACCTCTCGTTTGGAAGGTAATGTAGATGGAATTGGTCGCACAAACTTCTAGGAACCTGAAAAGTTAAATCACAAGAAGATCGAACAGGTGGGTTAGTAGAAATAATCCTCACTTGCTCACTTGTTTTCTCACTCAATTCTTTTTCTTCTGAATCACTCGTTTCTTTTGTTTCAATTTCTTTTTCTTTAATCTCTTTTTCACTCTCAAATTTCTTTTCATTCTCTTTTTCAATCTCATTTTCTTTTTCATTTTCTTTTTGCTTTTCAAAGCTTTTTCAAAGGCTTTTTCAAGTTCTCTCAAGATTCGCTCATTTTCTCTCTTACTTGCCTCTTGCCTCTTGCCTCTCTTTTCTTTTTATTTCATTTTCTTTTTCTTCCTTTGCTTTTTCTTTTCTTTTCTTTGTTTTCTCTTTACAAGAATGTACAAAAGAATCATGAGAATAGAGATTATGTTCGAAAGGCCAAGAACTATTTGTAGGTGAAAAACTTCGTGTAGAACACTTCTTGAATGATTTCTTTGAAGTTCGGGAAGAGGTATATCTATCTCTTTGGATTTCATTTTGGATGTCTTCTCGAACGGAGTAAAAATCATAGTCGACTTCTTGACTTCTCAAATTCCTTGACGAAAAAGAATCTCGATAGTAATCTATTGGTCTTGAAGTCGATGTCCAATAGGAATCACAATGGGACTCTTTTCTCAAGTAATAATTGGGTGTATGTCTTCGTGGGGTTCTCGACTCTATGTTTTGACTTGATGAAACTCGTTCTCGTGGATCTCTTTGTTCCAATCGATCTAATCTCTCATGCAATTTATCGAATTTGGACTTCACCATTCTTTGCATTTCTTGTACCAAGTATTGGTATTCCGATTCGGTGAACTCTTCGCGTGACATGATTTTTGTTGCTGAAAAGAAAATGTTAGATCACAAAACAAAATAAAAAATTAAGTACATCACCACAAACCTCACAATTTTGCTCGAAAAGAAGAAAGAAAAGGTGTCACTCCCGCTCGTGTTTACACTCGTTTTAGGCTTTTCAACTCTCGAATGCTCTCACACTCTCTAGCCTTTTACCACTCAAACTTACTCTCCTAACCTCGTAGTTTGTTTCTTTTGAATCGTCTAGGTGCTTTGGGGTCGGCTTCAAAATGGTTACAAGGGATAAGATGTTACGGTGTACGAGAAGGCTAAAAGAAAGTTTTTTTGGTATAGTGTGGCATTTTGGGGGGTTAAAATTGATGAAAAGAATATAAGACGGTCGGAAGAAATATAAAACAATAGAATCGAACTTGATCACTTCACTTTTTTTTCTCCTTTTTTTTAATAATTTCGTATTTCTTTTTTTTTACAACTTTAATATAGCACTTTTACAATGATAAAACAAAAATACAACTTTTTTTTAAATTTTTTTCAATTTTTTTTACAACGAACCTAGTTCGATCTTGATACGAATGTCGGTGCCTCTCGATTTACAAGCTCTGATACCAAATTATGTGATCTGGCTGGGTAGATGAGTCAAATTCATATAGTTACCCAATTGCAGTTCGAGAGAGTCGTTCGTGCCTCGAATTTTAGTAATAGTAGTAAAAGAATTAGAATAGGATAAGCGGAAGGTTTCAAGAAGGGTAAGTTTAGTATAGGTTCGATTAAGGGTAGCAAAGATGGATGAAGGATAGAAGGCTCGGTTTGGGTTAACAAGAAAAAAAATTTAAAAGATGGAAATAGAAAACGAACTCAACGTCAGGAATGATTCAACACTAAGAAGTGTCACCCCGATTCCTATATTGTTAAGGTGAAAAATATGGATATATGGATAGGTGAACGCCACACCAAGATTGATGATAAGTTCAAACAAGAACGATTGACGCCACTAGCACAAGCCAGATAAGTCATTCGAAACTTGTACGAGATATGAGAGGAAGCAACCTCACAAGAACAATGTTCATTAACAAATTTGGCAAAAGTCCCTTACAATTGAAAATAACCAACTATTTATACTAGTATCTTATGCTAGCCGAATAGTCCATTCATGAACTTAACAATTAAGTAATGTACCTAATTAAAACATGAAACTTCTAGAAAAATGTCCAATGGTGTTCTTGTCCATATTCAGCCGAATGGGAGGTGAATGGATAACTTCATGAATATGCATTGATGTACTTGGATAAATGTTCTTCATGCATGCATGGCTAGATTCGGCTAACTCCTTTAATGGAGCCTTTAATTCATGTTGTTTCACCATGAGTAGCTTAATTAAATGAGGCTTCATGAAGGGTCAAACTTGGTGTGAACAAGGAGCTTGAGTAGACTCTTGTGTGTGAACGTCCAACCAAATGGTCATCATGGTGTGAACACAAAGTGTGAACACATGATCAATACATGAACCGTCCAATGCATGTTCCATCATTAATTTGATCCATGAATCTTCAAATACATGAATGACCATCATGAACATGCATATGCCTCTTGATTGCTGTCCATTAAACCTTTCTATGCATGCACCTTGCACTAATTCCTTACATGCATGTGACGTCCAAAGGGATGTACCTACATGAAATAAACAAGTCATTAAGACGTCTCATGAACACTCATAAATTCAGCATGATGTGAACACATTAATGTCATGCATTAATTCGGCTATGTGAACATAATCAATTTATATAATGACTATGACATATTAATAACAAATATTAATATAAGACAAGTTTAATGCTTAAATAAATATGTGTAAATTTTTATTTAATGCATTAAAGACAAAACCGAGTTTAAACTAAAATGAGCTAAGCTTTAGCTCGTGAGCTAAAGTTGAGCTGAGGCTAAACTCCTAAGCTGAAATTGAGCTAAAGTTTAGCTCGTGAGTTGAAAATGAGCTAGGAGTGAGCTCGGTTTAGCTCAGGGAATATGGATTGAGCTCAAATAAGCTGGATTTGAGCTAGACGGAGCTTGTGGAGCTGGAAACGAGCTGGGATCAGCTTGCCAACATGTCAATGCTCGGCTTGACAGACTTGTTCGATAAAGTTCACAGGGCATGCTCGTATCAACCTCTGTTTGTCCATCCGTTTGGGGGTGGCAAGTTTTTGAGAACAACAACTTGGTTCAGAGTTTAGCCCACAACGATCGCCAAAAATGACTTAGGAACTTCACATCTTGGTCGAACACTATGGTTCATGGTATGCCATGCAACTGAACAATGTCCCTAAAGAAAAGATTTGCAACATGAACAACGTCGTCAGTTTTTGTACAAGCAATAAAGTGAGACATTTTCGAAAAGCAATCAACAACAACAAAGATAGAGTCCTTCCCCATTTTTGTCTTAGGTGATCCAAGGACAAAATCCATGGCTATGTCCATCCAAGGGCCTTCGGGAATAGGTAGTGGTGTGTAAAGGCCATGTGGTTGGATCTTGGACTTGGCCTTTTTGCACGTTACACAATGTTCGTAAACTCGTTCAACATCCCTCCTCATTCTAGGCTAGTATAAATGTTCTTAGAGTGTTGGTAGAATTTTGTCGATTCCAAAATGACCCATAAGGCCTGCACTGTACGCCTCGTGCACAAGTAATTCATGGATGGAGCTTTGGGGAATGCACATCTTTCCTTCCTTAAAAAGAAAGCCCTCGTACCTATAAAATTTTTCAACAGAGGAATGCTCGCAAGCAGCAAAGATTTCACCAAAATCCTTGTCATTGGCATACAAATCTTTTAAGTAAGAAAATCCAAGCAATTTAGATTCAAGGAATGATAACAAAGCATACCTTCTCGAAAGCGCATCGGCCATAACATTTTCTTTACCTTTCTTATATTTGATGACGTATGGAAATGACTCAAGATATTCGACCCACTTTGCATGGTGTTTGTTTAACTTATACTGGCCCTTGATGTGTTTCAATGCTTCGTGATCAGAATAAATCACGAACTCTTTTGGCCACAGGTAGTGCTGCCACATTTCGAGAGCTTGAATGAGTGCGTACATTTATTTGTCATAAATGGGGTAATTAAGTCAGCCCCATTTAACTTCTCGCTGAAGTATGCTATAGGTCTTCCATCTTGAGTTAACATGACCCCGATTCCAGCACCTGATGCATCACATTCAATCTCAAAAGTTTTAGCAAAATCAAGTAAGGCTAATAAAGGGGCGTCAGTGAGACAATGCTTAATTTCATTGAAGGATTTCTCTTGCTCATCTGTACAAAAGAAGGCCGAATTCTTCTTGATCACGCTCATTAGAGGCGTGGCAATAGTGCTGAAGTTAGGCACGAATCTTCGATAAAAGCTTGCCAAACCATGGAAGCTACGGACTTGGCTAACGCTCGTAGGTCTCGGCCACTCTTGAATAGCCTTGATATTTTCTTGGTCCACTTTGAAGCCCTTCAAGCTAACTACAAAACCTAGAAAAATGACTTGGCCAGAACAAAAAGTACATTTCTTGAGGTTAGCATAAAGAGTTTCTTTCCGTAAAACTTCCAATACAGATTTAAGATGAATAACATGGTCTTCCAACAACTTACTATATATGAGAATATCATCGAAATACAAAACACAAAACTTACCAATGAAGGATCTTAACACGTAATTCATAAGTCTCATGAAAGTGCTAAGAGCGTTGGTTAGGCCAAACGGCATGACCAACCACTCATACAAACTGTGTTTTGTTTTGAAGGCCATCTTTCATTTGTCGCCTTCGCACATGTGAATCTAGTGGTATCCACTTTTCAAGTCAATCTTTGAAAATAGCTTGGCACCACTCAATTCGTGAAGCATATCGTCTAAGTGAGGTATTGTATGATGGTACTTAATAGTAATCTTATTTACGACTCAGTAATCCACGCACATTTGCCATGTTCCGTCCTTTTTTGGCACTAACTAGACGGGAATAGCACAAGGACTAAGACTCTCGCATATGTAGCCTTTCTCCATTAACTCGTTAATTTGTCGTTGGAGTTCCTTTGCCTCTTCAGGATTCAATCTATACGCTGGTCGATTCAGAGTAATAGCTCCAGGTAGGAAGTCAATTTGATTCTCGATTCCATGAAGGGGTGGCAACCCACTCGGAGTTTCTTCCAGAAAAACATTTTGAAAATCCTGTAAAAGAGACATAATATGATGTGAGCACACCCGGGGCATCCTCGAATGCACACCAAGAATCAATCAAGCTTCCAAAAGGCCCCATGACTTGAGCTCGAACCAAGCAAATTCAAGATGTTATATCAGCCTTTGTGTTGCGCATTTGGGATGATAACAAGGTCCATGATGTTGGAAGAGCTAAGGACATCTCCTTGAAGACTCCATGCACCATTTTGCAATCCGATCTCAGCTCCTCTCCAGCTCCCTCATGCGCTATTCAGCTTACATCAGCTCACTTGAGCTTGTTTTAGCTCGTTTGAGCTCGAATTTAGCTCATTTCAGCTCATTCCTTTTTCATTTCAATAAATTAAGTTTTAACTTTGCTTTAAATTAAGTTTGCTACAGCTCATGCCGAATTCCCTAGCTCAACTTAGCTCACTAAGTGTTTTTGACTATTTGAGCTAGCCGAATTTATTATGATAAGTTGACTTATAATTATTTTGTCCAAATTTAGTTAGTGTCATTAAGTTATTTAGTTATTATTTTAAATTATAATTATATGAATAGTTGTGTGTTATTTAATTATGTTATTTTATAGGTTAGCCGAATTTGGAAGATTCATGTATGGACTTTAATGCAAGGTGCATGCATGGGAAGGTTCAATAGATGGCAATCAAGAGGCACATGCATGTTCATGATGTACATTCATGTATTTGAAGATTCATGGATCAAATTAATGATGGAACATGCATTGGACGGTTCATGTATTGATCCTGTGTTCACACATTGTGTTCACACCATGATGACCCTTCGGTTGGACGTTCACACACAAGTGTCTACTCAAGCTCCTTATTCACACTAAGTTTGACTCTTCATGAAGCCTTATTTAATTAAGCCACTCATGGTGAAACAACATGAATTCAAGGCTCCATTAAAGGAGTTAGCCGAATCTAGCCATGCATGTATGAAGATCATTCATCCAAGTACATCAATGTATATTCATGAAGCTATCCACTCACCTCCCATTCGGCCGAACATGGACAAGGACACCATTGGTCATTTTTCTAGAAAGTTCATGTCTTAATTAGGTTCATTACTTAATCGTTAAGATTCATGAATGGTCTATTCGGCTAGCATAAGAAACTAGTATAAATAGTTTGTTGATTTCATTTGTAAGGGACTTTTGCCAAATTTGTTAATGAACATTGTTCTTGTGAGGTTGCTTCCTCTCATATCTCGTACAAGTTTCGAACGACTTATCTGGCTTGTGCTAGTGGCGTCAACCGTCTTGTTTTGAACTTATCACCAATCTTGGTGTGGTGTTCACCTATCATTCTATCCATATTTTTCACCTTAACAATATAGGAATCGGGGTGACACTTCTTAGTGTTGAATCATTCCTGACGTTGAGTTCGTTTTCCATTTCCATCTTTTAAATCTTTTTTCTTGTTAACCCAAACTGAGCCTTCTATCCTTCATCCATCTTTGCTACCCTTAACCGAACCTATACTAAACTTACCCTTCTTGAAAACTTCCGCTATTCTATTCTAATTCTTTTACTACTATTACCAAAATCTGAGGCACGAACGACTCTCTCGAACTACGATCGGGCAACTACGTGAATTCAACTCATCTACCCAGGCCGGATCACATCATAATAGAAGGGTGCAAATTTTCAGGTAACTCGTTAGTAGGAAACAAGTTTTCCTTGTACATGAGCACAATGAGTGATTTTCTCAAGGTCAATGCCTTCCGCACATCACTCGCTTTTGCAAATACACTCATTTTTTCACAATCTTTTTCTTTTTCTTCTTTCTTTTTTCTTGTTTTTTTCTCATTTTCTTTTCTCATTTTTATTTTTTTCATTTTTCTTTTCTTTTGTATTTTCATTCTTTTCTTTCTCTCTCATTTGATCTACCGAATTTTTCAACTTCTTTTGGTCTTTATAGACTTGCTTTGGAGTCAATGGTGCTAGTGTCACATTCTTTCCCATATGCTTGAACATATACCTATTGGTATACCTGTCATGAAGAACTCGCCTATCAAACTGCCACGGGCGTCCAAGCAACAGATGACCCGCGTGCATGGGAACAACATCGTAAAGAACCTCATCCACTTATTTCCCAATGGTAAAGGATACGAGTACTTACTTTGTCACCTTTAGTTCACCGCCATCGTTAAGCCATTGAAGTTTATACGGACTCGGGTGCTTGGTGGTTGGCAAGCTAAGTTTCTCCACCATGAGAGTGCTCGCCACGTTTGTGCAACTCCCACCATCGTTGATGATGCTACAGATCTTCCTTTGGACTTGGCACCGAGTATGGAAGATGTTTTCTCTTTGTTGCTCGTCTTCCACACTTTGGAGACTAAGACTGCATTTAACCATTAGAAGCACTCTGTCTACAACATGTTCTACTTCTTCTTCCTCGTCGGTTGTCAGGTTAGATTCATTTTCAACTTCATCTTTCGACTTGATCTCGCCATTCGTACACATGACCATAGTGCTTCGATTTGGACACTAACTTACAATATGGCCGCTTCCGAGGCACTTGAAGCACTTGATGTCCCTCGAACGATTGGAGGAACTTTCGACCACCTTGCCTTTGCTAGATTTGGCCAAAGGCTTGGTTGTTTTTGGTGGCATCGTCGTCTCTTTAGTACAGTTTGTTGGAGTGCTTTTGCCAATGCCTTGGCTCCACTTTGATGTATTCGAGGTGGAGTAGCCTCGAACCACACCTTTTCGCTTTAATTGCTTTTCCACTTTGATAGCCATGTGTACCATGTCCACCACTTCGATGTAGTGATTCAACTTCACGATATTAGCTATGTCTCGATTGAGACTGGCTAGGAAACGTGCCATCATTGCCTCGTGGTCTTCTTCCACATCCTCACGAATCATTGCAATTTCCATCTCTTTGTAGTAATCTTCAACACTCCTCGATCCTTGAGTGAGATTTTAGAGTTTTTGATGAAGCTCCCAGTGATAGTAAGATGGAATAAACCATCGTCACATCACTACCTTTATTTCGGCCCAAGTGCGAATCTGGGTTCTTCGTTCCTTCTACGACTTGTAGTTAATTGGTCCCACCATATCATCGCATAGTCAGAGAATTCAACCGCTGCCAACTTGACCTTTTTGGTCTCAAAATAATTATGGCACTTGAACACCAATTCTATTTTTTTCTCCCACCCGAGATAAGCCTCCGGGTCTAATTTGCCTTGAAATGGCGAAATAGACATCTTGATATTCTTTAAGTCATCGTCTACTCATCCACGCTCCCTTTGGCTTTGGTGATGTTGAACTGTCCTCCAGTCACTTATATTAGAGCCTTGATCACTTTTGGGCTCACTCGGCTCAGAAATCTCATTGTCTTGTTCTCGCCGTCGGCCTCGATTCCACAGTGGACTTGGAAGAGTCCTCTTTCATTGGCCTCTACCTTCTACAAGGTCAAGCCTTTCTTGAATTAGCTCCAACCTTCTATCGAACAATCGTTCGACCTCGCATAGTAATGCTTGTAGATTTAAGTCCGGCACGTTCTGAACTGGTCATCTTTCCTCCGCGTTGCGTTCCATGCTTAAGAAATAATTTTAGAATCCTCACCACAAAATCTCACGATTCACTCAAAAAGAAAGAAATAGTGGCACTCACACTCGTGTTTGCACTCTTTTCAGCTTTTACCTCCTCTCGAATGTGCTCACACACTCGTGCCTTTTCCATTCGTTCTTCTCTTGTGATTTCGTAGTAAGACTCATTGAGGCTTTATCGATGTCTTGGGGTCAGTTTCAAATGGTTTGTAACGGTAATGATGTTAAGGGGTAGAAATGCGGGTTTAAAGAAAAATCGGGGTTTGAATGTGGCGTATAGGGTAGATAATGTAAGTAAAAGAAGACCTTTGCTGATCGAAAATACAAGAGAGAAATAAATACAACTTTCAATCACTTTTTTTTTGAATTTTTTTCAACTTCAAATTTTTTTTAACAACAAAATGATAATTTCAATATAATACTTGAATTTCACAAAGTAAATTTTTTAATTTTTTACTCTTTTTTTATAAACCTATTCCAGGATTGCTCTGAATGTTTGGACTTCTTGTTTTGATTAGCTCTGATACCAAATGATACTGATACGATCACGGTTTCCTATAAGTCAAGTCCAAGTCGAGATCCGATAGTGCTACCTCAAGGGCCGATCACAAGGGCTCATGCAAAATAATTTAAAGAAGCTGTCATAGCTTTAGTTCAGCAAATGTGGGATGATGTCAATACTAGACCTACCAAACTAGCTGGTGGCAATTTTGGGAATCCATGCCGAACTCTTCTACAAGTTCAGTTCAGCTCACCGAGCTCACCTTCAGCTCAAGTTAGCTCCCATGTAGCTCCACACCAGCTCATTAGCTCAGATTTAGCTCATTCTCAGTTCCACAGCTCGGGACCAACTCATTATCAGCTCACAAGTTTAAGCCCAGCTCGGGTTTAGCTCTTGAATTAAACATCAGCTCGTGGAGTTCTCTTTGAATTCATTTGACTACTATTGACTTTTTATTTAATAAGTTCAATAATTAGTTAATTAATGTCCTACATATTAAATTTAGTTCACATTAGTTATAATTAAGTATGTCTTAAAAGTGTTTATTGATGATAATTAAATTTGTCATAACTGAATTTAATGTTGATGTTTGTGTTCACATTAGTTGAATTAATTCTGTTCACATTTCTTGTAGGAACACAATGGGCATATGGAGATTAAAAGGTGCATGGACGGTTGAGGGACTTGAATCTCTTAGGTGCATGTTTGGCTAAGTGCATGCATGACCATATTCAATGTCTTCAAGGTTCATGAATGTTTCCATTCATGTATGGTGTGCTATCTCTTCATTTCTCAAGGTGACCATTTGGCCAAAGGACACTCACACATGCATGAAGATAGCTTGGCCGATTAGCTTCCCCATGACTCTCCTTAATTTATTCACACCTATGTTCACATGGCAAGACTATTCGGTTCACTTTGTTCATACTAGAAGGCTCTTCAACATTCAATTTTCACACACATGATGGCCCTTAGAGTGTCCACAATTAATTCATACTTTTTTGCCAAAACATTGCTTCATTTAACAAGGTTGGCCGAACCTCACAAGTGACCATTGGACATCATGCATTCACTTTGTGTTTTCTTAAGCATGAAGGTTCATTCATTTCCTACTACCATAGCCGAATCTAGACATGCACATTAAAGGTCATTTTTCTAGAATTTTCTTTAATTAATGTGTAAGTATGAAAGGCCAATCGGCTACCTAGACTATTAGGCCTATAAATACTTGTTCAATTTCTATGTAAAGGGACTTTTTGAAACTTTTGTTAATGTTATACTACCGAAATTGTAAGGCAAACTTTTCTTATATTTCGTTCAAAGATTCGTTTGGTGTTCCTAGTGTTCTAGTTGTGTCAATCGTGTTCTTTGTCGATTCCGAACTTATAACTACTCGTAGTGTGATGTTCACCCTAAACTTTATACCTTTGGTTCTTACCTTCCTAGGTAACGGGTCAAGGTCCTATCCTATCTCCCAAATCACCTTAAGAGTCCTATAAGTCTCGGGTCAACACTCGTATATAGTGTTGGTTCATTCTTGACCTTTAAGTCCACTTCGTTCCATCACCACAAACCATCTCATTTCTTTGTTTCCCTTGTTAGCCGAACCTATACCAACCTATACTTAGTCATTTTGAACCTATTCTTGTTACCAAAATCGACCAATTTGTTCATATTCCTTTGTTCCTACCCTTTCATTCCTACCATTCCGTTCGTACCCCTTTTTCTACTTCAATCATTCTTTCAACTCAACTAATTCTAACGTAACTTCTCGTAGACAATCGGACAATCTACATACAACTTGACTCTCCCCGAGGCGAATCGTATCAGATACAAACTTGACTCAGTTTAGTGAATTGAGTCAACCGATCGTCTAACGAAGAAGTATCGTTCGATTTATGAAGTTTAGTTGAAAATAGGCTAAGGCTAGAATTTGGTTATCAAAGAGGGGTTCGAAATAGTTGGGTATGGATGATTATAGGCTAGGCTAACAAGAAATAAAAGATAGATAATAGCTTTCATGGTGAAATAAGGTAAATGAAAATAAAATGAATAACATGCTTAAGATACAAGTAAGAACCAACACTAAGTAGGAGTGTTCACTCGAAACTTATAGGATCTTAAGAGGGATAGTCGATGGTGATAAATGACCTTGACCCATTACCTAAAAAGGTAAGAACCAAAGGTATAGGATGGGGTGAATGCCACACTTGTTTGGAGTGATAAGTTCAAAAAAAGAAGACTAAGGTTGACGCCACTAACAACAGATAAGCCGACAATGAACGAAATTTGAGAGAAGAAAATCTCACAAATATAATATGTTTCATTCAAATTGACAAAAGTTTTAAAATAAAGAAAAGAGTTCAATATTAATAGTGCTAGACTTAGTCTAGCCGAATAGTCACAAAGCTAGTTGAATGGTCACTTAATTTCAGCTTTTAAATGAGCTGAAAACTCCAGAATTTTTCAAGAAATTTCCAAGAAGCTTCCCCCACCATTTGGAATGTCATTGGACAGCTTCTAGATGAAGTTTTTTCAGCTGAAATGAACTTGGAGCATTTGGGAGTTGAATGGTATGTCTAGGTTCGCCATAAACTTTAATAGGTTGGAATTAAGTTGCCTTGATCAGTTGGATGGACTTGTTAAATTAATGAGAAGCTTGGAGATTGCAAAAGGTTGGAAAGTGTTAACCAAATTCAAACAGCCCTTGTGTGTGTGAAAACACAAAACTGAACAGCCTTGAAGTGTGAATGGAATGATCCAACAATGTGAAATCTTTTAAAACTACCTTGGAGAGTTGATCGACCAGCTTGAGAAGAAAAATTAGCAGATTGGAAGAAGAAAAATCAGCTCACTCTTGGCTCTTGCACTCACTGAACAGCTGCTTGGAGGATAGCAACCATCAGCACACCATTTTTATGGCTGGTCATACATGTACCTTTAGCAATTAAATTCAGCCAAAGTCAAAGATAAGACAAATTAAATTCGGCAGCCATAAACACACTTAAATCATGTAATAAACTAAGACAAATTGAAAACATGCTGGAACTAAGACACATTAAATTTGGCTGCACTTTTTGGAACTAAGACACATTAAATTCGGCTGCACTAAATAATAAGAAATAAAGTCGTCCTAAATTAGACAACTTAAATAGTTAATTTAGACACATTAAATTTCTGTAGCATGACACATTAATTTCATGTTCTGATTTTGGACAAATTAAGTACTTTAATATTTATTTGAGCTAAAAATAATATGCAATTTATTTAATTAATTAAATGCAAAGCTGAAAAAATAAAAAGGAGCTCAATTGAGCTGGAACGAGCTGGCCTAAATTCATGGAGTTGGAATTGAGCTAAAATTGGTTTGCAATATGTTGCAAGGACACTTTGTTGAGCTGGTCCAAGCTCCTTCTATTTCACCAGCCACCGCCTCGCCCCACACTTGGTTGACTAAGGCCGAAATGGCCTCCTTGAATTACTTAGCTCGAGCCCACGTAATTGGTCCTTGGGTGATACGAACCACCTCAGGGAGAGTCGAGTCGTATGCTGAGTGCCCGATCGTCTACGACAAGTTACATTAGATTTAGTTGAGTTGAAGGAATGGCCAAAGTAGAAAGAGGGGTATTGGTTTTGGTTCGGATTGGAATAGGTAAGAAGAATTGGAAAGTTCGGATTTAGATAAGGGAAGTTGAAGAATTGGACGTAATGGTTTGAAGGGTAAGAACGAAATGGTATTATGAAATGGTACGAACGAAATGGCTGGTTTAGGTACAATTTGGTAAATGAAGAAATGGGGTTGAACAAAAAGTGCAAACAAGAACCAATACCGATTTGGTATCGACCCGTTGTTTATATGCTCTCTTTAGTTCGGTTTGGGTTTGGTAAAGGGAAACCTCGACCCACTATCTAACAAGATAGGAACCTCAGTATGTTTGAACACCACACTACGAGTAGTGATAAGTTCGGAATCGACAAAGAACATGATTGACACAACTAGAACGCTAAGAACACCAAACGAATCTTTGAACGAAATATAAGAAAAGTTTGCCTCACAATTACGGCAGCATAACATTAACAAAAGTTTCAAAAGTCTTCCTTACAAAGAAAAATAACAAGTATTTATAACCTAAAGACTAGCTAGCCGAATGGACACTTTACATACTTAATAATTAAGTAAAAGTCTCATGAATGCATCTTGAAAATTCTAGAAAGACGTCCTTTGATGTTCATGACCAGATTCGGCTATGGTGGAGATGTCTTGAAGGTTCTTCATGCTTAAGGAAATGAATCATGAATGAGAGCCTCCCTTGGACATTAGCTAGGTTCGGCCAACTTGAGTAATTGAGGAAATCAATTCATGTTACTTGGTGAAGAGTTGGGAATTAATTGAGGAGACTTCATGAGCCAAATTAAGTGTGAATGCCAACTCTTGAAGAGTCCATAGGTGTGAACACTTTGAATTGAAAGGCCATGACATGTGAACATAATGCAAACGGAATTTTAAGGTTCATGGAGGGAGATGTTCGGCCACATGTATGAAGTAATGGGAAGCCTCCTTTTAGCCAAATAGTCACTTGGAAAATGAAGGAGTAGCACACCATACATGAATGGAAACATTCATGAACCTTGAACACATTGAATGTGGACATGCATGCACTTAGCCGAACATGCACCTTTCAACATTCATACTTGCTTTTAATCTCTATATGTCCATTGTGTTCCTACAAGAAATGTGAACAGAATTAATTCAAGCTAATGTGAACACAAATATCAACATTAAATTCGATTATGACAAATTTAATTATCATCAATAAACTCTTTTAAGACATATTTAATTAAACTAATGTGAACTAAATTTAATATGTAGGAAAGTAATTAACTAAGTATTGAACTTATTAAATAAAAAGTCAATAGTAGTCAAATGTAGTCACGGTGAACTCCACGAGCTGATGTTTAAGTCATGAGCTAAAATGAGCTAAGCTTAAACTCCTAAGCTGAAGTTGAGCTAAGGTTTAGCTCGCGAGTTGAAAATGAGCTAGGAGTAAGCTCGGTTTAGCTCATGCAACTAGATTGTGCTTGAATGAGATGGATTTGAGCTGGATGGAGCTCGTGGAGCTAGAAACGAGCTGGGATTAGCTTGCCAACACGTCACAGCTCGACCAGGGAGACTTGTTCGAAGAGGTTCGCTGGGCGTGCTCGCATCACTGGGGCAGCACCATTGAGTCCTTGCTTGAGATTGATGCACTCTGAGGTGCGATCGTATCAGCTAAGGAGTGAAGGTTTGTTCTGCAAGAACGAGGTAAATTTTAACTTTCGTCATGTAACTTACAAGGTAAGTAAAAAATGTCTTTGTTTTGTTTGAAAAGTGAAGAACTCGGTGTTGTTAAAATGACCTGGTGAAAAGTGGCCATATTATTTATCCTACTACTATACGTCCATTCAATCAAATACAGCAAGGTGAGGTTGTTCAAATAAAAAATCCAAGTGAATATGTCTTTTGTTTTTATCTATTTGGAATGTTGTGGTTGAAATAAGGAAAACATTTTTGTTTGCTAAATTGCATGATTAATCATTCCTTGTTTCCATTCTGTTCAATTGTTCATATTGATGGCATATCGAAATTGTGCGATATTATGAAGCATCCATGTTATGAATGAATAATTTTTTTGCCATATGATATTTAGACTGGATTTTATATGTGTTATTTGAATTTGAGTTCGTCGTACTTTTCATTGTCAAATTTGGTGAGTAAATTCAGAAAAGTTTGTGAGATAACCTTTGTCCCATTTGACAGAGAAAAGCCGCGCAAGAGAAAATATTTTCCAACGGACGAACGGCTCGACTTGAGGACAAGTCACCCTCAAGAGGGGGAATGATACGAACTACCCCGCAAACTACTTTGGTCAATCTTTCCAAGCGAGCATTGCACTATTGGCAAGCTGATCCTAGCTCGTTTCCAACTCCTCGAGCTCTGTCCAACTCAATTCAGTTTATTATCGGGTTAATTTTGGTTTAACTCAGCTCATTAGAGCTCAACTCAGTTTGATGCAAGCTCATTGAGCTTGATTCGAAATTATTTAATTTCATGCATCTTAATTTGCAGAATAAATTAAATTAATCGAGTTAGTGAATTTTAGTTAAAGTCAACTCAAATAATTAGTTCCTTTAAGTGTGTCAAAATTTGGACATAATTAATTAAATTTTAATGTGTCTTTAGTTAGGACAAATTAATTTCATGATAAAAATTAATTCTAGCCTAATTCAATTTGTTGTTTTAATCTATGACATGTTTTAATGTGTCCTAGTAAGTACATAGAATCAATGCGTCTGAATTAATACATGCATTTAAAGTGTCCTAAGCTTAGACAAATTAAATAAGCTATTTATGTCTTAACAGAATTTAATTCATGTTGCTACTTTGTCCAGCTGAATTTATGGTGCATATTAATTGTTGTCTGAATTAAAGAGATGTTGGAGCAAGCATGGGACGAATTTAAGGAGTTGTTCAGCACTTAAGGGGGCGTCCATTAAAGAGGTTGTGTTGTGGCAAGCATGCATGGCCGAATTAATTGTTGTTTACTTGATGCATTAATTTGTTGTAGGTTCATGGCAAGAAGCAAATTCAATGTACAGCACTTAAGAGGGTGTTTTGTGCATGGCCAAGACATGTCCATGAAGCATGCCCAATGGCATTCCAAGTAGTTGAATTTAGACTTAGTCGCTTAATGATTTTCTTCTAGTTTATCCTAGGATTTCCTAGCCGAATTTTACTTAGTCTTTAAGCAATGTTTTTTTATCCATTCAGTTTCCTTCCCTTAGCTTATAAATAGTTGTTTGTTGTCATTTGAAAAGGTTGTTGAACTTTGATTATTGTTTCTTTGTTAATGAAACTATTTGGTGAGATTCTTTTCTTCCTAATTTCATTGAAAACTTATTGGCTTATCTAGGAAGCCTAGTGGCATCAACCTATTTTTCATATATCCCAAACTTATCACTATTCATAGTGTGGCATTAGAAACTATACCAAGGTTCCTACTTTGCTAAGTAGTGGGTTGAGGTTTACCTTCTTTCATCCGATCACCTTAAAAGCCTATAAGCAATTGGGTCGATACTCTCTAGTATTGGTTCATGCTTGCTTTTGAGTTCCTTTCTTTCCATACTTACATTTCATCTTATCCAAACCAAACTATCACCTTTTTCCATTCTTTTATTTCCTTTAAACTAAACCTTTAATATTCATATTTTAAACCCTAACTTTGAACCCCTTGAATAGCTTTCGCATTATTTACTTAAAAACATCCTTTTGAACAAACCGAAATACTTCTTTGTAGACGATCGAGCATCTCACATACGACTCGACTCATCTCGAGGTAGATCGTATCACTAGTGGCGTCATTCTATTTCTTTCAAACTTATCACTCATTCTGAGTGTGGCGTTCTACCAAATTTATACCTTTGGTTCCTACTTTTTAAGTAACGGGTCAAGTGATGTGATCCGGCTCGGTTGGTTGAGTCAAGTCTATGTAAGTCGCCCGATCGTCTTCAAGAAGGGACTTTCACAAAATTGTCGAGTTGTTGGAATTCAGCTTAAGAGGCTGAATGAGAATAAAATGGTGTTCAAAGTTGGCTAAGTAGATGATGGTAGGTTCGACTAGGGAGGAACAAAGATAAATGATATTTGGATGGCTTGATTTAGGATAATAAGTTAGAAAAAGAAAGAATGTGAAAATGGAAAACAAACTTAAACTTCAGGAGCGATTCAACACTATGATGAGTGTCACCCCGGTTCCTATATCGTTGAAGGTGGAAAAAGTGATGGTAGTTGGATAGGAGAATGCCACACCAAGTGATGGTGATAAGTTCTATAAAATAAGTTCGATTGATGCCACTAGTAAGCTAAATAAGTCGCTCGAGACTCGTACCAAATTTTAGAGGAAGTAAACCTCACAAAGACAAAGTTTCATTAACTAATTGTCAAAAATTTCTTTACAAGCTGAAATAAGCAAACTATTTATAGGTATTACAAGGGATAGCCAAATAGGCTCTTAAGATAGCTAAATGGTTAGCTGAAAATTCTAGAATGCTTTAGGAAGATTCCTTGGAATAATTGGAAAGTTAATTCAATTGGAAAGTTAATTGGAGTAATTGGGAGCTGAAATGCATTAAGTAGGATCAGGCATGTTGCTTAAATGACCTTAATTGTGCTGCTTGGTTCAGCTGAATTTTTTGGGGAATTAAAGTGATGTATGCATGCCCGGGGCTCCCACAAGTGCGAACCAAGATTCAATCGAGCTGCCTAAAGGACCCATAACTCGAGCTCATGCTAAACATTTCCTAGAAGCTGTTCCAGCTTCTAATGCAAAACCTTGGTTTGAAACAAGGGCCAATACTCACAAAATCAGCTCGAAGCAACTATCCAAAGAACCCGTGCATTGTTGGCAAGCTGATCCTAGCTAATTTCCAGCTACTCGAGCTTCGTCCAACTCAACTCAGCTCATTTGAGCTTGTTTGAGCTCAACCGAGCTTATTTTTAACTCGTTCTTTATTTCAATAAATTAAACTAAGTTTTAGTTTTATACTAATTAGTTTGCTACAGCTCAATAATGAAAATCCTAGCTCAAATAAGTTCATTAAATGTTTCATTAAATGTTTTCACTTAGTTTGAGCTAGCCAAACTTAATGTTGCTAGTTAGTTTCAATTAAATTTGTCCAATTTATTTAGTGTCATTTAAGTTGTCTAATTTCTATTTAATTATGTTTAAAATGAATATATAATACGAGCACGCCCCGCGAACTTCATCGAACAAGTCTATCAAGCCGAGCATTGACATGTTGGCAAGCTGATCCCAGCTCGTTTCTAGCTCCACGAGCTCCGTCCAGCTCAAATCCAGCTTATTCGAGCTCAATCCATATTGCCTGAGCTAAACCGAGCTCACTCCTAGCTCATTTTCAACTCACGAGCTAAACCTTAGCTCAACTTCAGCTTAGGAGTTTAGCTTCAGCTCAACTTTAGTTCACGAGCTAAAGCTTAGCTCATTTTAGTTTAAACTCGATTTTGTCTTTAATGCATTAAATAAAAAATTGCACATATTTCATAGTCATTATATAAATTGATTATGTTCACATAGCCGAATTAATGCATGACATTATTGTGTTCACATCATGTCGAATTTATGAGTGTTCATGAGATGTCTTAATGACTTGTTTATTTCATGTAGGTACATCCCTTTGGACGGCACATGCATGTAAGGAATTAGTGCAAGGTGCATGCATAGAAAGGTTCAATGGACGGTAATCAAGAGGCATATGCATGTTCATGATGGTCATTCATGTATTTGAAGATTCATGGATCAAATTAATGATGGAACATGCATTGGACGGTTCATGTATTGATCATGTGTTCACACTTTGTGTTCACACCATGATGACCATTCGGTTGGACGTTCACACACAAGAGTCTACTCAAGCTCCTTGTTCACACCAAGTTTGATCCTTCATGAAGCCTCATTTAATTAAGCCACTCATGGTGAAACAACATGAATTAAAGGCTCCATTAAAGGAGTTAGCCAAATCTAGCCATGCATGCATGAAGAACATTTATCCAAGTACATCAATGCATATTCATGAAGTTATCCATTCACCTCCCATTCAGCTAAACATGGACAAGAACACCATTGGACATTTTTCTAGAAGTTTCATGTTTTAATTAGGTACATTACTTAATTGTTAAGTTCATGAATGGACTATTCGGCTAGCATAAGATACTAGTATAAATAGTTGGTTATTTTCAATTGTAAGGGACTTTTGCCAAATTTGTTAATGAACATTGTTCTTGTGAGGTTGCTTCCTCTCATATCTCGTACAAGTTTTGAACGACTTATCTGGCTTATGCTAGTGGCGTCAATCGTTCTTGTTTGAACTTATCACCAATCTTGGTGTGGCGTTCACCTATCCATCTATCCATATTTTTCACCTTAACAATATAGGAATCGAGGTGACACTTCTTAGTGTTGAATCATTCTTGACGTTGAGTTCGTTTTCCATTTCCATCTTTTAAAAATTTTTTTCTTGTTAACCCAAACCGAGCCTTCTATCCTTCATCTATCTTTGCTACCCTTAACCGAACCTATACTAAACTTACCCTTCTTGAAACCTTTCGCTTATCCTATTCTAATTCTTTTACTACTATTACTAAAATCCGAGGCACAAACGACTCTCTCGAACTACGATCGGGCAAATACGTGAATTCGACTCATCTACCTGGGCCGGATCACATCAATATATATATTAAATAATTATGTGTTTAATTATTTTGTAGGTTAGCTGAATATGGAGGTGCATTTAAGGCTAGGTGCATGTACGGGCTAGTTCAATGCATAAGAAGATTCATGCACGGTTCAGTTCAATGCTTGTAAGGAATTATGTTCATGTACATGGGAGGTTAATTACATGCATTGGATTATGAAGATACAATCCCTTTGGATGGCACACATGCATGAATGGAGAGTAATTAATGAATGTTCATGTACGGCCAGATTCAAGCCCCTTTCAAGTTCCATGCATGATTGAATGTATGTGGGTGAACTATTGGTGTTCCTAAGCACTTATTTGGCCAAGGGATAACTACATAATCAATTTCCAAAGTCAATCTGATATGATCCGGCCCAGGTAGATGAGTCGAATTCACGTAGTTGCCCGATCGTAGTTCGAGAGAGTCGTTCGTGCCTCGAATTTTAATAATAAAAGTAAAATGATGGAATAAAGTAAGCGAAAGGTTTCAAGAAGGGTAAGTTTAGTAATAGGTTTGGTTGAGGGTAGCAAAGATGGATGAAGGATAGAAGGGTCAGTTTGGGTTAACAAGAAAGAAATTTAAAAGATGGGAATGAAAAGACGAACTCAACGTCAGGAATGATTCAACACTAAGAAGTGTCACCCCGATTCCTATATTGTTAAGGTGAAAAATATGGATAGATGGATAGGTGAACACCACACCAAGATTGGTGATTAGTTCAAACAAGACGATTGACGCCACTAGCACAAGCCAGATAAGTCGTTCGAAACTTGTACAAGATATGAGAGGAAGCAACCTCACAAGAACAATGTTCATTAACAAATTTGGCAAAAGTCCTTTTACAATGGAATCAACAAACTATTTAAAGGCAATCATGTAGTAACTGAATGGACAAATTAGCTAGCTTAAAAGCTAAGCAAATTCGGTCATGAACTAGCTAGAATATTCTAGAATGAACACATTAATTGACTAGGTCTTGATTCGGCTGATGGAAGTGTATTGGGCAGCTTCATGTATGAGCATAAACACTTGGATGAATGTGAAGCTTTGGAAGCCAATGGGATTGTCTAGGTTCGGCCATGGGATGCATGAAACTCCCAAGAGGTGTCTCTTGGCCGAATAGGTGCTTAGAAAACTCCAAGGGTCCTCCCACATGCATCGGTTGTACATGAAACTTGGAAGGAGGCTTGAACCTAGCCGTACATACACTTGCATTAATTATCCTCCATTCATGAATGTGTGCCGTCCAAGGGAGATGCACCTTTCATTATGCATTAACCTTCCATGTACATGAATGTATGTCCTCCAAACATTGAACCGATCCATGCATGAATCTTCCCGTTCAATGAACATTCCTGTTCATGCACCTTGCAGTAAATGCCATGAATGTATCTTCCAAATTCGGCTAACCTACATAATTAAATAACATGATTAAATAACACACAACTATTCATATAAGTATGATTTAAAATAATAACTAAATAACTTAATGACACTAACTAAATTTGGACATAATAATTATAAGTCAACTTATCATATTAAATTCGGCTAGCTCAAATAGTCAAAAACACTTAGTGAGCTAAGTTGAGCTAGGGAATTCGGCATGAGCTGTAGCAAACTTAGTTATAAGCTAGATTAAAACTTAGTTTATTGAAATGAAAAAGGAATGAGCTGAAACGAGCTAAAATCAAGCTCAAACGAGCTAAAACGAGTTCAAGTGAGCTGATGTGAGCTAAATGGCGCATGGGGAGCTGGAGAGGAGCTGAGATCGGATTGCAAAATGGTGCATGGAGTCTTCAAGGAGTTGTCCTTAGCTCCTCCAACGTCATGGACCTTGTTATCATCCTAAATGCGCAACACAAAGGCTGATATAGCATCTTGAATTTGCTTGGTTCGAGCTCGAGTCATAGGGCCTTTTGGAAGCTCGATTAATTCTTGGTGTGCATTCGAGGATGCCCAGGGTGTGCTTACATCATTCCCCCCGTCTTCAAAGTGACTTGTCCTCAAGTTGAGCCATTTGTCCATGGGAGAACTTGGACTCGTGCATGGTTTTCCTCGATCAAATGGGATGGAAGATGTCACACAAACCTGAAAAATTCTTACCACAGCCAGTAAAAAGAAACTCAAAGGAGTCAAATTCAAATGTGTTCGATAGTTCATCAAAAATTCATTCAATCGAACATATGCCAAAAATCTCAATTGGACAAAGCAAGCATACGTAAATTTATCAAAGAGTTTTGTTAGACTATCGTTGCAAACATGAAAACTAAGTTGGATCAAGGGATAATTGGTTGTAAATGATGGCAGGCACTTAAACACATTATTCCTCATCCAAAACATTTTAATTTCTTTAACCAAATATAGCAACTCATTTGGTCCCTTGTCTTGTTCATGCAAGGTATGCCATGGCCAAAGGTATGCTAACTCTTTCTTTCGTTTTTGAACAACATGAGGGGTGTCTCCAAATTCTAGCATAATAATCACATTATTACAATGCCAAAAGGAAAAATCCATCACATCAAAGTATAAATAATTTCCAAACAACAAATCAATGGAATTTTCAACTTCAACCGAATTGAGCAAAGATGTTTGAAAATTTTCAGATGACTTACCTTGACGAATATGAAGAGAAGACAATTGAGGATTGGGTTTACCTTTCTCGGTCAAAATGAATCTTCTCTCTTTGGATAGATAACGTAAGACAAACCTATTACTCTAATAAATTTGAATAGGTGGTGACGCACCATGACATGTCTTGCTCCTCAAGGGGTGGAATTCACAAAAATGAGAATGGTTAGTATTAACGAAAACTATGGACTTAAATGGAAAAGGGAAGTTACCATGGAGATTTGATTCAATTCCAAAAACATAGGTTGGTCTTACCTTCTCGAAATGAAACAAAAATTCCAGATGTGGCCAAGCAAGGTGATTAGTAAACGAATCAAAATTGAAACCCAAATCATTGAATTTCACCTTCTTATCAAAAGTTCAAACATCAAGCAAACATAATTTGAATGCAAATGATGCCAGGTGCTTAATGTTTCCATAAAATGATTTCATGTAGCAAATACCAGGCTTGAACACACGAACTTGATTAGGAATTCCAACAAGCAACATATTAGAAGAAGATATAATCAACTCACCACACGAATTATATTTCACTAGTTTAAACACACATGTTGAATTGACAAAACCGAGCATACCAATATGCAAAGGTTCATGCTTCAAGAGTATCAATCGGGAATGCAAATCACTACATAGAAATTTCGCACAAAAACTCAAAGATTGTTCATGAAGAACACAATTGCACATATCATGTGAAGGTCTTTTAACATGGATGCCAAACAAAGAATTTTTAGAGAACATGCAACTTTTCAAACAGGCAGATTTATCACAAATCAATTGAGCAGGCATATTTAAACATAAAGATTTAACACATGAATTCAAAAAGCTTGCATGGTTAAACACATCAGAATTTTTAAGTGACAGACTTTGATCAAACACATTCAAAATTCGCTTAGAGAAAACTAATCCAATGTTGTCAACAAATTTGCCAATGTAGTAATCGTCATAAGAAAAGCTGTATATGGCACCTTTTAAAACAAAATCGTTAACAACAGTAAGTGAACAAAAATTAGCCAAATCAAGTGACTTTCATTCGATAAACAAAGAATCCTTACCTTCCTTACCTTCGATCGCAAGTGGGTGGTTGTCATTTGCGAACTCACCTTTTTCGAACAACCTAAAACACCTCTCGTTTGGAAGGTAATGTAGATGGAATTGGTCGCACAAACTTCCAGGAACCTGAAAAGTTAAATCACAAGAAGATCGAACAGGTGGATTAGTAGAAATAATCCTCACTTGCTCACTTGTTTTCTCACTCGATTCTTTTTCTTCTGAATCACTCGTTTCTTTTGTTTCAATTTCTTTTTCATCTTCTTTTTCACTCTCAAACTCTTTTTCATTCTCTTTTTCAATCTCATTTTCTTTTTCATTTTCTTTTTGCGTTTCAAAGTCTTTTTCAAAGGCTTTTTCAAGTTCTCTCAAGATTCGCTCATTTTCTCTCTTACTTGCCTTTTGCCTCTCTTTTCTTTTTATTTCGTTTTCTTTTTCTTCTTTTGCTTTTTCTTTTCGTTTCTTTGTTTTCTCTTTACAAGAATGTACAAAAGAATGATGAGAATACAAATCTTGTTCGAAAGATGAAGAACTATTTGCATATGATTCACAATCAAAACTTCGTGAAGAATACTCTGAGTAAGATTTCATTGACGATCTAGTAGGAGTATGTCTTTCTCTCCGAACGCCATCTTGGAATGAATCAAAATCATAATCGGCTTCTCGTCTTCTCGAATTTCTTGATGAAAAGGACTTTCGATCGGAGTCACTTCTCGAATTCGCTGATGAATATGAGTCATAGTATGAATCTCTTTGTCTCGAAGTAGATGGCGAAAAGGAATCACGATAGTAACTTTTTCTCAAGTAGTAGTCGAGGGTATATCTCCGTGGGGTTCTTGTCTCCATTTTTCGACTCGAAGAAACTCTATCAATTTGATCTTGTTTTTCCAAATGATTTAATCTCTCGTGTATGTTCTTAGTGTTGGACTCCATCATTTTTCGCATTTCTTGTACCAAGTATTGGTATTCCGATTCGGTGAACTCTTTGCGTGACATGATTTTTGTTGCTGAAAAGAAAATGTTAGATCACAAAACAAAGTAAAAAATTAAGTACCTCACCACAAACCTCACAATTTCACTCGGAAAGAAGAAGGAAAAGGTGTCACTCCCGCTCGTGTTTACACTCGTTTGGCTTTTACCTCCACTCGAATGTTCTCACTCACTCTAGCCTTTTACCACTCAAGCTTACTCTCGTAACCTCGTATTTTGTTTCTTTTGACTCGTCTAGGTGCCTTGGGGTCAGCTTCAAAATCGATTACAAGGGATAAGATGTATAGGTTATGGGTAGGCTAAAAGAAAATTTTTTTTCTTGGGTGTAGTGTGGCGTTTTGGAAATGGGGGGTACAAAGTTGATGAAAAGAACACTTGTTGATTGGAACAAAATAATAGAAAGAACTTGTTCACTTCACTTTTTTTTATAATTTCGTATCTTTTTTTTCTTTTTTTTTTTTCAACTTTCAATATATCACTTTTAAAATGATAAAAACGAAAACACAACTGAAATTTTTATTTTTTTCAAATTTTTTTTGAATTTTTTTCACAACGAACCTAGTTCGATCTTTATACGAACATCGGCGCCTCTCGATTTACAAGCTCTGTACCAAATGATGTGATCCGGCCCGGGTAGATGAGTTGAATTCACGTAGTTGCCCGATCGTAGTTCGAGAGAGTCGTTCGTGCCTTGAATTTTAATAATAAAAGTAAAATAATGGAATAGAGTAAGCGGAAGGTTTCAAGAAGGGTAAGTTTAGTAATAGGTTCGGTTAAGGGTAGCAAAGATGGATGAAGGATAGAAGAGTCGGTTTGGGTTAACAAGAAAGAAATTTAAAAGATGGGAATGAAAAGACGAACTCAACGTCAGGAATGATTCAACACTAAGAAGTGTCACCCCGATTCCTATATTGTTAAGGTGAAAAATATGGATAGATGGATAGGTGAACGCCACACCAAGATTGGTGATAAGTTCAAACAAGATGATTAACGCCACTAGCACAAGCCAGATAAGTTGTTCGAAACTTGTACGAGATATGAGAGGAAGCAACCTCACAAGAACAATGTTCATTAACAAATTTGGCAGAAGTCCTTTTACAATGGAATCAACAAACTATTTAAAGGCAATCATGTAGTAACCGAATGGACAAATTAGCTAGCTTAAAAGCTAAGCAAATTCAGTCATGAACTAGCTAGAATATTCTAGAATGAACACATTAATTGACTAGGTCTTGATTCGGCTGATGGAAGTGTATTAGGCAGCTTCATGTATGAGCATAAACACTTGGATGAATGTGAAGCTTTGGAAGCCAATGGGATTGTCTAGGTTCGGCCATGGGATGCATGAAACTCCCAAGAGGTGTCTCTTGGCCGAATAGGTGCTTAGAAAACTCCAAGGGTCCTCCCACATGCATCGGTTGTACATGGAACTTGGAAGGAGGCTTGAACCTAGCCGTACATACACTTGCATTAATTATCCTCCATTCATGAATGTGTGCCGTCCAAGGGAGATGCACCTTTCATTATGCATTAACCTTCCATGTACATGAATGTATGTCCTCCAAACATTGAACTGATCCGTGCATGAATCTTCCCGTTCAATGAACATTCCTGTTCATGCACCTTGCATTAAATGCCATGAATGTATCTTCCAAATTCGGCTAACCTACATAATTAAATAACATGATTAAATAACACACAACTATTCATATAAGTATGATTTAAAATAATAACTAAATAACTTAATGACACTAACTAAATTTGGACATAATAATTATAAGTCAACTTATCATATTAAATTCGGCTAGCTCAAATAGTCAAAAACACTTAGTGAGCTAAGTTGAGCTAGGGAATTTGGCATGAGCTGTAGTAAACTTAGTTATAAGCTAGATTAAAACTCAGTTTATTGAAATGAAAAAGGAATGAGCTGAAACGAGCTAAAATCAAGCTCAAATGAGCTAAAACGAGCTCAAGTGAGCTGATGTGAGCTGAATGGCACATGGCGAGCTGGAGAGAAGCTGAGATCGGATTGCAAAATGGTGCATGGAGTCTTCAAGGAGTTGTCCTTAGCTCCTCCAACGTCATGGACCTTGTTATCATCCCAAATGCACAACACAAAGGCTGATATAGCATCTTGAATTTGCTTGGTTCGAGCTCGAGTCATGGGGCCTTTTGGAAGCTCGATTAATTCTTGGTGTGCATTCGAGGATGCCCCGGGTGTGCTCAAATCACAATCCATGAATGAAGTCCAAGAGAAGATGCATGGACAGCAAGCTACAACGAATGGGAGAACGCATCTAATTCTTAATACATGAATTGTTGGCTGCCCCAATGACTTCCTTAGGTGTTTATTCGGCCAAAAGACACTTCTTGAATGCCCAATTCATCCCAAGGCCGAACCTAGACAAACTATTGAGCTCCCAAGTCTTCACATTCATCCAAGTCACTTTGCTTAAACATGAAGCTATCCAATGAAGTCCCATTCAGTTGAATCAAGACTTAGCTAATTAATGTTTTTGTTCTAGATTATTCTAGTCTTTTCTTAGCCGAATTGATTAGCTTCTAAGTTAGTCAATTTGTCCATTCAGCTACTACATGCTAGACTATAAATAGTTTACTCATTTCTTTGTAAAAGAACTTTTGCCAAATTATTGAATGAACATAGTTCTTGTGAGGTTGCTTCCTCTCATATCTCGTACAAGTTTCGAAGACTTATCTAGTTTGTGCTAGTGGCGTCTATCGATCTTATTTGAACTCATCACCGTTTTTGGTGTGGTGTTCACCTATCCTTCTATCCATCATTTTCACCTTAACAATATAGGAACCGGGGTGACACTTTCTAGTGTTGAATCGCTCCTAACGTTAAGTTCCCTATTCATCCCCACCTTACATTATCTCCTTCTTATTGTTTCCAAACCGAACCGTCCATTCAACATTCTTTTTGTTTCCTTAGTCAGACCTATCATTTCCCTTTTACTTATCTTTTGAAACCCTTCCGTTTATTCGAACCTATCCATCTAACTTTTACTTCCAAGACCAAGACACGAACGACTCTTCTCGTCTACGATCGGGCAACTACGTGAATTCGACTCAATCACTCGAGCCGGATCACATCACTTTCACACATTAATCTAAGTTAAACTATCTGCGCATTTTTATAGTCATACCTATATATATATATCTCATAACATGCATCACTTAATAACCAAATACAATTATAATTATTGCCAACTTAAGCGCATTTCACTGTAGCCACGTTTAAACTTTTGAGCACAGTTAACATATCGGTATTTACCTAATTCACATGTATAATAATGATAAGCTTAAACTTCAACCTGTTAACTAATCCTTAATTCAGTTATCAAGTATAACCTCAAATGGTCACACCATTATCAAATCACTTACTTACCAAAATAAACCATATGCTAAAGCCAAATTAAGTATTACATATACATAATACATATATAGTAATCAATCATTTCACTAGCAACTTAACCTTTAAATACCAAACCATAATTAAGCATATTACAGGCATATGTATAAGTTTCACCTATCACTAACTGAATATAAAGGCATGTTATTTACTACTTCCAAGCCAATTTACAAGGAAAATCACACATCCTAAATAAGTCAATAATAAACCATAACCGAAACACATTCATCACCCATATATCAAGTTTAACTTGCACACACATATATATACATAAACCATGACCAAAATTACTTAAGCTTTAGAACATAAACACTAAGATCAAGCCATTTTTTGCATTACTTTATATACATACACATCCAAAATAAACTAACTACAAGGCTAGCCTATACATGCCATAAGATCGAGTTCAACTTATAAAATACCAAAACCCTAGATAGTGTGATGGACTGTGCTGGCGATCCCTGAGCTCGTAATTTGATCCAAAATCTATAAAATAGAAATGAACATACACACAGAGTAAGCTTTTTTTAGCTTAGTAAGTCATAAACAAATAACAATTCAAGATATTATCAACTCATTTAAACCAAACCATATTATATGATCATAACTACGTTTAATTTCAAGCTTAACATTTTATATATATAACATACGCTTTTAAATAACCTTATCTTAACTGAATATACATATATATATATATACTGAAAGCATCATTCGATTTCAAAGACATATTAACACCATATAACCGGATGTACATAGACTAGTATACATATACTCATAAATCAAACTTTAACATCACATACTTATACATAGCATGTAGCTAAAAATACCACATAAATCTACGTATATTTACATTATTATCATATATGGAATTTCCATTAAATATCAAATAGCAAACGTACCTTATTTTTAATTAGGTAACCAAATAACTCATACCTGATCGTTTAACTCATTTTACATATTTGATCATAACTTATCATTGCCTATTGAACCATTCAGAATTAAATAAGATACTCAGATAATCACACATATTGTACAATGCTAACGTCCCAAACGTAGTCATACATGAAATCACATAACGATGTCACTGTCTCAAACAAGGTCTTACTCGCACACATATATCAGAATCACATATCGATGCCAACGTATTAAACGTGGTCTTACTCGCACACATATATCCGAATCACATATCAATGCCAATGTATTAAATGTGGTCTTACTCACACACATATATCAAAATCACATATCAATGCCAACATATGAAACGTGGTCTTACTCGCACACATATATCAGAATCACATATCACAAGTCAAAGTCTCATATATATCCATGTATCAATTTAAATTTGGCCAAAACACAAATATGTTCATTAATAATATTATTATTCACTTTCTAGGTCATAAAATCATCATATAATCGAATACATATATATATACACATGATTCACACTTTAATTCCATATACATATATCATTTAGCGAAACTTAAATTTGCAATTAATATACATATAATCAACACTTTAACATGTATAGTTCATGTCATTACTTCAAATACCAAAACTTATTCATTACTTTATCAATAAATATAAATTATTTTTCATTACTCAATGCTGAATTGTAATTTACTACTAATTACTAAATTTATTTATAGATCACCTGTATCAAAATTTAACAATATCTATTTGCTTATAAACTTACCTCGGATAATGTTAAAATAGAACGGGATGACTAGTCGACAACTTTAGTTTTCCCTCGATCCAAATTTGATTTCTTTGATTCTTGATCTAAACATATACAAATTAAACTCATTCAAACAGATTTTCATTCATTTTAGTCCAAAAACACATAAATGGGAAAATCATCATTTTACCCCTGACATTTTATAATTTTTACAATTTAGTCCCTATAGCACAAAACACAAAATATGCAAAATTTCAATACACCCATGTTAGGCTGAATGTTCCTAGTGTTCATACAAGTCCATATATTTCATTTATTTCATATTTTAGTCCCTCAAACTATTATTTTTGCAATTTAGTCCTAATTACTCAAAATCATCAAAAACTCCAATATAAAACATGTTAATCCAAAACATATCTTTCATATTTCATCATCAAATAACTCAAAATATTCATCAAAATAAAAAATTCAAGCATGGGTCTTGAAGATAACTTAGCAACGATCTCGAAAACATAAAAATTATAAAAAACTGAGTAAGAACGAACCTTGAATCAAGCTTGGAAGGTGGCTGAACCTAGATTTCTTTCATTTCTTTTCTTTTGTTTCTTATTTCATTGGATGAACAATGAAAATAATGAATATATTAACTTTGGTTTTATTTTATGATATGTTTATATTATATTAACTTACCAAATTAACCTTAGTTAAAAAATATTCTACTATCACATATATATGTCCTTTGCCGTCCACCTATATTAATAATGGCCTAATTACCTCATAAATTCTTCATGTTATAAAGACAATAACAATTTGGTCCTCACACATTAAACAATCAAGTTTTCATTTTACGCTATTAAGCCCTATTATTTAATCAAACACTCAAACGATAAAATTAAAGCACGAAAATTTCACACATGCAAATTCACACATAATAAAAAAATAGAAAATAATTTTTAAATGTTTTTCTAACACAGATTCATGGTCCCAAAACCACTGTTTTGATTAGGTTCTAAATCGGGCTATTTCAATGAATTTGGGTAGCTCATTGATGCGAGCACGCCCAGCGAACATCTTCGAACAAGTCTCCCTAGTCGAGCTGTGACGTGTTGGCAAGCTAATCCCAGCTCGTTTCTAGCTCCACGAGCTCCATCCAGCTCAAATCCAGCTCATTCAAGCGCAATCTAGTTGCATGAGCTAAACCGAGCTTAATCCTAGCTCATTTTCAACTCACGAGCTAAACCTTAGCTCAACTTCAGCTTAGGAGTTTAACCTCAGCTCAACTTTAGCTCAAGGGCTTAAGCTTAGCTCATTTTTAGCTCATGACTTAAACATCAGCTCGTGGAGTTCACCATGACTGCATTTGACTACTATTGACTTTTTATTTAATAAGTTCAATAATTAGTTAATTACTATCCTACATATTAAATTTAGTTCACATTAGTTTTATTAAATGTGTCTTAAAAGAGTTTATTGATGATAATTAAATTTGTCATAACCGAATTTAATGTTGATATTTGTGTTCACATTAGCTTGAATTAATTTTGTTCACATTTCTTGTAGGAACACAATGGACATATGGAGATTAAAAGCAAGCATGAATGATTGAAAGGTGCATGGACGGTTGGGGGACTTGAATCTCTTAGGTGCATGTTCGGCTAAGTGCATGCATGTCCACATTCAATGTCTTCAAGGTTCATGAATGTTTCCATTCATGTATGGTGTGCTATCTCTTCATTTTTCAAGATGACCATTCAGCCAAAGGACACTCACACATGCATGAAGATAGCTTCGCCGATTAGCTTCCCCATGACTCTCCTTAATTCGTTCACACCTATGTTCACATGGCAAGACTATTCAGTTCACCTTGTTCACACTAGAAGACTCTTCAACATTCGGTTTTCACCCACATGATGGCCCTTGGAGTGTCTACAATTAATTCATACTTTTGGCCAAACATTGCTTCATTTAACAAGGGTGGCCGAACCTCACAAGTGACCATTGGACATCATGCATTCACTTTGTGTTTTCTTAAGTATGAAGATTCATTCATTTCCTATTACCATAGCCGACTCTAGACATGCACATTAAGGGTCATTTTTCTAGAATTTTCTTTAATTAATGTGTAAGTATGAAAGGCCAATCGGCTACCTAAACTTTAGGCCTATAAATACTTGTTATCTTTCCATGTAAGGGGACTTTTGAAACTTTTGTTAATGTTATGCTGCCGAAATTGTGAGGCAAACTTTTCTTATACTTCGTTCAAAGATTCGTTTGGTGTTCCTAGCGTTCTAGTTGTGTCAATCGTGTTCTTTGTCGATTCTGAACTTATCACTACTCGTAGTGTGGCGTTCAAACATACCGAGGTTCCTATCTTGTTAGATAGTGGGTCAAGTTTTTCCTTTACCAAACCCAAACCGAACTAAAAGAGCCTATAAACAACGGGTTGATACCAAATTGGTATTGGTTCTTGTTTGCCTTCTTTGTTCGATCCCATTTCTTTCTTACCCAAAACATACCAAAACTGACCAATTTGTTCATATTCCTTTGTTCCTACCCTTTCATTCCTACCATTTCATTCATATCCCTCTTTCTACTTCGGTCATTCCTTCAACTCAACTAAATCTAATGTAACTTCTCGTAGACGATCGGGCACTCAGCATACGACTCGACTCTCCCCGAGGCGGATCGTATCACTCATAAGTACTCATTTTTCAGCACCTCTTCGTAGACACCAAGGGCCAAGTGAGCTGATGTTTCCACTCTTCAAGGCTACCAGTCCAGCTCTCCAAAGCAGCATCTTAGAGCTTTCACATTGCTGCAGCATCTTTTCACCTGGAATGGTCATTCATTTTCATGCATTCACACCAAAGGACCACTCATATTCAGGTTGCACACTTGCATAGCCATTGGAGTGCCCAAAATGCTCATTAAAGTCAAGACTTTTTAGCTCAACTAAGTAGCACATTAAAGAAGCATTCAAGTAGCCTTAAATCACCTTGGCCAAATCTTTCACATATTTTTCAGCCCATTAAATTGCTCTAATTTTTTTTAGCTAATTGAGATCTCCCAAGTGTGTCTATTGACATCTTCCAAGTCCAAGCAAGCTTTATGGAAAGTGTTAGGAAGCTTCAAGGAAATTTTAGCTTCCTTAAGTTTTAAGTTGTTGTCCATTTAATTCCCTTAAGTGCCTATTCGGCTAGCTCCTGTTGAGACTATAAATATGTAGCTCATTTTATTTGTGAAGGCTAATGAATATTTTACGAATTTTGTTTATTTTGTGAGTTTGTTTTCAACTCTCATTGTTCTCCAAAGACTTGTCTAACTTATCAAGTAACTCTTGTGGCGTTAACCCGTCTTTGTTCGAACTTATCACTTTGTTCCCAAAGTGTGGCGTTCAAATTATACCGAGGTTCCTATCATTTTTTATAGCGGGTCAAGGTCTTTATTGATACGATCAAATCCCAGAGTGCACGAAGTCCCAGCAAGGATTCAACGATGCTACCCCAAGGACCAATTACATGAGCTCGAGCTAAGCAATTCAAAGAGGCCATCTCGACTTTAGTTAACCAATTGTGGGGTGAGGTTTTAGTTGGAGAAATAGAATGAGTTGGGACCAGTTCAATAAAGATTCCTTGCAACATACTGCAAACCAATTTCAGCTCTTTGAACCCGTTCCAACTAAATTGAACTTTATTATTTTTTATTTTTTTACCTTTGCATTTAGTTGCATTTTAATCCTTGCATTTAAGCATCTTAGTTTAATAAATGAGTTGCTGATCGTTAATTCAACTCATCTTAGTTTAATTAATTGAGTTTTTATGAACTTGATTCAATAGTTGCTTCTTTAAATAAACTTTGGACATTTTGTTAATGTTTTGCTGCCAAATTTGTGAGGCAAACTTTTCTCTATTTTTGTTCAAGGATTCATTGGCTACCTAGTGTTCTAGTTGTGTCATCCATTTTTCTTTCTCAGAAACTGAACTTATCACTACTCGTAGTGTGGCGTTCAAACATACCGAGGTTCCTATCTTGCTGGATAGTGGGTCGAGGCCACCTTAACCACTCTTAAATCGAACTAAAGGGCTTATAAGCAACGGGTCGATACCAAATTGGTATTGGTTCTTGTTTGCACTTTCGTTCAATCTACTTTTCTCTCTTAACCATTTGGTTTCAAAACTAATTCCTTCTTTTCACATTTTTACTAATTCAAACCAAAACAAATTCCTTCTTTTGCACCATACCTTTTTTATACCATATTATTAAACCAGCTACTAATTTGTCAAAATAACTTCATTCCAAACCAATTTCATTAAACTAAATTATCTTTGCTTCTCGTAGACGACCGAGCATTTTGCATACAATTCGATTCATCAAAAAGTCAAATCGTATCATTTGGTATCAGAGCTATAAAATGAGGAGTACGAGCATTCAAAATTACTCTTAGGATAGTCCATGACTCATCAAGTAAGTGAAAAAAAAGTTTTGAAAAAAATTCAAAAAAAAAGTTCAAAAAAATTCGAAAAAATTCAGAGAGAATTTTTTTTTAAACTAGAACATTGTTTTTACTTTTTCTCCATTTTTTGATCCTAAAACTCTTACTTTCTCATCCACTTCCATCCTTGACCTTTTCGCCACACTATACCCGAATTGTTTTTTCTTGTAAGCCTACCCTGTATTAAATCACATCATCCCTTGTTACCCATTTGAAACCGACCACCTAGACTAAGGTTAAGCCTTGGCGAATCTGCTTACAAAATCACAAGAAAGGTAAAGAGAAGTAAAAGGCACGAGAGTTGTGAGTGCAATAGAGTGGAGATAAAAGCCTATTCTCGAGCGTAAACACGATTGAAAGTGAATTTTTTCTTTCTTTCTGAGTGATCGTGAGGTTTTGTGTGAGGTTTTTTTTTTACTAAACTCAATGTTATAAGAATCCGATCCTAACATGGAAGATTGTCCTGCACGACAACCTGTTCATAACATTCCTGATTTGAACATTCTTGACAACCAAGGTAGATCAGATCTGGAGGCCTATCTTGAGTGGGAAAAGAAGATTGAGTTGGTGTTTGATTGTCATAACTACTCTAAAAATAAAAAGGTGAAACTAGTAGCAATCAAATTCTCGGATTACGCCATGATCTGGTGGGATCAATTAACTACTAGTCGAAGACGTAACAATGAATGACCAATCTCTACATGGACCGAGATGAAAGCAGTTCTGAGGCGACGATCCCTTCTTACTACCACTGGGAGTTGCACCAAAAACTTTAAAATCTTACACAAGGGACAAAAAGCGTCGAAGACTACTACAAGGAGATGGAAATTGTGATGATTCGGGCAGATGTCCAAGAGGATCTCGAAGCCACAATGGCACGATTTCTAGCTGGATTAAACCAAGACATAGCGAATGTTGTCAAGCTTCAACAATACCTTGAAGTGGTGGACATGGTTCATATGGCAATTAAGGTAGAAAAGCAACTCAAGCATAAAAGCCCAAGCTAAGGTTTTACCACTTCTAACACATCCAAGTGGGGCCAAAGTTTGAGTAAAAGTTTTCCAACATTTCGAGGAAAGGATACCATAGCACCTCCGAAAACCAACAAGCCTAACACCGAAGTAAACAAAGGCAAGGCACCCGAAGTTTCTTTCAATCGTAATCGAGAAGTCAAATGTTTTAAATGTCTCGGGAGAGGTCACATAGCCAGTCGGTGCCCAAATCGAAGGACCATGGTGATTCGTGTCGATGGAAAAATTGAGATGGAGGATGAAGAAGAAAAGGAGTCTGAATCGGCTTCTGAAGTTGAGGAGGACTTAGAACAACCTGTGAAAGGTGAACTACTTGTTGTCAAAAGGAGTCTTAGTCTCCAAGGCATGGATAACGAACTACAATGGGAGAACATATTTCATACTCGATGTCAAGTAGGAGGAAATGTTTGTTGTGTCATTATCGATGGCGGCAGTTGTACAAACATAGCAAGCATGATGATGGTTAAAAAGCTTAGTTTGCCAACTACCAAGCATCTAAGCCCTTATAAACTTTAGTGGCTCAATGACAGTGGAGAACTTAAAGTGATCAAGCAAGTACTCATTTCTTTCAACATTGGAAAGTACTCAGACAAAGTATTATGTGACATTCTTCCGATGCACGCGGGCCATCTACTCCTTGGTCATCCGTGGCAGTTTGATCGGCGAGTGCTACATGACGGGTATACCAATCGATACGCTTTCAAGTTTATGGGAAAGAATGTTACGTTGGCACCATTAACTCCCAAACAAGTTTATGATGACCAATTGAAGTTGAAGACATCCGTTGAACAAATGAGAGAGAAAGAAAAAGAAGACTGTAAAAAAATAAAAGAAGAAAAAAATAAGAAAAAGAAAACAAAAGAGAGTGAAAAGAAAATCAGCAAAGAAAAAGAAGAAAAAGAGAAGGAAATTGAAAAAATGAGTGTCTTTGCAAAAGTTAGTGATATTTGAAAAGCGTTAGTAATGAATCGCCCTGTTCTTGTACTCATGTACAAGGAAACTTTGTTTTCTACTAACGAATTACTCGACACCCTACCTTCTTCTATTTTGTCTTTGTTGCAGGATTTTAAAGATGTTTTCCCGGAGGAAGTTCTGAATGGTCTACCACCACTTCGTGGAATTGAACATCAAATAGACTTTGTGCTAGGAGCTGCTATTCCAAATTGTCCTGCTTATCGAGCCAATCCGGAAGAGACTAAAGAACTTCAACGGCAAGTCAATGATCTGTTGAAAAAAGGCTACATTCGCGAAAGTCTTAGTCCTTGTGCTGTACCTATTTTGCTAGTACTGAAAAAAGACGAAACATGGTGAATGTGTGTAGATTGTCGAGCCATAAACAAGATCACCATCAAATACCGTCATCCAATTCCTCGCTTTAACGACATGCTTGATGAACTTAGCGGAGCCAAAGTGTTTTCGAAAATTGACTTAAAAAGTGGCTACCACCAAATTAGGATGCGAGAAAGAGACGAGTGGAAAACAGAATTCAAGACCAAGCATGGGTTGTACGAATGGTTGGTCCTGCCATTTGGCCTAACCAACGCTCCCAGCACTTTCATGAGATTAATGAATTATGTGTTAAGGTCCTTTATTGGTAAGTTTTGTGTTGTTTATTTCGACGATATATTGATATATAGCAAGTCAATTGAGGACCATGTAAGACACCTTAAATCTGTTTTGGAAGTTTTACGTAAAGAAACATTATATGCTAACCTCAAAAAGTGTTCTTTCTGTTATGATAAAGTTGTCTTTTTAGGATTTGTGGTTAGCGCGGAAGGTCTCGAGGTAGACCAAGAAAAGATCAAGGCCATTCAGGACTGGCCAAGGCCAACGAGTATCACGTAAGTCCAAAGTTTTCATGGCCTAGTGAGTTTCTATCGACGTTTTGTTCCTAATTTCAACACCATAGCTGCCCCTCTTATGAGCATCATTAAAAAGAACTCTGCTTTCTATTGGAATGATGAACAAGAAAAGTCGTTTTTTAAAATTAAGTATTTCCTTACTAATGCTCCTTTACTTGCTCTTCCAGATTTCTCGAAGACCTTCGAGGTTTAGTGTGATGCCTTAGGCATTGGTATCAGAGATGTTTTGACACAAGAAGGTCAACCTGTGGCCTATTTTAGTGAAAATATTAGTGGATCTGTACTCAACTATCTGGTATATGATAAAGAGATGTACGCACTTATACGAGCCCTTGAGACGTGGCAACATTATTTATGGCCAAAGAAGTTCGTTATACATTCCGATCATGAAGCTTTAAAGCACATTAAAGGCCAGCATAAATTGAATCGACGTCATGCAAAATGGGTGGAGTTTCTTGAATCGTTTCTCTATGTTATAAAATACAAAAAAGGTAAAGATAACATAGTGGCTGATGCGCTTTCGAGAAGGTATACTCTATTATAATATTTAGACACTAAAATTCTTGGTTTTGCTTTGTTAAAAAACTCTTATGCTAACGATTCTAATTTTGGTGAGATCTTTGTTGCGTGTGAGGATGGTGTGTTTGAAAACTTTTATAGGTATGAAGGCTTTCTTTTTAAAGAAGGTAAACTTTGCATTCCTTGTGGTTCTGTTAGAGACTTATTAATGCACGAGGCCCATAGTGGTGGACTTATGGGACACTTTGGAGTCAACAAGATGCTTGCAACCCTTCAAGAACACTTCTATTGGTCGCGAATGCGCAAATATGTGGAAAAAGTTTGCGAGAGCTGTATAGCTTGTAAAAAGGCTAAATTGAAGGTTCAACCACATGGCTTATATACGCCATTACCTATTCCTGAACCTCCGTGGGTCGATATCTCCATGGACTTCATTCTTGGACTTCCACGCACAAAAACGGGGAAGGATTCTATCTTTGTGGTTGTCGATCATTTTTCAAAAATGTCTCATTTTATTGCTTGCACTAAAATTGATGACGCTGTTCATGTTGTAAATTTGTTTTTCAGAGACATCGTTCGACTTCATGGCATACCTCATACCATTGTATCGGATTGTGACACAAAATTTTTGAGTCACTTTTGGAGATCCTTGTGGGGAAAATTAGGAACCAAACTATTATTTTCAACCACCAGCCACCCCCAAACCGATGGCCAAACGAAAGTCATCAATAGGGTCTTGTCAATGTTACTTTGGGCCATCATTCGTAAAAACTTGAAGTCTTGGGAAGATTGCCTACCACATATCGAGTTTGCCTACAACCGCTCTGTCCATTCTGCTACTAAATTTTTGCCTTTTGAAATTGTATACGGTTTCAATCCATTGAAACTTTTAGATTTATTACCTTTGCATACTAATCGATTGGTTCATGCAGATGTGAAGAAAAAGGCTGACTTTGTCAAGGAATTACATCAAAAGGTGCGGACTAACATTGAGACAAGAAATGAGTCTTACGTGCATAACTCTAACAAAGGACGAAAACAAGTGGTCTTCAAACCCAGAGATTGGGTTTGGGTTCACATGCGCAATGAGCGTTTTTCGGCCCAACGAAAATCAAAATTATTACCTCACGAAGATGGTCCTTTCCAAATTCTTAAGCGCATAAATGAATACTCTCATAAACTCGATTTGCCTGGTGAATTTAATGTTAGTGCAACTTTTAACGTGTCAGATTTAACCCCTTTTGATGCAGATTTTGACTTGAGGACAAGTCATTTCGAAGAGGGGGGAATGATACGATCATGTCCCAGAGTGCACTAAGTTCCAGCAAGGATTCAGCGGTGCTACCCCAAGGACCAATTACACGAGCTCAAGCTAAACAATTCAAAGAGGCCATCTCGGCCTTAGTTAACCAATTGTGGGGCGAGGTTTTGGTTGGAGAAATAGAACGAGTTGGGACCAGTTCAATAAAGATTCCTTGCAACATATTGCAAACCGATTTCAGCTCAATTCCAACTCTTTGAACTTGTTCCAACTAAATTGAACTTTTTTATTATTATTATTATTATTTTCAGCTTTGCATTTAGTTCCATTTTAATCCTTGCATTTAAGCATATTAGTTTAATAAATGAGTTGCTGATCATTAATTCAACTCATCTTAGTTTAATTAATTGAGTTTTTATGAACTTGATTCAATAGTTGCTTCTTTAAACAAACTTTGGACATTTTGTTAATGTTTTGCTGCCAAATTTATGAGGCAAACTTTTCTATATTTTTTGTTCAAGGACTCATTGGCTACCTAGTGTTCTAGTTGTGTCATCCGTTTTTCTTTGTCGGAAACTGAACTTATCACTACTCGTAGTGTGGCGTTCAAACATACCGAGGTTCCTATCTTGCTGGATAGTGGGTCGAGGTCACCTTAACCACTCTTAAATCGAACTAAAGGGCTTATAAGCAATGATTCGATACCAAATCGGTATTGGTCTTGTTTGCACTTTTGTTCAATCCATTTTTCTTTCTTAACCATTCGGTTTCAAAACTAAATCCTTCTTTTCACATTTTTACTAATTCGAACCAAAACAAATTCCTTCTTTTCTACGATACCTTTTTCATACCATATTCTTAAACCAGCTACTAATTTGTCAAAACAACTTCATTCTAAACCAATTTCATTAAACTAAATTATCTTTGCTTTTCATATACGATCGGGCATTTTACATACAATTTGATTCATCACAAAGTCGGATCGTATCATTTATCAACTATCCAATTATCTTCCATCGTATTCTCGACCTAGATGTTCACATAAGTTATGGGTTAACACACCTTATTCGATTTCAAAGACATATTAACACCATATAACTGAATGTACATAAACTAGTATACATATACTCATAAATCAAACTTTAACATCACATACTTATACATATCATATAGCTAAAAATACCATATAAATCCACGTATATTTTCATTATTATCATATATGGAATTTGCATTAAATATCAAATAACAAACGTACCTTATTTTCAATTAGGTAATCAAATAACTCATACCTGATCGTTTAACTCGTTTTACATATTTGATCATAACATATCATTGCCCGTTGAACCATTCGGAATTGAATAGGATACTCAGATAATCACACATATTGTACAATGCTAATGTCCCAGACGTAGTCATACATGTAATCACATAGCAATGCCACTATCCCAGACAGGGTCTTACTCGCACACATATATTGGAATCACATATCGATGCCAATGTATTAAACGTGGTCTTATCACACACATATATCCGAGTCACATATTGATGCCAACGTATTAAATGTGGTCTTACTCGTACACATATATCGGAATCACATATCAATGCCAACGTATGAAACGTGGTCTTACTTGCACACATATATTAGAATCACATATCACAAGTTGAATATATATCCATGTATCAATTTAAACTTGGCCAAAACACAAATATGTTCATTAATAATATTATTATTCACTTTCTTGGTCATAAAATCATCATATAATCGAATACATATATATATACACATGATTCACACTTTAATTCCATATACATATATCATTTAGCCGAACTTAAATTTGTAATTAATATACATATAATCAACACTTTAACATGTATAGTTCATGTCCTTACTTCAAATACCAAAACTTATTCATTACTTTGTCAATAAATATAAATTATTTTTCATTACTCAATGCCGAATTGTAATTTACTACTAATTACTACATTTATTTATAGATCACCTGTATTAAAATTTAACAACATATATTTGCTTATAAACTTTCCTCAGACGATGTAAAATAGAACAGGATAACTAGTCGACAACTTTAGTTTTCCCTCGATCCAAATTCAATTTCTTTGATTCTTGATCTAAGCATATACAAATTAAACTCATTCAAACATATTTTCATTCATTTTAGTCCAAAAACACATAAATGGGAAAATTATCATTTTACCCCTAACATTTTACAGTTTTTACAATTTAGTCCCTATTACACAAAACACAAAATATGCAAAATTTCAATACAACCATGTTAGGCCGAATGTTCCTAGTGTTCATACAAGTCCATATATTTCATTTATTTCACATTTTAGTCCCTCAAACTATTATTTTTACAATTTAGTTCTAATTACTCAAAATCATCAAAAACTCCAATATAAAACATGTTAATCCAAAACATATCTTTCATATTTCATCATCAAATAACTCAAAATATTCATCAAAATAAAAAATTCAAGCATGGGTCTTGAAGATGACTTAGCAACAATCTCAAAAATGTAAAAATTATAAAAAAAACTGAGTAAGAACGAACCTTGAATCAAGCTTGGAAGGTGGCCGAACCTAGATTTCTTTTATTTCTTTTCTTTTGTTTCTTATTTCAGTGGATGGACAATGAAAATAATGAAAATGTTAACTTTGGTTTTATTTTATGATATGTTTATATTATATTAACTTATTTTATTAACTTACCAAATTAACCTTAGTTAAAAAATATTATACTATCACATATATATATATGTCCTTTGCCGTTCACGTATATTAATAATGACCTAATTACCTCATAAATGCTTTATGTTATAAAGATAATAACAATTTGGTCCTCACACATTAAACTATCAAGTTTTCATTTTACGCGATTAAGCCCTATTATTTAATCAAACACTCAAACGATAAAATTAAAGCACGAAAATTTCACACATGCAAATTCACACATAATAAAAATAGAAAATAATTTTTAAATATTTTTTCTAACTCGGATTCATGGTCCCGAAACCACCGTTTTGATTAGATTCTAAATCGAACTATTTCAATGAATTTGGGTAGCTCATAAGTGCTCATTATTCACCGCCTCTTTGTGGAGACCAAGGGCCAAGTGAGCTGATGTTTCCACTCTTCAAGGCTGCTCGTCCAGCTCTCCAAAGCAACATCTTAGAGCTTTCACACTGCTGCAGCATCTTTTCACCTGGAATGGCCATTCATTTTCATGCATTCACACCAAAGGACCACTCATATTTGGGTTTCACACTTGCATGGCCATTGGAGTGCCCAAAATGCTCACACTTGCATGGCCATTGGAGTGCCCAAAATGCTCATTAAAGTCAAGACTTTTTAGCTCAACTAAGTAGCACATTAAAGAATCATCCAAGCAGCCTTAAATCACCTTGGCCGAATCTTTCCCATATTTTTCAGCCCATTAAATTGCTCTAATTATTTTCAACTGATTGAGATCTCCCAAGTGTGTCCATTGACATCTTCCAAGTCCAAGCAAGCTTCACGGAAAGTGTTAGGAAGCTTCAAGGAAATTTTAGCTTCCTTAAGTTTTAAGTTGTTGTCCATTTAATTCCCTTAAGTGCCTATTCGGCTAGCTCTTGTTGAGACTATAAATATGTAGCTCATTTTATTTGTGAAGGCTAATGAATATTTTATGAACTTTGTTTATTTTGTGAGTTTGTTTTCAACTCTCATTGTTCTCCAAAGACTTGTCTAACTTATCAAATAACCCTTGTTGCGTCAACCCATCTTTGTTCGAACTTATAACTTTGTTCCCAAAGTGTGGCATTCAAATTATACTGAGGTTCCTATCATTTTTGATAGCGGGTCAAGGTCTTTATCAACTATCCAATTATCTTCCATCGTATTCCCGACCTAGGTGTTCACATAAGTTACGGGTTAACACACCAATATTGTGTTAGATCATACTTGAACCCTTAGCCGAATTCCATCCATCATTTCTTAAACTATCCAATAACCACATTGAACCATTTTGTGTCTAATTCTTTCTTTCCGTTCAACCATTCTCGAAAGAACCTTAAACTTACCCAATTTACGATCGGGCAAACATTAAGACTCAAGTCTCAATAGAGGCGAGTGCGTATCACAACCCATGGGGCTGAACCTTTGATTTAGTCTTTTTACATGCCAAACACCTCTCACATACTCATTCCACGTCTCGCTTCATTCTAGGCTAGTAAAAATGTTCGTTAAGTGTGGCCAAGGTTTTGCGAACACCAAAGTGTCCCATGAGGCCTCTACCATGCATTTCATGGATAAGTAAATCTCGGACAGAGCCTTGCAGAATACATAGCTTTCCTTCTTTGAATAAGAACTCATCATACCTATAAAAATTCTCAAAAGTAGCATTCTCACACGCAGAGTAAATCTCTCTAAAATCAGCATCATTGGCATACAAATCCTTTAAGAAAGAAAAACCAAGAATTTTAATTCAAGTGGAGACAATAATGTATACCTCCTCGATAGGGCATCGGCTACAACATTATCTTTACCTTTCTTATGCTTAATCACATAAAGAAATGACTCAAGATACTCGACCCATTTAGCATGCCGCTTGTTCAACTTGTGCTAGCCTTTGATATGCTTTAGCGCTTCATGATCAGAGTGGATCATAAAATCTTTTGGCCACAAATAGTGCTGCCATGTCTCGATAGCTCGAACTAGTGCGTACATCTCCTTATCATAAATCGAGTAATTAAGTGGGGCTCTGTTAAGCTTCACGCTAAAGTAGGTATATGGTCAACCGTCTTGGGTTAGAACAGCACCTATCCCAACACCTGATGCATCACATCCGAGTTCAAAGGTCTTAGTAAAATCAGGCAAAGCAAGTAAAGGTGAGTAAGTAAGATAATTTTTAATTTCAACAAAAGATTTCTCTTGCTCTTCGTCCTAATGGAATGCAGAGTTCTTTTTTATCACACTAGTTAATGGAGTAGCTATGGTGCTGAAATTAGGTACAAATCATCAATAAAAGCTGGCTAAGCCATAGAAACTCTGAACTTGGCTAATAGTTGTAGGTCTCAGCCAATCTTGGATAGCTTTTGTTTTCTTTTGGTTAACTTCCAAGCCTTGCGAGCTAACTATAAAACCAAGGAAAATAACTTTATCAGAATAGAAAATACATTTCTTAAAATTAGCATATAGAGTTTCCTTATGTAAAGTTTCAAGGACAGACTTGAGATGTAACACATGATCTAAAAAATGTCTTGCTATAGATGAGAATATCATCGAAATAAACAACATAGAACTTACCAATGAAGTGTCTCAAAACATGGTTCATTAATCTCATAAAAGTGCTGAGAGTGTGGGTTAAGCCAAACGGCATGACCAACCACTCATACAAACCATGTTTCATTTTGAGGGCTATTTTCCACTCGTCGCCTTCTAGCATACGGATCTAGTGGTAGCCACTTTTTAGATTAATTTTTTAAAACAGTTTGGCTCCACTTAGTTCATCTAACATGTCGTCTAGTCGAGGGATCGAATGCTGGTATTTGATGGTAATTTTATTCACGGCATGACAATCCACACATATCTACCATGTGCCATCTTTCTTAGGCACCAATAAGACTGGAATGGCACAAGGGCTAAGACTTTCTCGAATATAGCCCTTTTCCATCAATTCGTTGACTTGCCTTTGTAATTCCTTGGTTTCTTCAGGATTCGTTCTATAGGTGGGAAGATTTGGAAAAATAGCTCCAAGTACGAAATCGATTTGGTGCTCGATTTCGTGAAGAGGTGGAAATCCACTCAGAGTCTCTTCTGAGAAAACATCTTGGAAATCTTGCAAAAGAGTCAAAACAGACGAAGGCAAACCCTTGAGAAAGTCATTAGTGTTGAGAATATTTTCCTTGTACATGAGTACGAGGATGGTTTGTCTTGACAAAAATGCTTTTCGGACTTCTCTTTCTTTTGCAATCAAACTTTTATTTTCACTTTCTTTTTATTTTTCTTCTTTTTCTTTTCTCATTTTCTTTTCACTTTTTTTGCTACTTTTGCTTTTGTTTTTTCTCATTTCTTTTTCATTTTCTTTTCTTTCTTTTTCAACTTCATTCTTTTCTTTTTCTTTCAATTGTTTTACAGAAGATTCAATTCTCATTTGATCCTCAAAAACTTATTTTGGTGTCATCGAAGCTAAAGTAAAATTCTTTCCATGACAATGAAATGTATACTGATTGATATACTCGTCATAGATGACTTTTTGAACATATTGCCATGGTCTTCCTAGCAACAAGTGTCCTGCGTGCATGGGAACTATGTCACAAAGCATGATACGACCTTAGCTCGGGATGTCTCTACAGAATCCATTGAGTTGCCACAAGGGCCTATTACTAGGTCACGAGCTGATACGAGCACGCCCCGCAAACTTTATCGAACAAGTTTCCCTAGTCGAGCTGTGACATGTTGGCAAGCTGATCCCAGCTCGTTTCCAGCTCCACGAGCTCCTTCCACCTCAATTCATTTCGTTTCAGCTCAATTGAGCTCCTTTTTTTGTTATTTTTCCAGCTTTGCATTTTAATTAATTAAATAAATTGCACATTACTTTGAACTCAACAAATATTAAATTATTTAATTTGTCCAAAATCAGAACGTGAAATTAATGTGTTATGCTACAGCAATTTAAAGTGTCTAAATTAGGACGAATTTACTTCTTATTATTTAGTGCAGCCAAATTTAATGTGTCTTAGTTCCAGCATGTTTTTAATTTGTCCTAGCTTATTACATGATTTAAATGTGTCCTTGAGCTACTAGAATTAATGTGTCTAAGTCGAATTAATGAGCTGAATTAATTTAGGTGCAGGTACATTGAAGGGATGATATTAAAGCTAGTTAGCTGCTGTTTTCTCTTCTCCAAGAGGCATGATGGTTCAGTTATTGCAACAGCCACCTCAACCTGCTTCAAAGTGCCCGCTCAGCTCTCCAAAGCAATTTGAATGCTTTCACATTTGCTGAACATTCCTTTCACACCTCTAGGCTGTTCGGTTTAGTGTGTTCACACAAGGGAGGCTGCTCACATTCGGTTTCACACTTAAAGGTCTATTGAGGTGCTCCAAGTTGCCTTTAATTAGCTCAACACTTTTCAGCTAACCAAGGCTGTCCAATTAATGAAGTACACCCCCTTGGCCGAATTCAAGCTTGCCCATTCAGTTCATTTCAGCTCCTCCATAATTGTTCAGCTACTAGAAGCTTCAAGAGGCTATCCATTGACGTTTTCCATGGCTGAGAAGTTTTAAGGAATTTTCCTAAATATATTCTGGAATTTTCTAACTTAATTAGGCTAAAAACAAAGGCTATTCAGCTAGCTTAAGTTGGCTATTTGGTTAGCCTTTCTAAATGCTATAAATACCTAGTTCATTTCTTTGTTTAGGGACTTTTGAAACTTTTGTTAATGTTATGCTACCGAAATTGTGAGGCAAACTTTTCTTATATTTCGTTCAAAGATTCGTTTGGCGTTTCTAGCGTTCTAGTTGTGTCAATCGTGTTCTTTGTCGATTCCGAACTTATCACTACTCGTAGTGTGGCGTTCAAACATACCGAGGTTTCTATCTTGTTAGATAGTGGGTCGAGATTTTCCTTTTCCAAACCCAAACCAAACTAAAAGAGCCTATAAACAACGGGTCGATACCAAATTGGTATTGGTTCTTGTTTGCCTTCTTTGTTCGATCCCATTTCTTTCTTACCCAAAACATATCAAAATTGACCAATTTGTTCATATTCCTTGGTCCCTACCCTTTCGTTCCTACCATTCCGTTCGTACCCCTCTTTCTACTTCGGTCATTCTTTCAACTCAACTAAATCTAACGTAACTTCTCGTAGACGATCGGGCACTCAGCATACGACTCAACTCTCCCCAAGGTAGTTCGTAACATTATTTGGTATCAGAGTTTGTAAATCGAGAGGCGCCGATGTTTGTATCAAGATCGAACTAGGTTCATTGTAAAAAAAATTCAAAAAAAATTTAAGTTGTATTTTCTTTTTTATCATTGTAAAAGTGCTATATTGAAAGAAGAAAAAAAAACGAAATTAAAAAAAACAACAAAAAAAAGGAGAAGTGAACAAGTTCTTTCTATTGTTTATATTTTGTTCCGATCAACAAGTGTTCTTTTCATCAACTTTGTACCCCCCATTTCCAATACGCCACACTACACCAAAGAAAAATTTTCTTTTAGCTTACCCATAACCTATACATCTTATCCCTTGTAACTGATTTTGAAGCTGACCCCAAAGCACCAAGACGAGTCAAGAGAAACAAAATACGAGGTTATGAGAGTAAGCTTGAGTGGTAAAAGGCATGAGTGTGTGAGAACATTTGAGTGGAGGTAAAAGCCAAACGAGTGTAAACACGAGCGGGAGTGACACCTTTTTCATTCTTCTTTCCAAGCGAAATTGTGAGATTTGTGGTGAGGTACTTAATTTTTTTTATTTTGTTTTGTGATCTAACATTTTCTTTTCAGCAACAAAAATCATGTCACGCGAAGAGTTTACCGAATCGGAATACCAATACTTGGTACAAGAAATACGAAGAATGGCGAATTTTGAGTTTGGACAACGACAAGTGAGGCTAGATCAATTGGAAAAACGAGGCCAAAGTGAATGAGTTTCTTCAAGTTAAAAAACGGAACCAAAAATACCACGGAGATATACCGCCAAATACTACTTGAACAAAAGTTCCTATCGTGATTCTTTCTCGCCATTGACTTCGAGGCAAAGAGATTCATACTATGTGATACGAGCATGCCCCGCGAACTTCATCGAACAAGTCTGTCAAGTCGAGCATTGACATGTTGGCAAGCTAATCCTAGCTCGTTTCCAGCTCCACGAGCTCCGTCCAGCTCAAATCCAGCTTATTCGAGCTCAATCCAACTTGCCTAAGCTAAACCGAGCTCACTCCTAGCTCAGATTCAGCTTACGAACTAAACCTTAGCTCAACTTCAGCTTAGGAGTTTAATCTCAGCTCAACTTTAGCTCACGAGCTAATGCTTAGCTCATTTTAGTTTAAACTCGATTTTGTCTTTAATACATTAAATAAAAATTTGTACATATTCATTTAAGCATTAAACTTGTCTTATATTAATATTTGTTATTAATATGTCATTGTCATTATATAAATTGATTATGTTCACATAGCCGAATTAATGCATGACATTAATGTGTTCACATCATGCCGAATTTATGAGTGTTCATGAGATGTCTTAATGACTTGTTTATTTCATGTAGGTACATCCCTTTGGACGGTACAATGTATGGATGAAGAAACATCTCTTTTGGGCATTCCACACTCATGAATGAAGAAGTATTAAATGCTGGTGCATGTACGGCTAGATGCAATGTTTCTACAAATTCATGCATGTGTCGAATGCATGTATGGACATTAAAGGCTAGTCCATGAATGGATCAAATGCATGGGATGATAGAATGTATGAATGGCTTAAGTGCATGTATGGTGGCTGTCTCCTAACTTTCCAAGGCACTTATTCGGCCAAGAAGTAGCTGCCAACTAATTCTATGTTGACCATAGAGCTCCTTGAACATGTTCACACTTTGAATTGACCTATAGGCTACTACACATGCATGGATGGGTTCAAGAACGTCCAAGGGAAGGAATTAACTCAATAATTCAACACATTGATTGAACTAAGTGCATGTACAAAGGGGAGAACGAATTTACTAGGTTCATGCTGCCATTTATGAACCTACATGCCATTAAAGTGTTTAATTATGAAGATACATGTTCCATACAAGTGCATGAACGTCCCAAGGAGATGAACGCAACCTTTTGGTGCACATACAAGTCACTTGAAGCCTTTCTTTATGACTAAGCATTCATGCACAAACCAAGGGGGAAGAAAGTGTCCATTCAGCTAATGCATGAATATGCCGAATTTATGAACTATTTTAATACATTAGTGTGAACGTTTTTATTATTGTGTGAACACCTAGATGCCGAATTTGAATGGTCATCTATGTGCCTATAAATATTTGTTTTCTTTCATTTGTAAAGGACTTTTGCCAAATTTGTTAATAAACATTTGTTCTTGTGAGGTTGCTTCCTCTCATATCTCGTACAAGTTTCAAACTACTTATCTGGCTTGTGCTAGTGGCGTCAATCGTCTTGTTTTGAACTTATCACCAATCTTGGTGTGGCGTTCACCTATCCATCTATCCATATTTTTCACCTTAACAATATAGGAATCGGGGTGACACTTCTTAGTGTTGAATCATTCCTGATGTTGAGTTTGTTTTCCATTTCCATCTTTCAAATCTTTTTTTTCTTGTTAACCCAAATCGAGTCTACTATCCTTCATCCATCTTTGCTACCCTTAACCGAACCTATACTAAACTTACCCTTCTTGAAACCTTCCGCTTATCCTATTCTAATTCTTTTACTACTATTACTAAAATTCGAGGCACGAACGACTCTCTCGAACTACGATCGGGCAACTACGTGAATTTGACTCATCTACCTGGGTCGGATCACATCATTTGGTATCAGAGCTTGTAAATCGAGAGGCGCCGATGTTTGTATCAAGATCAAACTAGGTTCATAGTAAAAAAAATTCGAAAAAAATTAAGTTATATTTTCATTTTATCTTTGTAAAAGTGATATGTTGAAGTTGTAAAAAAAAAAAGGGTACGAAAATTATTTAAAAAAAAAAAGAAAAAAAAGGTGAAGTGATCAAGTTCTTCTTTTGTTTATATTTTGACCCGATCGACAAAGTGTTCTTTTCATCAACTTTGCACCCCATTTCCAAAACGCCACACTATACCAAAGAAAAATTTTCTTTTAGCTTACCCATAACCTATACATCTTATCCCTTGTAACCGATTTTAAAGCTGACCCCAAAGCACCTAGACAAGTCAAAAGAAACAAAATACGAGGTTACGAGAGTAAGTTTGAGTGATAAAAGGCTAGAGTGTGTGAGAACATTTGAGATTTTGAAAAAGCCTAAAAACGAGTGCAAACACGAGTGGAGTGTTCATCAATATTTCTTTGCGAGTGAAATAGTGAGATTTGTGGTGAGGTACTTGATTTTTTTTATTTTGTGTTGTAATCTAACATTTTCTTTTCAGCAACAAAAATCATGTCACGCGAAGAGTTCACCGAATCGGAATACCAATACTTGGTACAAGAAATGCGAAAAATGATGGAGTCCAACACTAAGAACATACACGAGAGATTAAATCATTTGGAAAAACAAGATCAAAGAGATAGAGTTTCTTCGAGTCGAAAAATGGAGACAAGAACCCCACGGAGATATACCCTCGACTACTACTTGAAAAAAGTTCCTATCGTGATTCCTTTTTGCCATCTACTTCGAGACAAAGAGATTCATACTATGACTCATATTCATCAGCAAATTCGAGAAGTGACTTCGATCGAAAGTCCTTTTCATCAAGAAATTCAAGAAGACGAGAAGCCGATTACGATTTTGATTCGTTCCAAGATGGCGTTCAGAGAGAAAGACATACTCCTACTAGATCGTCAATGAAATCTTACTCGGAGTATTCTTCACGAAGTTTTGATTGTGAATCATATGCAAATAGTTCTTCATCTTTCAAACAAGATTTGTATTCTCATCGTTCTTTTGTACATTCTTGTAAAGAGAAAACAAAGAAAAGAAAAGAAAAAGCAAAAGAAGAAAAAGAAAAAGAAATAAAAAGAAAAGAGAGGCAAAAGGCAAGTAAGAGGGAAAATGAGCGAATCTTGAGAGAACTTGAAAAACCCTTTGAAAAGCAAAAAGAAAATGAAAAAGAAAATGAGATTGAAAAAGAGAATGAAAAGAAATTTGAGAGTGAAAAAGAAGGTGAAAAAGAAACTGAAAAAGAGATTAAAGAGAAAGAAATTGAAACAAAAGAAACGAGTGATTCAGAAGAAAAAGAATCGAGCGAGAAAACAAGTGAGCAAGTGAGGATTATTTCTACTAACCCACCTGTTTGATCTTTTTGTGATTTAACTTTTCAGGTTCCTAGAGGTTTGTGCGACCAATTCCATCTACATTACCTTCCAAACGAGAGGTGTTTTAGGTTGTTCGAAAAAGGTGAGTTCGCGAATGACAACCACCCACTTGCAATTGAAGGTAAGAAAGGTAAGGATTTCTTATTTATTGATTCAAGGCCGTTTGAATACAAAGTTGCTCATATAGATTTTTATGGCCTTATTTTTGAAAATCTTCCATCTTTTGATTTGGTTAATTACTGTTCACATATTAATGTTAACGATGTTGTTTCAAAAGATGCCATGAAGATTCCATCTTATGACATGTTTTATAACGACAACTCTGTTGATTCTGTTGGATTGGTTCATCCTGTGCAAATTATGAATGTGTGTTATAACAGTTTTTCACGTTTTGATTTGTTTGATTATAAAAATTCTTTGTTTGGCATCCATGTTAAAAGATCTTCACATGATATGTGCAATTGTGTTCTTCATGAACAATCTTTGAGTTTTTGTGCGAAATTTCCATATAGTGATTTGCATTCCCGATTTATACTCTTGAAGCATGAACCTTTGCATATTGGTATACTCGGTTTTGTCAATTCAACATGTGTGTTTAAACTAGTGAAATATAATTCGTGTGGTGAGTTGATTATATCTTCTTCTAATATGTTGCTTGTTGGAATTCCTAATCAAGTTCGTGTGTTCAAGCCTGGTATTTGCTACATGAATTCATTTTATGGAAACATTAAGCACTTTGCATCATTTGCATTCAAATTATGTTTGCTTGATGTTCGAACTTTTGATAAGAAGGTGAAATTCAATGATTTGGGTTTCAATTTTGATTCGTTTACTAATTACCTTGCTTGGCCACATCTGAAATTTTCGTTCCATTTTGAGAAGGTAAGATCGACTTATGCTTTGGGACTTGAATCAAATTTCAACGATGATTTATTTTTTTCTTTTCAGTCCATACCTCCTATTGAAACTAACCTTTTACATTTTTGTGAATGTAACCCTTTAAAAGGCACGAGCTATCATGGTGCTTCGTCACCCATCCAAGTTGATCGAGATAAAAGGTTTGTTTTACATTATCTGTCCGAAGAGAGAAGATTCATCTTGTTTGAAAAAGTAAAACCGAACATAAATTTTCTTCTCTTCAAGATCGACAAGGTAAAGTTTACGAAAATTTTCAAATACCTTTACTCTATTCGAATGTTGTTGAAAATCTTTTTGATGGTTTGATGTTTGGAAATTGTTTGTACTTTGTTGTGATTGATTGTTGTCTTTGGCCTAGTAGTGATCCGTTTGTGTTGGAAAGTGATTACACAAATCATGTTGTTAATAAGCGAAAGAGTGAGTTAGTTTCCAATTGGCCATGGTACACTTTTATGTGTACATTCCCATGAATTTTATTTTTTGAATAAACATATTGAAAAGTTTTGGTTGTGAATTAACGTGTTTGAATCTTTACAAATGTTCATGACTAATTACCCATTGATTCAGCTAAGTTCACATGTTTGTAAAGATGGCTTAACAAGACTTTTTAATAAATTTATGTATGCTTATTTTGCACAATTAAGATTCTGGGCATATGATCAGTTGAATGCGTTTTCCTTGAATTTTGATTATCATGTGTCTCTAACTTCTTTGAGTTTCTCTTTTCCAAAAGTGGTGAGAACTTTTCAGGTTTGTGTGACATCTTTCATCCCATTTGATCGAGGAAAACCATGCACGAGTCAAAGTTCTTCCATGGATAAACAGCTCGACTTGAGGACAAGTCGCCTAAAAGAGGGGGGAATGATACGAGCATGCCCCGCGAACTTCATCGAACAAGTCTGTCAAGCTGAGCATTGACATGTTGGCAAGCTGATCCCAGCTCGTTTCCAGCTCCACGAGCTCCGTCCAGCTCAAATCCAGCTTATTCAAGCTCAATCCAACTTTGCTCGAGCTAAACCAAGCTCACTCCTAGCTCATATTCAGCTCACGAGCTAAACCTTAGCTCAACTTCTTCACTTAGGAGTTTAATCTCACTCAACTTTAGCTCACGAGCTAAAGCTTAGCTCATTTTAGTTTAAACTCAGTTTTGTCTTTAATACATTAAATAAAAATTTGCACATATTCATTTAAGCATTAAACTTGTCTTATATTAATATTTGTTATTAATATGTCATTGTCATTATATAAATTGATTATGTTCACATAGCCGAATTAATGCATGACATTAATGTGTTCACATCATGCCGAATTTATGAGTGTTCATGAATGTCTTAATGACTTGTTTGTTTCATGTAGGTACATCCCTTTGGACGGTACAATGTATGGATGAAGAAACATCTCTTTTGGGCATTCCACACTCATGAATGAAGAAGTATTAAATGCTAGTGCATGTACGACTAGATGCAATGTTTCTACAAATTCATGCATGTGTCGAATGCATGTATGGACATTAAAGGCTAGTCCATGAATGGATCAAATGCATGGGATGATAGAATGCATGAATGGCTTAAGTGCATGTATGGTGGCTGTCTCCTAACTTTCCAAGTTACTTATTCAGCCAAGAAGTAGCTGCCAACTAATTCTATGTTGACCATAGAGCTCCTTGAACATGCTCACACTTTGAATTGACCTATAGGCTACTACACGTGCATGGATGGGTTCAAGAACGTCCAAGGGAAGGAATTAACTCAATAATTCAACACATTGATTGAACTAAGTGCATGCACAAAGGGGAGAACGAGTTTACTAGGTTCATGCTGCCATTTATGAATCTACATGCCATTAAAGTGTTTAATTATGAAGATATATGTTCCATACAAGTGCATGAACATCCCAAGGAGATGAAGGCAACCTTTTGGTACACATACAAGTCACTTGAAGCCTTTCTTTATGACTAAGCATTCATGCACAAACCAAGGGGGAAGAAAGTGTCCATTCAGCTAGTACATGAATCTGCCGAATTTATGAACTATTTTAATACATTAGTGTGAACGTTTTTATTATTGTGTGAACACCTAGATGCCGAATTTGAATGGTCATCTATGTGCCTATAAATATTTGTTTTCTTTCATTTGTAAAGGACTTTTGCCAAATTTGTTAATGAATATTTGTTCTTGTGAGGTTGCTTCCTCTCATATCTCGTACAAGTTTCAAACTACTTATCTAGCTTATGCTAGTGGCATCAATCGTCTTGTTTTGAACTTATCACCAATCTTGGTGTGGCATTCACCTATCCATCTATCCATATTTTTCACCTTAACAATATAGGAATCGGGGTGACACTTCTTAGTGTTGAATCATTCCTGACGTTGAGTTCGTTTTCCATTTCCATCTTTTAAATCTTTTTTTTTCTTGTTAACCCAAACCGAGTCTTCTATCCTTCATCCATCTTTGCTACCCGTAACCGAACCTATACTAAACTTACCCTTCTTGAAACCTTCCGCTTATCCTATTCTAATTCTTTTACTACTATTACTAAAATCTGAGGCACGAACGACTCTCTCGAACTACGATCGGGCAACTACGTGAATTCGACTCATCTACCCGGCCGGATCACATCACTATGACTCATATTCATCAGCGAATTCGAGAAGTGACTTCGATCGAAGGTCCTTTTCATCAAGAAATTCAAGAAGACGAGAAGCCGATTACGATTTTGATTTATTCCAAGGTGGCGTTCGGAGAGAAAGACATACTCCTACTAGATCATCAACGAAATCTTACTCGGAGTATTCTTCACGAAGTTTTGATTGTGAATCATATGCAAATAGTTCTTCATCTTTCAAGCAAGATTTGTATTTCATCATTCTTCTATACATTCTTGTAAAGAGAAAACAAAGAAAAGAAAAGAAAAAGCAAAGGAAGAAAAAGAAAACGAAATAAAAAGAAAAGAGAGGCAAGAGGCAAGTAAGAGAGAAAATGAGTGAATCTTGAGAGAACCTGAAAAAGCCTTTGAAAAGCAAAAAGAAAATGAAAATGAAAATGAGATTGAAAAAGAGAATGAAAAGAAATTTGAGAGTGAAAAAGAAGTTGAAAAAGAAATTGAAAAAGAGATTAAAGAGAAAGAAATTGAAACAAAAGAAACGAGTGATTCAGAAGAAAAAGAATCGAGCGAGAAAACAAGTAAGCAAGTTAGGATTATCTCTACTAACCCACATGTTCGATCTATTTGTGATCTTTCTTATCAGGTTCCTAAAAGTCTGTGCGACCAAATCCAACTCTGATACCTTCAAAATGAGAGGCGTTTTTAGTTGTTTGAGAAAGGTAAGTCCGTGGACGACCGCCACCCATTGGAAATCGAAGGTAAGGAAGGTAAGGAATCTTTGTTTATTGAATCAAGGCCGCCTGATTTAAAAATTACTCATAAAGGTTTTGATGGCATAACTTCTGAAAAACTTTAATCTTTTGATTTGGCTAATTATTGTTCACATATTATTGTTAACGATGTTGATTCAAAAGATACCATGAAGATTCCGTCTTATGACATGTTTTATAACGGCAAATCTATTGATTCTGTTGGATTGGTACATCCTGTGCACATTGTGAATGTATGTGATAAAAGGTTTTCACATTTTGATAAGTATGGCTATGTAAATTCTTTGAATTCATCTTTCTGTTTAAATGTGCCTATTCAAATGATTTGTGATGGATTTGAATTTCTGAAAGGTTACATGTACACAACTTCTTTGTTCAACATATGTGTTCAAAGGTTTTCGCATAGAAAGAATAATCCGTTTGATTTTGTCATTCAAGAAAAATCTTTAAATTTTTGTGTGAAGTTTCCATGTTTTGATCCGCCTATTCGATTGAGTTTTGTGAAGTACGAATGTTTCATGTTCATCTGCCTAACCCTTCTTTGATCTACTTTTGTGATTTATTTGAGAAAATGAAATTCTTGTTGTATTTTGGGATAAGTGATCAAAATCGAGTGTTTAAGCCTGGAGCTAGCCACTTTAAGTTGTTACTAAGGGAAGGTAAGCATCCTAATTCCTTCGTAAATAAATTTGTTGTACCTTTTCATCCATTGCGAATTTTATCTTCATTTTTGAAAATAAATCTTGTGGTTAGTTTACAAAGTCAAAATCAAGCCTTTGATTCTAGAAATTTTATTTTTAATCCTGGAATTGAATCAAATGTTCCATCTATGAATAACATTTTATCCTGTCCTTTTAAGTACATTTTTCGTGGTGACCTTAACATTTTCCATTCATGTGGAACTTATATTTTGAAAAGTAAGAATTGTCTTTTTGACTTTTCACCTTTACAGGTTTGTTCGAGTTCAAATTATCGATTGCATTACCTTACTAAGGAGCGAAGGTTTGTTTTGCGCAAACGAGGTAAAATTGAACTAACATCATGTAACTTCCGAGTTAATCAAGGTAGGTCAACAATATCTTTGTTTTGTTTAAAAGATGAAGAAATCGATGTTGTTGATAATGACTTTGTGGAATGTGGTCATATTGTTCATCCTACTACTGCAAGTCCATTTAATCGAATAAGGCAAGGTGAGCTTGTTCAAATCAAAAAGCCAAGCGAATATGTCCTTTGTTTTGAACCATTTGGAATGTTGTGGTTGAAACAAGGAATTTATTCTTGTTTGCTAAGATGCGCGATTGATCATTCCTTGTTTCCATTTTGTTCAATTGATCATATTGATGACATATCGAAATTGTGCGACAATGTGAAGTATCCATGTTATGAACAAATAAAATTCTTGCCATATGACATTTGGGCTAAGTTTTACATGTACCATCCGAATTTAAATACTTTTCGCTTGTCATTGCCGAAATTGGTAAGTCAATTCGGTAAGATAAAATTCACCTTTTGCTCAACATTCGGGTTATCTATTGGTTTTTATTGTCTTAACCCTCTGCTACTTATTTATGAAGGTGATGTGTTAACTTGTCCATTGGTGAATCAATTTCAGGATTGTTTGATATCCTTTGTCCCATTTGACCGAGGAAAACCATGCATGAGTCAAAGCTTTCCCATGGACAAACGGCTCGACTTGAGGACAAGTTGCCTAAAAGAGGGGGGATGATACGAGCACACCCCGCGAACTTTATCGAACAAGTCTCCCTAGTCGAGCTGTGACATGTTGGCAAGCTGATCCCAGCTCGTTTCCAGCTCCACGAGCTCCTTCCAGCTCAATTCATTTCGTTTCAGCTCAATTGAGCTCCTTTTTTTGTTATTTTTCCAGCTTTGCATTTTAATTAATTAAATAAATTGCACATTACTTTTAACTCAACAAATATTAAATTATTTAATTTGTCCAAAATCAGAACATGAAATTAATGTGTTATGCTACAGCAATTTGAAGTGTCTAAATTAGGACGAATTTACTTCTTGTTATTTAGTGCAGCCGAATTTAATGTGTTTTAGTTCCAGCATGTTTTTAATTTGTCCTAGCTTATTACATGATTTAAATGTGTCCTTGAGCTACTAGAATTAATGTGTTTAAGTTGAATTAATGAGCTGAATTAATTTAGGTGCAAGTACATTGAAGGGACGGCATTAAAGCTAGTTAGCTGCTGTTTTCTCTTTTCCAAGAGGCATGATGGTTCAGTTATTGCAACAGCCACCTCAACCTGCTGTTTGATCTTTTCAAAGTGTCCGGTCAGCTCTCCAAAGCAATTTGAATGCTTTCACATTTGCTGAACATTCCTTTCACACCTCTAGGATGTTCGGTTTAGTGTGTTCACACAAGGGAGGCTGCTCACATTCGGTTTCACACTTAAAGGTCTATTGAGGTGCTCCAAGTTGCCTTTAATTAGCTCAACACTTTTCAGCTAACCAAGGCTGTCCAATTAATGAAGTACACCCCCTTGGCCGAATTCAAGCTTGCCCATTTAGTTCATTTCAGCTCCTCCATAATTGTTCAGCTACTAGAAGCTTCAAGAGGCTATCCATTGACGTTTTCCATGGCTGAGAAGTTTCAAGGAATTTTCCTAAATATATTCTGGAATTTTCTAACTTAATTAGGCTGAAAACAAAGGTTGTTCAGCTAGCTTAAGTTGGCTATTCGGTTAGCCTTTCTAAATGCTATAAATAGCTAGTTCATTTCTTTGTTTAGGGACTTTTGAAACTTTTATTAATGTTATGTTGCCGAAATTGTAAGGCAAACTTTTCTTATATTTCGTTCAAAGATTCGTTTGGTGTTTCTAGCGTTCTAGTTGTGTCAATCGTGTTCTTTGTCGATTCTGAACTTATCACTACTCGTAGTGTGGCGTTCAAACATACCGAGGTTCCTATCTTGTTAGATAGTGGGTCGAGGTTTTCCTTTACCAAACCCAAACCGAACTAAAAGAGCCTATAAACAACGGTTCGATACCAAATCGGTATTGGTTCTTGTTTGCCTTCTTTGTTCGATCCCATTTCTTTCTTACCCAAAACATACCAAAATCGACCAATTTGTTCATATTCCTTTGTCCGTACCCTTTCATTCCTACCATTCCGTTCGTACCCCTCTTTCTACTTCAGCCATTCCTTCAACTCAACTAAATCTATCGTAACTTCTCGTAGACGATCGGGCATTCAGCATACGACTCGACTCTCCCCGAGGCGGTTCGTATCACGAGCTAAGAAATTTAAAGACACATTGGCAAGCTACGTGAAATGAGTTTGGGAAGAACAAGAAGTTGAACCCATTAATCATGCATGGACGAACCCCATAGGCATTACTTGCAATTTATTGCAAGTAGAATTTTAAATTTTAATAAACTCACCTTAAGTTTAACAAATGAGTTGCTGGTTTTAATTCAACTCATCTTAGTCTATTTATTTGAGTTTTTATTAAATTTCATTTAATAAGATGCTTATTTAATTAATCTAGTTACTAGGATAATTTATTGAAGCATGAATTCAAGTTTATTTAATTCTGCTTCTTTTAATTAAACTAGTTGCTGCATTAATTGATGTCTTTGTTTCTAGTTCATTTATTGAAGTCAAGTATTAATGTGATTGAGTTTAATTAGTGATTAATTATGTTTAATAAAGTTCATTTTAATGTGTTTATTGTAGGTGTCCCTTCATCTTACAACCGTTACATTTCAAGGTTGTTACAACTTAATGAAAGTGACTTTTCAAGTGTTTTTTTTCAGTTACAAAGGAAGGAGCTATTACAATGGAGGTTTCATACATCAATTAAGGAGTTTTAAGGAGTATTTCAACACCCTTTTAAATTTGGCAGCAACCCCTTCACCTTCCAGCTGATTTTGTTCTTTCAAATATTAAAACAAGCATTCAAAGCGCCATTAAGTAGCTGGTGTCTTTTTGGCTAGCCAAGGAACATCTCAAGAGACATTTTTCAAGCAATCAAGGATATTTATTCAGCTGAATTAAAGTGAATTCAAGGATGCAGTTAATTGTTACAAGAATGCCAAGAGACTTAATGATACGCGCTCACCTCAGTTTGATTTGAGTCGTATTTAAGATGCCCGATCGTCTTCAAAAAAGTGTCGTTGGAAGTTGAAGGAAGAAAGTAATTTCGGTTTAGGAAGATTTGGATGTCTAAGTTTGGGTTCAAAAGTGGTTAAGAAGTCTAGGTTCAAGAAGGAGAAGAGTTGGGATATTTGGTTCAATGTGGTTGGTTCTAGTGTATGAATAGGTTTAATAAAGATAGTAGTTTTTTTTTGTAACACTGCTTACCCGAGACCATTGTCAGAGTCGAGCATGAGGCATTACCTGGCTTAACTTACTAATTCGGGGCATAAAATTTTCTTTTAAAATTAATTTATTCACATTCATTCAATATGTCCCTAAAAAGGGCCCTCGAGACCTTAAAATGTGCAATTGAAACGGTTCGAGACTAAACCGGGAACATTAAAAATTTTCTGAATACTTAGACAAATCAAAACAATTTATTTCATCTTTCATAAATAAGTTGTCCATCTGCATCATAGTCACTAAATAAATCATAACTCGAGTTACAAAACTCGAAATCCAAATCCATAAATTTTATCTAAAACTAGACTCATATATATTCTTACTAAATTTTTTTCAGAATTTTTGGTCTAGCCAATTAGTATAGTTTATTAGTTAAAGTTTCCCCTGTTTTAGTGTTTAACTTGTCTAACCTCTGTTCACTACGAATTAATTTTATCCCTGTACAGAACCCAAATAACCATGCCATTTATTTTTTTAAAAGTAAACTCAATAAGGAATCTATACATATAAAGTATAACTCCTAATTATTTTTTTACAATTTTTAGTGAATTTCTAAATTCAGAATAGGGGATTTAGAAATCACTCTGACCCTGTCTCACCAAAATTTAAATATATCTTAATATAAACTTCTTTTTCTTACTATGTTTCTTTCATATGAAAATAGACTCAATAAGCTTTAATTCTATATCTCATTCATCACCTAATCCCATTTCTACTATTCTTGGTGATTTTTCAAGATCACATCACTGCTGCTACTCAATACTGTTTTAATGCTAATTTCACTTTTTCATGATTTCTTTGTATTAACTACCATTTAGGCATACATAACACCGAAACATTTTATTCATTAGCCATTTCAATATCTAATCATTATCAAATATTTACATACCATTCTTTAGTCATATCATAAGGACATACACACAAAATGGCTAAGTCCCTATACATGCCATAAACTAGAACATTTTTGGTAACTTGATAGTTGATAGTGTGAAGTAATCTCCGACGACCTGCAATCCGAGCTTGCTTTTAAGTACTCTAAAACATGGGAAAGTGAAAGAAGTAAGCTTATAAAGCTTAGTAAGTTCACATGTAAAATAATAAGCATTAGCAATCAATTTAGCTTACTACTATGCTATCATAATTTGCTTAAATAATGTTTAGTTCTTACTTTCCCATCTTACTCATCAGTAACCTTACCAAAGGCTCAGAATATAAAAGACACCTTACTTAATAGCTTGCTTACATACCTGTAACGCCTCATTGAGCCATCCTTCTTCTTTACGAACAATACAGGAGCACCCCAAGGAGAGAAACTCGGTCTCACAAATCCCTTGTCTGTTAACTCTTGCAACTGAGCCTTCAATTCTTTTAATTCAGTCGGAGCCATTCTATATGAAGCAATTGAGATCGGTGCAGTCCCTGGCAACAAATCAATGGCAAACTCTATCTCTCTGCTCGAGGCAATCCTGCAATTCCTCCGAAATACATCGGAAATTCACAGACTATTGGTACTGATTCAAGCTTCAATTCAGACAGCTCAATATTCATTACATAGGCCAGATAAGCTTCACACCCTTTCCTCATGTATTTCTATGCGGATATGTGTAAATCGCCATAGGTAATTTATTTGATTTATCTGTTTCAACCCGCGTAATTTCACCATTTTCACATTTCAACTCTAGTGTTTTCTCTGCTTACAATCTACCCCGCATCATACAATGTCAACCAATCCATTCCCAAAATAACGTCAAACTCATCAAATGGTAATAGCATCAGGTTAGCCAGAAAACAGTGACCTTGAATCATTAATGGGCAATTCTTGCAAACCTTATCAACTAGCACATATTGGCCTAAGGGGTTCGACACTTTAATCGTAAACTTAGTAAACTCAACAGGCAACTTCTTATTAGATACTAAATTCATACAAATATAGGAATGAGTAGACCCGGGATCAATCAATGCAAAAACAATAGTATCATGGATAGAAAATGTACCAGTGATCACATCGAGAGATGATGCATCCTCTCGGGCACGTATGGCATAAGCTCCAGCAGCGCCTAACTTCGATCTCGCCACTGAATCTTTCATTACAGCTTTTTATCGCTAGCTACACTTCCAAAGATTTCGGTGGTCTACCCTCGTTAGTGGTAGTACTTTGTCTAGCACTCTCAAATTTTTCTTCTTTAACTTTCTCCTGATAGTCTCTCGATAAAATGCTCGCGAGAACCACAATCAAACAAGCTCGCTTGTTTCCCCAACACTCACCAAAATGTTGCTCGCCACATTATCGACATTCGGGCTTTCTAGATCGCACATTACCCACACTTGCCATCAAGTAGCTTGAGCTTTAGACCCGAATATGCCCTACCATGATCTCTGTGGTGAATCCTCACTGAAACTCGCCACTCGAGGGTTTGTCTCTTTGGACCTCTTTGATTGAGATTGAAATGACTTACTTGTCGGCCTCTTTCTGGCATCTCCGGCCTCAATAGTAGCTTTTCTTCTTTCTTTGTTTAATTCTTCAGCTTTAAGAGCTCGATCAACCAATACTACAAATTCTTTCAGCTCCAGAATTCCCACAAGCACTTTAATGTCCTCATTAAGTCCAGCTTCAAATCTTTTACACATAACAGCCTCGGTGGACACCTATTCCTGGGCATACTTACTGAGTCTTGCAAATTCGTGTTCATACTCTACCACGCATATCTTGTCCTCGCTTCAATTCAAGGAACTCCTTTCGTTTTTGATCAATAAATCGCTGACTTATGTATATCTTTCGAATTCTTCCCGAAGAAATCCCAAGTAACCCTTTCTTTGGCACCACCATCGCGCCAAAGTCTTCCACCAATGGTAAGTCAATCTCTCAAAAGTGATACAAAGACACTTTAAGCACTCCTCGAGTGTACATGAGAGCTCATCAAATACACGGGTAGAATTTTCAAGCCGTAACTCCACTTTCTGGGATCATCATTGATCTTTGCTCTAAACTCTTCAGCTTCTTGTTTTCGAATCTTGTCGACCTAAGGAAGCTTGTTCATTCTTACCAAATCTATGCCTTGAGCAAAGCTCACAGAACCGCTCCGAGGTATGGGAGGGGTGGAAGAGGTTGAGCATTTGGGTTTGCTCTGATAAACTCAAGATACCAATTGTTCATCATTTGGAGGAAGGCATCCCGAGCCTCATCTCCTTGTCTTGATGTCTCAAGTCTACTTTCTACAGGCGCGATCCTTTGCTGCGGAGCCAGACATTACTAGCAAAGATCATCACCACAGTTCCATCGTAATCCATTACTATATTAAAACAAAACACAATTTAGAATAATCTGAGTCACTACACTATCACAAAGATATTTATGGCATGTATAACTAGACTTTTACACACACTATAATAGTCCGAGAACCGACTAAACCATAGCTCGATACCACTAAATGTAACACCCTTACCCGTGTTCAACATCAAACAGTGGTACGAGGTGTTACTGAACATAACACATACCATTAAATGAAATCGAGATGGAAATATGTCATCCAATTAGATAATGCATCGTTATAACATATGTCTTGAACAATATTAGCCAACTTCAATGGCTTTGTACAAAGTAATTGATCAAATATCAGAACCAATATTTTAATGTAGGCAATTATGACATGTAACAAAATAACTAAGCCTATTATACATGCCATAATTCAAAATTTTTAGTTCAAATACCCTAAAGTATTGATAGTATGCAGATCTTCACGATCTTCAACTCCCGAGCAAGTCGGACGACACAATAAGACAAAAAGAGAAAAAAGTAAGTTTATAGCTTACTAAGTAAGTTTATAAATAATAATTAAAGAAACTAATATATATATACAATAACTCAAGTACATCTACTTAAATTTTTCTATTCACACCACTTTGATTAAGCTTATCTCTCATGTGTCACTTTCACTAAATAAATCATAACTCGAGTTACAAAACTTGAAATTAAAATCTGTAAATTTTTCCTGAAAGTAGACTCATATTACTTCTTACTAATTTTTTCTGGAATTTTTGGTCTAGCCAACTAGTATATTTTATTAGTTAAAGTTTCCCTATTACACAACTCGACTGATCTGACATCTTTTCACTACAAATTGATTTTCTCCAAGTAAAAAGTCAAATAGCCACGAAATTTGTTTCATTTAAAACTAGACTCAACAAGGAATCTATTCATGTAAATTATATTTCTTAATTATTTTTGTACAATTTTTAATGATTTTTCAAAGTCAGAACAGGGGATCACATAGTCATTTTGAACAAGTCACACACAAATATAAATATCTCAAAATATAGAGTTCCTTTACTTTCTATGTTTCTCTTACATGAGAATAGACTCACTAAGCTTTAATTTAATATCTCATTCAGCCTCTAATTAAATTTATACTATTTTTGGTGATTTTTCAAATTCACATCACTGCAATTGTCCAAAAATAGTATTATTGCAAATTCACTCTTTTCCACTTTCTTTGTATTAACCTCATTTTAATGTACATGTCACAATTCATTTTCACCACATTTCATAAATCACAAGTATAGGTCCATGATTAAAATGTCACTATAAAATCATCCCGTTGAACACTTCGGATCGATTCTCGATATTTGGTGGTTTCAGCACACAGCTCCACCCATCATCATTCATATAATTCGGCTCTCTTGTACACATGGTGAACACTTAGTACCACCCGTGTGACCTAGCCAATTTATCTCGTAGCTCTCTTGTCTACATGGTATCCTTCACTTGGAATCACCCATGCGACCTAGCTACATTTACCTCTCCCATAGCTCTCGTCTACATGGGATACATCCCGTATCACACATGTGACCTAGCTACTACATAGTATCTCGTAGCTCTCTTGTACACATGATGTGCACTCAGCACCATACATGTGACCTAGCTGCGTTCTATCTATATTATTAAATCTTTTCGAATGTTCAACCGGGATTTCTCTCTCTATTACTTATTTCCATTCTTCCAATAGTCGATTTATGCTTCAAAATCAACTAATATATATATATATATAATAGGCTGAAATATAAAAATGTAAATGAATTTAAGGTATTATTTACATACAAACTTACCTCGGTGCAAAATATGGAAATTTTGTAATTTAGTCCAAAATCTTTTCCTTCCCCCGTTCGAGGTCGATTCCACGCCTTTCTTGATCTATAACAACACATTTAGCTCATTTAACATCCATACTATTTATTTCAATCCAAAAATCATATTATGGAAAAATTACATTTTTGCCCCCTAACTTTTACAAAATTATGATTTTTCCCTAGGCTCGAAAATTTAATTTCAGCCCTTATTCTTATGTTTTATGATATGCTGATCATTTTTCCCTTCTATGGCAACATCAAATTCTCACTCTAACACATAGTTATGAACAATAGGTATTTTTACTGATTATGCTGTTTTGCTCGTTTTCGCTAAAAATTGTTTGGAAAAGATCGTTCTTCTAACTTCAAACATTCATATTCTACCATAAAACATCAAAATACATGCATATCATTCATGGATAAATTTTTAAACATAAACCCTAACTCGAAATAATGGTAGAAATAGGTAGACCGAGCTACGAGGATTTCAAAAATGTAAAGAACATTAAAAACGGGGCTTGAATGCACTTACTAGTGAGCTTGAAAGCTTGGGAAAAACCCTACCTATGGAGAACATGCAAGTTTCGGCCAAGCTTAATGAAGATGAACACATTTTTGTGTTATTTTTCCCATTTTATTTCATTTAATACACAAATGACCAAAATGCCCTTACTACTAAACTTTCTAAAAATTCCATCCATGTCCAAATTTTGTCCATATAAGGTATAATGGTCTAATTGCCATTTAAGGACCTCTACTTAAAACCCCCATTTCAATCAAGTACTTATGAACTAGAACACACATTTTTCACCTATTTCAATTTAGTCCTAAACGTCAAATTAAACACCCAATCGATAAAATTTCGCAACGAAATTTTCACACAATTATGCAATCATAATATAAACACTAAAACTTAATCAAAATATTATTATTATTACTATTTATTTTATTATTTTTTTATCCTCGGATTCGTGATTTCGAAACCACTATTCCATTTTGGCCCTAAATCGGGCTGTTACATCGTTATCCATGCCTTGGAGACTAAGACTCCTTTTAACAACGAGTAGTTCACCTTCCATGGGTTGTTCTAAGTCCTCCTCAACTTCAGAAGCCGATTCAGACTCTTTTTCTTCTTCATCCTCCATCTCAATTTTGCCATTGGCACGAATCACCATGGTCCTTCGATTTGGGCACTGACTGGCTATGTGACCTCTCCCAAGACATTTGAAACATTTGACATCTCGATTACGATTGAAAGAAACTTCGGGTGCCTTGCCTTTGTTTACTTCGGTGTTAGGCTTGTTGGTTTTTGGAGGTGCTATGTTATCCTTTCCTTGAAATGTTGGAAAACTTTTACTTGAACTTTGGCCCCAGTTGGATGTGTTAGAAGTGGTAAAACCTCGGCTTGGGCCTTTACGCTTGAGTTGCTTTTCTACCTTGATTGCCATATGAACCATGTCCACCACTTCAAGATATTGTTGAAGCTCAACAACATTCGCTATGTCTCGGTTTAGTCCAGCTAGAAATCGGGCCATTGTGGCTTCAGGATCCTCTTGGACATCTACCTGAATCATCGCAATTTCCATCTCCTTGTAGTAGTCTTCGACGCTTTTTGTCCCTTGTGTAAGATTTTGGTGTTTTTGGTACAACTCCCAGTGGTAGTAAGAAGGGATAAATCGCCGCCTCGAATCGCTTTCATCTCGGCCCATGTAGAGATTAGTCATTCACCGTTATGTCTTCGACTAGTAGTTAATTGTTGATCCCACCAGATCATGGCGTAATCCGAGAATTCAATTGCTGCTAGTTTCACCTTTTTATTTTCAGAGTAGTTATGACAATCAAACACCAACTCAATCTTCTTTTCCCACTCAAGATAGGCCTCCGGATCCGATCTACCTTGGAATGGTGGTATTGAAAGGTTGATGTTCTTAAGATCATCATCTTCACGTCTCCTATCTCGATGTCGTGGTTCCCTCATGCAATTACTTGCATTTGATTCTTGATCGCTTTCAAGATCACTAGGATCGTTTACGTCATCTTCTTGAACTCTTTGTCTTTCCCGTTGTTGGTTTGGTCTCCCCCGTCTAGGTTGGACTACTTCAGGAGGTCTTTCGACTACTTTAGGAGGTCTTTCACGTTGCTCTCTAGCTTCGACTTGGAATAGGCGATCTTCAAGTTGATTTAATCTTCAATTAAGAGTCTTTCCATCTCTCGTAGTAGAGCTTGCATGTTCAAATCAGGAATGTTACGAACAGGTTGTTGTGCAAGATGATCTTCCATGTTAGGATTGGATTCTTGTGACATTGAGTTTAGTAAAAACCTCACACAAAATGATGCGATCGCGCCCCATGGTTCAGCTTAGCTCGAGCAAGGATTCTATGGTGCTAACACAAGGTCCTCGTTACTCTAGCTCGAGCCAAGAAGTTTAAGGAGTCTATCACAGCTTTTGTAGTTCAACTTTGGAATGAAACGCTAATAGAATACTCCGAGAAAGTTGATTCCAGCTCCTTGAACTCACCTTACAATTACCTGCAAGTCCAGCTCAGCTCGTCGAGCTCACCACCAGCTCAAGCAAGTTTCCATTCAACTCAAAACTAGCTCACTAGCTTGAATCAGCTCATTTGCGCTCCCTAGCTCTGGTCCACCACTACCAGCTCATAAGTCTAATCCCATTTCGGTTTTAGCTCATGAGTTGAATTCTAGCTCATGAAGACTACTTTGACTTCATTTGACTACTATTAAATTTTTATTTAATAAGTTCGTTAATTAGTTAATTAATAAACCACATATTAAATTTAGTTCATATTAGTTTTATTAAATATGTCTTAAAAGTATTTATAGATGTTAATTAATTTGTCATAATCGAATTTAATGTTTACATTGTGTTCACATTAGCTTGAATTAATTCTGTTCACATTTTCTTGTAGAAACTCAATGGACATATGGAGCATGAAGCAACATGTCTTTCTTGGAGGTGCATGGATGGTTAAGAGCTTTGAATCTCCTAGGTGCATGTTCGGCTAAGTGCATGTATGGCCACATTCAATGTGTTCAAGGTTCATGAATGTTTCCATTCATGTATGGTGTGCTACTCCTTCATTTTCCAAGTGACTATTCAGCTAAAAGGAGGCTTCCCATTACTTCATACATGTGGTCGAACATCTCCCTCCATGAACCTTAAAATTCCGTTCACATTATGTTCACATGGCATGGCCTTTCAATTCAAAGTGTTCACACCTATGGACTCTTCAAGAGTTGGCATTCACACTTAATTTGGCTCATGAAGTCTCCTCAATTAATTCCCAACTCTTCACCAAGTAACATGAATTGATTGCTTCAATTACTCAAGTTGGCCGAACCTAGCTAATGTCCAAGGGAGTCTCTCATTCATGATTCATTTCTTACATGAAGAACCTTCAAGACATCTCCACCATAGCCGAATCTGGTCATGAACATCAAAGGACTTCTTTCTAGAATTTTCAAGATGCATTCATGAGACTTTTACTTAATTATTAAGTATGTAAAGTGTCCATTCGGCTAGCTAGTCTTTAGGCTATAAATACTTGTTATTTTTCTTTGTGAAAGAACTTTTGGACTTTTGTTAATGTTATGCTGCCAAAATTGTGAGGCAAAACTTTTCTCAAATTTCGCTCAAAGATTCGATTGGCTTCCTAGTGTTCTAGTTGTGTCAACCATTGTTCTTTGTCTAAACCGAACTTATCACTACTCGTAGTGTATGCTCAAACATACCGAGGTTCCTATCTTGTTAGATAGTGGGTCGAGGTTTCCCTTTACCAAACCCAAACTAAACTAAAGAGAGCCTATAAACAACGGGTCGATACCAAATCGGTATTGGTTCTTGTTTGCACTTTTGTTCAACCCCATTTCTTCATTTACCAAATTGTACCTAAATCGCCATTCCGCTCGTATCATTCATTTCGCTCTTACCCTTCATACCATTACATCCATTTCTTCAATTTCCTTACCTAAATCTGAATTTCAACTCTTCTTACCTATCCTAATCCGAACCAAAACCAATATCCTCTTTCCTTTCCGCACTAATTCCATAAACCAACTTCAAACCCAATCTAATTCTTCCATTTTCTTTAAACTTCTTCTCGCTTCTTCTTCTCTTATCCGACCTTTCAATTAAACCTAACGTAACTTCTTATCAACGATCGGGCACATTATTACGACTCGACTTTCTTCCGAGGCGGATCGATCACAAAACCTCACGATCACTTAAAAGAAAGAAAATTTCACTCACACTCGTGTTTACGCCGAGAATAGGCTTTTATCTCCACTCTATTGCGCCACAACTCTCGTGCCTTTTACCTCTCTTTACCTTTCTCGTGATTTCAGAAGTGATTCGCCAAGGCTGAACCTTAGTCTAGGTGGTCGGGCCAAATGGGTAACAAGGGATGATGTGATTTAATACAGGTAGGCTTACAAAAAAATTCTGTATAGTGTGGCGAAAAGGTCAAGGATGAAAGTGGATGAGAAAGTAAGAGTTTCAGATCGAAAAATGGATAAAAAGTAAAAACAATGTTCTAGTTTCAAAAAAAAAATTCTCTGAATTTTTTTGAATTGTTTTTCGAATTCTTTTTTTTTTTGAACTTTTTTTTGAATTTTTTTGAATTTTTTTCGATTTTTTAAACTTTTTTTGAATTTTTTTTCAAAACTTTTTTTTTCACTTACTTGATGAGTCACGGACTATCCCAGGAGTAATTTTGAACGCTCGTACTTCTCATTTTTTAGCTCTAATATCAATTGATATGATCCAACTTCGTGATGAATCGAATTGTATGTAAAATGCCCGATCGTCTATGAGAAGCAAATATAATTTAGTTTAATGAAATTGGTTTGGAATGAAGTTATTTTGACAAATTAGTAGCTTGTTTAAGAATATGGTATGAAAAAGGTATGGTGGAAAAGAAGGAATTTGTTTTGGTTCGAATTAGTAAAATGTGAAAAGAAGGAATTAGTTTTGAAACTAAATGGTTAAGAAAGAAAATGGATTGAACAAAAGTGAAAACAAGAACCAATACCGATTTGGAATCGACTGCTGTTTATAAGCCCTTTAGTTCGATTTAAGAGTGAGTTAAGGTGACTCTCACCCACTATCTAGCAAGATAGGAACCTCGGTATGTTTGAACGCCACACTACGAGTAGTGATAAGTTCTTGCTTCCACAAAGAAAACTGATGACACAACTAGAACACTAGGTAGCCAACTAATCCTTGAACGAAAATAGAGAAAAGTTTGCCTCACAAATTTGGCAGCAAAACATTAACAAAATGTCCAAAGTTGTCTTACAACATGAAATGAGCTCAAATTTATAGCTAAACAAGGGCTAGCCGAATGGTCTTTGAAGGAGTTGAATGGTCACTTTTAATGAAGCTAATAATGAGCTCTAATGAAAACCAAAACTTTTGAAATTCTAACCCAAGTAACTCCAACCTTCAATGTGATTTACTTCATCAATTTAAGTTGCTTTCAAAGTCTTTGAAGTCTCCATGGCCAACCTAAAAGACACCAGCTTTCTTTGATGGAGGATTGAATGCATGTAGTGATTACTCATGAAGCAAATGTTATGGAAGTTGAAACAAAAGATGCTGCCCAAATTAAAGAAGAATAATGATCTTCTTTAATTGATAAAACAACTTCTTAATGATGTAATAAAACCTCTTTGTAACAGCCCTCTTTTGTAAACCAAATCTCTTAAAAGTCACCTTATTGAATGCATAACAGCCTTTAAATGTAATGGATGTGAGCTGAAAAGTCACCTGCAATTAACACATGTAACCGACACATTTATTCAATTATTAAGTTTAAAAACTAATTAACAACTAACTTAAATAAATTAACTATCACTTATGCATCATTTATTCTAATAACTAGTTCAATTAAAAGAAGCATTATTAAATGAAATTTAACTCATGCATCAATAAATTATCCTAATAACTAGTTTATTTAAAGAAGCAACTATTGAATCAAGTTCATAAAAACTCAATTAATTAAACTAAGGTGAGTTGAATTAATGATCAGCAACTCATTTATTAAACTAAGATGCTTAAATGCAAGGATTAAAATGCAACTAAATGCAAAGCTGAAAAAAAAATAATAAAAAAGTTCAATTTAGTTGGAACGGGTTCAAAGAGCTGAATTGAGCTGAAATCGGTTTGCAATATGTTGCAAGGAATCTTTATTGAACTGGTCCTAACTCGCTCTATTTCTCCAACCAAAACCTCGCCCACAATTGGTTAACTAAGGCCGAGATGGCCTCTTTGAATTGCTTAGCTCGAGCTCGTAATTGGTCCTGGGACAAAGACCGCTGAATCTCATCGAACTTGGTGCACTCTAGGACGGATCGTGATCACTTAGCTTTTAAGTTAGTCAATTTTTCCATTCGCCACACATGCTAGACTATAAATAGTTTACTCATTTCTTTGTAAAAGGACTTTTGCCAATTTATTAATGAAACTCGCTTCGTGAGGTTGCTTCATCTCTTATCTTGTACAAGTTTCAAGACTTATCTAGTTGTACTAGTATGCCTCACCGATCTTGTTTGAACTTATCACCATTCTTGGTGTATGCTCACCTATCCTACTATCCCATTTATCCACCTTAACATATAGGAATACTTTTAGTGTTGAATGGCTCCTAACGTTAAGTTCACTCATCCATTTCCACCTTTTGTTATTTCTTCTTTGTTATCTCCAAAATCGAACCACCTCTTTAACATCCATCTTTGTTATCCTTAGCCGAACCTATCTACTCCATCTTGCTTCCCTTGAACCCCATTCGCTCCATCAAGCCTATCCATCCAACTTCTTCTACCAAGACCAAAACGCGAACGAACCCTTCTCGCTCACGATCGGCAACTACATGAATTCGACTCAATCACCTGAGCCAGATCACATCATATAATGTGGCCGATGCATGTCCCAGACATGTCTTACACTAGCACACGTATAACCCAAATGTCATGGCATGAATATCCGATTTATTCCCTAAGGTTCAAATGGGAATTCTACTATCTCAATATTCAACATACATAATCATTTCCACAAACAAGCAATTTATGCTATATCAATTCAAACACATATAATAACAATGTAGTTGTATTATTCACATACAACTTACCTCGAATTACAAAATGTAGACGATTAGTTTGGCTTAATCCACTTGCTTTGCTTTTCCCCGCCTAGGCCCAAATTTTGTAATTTTGATCTAAAATGACAACATATAACCATTGAATCATCAATTAAATCTAAATGCTCAAAATTTATGATTTGGGAAAATGACCATTTTGCCCCTAGACTTTCACAAATGACCATTTTACCCTAGGCCCTAAAATCAATTTTTATTGATTTTCACGCCTCCTCTTTAGGAGGGAACTGCTCCAAAGCATCACTTGTCTCGATCAATCAAAATCGTCTCTCATTAGAAAGGTAATGAGCTGGAATTTGTCAATCGATTCTTCAAAAACCTGAGAAGAAACAACAAGAGGAAAATTCACATGTTGATTAGTGGAATCATTCCTCACTTGTTCTTGCTCACTATCATCCTTTTCTTTCATTTCTTTTTCATTGACAACACTAGTTTCTTCCATACTATCTTGTATCTTTTAAATCACAATTTATTTTTCTTCTCACACTCTTTTTCACTCTCAATCTCTTTTTGCACTTTTCATTCTCTTTTTCTTTTTTGCTTTCTTACATTCTTTTTTCTTTTTCAATTTCTTTTTCTTTTTCACATGCTTTTTTTATTTCATTACAAGATGAAGTGATACGAACTCGTTTCAGTGAAGTCACGAGTCCTATTTGTTGCCTAATCGTGAATTTGAGTAAGACTTGGTCTGCTTTGAGATGGATGGAAAATAATAAAAATAGGCTTCAAACAAGGTCTAAAAGAAAGATAGTGAAGTATGAGATGGTTGATTCGGCTAAGGGTAGAGAATGAACCAACAATATTGAGATTGTTGACCCGAGTCTCAAAGTAGCTCTTAGATGGATTTTAGTTTTAGGAAAATCAACAAAAACCTTAACCCGCTATCTATGCAAGATAGAACTAGAGGTATTAACTAACCTTGACCCACTACCAAAAGTGACAGAACCAAAGGTGATACAAACTCATTTTGATGATGATTCGAGACGCTTAAATTACCCAATCGTGAATTTGAGTAAGGATAAGTTCTTTTCGCTTAATTGAAACAAAATAGAATAAATGGCTTTAAACAATGATAGTAGGCAAAATGGGTAAATAAAAAAGGATAATTTGGCTAAGATCGAGAATGAACCAACAATATTGGATTGTTGACCAAGTCTCAAAATGGTTCTTAGATGATTTACGATTTAAGAAAACAAAGAAAGGACCTTGACCCGCTTATAAAAATGATAGGAACAAAAGGTATATGAACGCCACACTCAAAAGTGATAAGTTTGGTTAACAATGGAAAGGAAATGATGCCATAAGTTATGCTTGATAAGTTAAGTCATCCCAAGAGAACAAAGAGATTTGGAAATCTCACAAATATCAATTTTCATAAATTCCACTAAAAAGGTCCATTGCAATGAGCTGATTATAAATATTTATAGGTGTAACACCCCAAACCCAAATTTAGACATTATGGCCAAGTCTGGTGTGTCACATTGAAGTGTTTTTCAAAACCATGTTTTCATTGAAAACCCTTCTTGATGTTTAGAAACTTTTACCGCTTAAACTTGTAAACCTTTGTAGTGGTGTAAGCATGTTATTTTAAAAACAGCTTAATATAAAAACAAACCTTCTTTGTTATGGCTTAGAGTGAATGGATACTACGCATTTATAGGATTCAAGAAAAGAGGAGGTGAGTCAATTAGACCGCTTAAGCACGTAGCTCTTCCAGATCCAATCTTAGACATGCACACATCCATTGCCACACTTTAAGCTTATGACTTGTCTACGAACAAAAATTAAGTTTAAGTCTATTTAAAATATTTATTTCCTTTGAGAACATTTACGCTATAAAGCTTTGCTTGGTTATCGTGATATTTTGAAAATAAGTAACTTTTATAAAACGCTACTCTAGAGCTAACCAATTTTAAGGAATCAATTTAAGTGATGTGAATCTCAAGTTGAAAATGATTTAAGTAATTTAAAACCCAAAATAAAAATAATAGAGCGCCTTATTACAACTTTAACCAAAATAGAAATAATTAAAAATAAATGCTAAGTTTAAAAGGAGCTAATTGAAACTTATTTAAAAACTAGGAATTTAATCTTCGTGTCCACTCAATCCCGCCCACTCCAAGTCCACCAACTAGGCTCACCGCAAGGATGGAAGAGAAAGGTGGTGAGTTTGGGGAACTCAGTGTGTATGGAAAACCCATCCAAAGCCCAAGTCGCTCAAGCCCATTGGGCCTAAGCCCTATTTCGATAACAAGTGAGTATCGGGCCAAGCCCTTTTAGAATACAAGAACCGGGCCTTAGCCCCTTTTCAGATAACAAGATGGCCCATAGGCCCATTCTAGAATAGAACAAACATATTCGTGTATGCAAGCCCAACCCAGCCTATAACCAATTGCTATACTCCACCCGCATTCAAATTTCTACACTCCATGTGGGGAATAACTCAACCCACCCAAATTTACACTCCATAGTTGCAAAAGATTGTCGCCAGATATCGTAAGTTGAGGCAAAGCTCTAGTACGTGGGACAAGCCACTTTCAGCATTTCCTCCATCAATAACCCAATCCCATGCATCGATAATAATAACATGGCATGCAAAGAAATAGTAATACCAAACATACATTCAAGTCAACCTTAACCATAGGTGTATATCGCATTTTACTCCTAGGGGTAAATTTGTAAATTTTCCACCTATAAAGGTATTTCAGTAATTTTATCAGTTTTAAGGGTTCTCATGAATAATACGGTCCATACTAGCCCATTTGTCATCACAGTAATTTATTTATCTCAATTTCACAATTTTAGCCATTGGGCCCTAAAACCCTTAATGGGCCCCGATTTAAGGCAGCTTTGATTCTACACCCAATGTAACATACCTATTGCCTTTTTTTTATTATCTTACCCATATGGGCCCGTAAGCCCATTGGGTCCAGTTTTAGCCTATCGAGGCCCAATTACCGAAGTGTACGAAATTCACACACGACTAACTTACCACTTTGCGATTTCAGATCAAATGATTTCTAAACGTCTTGTGAGCACTCACACACTCACAAGCCCACGAAATGCCGGAATTTTGGCATTTCGGCTTTTGTCGAATTGAACTATGAGAGGGTGTTCGAACACACCTGTTTCGCGACGACTGCCACTGAGATCCCTTACGATGTCCTACAATTGATTACCACAATTCTTAGATTGCAAACCATAATAATCAATCCCAACATTCACCTACCATAATCGAACCATGCCCCTAAAGCCTTTAAAATCTTACCTTTTTGTTAAAAACCGATGACTAGCTCTAAGTCTAGTTGTTCAAAAGATCCAAGCCTTCGATCCAACCTCTAGAAGACACTAATCACCAAAAGAAATTGTTAGTTAAAGACCCTTAAAGCCCTATGCCCAAATCGACAGCCTCCCTAGATTTTAAGGACTTCGGCTTTTTCTAAATTGTAAAATAAGACTAGATCTGAGGTGATGAGCACTTACCACTTATTCCTCTTTGATTTCTACGCAGATCCGATGCGATCTATCCTCTAAATGATAGTAGAACTCGAATCCGTGAGATCCAAGTTTCACTATAAGTCCCTAAATCTATGGTACTTTGGCTTTTTAAGTGATGAAGAAGATGACGATTTGAGGCTATAACTTTGAAGTAATGTTGCCGATAGATACTAAGAGTTTAGAGAAGATGAAAGTTAATCAAAAGGAACAAAAATAATCAAGGATTTTGGCTTGGAGAAATCGGCACAAGAAGTGAGTTTTCGTGGATTTTCGCTTTTATGGCGATCGACTATGAAGGTTTTGTGGAGAATGGGATCAATAGAGGAGGTGAGTAAGGTGATCGTAAGGTTTGCTAGAAGAAAAGCAAAAGGAAGAAAGAAAATGGAGGAAAAGAGAGGAAGAAGAACTCGCACCAAGGAGAAGGAATTTATGCTTTTGATTTTTGTGAGAACTCGTAAAGGATGAATAATAAAGTTGAAAGCTTTGTGGCTAACCCTAGTTCTCCAAGACAGTAAAAAGAAAAGAACCTAACCCTAATATCAACTAAAACAATCGCCCAACCTCCCTAAGGCCCTTGCTGAAATTCACTTAAGTGATCACATGCCCGACACATGCCTAAAATTAAAAAGTAACAAGATGCCTACCTTGCAACTTGAACCTGGACCTTTAATTCCTTCCCAAGCACCATTTTTTAGGAACTTTGTGGCTCCACCTTGCCACTTTACCAAGGCCTTATTTGTGTCATAATTTACGGGTTCTTCTTAAAAACCCACTTAACCAAGTCTCCTATTCACTTAAAATCCAACCTTGATATTTTACATCATGCTTATCTTAGGCTTGGGCCTTCTAAAGGCCCACTAACACATTTAAATGCAATTCCAATATTCAGAACACCAAAATTTCAAAATTTACCTAAAATCACGAAACCTGTAAAATCCCAAAATCGTGAAGCTGCTATAATAGGGCAAGATAAAGGCTAGCCAAATAGTCACAAGTATCACTTAAATGAGCTGTTAATGGCTGAAATAAAGCTTAATCAATAAGCACAACTCTTGGCAACTCAATAGACACAACTCCAACCATTAATATGAGTTATTGCTCCAATTCAATCGATTTAATGAATTTGAATGCGAGGTTTCATTCTTGAGCAATGAGTAGACACCAAAGAACTTGTTGATATTTTGAGAACTTGAAGAAGAAGAAAAGGTAGCTAAATTTAAAGGATATATAATTTTCTCCTTTAAATGATGTAACAACTCCTTAGTGATAAATAATGCTCTTCTTTAAGTAATGTAACAGCTACATTAACACTTTATAATAGCTCCTTGGACATTACTTATTTCAACTAAATAGTCACCTACAAACAAACACATTAAAACTCATTAAACACATTAAACACATTTAAACACATATTAGACTTAATGTTTAATTAATAAACTTAAAAACACATGCAACAATAAATTATTCCAACAACTAAATTATCTAAGATGAACTCAATTAACTAAGATGAGTAATTTATTCCAAAGAACTTAATTAATTAAACTAAATTAACTAAACACATTTAATACTTAAACTAAATATTATTTAAGTTTATTCCAGCAAATTAAAAATGGGTTGAAGTTAAGCTTTATATGAACTCAAGTTGAACTAGACGAGCTTGAAGAAGCTAGAATTGAGTTCATTGAGCTAAAATTAAGCTTCATTTTGCACTTGGGCCCCTCAAGCTTAGGTCAATTCTGAGGTCTACGAGTTGTATTGAAACATGATGTGGTCGGATCGCATCATACCCTCTCCTGAAGATTATTTTTCCTCAAATAGGCCATTTGCTCGCTAAAAATCCTCAAGATCACAAACCCTTTTGTTCATGAGTCTAACAAAATTGTTTCCAAAACCCAAGAACCACAAATGGTTTGAAAAGGAATTAGGTTATTCAATACCCTCCTCTTTATGAGGTAATCGCTTCAATGTGTCATCTATACAAAAGAGAAATAGATTAGTGACACTAGAAATTATAATCTCGTAAGAGCTTTTCAAAATCTTACTTAAAATTGGGATTCATAACCAATACCTGGATCAAAAACTTGAGTTGGCATTACCTTATCATGATGGATCAAAAATTTCATTGATGGCATCAATCAGAATCACAAAGCATTTGAAAGTCATAGTCTTGGGAAACCAAATTCCATAACTCAAATCCCTTTGAACAATATCACGTAATAATAATTTTTGAGATTAAAAACATAGTTTTTCCTTACCATTTCAATCTGAATTGAACATTTCATTGCCGCCAACATGGTAGGAACACGAATTAATAGAAAGTCATAACCATGTAAAACACGCCAAATCCTTTAAACCACAATTTAGAACATCCTCCTAATCAAAGATTTTGACTTTGCAAACCTTCAAAAATCACATCTTTTGTTTTCTGAATAAAGATAAAACTTGAGGAAATGGAAGGATTCAACACATTTATTCAAGATAAAATTATGATGCTCACCTTCACTTAACAACAACTTAGGAATACATGCTCCAGGTTTAAAACATAGTTTTGATCTATTGCTCGCCATGCAACAAAAATTCATTTTCACTAAGGCATCACACATGCCAAGCAAATAAGATTTATACATACATTCATTCAAGCAATCAAACCCTTCATATTTCATTCGCAAAAGCATGCTTATACAAGAGGGTTTCGCATGAAAATATAAAGAATTCACAAAACATCATAGTCTTAATAAATTAAGCTTTTTATTCGAATAATTGCTATCACGCACATCCAAAGTTTGCACAAGCTAAATTAATCCAATGTCTTCAATATATTTTTTAATGCAAAACACATCAAATAAACAACTCTTCATGCCTCCACTTAAAACGAAATTGTCATCAACAAACAAAGAATGACAATTAACCAAAGCAAAATAAGGCAGTTTTTCAAAAACTAAGTCATCGGTAAATTTCTCATCAATATTCAGATCAGATTGTTGTGACTTAATTGTTAAAGTTTCCTTACCTTGCTTACCTTTAAGAACTTGTGGGATAATATTATTTTCAACCTTACCTTTTTGATCAAATGGAATCGTCTTTTCATCTGGAAGGTAATCAAGTAGAAACTTGTCACTTGAGTCTTTAAAACCTGAAAAGAAAAAGAAATACAAGGATAACTTACAGTTGGTTAGTAAAAACATTCCTCGCTTTCTTTTTACTTTCATATTTTCCACTGCTTTTTTCAGCTTTCTTTCTTTTTCAGTAGTCTCCTTTTCTTTGAAATCTCACTCTCACCCTTATTTCACTTTCTTTTGAATAATATCAATCGCTTTCACTCACACTTTCATTTACTTCTTTGATCTCACTCTCCTTTTCAATTTTCTTTTCTTCTCACAATCTTTCTTTTTTCATTTTTTTTTCTTTCATATCTCTTTTTCTTTTTTCAATTTCATTATAAGATGAAGGTAACATGAAAGATTTAGAATGACAAGTTTTTCGATAGAAAGAAGGGAAAGAATCTACATAGGAGTCAAAATCACTTCTTCGTGAATGTCCCTCTGTGGTATGGTACTTTGATGCTTTTGAAACACGCTTGCCTCTTCATAAGCCATCCTACTTGGATGAATGACTTGATGCACTTGTAGAGATATATCTATCTTCTCGCTTGTCATCTCGTATGACTCAAACTTGAAGTTTGCTTTACTTCACCCAAATCTCTTGAGGATTAGGAATCTCGATAAGGATCTCTTTTCACACATTCATTGGATGTTTATTTCTTGGTAATCTTATTTCTCATTCCTCATCTTGAAGAAACTCTTTCCTGTTGGTCTCATTCCTCAACCCGGTCTAATCATTCCTTGATAGGTTTGAGCCTTCGATCAAATAGATGCTTCATTCAAAGGCGTAAAGGCTTGGAGTGTAAAATCTGCACACCTCCTCCAATAATTTTACATGACGGAATCCAACTCCCTCGCTTGAATTTCTTTTGAACTTTGCAATATTTTAAACACTCACAACAAAAACTCACCAATTCTCTCACAAAGAAAATTCACTCACTTGGCTTTTACTCACTCAAATAATCTCACTCACTTTGCCTTTTTTCGCTCACCCTCCTCTCTAAGTTCTTAAAGGACTACTTAAATTTAAAAGCGCTTGTTTGTGGGTCACTTGCAAAAATGGATGTTCTGGTGTTGGTAGGGAATGTTATAGGACAAAGGGTAGGCTTGAAATAAGAAATGGTAAAGGGTTGAGTGTAGCCAAATGGTAGGATATTGAATGGATGATTTTGGTAGCAAGTAGAATTTTCAAAACTAACTTCTTTTTTTTTCATGAATTTTTTTCACTCACAAAACTTGATATCCACTCCTTGAATTTGAATGGAGACTATTTTTTTAAATTCAGATTTTTTGAATGAACTATAATACCAGAATGCCAAAATGTCGATTCTTACTCCAAACTCACTAGCTCGATACCAAATGATAAAACTCATTTTGATGATGATTCAAGTCGTTTAAATTGCCCAATCATGAATTTGAGTAAGGATAAGTTCTTTCTAAGTTAATCAAACAAAATAGAATAAATGGCTTCAAACAATGATAGTAGGCAAAATGGGTAAATAAATAAAGGATAATTTAACTAAGACCGAGAATGAACCAACAACATTGGATTGTTGACCCGAAGTTTCAAAATTGTTCTTAAATGATTTACGATTTAAGAAAACAACAAAGGACCTTGACTCGCTATAAAAATGATAGAAACCAAAGGTATATGAACACCACACTGAAAGTGATCAGCTTGGTTAACAATGGAAAGAAAATGACACCAAAAGCTATTCTTGATAAGTCAAGTTAGTCCTAAGAGAACAAAGAGATTTGAAAATCTCACAAATATCAATTTTCATAAATTTCGCTAAAAAGGTCCATTACAATGAGCTGACATAAATATTTATAGAGCTAGATAAAGGCTAGCCGTAATAGTCACAAGTATTAGCTTAAATGAGCTGTTAATGCTTGAAATAAAGCTTAATCAATAAGCACAACTCTTGGTGATGCGAACTCGCCATGAAAACCATGGAATTGCCATCGGCCAATTACTCGAGTCCGTGCAAGAGGTTCCAAGAAGCTGCAGCAAGTTACATTGCTCGAGTATGGATGGAAGGTTTGGCCAAAAATCAAGAGTCTAGCCTCGAGTAGCTCACTGTGCAAAGTGTGTTACAAGTCGACTTAACTCGTGTTAGCTCAAGGGAGCTCAATTCGACACTTAGCTAGCTCATGGAGCTAAATTTCTATTTTATTTATTTGATGCATTTATTTGGCTAGAATAAATTAATTATTTGTATCAGCTTAATTAGTTAAATTTATGCTTAAATTAATTAATTAATTAGTGTGTCTTAAATCTGACATTTTTAATTTAAATTATTAAATATGTCTTATATTAATACATAGCTTAAATGTGTCTAGTTTAGGACATCAATTTAATGTGTCTAGTTTAGAGACAAATTTAATTAGTTACAACTGAATTTAAGATTGTTGACTAATGGTTTAAATAAATGTGCAGCAAACAAGCATTAAAGGAGCATGCATGGGTCGATATGGAATGTACAGCCATCAAATGCACCCTTCGTGGACATCAAAAGCCAAAGGGTGGTTTATTTTCCAAGAATGATCTACCAACTCTCCCAAGCAGCATCTTTGTGTTCACATTTTATTGTGAAAGTTCTTTTCACACTAAGGGTTGTCTTGGCCCATGTTTTCACACACAAGGACTATACATATCCGGCCTTTCACACTTGAATGGCCATTGAGTCCTCCATAATGCTCAATTAATCCAAGGCTTTTAAGCTTATCTAGGCGCCACATTTAAGAAGCATCAAGCTACTTTCAAGCACCTTGGCCAATGTGGACTAGTCCATAAAGCTTCCCATTAATGGCTAGTTAAATCATTCTCTTCTAGTAGCTTCTCATTCGGTTCCCAAGCCAAGAAGACTCTAGAATCCAAGAAATTGCTAGGAAATTTCCAAATCCTTAAGGCTTAAGATAGATGATGTCCTTTGAATGCCATATGACTATTCTACTAGCTTATAGTTTTAGGCTATAAATATATATCAGTTTTTCACTTGTTGAAGGCTAATGAACATTTTATGAATTTTATAAACTTTAGAGTTTGTTTTCAACTCCCAATTTTCTCCAAAGACTAGTTTGACTTATCAAGAAACCTTGTGGCGCTCAATCTATCTTTTTGTTTTCTAACTTATCACTTTGAATCCTAAAGTGTGGCGCTTCTAAGTTATACCGAGGTTCCTATCATTCTGATAGCTGAGTCAAGGTCTCCATAAACTACCCCCATATCCATCTTCCATTTTTTGACTCAAGTGTCACATAATCTCAAGTTAGCACACCAACGTTGTGCTAGTTCTTACTCTGCCCTTAACCGAATTCCATCCCAATATCTACCAAACTATCCATTATCCTACCGAACCACTTTGTACCTAGTTCTTTCCTTCTAAACAAACATTTCTCGTAACGACCCTTAGCTTACTCGATTTACGATCGGGCAAACATTACGACACAAATCTCATCCGAGTGCGTACAGATCACTTGGCAACTCAATAGACACAACTATTAAATTCCCTAAGCCAAGAAAATCCAACCATCAAGATAAGTTATTGCTCCAATTCAACTAATTTTATGAATTTGAATGGGTAGGTTTCATTCTTGAGCAACTCTAATAGACACCCAAACAACTTTGTTGATATTTTGAGCACTTGAAGAAGAAGAAAGGTAGTTAATTTAAAGGATATATAATGCCCTCCTTAAATGATGTAATAGCTCCTTTGGTTGTAAATAATGTTCTTTCTAAGTAATGTAACAAAGCCGCATTAACACTTTATAATAACTCCTTTGACATAACTTATTTTAAATCGAATAGTCACCTACAAAAACACATTAAAACTCTTTAAATACATTTGATACGTAACTCATTTCTTTGATGATTCGAGTCTTTTTAGATGCCCAATCGTGAATTTGAGTAATTTGTTCTTCGTTTCAAAAACAAGATAAGTTTAAACAAGAATAGGTCAAGAAATAAGGAAATAGGTTGTAAAAAATAGATAGCAAAGTGATTAAAACAAAGAAAATGGATAATTTACTAAAGTCATAAAAACCAACACAACAATATTGAATT